>JAWHQI010000251.1:1405798-2811596 GCA_033032865.1 Dactylorhiza incarnata | reverse complement strand
CTGTTACCGCGAATGAACCGAGGGTCTCCCCTGAGCGGGAACTGGGTCAGCACCTCCGTGCTGATGACCGTACGAACGCTCCGGCTCCTCCTCCTCCGCTTTACCGGCCCGGGAAAGGGAAGGTTCTACCACCTTCCGCAGGCTTGTCTGGGGTGCACCCCCATTCGTCTCGCCCTTCAGGCCATAGGGAGCCCGTTCCAGGTCAGTTTACTCACCTCCCCCTATCGCACTCGCTTGTTTTACCGCAATTGACCTAGTCGTGATTTCGCAGGCTATAGGGAAGCCTCCCCCCTTGATTCCTACTACGAGGGGGAAGAGGGGATGCTCTCGCCTCTCCCCTCCCCTGGGGATCTCGCTGATTTCCTGGGCGATCCCTCAGATCACGCGACCCTGAAGGAGCGGATCACGGAGGTCTTGGGGAAGCTCATCCACATCCAGCGGAACGTCGCCAGCCAGGTGGATGACGTGCGGCTGGGAGTCACGCGTGAGTTAAAGGACCTTCGACGGGACTACTCGCGCCTTCTCACGACGGTGGAGCGCCTAGGGGGTGAAGGAGGGGAGCTATCTCCCGGAAGACATGCCGCGCGAGCCCGGGACCAACTCCAACTGGCTTCCCATGAGATCACCAATATGCTCGCGTACTACCGTCCGCGAATGCCCCTGGACGCTGGGTCGCGAAGGCGGGGCCGGTGGGTCTGGGAGGAGTTTTGATCTACTCGATGTTCGCCCCTCCTGTTGTTTCTTCTGTCTTCTGTACCGCGAATGTTGAACTTCGATATTTGTCTGTAATAATATTACTTTACGCTTTACGAATGCTCTGCTTCTCGCGATTTGTTTTTCTCATAACTTGTCTGTGTGTTGCTGAATGATATGTTATTGTCGAGTGCTTGTTTAGCTCTTTCGCGTAGCCGTCGAGCGAATAGCCACAGGGCATTCGCCCTTAATGGGCGAGAGACATCGGCCCGGGCTTCGAGGCGTCGTGCTGCCGCGGACTGTTATCCGCACACTCGTTGCCTCGAGAGCCCAAACGCCGTTTGGTTCTCCTATAAATGGGCCTCTCAACTACCGTATTAAATACCCTGCCATTCGCTCCCTCTCCCTCTTCACGCTAGCACTCGCACTTCTCTCTACTCCGTTGCTCCCGCCTTCTTTTGCATTCGCAAAATGGGTGGTGACGCTGAGGGAAGGGGCAAGTGTGCCAGCACATTTGTCAACCATGTGTTCAATTCTTGCGACCTCTCCGAAGAGGCCTACCTGTCTGCGGTCGCGGACTACGTTCCGCCGGGATTTCAAGCGCGGAGGCCCGGGCCAGAGGACCGCATAAACACCATCTCGCCATGTGCTCTCGCGATCCCGCTAGAGCACTTCGAGGTGGGATTTCGCCTTCCCATCTGGCCGGAACTCCGCCAGACCTTCCGGTATTACGGAGTCGTGCCCGGCCAGCTCAACCCCAACTCCATCGCCATGCTGGTCGGGTACGCGAGCTACCTGCGAGAGGAGGGGGTCGAGTTCTCGCTGCCCGTCTTCCGCAAGCTCTACACCTTCCGCTGCACCAACGGCATCTCCTTCTTCTCGGGTCTAAGCCCACTCAAGCACTACGGGCTCCCGAACAAGAACCATGACTGGGTTCGGCGCTTCCTCTTCGTCAGCGGGAGCCTAGGTGCAGGAGGAGGAGTCAACCTTCCGCCCCCCGACCCTAGGGGGGCACGAGGCCAAACTCCATCAATACATTCTGGAGTACGGGATGGACCTTGTCTATCTCCGGCGGAATGTCAACTCGCTCCCGTTCATCCCGCAGGGCGAGGGTAAGATTTCGAGACTTTCTTAATTCATTTCAGCTGTGATTCTTACTCCATTCGCTAAAACCACTCGCAATATTATGTAGGTGTGCGAAACCTTCCCCTTCATCCGCCGCGACCTCCTGGATTCTGCGTGCCTCTCGCGCAAGCTGCCGCGGATGCCTGCCGGGAGGGGCCTTCCTCCTCCAAGCCCAGTAGCCGAAAGAGAAAACTCGCGGCGACTCCTTCCTCTCCCCCCAGCAAGTCGCGACGCCCTCCTTCCATCAAAGGGAAGGGGGTCGTGTGCGAGACCTCTGGAGCGAATGCTCCAACCCCATCCCTAGGGACGGAGGTCCCAGCCCAAACCCTGGGGATCGAAGTGCCGGCCCCAACCTTGGGGTCGGGTGTGCCAGATGGGACGGTGGTCCCGGCGAGATCGTCGCTGCCGCCGCCTCCGTTGCCCAGGGACCACCGGAACTTCCCGAACGGCGAGAGGTATGTGGATCCTTCCGGGGCTCCCTTGGTGAAGTGGGACCGGAACTCAAACAGGGTTTCGCTTTCCACCCTCCACCTGTCCTGGGTAGAGACCAACACCGCCAGTGGCGAGGCCTATGCCATGGCGTACGCCCTTTACGGTCGGGAGGACGCCGAGGTCTTCAACGCAGAGAAGGCGCAAGTTCTCGCCCACGAGACCGCCCGAGCCATGCTGCGGGCCCTTGAGCTCGCGCACATGTCTTCTCGCCGGAGCATCAACTTGGCGCGGAATCTGGCCGTGGTCGAGGAGGCCAGGGCTATCGTCTCTAGGGAGGCGACTGAGCTCAGGGTGAAGCTGGAAGCCGCGGAAGCGCTTCTTGCCAGCCGTCCCGTCAGAGAGGTAAATCTCCTCCCGCGAATACTCGTTACCTTTTTTCCGCACTTCCATCTTACCATGTTTATTCTATCCCTTCAGGACACCATAGGCGCCGAGATGCTTCGCGCGCGGGTGATCGGCCTCGAAGAAGAAGTCCGCCTGGCCAAAGCCGAAGTCCAACGATTGCGAGAAGCCGGCGCGTCGGCACTTGCCCCGGGAAGTGGGGGGCACTTTTACCCTCATCATGATCTGGAGCAACTGATGCAGGAGAATGCGCAAAGCGCCGTTAAGCATGCGCTGCAGGTGCTGCGGCGGGCTGGATATCTGAAGGCGGAGGTCGAATGCCTCACCGCTCGTCAAGTTGTTCCCGAGCTCTACATCCCAATCCCCTTCCCGGAGGACGATAACGGCGAGCCGCGGGAAGACGCCCTCCTCCCAGATTCTGGCGAGAGCGAAGGATCTCCAGGCGAGGAGTCTGCCGACAAATGAGATGTGTCCCTTGTAATTTTTACTTTCTTTTTACTCGCCATTCTGAATGTAATTGTGAACTGGGCGAGTGCCCTTGAAGGATGTATATATATGGATTACAATTTTTGTGCTATCACTTTTTGTGCTATCTCAATTTTTATGCTATCTTATTTTTTCCATTCGCCGCTATATCCCGTTAGGCTCGCTAGGACACTAGGTCGTAATGTAGCTGTCCCGGTCACTCGCTGAATGCTTGAAGATGACCGAGTGCATCGCCGTTCTGGATTTCCTGCTACCTGTTCCACTCGCACCTTTGGACCATTCGCCCATCCCGGGGTTTCGCTTGGGTAGTTATGATGGAGAGGCGAGATCACCCCACCGGCGCGTGGTCTATGCGAGTGCTCTTGAGGCCAACCTCTGAGGATTTAGAACCAGCCACCGAGTGAGCCTTCAGACCTGCCAGCCAGATGAGAGCCTGGACAGCGGGTCTGCTCGGGGCCATTTTCTCAACACCTTGGAACCTGCCACCGAGTGAGCCTTTGGACCTGCCAGCTAGATGAGAGCCTGGACAGCGGGTCTGCTCGGGGCCACTTCCTCAACACCTTGGAACCTGCCACTGAGTGAGCCTTCGGACCTGCCAGCTAGATGAGAGCCTGGACAGCGGGTCTGCTCGGGGCCATTTTCTCAACACCTTGGAACCTGCCACCGAGTGAGCCTTCGGACCTGCCAGCTAGATGAGAGCCTGGACAGCGGGTCTGCTCGGGGCCATTTTCTCAACACCTTGGAACCTGCCACCGAGTGAGCCTTCGGACCTGCCAGCTAGATGAGAGCCTGGACAGCGGGTCTGCTCGGGGCCATTTTCTCAACACCTTGGAACCTGCCACCGAGTGAGCCTTCGGACCTGCCAGCTAGATGAGAGCCTGGACAGCGGGTCTGCTCGGGGCCATTTTCTCAACACCTTGGAACCTGCCACCGAGTGAGCCTTCGGACCTGCCAGCTAGATGAGAGCCTAGACAGCGGGTCTGCTCGGGGCCACTTTCTCAACACCTTGGAACCTGCCACCGAGTGAGCCTTCGGACCTGCCAGCTAGATGAGAGCCTGGGCAGCGGGTTTGCTCGGGGCCACTTTCTCAACACCTTGGAACCTGCCACCGAGTGAGCCTTCGGACCTGCCAGCTAGATGAGAGCCTGGGTAGCGGGTCTGCTCGGGGCCACTTTCTCAACACCTTGGAACATGCCACCGAGTGAGCCTTCGGACCTGCCAGCTAGATGAGAGCCTGCACAGCGGGTCTGCTCGGGGCCATTTTCTCAACACCTTGGAACCTGCCACCGAGTGAGCCTTCGGACCTGCCAGCTAGATGAGAGCCTGGACAGCGGGTCTGCTCGGGGCCATTTTCTCAACACCTTGGAACCTGCCACCGAGTGAGCCTTCGGACCTGCCAGCTAGATGAGAGCCTGGGCAGCGGGTCTGCTCGGGGCCATTTTCTCAACACCTTGGAACCTGCCACGCTCACCGCACCAAAAATGTTGAAACCTGCAACAGGTCTCTTGAGTTCGGACCCACTGGGGGTGTAGCCGATGCTTACTTCTCCCTCACTAGACTCTCTTGACGGTGGATGTGAGAATAAGAAAAGACCCAAGGCTGAAGCGAGGAGGTCCCGCCACACACCCGGAAGACCTTAGAGAGCTTCCCCTCCCAAACCAGAGCTCAACCGGGCACCTTGGAGGGCACTAGCGGCCGACCAAAAACTAGCCTGGAGGAGAGGATTCTCTAAAATCGGATCTCCTCCAAGGTGCCCTTAAGGGTCTATTTATAGTTTTTCCTAGGCTAGTCTGCAAATAGCCTAAATCCGCCTTTTAATTTTACTAAACGCACCCCAAATTGGTCTGCAAATAGCCTAACTCCGCTGTTCTGAAGGACTATTTGCAGCCCACAAGGGGCATCATGGTCATTTCCCCCTTTGAATACTAGGGGGCGAGTGGTTCATGGGGACACCACTCGCCGAGCTCCCGCTCAGCTGGGCGAATGGTCCATGGTCTCTCGGCGAATGGTCCGCGAGGGTACCACTCGCCGAGCTCCTTCTTGCTTGCAGCTCACCCCCACTAACCCGGGGGTCTTACCACCTGTCTTAGCCTGGGCGAGTGATCTGGCTGACCCAGGTCTCGCCAATCGGTTTGAGGGACCCACTCGGCGAATACGGGTTGTACAACTATGACATTTAAACGTTTTTTTTTATATATGCTGAATTGCGACACCCATAATTGGTTCATGTATTAGGACACGGCTAGTGGAAGTATAGGGAGTTGATCATTCAATTGTATACAACAAAATGATAATAGACAAGCTCAAAGAATCTCAAGATGATTAAGGTAGTATAGCTGGTTCAACTCTTATCTTAGCTTACATCAGTAACTCAATTCATGCTCACCCCTCCCTATTCTTTTTTGGAAGTCAATATCAAAGATTGCAGGGAAGTAGAAGTCAATTAAAGAAGTTTGTGCATGAAATAAACGCTTAAATGTGCTTTACCAAAAAAAAAAATCGTACTAATGTCAAATTCAAAATCCGAACTCTTAGGATTGTCTAGCCATGCCAATTAATTATCATTAGATATCTAGAATAACCTATCCATTAATTATGGTACGAATCCGGATCATTACAATCATGAAGTTATATATCACCCAAATTGGAGGAGTTATACTGGCCATGTTGGCCACCCCCACACGTAAAAGTATGCTAGACCCTAGCAAGGTTACTTTATTACTAAACCCATTCCTTCTCATAACTCGACAATTAATGAATAGAATAAAATATATTGTGAACAGAAGTACTCCCCTGACGTGGGCATGTGTCGGTTGATTGTCATTATTGTGCTCCCCTTGTTCTTCTGTATAGGCTCCCTTCATTGGAGCAAGCCTTTGTCCTATGATATATGCCTGCAAGCTTATCTCCTTGATAAAAAAATTAGATTGCCAAATTCATGTTGTTGACACATACCATGGAGGGCAATTAATGACATTGCAGAATGAGTATCACTACAGCCTTGTTAGATAAATCAATTCCAAGGACAAATAACAAGTAAATGTATGATGTAATCAAGAAGAAAAATAGAGACTAGCATAAAACAGTAGCATCATCATTGTAAAGACACACCCCATATGATCATCACATCCAAGCATTGTGAATAGCAACTAAGTTTATCCAGTTCAAAATAGAAACCAAAGATGTAAAACATGTCGCATAGCACAAATATACGACATTCAGCAAAACAGGAGATCTCTACTCGTCGCCATCGCCGGTTGCGTCCTCGTCTAAGTCAACAATTTCCGTGGGGTCGAGGGGTTTCCCGTTTTCATCCAAAAGATCTCCGCTCTCGTTAAACTGCCACTGGTATTCAAATTGTGGCTCTTCAAATGACAGTTTTGCCTTCCGCATAAGACTATCCTGTCGGCCTTGCAGGTAGTCAAGCCTGGATCGGAAATAGCAATGCTGACAGCGGAGGTAAGTTTTTATATACTCAATACAATCCATAATTTCATCCAACTTTGCCCCTTCACCTGTTGGAATCTCTATTTTCTCCGGCTTGCCGCCCGATGAAGAATATCATGTGCTGTTTTTTTGATGTTTTTGAAGTGACTTCAGATTCATTGCCTACCTTGATGTTAACTTCGATAACCCGCTCGGTAATATGCCGGCCGACCTGGGTAACCAAATCCGCCGAATCCTGCACCACCCCTGCTCTTTGACATAACTCCGTTATGAGAACGGGGAACCACAATTGTCGTGCTTTATTCTCTTTGATTTTCATCTTGAGTTGGGAGCTTATAATTTCCCCCACATTTAGTCTATTACCCTTCAAGATATGGAAGATTAACGTTGCTCGATCCAGCGTTACATTGTTCAGGTGGCGAGTTGGTAGTAAGCTGGCGTTGATGAATAACAACCACACCTTGGCCGCCCGTGACAGAGATGTAGATTTAAGCGATGTCTTCGAGCTGTTAGACCATTCCGGGTCGGGTGAGTTACAAACCGAAGCAGTTAAATTAGCTAAGTCGATATTGTGGTTCAGGCTAAAGCAGTCCTCTTCACTCCTCATTGCATATAAATCGTTAATCGAATTTGCTGAAATATCAATCAACTTCCCTCTAACCATTACTGATTCTGTCTCGACGTCCGTGGCCTTTGAGTAAAATTCATACACCCATGGGAGGAGGGCTTCGGTTCTAGGGTGGCAGAAGGTCTCCCATTGCAGAGTATGAATTTGGAGAACGTAATTCATACTCCAAGCTTGTTTCGCCATTTTAAATCCTCGCTCAAAAATTAAAGGAAGGGACTTGATCTGCTCGAATCGGAGTGCAGAGGCTTCACTGACGAATTTCAATGATTTCTGTACGGTTGTCTTCCCCTTTCCTCTTTTTTTGGATGAAGACATTGTCTACAACATGGAAAGGGGCGGCAAGATGTAGAAGGTGGAAACAACGCTCCTAAATCGATCTTAAGAAGGGGAAGAGGAAGAGAATTACCTTGACAGTTGTTGCAATGCAAGGCGGATCGGCAAGGATCGGGGGTCTGCAATGGGGAAAACGCGAAGATCCAGTCGCTTAGGTCGGGTGTCTCCTCTGCCTCGCTTACGTCTACCACCCCGGCGAAACCTCCGACGCCGTTCGTTGTCGTCCGGGCGTGGATCGCCGCGCACCGCCTGCTCCGGAGAAGGCGTGGAGCGCGAGTCTAGGGTTCGGCCACGCGATTTCTTCCTGGCGATGGAGAAGTCGGGAGTTATGAACCAGCGGTTGTATTATTTGATGTAACCTGAGCCGGGTCTGAATGAACCGGTTCAATTGAACCGCGCAATGAAGATGCAAGCTTATGTAAGAAGCGGAGACAGTAAAATAAGTGTTGCAACTCATTGATTTCGGATGTTGCAACTTTCAAAACTGCACTAACTGAAGCACAAAAAAAATATTTTTGTTCTTTTTCATTGTTTTCTCCCGTCCAACATAACTCGACTAAAATAAAAAAAATAAAACTAACTACTGCAAATTTAACATGCTCTTAATAATAGATGACGATAATAAATGGTGGGTTGCCTCCCATCTAACGCCTAATTTCAAGTCCCGGCAGGACAAGAAGTCGAAATTTTTATTTCAAAGCAATAAACGACACCAGTCGTTCATTATCATTGCATCGGAATATCTTTAAGCGTTCTACATTAACCTTAAACTCCAAATTATCTTTCTCATTTACAATCGTGACTGCGCCATACGGGTGCACTTCCTTCACTCGGAATGGTCCCGACCAACGACTCTTAAGTTTTCCGGGAAAGAATTTTAAGCGTGAGTTAAACAATAATACCAATTGCCCGGATTGGAATTGTTTTCCGCTCAAGCGTCGGTCGTGCCATTTCTTGGTCCGTTCCTTATAAATTCTTGAACTCTCATACGCATTCATTCTCAATTCCTCTAACTCATTGAGTTGTAGTAGCCTCTTCTCACCCGCATTTTGGAAATCATAATTGAGTCTTTTAATAACCCAAAACGCACGATGCTCTAATTCGAGGGGTAAGTGACAAGCCTTACCATATACTAGTCTATACGGGGTTAAACCAATGGGTGCTTTATACGCGGTCCTATACGCCCACAAAGCATCATTAAGTTTTTGGGACCAATCTTTTCTATTGATGTTGACCGTTTTTGCAAGAATTGTCTTTATTTCCCGATTGGAGACCTCCGCTAGACCGTTTGTTTTAGGATGGTACGCTAATGACACCTTATGGGTGACGCCATATTTTCTCAATAATGTAGCAAACATATTGTTACAAAAGTGACTACCACCATCGCTAATGATAGCTCTAGGTGTGCCAAAACGATTAAATATATAATTCTTGAGAAAATGCAACACTACCTTGGCATCATTTCTAGGGGTAGCTATGGCTTCAACCCATTTAGAAACGTAGTCGACGGCGAGGAGAATAAACAGATTACCGTTCGAGCTCACAAAGGGTCCCATGAAATCTAAACCCCAAACATCAAAAAGTTCTACTTCTAAGATTGTGTTCATGGGCATCGCTTCATTTTTATGAATATTATCATTTCTTTGGCACCGATCACAATGGCTTACAAATTCCTTAGAATCACGGAATAGAGTTGGCCAATAGAACCCTGCTTCTAAGACCTTCATTGCCGTTCTATCACCCTTAAAATGACCTCCATAAGGGGAGTTGTGGCATTTGTCAAGCACTGCTCTCTTCTCTTCTTCAGGAATGCATCGTCTTACTACCCCATCCGCTCCAATTCTAAATAAAAATGGTTCATCCCATAGATACGAGCGTACTTGGTGCAAAAACCGTTTCTTTTGTTGATATGATAAATCTGGTGGGAAGACTCTACTAACAATATAATTTACGTAATCTGCATACCATGGTAACAATTTATCGGACACAGACAAGATCCACTCGTCAGGGAACCGTTCATTAATTTCTGATCGCAACAATTCATTAGAGCACTCAATCCTAGAGAGGTGATCAGCGACAGGGTTATCTACGCCCTTTCTATCCCTAATTTCTAAGTCAAATTCCTGTAGCAACAATACCCATCGGATCAATCGGGGTTTAGCATCCTTCTTTTCCATAAGATACTGGATGGCAGCATGATCGGTGAACGCTATGACCTTGGTGCAAAGGAGATAAGATCTAAATTTTTCGAAAGCAAACACCACGGCTAGGAATTCTTTTTCAGTAGTGGTATAATTAGTTTGCGCCTCTATTAAAGTCTTGCTAGCGTAGGCGATAGTGTGGAAGACCTTTTCTCGCACTTGTCCCAAAACAGCGCCAACGGCGTAATCGCTCGCATCACACATCAATACAAAGGGCTCTCCCCAATCAGGAGCCACTATAATTGGTGTCGTAGTCAACCGTGTCTTTAATTGATTGAATGCATACAAGCAATCATCATTAAAATCAAATTTCGTGTCATTTTCTAATAAACCACTCAAAGGTTTGGCGATTTTGGCAAAATCCTTAATGAACCTTCGATAGAATCCAGCATGACCCAAGAAGCTTCGTAGTGCTTTTACATTTTTAGGAGGTGGTAACTTTTCAATCACATCGATCTTTGCCTTATCTACTTCTAACCCATGTCTAGATACATTGTGCCCAAGAACTATACCCTCTTGCACCATGAAGTGACATTTCTCCAATTCAACACTAGGTTGGCTTCGACACAACGGGCAAGCACTCTCTCCAAACACGCCAAGCAAGCATCGAATGATTTACCGAAGATAGAGAAATCATCCATAAAGACTTCGATGCCATAGTCCCTAGGCTCTATGCCTTGGTCTATAAGATCCGCCAAAATTGCAAGTATGCAACGTTGAAACGTGGCCGGTGCATTGCATAACCCAAAGGGCATTCTCCTAAATGCAAATATACCGAAGGGACACGTAAATGTCGTCTTTTCTTGGTCGTCCGGATCTACCGTTATCTGATTATAGCCAGAATAACCGTCTAGAAAACAAAAGAAAGCATTTCCGGCTAGCCTATCTAGGACTTGATCTATGAATGGTAGTGGGAAGTGATCCTTCCTAGTGGCCTTGTTTAACTTCCGATAGTCTATGCAAACGCGCCAACCTGTGATTGTTCTAGAAGGAATTAGTTCATTCTTATCATTCTTTACTACGGTCATGCCTCCCTTCTTAGGAACGCAGTGAACTGGGGATACCCATGCACTATCCGAAATAGGATATATAATTCCCGCGTCCAACCATTTGATGATCTCCTTTTTGAGGACCTCTTTCATAGGAGGACTGAGGCGACGTTGAGGCTCTATGGACCCTTTACAAGACTCCTCTAAACGGATTTTATGCATACACAAGGAAGGGCTAATTCCTCGAATGTCTGCTAACGTCCAACCTAAGGCTAGCTTATATTGTTTCAAGAGAACCAATAATCTTTCAAGTTGTTCCGGTAGCAATTTGGCGTTCACAATTACCGGTAGCGTATCATTTTCTCCTAGATATGCGTAGGATAAATGCTCTGGAAGTGCTTTTAACTCTAAGGCGGGTGGACTAACCATAGAGGGTTTATACGCTAAAGATCGTTCAGGAATGTCAAGGGGTTCCGGCTTACGGAATAATGCCGGGCGACACTCACACACTTGCAAACACTCGTCATTCTCTAATTCCTCATCAGGTGCTACCTCATCACTCAATGTACTTGTTTCATCCTCATCCAAATTATCCCACCCAATGTCTGGCTCAGAATCGTATAGCGATATATTATTAACCTCCTCTATTACATCTTCCTTCTCATAAGGGAATTTCATGGCCTTTAGTACGTTGAAAGTTACTTGTTCGTCGTTAATCCTCATAGTCAACTCACCCTTGTGGACATCTATTAAAGTTTTTCCAGTTGCCAAGAAGGGTCTACCTACAATTATTGGCACCTCTTTGTCTTCCTCCATATCCAAAACTACGAAGTCAGTGGGGAAAATAAAATTTTCCACCTTAACGAGAACGTCCTCTACTATTCCTTTAGGAAAAGTAAGCGATTTGTCGGCCATTTGTAAGGTTATGGATGTTTTAGAAATATCCCCCAAACCCAACTTCTTATATATAGAAAGCGGCATCAAATTTATGCTTGCCCCAAGATCACACAAAGCCCTTCCTTCAAATCGATCTCCAATAGAGCATGGAATCGTGAAACTTCCAGGATCTTTTAACTTTGGTGGAAGTTTCTTTTGAAGGATTGCACTACACTCATGGGTGAGCGCAACCGTTTCATTCATGCCAAATTTCCTCTTCTTATTTAAAATATCTTTCATAAATTTAACATAACTTGGCATTTGCTCTAGGGCTTCAGCAAATGGGATATTAATTTGAAGTTTCTTAAATATCTCAATAAATTTTTGGAATTGGTGATCTAGTTTACTCTTCCTTAGTCTTTGGGGAAATGGGGGTGGTGGATAAGTAATTACTTTTTCAGTCCTTGCCCTCCCATTCTCATCTACTTCTTCCTCTAACGCTTTCTCAACACCCTTAGTAGGTTCATGGTTCAATTCTTTAATAGGTTCATTGAGTATGTTACTCTCTACTTCATCTTGCATATCAACATTTATCGCTTGATTGTGGTTATAACTACTTTCCAATTCTCTTCCACTCCGCAATGTAACGGCCTTACAATGTTGATTATCACCCTTAGGATTAGGTGTGGTATCAGTTGGTAATGTGCCTTGTTGTCTAACATTTAAAGCGGCTGCAATTTGTCCTAATTGTGACTCAATTAACCGCATGGAACCTTCTAGACTAGAAAACCGGGCTTCATTCTTTTGCATAGACTCTAAGATAACTTCATCGGATAACTTCCTAGAGGGACCCGCTTGATTAGAATTGTGGTTTTGATTGGTAGGATTATGATTTTGGTTGAACAAATGCGAAGGTGTACCTCCAGAATTATTTTTCCACGATAGATTAGGATGATTTCTCCATTCCGGGTTATAAGTATTTGAGTAAGCGTTATGATTTTGTCTATACTGCCCACCAATATAATTAGCTTCTTCATTGTGTCCAATAAGTTGTTCAACCGTCAAAGTCGGACTAATAGGTGGAGGGGCGACGATGCTATTAACTTGTGGTGGTATTTGGCTTTGATGTAGAGCCAACGCATCTAACCTCTTATTTATCGAGTTAAATTGAGAAGTCATTTGGGAAGCAAATGAGGTTAGTTGGTCCACTTGATATAACCCAGCAGTAGAGGAAGATCCTTGTCGATCAATCAATTGATAATTATTAGAGGATAAGTCCTCTAATATAGCATAGGCATCTTCTGGGTATTTGTTCATAAGCGATCCCCCCGCAGCTCCATCTACTTGGATCATGGTGGATGTTTGGAGACCATTATAGAAGGTCCAAACCTGTTGATGGATGGCTAATCCATGGTGGGGACACTTCCTCAACAGCTCTTTAAAGCGTTCCCAAGCATCATAAAGGGTTTCTCCGCTTCCTTGCATAAAAGTTGAAATGTCTCGTTTCAACTTAGCAGTCTTCGACGGGGGAAAGTACTTGGCTAGAAATTTTTCTATCAAGAGAGCCCAAGTGGTAATGGATCCATTGGGTAAGGAGTTAAGCCAATCCCTTGATCTTCCCTCTAAAGAAAAAGGAAACAGACGTAATTTAATGGCTTCTTCTGAAACACCATTAATCTTGAACGTATCACAAATTTCCATGAACGTTCTTAGATGGGAGTTGGGGTCTTCGTGATTGAGGCCACCAAATTTGTTGTTTTGGACAAGTTGCATAATGACCGAATCGATTTTAAAATTGTTGGCCTCAATTGCGGGCCTAGCAATACTAAATTGTAACCCTCCCTGTAGAGGCATGTTGTAGTCACGACATGTTCTCCTATTCTCAATAGGGTGCCCATTTTGATCTACCTGCCCGCCCAAATCATGACCTTCCTGATGATTTTCATTCGGATTCATGGTTGAAGATTGAGTTTTTTCTAAACGAGAAGTCTTACGATTCCTCCTACACGTCCTTTCAATCTCTACGTTTAATGGTAATAGTTCAGTCGATCGAAACCTGGACATGCACCAACAGAACAGAAAGTAGTAATAATAAAAAAAACGACAAACAAAGTAAAATGAAACAGAAATAAAGTTTGACCTCTAGATACTAGGGTTCACTAATATTGCAAGAAAAAGAACAATAGATTAATAACACCTCCCCGGCAACGGCGCCAAAACTTGATACGACCTAAATGGATGTATGTATTACACGCAAGTGCACGTGCCGGATCAAGTAATATAGTAGTGAGATAATATCGTTCCCTCGGAGAAGTGGTTAACCTAACGCTTGCAAATACTAGCTACGTCGTTCTTTAAATCCAAACAAGACGAACTTGATGATTTTTTTTATAAAAATAAAGCAGATTTTTATCTAAGAATTAAAATCACTAGTTTCTATGATCGAATGCTTTGAAAAAGGCTTTTATCAGTTGGAGGAAATAGTCTCGTAATTCGGATTTCCTATGTGCATCTATGAGGTGCGTGGAATTAAAATTAGTTGAGGGTATTTGAGTGAATTGTCATGCAACGATTCTTATAGAAGAAATCCTCATCTCTCGAATCTCGGAAAACCCAATGCCCTAAACTCCCCTAGTTATCTCTAACTTAGGAAAATAATAAAGGGAATTGCTTAACATAAAAATCGGATTGCTAGCAAGAGGAGGGAATCTCTTCCTCTTCTCTTGACTACGGTGAACTAATGAGCGTATGCACTTCTCATCTCTCGAATCTCGAAATGCAACGCTAAAGTAGAAATTCTAGGTTAAATATTTTACACCACTCGTCTCTCGATTCTTGCGGTGCAATAAAAAGAATTTTCAAATCAATACCACGCTACTCATCTCTCGAATCTCGTAGCGAAATAAAAGATGAAAATAAAAGCTAAAAATCTCATGAATAAATTCAAAGGTTCACAAGAAGACAATCATCAAATCTCAACAAAAGGATGAGTTCACCACAAGATAACACACATAGTACTCTCCTTATACAAGACCTAGGAGAATTAGTTCATGATGTTGGGAGAAAACCACATGATAAGATAGATCTTACAGCACATGATATTCTGAATCTGAAATAGTGTAGGAATTTGTACTTGCTTGACACCTTCTTCCTCTCCAAGCAATTTTTCTTCTATTCTTCTTCTCCTTTTTTTCTCCAAAAGAAAACTGATCTCTTTTTTCTCTCTCCTGACTTGCTAAATGCGTCCAGCCCTGTTGCCAAACGAAGCATCCATCCAAAAATTTGGAAAAACGTAACTGCTGGATTTAATTTTCGGAATTTGAATCCCGTCAGAAGGTTGCAACCTCTATTTCTGAGTGTTGCAACTTTTTTCCAGATTATGATATTTGGGCAGATTTCTTTTTCCAAGCGGATTCCTTTGGCGCATCTAATTAAAACATCATGGAAAAAGACCAGATTAGCCTTGAATCAACTAAATATGAATTTACTTCTATTTTTATATCGTTTAGGCTTATTTATATTGATTTAGCCGGATAATTAGTCGGAAATAATGACGTAGATAACTTCTTTTTAAGAAGTTATCAATAGGGCGATGATGCTTCATAATATAGGTGATGGTGAACCCCAACGCATAAATCGGTCATAATATTAGTAAAATAGTCACAAGGGACGTTGGAGGTTTAATTTGTCAATCCCTTGTAATCGAACTTTAAGCAAGGGCATGTTATGCGAGCGCTTTTGGTGAAATTATTCATATGATATATATTGAGTTTGAGCTCGTAAGTGTTTGATGTCATCTAATGGCTTAAAATGATGAATGATCATGTAGGATCTTATGTGAGTTGATTAGATTCACACCCAGAGTGTGCAGTAAATGTGATAGCACTTGTAGCATGTTTTACTTAAGTTTTGATCACGTGATTTTCTTCTGTTTGATGGAACAGGCATGGGTTGCGCAACACCTGCACCGTGCAGTTTAGCAGGAAAAGGACCTTTGGGTATGAACGCTATTTTGCATGATGGTTGAGTACAATCACAAGCCGAGCCGCACCCGCATCATGTTGATCGACGTCTCGTACCTAAACATGAGAAATGCCATTTAATGGCAAGTTAAGAGAACGAGGCGAGATAAAGTCGCACCTGCATCGTGTTGGTGTCACGATGACCTTAGCAACGAGAACACACTTAACCGAACCCGCACCATGGTGGTTGCTTGTTGTGGTCTCTGTTAGAGTTTGTGAAGTGAGCTGTCGCCCAGGCGATAGTGGATGTCGCCCAGCAACAGCTGGCGAGTATCATACTCGCCGCCGAGTAGGCATTTGCCTATAAATAGAGGGGCACCCCCCCCTAAAGAGAAACTATTTCTGAAAGTGGCGAGTAGAGGCTTCAGAAGTGGCGAGTATCATCAACTCTGAGCGAGTTAGAGATACCAGAGTGCTACCCGGCGAGCATCGGACTTGGAGTAAGTTCGGCAGGCGAGCATCGGACTTGGAGCGAGTTCGGCGAGCTCCCTGAGCGAGTAGCGAGTAGAGGAGATATCGCCCGGCGACAGTGGATATCGCCCAGGCGACAGCGAGAAGGAGAGGAAGCGCGCGCGACGAGCGTGCGAGTATCCTGGAGTGCGAGCAGCGAGCTTGCGAGTATCTGGAGGCGAGCAGCGAGCTTGCGAGGATCCGAGATATCGCCCAGGCGACAGTCGATATCGCCCGGCGACAGCGAGGAGCGAGTATCACCATCCTGGTGTGCTCGGGAAAAGAAGCGGACCTTGTCCGTGACCAAAGTCTTACCTTCTATTGGCTGTTGTGATTCAAGTTGGATGCAACTTGTATTCAGCCGTGTTTATTTGTAATTTGGTTGTCTAGTTGGAATATAGTCTTCTTTGTTCATCGTTGGTACTCTTGATTGGTAGCAAACTCAAAAATTCAACATGGTATCAGAGGCAGGTTGCTGAAGCAGCGCGTGCTATCGAAGTTCAAGGTTGTCTTCCAAGATGGACGGCGGAGGAGGTTATGCGAGAGGACTAGGAATCGAGTTGCTTACTCAAACCAACTACAAGAAGTGGATGTCTTGTATGGAGAGCTACCTTCTTGGAGAGGATCTCTGGGAGGTTGTTGGTGGTGGGGAGAAAGAGGAGGTGAAGGCAACAGAGGCTGGAGACAATGGTCTAGCTGTGAGGGCGTGGAGGAAGACCAACGCCAAGGCGGAGTTTACTCTGAAGAGAGCTATTGCTCCTGACTTGTTCGACCACATCGTGGGATGCAAGTCAGCTTCAGAGATCTGGAGTGCCCTTGATGGGCTATTCAACAAAAAGAATGTAGCACGTCTACAATTCTTGGAGAATGAGTTGGCGATGGCCACCCAAGGTGAGATGGTGATATCCACCTTTTTCCTGAAGGTGAAGAACCCGTGTGGGGAGATCTCGGCCTTGGATCCTGAAGAGCCAATCTCAGAGGCGAAGTTGAAGCGGCACATACTCCGAGGCTTGAGGAGGGAGTATGTCCCCTTCGTTACTTCCGTGCAAGGATGGGCTACTCAGCCCTCCCTTCTGGAGCTAGAGAACTTGCTGTCGTCACAGGAGAGCTTGGCGAAGCAGATGGCGGGTGTATCCATCTCAGGAGGAGATGACGAGGCCTTGTTCTCAGGAAAGAGGAGATCCTGGGACAAGAGAAAGAAGAACTCCGGAGATGGACCTTCAACGTCCTCTCAGGGAGATGGGAGGAAGTTCCTCCCTGCGCGCGATGAGAAGGGGAGATACCTTTGCTTTGCCTGCAAGAAGTATGGGCATATGGCAAAGGATTGTCGGTCTAATCTCCAGGCCGGTCATGTTGCTGAGAAAGGTGGAGACCATCAGAGAGGTGGAGACCATCGAAGAGGTGGAGGAAGAGGTGGAGGTCACCAGGGCGGTGAGAGGGGGGGCAATTATTTCCTGGCAGAGATGACGGCAACGTCAGTCGATGTCTTAGCCTCCATCAACCTCGAGGACGACTGGATAGTGGATTCCGGTTGCGGGCATCATCTCACAGGAGATATGTCGAAGTTTGCCTCCTCGGCAGCATATGAAGGATCGGATGCTATCATCACTGCGGATGATACGGTGCATCCAGTGGAGCGAGAAGGGAAGGTGTCCCTTGGGAGTATAGAGAAGCCAGTGACACTGAAGAGTGTGTATCACGTGCCTGGCATGAAGAAGAACCTCTTCTCAGTGGCGAACGCCGTGGATGCTGGATACCACGTGCTGTTTGGACCAAAGGAGGTGAAGTTCTTGAAGAACCTATCGTCTGTCGATGCTGACGTCACGCTCACCGGGAGAAGGGTGAAGGACTTGTATGTTCTGTCTACAAGTGCCTACGTGGACAAGCTGAAGACGAACGACAGCGCTGTGATCTGGCATGAGAGGCTGGGTCATGTGGGGATGGACAAGTTGAAGATGATGGCGGCAAAGGGCCTAGTGAGTGGCCTGCCTCATCTCTCTTCCTACGGCGACGGCCATGTGTGCGACGGATGCCAATATGGAAAGTCACCTCAACTTCCATTTGACAAGTCGGAGACCAGGTGTAAGGCACCTCTTGAGTGCGTACATGCTGATGTTATGGGGCCGTGCGCCACCCGTACTTATGGAGGCAATAAGTATGCGCTGGTTCTGGTGGATGACTACACCCGCTATACGTGAGTATACTTTCTGAGAGAGAAATCAGAAGTATTCAGCAAGTTTCTCGAGTGGAAGGAGCTTGTGTAGGGGAGGCTGGACCGCAGAGTCAAGAAGTTGAGAAGGGACAATGGAGGGGTGCTTACCTCCAATGAGTTTGCCTCTTTCTGCAGGAGGTTCGACATTCGGCGGGAGCTCTCCTGCGCTCACACCCCGCAGCAGAATGGGGTGGCAGGGAGGAAGATCCGCCATCTGGTGGAGACTACCAGGAGTTGGCTATATGCCAAGAGCATTCCCAAGGCCTTATGGGCGGAGGGAATGGCGTGCGCTACTCATGTGATCAACAGGATACCTCTGAGTCCTAACAGGATGGTGTCTCCACACCAGCTCATGTTCGGGGAGAAGCCCAATGTGGGTCACATGAAGGTGTTCGGTTCTACCTGCTTCGTGCACGTCCCGGACGCTCAGAGAACAAAGTTGGAGCTGAAAGCGAGGAAGTATATCTTCATCGGCTACGATGAGCGGAAGAAGGGGTGGAAGTGCATGGATCCGCAGACTCACAGGTTCGTCGTCTCGCGCGACGTAGTGTTTGACGAACTGGTCTCATACCAGGGAGTCTCTTCAGTGGAGCTGCCGGAGAGTGGAGAAGCTAGCAGGGAAGAGGAGTGGGTCACTGAGGACCCTACTGTGGAGTTGGAGTTATCTCCATGTGCTCCATCACCATCTGGATCAGGAGGAGCATCTGGCTCAGGGGGAGCTACGAACTCAAGAAGCAGGGAGAGCACCGCTTCAGGAGGAGTTCAGAGAGGAGCTCAGAGAGGAGCTCAACCAGAGGAGTCTACCGGAGTGGTAGATAGTGGTCAAGCCTTGAGGAGGTCGAAGAGGACGATCGTCCCGCCTGCTCGCTATAAGGAGGGGAACTTCGTGAGTTTGGTTTCCTGCTTCTTCGCAGGACCACTCGATGAGAGGGAACCTGCCTGCTTTGAGGATGCTGCTGGCATCAAGGAGTGGGACGAGGCCATGGAGGAAGAGATGGAGGCCCTGAAGAAGAACGAGACATGGGACCTGGTTCCCATGGTGGAGGGCATCAAACCTGTCACCTGCAAGTGGGTGTACAAGGTGAAGAAGAGGGCTGATGGAGAAGTGGGGCGGTACAAGGCGAGGCTTGTCGCTCGAGGCTTCTCACAGACCTACGGAGAGGACTACGAGGAGACCTTCAGTCCCGTAGTGAAGATAACGTCAGTGAGGACGATCATCGCTTTGGCGGCGTGCAGAGGTTGGAAGCTATGGCAGCTGGACGTGAAGAACGCATTCCTATATGGGGAGATCGACAGGGACATATTCATGGTACAACCACCTGGATACGTGTCCAAGTCCCAGCCGCGTCACGTCTGCAAGCTGAAGAAGGCCCTCTATGGTCTGAAACAGGCGCCGAGAGCCTGGTATGGGAAGATTGCGGAGTACTTGCAGTTCTGCGGCTACGATGACTCAGACTCGGACTCCAGCATGTTCGTGAAGAAGAGTGGAGGTCTTCACGTGCTGGTGCTGCTATACGTCGACGACATGATCGTGACAGGGAACAACCCTGAGGAGGTCGCGGCGCTGAGGCAGCAGCTGTCCATACGCTTCGAGATGAAGGATCTTGGTGAACTGCACCATTTCCTTGGCCTCCAAGTAGAGAAGAGAAGAGGCGGACTGGATGTTTCCCAGAGGGCGTATGCCGAGAGGATCGTCGAAAGATTCGGCATGAAGGAAGGGAAGAGCAGTTCCGTTCCTCTGGAGGCGGGGCTGAAGCTTCGGAAGGAAGAAGGGAGGATTCTTCCTGATCCGAAGATCTTTCGGGCACTGGTGGGGAGTCTTATATACTTGACTATCACAAGGCCGGACATCGCCTTTGCTGTCGGCCGAGTTAGTAGGTATATGCAGGAGCCGCGGAAGCCTCATCTGGAGGTAGCCAAGGGGATTCTGAAGTATGTGAAGGGCACCCTTGAGATGGGGTTGTCCTATGAGAAGAAGTCCGACTTCAAGCTGCACGGGTACACGGATGCAGATTACGGAGGTGCGCTGATGATCGCAAGTCGACATCAGGTTACGTGTTCTTGTGTGGAGCTGATGCTATCTCGTGGTGTAGCAAGAAGCAGGACTCTATTTCCCTTTCTACCACGGAGGCCGAGTACAAGGCGTCGTCCTTAGCAGCTCAGGAGTGTGTCTGGCTAAGGAGACTAGTGGAGGATGTGGACGAGGAGGTCAGCGGACCTACTGTGCTACGCGGGGACAATGAGAGTGCATTAAAACTGGTAACCAATCCAGTGTGTCATGCGAGGACCAAGCACATAGAGATCGAGCATCACTTCATCAGAGAGAAGGTGCTGGGTGGCTTGATCGCTGTGGAGCATGTGCGGAGTGAAGAGAACCTTGCGGATATATTCACGAAGCCCCTATCTGCGGGGCCGTTCCGGAGGCTTCGCTCATTGCTTGGAGTTGTTCCCGGAGCTCACTTCAAGGGGGAGTGTTAGAGTTTGTGAAGTGAGCTGTCGCCCAGGCGACAGTGGATGTCGCCCAGGCGACAGTGGATGTCGCCCAGCGACAGCTGGCGAGTATCATACTCGCCGCCGAGTAGGCATTTGCCTATAAATAGAGGGGCACCCCCCTAAAGAGAAACTATTTCTGGAAGTGGCGAGTAGAGGCTTCAGAAGTGGCGAGTATCATCAACTCTGAGCGAGTTAGAGATACCAGAGTGCTACCCGGCGAGCATCGGACTTGGAGTAAGTTCGGCAGGCGAGCATCGGACTTGGAGCGAGTTCGGCGAGCTCCCTGAGCGAGTAGCGAGTAGAGGAGATATCGCCCTGCGACAGTGGATATCGCCCAGGCGACAGCGAGAAGGAGAGGAAGCGCGCGCAACGAGCGTGCGAGTATCCTGGAGTGCGAGCAGCGAGCTTGCGAGTATCTGGAGGCGAGCAGCGAGCTTGCGAGGATCCGAGATATCGCCCAGGCAACAGTCGATATCGCCCGACGACAGCGAGGAGCGAGTATCACCATCCTGGTGTGCTCGGGAAAAGAAGCGGACCTTGTCCGTGACCAAAGTCTTACCTTCTATTGGCTGTTGTGATTCAAGTTGGATGCAACTTGTATTCAGCCGTGTTTATTTGTAATTTGGTTGCCTAGCTGGAATATAGTCTTTTTTGTTCATCGTTGGTACTCTTGATTGGTAGCAAACTCAAAAATTCAACAGTCTCAGTAGCCTAGAACATGCTAGTCCGCTACGAAGAATAGAGTGCACGAGCACTGATCTGCAGGGATCCGCTATGATGTCTTGGGAGGGAGAGAGATTGTTACACGGTATTTGGTCAGCTCTAGTTGATCCTCATTTTTCCGCTCATTTGTATTTGGTTCCAGGTACATGTGTGTGTTTGAAGTGTTTGCTGCCAAATAGGAATAAGCTTGATGATTAAGCTCGTTGCTTGGTTTTTAAGTACTTTTATGCATAGCTAATTTTGGGACATGCGAGTCTCTTTTGGGAGGTTGTTCTCATTTATTGTTAGCTCTGGACTTTTATTTATTATAGTGTAAAATTATTGTGGATTGTAGTTTAACGTGGACGTTCATTCTAGTGTCTTGTTTAGTTTTAGTTTCTGTTTATTTTGCCGCGCCCTCTGAGATAGTTGGTTATTTTGATTAACATTTATTAATACAATTTTTGTATAAGTGGTAGCATGTGGGGAACGGCCGGACCCATAACATACATCGAATGACAAGAAAGGGTGTTACAAAATGTGAGTCATATTATAGGAGAAATTTTTGTTTCCGGGTTCCAGACGCCGTCCTGGACAAATGAGAGGCCACAAATGCGTGGGCCCCGAGCAAAAAAGTGCATGTCAGACGTCAAAAATGCGTGAGCCCCGCATGCATTTGAAGCCTTCTCATTGGACCCGGACGCAAGAATCTCCCGTATTATAGGATACATCAAATAAATGGTAAAAATTCCTTTTATTTATGAGCAATCATATTAACATCCGGACTAGAAGCCCAAATTTAATCCCATTCCTATTGTTTTAAACGCACCCCGCCCCTTTCACGCGTTGGCGAGCCCCTTCCTTTCTGATCGCAACTTCGCCTCAAAATCACTAACACCCTCACGGATGAGATTCCACCGTCGGCTACGGGCATTGTCGGGATGGCGATAGACACTACGGCTGCTGCGGTGACTATGATGTGCATTGGGGATATGCATCGGGACATCACCGTCGCTCGCCTCTTCTAGCTTTTCTCCTCCTTCGGTGTAGTCACCACTGTTCGCGTTTGTCGAGATGCTGCCAACATGGGTTCTATGGGATACTATGTAAATTACATTTATGCTCCGGACATCTTATCCAGCAAAGTGGTCGCTCGGGAATCAAACAGAACAGTCACTAAAATTCAATTCAAGAAAATTTTAGCCTTACTCCAAAGAGAAGAAGAACCATTAGAACTAAAGGGCGAAAGTTAAAATCAAACCCGCAAGAAACCGCAAAACTGCACCGCGCGACAACGATTTTGAATTGCACCGAACGGTTCAACTACGGCGTGCTTTGGTAATTTCAAAACCGCACAATATGCGGTGGCAAAAACCACACTGCTCATACAAATATTCATCCTTCATTCCTTCCTTAGAAGTGTGTGATTTACCAAGTTATTAATTATTAGATTTAGCCCACCCAACTTAAGTAGTGAGTGTTGCACTGCTGGTCTGCTTTGGACTTTTAGGTCAGTTTATTAGATTTAGGAATTAATATAATAATAACTTAAAAGATTTAACTATTTATTATATTAAAAGATCTTGTGAATTAATATAATAATTAGTAGTGAGCTAATATATATTTTCTTGCTTTAGAAATGAAAAAAGAAAGAAAGAAGAGAAAATTAAAATCATCTTGTGGGGGTAGATGTAGACTTGCAGTGTGTATGTGGACCTGTGCAGCTGTGTTGTGGTTGTAGTGTGAAGATCAATTCACGATTGAACGTATCGTAAAAACTTCAACATATTGCTTCTAAAATTTTACTATACTTTCGATGACTTGTTTGAAGAAACATGAGAGTCAAACTATAAATACCTTATATAACTAACTATATGGAAATAAAATTGCACCGCAAAAAATCAACTTCATGATGGGAAATCAGGTGCAAATCACAGTGCACTGCTATAAAATTGCAGGAAACAAGAATACAATATAAGCAAAAACTGCGCACGGCAAACCCGCCGGCGCACAATCACAAGTATATATTTATATAAAAACAATTACAAGGAAATAACAAGTGAAGAAATAGACCGTCCGGTGGAACACCGCAGATGCGCCGGACGCGCACGATCCGCGTGAGTGTAGAAATCTGGACTGCAATCCGACTAACAGACGCACAAGGTTCGTCGGAACCTTCAACGTCAATCTCCGACGTTCAACCGCAACCACCACCGGAGACCAACGCCGCCACCGGAGACAAACGCCACCACCGAGATCCAAACGCCGTCAAGGCTAACTGCACACACGCAAGTCTTCGACGTCCACGGCGATCTCCGCCAAGCCTGATGACGACTCCCTCTCCAACGCCGGCGGCTCACCTCCAAGACCGACGACACTACTCTCTCCAACGGCGAAACACCAAGGCCGGCGGCGGCCTCCCCGTCGCACAAGAGAGAGAGAGAGAGAAACGGAGAGAGAGAAAAAGAGGGCTGGCTCAGGCGGCAAGATGGCTCCAATTGCTACAGGAGATGGTATTTTTCTCCCAGGCAAAACTCAACAATCCATGCGGCACGACTCCACGTAAAGCTACAGGCGGTTATAACCTTGTCTCCGCGGGCTTGTTTTTCCCAGGCGTGAAGTCCAATGGCTCAAATTCCAACAGGTGGCTTTTCTCCAAATTAAAACCCACACAAACAATGCCTAACTGTTCACGGTTATGGTTTTTGTCAAAACCTAAATTATATATATCTATATATATAAACTTTCTTTATATATATATATATATATATAATATCTGAACCAATATTAACACTTCAAACCGCACGATTTTGGTGCGGTGCAATTTTGCTCAGTCCAAAACCAACCTTAGACGATGCGGTTGCAGTTTGAGCCCAAACCTCGCCTCTTACACCCCTAACTAGAACGTCCTCGAGTCCTTCCAGGAATCGAAAATGGAAATCAACCTTAGTAATCAGACCTTCGAAACCAAGAGAAAGATAAAAGATGACCGAAGACTTGTTAGATTTTTGAAGTGAGCTGTCGCCCGGCGACAGTGGCTGTCGCCCCAGCGACAGCTGGCGAGTATCCTACTCGTCGTCGAGTAGGCTTTTGCCTATAAATAGAGGGGTACCCCCCCCCCCCTAAAGAGAACCAATTCTGAAAGTGACGAGCATAGTCAACAGAAGTGGCGAGTATCATCAACTCTGAGCGAGTTAGAGATACCAGAGCGCTACCTGGCGAGCATCGGACTTGGAGCGAGTTCGACGAGCTCTCTTGAGCGAGTAGCGAGTAGAGGAGATATCGCCCGGTGACAGTGGATATCGCCCAGGCGACAGCGAGAAGGAGAGGAAGCGCGCGCGGCGAGCGTGCGAGTATCCTGGAGTGCGAGCAGCGAGCTTGCGAGTATCTGGAGTGCGAGCAGCGAGCTTGCGAGGATCAGAGATATCGCCCAGGCGACAGCCGATATCGCCCCGGCGACAGCGAGGAGCGAGTATCACCATCCTGGTGTGCTCGGGAGAAGAAGCGGACCTTGTCCGTGACCTTGTCTTACCTTCTATTTGGCTGTTGTGATTCAAGTTGGATGCAACTTGTATTCAGCCGTGTTTATTTGTAATTGGTTGCCTAGTTGGAATATAGCCTTCTTTGTTCATCGTTGGTACACTTGATTGGTAGCAAACTCAAAAATTCAACATGGTATCAGAGGTAGGTTGTTGAAGCAGCGCGTGCTATCGAAGTTCAAGGTTGTCTTCCAAGATGGACGGCGGAGGAGGTTATGTGAGAGGACTAGGAATCGAGCTGCTTACTCAAACCAACTACAAGAAGTGGATGTCTTGTATGGAGAGCTACATTCTTGGAGAGGATCTCTGGGAGGTTGTTGGTGGTGGGGAACAAGAGGAAGTAGTAGCTGCCGGTGATAATGGTCCAACTGTGAGAGCTTGGAGGAAGACCAACGCCAAGGCAGAGTTCACCTTGAAGAGAGCCATATCACCTGACTTGTTCGACCACATCATAGGTTGCAAGTCAGCGTCTGCGGTCTGGATAGCCCCCGATGGGTTATTCAACAAGAAGAATGTGGCGCGGATACAATTCCTGGAGAATGAGTTGGCAAAGTCGACTCAAGGCGAGATGACGATATCCACCTTCTTCCTGAAGGTGAAGAACCTATGCGGGGAGATCTCGGCCTTGGATCCTGAAGAGCCAATCTCAGAGGCGAAGTTGAAGCGGCACATACTCCGAGGCTTGAGGAAGGAGTATGTCCCCTTCGTTACTTTCGTGCAAGGATGGGCTATTCAGCCCTCCCTTCTGGAGCTAGAGAACCTGCTATCGTCGCAGGAGAGCTTGGCGAAGCAGATGGCGGGAGTATCCATCTCAGGAGGAGATGACGAGGCGTTGTTCTCAGGAAAGAAGAGATCCTGGGACAAGAGAAAGAAGAACTCCGGAGAGGGACCTTCAACGTCCTCTCAGGGAGATGGGGGGAAGTTCCTTCCTGCCCGCGACGAGAAGGGGAGATACCTTTGCTTTGCCTGTAAGAAGTACGGGCACATGACAAAGGATTGCCGGTCCAATCTGAGGGCCGGTCATGCTGCTAACAAGGAGGGAGATCACCAGAGAGGTGGAGGAAGAGGTGGAGGTCACCAAGGCGGTGAGAGGGGAGACAATTGTTTCCTAGCAGAGATGACGACAACGTCAGTCGATGTCTTAGCCTCCATCAACCTCGAGGACGACTGGATAGTAGATTCCGGTTGCGGGCATCATCTCACTGGAGATATGTCGAAGTTCGCCTCCTCGGCAGCATATGAAGGATCGGATGCTATCATCACTGCGGATGATACGATCCATCCAGTGGAGCGAGAAGGGAAGGTGTCCCTTGGGAGTAGAGAGAAGCCAGTGACACTGAAGAGTGTCTATCATGTGCCTGGCATGAAGAAGAACCTCTTCTCGGTTGCCAACGCAGTGGATGCTGGTTACCACGTGCTGTTCGGACCGAAGGAGGTGAAGTTCCTGAAGAACTTATCGTCTGTCGATGCTGACGTCACGCTCACCGGGAGAAGGGTGAAGGACTTGTATGTTCTGTCTGCAAGTGCCTACGTGGACAAGCTAAAGACGAACGACAGCGCTGTGATCTGGCATGAGAGGCTGGGTCATGTGGGGATGGACAAGCTGAAGATGATGACAGCAAAGGGCCTAGTGAGTGGCCTGCCTCATCTCTCTTCCTACGGCGACGGCCATGTGTGCGACGGATGCCAATATGGAAAGTCACATCGACTTCCATTTGACAAGTCGGAGACCAGGTGTAGGGCACCTCTTGAGTGCGTACTGTACAACCCTCATTCTCCGAGGGTGGACCCCCCCAAGGCCACGTAGGCAGAGGTCAAAGTCAAAGAGTCAATACAACAGTCAAGCCTAGGAGCAGAAGACACCCTAGGCGAGTAGGGGTGCACTCGTGCGAGTAACTCGGATACTCGCCAAAAGGTGGGCGACCATAGGTGATACTCGCCCATCTGCCCGGGGAGATCGCCTCAATGTCGCTAGTCGTCGGGCAAGGGTTGGGCTATAAACCCCCCCTACCCCTTGGTTTTCCTATAAATAGGACCCCAGGGGTACTTGGATTGGCACCTGGACTTGAGCTTTAAAAACCCTGCTCTTGCATTCTGGAACCTGTCGCACTTGGCCGCTACTCCCGGTACTAGCCAAGTCGGTGCCTTCCTCGTACCCTGCTCGGCCGTTCTTTGGTCTTGGAGGGGAAGTCTCTTCGGAGCTTCTGGGTACGTGGTGGGACCTCCCTGCCGCAGCACCTGGGGTCCTGTGTGTTGCTCTTCTAGCTCTTCAGTAGTCGCCAGCTTAGTCGTCTCTTTGGACTGCTGGGCGAGTAGCCTCCGGCTGCATCGGTCTGAATCTTGAGGTTAGGATTTTCCTGGCGTCAACACTTTGGTGCGGTGAGCGTGGATCGTAGTCGGAGAAGGAAAGTTCAGCAGGAAGCCGAGATGGTCGTAGGTGGTGACCATGAGGAGGTAGTCGGCAACTCGACCGCGAGTGGCGAGTTCGTGACACTAGCGGTTCTCGAAGCCTTCGCACAGCGCATGGAGGGATCCTTCGCGCAGCGCATGGAGGGGATCTTGCAAACAGCGCTTCAGCCGCGCGCCGAGGTCACGGCGACCTCGCCGCATCGCCCAATTCCGTCCGAGGGAGGGAGTCCCCCTCGACGAGCAGGAAAGGAGCACGTGGAGGATGAAACCGAGCGACCAAGGAGGTCGCAATTCTACCAGCCAACCTCGCAAGGCATTCGCTTCCGCGAGCCGTGCGAGCAGGGGAGATACCAGGATACTCGCCCATATGGCGCGTATGGAGGTGATACTCGCCAGGTTGAGGATCGTCGCCGGGCAGGAGGGAGGAGCCCCTTCTGCGAGGAGATCCTTGCCGCGCCAGTGCCAGAGGGGTTCAGGGACCCCGCCTTGAATTACTATTCGGGGAAGGAGGACCCCGTCAGGCACATCCAATGGTTCGAGGATATTGTCTCTATCCGAACCATGTCGGACGCCTTCAAGTGCAGGTTGTTTGCCATCACCTTCCGTGCAAATGCCTGGGACTGGTTCCATCAGTTGCCCGCCGGCTCGATCTACTGCTTTGAAGACCTGTGTCGTGGGCTGACAACCCGTTTCGACACGTCCCGGAAGCTGAAGAAGGAGTCAACGGCCTTGTTTTATCTGGTGCAAAGGCCAGATGAGGCGTTGGGACCTTACATCGAGTGCTTTCAGGAGGAGGTTCTGCAGATCCAGGAGGTGGATAGCAACATCCTGTTGCTAGCCTTGACGTTCGGCATAAGTCAAGGCCTCTTCAAGTTGGAGCTCAGTGAGAATCCCCCCTACTCCTACGACAACCTCATTCAGAGGGCCAATAAGTTTGTCCGGGGAGAGGCCTCCAACCCTGACTTCTTGGCAAGGTTGGCACAGGTGACCAGAGGCGACCGTGGAGAGAGGGATGGAATCCCTGAGAAGAGGAAGAGAGAAGAGCCCCGGAGGGAGGAAAGGAAGAGGCCGGAGCGGCAAGAAGAAAGGGGAAGAGCAGAGAAGAAGAGGGAGGAGCCTTGGAGGAAGGAAACTAGGAGGAGCGTGGAGAGAAAGCCCGTCGAGTCCCCTGAGCGTCAGGAGGAGGGAAGGCGCTACCAGGTCCCCGTCAACCGGCCACCTTGGAGGCCGGCTGGACGGCCCCAGCGTCGGGATCAAAGGGGGAGATCCCCGGAGAGAAGGCCCTTTCGCCAGCCAGAAAGGCGTCAGGAGAGAAGGAGAGACGAAGCGATGGCGGTAACCGGGCGTGGCCGCCGTCAAGGAAGGAAGAAGCAGAAGCCGAGGAGACAGCAAGCAGAAGAGGTTCCCCTCTACTGTGACTTTCACCAGGTGGGGGGACATGCCATGGCTGCCTGCCCAGACTTTTGGGAAGCCCAGAGGAGGCTAGCAGTAGGAGAAGGTGGAGGGGAGCAGCGGAGGATAGAGGCCCCTGCCGAGCCTCAGGCTGGACAGGCTGCCGTCGTTCGAAGGAGGAACGAGGACCGGGTCGACCTGGGAGGTCGGGGAGACCTGGGCCAGGGAGGCAGAGTTGGAGTAATCCATGGGGGAGCAGGGCTGGAAGCTTCCCGCAAGGGGAGCCTCCATCAGATCTACCGCAGGAGTGTCGCCTCGACCTCACAAGCACCGCCCCCGATGGAGGAGATCACCTTTTCTGAGGAGGACATGCTAGGGAATGGGAATCCCTTCCATGATGCCCTCGTGATTCAAGCCGCGGTGGAGGACTTCACCGTTGATCGGATTCTGATCGACAACGGTAGCTCTGTAAACGTCATCTTCAAGGGGACGTTTGACGGACTGGGAGTCGAAGCAGCAAGGGTTCGGGCATCTGATGGTCCCCTCTTCGGCTTCTCCGGAGAGAAGAAGGAAGTGGAGGGAGGAGCATATCTCCTGGTAACACTCGGTGGCACCTCCATCAGCTGTCGATTTGTCATCGTCGACGCCCTAAGCTGCTACAGGGCTATCTTTGGGAGGCCGCTTTTCAACGCCTTCAAAGCCGTCCCATCCTCCTACCATCAGTGCTTGAAGTACTGTAAAGGAGACGTCCAGGTGAGGATCAGGAGCGATCCAAGAGCCGCTAGGGAGTGCTATCTTAGCGCTGTCAGTACCATCAGCTGGATGGCTGACGCGGAGGAGTTCGGAAGAGTGCTGGAGAGCCCGGACAGGCTGGAGGTGGCCGAAGAAGTGGAAGAAATCAAGGTACTCTCCGCAGCGGGAGTGCCTGGGTTGCTGAAGATTGGCGGGTCGCTGAAGACCGAAGAGAAGATCGAGATGGCGGCATGTCTGCAGAAGAATGTCGACATCTTTGCTTGGAGCGCAGCCGAGATGCCAGGAGTCGACCCTGAGGTTGCATGTCATCGCCTCAACCTGGATCCTGCTGTCCAGCCCGTCCGCCAGAAGAAGAGGAGGACCGCCACCATCCTTGCCAAGCCAATTCGGGAGGAAGTTAAGAAACTGCTAGATGCGGGCTTTGTATCAGAGATCCAGTACCCAGGCCGGGTCTCCAATGTTGTAATGGTGACAAAGGCGGGGGTAGCTGGAGAATGTGTGTGGATTTTTCCTTGATGAATAAAAGCTGCCCGAAGGATTGTTATCCCTTGCCTCGAATCGACGCGCTGGTTGATTCAGCCGTCGGTTTTTCTGTGATGAGTTTCCTTGATGCGTTTTCAGGATATCACCAGATCCGGATGCATCCCCCTGATTGCCGCGATGTCTCCTTCATCACCGACGATGGCTGCTACAGCTACAAGATATTGCCCTTCGGTTTAAAGAATGCGGGAGCCACCTATCAACGGATGATGGACCACATTTTCAAGGAGCAAAAGGGGAGGAACCTGGAAGTGTACGTGGACGACCTCTTGATCAAAAGCAAGAGCGTCCAGGAACACATAGCCGATCTGGTGGAGACCTTTGCAACGCTGAGGAGATTCAAGATGAGGCTCAATCCGGCGAAGTGCGTCTTCGGAGCAGGAAGGGGAAAGTTCCTGGGACATCTCCTTACCCCGAGGGGAGTAGAACCTAACCCCGACAAGGTGAAGGCGATCCTGGAGATGCCATCCCCAAAAACGATGAAGGAAGTCCAAAGGTTGACAGGCAGGCTGGCGGGTCTTAGCCGCTTCCTCTCAAAGGCCGGAGAGAAGTGCTCTCCATTCTTCAAAACGCTCCGCAAAACAGAAAGCTTCGAGTGGACCGAAGGATGTGAGATAGCATTCGGAAGGCTGAAGGAGCAGTTGACTCAGACACCTCTCCTTCAGAGCCCGAAGGAAGGCGAAGACCTGCTCATCTACCTAGGAGTAGGAGCGGAGGCAGTTAGCTCCATCTTGGTCCGGGAAGAGGGGAGGAGGCAGCTACCCATCTACTATGTCAGCCGGGTGCTGAAGAAGGCGGAGCTGAAGTATCCAATCCTGGAGAAGCTTGCCTTCGCCTTGGTGGTGTCGGCGCGGAAGCTCCGGCCTTATTTTCAGGCTCACTCCATCCGAGTGGTAACTGATCATCCCCTCCGCAATATCCTGGAGGGAGTGGAGCACTCAGGGAGGTTGGCGAAATGGTCAGTAGAACTCAGCGAGTTCGACATTTCCTTCTCCCCCCGAGTAGCGATCAAGGCCCAGGCAGTAGCAGACTTCCTGGCTGACTTCTCGGTGGAAGCGGAGCCAGGAGAAGAGGTGCTCAACCCAATTCCTTGGAAGATGTTTGTTGATGGAGCTTCGGGCAAAAGTTCCGTAGGGGTGGGCATCGTACTCGTCAGTCCGCAGGGAACAAGGATCGAGCAAGCAGTCGAGATCCTCTTCCTCGTCATGAACAACAAGGCAGAGTACGAGGCCATAGTGGCAGGCTTGCGCCTTGCCAAGGAGCTGGGGATCCGTGATGTCCGGGCTTTCACGGATTCAATGGTGGTCGCGTCGCAGATTCGAGGCGAGTTCGAGGTGCGCAACACCATCTTGCAGAAGTACTTGGTAAAAGTAAAAGGGCTGATTGGAGGCTTCCAGTCCTTCTTCGTCGAGCATGTGCCAAGAGAGGAGAACTCGGCAGCGGATCGCTTAGCCAAGTATGGGCCGAGGTCTGGAGGAACTATCACCGAGCTATTCCACCCATCCATTGAAGAGGGAGAGATGATGGAGATCGAGCAACGCCCCTCGTGGATGGATCCTTTTGTGGCATTCCTGGCCAGCCCCCAGCGGACGGAGGGGATCAGAGAAGATTTCGGTACAAGGCGGCATACTACCTCCTGCAGGATGGGGAGCTGTACCGCAAGACCATCTCAGCCCCCCTGGCCAGATGTGTTTCTGAAGACGAAGTACCTCGAGTGTTGGAAGAGATCCACTCGGGAGAGTGTGGAAGTCATTCTGGGACTCGCACTTTAGAACAGAGGGTCTTGAGGCATGGTTACTTCTGGCCTACTATCCGGAAGGATGCTGAGATCTTCTCGAAGAAGTGCCAGAAGTGCCAGCTCTTCGCCCCCCTTCAGTTGCAGCCGGCCCAGCAGCTCCGATCGATCATCTCCCCATGGCCGTTCGCCATCTGGGGGATGGACTTAATCGGCCCTTTCCCTCAAGCAAGTAGCCAGAGGAAGTTCGTTCTCGTCATGATCGACTACTTCTCCAAATGGATCGAGGCCAAAGCCCTGGCCAAGACCACCTCTCAAGTCGTGAAGAACTTCATCTGGGGAGAGATCGTCTGCAGATTCGGGATCCCTCTCGCCATCATCAACGACAACGGTCCCCAGTTTGCCAGCTTAGAGCTAGAGGATTTTTGCAGGCAATTAGGAACCGACCTTCGATTCGCTTCCGTGCATCACCCAAGGAGCAATGGCCAGGTAGAGGCCGCCAACAAACTGATCATCAACCTACTGAAGAAGAAGGTGGAGAACCTAAGAGGTAATTGGGCGGACCAGCTCCCCTCGGTCCTGTGGGCTTTGAGGACCACTCCTAGCTCAGCCACGGGGGAAACGCCGTTCAAACTCTCTCACGGGTCGGAAGCTCTCATTCCAGTAGAGTTTGAAGTCAGAAGCCCAAGGGTGGTAGCCGCGGAAGACGGAAGCGAAGAATGGCGACTAGAGAACGAAGAGGTTCAGAAGCTATCTCTCGACTACATCGAGGAACTCCGAGATTTAGCTTCAGTCAGGCAAGAGGAGATCAAGCGCCGGATGGCAAAACATTTTGACAAAAATGTCCGCCTCAAACACTTCCAAACAGGTGACCTAGTCCTGAAGAAAGTGGATGCGGCAGGAAGATCAGCAGCCGTCGGGAAGCTCAACCCGAACTGGGAAGGACCTTTCATCATCCAGGAAGCACTCCTGACAGGAGGATACCGCTTGCAGAACCAGGAAGGCGAGCTGCTAGGGAGCACCTGGAACGGCGATGACCTGAAAAGGTTTTATCCCTAAGGGGGAATGTGTATATCCCATCCTTGTAAATTCATTTCTTTGAATAAAATTTACATCTCCCTGAAACATGGGACGAGGCAGCTTCCTTCACATCAACAAAGTTTTCAAAATAAGGAAGCCAGGTGAAGTCAATCTCCACGCTAGGTTGGGAAATGAGCCTCCGACTTAACCCTCGTAAAAACTCAGAACGGATGATGGGACAGTGCCTCGGGTGTGCGTTCCCTTAAGACCAAGCCTCTGCACTGACGGTCGAGATCACCTCCCCCCTTGCACGTTGGCCGCGGTTCCCACTGACTGCACTTCTCATCCGACTGTAGAAATTACCAGGAAGAAGTCTGGACGCCGACCTTCCGATTCGGCGAAGAGAAGATCGATTTCACTAGCTCAGGGGACCCTTGAAAAAAGGCGTCATGCACCCTCGAGAACTGAAAAGTTCGCAACAAAGCATTTCGCTTTTAATTATTGTATCAGACCATATGAGTTAGTGTGCCTGAAGTGTGCTTAACTCCCTGCTAAATTCATTGAGCAACAGGAAGCAGGTCCGATCCACATCCAGCATCCAAGTGGGATGGAGGCCTCGGGATGGTATGTCCCTTTAGACCTCCCCGACTGCCACTCCCTGCTTGACGTCGTCCTGCATCAACATTCACCGTAGCAGGTTGGAACACGAGCCTCCGACCACACCCTCGTAAAAACTCAGAACGGATGATGGGACAGTGCCTCGGTAGTGCGTTCTCCTAATGCCAAGCCTCTGCACTGACGGCCGAGATCAGCTCCCCCCTTGCATATTGGTTGGTCGAGTTACCCTCCGACCGCATTTCTCATCCGACTGCAGAGATTACCAGGGGAAAGTCCAGAAGCCGACATTCCAACTTGGGAAGGGGCAAGACCGATTCGACCGACCGAAGAGTGGAGACACTCCGGCACCCAAGTAGGATGGAGACCTCGTGACGGTGTGTCCCCTTGGGCCTCCCCGACTGTCGTTCCCTACTTGACGTCATTCTTCGTCGACATCTGGTATCCAAGTAGGATGAAGGCCTTGGGATGATGTGTCCCTCCGGACCTCCCCGACTGCCATTCCCTACCCCCTCTCTCATAAACAACTCACTTACGTAATTTTAATGGGCTCTTCACCAGGTACAGAGCGAAGCCTTGAGAGCATGTGTCCCTCGGGACCCTCCAAGTAGCCTTCACAGCTCGACTTCACCAAGGGAAAATATTGAAGAAAGCGAGCATGTAAGTGCGAGCATGACGGAGTACTCGGTCTCGATGTATATGCGAGTACCTAGGCGAGTATACATGTGCGAGTATACAGGTGCGAGCATAGTAAGTGCAAGCATGCCGGAGTACTCGGTTTCGCCCCGAGCCTAGGAGCCTAAGCGGCATTCAAAAAAGAAAGCGAGCATCGAAGAAAAGGGCGAGCAAAATGATTATACTCATTCACTATCATAAATACATATACAAAAAATGCTTTGCAGATTTGCAAAAGGAAGAAAGGCGACTATGAATCCTCGCCACCATCCTCGCCACCATCATCGCCGTCAGGATCGAGATCTTCCACATCATCACCCTCGTCCTCAGAATCGTCGTCAGAATCGGTGGATGAGGATGGGAGATCTCGCATGGGGGAAGTGGACTCTTCGGCGAGTAATGCCAGGATGATGTCCATGACCGTCAGATGCATTGCCTCCGGCTTCAAGAAGCCATCGGCCTTCAAGCTGCTCAGGACCACCTTCCCGGTTGCTCGAGCGATCTCCCGTCGGATATGCGCCATATCATCACCGACTATCCGGATCTGCTTGCCCACCCTGGAGGGGCCCGCCGACGAAGGCTGTTGCTCGGCAGGCCGAGTTTCCAACTCAGCGATTCGCACTTGGGCGGCCTCCAAGGTTTGCCGAGTATCCTCCAGCTCCTTCTCGGCCTGGGACAGCCTCTTTGCTGACTCCAGCTCGGCAGCCTGCAGCGAGCGAAAAGAAGAAGGTTTGTGTAAATAAGTTTGCAAGGTAGCGAGTATCCCAAAACGCGAGTAAAGTCGCATTGGTGAGTACCTCGAACTCCTTAATCATGTTCGCCATGGCGATCATCTTCGGGCCCTGCACCTTGATCATCTGCTCATATTCGAGCAGTTTCCTCGCCGTCGCATGCCCAAGCTCGACAGCCCGCAGATTGGCTCGCAAGCTCTGATGGGCGAGATATTCGGCCGAGACCTCTTGCAAGGATTCAGCGTCCGCACGACCATAGAGGGCGAACGAAACGTCGAACGCCTCGCCCGCATCCTCCCAATCCTCCGACCAGGCGGGGAGGTTGGTGTTGAAACCAGCAACTGGTCTCTTGAGTTCGGACCCACTGGGGGTGTAGCCGATGCTTATTTCTCCCTCACTAGACTCTCCTGACGGTGGATGCTGGAAACGGAATAGACCCAAGGCTGAAGCGAGGAGGTCCCGCCACACACCCGGAAGATCTTAGAGAGCTTCCCCTCCCAAGCCAAAGCTCAACCGGGCACCTTGGAGGGCACTGGCTGCCAACCAAAACTAGCCTAGAGGAGAGGATTCTCTAAAATCGGATCTCCTCCAAGGTGCCCTTAAGGGTCTATTTATAGTTTTCCCAGGCTGGTCTGCAAATAGCATGAATCCGCCTTTTAATTTTACTAACCGCACCCCAAATTGGTCTGCTGATAGCCTAACTCCGCTGTTCTGAAGGGCTATTTGCAGCCCACCAGGGGTATCATGGTCATTTCCTCCTCAAAGCCTTCTGGGCGAGTGGTCCGTGAGGGAACCACTCGCCGAGTTCCCGCTTGACTGGGCGAATGCTCAAGCCCCTGAGCGAATGGTCCGTGGAGGCACCACTCGTCGGGCTCCCTCTCGCCTGCAGCCTACCCCCACTAATCTGAGGATCCTTTTTCCTGTCTCGGTATGGGCGAATGGTCTGGCTGACCCCTGTCCCATCAACTGACTCGAGGGACTCACTCGCCAAATACGGGTTGTACACAATCCCCGCTCTTTGCGAGTGGCTCTTCCACTCGGAAAGAACAGTCCAACCCTTTATTTGGTGAGTGCTTGTTGATTGGACCCCGCAAGATTCTGTGGGTCCCACCGTTATCCTATATATATACATCCCGTGTCAGGTTTTTCTGGACCACTTCCACATTTCGGCTCAAGATTTATTCTCTCTCTTGACCTTTCGCCACTTCCAATGTCTTCTCATAAGCCTTCCGCGAAACCCCTCTCGCAAGAGATGATCGAGCGCCTGGCCGCGGCCCAGGTTGCAACCGCCCTGAAAACTGCCAGATTCGCTCCCTGGCTGACATCTAAGCGAGACCCGAGCGCCCCCTACGTCTCGCGGCGAGCCAAGACGATTCGGCTGAATCGTCAAAAAGGCGAGACCGTGGTTGAATCTCCGGCGCGTACTCCTGTTGACCTCGGGACCCAGGTATGGGAATTCCTCCCGCCTTACCTTTTAGTTCGGACCCTTATTCCAAAATTGCTTTGACCACTCGCAGGGGACCTCGATGCCAGAGGACGACCACGTGGTCGTCTTGAGTAGTGTCGCGGCGCCACCCCCCGAGTCTGAGGGGCCTCCTCCAGATCTGGACCTGGCTCCTCCCCCTAACCCGGACCTGGCTCCTCCCCCTCCTCCGGGCGAGACCGTACTTCAGTCCAGTAAGTTTTGGAACCCTTCCGATTTACCTTTGAGACGGCTTGTTTCTGACCCTCAACTTTTCGCAGCCCTCAACCCTGACGTCCCGCTACGGGACACTATTCTTCCACCTTCCCCAACCCAGCGGAACCCTTCTGTTACAGCGAATGAACAGAGGGTCTACCCCGAGCGGGAGCCGGGTCAGCACCTCCGTGCTGAAGATAACGCGAATCCCCCAGCGGATGATCAGGCTCCTCCTCCACCGCCTTTCCGCCCCGGAAAAGGGAAGGTTTTCCCCCCTTTCGCCGGGTTGCCCGGGGTACACCCCCATACTTCTCGCCCCTCAGGCCATAGGGTACCCGCCCCAGGTCAGGCCTCTATCTTGTCCTTGCTGCATTCGCTAACTTCATCGTACTGATCCTTTTATAATCTCATAGGGTATCGGGAGGTCTCCCCCCCTGAGTCCTACTATGAGGGGGAAGACGGGGTGCTCTCGCCCCTTCCCTCCCCAGGTGATCTCGCTGACTTCTTGGGTGACTCATCTGACCACGTGACCCTGAAGGAGCGAATCACGGAGATCTTTGGGAAGCTTATCCACCTCCAGCGAAATGCTGCCGGCCAGGTGGACGAGGAGAAGCTGGAGATCAAGCGCGAGCTGAAGGAACTCCGGAGGGACTACTCGCGGCTTCTCGCGACAGTGGAGCGACTGGGGGGCGAAGGTGGGGAGCTGTCGCCTGAAAGGCACGCGGCGAGAGCCCGGGACCAGCTCCAACTGGCTTCCCACGAGATCACCAACATGATGACATACTATCGTCAGCGAATGCCCCCAGAAGCCGGGTCGCGAAAGCGAGGTCGATGGGTTTGGGTGGAGTACTGACCAAGATGCCATAATCTCTTTCTTTTCCTACCCGCCTCGCCGCGAGTGTCGAACATTAATATTTGTCTGTAATAACTTTGTATATTATGATTCTGAGAATGCTCTATTTATCGCTATTTACTTTCCTCAGCCTATCTGATTGTCGCCGAATGATATGCTTTGTGAATGCTTACCTGACCATTTTTGCTTCTTTCATAACCTGCCTAGGTATTGCCGAATGATATGCTTTGCGAATGCTTTCCTAACCCTTTTCGCAAAGCCGTTGAGCGAATAGTTATAGGTCACTCGCCATTAATGGGCGAGAGAGATTTGGACCGGGTTTCGAGGCGCCGGGCTGCCGCAGATTGCTATCCGCACCCCCCGTTGCCTCGAAAGCCCAAACGCCGTTTAATGCCTCTATAAATAGGCCCTTCAACTACCGTAATAAATACATCACCATCCGCTCCCTCTCTTTCCTTGCTTCTAGCATTCGCACCTCTCCCTTCTTTGCTGCTCCTTTCTTTTCCCTCATTCGCGAGATGGGTGCCGATGCCGAAGGAAGGGGCAAGTGTGCCAGCGCATTCGTCAATCGCGTATTTGATTCCTGCGACCTCTCCGAAGAGGCCTACTTGACGGCAGTTGCTGACTACGTCCCTGGGGGGTTCGAGGGGCGAAAGCCCAGGCCTGAAGAGCGCCTGAACTCCATCTCGCCTTGTGCTCTCGCGATCCCGCTAGAGCACTTCGAGGTGGGCTTTCGCCTCCCCATCTGGCCGGAGTTGCGCCAGACTTTCAGGTACTATGGGGTCGTGCCCGCCCAGCTCAACCCCAACTCCATAGCCATGCTGGTCGGGTACGCGAGCTATTTGCGAGAAGAAGGGATCGAGTTCTCGCTGCCCGTCTTCCGCAAACTCTACACCTTCCGCTGCACCGGCGGCATCTCCTTCTTCTCGGGTCTAAGCCCTCTCAAACACTACGGGCTCCCGAACAAGAACCACGAATGGGTTCGCCGCTTCATCTTCGTCAGCGGGAGCCTAGGTAACACCCTTCTCGCCCCGGTGCAGGAGGAGGAGTCAACCTTCCGCCCCCCGACCCTAGGGGGGCATGAGGCAAAACTCCATCAATACATTCTGCAGTACGGGATGGACCTTGTCTATCTCCGGCGAAACGTCAACACGCTCCCGTTCATTCCGCAGGGCGAGGGTAAGATTCCAAGACTTTCGAATTCATTTTGGTTGTGATTCTTACACCATTCGCCTAAACCACTCGCAATATCATGCATGTGTGCGTAATCTTCCCGTTCATCCGCCGCGTCCTCCTGGGTTTTGCCTACCTCTCGCGCAAGCCGCCGCGGATGCCTGCCGGGAGGAACCTTCCTCCTCCAAGCCTAGTGGCCGGAAGCGAAAGTCGGTGAAGGCTTCTTCCCCTCCTCCCTCGAAGTCGCCCTGTCCACCCGCGGCGAAGGGCAAGGGGGTTCTGGGCGAATCCTCTGGGGCGAGTGCTCCACCCTCAACCCTGGGGACCGACGCGCCTGGTGCGAATGCTCCTCCGGAGAAATCGGCGCTGCCGCCGCCTCCGTTGCCCCGGGACCATCGCAACTTCGCGAACGGCGAGAGGTACGTGGACCCCTCCGGGGCTCCTTTGCTGAAGTGGGACAGGAACGCGAACAGGGTTTCGCTATCCACTCTCCATCCATCTTGGGTGGAGACCAACATTGCTAGCGGCGAGGCCTATGCCCTGGCGTATGCCCTTTATGGCCGGGAGGACGCCGAGGTCTTCGATTTGGAGAAGACTCAAGTTCTCGCCCACGAAGCCGCCCGGGCTATGCTGCGCGCTCTCGAGCTCTCGCATATGTCTTCTCGCCGGAGCCTTGAGGTCTCGCGGAACCTGGCCAAGGTCGAGGAGACCAGGGCTCTTCTTTCCCAGGAGGCGAGTGATCTCAGGGAAAGACTGAAAACCGCGGAAGCTCTTCTCGCCAACCGCCCGGTTGTAGAGGTACATTTACTTTTACTCCTGCGAATGGTTATTACTGACTGTCCCATATTCCTCTCATCATGATCATTTTATTTTTCCAGGATGCAACAAGTGCTGGGATGCTCCGAGCGCGGGTGGTCGACCTCGAGGAGAAAGTCCGTCTCGCCAAAGCCGAGACCCAGCTGCTGCGAGAAGCCGGAATGACATCACTCGCCCCGGGTGATGGGGGGCACTTTTACCCCCATCACGAGCTGGAGCAACTGCTTCAGGAGAATGCGCAACGCGCCGTCAAGCACGCGTTGCAGGTGCTGCGGCTGGCTGGGTATTTGAAGCCGGAGGCCGAATGCCTCACCACTCGCCAAGTAGTTCCGGAGCTTTACATTCCGATCCCTTTCCCGGAGGACGACAGCGTCGCGCCGCGAGAAGATGCCCCCGTCCAGGATGAGAGCGAAGGTTCTTCGGAGGAGTCTGGTGACCCTTGAGGGGGGCCCTCTGTATTTTCCTCTTTTTGTTGTATTTACCTTTTATTTTTCTGGTGTAACCACGAATTGGGCGAATGCCCCTGAAAGATATATCTATGGATTACAATTTTTGTGCTATCTCAATTTCTGCGTAATCTCAATTTTTATGCTATCTCAAACTTTATTATCATTCGCTGCAACGTCTCGCTAGGCTTACCAGGACGTTAGGTCGTAGAGTAACCGTCCCGGCTACCCAGCGAGTGTTCGGAGATGACTTAGGTGTGTTGCCCCTCTTCGACTTCCCGCTACCCGAAACACTCGCGTACCCTTACCATTCGCTCGGACTGGGATTTCGTCCGGGCAGTCAGGAAGAGAGGTAAGATTATCATTCGCTTGGGTGGTCCCTGCGAATGCTCCTGGATCCACCTTAGAGAATTTGGATCCTGCTACCAAGTGGACCCTCCAACCTGCCAGCTGGATGAGAGCCCGGACAGCGGGTCTGCTCGGGGCCATTTTCTCATCACCTTGGAACCTGCCACCGAGTGAGCCTTCGGACCTGTCAGCTAGATGAGAGCCTGGACAGCGGGTCTGCTCGGGTCCATTTTCTCGTCACCTTGGAACCTGCCACCGAGTGAGCCTTCGGACCTGCCAGCTAGATGAGAGCCTGGACAGCGGGTCTGCTCGGGGCCATTTTCTCATCACCTTGGAACCTGCCACCGAGTGAGCCTTCGGACCTGTCAGCTAGATGAGAGCCTGGACAGCGGGTCTGCTCGGGGCCATTTTCTCATCACCTTGGAACCTGCCACCGAGTGAGCCTTCGGACCTGTCAGCTAGATGAGAGCCTCGACAGCGGGTCTGCTCGGGGCCATTTTCTCATCACCTTGGAACCTGCCACCGAGTGAGCCTTCGGACCTGTCAGCTAGATGAGAGCCTGGACAGCGGGTCTGCTCGGGGCCATTTTCTCATCACCTTGGAACCTGCCACCGAGTGAGCCTTCGGACCTGTCAGCTAGATGAGAGCCTGGACAGCGGGTCTGCTCGGGGCCATTTTCTCATCACCTTAGAACCTGCCACCGAGTGAGCCTTCGGACCTGCCAGCTAGATGAGAGCCTGTACAGCGGGTCTGCTCGGGGCCAACCTCTGGAACATAGAACCTGCCACTGAGTGAGCCTTCGGACCTGCCAGCTAGATGAGAGCCTGGACAGCGGGTCTGCTCGGGGCCATCCTCTGGAACATAGAACCTGCCACCGAGTGAGCCTTCGGACCTGTCAGCTAGATGAGAGCCTGGACAGCGGGTCTGCTCGGGGCCAACCTCTGGAACATAGAACCTGCCACCGAGTGAGCCTTCGGACCTGCCAGCTAGATGAGAGCCTGGACAGCGGGTCTGCTCGGGGCCAACCTCTGGAACATAGAACCTGCCACCGAGTGAGCCTTCGGACCTGCCAGCTAGATGAGAGCCTGGACAGCGGGTCTGCTCGGGGCCAACCTCTGGAACATAAAACCTGCCACCGAGTGAGCCTTCGGACCTGCCAGCTAGATGAGAGCCTGGACAGCGGGTCTGCTCGGGGCCAACCTCTGGAACATAGAACCTGCCACCGAGTGAGCCTTCGGACCTGCCAGCTAGATGAGAGCCTGGACAGCGGGTCTGCTCGGGGCCAACCTCTGGAACATAGAACCTGCCACCGAGTGAGCCTTCGGACCTGCCAGCTAGATGAGAGCCTGGACAGCGGGTCTGCTCGGGGCCAACCTCTGGAACATAGAACCTGCCACCGAGTGAGCCTTCGGACCTGCCAGCTAGATGAGAGCCTGGACAGCGGGTCTGCTCGGGGCCAACCTCTGGAACATCCAGGGTCTCTCCTGCGAGCTGTAGCATCATCTTCATACACATAGTTTAAACAAAATGCTTCCATTCAAAAAACATCATTATTACATGGTACTAAGGATAAAAGAGTTTAAGGTCGTCGCCACTCCATGTGTGGCTGAGGAGCTGGCCCTCCACATTCTGAAGGCGATACCCCCCAGACTTTAGTGCTTCTTCCACGACATAGGGGCCTTCCCAGTTGGGGTTAAGCTTTCCCACCGCGGCGGATCTCCCAGCCGCGTCGACCTTCTTGAGTACCAGATCTCCCTTCTCGAACTGCTTGATCCTGACATGCCTGTCAAAATACTTGGCCATCCGCCGCTTGACCTCTTCTTGATGGATGGCTGCTCGATCCCGAGCTTCTTCGATGAGGTCGAGGGAGAGCCGCAACTCCTCCTCGTTCTCGGCTCTCCAATCTTCCTCTCCATTTGTGGCGACCGTGACCCCTGGTGTTGTAATTTCGAACTCTATGGGGATGACCGCCTCGCAGCCGTGAGAGAGCCTGAAAGGGGTCTCTCCCGTGGCGGTGTTGGGGGTGGTTCTTAAAGCCCATAGGACCGAGGGGAGCTGTTCCACCCAATTGCCTTTGAGATTTTCCACCTTTTTCTTGAGCAAGTTCACGATGACTTTGTTCGCTGCCTCTACCTGCCCGTTGCTCCTGGGATGGTGGACGGACGCAAACCTAAGGTCTATCCCCAGCTGGCCACAAAAGCTGATGAATTCCTCGCTTGCGAACTGCGGTCCATTATCCGTGACTATGGCCTGCGGAAGCCCATGTCGACAAATGATCTCCCCCCATACGAAGTTGCGGATTACCTGGGAGGTGACCTTAGCCAACGCCTTGACCTCCAGCCACTTTGTGAAGTAGTCAATCATGACTAGGAGAAATCTCCTCTGCCCGCTAGCCTGGGGGAAGGGTCCTACCAGATCCATTCCCCATATGGCGAATGGCCAGGGCGCCGTGATACTCTTCAGCCTCTGAGCTGGCATGAGCTGAAGCGGGGCAAACATTTGGCACTTCTGGCATCTCTTGGCGAAGGCTGCCGCGTCTTTGCTTAGGGTTGGCCAGAAGTACCCCTGCCTCACTATTCTTGCCTCCAACATCCTGCTCCCCGAGTGGCTGCCGCACTCGCCGGAGTGGACTTCTTCCAAGATCCTTGGGACCTCTTCCTCCGAGATGCATCGGGCCAGGAGGCCCGAGAGGGTCTTCCGATACAAGTCACCCTCATGGAGCACATAGTAGGCAGACTTATATCGGAAGCGCCTCTGGTCCGGAACTTCTTCCGGAAATTTTCCCGTTGCAAGGAAGGTGACGAAGGGATCCTTCCAGGAGGGCCGTTGTTCTACTTCCATGAGCTCTCCTTCTTCAATCGAAGGACGGAATAGGTCCGTCAGGGTCCCTCCGCTCGAGGACCAGATTTTGCCAACCGATCTGCCGGGGTGCTCTCCTCTCGTGGGACATGCTGGATGGAGAAAGTTTTGAACGTCCCCACGAGACCTTTGACTTTTGCTAAATACTTCATGAGCACAGGTTCCCTTGTTTCGAACTCTCCCCTTATCTGAGAAGCTATTATCATGGAATCCGTGAGGACCTCCACGTCATGGACCCCGAGCTCCCGGGCCAACCGCAGGCCGGCGATTACAGCCTCATACTCCGCCTGGTTGTTGGTGATTGGGAAGTGTATCACTAGCGTCTGCTCTATCTTTACTCCGTGGGGACTCTCCAGCACCACCCCTCCTCCAAGAGAATTCTTGCCCGAAGCCCCGTCCACCAGCAGCTTCCACGGAATGTGACGAGGGGCTCCGTCTTCTTTCATCTCGGCCACGAAATCTGTCATGAAATCAGCTACCACCTGCGCCTTCATAGATAATCGAGGGACAAAGGTAATGTTGAATTCACTTAGCTCGATTGACCATTTTGCGAGTCTTCCCGAGTGCTCCACTCCTTCGAAGATCTGGCGGAGTGGATGGTCCGTCACTACTTGGATCGAATGGGCCTGGAAGTATGGCCTGAGCTTCCTTGCTGCGATGACCAGGGCAAAGGCCAACTTTTCTAAAATTGGGTACCTGAGCTCCGCTTCCCTCAGGACCCTGCTTACGTAGTAGACTGGCAGCTGCTTCTTTCCTTCCTCTCGAACCAGGACGGAGCTTACGGCCTCCGCCCCGACCCCGAGATATAAATGTAGAACCTCCCCCTCTTTGGGACTTTGCAGTAGCGGAGCCTTGGTGAGTTGGCTCTTCAAGGCCTGAAAGGCCTCCTCGCATTCTCTCGTCCACTCGAACTTCCGATTGCCTCGTAGCGCTTTAAAGAAGGGGGAGCATTTTCCCCTGCCCGGGATAGAAACCTGTTCAGCCCGGCGAGTCTTCCGGTCAAGCGCTGAACTTCCTTGGCGTTCTGGGGCGACCCCAGCTCCATTATAGCCCTAACCTTGTCCGGGTTAGGTTCTACCCCCCAGGGGGTGAGAAGGTGCCCGAGGAACTTCCCTTTGCTGGCCCCGAACACACACTTCAGGGGGTTCAGGCGCATCTTGTACTTGCGTAGGGTGGCGAAGGTCTCCTCGAGGTCCTGGATGTGAGAGCTCACACACTTGCTCTTTATCATAAGATCATCCACGTAGACCTCCAGGTTCCTTCCCCTTTGTTTCTTAAATACCCGATCCATCATCTTCTGGTAGGTTGCTCCTGCATTTTTCAGCTCGAAGGGCATCATCTTATAGCAGTAGCATCCCTCCCTGGTGATGAACGAGACATCTTTGACGTCCGGGGGGTGCATTCTTATTTGGTGATAACCTGAAAAAGCATCCAAAAAACTCATCACAGAAAAACCGACGGCTGAGTCAACCAGCGCGTCGATCCGAGGCAAGGGATAACAATCCTTAGGACAGGCCTTATTTAACAATGAAAAGTCCACACACATACGCCAGCGGCCATCGGCCTTTTTTACCATTACGACATTGGAGACCCAGCCTGGATACTGGATCTCCGTTACAAAACCTGCCTCGAGGAGTTTCGCCACCTCCTCGCGGATCGGTCCTTCGAGCTTGTCAGTTATAGTCCTTCTCTTCTGCCGGATGGGGCGGGCTTCTGGATCGAGGTTGAGACGATGACAAGCCACGTCCGCCTCGATGCCTGGCATGTCCGCTGCGCCCCACGCGAAGATGTCCATGTTCTTCTGGATGCACTCCAGCATCCTTCTCTGGTCCTCCGGGCCGAGGCCCCCGCTGACCCGCACCTTCTCCACCCTTCCTGCCTGGGTGGTAACCTCCATCTCTATCACCTCTTCTGCCGGCTCGAGCCGGGCTGGTTCTTCCCACTGGCCCTTCGCTTCTCGCCCCTCCTCCCGGGCCTTTTCTCCTGCAGCTCCTTCCGCCTCCATCGGCTCGACCTCCTGCTCCTCATGAGCGACCTCCAACACCTCGACCTCCTGCTCCTCACGAGCGACCTCCAACACCTCGACTTCCTGCTCCTCACGAGCGACCTCCAACAACTCCTCTCGGGCATCGCCCTCTCCCCCTTCTTCTTCCTTCTCCTCTTCCTCTCCTGGCCCCTCCGGCCTCACCATCTCTTCATCCATCTTTTCGGCATCCGCCATCCATGAAATGGTGTTGACGGCAGTCACGTAGCACTGCCTCGCCACCTTAGCATCTCCTCGGACGCGGATCTGGACTCCTCCACTATGGAGCTTTAAGCATTGATGGTACGATGAGGGCACGCACCGGAAGGCGCTGATGAGGGGTCGGCCGAAGATGGCGTTATAGCTGCTCGGAGCGTCCACGATGACGAACCGGCAGTTTCTTGGGACTCCTCCTAGCGTCACCTGGAGACCTACGCCTCCCTCGACCTCCTTCCGCTCTCCCGAGAAACCAAACAGTGGTCCGTCGGAGGCCTGCACTCTCTTCTTCTCTACCTCCATCGCGTCGAAAGCTTTTTTGAAGATCACATTCACCGAGCTCCCGTTGTCCACCAGGATCCGAGAGACCGTGAAGTTTTCTATTGCCGTCTGGATCACCAGGGCATCGCAGAATGGGTCTTCGTAGTCTGGCATATCTTCTGAGGAGAAGGTGAGCTTCTCAGAGGGGGGTGGGGTCTGGGAAGTCGACGCGACGTCCCTTCGGAACATGGCCTGGAAGCTCCTCTTGCGAGAGGCCTCTATCCCAACCCCACCATGAATCACCCTGATTCCCCCCCTGGTTCCTGTATCTGCCCTATCCTCACACCGGTCCTCTTCTGCCTCTGGAAGCACTTCCTCAATTCTGGCATGCGGCCGCCGTGGCTGTCCTCTTTCCCTTATTTCCAAGAACTCTGGGCAGGTGGCGATCGCGTGACCTTCTTCCTGATGAAAGTCACAGCAAGGCAACGCCACCATGTCCTCTCTTCCAGCTCTTCCTCTTCCTCCTCTCGCTCCTCTACCTCTTCTCCCTCGGCCTACCGCCATGGCTTGCTCCCTCGGGGGGTGAGGGGGTCTGGGACCCTGCCTCCACCCCTGATTCACTCCTCCTGCCTCCCTTCCTTGGTACCTTTCATCCTGACCTCGCGCTGGTCCTTCCTGGTTCCTCCAGCCCAACCTGTTGTTGGGTTCTTGGTTCCTCCAAACCCGAGGTGGTCTTTCGAACCCCTGGCCACTGGGCTCCTCTCGCCTTCTTCCTTCTGGCTGCCTCGCCTCGGGCTCGCTCATCTTTGCCAACCTTTTATAGAATTCGGGGTTGGCTGCCTCCCCTTCAATCTCCTCCGCGACTCTCTCCATCAACTCCTCGAAGGATACAGGAGGTCTTCTCTTCAGGTCCATCTTGAAGAACCCCTCTCGCAGCCCTACGATGAATGCCATCTGGAGGGCGAATCCCGGCACCTCCTGCACTAGGTGTATCTCCTCCTGGAACCTGTCCACGTACTTGGCCAGGGATTCCCCCTCCCTCTGCCTGATCTTGAAAAGAGCCTCCGCATCCTTCTTCCTCTTCTTTGACGTCGAGAAACGTAGTCGGAAGCTTCGGCGCAGATCATCGAACGCATAGATGGAACCTGTGGGAAGTTGGTGGAACCAGTCCCTTGCTTTCTCCTTCAGGGTGGTTGCGAAGAGTCGGCATTGGAAAGAATCCGACATGGGAAGGATTGAAGTCATGTCCTCGAACCACTGCAGGTGCACAACTGGATCCTCCTTGCCGGTGTAGTAGGACATCTCCGGCCCACGAAACCCTTCTGGCACTGGGGCCGAGAGGATCATCTCGCAAAAGGGGCTCCCTTCCCCTGCTCGGCGAGTGGTTCTCTCGCGCGGGACCAACTCACACACCTCAGCACTCGCCGGACTGCTGAACAACTGCCGTCCGGGGAGGTCTCGCGCACTTCCTTCTGCTGGCACCTCCTTCCCCGGTCGCTGCCCCGGTGCGTTCTCGCCAATCTGCAAAGGCGGGACCACTGGGACCACCGGGGTCTCGCACTCGGTCCTTGCTGCGAGAACCGTCTGCAGGACCTCTCGCTTGAACTTCTCAAACATCTCCAGCCACTCGCCTGCCGCTGGTGGCTGCGAGTGACCTGAGTCAGAACCATTTCCTCCATCTCCTGTCATCGAAACCAGCTTGGGATTTTCTTTCACCGGCTACGGTCCACGCTCACCGCACCAAAAATGTTGAAACCAGCAACTGGTCTCTTGAGTTCGGACCCACTAGGGGTGTAGCCGATGCTTATTTCTCCCTCACTAGACTCTCCTGACGGTGGATGCTGGAAACGGAATAGACCCAAGGCTGAAGCGAGGAGGTCCCGCCACACACCCGGAAGATCTTAGAGAGCTTCCCCTCCCAAGCCAAAGCTCAACCGGGCACCTTGGAGGGCACTGGCTGCCAACCAAAACTAGCCTAGAGGAGAGGATTCTCTAAAATCGGATCTCCTCCAAGGTGCCCTTAAGGGTCTATTTATAGTTTTCCCAGGCTGGTCTGCAAATAGCATGAATCCGCCTTTTAATTTTACTAACCGCACCCCAAATTGGTCTGCTGATAGCCTAACTCCGCTGTTCTGAAGGGCTATTTGCAGCCCACCAGGGGTATCATGGTCATTTCCTCCTCAAAGCCTTCTGGGCGAGTGGTCCGTGAGGGAACCACTCGCCGAGTTCCCGCTTGACTGGGCGAATGCTCAAGCCCCTGAGCGAATGGTCCGTGGAGGCACCACTCGTCGGGCTCCCTCTCGCCTGCAGCCTACCCCCACTAATCTGAGGATCCTTTTTCCTGTCTCGGTATGGGCGAATGGTCTGGCTGACCCCTGTCCCATCAACTGACTCGAGGGACCCACTCGCCAAATACGGGTTGTACAGTTGGTGCTCAAGGTTACTTCATGGGATTGCTCAACCCAGGACACCAGAGGGCGACCATAAGCATCCTCGCTGCCCCCACCTTCGCCTAAGAGAGGATGGCCGCTAGGCTCGCCCGCCTCCGATGGATCGGCCCTCGCTTTTAGGTCCCTCCTGGCGACCTCCTTCTTTCTCCCAGGCTCGGCGGACTTTGCCTTGGCTTTCCTCTTCTTCGAGGGCCCAGCATCATCGCCGGCGACCTCCTGATCATCACCGCCGGGCGACAAATCAACCAAGGCAGGAGTCCCCGCCTTCGGCGCCAAGGGAAGAAGCTCGCTCGGCAAAGAGCGAGTAGCTGCAGCAAAACATAAAGAGAAAAACGTTAGACACCGGCTGAAGACGAATTGGCGAGTATGACCCAATGCTCGTTTAAGCGACTACCTTCACCAGGGAACACCTCCGCGAGCTCATCTACTCGCCTCCTCCAGAAGACGACATCCAGCCGGCGACCTCGGAAGCTGCCGAGTAACTTCTCCCGGCTTTCCTCCAGGTAAGGAGGGGCGAACGCACTCTCGGCCGGCTGGAAAGAGGAAGTCGGCACGACGCCAAAGTCGCCCTTAATGACGACTATGCACTCCGTCCAGCGATGGTTCTTGTTCGTCGTGCCGACTAGGGTGCAGACATGGCTGCACAAAAAGACGACGCCTTCGCCAGTGGCGCCAAAGTGGAATACTCGCCGGAAGACGGAGAGATCAAAGGCGATCCCCTGATCGCGCAGGTAGCAGAGGAACCCTACGATCATCGCCACTCCGTTTGGATTGATTTGCGCCGGGACTATCCCGTGGTAGCGGAGGATCTGGCAAACCTCCGGCCACAAGGGTAGTCGCAGGCCGACTTCAAAGTGGCGGATGGGGAAGACCAGCTCGGCCGCCGAGAAAGAATTCAGGCGTTCATCCTCACGAGGAAGCCTGGCGACATATCCCGGCGATAAGTACTTGGCGGAGAACTCCTTCAAGTCGCTCGGCCGAGTAATCGGCTTCTTGAAGGAATTTGCCTCGAAGTTCTTCGCGTGACTTGCACGGCGAATAGCTGCCTCGTCAGCCATCCAAGAGTGGAAGGATTGAAGAAGCGAGTAGCGAAGTGGCGAGGAGAGGAGTAATCGAGAGATAGTCGCTAGAAGAAAGGGAAGATCGTCCAGAGAGTAATAAATACGCATCCAACCCCCCCCCCCCCCTATTTATAGTACTCGACAAAGCTTGGCTTCCCGCGTACGCCACCGCGAGCGCTAGTTGGAGGTGGCGCGTATCGAGGAAAAGTCGCCAAAACCTAGGGTGCACGTCAAATCACTGATGTCGAACGAGCGAGCACCTGCATCGAATTTTTAGGCTACTCGCAACATCAACGCGACATTTAACAAATACTCGCGGAAACAAAAGACAAAAAAGAAAATCAAGACATCACAGCAAGCAGGAAAGACAACAAAGGCGATATTCATACTCGCCAAATAACAAATTACTTGAAGAAATCAAATAGTTCAGAATTACAAACATTTGCCAAAAGGCTACAAGCGACTACAAAAGGAAAAGAGGGCAGGATCCTAGGGGTTCGGCTGAGTGTCGGGAAGCTACGGTTGTCGCCCAACCCAGCCCATGCTGCGAGCCCTCTTGAAATGCTCGAAGGCCACGGACATCGCATCCTCGCCTTGACGCAGCTGCTCCTCCATCCTCGCCAGGCGACCGATGGAGCCCGTGCTCGCACGCATCCCCACCAGCTCGTCGTGGTGCAACTGCTGGCGATGCTCCATCCTGCCCACCCGACGCTCCAGCTCGCCGACAGACTGAAGGCGAGATTCTACACTAGCCAGGCGAGTATCTAACTCTTCCAGCCGTGATGCTCGCACCTCCAGCTCGGTCAGACGACGCTGGGAGTCAGCAGCCGCCAAGAGCTCTACTCGCGCCTCAACCGCGGTCAGACGCCGATGAGACTCGCTGATCGCCAACCGCTCCAACTTCGCCTCCAAATCCAGGATGGCGCGAGTAGCCCTCTCCTGATACTCACGAGAAGGAAGCCCGACGGCGTCGACCAGAGCCCCGATGGGGGTATGAGCGCGAGCTGCAGAAAAAGACATGAAAGCAAAATCTTAGTGACGAGTAGCGAGAAGACTCTTCTTGGAAGATACTCGGAAAAGCAGCGACTCCATTTACCAGGCCGATAGGCATCACTCCGCGAGTCGCGGCGAGGACTCCGAGATGGTCAGCGAGGAGAGCTCCTTCCCCGATGCGGGGACGGACTGCGACGAATGCCATCTCGCCGGTTCGAATGCGACCCGCCGATGTGCTCCCTGCTGGAAGGCGCATCACCCCGACCGCGACCATCCACTGGTCGCCCTCCCCCTCTGGGAGCGAAGAAACCAGAAGATCCCGCCATCCCACCTCGACGCGAGGACCCAGCCGGATGAGCGGTGGGAGCCGAAGAAGACAGGAGGCGGCGATCATCCTGCATGTCGGCCGGAGGAGGAAACGGAGGAGGTGGAGGAAGTTGGTCCACAGGTAGTTGCGAGCTACTCGCCACCTCAGGTCGCTGCAAAGGCGGTGGCGGCGGAGGAGGATTGCTCGCTGAAGGAGCCCTCTGCTCGCTCATCGGCCTCTTGTCTACCGTAGAGCTATGAAGGATCCGCACCGATCCGCCCCGGCGAGTTCCTCCGCCAGTCGTGTGCGAGACCATAGGCGAGGATCGTAGAGGAATGGCGCTCAGAGACTCCTCCCGAGCATCGGCGAGAAGCGGATCTGCGAAATAGTACAGAAAATGTCAGAGACCAGCCGACACTTGGGCGACTAAAAAAAAGTGGCGAGTAGGTATCTCTCACTTTGCGCAGGAGTAACTTCAGCTGGATCTTGAGCCGAGATCCCCGCAGTACTCGCCTCTGGAGCAGTAATCGGCGAAGGAGGATCAGGAGCAGGCGAGCCACCTGACTGGCCGAGACCCAAGTCGGCGAGCATCTGCTGAGTAGTGTCGACCTGGGAATCAGCGACATTCTCGGAGGCGTCGGCACTCTTCTTCTTCTTGTTCTTTTTCTCCTTCTTCTTCTCCAGGCGCTTCCTCTTCCTGGAAGCGAGAAAGTCTTCGAGCTCGGCATCGCGAGCAGGCTTCCGCAACGGCGGCAGTAGACTGGCAAGCTCGGCCAAATCCGCAGCAGCTTCCTCGGCAATACTACGCGACATCTTGAAGCGAGAACAAACAAAACCTTGGCGTCAGAGACCCCTCCCCCTCTATATATAGGGCCGCGGCGTCAAAACAGCGGGATGCCGACTACACACTAATACTCGCCCAGAAGACAGCTCGTCGAAAAAGGGTTGGATGGTTCTTTCCGAGCAACTGCGTTACTCGCAAAGAGCGGGGATTGTGCACAACCCTCATTCTCTGAGGGTGGACCCCCCCAAGGCCACGTAGGCAGAGGTCAAAGTCAAAGAGTCAATACAACAGTCAAGCCTAGGAGCAGAAGACACCCTAGGCGAGTAGGGGTGCACTCGTGCGAGTAGCTCGGATACTCGCCAAAAGGTGGGCGACCATAAGTGATACTCGCCCATTTGCCCGGGGAGATCGCCTCCATGTCGCTAGTCGTCGGGCAGGGGCTGGGCTATAAAAACCACCCTACCCCTTGGTTTTCCTATAAATAGGACCACAGGGGTACTTGGATTGACACCTGGACTTGAGCTTTCAAAACCCTGCTCTTGCATTCTGGAACCTGTCGCACTTGGCCGCTACTCCCGGTACTAGCCAAGTCGGTGCCTTCCTCGTACCCTGCTCGGACGTTCTTTGGTCTTGGAGGGGAAGTCTCTTCGGAGCTTCTGGGTACGTGGTGGGACCTCCCTGCCGCAGCACCTGGGGTCCTGTGTGTTGCTCTTCTAGCTCTTCAGTAGTCGCCAGCTTAGTCGTCACTTTGGACTGCTGGGTGAGTAGCCTCCGGCTGCATCGGTCCGAATCTTGAGGTCAGGATTTTCCTGGCGTCAACACTTACCGAATCTTGAGTGCCGACCTGGGAATCAGCGACATTCTCGGAGGCGTCGACACTCTTCTTCTTCTTGTTCTTTTTCTCCTTCTTCTTCTCCAGGCGCTTCCTCTTCCTGGAAGCGAGAAAGTCTTCGAGCTTGGCATCGCGAGCAGGCTTCCGCAACGGCGGCAGCAGACTGGCAAGCTCGGCCAAATCCGCAGCAGCTTCCTCGGCAATACTACGCAACATCTTGAAGCGAGAACAAACAAAACCTTGGCGTCAGAGACCCCTCCCTCTCTATATATAGGGTCGGGGCGTCAAAACAGCGGGATGCCGACTACACACTAATACTTTCCCAGAAGACAGCTCGTCGAAAAAGGGTTGGATGGTTCTTTCCGAGCAACTACGTTACTCGCAAAGAGCGGAGATTGTGTACAACCCTCATTCTCCGAGGGTGGACCCCCCCCAAGGCCAAGTAGGCAGAGGTCAAAGTCAAAGAGTCAATACAACAGTCAAGCCTAGGAGCAGAAGACACCCTAGGCGAGTAGGGGTGCACTCGTGCGAGTAGCTCGGATACTCGCCAAAAGGTGGGCGACCATAGGTGATACTCGCCCATCTGCCCGGGGAGATCGCCTCAATGTCGCTAGTCGTCGGGCAGGGACTGGGCTATAAAAACCCCCCTACCCCTTGGTTTTCCTATAAATAGGACCCCAGGGGTACTTGGATTGGCACCTGGACTTGAGCTTTCAAAACCCTGCTCTTGCATTCTGGAACCTGTCGCACTTGGCCGCTACTCCCGGTACTAGCCAAGTCGGTGCCTTCCTCGTACCCTGCTCGGCCGTTCTTTGGTCTTGGAGGGGAAGTCTCTTCGGAGCTTCTGGGTACGTGGTGGGACCTCCCTGCCGCAGCACCTGGGGTCCTGTGTGTTGCTCTTCTAGCTCTTCAGTAGTCGCCAGCTTAGTCGTCTCTTTGGACTGCTGGGCGAGTAGCCTCCGGCTGCATCGGTCCGAATCTTGAGGTCAGGATTTTCCTGGCGTCAACACGTACATGCTGATGTTATGGGGTCGTGTGCCACCCTTACTTATGGAGGCAATAAGTATGCGCTGGTTCTGGTGGATGACTACACCCGCTATACGTGGGTATACTTTCTGAGAGAGAAGTCAGAAGTATTCAAGATGTTCCAAGAGTGGAAGAAACTTGTGAAGGGGAGGCTGGACCGCAGAGTGAAGAAGCTGAGAAGCGACAATGGAGGGGAGTTTACCTCCAATGAGTTTGCTTCCTTCTGCAGAAGGTTCGGCATTCGGCGGGAGCTCTCCTGCGCTCACACCCCTCAGCAGAATGGGGTGGCAGAGAGGAAGATCCGCCATCTGGTGAAGACTACCAGGAGTTGGCTACATGCCAAGAGCATTCACAAGGCCTTATGGGCGGAGGGAATGACATGTGCTACTCATGTGATCAACAGGCTACCTCTGAGTCCTAATAGGATGATGTCTCCACACCAGCTCATGTTCGGGGAGAAGCCCAATGTGGGTCACATGAAGGTGTTCGGTTCTACCTGCTTCGTGCACGTCCCGGACGCTCAGAGAACAAAGTTGGAGCCGAAGGCGAGGAAGTGTATCTTCATCGGCTACGATGAGCGGAAGAAGGGGTGGAAGTGCATGGATCCGCAGACTCACAGGTTCGTCGTCTCGCGCGACGTTGTGTTTGACGAACTGGTCTCATACCAGGGAGTCTCTTCTGTGGAGCTGCCAGAGAGTGGAGAAGCTAGCAGGGAAGAGGAGTGGGTCACTGAAGACCCTACTGTGGAGTTGGAGTTATCTCCAAGTGCTCCATTGCCATCTGCCTCAGGAGGAGCATCTGGTTCAGGAGGAGCTTCTGGCTCAGGGGGAGCTACGAACTCAAGAAGCAGGGAGAGCACCGCTTCAGGAGGAGTTCAGAGAGGAGCTCAGAGAGGAGCTCAAGCAGAGGAGTCTACCGGAGTGGTAGATAGTGGCCAAGCCTTGAGGAGGTCGAAGAGGATGATCGTCCCGCCTGCTCGTTATGAGGAGGGGAACTTTGTGAGTCTGGTTTCCTGCTTCTTCGCAGGACCACTCGATGAGAGGGAACCTGCCTGCTTTGAGGATGCAGCTGGCATCAAGGAGTGGGACGAGGCCATGATCGAGGAGATGGAGGCCCTAAAGAAGAACGAGACATGGGACCTGGTTCCCATGGTGGAGGGCATCAAACCTGTCACCTGCAAGTGGGTGTACAAGGTGAAGAAGAGGGCTGATGGAGAAGTGGAGCGGTACAAGGCGAGGCTTGTCGCTCGAGGCTTCTCACAGACCTACGGAGAGGACTACGAGGAGACCTTCAGTCCTGTAGCGAAGATGACGTCGGTGAGGACGATCATTGCCCTAGCAGCGTGCAGAGGGTGGAAGCTATGGCAGCTGGACGTGAAGAACGCGTTCCTATACAGAGAGATCGACAAAGACATATTCATGGTGCAACCACCTGGATACGTGTCCAAGTCCCAGCCGCGTCACGTCTGCAAGCTGAAGAAGGCCCTCTATGGGTTGAAACAGGCGCCGAGAGCCTGGTATGGAAATATTGCGGAGTACCTGCAGTTCTGCGGCTACGATGCCTCAGATTCAGACTCCAGCATGTTCGTGAAGAAGGATGGAGGTCTTCACGTGCTAGTGCTGCTATACGTCGACGACATGATCGTGACAGGGAATAACCCTGAGGAGGTCGCGACGCTGAGAGGGCAGCTTTCCATACGCTTCGAGATGAAGGATCTTGGTGAACTGCACCATTTCCTTGGCCTCCAAGTAGAGAAGAGAAGAGGCGGACTGGATGTTTCCCAGAGGGCGTATGCCGAGAGGATCGTCGAAAGAGGCGGACTGGATGTTTCCCAGAGGGCGTATGCCGAGAGGATCGTCGAAAGATTCGGCATGAAGGAGGGGAAGAGCAGTTCCGTTCCTCTGGAGGCGGGGTTGAAGCTTCGGAAGGAAGAAGGGAGGATTCTTTCTGATCCGAAGATCTTTCGGGCACTGGTGGGGAGTCTTATATACTTGACTATCACAAGGCCGGACATCGCCTTTGCTGTCGGCCGAGTTAGTCGGTATATGCAGGAGCCGCGGAAGCCTCATCTGGAGGCAGCCAAGGGGATTCTGAAGTATGTGAAGGGCACCCTTGAGATGGGATTGTCCTATGAGGAGAAGTCTGACTTCAAGCTGCACGGGTACACGGATGCAGACTACGGAGGTGACGCTGATGATCGCAAGTCGACATCAGGTTACGTGTTCTTCTGTGGAGCTGCTGCTATCTCGTGGTGTAGCAAGAAGCATGACTCCATTTCCCTTATCTACCACGGAGGCCGAGTACAAGGCGTCGTCCTTAGCAGCTCAGGAGTGTGTCTGGCTAAGGATACTAGTGGAGGATGTGGATGAGGAGGTCAGCGGACCTACTGTGCTTCGCGGGGACAATGAGAGTGCATTGAAACTGGTAACCAATCCAGTATGTCATGCAAGAACCAAGCACATTGAGATCGAACATCACTTCATCAGAGAGAAGGTGCTGGGTGGATTGATCACTGTGGAGCATGTGCGGAGCGAAGACAACCTTGCAGACATATTCACAAAGCCCCTATCTGCGAGGCCGTTCCGGAGGCTTCGCTCAGTGCTTGGAGTTGTTCCCGGAGCTCACTTCAAGGGGGAGTGTTAGATTTTTGAAGTGAGCTGTCGCCCGGCGACAGTGGCTGTCGCCCCAGCGACAGCTGGCGAGTATCCTACTCGCCGCCGAGTAGGCTTTTGCCTATAAATAAAGGGGTACCCCCCCTAAAGAGAACCAATTCTGAAAGTGACGAGCATAGTCATCAGAAGTGGCGAGTATCATCAACTCTGAGCGAGTTAGAGATACCAGAGCGCTACCTGGCGAGCATCGGACTTGGAGCGAGTTCGACGAGCTCTCTTGAGCGAGTAGCGAGTAGAAGAGATATCGCCCGGCGACAGTGGATATCGCCCAGGCGACAGCGAGAAGGAGAGGAAGCGCGCGTGGCGAGCGTGCGAGTATCCTGGAGTGCGAGCAGCGAGCTTGCGAGTATCTGGAGTGCGAGCAGCGAGCTTGCGGGGATCAGAGATATCGCCCAGGCGACAGCCGATATCGCCCCGGCGACAGCGAGGAGCGAGTATCACCATCCTGGTGTGCTCGGGAGAAGAAGCGGACCTTGTCCGTGACCTTGCCTTACCTTCTATTTGGCTGTTGTGATTCAAGTTGGATGCAACTTGTATTCAGCCGTGTTTATTTGTAATTGGTTGCCTAGTTGGAATATAGCCTTCTTTGTTCATCATTGGTACACTTGATTGGTAGGAAACTCAAAAATTCAACAAGACTAACGTGGTTGTTTTTTGAAGACCAAATTGAATAGGATTTCTACACCTAAATCGACGACTAAAATTTTGCAGGGCGTGAGTGAAGTCACTTTAGAAATACAGCAGATGTAGAAATTAAAAAATGCAACGACAAATGTGAATGTCACGGTGAATAGGCCAACGAAGGCGGAGAGATTTTTATGTCCGCCACCCGGACCTTAAACATGGTCAGCGTCAAATCTGGCCGTGTGATCAATATCGGACCGCCAGAAAAATTCATAAAAAAAGCAAAAAATGATATCCGGAGAGATTTTAAAGGGCGCGATATCCGGTCGAATTTTATTTAAAAAATATTTTTTTATAGAAAAATTAGATCTTAAAATAACGATAAAAAATCAAAATTAATATTTAATAATTTACTTTATAAAAAATATTTTTTTGGTTGGGTAAAAATTATTTTTTGAGGGGGACTCCGACCATGTTTTTGGTCCGAACCCCAGACCAAATTTTTTCCCGAAATTAGATATATCTGCATCCTACGAATAAAAATTGAATCGCCTCCACTTGTAGCACTTTGACGTCGTCCTTTTTCCTCCCAGCCTCACCAAGGCGAGGAGGAAGATAAGACGGGGAGGAAGAAGGATGAGTTCAAAGTGCTACAAGTGGAGGCGATACAGTTTTTATTCTTAGGATGCAGATATATCTAATTTCGAACTGCACGTAGAAAACACATAGGATTACTAGCATAATTACTACTATTTATTTATTAAATGTGAATAGTTAAAGTAATTACTCTCCCTAAACCAAAAGCCAAAGAATGCAACCACGAGCCACCGAATCCCATGCGTTTTTTTTTCCACTTCTCCCCATATGCTTTTAAAAACTCTCGTCGATTTCGATAGAGTAGGCAGCGTCCCGTTGCCAAGTGCCAATCAACCACCCCTCCCCCTCCCCCTCCCCCTCCATTCTTTGTAGTCTCCTCAGTAGGAGAGAGTAGACCGATCTTTCACCGATGGGAATCTCACACAGCGTCGTCAGCCGGAGGAAAGTCATTACCTTCCCGTCCGCGGAGGGAGGAGGTAGGCGGCGGAGGCCGGGCCGGTGGAGGAGGGGAAGAGACCCCGGTGCCCGGGAGAACAAGTCGTGGTTGCTCGCTGAGGCCGGAGGAGAACCGTCGGAGGCTGAGCCGCAGTCGGTTCACTCCTCCTTCAGGTTCAGCTTCGGCTCGCAGGCGGAGGCGGAGGCCGAGGCCGAGGCGGACTTGCCGCCGGTCACCGCGGCTACTGTGCTTCTGCTTGTGAGCATGGAAGATGAAGAGGAGGTGGAGGCGGCGGAAAGGCGGAAGCTTGATTCGGAGCTTCCGGTGGTGGAATACCCGCAGCAATGGCGGCGGATGGAGTCGTTGGAGCGGAGCATCGCACCGGCAGTCGGAGGGTTGGTGCGGTTCAGCTACGCCCAGATCCGGTCGGCCACGCGGGATTTCTATAAAGGTAATTAAAGAAAGCCCTAAAGATTGCAGTTCTAGTGATGCACTCATGAGTACTAAACTGAGCTGGCCGGAGCAGGGAGGGAGTTGGGAAGAGGGGCTTTGAGCAGAGTTTACAAGGGGAGGATGGGCCGCGGTCTCTGGCGGACGGTGGTGGCGGTTAAGAGGGTGGATGGGCCGGAGCGGGAGAGCGCCAAGGCATTCTGTCGCGAACTACTGATTGCAAGCTCTCTCTGTAGCCCTCACGTCGTCCCACTTCTTGGCTATTGCATCGAAAAGGAGGGCCTTTTCCTTGTTTACAAGTATATTTCCGGCGGAAGTTTGGATCGCCACCTCCATCAAAATGGTAACGAATCTCATCTTTCGTCCATTCCTTCTAAAAAGTTCTGATTTCAATGTGCTGCAGAGAAGGGGCGAAAGGTTCTGCCATGGGCGGTGCGGTATAAAGTGGCCGTCGGGACCGCGCAGGCGGTGGAGTACCTCCATTTCAGCGCCGTCAGGTGTATAGTGCACAGAGATGTTAAGCCTTCGAATATTCTTCTTTCCCCCAAGAGAAATCCGATGGTGAGAGTGAGATTCTAGTAACCACGCTTCTTCTCTGTTTGTCGGTTGATTGTATTGTTTTTTTTTTTGTTTTTTTTTTCTAAAGACGAATTAGATATTATTCTGAAATTGGAATTTTGCTTCGTGGAATGGATTTATCTGTGTTCCTACGTAAGCATCAACTCAATTTAGTAGTTGAGCTTCTAATACCAACTCTGCTTCGGTGGGGCCTTGAAATTGGTCACTGATGTAGAAAAAATGCCTGCGCAGGTGTTCAAATTATCCTTTTTAATTATTTTGTGTGTGGTAGGAGGGATTTGGGTTATATCACTTTCTTACTTAGGCAAAATTTTCTTTGTGGGCCATTGGACTTGATCATTCATATGAAATGAATGTCTCATTCATTGCTCATGTAAAAATATCGTGTTGCATATCGGGTGAGAACTTGTTGATCTCCTAGAAGAAGGAACTTGTTGATCTCCTAGGGAGAGTCTCTGGTTTATCTCCTAACAAATGTAGAGCAGAGGGATATGCTATTTAATAGTCGTGGGGGAGACAGAGCTTCAATTGAAAACTCCAAAGACGCCATTGGTGGCTTGCTTGTCTGAGATTTAAAGGGGGAGATTTGCAAGATGAATAAGAAGAAGACGATGAGAGAAGCTTGAAGATTGTTTAAGGAAAATCATTTAGAGAGATCGATATCTGTTCGTCTCCATATTTCCTCGTTCATCGACATTGTATTTTCTCAATTGTATTCTTTTGCAATGTGAGGAGATCTATGTTGGGCAGATGGGAAAACTTGTAGAGAGTTGTTCGTGTTAGGTTTGTGAAGTGAGTATATGCTGTGAAAGTGACGACTATCCAGGTGGCGACTATCTAGGTGACGACTATCCAGGTGGCGACTATCCAGGTGGCGACTATCCAGGTGGCGACTATCCAGGTGGCGACTATCCAGATGACGACTATCCAGGTGGCGACTATCCAGCTAGCGAGTATCCAGTGGCAAGTATCTCCTACTCACCCCCCCCCCCCCCCCCCTTGAGTTTGCCTATAAATAGAGGGGGTACCCCCCCTAAAGAGACACCTCCTGACACCTTCTGACAGTGACGAGTATATACTCTGAGAGTGACGAGTATAGCCATCAGAAGTGGCGAGTATCATCAACTCTGAGCGAGTTAGAGGTACCAGAGTGCTACCTGGCGAGCATCGGACTTGGAGTAAGTTCGGGCAGCTCCCTTGAGCGGGTAGCGAGTATTGGAGGAAGTGACGAGTATCGAGCTGACGAGTATCGAAGTGACGAGTATCGAAGTGACGAGTATCGAAGTGACGAGTATCGAAGTGACGAGTATCGAGCTAACGAGTATCGATAGTGGCGAGTATCACCAGCGCGGTGTGCTCAGGAGAAGAAGCGGACCTTGTCCGTGACCAAGTTCTTTACTACTATTGGCTGTTGTGATTCAAGTTGGATGCAACTTGTATTCAGCCGTGTTCAGTTGTAATCTTGTTACCAATTATATATTACTACTGTCTTTGTTCTGTTTGGTATCCTTGATTGGTAGCACACAAATAATTCAACATGGTATCAGAGGGAGGTTGCTGAAGCAGCGCGTGCTATCAAGGTTCAAGGTTGAGAAACCAAAATGGACGGCGGAGGAGGGTATGCTAGGGGACTTGGCATTGAGCTGCTCACCCAGACCAACTTCAAGAAGTGGAAGTCATGCATGGAGAGCTACCTTCTTGGAGAGGATCTCTGGGAGGTTGTTGGTGGTGGGAGCAAGAGGAAGTAGTAGCTGCCGGTGATAATGGTCCAGCTGTGAGAGCTTGGAGGAAGACCAACGCCAAGGCGGAGTTCACCTTGAAGAGAGCCATATCACCTGACTTGTTCGACCACGTCATAGGTTGCAAGTCAGCGTCTGCGATCTGGATAGCCCTCGATGGGTTATTCAACAAGAAGAATGTGGCGCGGCTACAATTCCTGGAGAATGAGTTGGCGAAGTCGACTCAAGGCGAGATGGCGATATCCACCTTCTTCCTGAAGGTGAAGAACCTATGTGGGGAGATCTCGGCCTTGGATCCTGAAGAGCCAATCTCAGAGGCGAAGTTGAAGCGGCACATACTCCGAGGCTTGAGGAGGGAGTATGTCCCCTTCGTTACTTCCGTGCAAGGATGGGCTACTCAGCCCTCCCTTCTGGAGCTAGAGAACCTGCTATCGTCACAGGAGAGCTTGGCGAAGCAGATGGCGGGAGTATCCATCTCAGGAGGAGATGGCGAGGCCTTGTTCTCAGGAAAGAGGAGATCCTGGGACAAGAGAAAGAAGAACTCCGGAGATGGACCTTCAACGTCCTCTCAGGGAGATGGGGGGAAGTTCCTCCCTGCCCGCGATGAGAAGGGGAGAACCCTTTGCTTTGCCTATAAAAAGTATGGGCATATGGCAAAGGACTGCCGGTCTAATCTGAAGGCCGGTCATGCTGCTAACAAGGAGGGAGATCACCAGAGAGGTGGAGGAAGAGGTGGAGGTCACCAGGGCGGTGAGAGGGGGGACAATTGTTTCCTGGCAGAGATGACGGCAACGTCAGTCGATGTCTTAGCCTCCATCAACCTCGAGAACGACTGGATAGTGGATTCCGGTTGCGGGCATCATCTCACCGGAGATATGTCCAAGTTTGACTCCTTGGAAGCGTATGAAGGAACGAATGCTATCATCACTGCGGATGATACGGTGCATCCTGTGGAGCGAGAAGGGAAGGTGTCCCTTGGGAGTAGAGAGAAGCCAGTGACACTGAAGAGTGTGTATCACGTGCCTGGCATGAAGAAGAACCTCTTCTCGGTGGCTAACGCCGTGGATGCTGGATACCACGTGCTGTTTGGACCGAAGGAGGTGAAGTTCTTGAAGAACCTATCGTCTGTCGATGCTGACGTCACGCTCACCGGGAGAAGGGTGAAGGACTTGTATGTTCTGTCTGTAAGTGCCTACGTGGACAAGCTGAAGACGAACGACAGCGCTGTGATCTGGCATGAGAGGCTGGGTCATGTGGGGATGGACAAGCTGAAGATGATGGCAGCAAAGGGCCTAGTGAATGGCCTGCCTCATCTCTCTTCTTGCGGCGACGGCCATGTGTGCGAAGGTTGTCAGTTTGGAAAGTCACATCGACTTCCATTTGACAAGTCGGAGACCAGGTGTAGGGCACCTCTTGAGTGCGTACATGTTGATGTTATGGGGCCGTGCGCCACCCTTACTTATGGAGGAAATAAGTATGCGCTGGTTCTGGTGGATGACTACACTCGCTATACGTGGGTATACTTTCTGAGAGAGAAGTCAGAAGTATTCAAGAAGTTCCAAGAGTGGAAGGAACTTGTGGAAGGGAGGCTGGACCGCAGAGTGAAGAAGCTGAGAAGCGATAATGGAGGGGAGTTCACCTCCAATGAGTTTGCTTCCTTCTGCAGAAGGTTCGGCATTCGGCGGGAGCTTTCTTGCGCTCACCCCCCCAGCAGAATGGGGTGGCAGAGAGGAAGATCCGCCATCTGGTGGAGACTACCAGGAGTTGGCTATATGCTAAGAGCATTCCTAAGGCCTTATGGGCGGAGGGAATGGCGTGTGCCACCCATGTGATCAACCAGCTACCATTGAGTCCCAACAGGATGGTGTCTACGCACCAGCTCATGTTTGGAGAGAAGCCAAATGTGGGTCACATGAAGGTGTTCGGTTCTACCTGCTTCGTGCACGTCCCGGACGCTCAGAGAACCAAGTTGGAGCCGAAGGCGAGGAAGTGTGTCTTCATCGGCTACGATGAGCGGAAGAAGGGGTGGAAGTGCATGGATTCGCAGACCCACAAGTTCGTCGTCTCGCGCGACGTAGTGTTTGACGAACTGATCTCGTATCAGGGAGTCTCTTCCGTGGTGCTGCCGGAGAGTGGAGAATCGAGCAGGAGAGAAGAAGAGTGGGTCACTGAGGACCCTACTGTGGAGTTGGAGGTTTCTCCAAGTGCCCCATCGCCATCTAACTCAGGAGGAGCTTCTGGCTTAGGAGGAGCATCTGGCTCAGGGGGAGCTTCAATCTCTAGAAGCATGGAGAGCATTGCTCCTAGAGGAGGACAGAGAGGAGCTGGAGAAGAGGAGTCTACCAGAGCGGTAGATAGTGGCCAAGCCTTGAGGAGGTCGAAGCGGACCATCGTCCCGCCTGCTCGCTATAAGGAGGGGAACTTCGTGAGTTTGGTTTCTTGCTTCTTCGCAGGACCACTCGACGAAAGGGAACCTGCCCGCTTTGAGGATGCCGTTGGCATCAAGGAGTGGGACGAGGTCATGGAGGAAGAGATGGAGGCCCTGAAGAAGAACGAGACATGGGACCTGGTTCCCATGGTGGAGGGCATCAAACCTGTCACCTGCAAGTGGGTGTACAAGGTGAAGAAGAGGGCTGATGGAGAAGTGGAGCGGTACAAGGCGAGGCTTGTCGCTCGAGGCTTCTCACAGACCTATGGAGAGGACTACGAGGAGACCTTCAGTCCCGTAGCGAAGATGACGTCGGTGAGGACGATCATTGCCCTAGCAGCGTGCAGAGGGTGGAAGCTATGACAGCTGGACGTGAAGAACGCATTCCTATATGGGGAGATCGACAAGGACATATTCATGGTGCAACCACCTGGATACGTGTCCAAGTCTCAGCCGCGTCACGTATGCAAACTGAAGAAGGCCCTCTATGGGTTGAAGCAGGCACCGAGAGCCTGGTATGGAAAGATTGCGGATTACTTGCAGTTCTGTGGCTACGATGCCTCAGACTCAGATTCCAGCATGTTCGTGAAGAAGAGTGGAGATCTTCACGTACTGGTGCTGCTGTACGTCGATGACATGATCGTGACAGGGAACAACCCTGAGGAGGTCGCGGCGCTGAGACAACAGCTCTCCATACGATTTGAGATGAAGGATCTTGGTGAACTACACCATTTCCTTGGCCTCCAAGTTGAGAAGAGAAGAGGCGGGATGGATGTTTCCCAGAGGGCGTATGCCGAGAGGATCGTCGAAAGATTCGGCATGAAAGAAGGGAAGAGCAGTTCCGTTCCTCTGGAGGCTGGGCTGAAGCTTCGGAAGGAAGAAGGGAGGATTCTTCCTGATCCGAAGATCTTTCGGGCACTGGTGGGGAGTCTTATCTACCTGACTATCACGAGGCCGGACATCGCCTTTGCTGTCGGCCGAGTTAGTCGGTATATGCAGGAGCCGCGGAAGCCTCATCTGGAGGCAGCCAAGGGGATTCTGAAGTACGTGAAGGGCACCCTTGAGATGGGTGTTGAAACCAATAAATTGGTCTCTTGTGGAGTTCGGGGCCCTCAGCAAGCTGAGGGGCAACCAACACTTACTCCCCCCAAGGGAGAGCTCTAGGATGAAGGTTGAGAAACTATGAACTGGACCAAGGGCTTAGTGGGGAGGTCCCGCCACATACCCAGAAGTTCCCAAGGAACTCCCCCTCCCAAGCCACTACTAAGCTTGGGCACCACTGGAGGCTCTCCTCACCCTCTCGAGAGATTTGGGGATAAGCATGCCTCCAAATGGTGCCCCATTGGTCCTATTTATAGGATTTCAAGATCTGGGCTGCAAATAGCCAAAAACTGGTCTGCCAGATTACCAAAATACCCTCGAAATGGGCTGCGAACAGCCAAATCCCGCCATTCCGAGACGCTAAGCGCAGACCGCCTACCCGGCTTGGAGCTGGGCGAGCCGGAGGCCTCCCGGCCTCCCCGGCTCGCCCACACAAGGCTCTGGGCGAGCCGGAGGCCTCCCGGCCTCCTCGGCTCGCCCCCACAAGGCTGTGGGCGAGCCGGAGGCCTCCCGGCCTCCCCGGCTCGCCCCCACAAGGCTCTGGGCGAGCCGGAGGCCTCCCGACCCTCCTGGCTGACCCCCACAAGGCTCTGGGCGAGCCAGAGGCCTCCCGGCCTCCCCGGCTCGCCCCCCACAAGGCTCTGGGCGAGCCGGAGGCCTCCCGGCCTCCCCGGCTCGCCCCCACAAGGCTCTGGGCGAGCCGGAGGCCTCCCGGCCCTCCCGGCTCGCCACCACAAGGCTCTGGGCGAGCCGGAGGCCTCACGGCCTCCCCGGCTCGCCCCCACAAGGCTCTGGGCGAGCCGGAGGCCTCACGGCCTCCCCGGCTCGCCCCCACAAGGCTCTGGGCGAGCCGGAGGCCTCCCGGCCTCCCCAGCTCGCCCCCATAAGGCAATGGGCGAGCCGGAGGCCTCCCGGCCTCCCCGGCTCGCCCCCACAAGGCTCTGGGCGAGCCGGAGGCCTCCCGGCCCTCCTGGCTCGCCCCCACAAGGCTCCGGGCGAGCCGGAGCCCTCACGGCCTCCCCGGCTCGCCCCCACAAGGCTCTGGGCGAGCCGGAGGCCTCCCGGCCCTCCCGGCTCGCCCCCACAAGGCTCTGGGCGAGCCGGAGGCCTCCCGGCCCTCCCGGCCCTCCCGGCTCGCCCCCACAAGGCTCTGGGCGAGCCGGAGGCCTCCCGGCCTCCCCGGCTCGCCATCACAAGGGAATAGTCCTGGGATGCGCCCCTCAGACTCGACTCCCTCCAAATGCTCACCCCTCCTCCTCCCGGGGTCGCGCCCTTTGGAAATATTGGGCCTAAAAATATCTTGGGCCTCGGGGGCCCACTCGGCGAATACAGGGTTGTACACAATCCCCGCTCTTTTCGAGCGTGGCTCGCGCTCGGAAAGAAATGTCCATCCCTACATATTTGACGAGTGTCGCTGGGAATCCGACTAACGGAGCTACTTTGAGAGAACATAAAGCCTCCTCGATAGGTCCTCCATCCCTGCCGGCTAGTGAGAGCCCGGCTAGCGGGACCACCTTGGGGGAAAAATACATAGCCTCCCCGAGAGGTCTTCCAACCCTGCCGGCTAGTGAGAGCCCGGCTCGCGAGACCACCTCGGGGAAAAATACATAGCCTCCCCGAGAGGTCTTCCAACCCTGCCGGCTAGTGAGAGCTCGGCTCGCGAGACCACCTCGGGGAAAAATACATAGCCTCCCCGAGAGGTTTCCCAACCCTGCCGGCTAGTGAGAGCCCGGCTAGCGAGACCACCTCGGGGAAAAATACATAGCCTCCCCGAGAGGTCTTCCAACCCTGCCGGCTAGTGAGAGCCCGGCTAGCGAGACCACCTCGGGGAAAAATACATAGCCTCCCCGAGAGGTCTTCCAACCCTGCCGGCTAGTGAGAGCCCGGCTAGCGAGACCACCTCGGGGGGAGAATACATAGCCTCCCCGAGAGGTCTTCCAACCCTGCCGGCTAGTGAGAGCCCGGCTAACGAGACCACCTCAGGGAAGAATACATAGCCTCCCCGAGAGGTCTTCCAACCCTGCCGGCTAGTGAGAGCCCGGCTAGCGAGACCACCTCGGGGAAGAATACATAGCCTCCCCTAGAGGTCTTCCAACCCTGCCGGCTAGTGAGAGCCCGGCTAGCGAGACCACCTCGGGGAAGAATACATAGCCTTCCCGAGAGGTCTTCCAACCCTGCCGGCTAATGAGAGCCCGGCTAGCGAGACCACCTCGGGGAAGAATACATAGCCTCCCCGAGAGGTCTTCCAACTCTGCCGGCTAGTGAGAGCCCGGCTAGCGAGACCACCTCAGGGAAGAAACACTTAAGAGAATTTTCGGCCACTGAGCGGTTCCTGACCCTGCCAGCTAGGTGGGAGCCTGGTCAGCAGGTCAGCATGGGGACTAAGTATTTGGGACTTTCTTGCCACCGAGCGATCCTCGGACCTGCCAGCTTGATGGGAGCCTGGTCAGCGGGCCAGCATCGGGGCTAGGTACTTGGGACTTTCCTGCCACCGAGCGATCCTCGGACCTGCCAGCTTGATGGGAGCCTGGTCAGCGGGCCAGCATCGAGGCTAAGTACTTGGGACTTTCCTGCCACCGAGCGATCCTCGGACCTGCCAGCTTGATGGGAGCCTGGTCAGCGGGCCAGCGTCGGGGCTAGGTACTTGGGACTTTCCTGCCACCGAGCGATCCTCGGACCTGCCAGCTTGATGGGAGTCTGGTCAGCGGGCCAGCATCGGGGCTAAGTACTTGGGACTTTCCTGCCACCGAGCGATCCTCGGACCTGCCAGCTTGATGGGAGCCTGGTCAGCGGGCCAGCATCGGGGCTAAGTACTTGGGACTTTCCTGCCACCGAGCGATCCTCGGACCTGCCAGCTTGATGGGAGCCTGGTCAGCGGGCCAGCATCGGGGCTAAGTACTTGGGACTTTTCTGCCCCCGAGCGATCCTCGGACTTGCCAGCTTGATGGGAGCCTGGTCAGCGGGCCAGCGTCGGGGCTAAGTATTTGAAAACTTTCACTACATTAATCATCACATTACATGCAAGAAAAAACTAAGTAAACCACCACGCTACATGAGCTTATGGGTGGAGAGAAGAAACTGAGCACTTAGACAAACTTGGTCTCCTACTGCCAAGGGTGGTCTCCCTCGTTCCCATTTGGTTGTTGTTGTTGCCGCACCAAACCCCTCGCCTCCTTCAATTCCAAGAACTCAGGGCAGTTGATCGTCGCGTGACCTTCCTCATCGTGGAGGTCACAATAGGGTAACTCCACCCTACCCCCTCTTCCTCTTCTTCCTGCTTTTCTGACTCTCCTCCTTTTTTCCCAGCCAATCGCCATGGTCTGTTGAGGCGGTGGAGGGGATGTCCTTGGCCTCTGCCCCCACCTAGGGAGGTCAACCCCTCTTCCTGGAAGTTGTCTTCCTCTTGGTCGAACTTTCTCTTGGGAGCCCCTACTCTTCCCCCCTGCTGTCTTGCCTCTGGCTCACTCAGCTTGGCCAGCCTTCTCGCGAACTCCGGGTTGGCCTCCTCACTCTCGACTTCTTCTGCCACCCTTTCCATCAACTCTTCAAAGGACGAAGGAGCTCTTCTCTTGAGGTCCATCTTGAAGAAACCCTCCCGCAGCCCCAACGTGAAGGCAAGCTTGAGGGTGTACCCGGGCACTTCTTGGACGAGGAGAACCTCCTCCCTGAACCGTTCCAGATAGTGAGCCAGCGACTCCCCTGGCTCTTGTTTGATCTTGAAAAGTGCCTCGGCATCTTTCTTCCTCTTCCTTGACGTCGAGAAGCGTAGCAGGAAAACTCGACGCAAGTCTTCGAAGGCATAGATGGATCCCGCAGGGAGCTGGTGGAACCAATCTCTAGCCTTCTCTTTCAGAGTTGTCGCGAAGAGTCGACACTTGAAAGCGTCCGACATGGGCATGATGGAGACCATGTCCTCAAACCACTGCAGGTGCAAGACGGGGTCATCCTTGCCGAAGTAGTGAGACATCTCCGCCCCCTTGAACCCCTCCGGAATCGGGGCTGAGAGGATCAGCTCACAAAAAGGACCTCCTATGCTCGCCCCCCTTTGGGGCTGGGCGAGTGGGGGCATGGCGCCTCCCCTCTCGCCCCCTTGGGTCTCGGCGAGTGGGGGTCGAGGACCTCCCCACTCGCCCACTTGGGTCTCGGCGAGTGGGGGTCGAGGACCTCCCCACTCGCCCACTTGGGTCTCGGCGAGTGGGGGTCGAGGACCTCCCCACTCGCCCACTTCCGGCACCTCTTTCCCGGATGTCTAGCCGAGGATGCTCTCGCCCACCTTTTGAGGTGAGGCCTCCGGACCACTTTCTCTCCTGCCTTCGCCTATCGTGGCGAAAGTTAGCTGCAAGGTCTGCAGGATCTCCTGCCTGAGATTCTCAAACATCTCCAACATCACTCCAGCCACCGGAGGTTGCGAGTGACCGGGGTCGGAACTTCCTCCACCTCCGTCCATGGAGCTCAGCTTGAGGCTTTCTTGTATTGGTCACACTCCACGCTCACCGCACCATAATGTTGAAACCAATAAATTGGTCTCTTGTGGAGTTCGGGGCCCTCAACAAGCTGAGGGGCAACCAACACTTACTCCCCCCAAGGGAGAGCTCTAGGATGAAGGTTGAGAAACTATGAACTGGACCAAGGGCTTAGTGGGGAGGTCCCGCCACATACTCAGAAGTTCCCAAGGAACTCCCCCTCCCAAGCCACTACTAAGCTTGGGCACCACTGGAGGCTCTCCTCACCCTCTCGAGAGATTTGGGGATAAGCATGCCTCCAAATGGTGCCCCCTTGGTCCTATTTATAGGATTTCAAGATCTGGGCTGCAAATAGCCAAAAACTGGTCTGCCAGATTACCAGAATACCCTCGAAATGGGCTGCGAACAACCAAATCCCGCCATTCCGAGACGCTAAGCGCAGACCGCCTATCCGGCTTGGAGCTGGGCGAGCCGGAGGCCTCCCGGCCTCCCCGGCTCGCCCCCACAAGGCTGTGGGCGAGCCGGAGGCCTCCCGGCCTCCCCGGCTCGCCCCCACAAGGCTGTGGGCGAGCCGGAGGCCTCCCGGCCTCCCCGGCTCGCCCCCACAAGGCTCTGGGCGAGCCGGAGGCCTCCCGACCCTTCTGGCTCACCCCCACAAGGCTCTGGGCGAGCCAGAGTCCTCCCGGCCTCCCCGGCTCGCCCCCCACAAGGCTCTGGGCGAGCCAGAGGCCTCCCGGCCTCCCCGGCTCGCCCCCCACAAGGCTCTGGGCGAGCCGGAGGCCTCCCGGCCTCCCCGGCTCGCCCCCACAAGGCTCTGGGCGAGCCGGAGGCCTCCCGGCCCTCCCGGCTCGCCCCCACAAGGCTCTGGGCGAGCCGGAGGCCTCACGGCCTCCCCGGCTCGCCCCCACAAGGCTCTGGGCGAGCCGGAGGCCTAACGGCCTCCCCGGCTCGCCCCCACAAGGCTCTGGGCGAGCCGGAGGCCTCCCGGCCTCCCCGGCTCGCCCCCATAAGGCAATGGGCGAGCCGGAGGCCTCCCGGCCTCCCCGGCTCGCCCCCACAAGGCTCTGGGCGAGCCGGAGGCCTCCCGGCCCTCCCGACTCGCCCCCACAAGGCTCTGGGCGAGCCGGAGCCCTCACGGCCTCCCCGGCTCGCCCCCACAAGGCTCTGGGCGAGCCGGAGGCCTCCCGGCCCTCCCGGCTCGCCCCCACAAGGATCTGGGCGAGCCGGAGGCCTCCCGGCCCTCCCGGCCCTCCCGGCCCTCCCGGCTCGCCCCCACAAGGCTCTGGGCGAGCCGGAGGCCTCCCGGCCCTCCCGGCCCTCCCGGCTCGCCCCCACAAGGCTCTGGGCGAGCCGGAGGCCTCCCGGCCTCCCCGGCTCGCCCTCACAAGGGAATAGTCCTGGGATGCGCCCCTCAGACTCGACTCCCTCCAAATGCTCACCCCTCCTCCCGGGGTCGCGCCCTTTGGAAATATTGGGCCTAAAAATATCTTGGGCCTCGGGGGCCCACTCGGCGAATACAGGGTTGTACAATGAGGTTGTCCTATGAAGAGAAGTCTGACTTCAAGCTGCACGGGTACACAGATGCAGACTACGGAGGTGACGCTGATGATCGCAAGTCGACATCAGGTTACGTGTTCTTGTGTGGAGCTGCTGCTATCTCGTGGTGTAGCAAGAAGCAGGACTCTATTTCCCTTTCTACCACGGAGGCCGAGTACAAGGCGTCGTCCTTAGCAGCTCAGGAGTGTGTCTGGCTAAGGAGACTAGTGGAGGATGTGGATGAGGAGGTCAACGGACCTACTGTGCTTCACGGGGACAATGAGAGTGCATTGAAACTGGTAACCAATCCAGTGTGTCATGCGATGACCAAGCACATTGAGATCGAGCATCACTTCATCAGAGAGAAGGTGCTGAGTGGCTTGATCACTGTGGAGCATGTGCGGAGTGAAGACAACCTTGCGGATATATTCACGAAGCCCCTATCTGCGGGGTCTTTCCGGAGGCTTCGCTCATTACTTGGAGTTGTTCCCGGAGCTCACTTCAAGGGGGAGTGTTAGGTTTGTGAAGTGAGTATATGCTGTGAAAGTGGCGACTATCCAGGTGGCGACTATCCAGGTGGCGACTATCCAGGTGGCGACTATCCAGGTGGCGACTATCCAGATGACGACTATCCAGGTGGCGACTATCCAGCTAGCGAGTATCTCCTACTCACCACCCCCCTTGAGTTTGCCTATAAATAGAGGGGGTACCCCCCCCTAAAGAGACACCTCCTGACACCTTCTGACAGTGACGAGTATATACTCTGAGAGTGACGAGTATAGCCTTCAGAAGTGACGAGTATAGCCTTCAGAAGTGGCGAGTATCATCAACTCTGAGCGAGTTAGAGGTACCAGAGTGCTACCTGGCGAGCATCGGACTTGGAGTAAGTTCGGGAAGCTCCCTTGAGCGGGTAGCGAGTATTGGAGGAAGTGACGAGTATCGAGCTGACGAGTATCGAGCTGATGATTATCGAAGTGACGAGTATCGAAGTGACGAGTATCGAAGTGACGAGTATCGAAGTGACGAGTATCGAGCTGACGAGTATCGATAGTGGCGAGTATCACCAGCGCGGTGTGCTCAGGAGAAGAAGCGGACCTTGTCCGTGACCAAGTTCTTTACTACTATTGGCTGTTGTGATTCAAGTTGGATGCAACTTGTATTCAGCCGTGTTCAGTTGTAATCTTGTTACCAATTATATATTACTACTGTCTTTGTTCTGTTTGGTATCCTTGATTGGTAACACACAAATTATTCAACAGTTCGAGATTTCTCTATTCCATTAGTGGAGGGTTTTTTCGACTTCAACTTTGATTGTCTTGTGTTTTTTCATATATTCCATATGAATTTTCCATGGAAGACCTTTGTGTATGTGATTGTGTTCCCTTTTGGTGTTTTTGTGGTGCTTTGTTGCTCGTTACAATTTGTGTATAGTTTTCTGCCCTCTTGAGTTTCACCCAGTTGGGAGCGAGTTCCTATTTATGCTCCGTACTCGGTGCATGGAGATCCTACGAATGCAGCAAAGTCTTGGGAGGGATTGGCGACAACCTATGCCATATGATTGTGTTTTCTTCGTGTTTTCGTGGTGCTTTGTTGCTTGTTGCAGATTGTGTACACTTTTCTCTCCTCATAGGTTTCACACTTCGGAACTGCATGAGTTTTTTTTCCCGCTTAGTACATGCATGGGGATCTTACTAATGCAGCGAAACGGATTGATGACAGGTGACAACCCTGCCTATCTACTGACTTGAACTTTTACCCAAGAATATATTAGAGGCAATATGAACACAATCCTAGGTCCACCCTTCGAATGTGGGGTCGAGTGCTCACCAGAAAATAGCATTATTTTTTCCTTCTTTCGGTGGAAGGGGAGGGGTGATGGTGACATCAATCTCTTTAGAAAGAATTTGTTACCTGGGCACTTAGCTTTCCTCTTCTGAAACACATGATGCATGTACATAAATTATTTGACAAAGTTGCGTTCTTTCCATTAGAAAACACATCTGATAAACAAAAAAAGTAACTCACAGGGACTATGTGCTCTATGATATCGTGATGTGCGGCCATTACTTATTCTAGCTTTTCTAATCAAATAACTGAAAGGGTAACATTAAAATGGATCCTTTTGTTCTCAGATTTGTGATTTTGGACTGGCTACATGGACACATGGCCCTTCAATACCTTTCCTTTGCAAGGCAGTCAAAGGAACTTTTGGGTAAATTGTAGTAGAATTTTGAGCTTTTGGAATCTCATTTACATATATCAAATGCTTCACATGTAATTAACATTCTATTATTGTTGCAATGCAGTTATTTGGCTCCAGAGTACTTCCAAAATGGCAAACTTTCAGATAAAACCGATGTCTATGCATTTGGGGTTGTCCTCCTAGAATTGATAACGGGTCGGAAAGCACTTGACCAAAGTAGGCCTAGAGGCGATGAAAACTTGGTCTTGTGGGTGAGTTCTATTATTTATTCTCTTTGTTTAGTTATTGTTAGAACATCCAACTTAAAATCAATTGGTTATAAGCGGAGGGGCCTAGAATCTATGTTAAATGCAGAAGCCTACATTAGTTTCCCGATGTCAGACTAATTCTGAATAAGCTCCCTAACACGTTGGATCTTTGGCCGTTGAACCGTAAAACTTTCTTTTTAAATTTGGTGGAATGAAGTGGGACGTTGGGCCTAGCATACTCTGATATCTATGCATTTGGTTATATGGAGATGAGCCTAGAATCTATATTAAGCGTGCAAAGTTATATATGTTTCCCGATTTGAAGCAAATTCTTAATGGTTACAATCTTACGAGGGTTGATACTATTTATGATGTTTATGCTGAACTTTGTGTCAATGCCAGAATAACTAGAAGGATTTAGCAAAGCATGCTAATTTAAATGATTCGCGGGTATTTCAAGCAGCAAAATATTCTTCCTTGTCAAAAGATTTATGTAACTTCAATGCATTTTAAGCTTTTATCCTCATCCTTGCAATGCCATGTAAAATGATAGAATGGTCAGGGAGACTGTCACCATCCTCAAAGCGTATCTTGATATTCAACTCAAGAGGAGTAGCTACTAATACTATGTGAGTATTAGTAAGATTTGTTTTGTCAAATATCTCATCAATAAACTTCTACATTGAGAGAAGGTATGCACGAGGAGATTCATCAAGCTCTAATCCGATGAAATAGTGAAGATGACCAAGTGAGTCTTCCAGGGAGGAGGTGTCATGTAGACATCCTCGGATACTCCTCGTCCATAGATGTCTTCCGTTTAAGTATGGTAACCACTTCCTAGTATGTCTGGGGATTCTATTGAGCGGAGGTAATGACAAGATAGGATTGAAATGTAGGAGCTAGGGCGGTGGATAAGGTCGAACAAGTAGGAGAGGGATGTCGATGATGTTAGATGTATTATGTTTATATTGTATATTCTGGTGGTAGATCCTCTTAGGCTCACCTCTTGGTGTTGGGAACCCCTCTTGTGTGTATATATATATGTACCCCTTTAGTGTGAATATACAAGTTCTATTCATTCTATCATGGTATCAAAGCATTAGGTTTTCACGCCCAGTCTTCCCGATCCCCGCTTCCGCCTCTTGCTTCCCGCTTCCGATCGATCGTCTTCTCCAGATCCCGCTCGCCAGATCGTCTTCTCCAGAGTGTCGCTGCTTCACGCCCGTCCAGATCGTCTCGCGAGATCGTCTTCTCCAGATCCCGCTCGCCAGATCGTCTTCTCCAGAGCGTCGCTGCTTCACGCCCGTCGAGATCGTCTCGCCAGATCGTCTTCTCCAGATTCCGCTCGCCGCTCGTCTTCTTCAGATCCCGATCGAGCACGTCCAGATCGTCTTCTCCGGCTGCCGCTCACGATCGAGCCCGTCCAGTTCGTCTTCTCCGGCTGACGTTCCCGATCCCTTGCTGATCCTTCTCCAGCTGCCCCGCAGCCTCGATGGCCTCCTCTCACTCCTCCAACTTTCTTTAAAAGGCTGATGTCACCCTCGATGGGCGGAATTACAAGGCTTGGTCCGCCACCGTCGGCGTCATTCTCCGTGGCCTAGATTTGTGGGATCGCATTGACGGCTCCGAGCCTGCTCCTGCACCGACGGTTGTTGCTCCTGCTACCGACTCTTCCACTGTCAGCACGACAGCCTCCACCAAGGGCTCCGACTTAGCGCGGTGGCGCTCCGACGACTCTCGCGCGATTGTCGTGATCTGTCAGTCTTGCGAGCTTCCCATTCGGATGGCCGTCTACGAGCTCCCTACGGCCAAGGCGATGTGGGATCACTTACGCCGTCTCTATCAGTCGTCCAGTCAGGCCCTGCGTTACTCTCTGTTCCAGACCCTTGGCGTCTGCTACCAGCGTGATCGATCTGTTCAGACCTTCTTTGCTGAGCTCCTTGATCTCTGGCGTCAGTGCGACGAGATGGCTCCTTCTCCCTGTGCAACATGCCCTCAGTGTGTTGTTATCTCCCGGGATCGCGACTGTCAGCGCTTGTTTGAGTTTCTTATGCGCCTATGCCCCGAGTTCGAGTCCATTCGCGCTCAGCTTCTGCATCAGCATCCCCCGCCGTCGCTCAGCGATACTTTGGCCCTGGCGTCGTCTTCGTATCTCACGTGACGTCACTTTTGATGAGTCTCACCCATTCTTTGTGTCATCCGTCTCTCCGACCTCACACTCATTTGTGACTCCATCTGATGTGCAGTTTCTTACTCTTCCCATCTCTCCACCGGTATGTCCTCCTCCTCCTATCACCGGCCACTCCATCTCCGACCTCTCCGATCTCTACTTCCACCTCTTCCTTTGATACGCTCGTCGCTCCCCTTCCACAACACTACACCCGTCGTTCCCCTCTTGGTCCTTCGTCTCCTGTGCCCCCCGACTCAGTGCCCGTCTCCTCCAGCGAGGTCCCTGTGGATGATCCTCCTGCTCGTCGCGACCCACCTCGTGAGCGACGTCCTCCCGACCGTCTCATCCTTGCTACACTACCTCTGGACCTGCCTGCTCTCCCTGCTACCGCCTGTGGTACTCCAAAGTCGACTTCCTATCGTGAGGCTGCCCAGATACCTGAGTGGCAGACTGCTATGTCTGCTGAGTTGGAGGCGCTTGAGCACACCCGTACCTGGGAGTTTGTTCCTCTCCCCCTGGTGCTGTTCCCATTACTTGCAAGTGGGTCTTCAAGGTGAAGACTCGTTCAGATGGTTCTGTAGAGAGGTACAAGGCCCGCCTCGTGGCTCGTGATTTTCAGCAGGAGTAGGGACGTGACTATGATAAGACTTTTGCCCCAGTTGCTCATATGACCACGATCCGCACTCTTGTTGCTGTTGTAACTGTTCGTCGCTGGTCTCTGTTCCAGCTCGATGTGAAGAATGCCTTTCTTCACGGTGACCTTCAGCAGGAGGTGTACATGCTTCCTCCTCCCGGTCTTTCCTCTCCTCCAGGACTTGTTTGCCGCTTGAGACGAGCTCTTTACGGGCTCAAGCAGGCGCCCCGCGCGTGGTTTGCTCATTTCAGTTCGGCCATTACTGCTGCCGGTTTTCAGCCGAGCCCGCATGATCCAGCCCTGTTTGTGCACTCCTCTTCTCGTGGTCGGACTCTTCTATTACTTTATGTGGATGACATGATCATTACTGGTGATGACCCTACTCATGCGACATTCGTCAAACATCACCTCCAGCAGCAGCAGTTTCAGATGACTGATCTTGGACAACTGAGCTATTTCTTGGGCCTTGAGGTCCCCTCTACAGACCGTGGTTTTCAGCTCTCTTAGCGGCACTACACATCATATCTTTTAGCTCGGGCTGCTCTCTCTGACCCTCGCACCGTGGACACCCCTATGGAGCTTTACCTTCAGTTACGACCGGATGATGGGGTTTCACTCTCTGATCCTACTCGTTATCGTCACATTGTCGGGAGCCTCGTCTACCTTACTATTACTCGGCCCGACATTGCACATGCTGTTCATGTTTTGAGCCAGTTTGTTGGTGCGCCTACCTCTGTGCATTATGGTAATCTACTGCGGCTGTTGCGTTATCTCTGGGCGATGACTTCACGTGGTCTCTTCTACTCCAGTAGCAGTTCTCTGCAGCTTCGTGCTTACTCGGATGCTACTTGGGTCAATGATCCCGTTGACCGCCGATCTATCACTGGTTTCTGTCTATTCTTGGGTAATTCACTTATTGCCTAGAAGTCCAAGAAACAGACCGGGGTTTCTCGTTCCAGTACTGAGGCTGAGATGCGTGCCATGACTACTACTACTGAGGACATTATTTGGCTCCGCTGGCTCCTTGAGGATCTTGGTGTCTCTTCTCTGGATCCCACTTCACTCCACTGTGATAACACTGGTGTCATTCAGATCACCTTGAATCCGGTGAAGCATTCTCTTTCCAAGCACATCGGGGTGGATGCTTTCGTCCTTCGTGAGCAGTATGGTCGGGAAACTCTTGTTCCTTCCTTTGTTCCTTCTGAGCAGCAGCTTGCAGACTTGATGACTAAGCCGCAGACTCGGTCCCAACATGCTTATCTATTATCCAAACTCTCGGTGTATGCACCCCCGTGAGTTTGAGGGGGGGGGGGGGGGGGGGGTAGATGTATTATGTTTATATTGTATATTCTGGTGGTAGACCCTCTTAGGCTCACCTCTTGATGTTGGGAATCCCTCTTATGTGTAACAAGGTCAACGAGGTAGAGCAATGGTAGTAACAAGGTCAACGAGGATAGGTGCAGATGAGGGAGTCATAATGCAATTGTTAGATTTTATGCTATCACCATGCAAGGGCACCAACAATAAACAAAGACGAAGCAACACTCTTTATAACTAAGCAGTTGATTACAGAGAGACAAGCTGACTACAAGGTGCATACACCTTGAATCATGTCAGCTGAGATATATAAAAAATAACTTGTCGTGGACAAGGTCTGCTTCTCCACTCTCCACTTCATAACGCACGCAACCCTGCACTCTGCACTCTCCACCTCTCGCTGAGGTGCGGGTTAGGGTTGGACTCTCCTGGGGTGTAGGCGCACTCCCACTCTTACTCACTAGTTGATCACTAGTTCTCTCTCTCTCAAAAGGAGAGATAAAGGGGAAGGGGGGGGGGGGATGCACTCACCTCAACACATGCACTCGCCACCCCCCTTGATGGACTCGCCCCCCTCTCTTCCATGATGGACTCGCCACCTCCACGTGATGGACTCGCCCCTTGCTGCACTCGCCCACTTCAGCACTCGCCCCCCTCCCCCCACTTCCTCCACTCGCCACCCCCACTCACTCCACTCGCCCAATCCCACTCGCCCCCCTCCATGCATCACTTCAAACTTCAACACTCCTCCTTGAAGTGTGCATCAGGGACAACTCCAAGGCAAGCGCGAAGCTTCTTGAACGGCCCCGCAGATAGGGGATTTGTGAAGATGTCCGCCAGGTTCTCTTCACTTCGCACGTGCTCCACCGCAAGCGAGCCACCCAACACCTTCTCTCGGATGAAGTGGTGTTCGATCTCTATGTACTTTGTCCTTGCGTGACAGACTGGGTTGGTTGTCAGCTTCAGAGCACTCTCGTTGTCTCCACGCAGCACAGTAGGTCCTCTGACCTTCTCATCCACATCTTCCACCAGCCTCCTCAGCCAGACACATTCCTGAGCTACTAAAGACGACGTCTTGTACTCAGCCTCAGTGGTGGAAAAGGAAATGAAGTCATGCTTCTTGCTACACCATGAGATGACAGTGGCTCCACACATGAACACGTAACCTGATGTCGACTTGCGACAGCGTCACCTGCGTAATCTGCATCTGTGTAACCATGCAGCTTGAAGTAGATCCTCCCTCCATAGAACAACCCCATCTCAAGGGTTCCCTTCACATACTTCAGTATCCCCTTAGCTGCCTCCAGATGAGGCTTCCGCGGCTCCTGCATGTACCGACTCACTCGACCGACAGCAAAGGCGATGTCCGGCCTTATGATGGTCAGATAGATAAGGCTCCCCACCAGTGCCCGGAAGATCTTCGGATCAGGAAGAATCCTCCCTTCTTCCTTCCGAAGCTTCAGCCCAACCTCCAGTGGAACGGAGCTGCTCTTCCCCTCCTTCATGCCGAATCTCTCGACGATCTTCTCGGCATAAGCCTTCTGGGTCACGAGCAGCCTGCCAATTCTCTTCTCCACTTGAAGTCCAAAGAAATTGTGCAGTTCACCAAGATCCTTCATCTCAAACCGAATGGCTAGCTGCTGTCTCAGCGTCGCGACCTCTTCACTGTTGTTCCCTGTCACGATCATGTCGTCGACGTACAACAGCACCAGCACGTGAAGATCTCCACTCTTCTTCACGAACATGCTAGAGTCTGAGTCTGAGGCATCGTAACCACAGAACTGCAGATACTCTGCAATCTTCCCTTACCAGACTCTCGGCGCCTGTTTCAACCCATAGAGGGCATTCTTCAGCTTGTAGACGTGACGTGGATGTGACTTGGACACATACCCAGGTGGTTGCACCATGAATATGTCCTTGTCAATCTCTCCGTATAGGAACGCATTCTTCACATCCAGCTGCCACAGCTTCCACCCTCTGCACGCTGCTAGGGCAATGACCGTCCTCACCGACGTCATCTTCGCCACAGGACTGAACGTCTCCTCATAGTCCTCTCCATAGGTTTGTGAGAAACCTCGAGCGACAAGCCTAGCCTTGTACCGCTCTACTCCTCCGTCAACTCTCTTCTTCACCTTATACACTCACTTGCAGGTGACAGGTTTGATGCCCTCCACCATGGGAACAAGGTCCCATGTCTCATTCTTCTTCAGAGCCTCCATCTCCTCATCCATGGCCACGTCCCACTCCTTAGTGCCAACAGTATCTTCAAAGCGGGCAGGTTCCCTCTCGTCGAGCGGCCCTGCGAAGAAGCAAGAGACCAAACTCACGAAGTTCCCCTCCTTATAGCGAGCAGGCAAGACGATGGTCCGCTTCAACCTCCTCAAGGCTTGGCCACTTTCTACCACTCCGGTAGACTCCTCTCCAGCTCCTCTTTCAACTTCTCTTGAAGCAGCGCTCCCCCTGTTTCTAGAGCTTGAAGCTCCCCCTGAGCCAGATGGCGATGGGGCACTTGGAGATACCTCCAACTCCACCATAGAGTCCTCAATGACTCTCTCTTCTCCCCTGCTAGATTCTCCACTCTCTGGCAGCACCACAGAAGAGACTCTCTGATACGAGATCAGTTCGTCAAACACTACGTCGCGCGAGACGACGAACTTGTGGGTCTGCGGGTTCATGCACTTCCACCCCTTCTTCCGCTCGTTGTAGCCGATGAAGACACACTTCCTCGTTTTTGGCTCCAACTTAGTTCTCTCAGCCTCCGGAACGTGCACGAAGCAGGTAGAGCCAAACACCCTAATGTGACTCACATTTGGCTTCTCCCCGAACATGAGTGTTGGTGTGGAGACACCATCCTGTTAGGACTCAGAGGCAGCCGGTTGATCACATGGGTGACACATGTCATTCCCTCCGCCCATAAGGCTTTGGGAATCCCCTTGGCATGTAGCAAACTCCTGGTAGTTTCCACCAGATGGCGGATCTTCCTCTCTGCGGCCCCATTTTGTTGAGGGGTGTGTGCGCAGGAGAGCTCTCGCCGGATACCGAATTTCCTGCAGAAAGAGTTAAAAGCGTTAGAGGTAAATTCCCCCCATTATCACTTCTTAACTTCTTCACCCTCAGGTTCAGCCTCCCCTCCAATAGTTCCTTCCACTCCTGAAACTTCTCAAACACCTCCGCCTTCTCCCTCATGAAGTAAACCCACGTGTAGCGGGTGTAGTCATCCACCAAGACAAGCGCATACTTGTTTCCTCCATAGGTCAGGGTGGCGCACAACCCCATCACATCAGCATGAACGCACTCAAGAGGTGCCTTACATCTGGTCTCCGACTTGTCAAATGGAAGTCGATGTGACTTTACAAATTGACAGCCCTCGCACACATGGCCGTCGCCGTAAGAGGAGAGATTGGGCAGGCCAGACACCAGACCCTTCGTCGCTATCATCTTCAACTTGTCCATCCCCACATGACCTAACCTCTCATGCCAGTTCGATGCGCTGTCATTTGTCTTCAGCTTATCCACATAGGCACTTGCAAATAGAACATACAAGTCCTTCACCCTTCTCCCGGTGAGCGTGACATCAGCATCAACTGAACACAGGTTCTTCAGGAACTTCACCTCCTTCGGTCCGAACAGCACGTGGTATCCTGCATCCACTGCATTCGCAACCGAGAAGAGGTTCTTCTTCATGCCCGACACGTGATACACACTCTTCAGTGTCACGGGCTTCTCTTCACTTCAAAGGGATACCATCCCTTCCATCTCAACTGGATGCACCGTATCATCCGCCGTGATGATAACATCAGTTCCACCATATGCCTTCAAGGAGGCAAACTTAGACACATCTCCAGTGAGATGGTGCCCGCAACCGGAGTCCACTATCCAGTTATTCTCGAAGTTGATGGAGGCTAAAGTGTCGACTGACGTTACCGTCATCTCGGCTAGGAAGCAGTTGTCTCTGCCTTCACCACCCTGGTGACCTCCACCTCTTCCTCCACCTCTCTGATGGTCTCCACCTCTCCGATGGTCTCCCTCACTCTCAGCAACATGACCGGCTTTGAGATTTGACCGACACTCCTTTGTCATGTGCCCGTACTTCTTGCAGGCAAAGCAGAGGGGTCTCCCCCTCTGGTCATATGGAGGGAGAAAGTTCTCCCTAACTCCCTGAGAGGACGTTGAGGGTCCATCTCCGGAGTTCTTCTTCTTCTTGTCCCAAGACTTTCTCTTGCCTGAGAACAACGACTCGCTATCTCCCCCTGAGATAGATACTCCAGTCATCTGCTTCGCCAAACTCTCTTGTGACGACATCAGGTTCTCTAGCTCCAGTAATGTGGGCTGAGTAGCCCATCCTTGCACAGAGGTAACAAACGGAACGTACTCCTTCCGCAGGCCTCTGAGTATGTGCCTCTTCATCTTCGCCTCTGAGATCAGCTCGTCAGGATCCAAGGCCGAGATCTCTGCACACAGGTTCTTCACCTTCAAGAAGAAGGTGGATATCGACAACTCTCCCTGATTGGACCGCGCCAACTCATTCTCCAGGAACTGTAGCCGCGCTACGTTCTTCTTGTTGAATAACCCATCAAGGGCACTCCAGATCTCTGACGCTGACTTGCACCCCAGGATGTGGTCGAACAAGTCAGGTGAGATAACCCTCTTTAAGGTGAACTCAGCTTTGGCGTTGGTCTTCCTCCACGCCCTCACTGCTGGACCATTGTCTCCGGCAGCTATAACTTCCTCTTGCTCAGCTTCTCCAATGACCTCCCATAGGTCCTCTCCAAGAAGGTAGCTCTCCATGCATGACTTCAACTTCTTGTAGTTGATCTGGGTGAGCAGCTCAATGCCTAGTCCTCTCGCATAACCTCCTCCGCCGTCCATCTTGGTTGTCAACTTTGAACCTGGATAGCACACTCCGCTTCACCAACCTACCTCTGATACCATGTTAGATTTTATGCTATCACCATGCAAGGGCACCAACAATAAACAAAGACGAAGCAACACTCTTTATAACTAAGCAGTTGATTACAGAGAGACAAGCTGACTACAAGGTGCATACACCTTGAATCACGTCAGCTGAGATATATAAAAAATAACTTGTCGTGGACAAGGTCCGCTTCTCCACTCTCCACTTCACAACGCATGCAATCCTGCACTCTGCACTCTCCACCTCTCGCTGAGGTGCAGGTTGGGGTTGGACTCTCCTGGGGTGTAGGCACACTCCCACTCTCACTCACTAGTTGATCACTAGTTCTCTCTCTCTCTTCTCTTCTCTCACATAAGCATACACTAGGGGGGGGGGGGGGGGGGGGTATTTATAGGCAACCACAAAAGGAGAGATAAAGGGGAAGGGGGGGGGGGGGGGGGAAGGGGATGCACTCACCTCAACACATGCACTCGCCACCCCCCTTGATGGACTCGGCCCCCTCTCTTCCATGATGGACTCGGCCCCCTCTCTTCCATGATGGACTCGCCCCTTGCTGCACTCGCCCACTTCAGCACTCCCCCCCCCCCCCCCCCCCCCCCCCCCCCCCCCCCCCCCCCCCCCCCCCCCCCCCCCCCCCCCCCCCCCCCCCTCATTTTCTCCAATTGCCACCCCCACTCACTCCACTCGCCCCCTCCATGCCTCACTTCAAACTTCAACAGCAATGCTGTTAAACATTACGACGAAGGGGTAAAAAGAGGGTTGATGTAGGATTAAAGATTTTTTTTTTGAGGGGTGGGAGGAATGTTGGTCGAATAAGGTATGCTTTAAATAAAAAAGACATGATAAGATATACTAAGATATACTAAGACACTTACGACAAGATCATAATATTTTATATCCCTTATGTTAGAGGAAGTATAACCAAGAAAGACAAACAACAGTTCTAGATTATTTCAATTAACGGTAAAATATTAAACTAAGTGCAACCAATAACTCGTAGTAGTTAGTAATTTGGGTTATGACTACTTAACCGCCGATGAGGGGACACAATCAAGAACATGGGTCGAAATTTTGTTGATTAAAAATATAATTGTGAGGACAACTTATGCCCAAGATTAAAATGAACAGAAGCCGACAAATGAAGAGACGATGATTATAACATCAAGAATGCGACGATGATGACGCTTAGCAACCCAATTCCGTTGATGATTACGAGGATAAGAAAACTGAGTGAGCATCCCATGAAAGGAGATGTACATCCCAGAGTGAAGTTTTTTTTATTTTGCACAAGATTCAAGTCTCGCTAGTGATATGGTAAGAATACACCTAGAGTCAAGAATCTAGGAGGATGATATACCCGCTGAGGCAGCAATTGTAGAACTCATAGAGGTAGCAATCGCCCGACTAGACATCAGCAACAGCACGCGAACTTTTTTAATCGGACCACGAGTTAAAGGATGATGTTACAAAGAACTAGAGAAAGTAGTAGAATATATTGTAGGATCATCACTGCATTGCTCAATCACTTGATATTCAGTTCTCCAAAACAGCAGATGCGTCACAGATCAATGAAGCCTCAATTTCGCCAATCATCGGGCATGATGGCCAGAAGCAATCGGGAAGAACCGATGATTGTTGGGTAGACAAGTGATGCAGGACAGACGTCACGCATGCCTGCCACCCTGGAGTCCCACCAGGGGGCCCACCCAGGATTCCACCTGAGTGGCTTTATCACCCCAACCCGTCTCTGGCCCCACCACAGGGCGCAGCGGGTTGCTGAGGCCGGGGATCGAACACCCGACCTCCTTGATAAAGAGTCTTCATGCAGCTCAGTTGGTGATGAGAGTCTGAATGAAGACTCTTTATCAAGGAGGTCAGGTGTTCGATCCCCGACCTCAGCAACCCGCTGCGCCCTGTGGTGGGGCCAGAGATGAGTTGGGGTGTACGGGCTGCAGCCCTGATAAGGCCGCTCGAGTGGACTCCCGGGTGGGCCCCCTGATGGGACTCCAGGGTGGCAGGCAGGTGTGACGCCTGCCCTGCATCATTATATATATTCAATAAAAAATGACAAATTTCTTATCTGCAACATCTTCTCTCCCTTGAAAATCCATATATTCGATATGAACAGGCGAGACCACTTCTGCTTCTAGGCGAAGATGCAATCGAGAAACTGGTTGATCCCAGGTTGATGCCGGGCTCCTACAGTGGAAGAGAGATGCGCCGAATGGTTCGAGCGGCTAATGCATGTTTGAGCTGTGATGACTCCACAAGGCCGGGTATCGATCGCATCCTCGCAATGCTGCTGGACGAAGACGATGCTTGCAATGAGAGGCCTTTGCTTAGCTGCAATGGCGGCCCTGTAGGTTATGATTCGAGGTTTCGTGGACCAGATGACAGAGGCGACATGGGAGGCCATATAGCGCTTGCCATGCTCGGTGTTTCGGACAACGAAGACGATGGTTTATACCGGCGTTGAAGCTTCGGTTTCTGATCACTAACTTTTGGAGAAGCTTTCTGTGTTTACCTGAGAGGAAGCTTGCTTTCAATATGTAAAAGTGAAAGAATTGTTTAATTGACAGTTGACGGTTCTGTTTTTTTTTTTCTGTTAATATATTTTTAAGAGTAGCTTACATTTATTAAAAATGGGGGTAGAAAAATTTTAATGAGTATCCTCAATGTGGTTTAGTGTACTCATTGTATGAATTTAGAGGTGAGCGGTTGGCGGTGTTGAGTTTTGTGAAGTGAGCTAGCGCAGGCGCTAGCCCAACTTCCAGGTGGCGGCTCCGGAATCTATAAATATGGGGCAATCCTCCTACAGAACATATCAGAGAAAGAGGTCGACTTGGGCGGTCTCTATTGGCGGTCTAAGTCAGAGCGAACTTGGAGTAAGTTCGGCAGGAGAGCTCGGGTGGTCTAAATTGGCGGTCTCAAGTGGGAGTGAACTCGGAGTGAGTTCGGAGCGATCTAGAGCAAGGCTCGCGAGTTGTGTGAGTTCGCTGAGATAGCGCCAACGTTAGCGGGTAGCGCAGGCGCTAGCGGCTTGTTGTGATCTGACAGTCTGCATCTGCGGGCTGATCAGGAGAGTGTGCAAGCAGCGAGCTCACGCGGTCTGAGATAGCGCTAGCGCCGGGCGCTAGCGAGTTGTGGAGAAGCAGACTCTATCTGCGACCAGTTGTTGTTCCTTTCTTTCGGCTGTTGTGAATCAAGTTGTATGCAGCTTGTATTCAGCACGTTTCACTTGTAATTGCTGTAACTACTTGTCAAGTAATAAAGAAGTATTTTTTTGTTCATTTTTGATGTGCTTGTCTCAGTGTTCCATAGATCATGAAAACTTCACAGGCGGTTGCCCAACTAGATGCATCTCGAGGAAAATCGTCTTTGAGTGGTCGTTCGAAAGATGCTCGACCAATAATAAAGTCTCTGTTTGGGGCGGTGGTGATAAAAATTATATTCTCACCATCAGCACCATTTTTAGACATTTGGTTTCCCAGTGATGGAAAAAAACGTTTGTGTCAAAAAAGTGTTTTTATCGTATTTTTGGAAAATAGTGAACCATCTCACTTTTAGAAAAGCCAAAATAAGCTTTTTCTCACAGTTGTAATCCCACCATAGGTTTCTCGTCATTGTTTTTCCTACTGCCACAATTGTCCCCAAATAGTGACAAATTGTGTTGTTGCTTTTCGTGCTTGGTGCATGCCATCTTCGTCATTATTTTGGTGACCTCAAATTAGGAGGCCGATGAGTTATTTGAGAATTTAAAGATGGTGCTTGGGAGGTATGGTGAACCCTAACCGCTCGTTTCTTCTATGTTTAGAGAGCTAATAAGTGAGTGCGACTTGAATCTCAGGCTTTGAGTACCATCGTAGTACTTAGTATAGTGATCGGGCGTGCGAGCGGAAGTTCGGTTGAGGTGATGGAGACGAAGAAAGGTTAAGATCTTATATTTGAGTTCACAACTAATATCGGTGGAGCGAGAGCATGTGAAAGACGTGTTCCGTCCTCTCAACTAATATCGCCATATCGGTGATGCATACTTGGGGGAGCTATGATCATGCCACAATCGGTTTGGATATTAGCGACAAACACTTTTGCAATGTTTCAAATTCTGTATTATCAGCAACCCATTTAGTTATTTATATTTTAAACTCGTGCCGTGCATACATTACATTAATGTAATATAGAAACTCATGAATATGTGAAATAATTTTAATCTCCATCATTTTGGTTATCAACAATAATTAAATATGGGTTCCGTTTGACATGGCGGGGCGGTCACGAACACTTTGGTTATGAATCGTCGTTCGTGAACTTTTATGTTTAAACCTATTTCTTTTCTTGATGGTGGTTGTAGCCGGTGCCATGCTAAACGTACATTCTATGACAATGTCATTTTTATCCAAACTCACCGGAGCAACCAAACGAGCCTATATCAAGTATTTACTTTGATTTGTTATTAAGAAAAATGAGTCGCGGTTAGCAATTTTCAAATAAAATATATATTTTTAATAAGAAAATGTATGTATAAAATATGTATTTCTAATAAGAAAAATGAGATTTCACAGATTCTACGATGGATCTGCTATCTAAGAATATTGACAGTATTTTTAACGAAGAACGAACGGCTTAGATGCACTACTCTCATCATAATTTTAGGTGAAAGTAACTCACCTAAAATTTTTTCTTCAATAATTCTATTTTTTTGGGTAGAATATTTTTTGTTTTTTTTTGTTTAAGTAACTCCTTCGTCATCTCACTTGGTTTGTCATTCTTCTTCATTCAAACCCGACCCAACAGTCCTTTCTAGAACCCTACATCCCCTCCTGCGAGGAACCAAGCGACTGCGATTATCCCTTCCCTTTCCACCCCCTCCGCTGCTGAAGGAACTATGAAGCGCTCCTTAGACGATCGAGACCGCAAGATCCCTTCCGCCACCACCGACGCCAAACCCGTCTTCATCTCCAAGGCTGAGCGGCAGCGTCTCGCCCTACAGCGCCGGGAAGAGGAGGCCGCGGAGCACAAGCGCCGTGTCCTCGACCTAGCCGACCAATCCCGTTCCAAAAACTCTCTCGAACCGTCATATTCCGCCGCCGCCTCCACGGCCGCCGCTGATAACAACCACCGCTCACATCGCGAGCGTGATCGGGAACGTGATCGAGACCGTGACCGGGAACGAGATCAAGATCGGGAACGCGAGCGCGACAGGGAGCGCGATCGAGACCGCGACCGCCGCCGTGATCGGGAGCGCGAGCGCGAAGAAGATTCCCGGAGCCGAGAGCGGGCCCGCGTAGAGAAGCAGGCTGAGCGGGAGAAGGAGAAAGAGCTGGATTCTATCAAGGAGCAATACCTTGGGTCGAAGAAGCCCAAGAAGCGTGTCATCAAACCCAGCGAGAAGTTCCGCTTCTCCTTCGACTGGGAGAACACTGAGGACACATCCCGGGACATGAATTCTCTCTACCAGAATCCACACGAGGCCCGCCTTCTCTTTGGCCGCGGATTTCTTGCCGGAATCGACCGCCGCGAGCAGAAGAAGCAGGCCGCCCGTCATGAGAAAGAGACCCGGGATGAAATCAGGCGGAAGGAGGGGGTGGAGGAGAAGCCAGAGGAAGCCGCCGCGCAGCGCAAAAAGGAGGCCGCTGCAGAGCTCTACGACGCCTTTGACATGCGCGTGGACCGACATTGGACTGAGAAGTCCCTTGAGGAAATGGCAGAGAGAGATTGGCGCATATTCCGTGAAGACTACAACATCTCATACAAGGGCTCGCGCATCCCTCGGCCGATGCGCAAATGGAGCGAGAGCAAGCTCAGCTCTGAGCTTATCAAGGCAGTCGACAAGGCTGGCTACAAGAAGCCATCTCCCATCCAGATGGCTGCCATTCCTCTGGGTTTGCAGCAGCGTGATGTTATCGGCATAGCTGAGACTGGTTCAGGAAAAACAGCTGCCTTTGTCCTGCCCATGCTTATGTATATCACCAGGTTACCTCCCATGACTGAGGAGAATGAGGCTGAGGGCCCTTATGCAGTCGTCATGGCTCCTACAAGAGAGCTTGCCCAGCAGATCGAAGATGAAACTGTGAAATTTGCTCATTATTTGGGAATCAAGGTGGTCTCAATTGTCGGCGGACAGTCCATAGAAGAGCAGGGGTTTAAACTCCGGCAAGGGTGTGAGGTTGTCATTGCCACACCTGGTCGTCTGATCGACTGCTTGGAGCGCAGATATGCCGTCCTTAACCAGTGCAATTACGTCGTGCTCGATGAGGCGGATCGAATGATAGACATGGGATTCGAACCACAGGTTGTCGGTGTTTTGGATGCGATGCCTTCGAGCAATTTGAAGCCTGAAAATGAGGACGAGGAGCTCGATGAGAAGAAGATATACCGCACAACCTACATGTTCAGTGCGACCATGCCTACGGCGGTGGAGAGATTAGCTAGGAAGTACTTGAGGAACCCTGTGGTTGTGACTATTGGTACTGCTGGAAAGGCTACTGATCTTATCACCCAGCATGTGATCATGTTGAAGGAGTCAGAGAAGATGCCTAGACTTTTGAAAATGCTAGACGAGCTCGGGGACAAGACAGCCATAGTTTTTTGCAACACGAAGAAGAATGCTGATTTGAGAGCTAAGGATTTAGATAGGATGGGTTACAAGGTCACAACTTTGCATGGAGGGAAATCACAGGAGCAGCGAGAAATCAGCCTCGAGGGGTTCAGGAACAAGCGTTTCAATGTTTTGGTGGCCACAGATGTTGCTGGGCGTGGTATTGATATTCCCGATGTAGCTCATGTCATAAACTATGAGATGCCCAATACTACTGACATGTACACTCATCGAATCGGCCGAACGGGGCGCGCGGGGAAAACTGGTGTGGCGACTACTTTCTTGACTTTGGGGGACACCGACGTGTTCTATGATCTGAAGCAGATGCTTATTCAGAGCAACAGCCCGGTGCCTCCTGAGCTCGCCCGGCACGAGGCTTCTAAGTTTAAACCCGGTTCTATTCCTGATAGGCCTCCTCGAAGAAATGATACAGTTTTTGCTCATTGATTGGGTTGGAGCTGTTAAAAATGTGATATTTTATGACGGTGTTAGCATTTTCAAGCGATTGGAACAGTATTTGTTGCCTGTCTCTTTTGACCTTGTGTTTCAGTTGTCTATTACTTCTAATAGTGAGGAGACTTCATAGTTGCATCATTAAGGTACTTATTCTACAAATTTATGCATTTAAATACTAACTTGTTGGTTGATATCTGGTCTACTGGTCTCTGCAAGTTATGGTTTGTCAATATTGTCATGCACTCTTGTTCTTTTGAATTTAGTCTTTTATAAGAGAATAACTTGTGTTGCCTGCACAAAATATTTTCTTCTTTCATTGATTATTTGAGTAATTTGTTAAGTTCTGCGGCAGCTGAATGTGTTTTGTGAGTTGTGTATGACCGAGACCTCATTATGTTGTGCTTCTCATATATGCATTCTTTTTATAAAAAATGTTTTTATGTCCATATGTATACCCATTTTCTTAGCTGATACTTTATGGAATACTCAAAGTTGCTTGATCAATACTATAGTGCATGATATTGCATCTTTTAAATTCCCAAAAGTGCTATTGTTTTGCATAAGAGTTTTTTTGGCATATATGAGTCAGATGATGTCTATTGAGTGATGGATGTTAATAAGTGAAAGGATTTCCTTGGGAGTGAAATCATTAGTCTGTCATATTTGCAGTCTTTGATGAGTTATACTATGTATGCTCTTTGGAACCTTTGTTTGCACCTTGGTATTAAGGTGAAGGAAGTAGCCTTTTGTACCTTTGACTCATGTTTTTGGGAAGTACCAGGGATTGAAAATAGATGTATATGTCAAAATTGTCTCAACATGCAGGAAAAAGTCTAGATTGCTTGTATTATTGTTATAGCCATTGAGAATTTTTTTTAGAAAGGGATGGGAGGGTCCGAGGGAGCTTATGACCACAATGAGATAATCAGGAGGATCTGAGGTACAATCACTTGAAATCTAAGTATAGGCATAGGGCCATTTATCGAGACCTCCCATTTGTGTTTGCAAAATTACAGGTTGCAATTTTCTATGTTTTGAAATTACAAACACCTCCCCCTAGTTTCCTTCAAGGGGGTATTTTGTGCATTCATGTTATTAATAAACATAAATGTGAGGTTTTTGTAATTTCAAAAGATAGAAGGGTGCAATTTGTAATTATGTTAACTCCCCGGGGAGGTTTGGGTTGTTGAGGCTGGTTGGATCAATTTTGGCAGTGGAACGGTATCCTTGTGCACAATAAAAACTAAGAAGTGATGTTTGTCGGCGAGAGAAATAATGTTCGAACTCCTCAATCTGTGGCACTCCTAGCCAAAAGAAATTTCCTTTTTGACTGCCTTTGCACCAAATTCATCATATACCTCCAGAATGTCATATACTTTGGCCCGTTTGATATCCAAAAATTGCTTTGCAACAATCAGTCAGGTGCGTAATGTTGTGGTGAACCAAGAGTACGGGTAGAGCCGGGTCCACTTCGATTATCTCCCATTCCCTTATCTACTTGAAGTATTTTTTTTCCATTCACCCCTGATTTGACGGGAAATCCATTCTTGCGAACAAACATTCCACTACACATATATTGGTGTGTGTATCCAACTCCCCATAAGATAAGTATAATTTTTAAAGGCAGAAGTGCATCAGTTCATTTACGTTGATTCATGAATTTCATTTGATAAATCATATACAAGGTTGTAACTGTCGGATGTCAGGTTCATGTCGGTTTGAGTTTGAAATGCCGGATGTCAGATTGCGGAAGATATATCAGGGATAGTTTTAAATGTCGGATGTCAGGGACATGTCGGATTGAGTTCTTAGATGTCGGATGTCGGAGACATTTTAAAATGACGGATTCCTAAAAAATATTTATATTGTAACTTGTAAGTTATAAGTTATAACATAATATCTTAGCTTTATTAGTAGTTGTATATATTTCCTAAATACTCAAATCTATCTTCAATTATTATTATCTTTCTAATCATTCATCTATTTTCATCTGTATATCTTAATATCTTAATTTTGTTTTGTTTTTTTGCAGGAATTTTATGTTCATTTTCAGATATTATGTTGACAATGATCAATCAAAGTAACTAATAAGGAATTCAATAACCAACCAGACAACTCCATAAGATTCCAAATCATTCAAAAATTAAAGGAGCATAAAGTAAAACAAAATAAATTTAGCTGATGATCGCGACGGTGAACAATGCATGTAAAATTTGCAAAATTTGGAAAAGGTTTAATGACATTGAAATAACCAAAAGCTACCTTGCATCCTTCAATCCAGAAGCAAATTTTGAACTGACTGAATAGCATTAGCACCAGCAATGATGGCAACTGAATCGGATGAGGTCACAAAGAACCTATAGAGAAGGAAATAAATCTATCAAATTTACGTTTTTTTTTTCAAAAAGCATTACTCATTGTTCATTCATTGCCTTTTACCCAGAATCATGTTGTGATCTGCATCAACATTAGTGGTTGCACCAAACTCAGGGGGTTCTTGTATGTTAGTTTATGTTATACAAAATAGTGGAATCAATCAAGAAATATAATAAATTTAGTTTTTTTTATCACAAAATCAAGAAATAGAATCAAATTAGTCATTCCTTGATGAACAAATTAAAGGAAGAAAATCAGTTTCTACCATGTCGGGTGAGAACAATAGTGCAATATATTGTCATGGCAAAAAAAAAAAAAACTAAAAATCCCCAAATAAGCAATTATAAGTTTATAACACATTCGGTCACTTGTTCGTTCTTCTCATTCTCTTTTTCCTGTAAATAAAAAGAAAGAAAAGTATGAGTTGATGCAAACTACTTTGTAATTACAGTAAAAACACATGAAATAAATTACTAATAATAATATTTGAACTTCGAAGAATAAATGTATTCCTCACCACCACAAATCATCAATCTTGTTCGTTGTTGTCAGTTTCATAATCATCCTCATCTTCCTCCTCAACTTCCTCGATTTCCTCATCGATTTCCTCGATTTCTGTTATCTTTCTTTTCCCCGTTGTGAGTTCAGTTTTTTTGGTTGAAGTTTGTCGAGAACTTTTTCTTGGCTCTAAATTTGTACCCATGCATTCGGTCACTTGTTGCCAAGTTAAACCCTCTCCAGGAAAAACTTCCTCATCTTCATCTTCTAAATTTTCTTTGGAGTTGCAATGTACCATCCACTCAGTGACTTTCCCTTCTTCCAAGTTTGTTGAAGCAATAACATCTCTTTTTGTTCTAGATAATTTGGTCTTCAACTTCGCATTAAATTTCACGAATACTAGATCATTTAATCTTTTCTGATCTAATCTATTTCTTTTCTTTTGAAGCTACAATTTGATATAAAAATTAGTGACTAGTAAGTTTATATTTAAATATTGCAAATATCAAAAAGTAAAATAATTTACCATCTCGAAGGTGCTCTAATTCCTTCCACAACCCGATGAACTTGTAGTCAAGCTAAGCACCCTTACGGCCATGTCCTGTAATTCAGGAGCACTGTTGCCATGGAGCTTCCACCAGTTGACTAAAAAAATGAAAGAGTCGTTTAAATGATAATATGGAATCTAAATAAGTTGTCTTACAAACACAAAAATAATGTTATACCTAAATTGAGAGAACTGCTACTTCTTTGTCTCTTTGCTGAATCTTTGCCAAACGTTTCTTCTTGATTCCGATACAGGCAAATTTGATCTGAGATGCGATTTTGGATTGATGTGTCTTTTGCATACATTCTTGTCATACATTCAATAACACTATCAATAAACCTTCCATCTCTTTCTACATTCTCCCAATTAGAATAGTAAAAATAAGGATTTAAAAAATATCCAGCAAGATGTAATGGAGTACTTAGTTTGCTTTGCCATCTCTTATCAATAAGCTTCCATATTGGAAGATATCTAACCTCTTTCTTCTCAAGAGCAAGTGCAATCTCCTCCTTAGCTATTAACATATCTCCATATAACCAACCCATCGAAGGCTCATCACCATCGGCTCTTCTTAACACCTTTACCAAGGGAGCAAATACAATAATAGCTAATTCAACATCTTCTCAAAATTTGGCATTAAATATTATGGCGTGCACCTACAATTTAAAAAAAATATTTGGATTAATACAATTACATGTGTAAAAATGTAAACAATTAAAAATATAGAATTAGTTACTCTTACCTTCTTTGTTATTGACGTTCGAGATAATTTGGAGTCATCCCACTGTTGAGATGAAAACATTGCCCTTAACTCTTTCTTCTTCTCGTGTATCCTCTGTAGTGAATGAAAGGTTGTAGCAAATCTCGTAACTCCCGGGGAATTATATCATGGGAATCCAAATCCTTAGTAAATTGTCTTAAAAGATCAAGAGAAATGGTATGCCTATAGATAAACACGGTGAGTGTCCGTCCCAAAGTGATGGAATTCCTTATTTGTTTAATCCTCGCTATATCTGCAAGCAATAAATTTATGGTGTGTGCAGCACAGGATGTCCAAAAAATATGAGGCCTTTTCATTGCTAGCATCTTCGCCGCTGCCATATTATTTGATGCATTGTCAGTGGGCCCGCCTCAGATCCAATTGCCTCATCTACAAAATCAAAAATAAACTTCCCGTCATGTATCTCTGATGATACATTCTTGGACATCCAAAAGGCTACTCCGGTGACACAATGCACCACAATATTCATAATGCTTCTTCCCCTTCGATCAGTCCAAGCATCAGTCAGTATGCTACATCCATTGACTCTACATCTGGAGGTGAATGTTCTTAAAGACTCTTTTGTACGCTCCACTTCTTTTTTGAGATATTTCTCTCTTAATTCGTACATGTTCGGACCTTTCAAACCTGGCCCAACTTTTCCAATGGCTTGCAACATGTGATCAAAAGATGGTAAGGAGCATACATTAAATGGAATACCAGCCTCATAAACCCATCTTGCAATGTATTCACATGCATCCTCTCTAGCTTGTTTCTTCCATTTATCTCTGATTGTGGTTTGCCCTCCTTTGACCTTTCGTGACAAGTCTTCCGATGATTGCTCAAAAATTGTCCATCAGACCTTTTGTACTCATTTGAGAGAACAAATTTTGGTGTGAGCTGCCTTTGCCTGCATCCATCTCAAATCCAATAGTTATGTCCTCCCGACTAACTTCCAGTCTCACCATCTTTACTTGTTTACGGGCTAGTGATGATCTTAAAGAAGATAGGGCTTGAGATTTCACGTCCTCCTGCACTTTGGAGCACGGTTTTACATTGACTCTGTGGCCGGCTAGATGGTTTTCAATCTGCTAATGCCTCCACTTACAATTTGTGCACAATAGCGACATCGGATCCGATTTGTATCTTTCTCTTCTACTTTCTCCCCATGCGACCAAAATGGATCTCTACCGCCTTTGGAAGATTCTACTGTACTTGAGCCATGAGAAGACATTGTCTTCTGCAAGCAAGAGATGAACAAAATAATACACTAGCAAATCAGATCAACATGTTGCAAAAAAAGTCAACAGAAGGGGGAGTGGAGATGCAACATGTAATAGAATTATCATCAATATGTTTTCATTCTTTGCAAAATTTACACTCTTATGCAAAATTTATGGTATGCATGTATAACTGGACAAACAGAAAGGGGTTTTCCTTACATGTTTTAGCACATCCACAAGAAACTATCACTTTTGAAACCATTGTTGGTGTTGTACTATCCAAAATAATAGTTTCACCTGCATTTTCAAAACAACAAAGGTATTAAGAAAAAAATTTCATCAGGGCATAATTTCATACAGGGTGACCATAATTTCATCAGGGCAATGATAAATCAAATATATTGCACAATTTTTTTTAAAAACATCAATCTTCTAGCTAAAAGAAAAACATCTAAAAATCAAGGTATAAATTTAATTGCCGTCTTCATATCAAGTATTAAGGTTATTTCTACTCTAAAAGCCTAATAAATTTAAGTCCCAATTTTTAATGCCATTTTGATTCTTAAAACGGTATTTAAAAAAAAAACATTTAAAAACAATAAAGATTGTAACACTAAAAAAGACCAACATGTTGCAAAAAAAGTCATCAGAAGGGGGCAAACCACAAAGATAACTCAATTGTTGAGGGCATTGCAGAAAAAGGCTAAATCATGTAGGAAAGATGTGTTCTAATGTTTCAAGAATTTGGATGTTCATGCAACAATTCTTCTACCAATGTCTCCTAATTAACACCTATAGCATGCATTTATAAGCATCGCGTGGAAAGAAAAAATTGATATTCTAGCCAAAAGGAAGTAGCAAGAATCTGAAGGCATGAGAGAAGTACTTAGGAATCATAATTTGCGGACATGTCCTGTTTGATAAGAAAACGACTTGCATAATCAAAATATATAGGTTATGGCGTTTTCGAAAATGTCGGCCGACTTTTTGTATAAAACCCGACATTTCGGCCGACACGCAATAATCATTATAGCCCGACATTTTGAAATGTCGCCTAAATTGAATTAAATTAAAGTGAACCGCTGTTTAGCGCTGTCCATCGCTGTTTAGGGTTTTTATATACCCCATCGAACCGGCCAAGCATTTGAATGATTAGAAAGATAATAATATTTGAAAATAGATTTGAGTATTTAGGAAATATATACAACTATACAACTACTAATAAAGCTAAGATATTATGTTACAAGTTACAATATAAATATTTTTTAGAAATCCGACATATTGAAATGTCCCCGACATGTCTCCGACATCCGACATCTAAAAATCCAATCCGACATGTCTCCGACATCCGACATTTAAAACCTTGTATTGCATGCAGAGCAGGAAGGATGTTGAAGGCACAAATCTACATTTTTTGCTCATATTTTTGAGAAAAACACCACAAACAGCCATGAATGGAACATACGCCAACCATTCCGCTCCTCGTGCTGATACTATTCTGCTCCTTGTAAGACATTTAGCACTGGAAGCATGCAGCATCCTTAAAAAAGGATCAACAACCATATCCTTGAACAATATTGGACCAAAAAATCACTAAACGGGTAAAGAACTTAAACCCTAAACCAAAAAGCCTACCGTGAGCGTGAGTCACCGTGAGAAAACTGCGGCCAAAGAAGCCCACAATCGGTGAGAGTCGGCGGGGCGTGAGGGAGGATCGTCGACGCGAGTCGGCAGGGCGTGAGGGAGGATCGCCGACAGAAGCGTGAGAGCCCGTGAAGAGCCGTGAAGCAGAAGCTGCGCCCAGTCGAGCCCGTAAACAAATGCTGCCCGGTTCGATCCCGTGTATAAAAACCCTAAACTGCGTTCGATTTTAAATTAATTCAATTTAAGCGACATTTCAAAATGTCGCGCTATAATGATTATTGCGTGTCGGACGTAGTGTCGGGTTTTATACAAAATGTCGGCCGACATTTTCGAAAACGCCATAACCTATATTTTTTAATTATGCAAGTCGTTTTCTAATCAAACAGGACATGTCGGCTGACATGTCGGACGACATTTAAAACCTTGTTTACAATATCGGATTTTAATATTTAAATAAATATATATATATATATATATATATATTTGTTACGGCCTGCTGGAGGTACGCGCAGCGTGGAAAACTGGTATGTACGCGCTTTTCTTATTTAAATATGATATATACCAACGGAGCCGATATACCAATATCTGAATAAATATATGTATATATACACAAAGTCCAAGGCTTAATTTCTTGAGCACAATCACGCATTAAAAAGCAACAAACATTCTTAATTCATCACAGAACATGCTACGGGAATCCCACTGATTTCTTTACACCAAGAAAAATTTCAAAGAAAAAACAGCATTTTAGACAAGCAGGTAAAAATAATCAGCAGCTTGAGTAATTGGATTCTCATGACCATGGCGATTAATCAGCAGCCGCCTCTTTGTTCTCCGTTTCAGCACTTGCCTTTTTATCCTGCATAAATTTAAAAATAAAATTAATTATCTGTTAATCTAATCAGTAGGCAAGAAAAGTAAAATTCAGCACTTGCCTTTTTATTTTTAGGACATGTGGTAGAGTAGTGACCTTTCTCGCCGCAGGCACCACAAGTTCTTTTCTTGAAAATATTTTGAGAGATCTCAATACTTGAATGCATTCGGGTTGCTTTTTTTGGCCTTCCTTTCGTTCGCACTTGTATCGGATCTCTAATTGTAGTAATATCCACTGTAACTGGTCCTTCCATCAAACTGTTAGTGGTAGTTTCATCTGTTAAACTGAGCTCATCTATTTTACTGCTTATTAAATTGTGCACCTCTATAAATGACTTCTCAGAAATTGCTGCCTTCTCAACCAATTTATGACATAAATTTGTTAAATCCCATTTCATAATCGGTGTTACTAATTGGACATTGGAGTTGTCTAACGAACCTTCTTCATATGCCACCATATGTCTTGCCTTAATTGTCCATCGCTTTATGATATATTTAGATGGCAAAAGAAACATTTGTTTTTTGAAAAACATATGAATAATATGTTTGCATATAAACCCATCTGTCTCAAATTTTCCACATTCGCATAAAATACTATTTGATTCAAAATCCTCATAAACAACCTTATACCATTTGTCAATTGAATCAGAAGATAACCCAACAAGATATGTCCATGAATTTCCAGAACTTGTCAATTTTTGGTGGCCGCACTCTAAACTTTGTTTAAATTCATTCTGAAATAGTTTGAACATTGCTCTGGTATATACTTTGCTTGCATATGTCTCGATATTTGTATTGCTGAGTAGAACTGGTGTAGAATTCAATGTCTTATAATCTTCTACTTCCTCAGAATGACGACGAGTTAATAATGCCTTTTCATATTGAACAACAAATTCAGGTAATTGGGTATTTGAATTGACAAAACCATCAAAAAAGGAATTTATGCTCTCACTTCTACCTGTTGAAGTCATTCCAGCGACAAAAATATCTTTCAAATAAACTGGCACCCAATGATGTCTTAGATTCCACATTTTTGCTAGCCATTTATTATTTTGCAACTTAAATCTTGCAATTAGATCTTTCCATAGGCCTTCACATTGTTGTATTGTTCTGCTATTATACCATATTTTGTATTCTGATGCAAACTCACTTGTTGTATCACGCATATCATAAACATGTTCGATAAGGTGCTTATTGATATGCCATGAACAAAAACGATGTCTAGTGTTTGGAAAGACAATTTTAATTGCGTTATACATAGCACGGTCCATATCAGTTATAATAACCTGTGGATGTTTATCAAACATGCAGATCAACCATTGTTTGAATAACCATATAAATGTATCCTCCGTCTCATCTGCTAGCAATGCGCATCCAAACAACATAGATTGTCTATGATGGTTAACCCCCGTAAAAGGTGCGAAGGGCATCATAAGCCTATTTGTTTTGTAAGTCACATCAAAAACAATAATATCAGCAAATGTTATATAATCATTCCGTGCACGTGAATCAGCCCAAAATAATGATCTTAACATACCATCAGAATTTAAATCCAATGCAAAATAAAAGTTGTGATCCTTGATCAACTGTGCTTGTAGGTATTGTGCAACCAAGACACCTTCTCGACCAATGTTATGACTTCTTTTGATTCTTAAGTGATCAATAACGTTTTGAGCTGTAATATCTGTATTAACGCCGGTAGCATTTAATGTTTTTGCAATTTTAGATGGACCCAATCCTGCTTCATGTAACTTATCCATTGCATTCTTGACTATTACGCTTTTGTGTGCAACGCTATGTGACCGGTGTTTTATAGTCCTTCTTGGAGTATCTAACTCATGAGTATGCTGTTTTTCAAAACCAGTAACAACCCATTTCCCATCTTTATTTCGCCGAACATCTAATTTAGCCTTACAATCCATCCTAGTCACATAACGTTCTTTTGAAGTTGATGGTTCTTTTGTTGTATACATATTTTTCGTACCCGCTTTATCACAAACGTAATTCTTCCAAATCAAATCTTTAGTAACTTGAGATTTGGCACTTGAATTTTTTCTAATTCCAAAACCATGTTTACGGGCATATGCATTATAAAAAATGTATACAGAATTCAAATCCTCAAACTCAAGCCCAATATATGGTTCAAGATTCTTTTCATTGCTTTTCGGTGAATCATACAAGCTGTGATTTGTTTCAGATGAGCAACCCTCTTCAGAATCAGAAAACATAGGAGCAGATTCCATGCTGACTGTATTTCACAATGAATAAAAAGACAATAAAACCCCCAAGTAGATCTTGCTGGATGGAATCGAGCATAAAAACACAATAAAAAACACAATAAAAACACTTATATACCTGCAAGTAGATCTTGCGGATGGAATGAGGTTAGGTTTCGGCTCCCCGCAGCGTTCTGCGTTGACGGATCGTTGTGGTTTGATATATACCCTTCGTCCCCTGCCGCGTCGCCGACCCCTAAGCCCGTCGTCGTCCCCTAAGCCGGGTACAAATGTACATATACGCAAGATAGATGGAATCGAGCCTAAAAACACAATAAAAACACAATAAAAACACAATAAAAACACAATAAAAACACAATATAAACACAATAAAAACACTTATATACCTGCAAGTAGATCTTGCTGGATGGAATGGGTTTAGGTCTTAGGTCTCGCCCTTCGTCCCCTGCCGCGTCGCCGACCCTAAGCCAGTTGTCAATGTCTTTGCGGTGAACCCGCACCGCGTCGTCCTCTAAGCCCGTCGTCCCCTTCCGCGTCGCCCGCAGTCGTTAACAAGCACCGCGTCGTCCTCTAAGCCCGTCGTCCCTGCCTGGAGTCGTTCTTTCCGCTCCGCTTTACCCTAGCGCGGATATTTCTCTATATACGCGTTGCGTGTATGTACATATATCCGTATTTGTTAATATGTACAGTTATACACAATGTATGTTTATAAATTACACAATCAACATATATACACATAATTTATGTTTATAAATTACACAAGAAAGAGACGTTGATGGTAGTAAATGATATAAAGAGCACCAAATGAGAGTGGGACGAAAAAGTCATCGAATCTAGGCTTGAGAGAGACATGAAATGAAATATTACCGCTCAGTTACTTAAAAGAAATGAAATTTTGTTTTCAATACTCTCAATGATATATCGGTCGCGAGATATCGCACAACATAATGGGTAAGACTGATATGTCGGGGGATATTTTTAAAAATGATATTTTTGTTTAAAATGTCGATGACGTGGCGTTTTCTGCCCAAAACTTTTATGTCGGACAACATGTCAGACCACATCTACAACATTTATTATATATATATATAATACTATTATGCGTTAACCTGTAGTGAATCAATATCTCATCGGAGGTGATGGTGGAGGTCGATGATGCAAGGGAGACAAGCTCAACCTACAGACAATTTGAGTGATGCGGGATAGGAATCCACCAGCCCTCCACCCTAGAATCCACTAGGAGGCCCCAACCTGGAATCCACCAGATGGACTTTCATCAGGGCTGCAACTCAGTACACCCCAACCCCTCTCCACGGAGGGCAGCCCCTCTGCTGTTTGACTGGTTGTTGAGGCCAAGTCTTGAACCTACGACCTCCTTGATAAGGATCCTTAAATACCAGCTCAGTTGGTGATGAGGAGTGGTATTGAAGGCTCCTTGCCAAGGAGGTCGCAGGTTCGAGACCTGACCTCAACAACCGGGCTTGCAGACCGTACACCCCAGCCCGTCCTCGCGCCCAAGTATAAACGCGGTAGGTTGTTGAGGCCAGGTCTTAAACCCGGGACCTCCTTGATAAGAAGACTTAAACATGTCTAAGTCTTCTTATCAAGGAGGTCGCGGGTTCAAGACCTGACCTCAATAATCTACCGCATTTATACTTGGGCGCAGGGACGGGTTGGAGTGTACCGTAAGCAAGACCTGGTGTTGGCAAAATGTCCTTCATCAATGAGAGGGAAGTGGAAGAGGGGAGCATTGCTCACCCTAACTTTGACTTGGAGATCAGGTGAAAGAGAAGGGAAACTAAGAGAGAATAAAAGATTTTTTCATTCCCTCCTTCATTTTATGACCCAGGATTTCTATATATCGAATTGCATGATTCAGACTAATTACCAGAAGACCCGACTTGAAATAGAAGACACAAAATTCATAATAACTCTAAAGAATGACACATAATAATAACAACACAAATATCATAGCTAATAATACATTCATATAATTAACCATTGTGACAATCAGGCAAGTGCGTAATGTTGTGGTGAACCAAGAGTACGGGTAGAGCCGGATCCACTCGGATTCATCTCCCATTCTCTTATATACTTGAAGCCTTTTTTTCATTCATCTCTGATTTGACGGGAAATCCATTCTTGTGAACAAACACATCACTACACAAACCTATTGGTGGGCGTATCCAACTCTCCATAAGAAAAGTCTACTTTTTCAAGGTAGAAGTGACAGGCACGGGGCTCCGCCCCTATTGCCAAGCGCGACAGTATCCGGCCGGCAACGGCGGGCTTCGCCCGCCCCCGCCGGAACATATACATATGAGTACTCAAAATTACCGCACAAAAAATTTAATTAATATTTTGTAATCATTTTTTTCAAATACATTTATATTTTAACAAAAAATCATTTTAAAGTAGGTCTAATGATAACCTAGGTCTAATGATAACCTACCATAATAGGTGTAGGAGGTCTACTAAAAAACTTTTGGATTTTATGAATTTCCATCATTATTTTTATTATAGGAATACAATGTAATTACACAAATAGCCATTATATTTTATAAATTTTTCATTTTTTACATAATATATGTTAAGTCATTGGAATAAAAGAATGAGGCTATATTTGACAATATTGAATGTTGCACCAAAGACAACTTCTTGTATATAGTAGTTAAAGATATATATAATACTATTACAGGTTAACCTGTAGCGAATCAATATCTAATTGGAGGTGGTGCTGGAGGTCGAAGATACAAGAGTGTCAAGCTAAACCTACAGAGAATGTGACGAATAGCCGAGCTCAACCTAGGAGGGAAGAGGAAGAGGGGAGCTTTGCTCACCCCAACCCTAACTTGGAGTTGGAGATGAGGTGGAAGAGAAGGGAAACTAAGTGAGACTAAAAGATTTATTCATTCCCTCCTTCATTCCTTTATTCATTCCCTCCTTCATTCCATGACCCAAGGGGTGTATGTATAGAATTGCATGACTCGGATTAATTACCAAAAGACCCGACATGAAATATGTATGAAATAAGAGTTTTATATTTTTCATTAAGCCCAAAGAGGGATACATATACACTTACATTGGGTTGGGGGGGATATAAAGACTAGAAATCCATTTAACAAGAAAGTAAAAAAAAAACGAACAAAATAATATGACCTAGATCAGATGTACAGAAAATTAATTACAACACCCTCCCTCAAGCCGAAGACTTTATATCTATCATTCCCAGTTTGCAAGTGAGATTATGAAATCTCTTAGTGGATAACCCTTTTGTCAAGACATCAACAATCTGTAGTTCTGACGGAACATGAGAAATAGTGATCAACCCACTGTCAAGTTTCTCTTTGATGAAATGACGATCGATTTCTATGTGTTTTATTTTATCATGTTGAACATGATATGGGTAATACTTATAGCAAACTTATTATCACAAAACAAGTTTGTACAACCCTCATATTTCCCGAGTCGGTGTGACCCGACCCGGATGAGGCCAAGATAATGAAGGCGACCGAGACGGACAAAACGACCGCGTGAAGACGATAGAAACCGATCAAGGCAGAAAGAGGCCGCGAAAGAGGCGGAGGGAGTGTCCGCTACCCCGACTCCCTTCGGGCGAGTGGGAGGAATCCTCCCACTCGCCCGGCACTCTTTGGGCGAGTGGGAGGAAACCCCCACGCGCCAGTCACCCTTGGGTGAGTGGGAGAAATCCTCCCACTCACCAGCCCTTCGCGGGAGGAGTGGGAGGATCTCTCCCACTCACCCGGGCGAGTGGGAGGGATCCTCCCACTCGCCGAGCGAGTGGGAGAAGCCCTCCCACTCGCCGGGCGAGTGGGAGAAGCCCTCCCACTCGCCGAGCGAGTGGGAGAAGCCCTCCCACTCGCCGAGCGAGTGGGAGAAGCCCTCCCACTCGCCGGTTGAGTGGGAGAGCTCTCCCACTCGCCAGGCGAGTGGGAGGGACACCCCCCACTCGCCGGCCACCTTGGGGGCAAGTGGGAGGGGTCCTCCCACTCGCCCGGCATGGGTGGGGAGGTCGGTATGACCTCCCGTGAGGGGGGGTGGGCACTTCGAGTCCCACTCGCCCCCCCTCATGCGTGGTTGATTGCGGTCATGGTTGGACTGCGGATATCGGGATTTTTGCTATCCGCAGTCCATTTTTTGGGAAGTCTATAAATAGACCCCTATGGGCACCTTGGGAAGGGTTGGTCACTACCCCCACTCGCGTGTGTCTTGTGAGCAAGCACCTCCCCTCCCTTGTCATCCTTCAGCTGACAGTGAGGTGGTTCTTAGTGCCCTCCAAGGTGCCCAGGCTCAGCATTGGCTTGGGAGGGAAAGTTCCGAGTGAGCTTCCGGGTGTGTGGTGGGACCTCCACGCTGAAGCTTAAGGGGTCTGTTCCTAGACTCTAGTTGTTATCAAGTCCGAGTCTCTTAGTTCCTAGTGACCGGTCAAGGGTCTAGGCTTAGGTCAAGTAAGAGTTAGTCGCAACCCCCTTTCGAACGCTGAAACCGGGAAACTGGTTTCAACATTCTGGTGCGGTGAGCGTGGAAGCGACTAGTTCGGAAAACTCTGAGCCAAGTCTCATGGCTGGAAGCGACGAGTTGGGAGACCCGCCTCCGCCTTGCGAGTATGTGAAGAAGAGCGACTTCGACGAGTTCAGCAAGAAGATCCTGGAGTTCATGCAGGCCGCACCCTCCACTCGCGGCGAGTGCTCGACATCACCTGCACCTAGGATCGCCTCACCACCTCTGATGGAAGTAGGGAGAACCTGTCAGCAAGGGAGAAAGCCAGTCTCAGAGGAGGGTTTGAACCTCCAGGAACGAGTGCTCTTCAGCAGCTCGCCCAGGACCAGCTACCCCGGCAGGGAGGTGATAGGAACGCCCCCGTCCAACCAAGGGGGAGTAACTTCACCTGGAAATTCCAAGAAGAAGTTGAGGCAACGGAGGAAGTGGTGAAGAAGACGGCCAATGAGCATGCGGCCGAGTGAAGTGCCCAGGAAGGGCGAGATGTAAGTGAAGTGCCCAGGAAGGGCGAGATGTAAGTGAAGTGCCCAAGAAGGGCGAGGTGTAATGAAGTGCCCTGGAGGGGCGTAGGGTAGTGAAGTTGTAATAGACGAACTAGGAATGAAAAAAGGGTTCTGGGGTAATACCCCGATCTAAGATCCCCGACTAGAGACCATTCTCCGGGCTTAGTCATGCCGGTAGATGGGGGACTCGTCGGGTCAACTCGCTGCTTGGTAATTAGATTGGGAAGGCGTTGAGTTCCTCCACCCCCGGTTGAGCTAAGACTCCCAGGACGTGGATGAGTACTTCCACCTCCAGTCAGACTGGGAAGGCGTTGAGTCCCTCCACCCCCGGTTGAGCTAAGACTCCCAGGACGTGGATGAGTACTTCCACCTCCAGTCAGACTGGGAAGGCGTTGAGTCCCTCCACCCCCGGTTGAGCTAAGACTCCCAGGACGTGGATGGGTACTTCCACCTCCAGTCGGATTGGGAAGGCGTTGAGTTCCTCCACCCCCGGTTGAGCTAAGACTCCCAGGACGTGGATGGGTACTTCCACCTCCAGTCAAATTGGGAAGGCGTTGAGTTCCTCCACCCCCGGTTGAGCTAAGACTCCCAGGACGTGGATGGGTACTTCCACCTCCAGTCAGACTGGGAAGGCGTTGAGTCCCTCCACCCCCGGTTGAGCTAAGACTCCCAGGACGTGGATGGGTACTTCCACCTCCAGTCGGATTGGGAAGACGTTGAGTTCCTCCACCCCCGGTTGAGCTAAGACTCCCAGGACGTGGATGGATACTTCCACCTCCGGTCGGACTGGGAAGGCGTTGAGTTCCTCCACCTCCAGGTGCGCTAAACACCTAGGACGTGGATGGGTACTTCCACCTCCAGTCAGATTGGGAAGGCGTTGAGTTCCTCTTCCTCCAGGTGAAGGTAAGCACCTAGGACGCGGACGGGTACTGCCACCTCCAGTCAGATTGGGAAGGCGTTGAGTTCCTCCACCCCCGGTTGAGCTAAGACTCCCAGGACGTGGATGGGTACTTCCACCTCCAGTCAGATTGGGAAGGCGTTGAGTTCCTCCACCCCCGGTTGAGCTAAAACTCCCAGGACGTGGATGGGTACTTCCACCTCCAGTCAGACTGGGAAGGCGTTGAGTTCCTCCACCCCCGGTTGAGCTAAAACTCCCAGGACGTGGATGGATACTTCCACCTCCGGTCGGACTGGGAAGGCGTTGAGTTCCTCCACCTCCAGGTGCGCTAAACACCTAGGACGTGGATGGGTACTTCCACCTCCAGTCAGATTGGGAAGGCGTTGAGTTCCTCTTCCTCCAGGTGAAGGTAAGCACCTAGGACGCGGACGGGTACTTCCACCTCCAATCGGTAAGATCCCTGACTACAGACCTTTCTCCGGGCTCAGTCATGTCGACAGATGGAAGGCTCATCGGATCGATTAACTACCCAATGATCGGTTCAAGTAAGGATTAAAGGAAACAGGTATGCAGGAGATACATGGCTCCTACAAGGATCCAAAGAAGAGAAGAAGTCCCTGGCCACCCTCACGTTCAGGAGGAATAGCCACCGCTGCAAGGGGACGAGTCGGGTCGCGCAGGAGAAGGGGAGAACTCATGCAGGATGTCATCGGCAGAAACTCCCCTCCAGCTGTCTCGGAGAGCATCCGCCTCATGAAGGCGGCTCCCCAGGGCTTGGGTCGTTGACGTCACAATCCTCCTGCGAATACACTCGGCTTCAGCAGGGCAAGGTGGGGCAGCCGTCGCTGCCCTCGAAGGTTCGCCTCTTTCTCTCTCCTTTCTCCCTTAACTGTCTTTGGGCTTCAGCAGGCGAGAAGAGAAACCGGCGCGCGGGCTCTTGTTGAGCTGCCTCCACTTCCAGTTGAGCTCTGCTCCCTGGAAGATGTTGAGTTCCTCCACCTCCAGGTGAGCTCGGCTCCCTGTTAGGTGTTGAGTTCCTCCACCTCCAGGTGAGCTCGGCTCCCTGTTAGGTGTTGAGTTCCTCCACCTCCAGGTGAGCTCGGCTCCCTGATTAGGCGGTGAGTTCCTCCACCTCCAGGTGAGCTCGGCTCCCTGTTAGGTGTGGAGTTTCCTCCACCTCCAGGTGAGCTCGGCTCCCTGTTAGGTGTTGAGTTCCTCCACCTCCAGGTGAGCTCGGCTCTCTGTTAGGTGTTGAGTTCCTCCACCTCCAGGTGAGCTCGGCTCCCTGTTAGGTGTTGAGTTCCTCCACCTCCAGGTGAGCTCGGCTCCCTGTTAGGTGTGGAGTTTCCTCCACCTCCAGGTGAGCTCGGCTCCCTGTTAGGTGTGGAGTTTCCTCCACCTCCAGGTGAGCTCGGCTCCCTGTTAGGTGTTGAGTTCCTCCACCTCCAGGTGAGCTCGGCTCCCTGTTAGGTGTTGAGTTCCTCCACCTCCAGGTGAGCTCGGCTCCCTGTTAGGTGTTGAGTTCCTCCACCTCCAGGTGAGCTCGGCTCCCTGTTAGGTGTGGAGTTTCCTCCACCTCCAGGTGAGCTCGGCTCCCTGTTAGGTGTTGAGTTCCTCCACCTCCGGGTGAGCTCGGCTCCCTGTTAGGTGTGGAGTTTCCTCCACCTCCAGGTGAGCTCAGCTCCCTGTTAGGTGTTGAGTTCCTCCACCTCCAGGTGAGCTCGGCTCCCTGTTAGGTGTTGAGTTTCCACCTCCAGGTGAGCTCGGCTCCCTGTTAGGTGTTGAGTCCCTCCCCCACCAGGTGAGCTCGGCTCCCTGGTAGGTATGGAGTTCCCGCCTCCCACCTCAGGTCGAGTTCAGCTCGACTAGAGGTGTTGAGTTTTTCTCCACCCAAGGTTAAGATCATTTCGACCTAAAGGTGTTGAGCTTTCTCCACCTCCTGTTGAGCTCGGCTCGCAGGAGGGGTGTCTAGTGGAGAAAGGTTTTCCTCCCACCTCAGGTCGAGCTCGGCTCGACTAGAGGTGCTGAGTTTCTCCTCCACCTCAGGTCGAGGTTAATCCGATCCAAGGTGTTGAGCTTTCTCCACCCCCAGTTGGGCTCGGCCCATGGGAGGGTCCTGTAGTGGAGAAAGGTTCACCTTCCGTCTCAAGTCAGGATCAACTGAAAAGCTTGACAGGGATGTCCCGTTGGCAGATCCTTCTGTGGATTCCCCTAAGGTCCCACCTACTCGTCAAATAGGTGGGTTGGACTTTCTTTCCGAGCTTGGAACAAGCTCGCAAAGAGCGGGGATTGTGTACAACCCTCATATTTCCCGAGTCGGTGTGACCCGACCCGGATGAGGCCAAGATAACGAAGGCGACCGAGACGGACAAAACGACCGCGTGAAGACGATAGAAACCGATCAAGGCAGAAAGAGGCCGCGAAAGAGGCGGAGGGAGCGTCCGCTACCCCGACTCCCTTCGGGCGAGTGGGAGGAATCCTCCCACTCGCCCGGCACTCTTTGGGCGAGTGGGAGGAAACCCCCACTCGCCAGTCACCCTTGGGTGAGTGGGAGAAATCCTCCCACTCACCAGCCCTTCGCGGGAGGAGTGGGAGGATCTCTCCCACTCACCCGGGCGAGTGGGAGGGATCCTCCCACTCGCCGAGCGAGTGGGAGGGATCCTCCCACTCGCCGAGCGAGTGGGAGGGATCCTCCCACTCGCCGAGCGAGTGGGAGGGATCCTCCCACTCGCCGAGCGAGTGGGAGAAGCCCTCCCACTCGCCGGTTGAGTGGGAGAGCTCTCCCACTCGCCAGTTGAGTGGGAGGGACACCCCCCACTTGCCGGCCATCTTGGGGGCAAGTGGGAGGGGTCCTCCCACTCGCCCGGCATGGGTGGGGAGGTCGGTATGACCTCCCGTGAGGGGGGGGGGGGGGTGGGCACTTCGAGTCCCACTCGCCCCCCCTCATGCGTGGTTGATTGCGGTCATGGTTGGACTGCGGATAGCGGGATTTTTGCTATCCGCAGTCCATTTTTTGGGTAGTCTATAAATAGACCCCCATGGGCACCTTGGGAAGGGTTGGTCACTACCCCCCCCCCCCTCGCGTGTGTCTTGTGAGCAAGCACCCACCCTCCCTTGTCATCCTTCAGCTGATAGTGAGGTGGTTCTTAGTGCCCTCCAAGGTGCCCAGGCTCAGCATTGGCTTGGGAGGGGAAGTTCCGAGTGAGCTTCCGGGTGTGTGGTGGGACCTCCACGCTGAAGCTTAAGGGGTCTGTTCTTAGACTCTAGTTGTTATCAAGTCCGAGTCTCTTAGTTCCTAGTGACCGGTCAAGGGTCTAGGCTTAGGTCAAGTAAGAGTTAGTCGCAACCCCCTTTCGAATGCTGAAACCGGGAAACTGGTTTCAACAAAGTTAATTTAAACTTCATACTTTATTTTCAAGTCGTCCAACAAAATTTATCCACAAAAGTTCGCACATGTCTTGATCCATAGCCCTAAATTCAGCCTCATCACTAGATCTGGCTACAACTTTTTGCTTCTTATTCCTCCATGTGACAAGATTGCCTCTTAGGAAGGTACAATAGTCAGAAGTGGACCTCCTATCCACCAATGAACCCCATAGTCAACATCCGTGTATGCCTTCAGAGATAGTTTTTTATCATGTTTAAACAACAAACTTCTTCTTAGAGATTTTTTAGATATTTAATAATTTGGTCAACAATTGTAGATGGTTGGCCCTTGGGTCATGTATAAACTGGCTCGCTACGCTGACAACATATGCTAAATCAGATCTTGTATGTGCAAGATATATCAGTTTACCAACAAGTCTCTGATATTGAGCTTTGCCAACCTTTGAGTTGTCATCATCATTCATCATTTTGTGGTTCTACTCAATTGGGACATTGTTAGTCTTACATCCCATTTTTCGGTTTCTTGAGGAGGTCAAGAACATACTTCTGCTAAGAAATAAAGATTCCTCCTCTATATTATGCAATTTCAATTCCCGAAAGTACTTTAGTCATCCTAGGTCTGTTATATCGAATTCAGTTGCAAATCTTTCCTTTATTAATTTGCTTTCAGCTACATCATTCCTTGAGATGATAATATCAACCACATACACAAGCAACACAGTGAGTTTATCTTCCAGTGAGTGCTTGTAGTACAATGTGTGGTCTGCTTGACCTTGACTGCTTATACCCCAGAATCAATACAGCTTTGGAAAAACTTCCGAACTAGGCTCGAAGCATTGTTTAAGCTCATACATAGCTTTCTTCATCCTACACACTTGATTCTCATTTTTGCTAGGGTTGAATCCAGGTGGAATATCCATATAGACCTCTTCCTCAAGGCCCCCATGAAAGAATGCATTTTTAACATCAAATTGATATAGTTCCCAGTTGAACTGAGCAACAAGAGAGAGAAGAACTCTCACGGTATTCATTTTCGATACAGGGGAGAAAGTTTCTTGATAATCCACACCATATGTCTGAGTATACCCTTGAGCAACCAACCCAGCCTTATACTGATCCAGAAAGCCATCAGATCTGTATTTTAAGGAGTAGATCCACTTACACCCAACAGATCTTGTGTCCCTTGGTTTTGGAGCAATCCCCCAAGTATCATTCTTGATAAGGGCTCGCATCTCCCCGTGCATGGCTTGAGTCCAATTCTTATTTTTTAGCACTTCATGTATAGAAGTTGGGACAACAATGGAGTCAAGCGAGGAGATAAAACAATTATGCCGTATAGAAAGGTTCTTTGTAGAGATGAACGAAGAGATATGATGCTTGGTAGTTGTGCATTTTCCTTTCCTCAAGACAATAGAAAGGTCATCATGATTAAGGTCAAAAGTAGAGTCAGAATTAAGAGGATTACTTATTTGCTCCGTATTTGCCAGAGGTTGAGACGGCTAGAGCTGCTGGGAGATATGTTTGAGTTGTATTTTTCTCTGGTAAACAACCACATGATGATCAACAAGAACAACATGACTGTCATCTTCATGTGGAGGCACTGGAACAACATGACTTTCGTCTTCCTGTGGAGGCACAGGAATAACATGACTTCCATCTTCCTGTGGATGCAAAGGAATGAAGGAATGTGTCAGAGTGCTAGGGATGCAGGATTCCACTTCTAATATACTAGTCCTTCTGAAGTGGAGAAGAATGAAAGAAGGGCTTGTGTTCACAGAAGGTGACATCCATGGAGGTTAACATACATCGACTCAAATGGTGATAACATTTGTAACCCTTTTTATCGGATGCAGTCTAAGAAAATGCATTTAATAGTACTGGGCTGAAGTTTGGTGCGATGTTGATGATGGATGTGGACATAAGCAACACACTCAAACATACGAGCTTGCAAACTTTGCATAATAGGGTCAAAAGAAAAAAAATGATGTTGTTAGTTGGATAGGGCTGCACCCGCCAAGAATTTGTGATGGTAGGCGATTGATGAGGTAGGTGGCAGTAAGAAGAGCTTCACCCCAAGAAATTTAGGCGCAGACATCAGAAAGATTAAAGCTCGAGTAACTTTAAGGAGACGACGATTTTTCTGTCCGGAGATGTCATTTTGTTGAGTATCAACACAAGTGAATTCATGGAGGATGCCATTTTTAGTAGTGAATTTGAGAAAAAACTGATTTACATATTCTTTCCCATTGTCTGATCACACATGTTTTATAGATTTGTTGAATTGAGTATGGATCATACGATGAAATTGAGTATACAATTTTGTAACTTATTACTTATCTTTCGTTAAGAAACTCAAGATACTATAGTACAATTATCAATAAAAGTAACAAACCACTTAGCATCAAAAATACTAATAGTAGAAGCAGGACCCCAAACATCAGAATGAATGAGATCAAATGGTTCACTACTTACATAAAGACTAGGATGAAAAGATGCACGACAATGTTCAACTAGTTCACAAGTTTCACAATGAAGTAACTCAACAGATTTTTTAAGAAACAAAGCAGGAACCATAGTTTAAGAAGGGAGAAAGGAGGATGTCCCAGTCGTCTGTGGTGGAGCATGATCATAAGAGTGTCCTCAGACTGATGACATGAATGAAAGGATTGACGAGCAATCCCATCTGACTTCTGGAGGAAGTGATACAACCCACCCTTCTCCTCAGCAGTTCCAATGGTCTTCCCTAGGGCTAGATCCTAAAAATCAATGAGAAGGAAAGAATGTAACCATGCAATTTAGCTCCGTAATTATTTTGTGAATATAAATAAGGTTGGTAGATAATTTAGGGACATGAAGGACATTACTTAAATGAAGAGATGGAGACAGTTCAATGGTTCCCTTACCAGTAACCAATGTTGTGGATCCATCGCCAACAATGATAGAATTGTGTTGATAAAAAGGTAAAAAAGATGAGTAATAAGTTTTACAGGAAACCATGTGATTAGTAGCTCCTGAGTCAATGATCCATGAAGAACTAACACTAGTACTTGACGCGCTAAATGATTTTGAACTTAGGTTCTTACCGGACATAGCAAGAGTGCAAGTACCAGATGTCTTACTGAGGGAACCAATAAGGGTTTGCATGTTAACTCTTCTTTACTGAGAGCTAAAATATCATAAATAACTCCACCTTTAACTTCATGGGGCAGTTCCTCCGTGGTCCCAGATGTAGTTAGGTTGGCTTGATTTCGTTGGATACTTGGATCCCTGTAAAACCCCTTGTACGACCAAGAACATGCTCCTTCCCATGAAGTTCAAAGCAATTCTCCTTAGTGTGTCCACATTTTTTGCAATAAGTGCACCAACGGTTGTCTCTATTTGTTCGGGAAGCATGATATGAACCGATGTTACTTGATTTGGCATTTTTACGTGCAGTAAGAGCAAACATGTCGTTAGATTTATCAACCATGTTGAAACCAGTAACCCGGTTTCAGCGTTCGAAAGGGGTATGGGGCTAACTCTTACTTGACCTAAGCTAAGACCCTTGACCGGTCACTAAGAACTGAGAGACCCTTGCCCTTGATGAACACCTGAGTCCACAAATGGACCCCTTAAACTGCAGCGCGGAGGTCCCACCACACTCCCGAAAGCTCACTCGGAACTTCCCCTCCCAAGCCAATGCTGAGCCTGGGCACCTTGGAGGGCACTAAGGATCACCTCACCGTCCACCTTCAATGACAAGGGGAGGGGAGGGGTAGTGCTTGCTCACACGCGAGGGAGGGGGTAGAGAACCAACCCTTCCCAAGGTGCCCATGGGGGTCTATTTATAGACTTTCCCAAAAACGGACTGCGAATAGCCAAAATGGTCTGCCAATAGCCTAGTTCTGCCATTTGAAAATACTACCCGCACCCCAATGAGCCGAGGTCACCCTGCTCGGGCGAGTGGACATCGGTCCACTCGCTAACCTGGCCGGACGGGTAGGTGCCCAAGGGGCGGGCGAGTGGGGGAATCCCCCACTCGCGCAAGGGCGGGCGAGTGGGGGCCCTTGGGCGAGTGGGGGAATCCCCCACTCGCCCGCCCCTTGGGCGAGTGGGGGAATCCCCCACTCGCCCAAGGGGCGGGCGAGTGGGGGTTTCCCCCACTCGCCCAAGGGTGGGTGAGTGGAAAGACCCACCCCCCTCTTGCCCCGCTAACCCCTTCTTCCCTTCTACAGCCTCGACCGGCTCTGGTTGCCTCTGAGCGATTTCTCTACTTGCCTCGGCCACCTTTACTATCTTGACCTCATCCGCGCCGGGTTACACAAACTCGGAAAATATGAGGGTTGTACACAATCCCCGCTCTTTTCGAGCTTGCCTCAAGCTCGGAAAGAAAGTCCAACCCACCTATTTAACGAGTGGGTGGGACCCTAGAGGAATCCACGAAAGACCCTGCCAACGGGATACCCCTGCCGAGTCCTTCAGCTGAACCTGACTTGAGGCGGAAGGCGAACCTTTCTCCATTAAACACCCCTCCTGTGAGTCGAGCTCAACAGGAGGTGGAGAAAGCTCAACACATTTAAGTCGAGCTAGACTCGACTGAAGGTGGAGGGAGACTCAACACCTCTAGTCGAGCTGAACTTGACATGAGGTGAGGAACGGATCTTTCTCCACTAGACACCCCTCCTGTGAGCCGAGCTCAACAGGAGGTGGAGAAAGCTCACACCGCTGGTCAAGCCTAACTTGACCTGTGGTGGAGAAAAACTCAACACCCTTAGTCGAGCCGAGCTCGACCTGAGGTGGAAGGCAAACCTTTCTCCACTTAGGAACCCTCCTATGAGCCGAGCTCAACAGGAGGTGGAGAAAGCTCAACACCTTAGGTCGAACTAAATTCGACCTGAGGTGGAGGCAACTCAACATCTCTAGCCGAAGCCGAACTCGACCTGAGATGGAGGAAACTCAACATCTCTATTCGAGCCAAACTCGACCTGAGAAGGAGGGAACTCAACATCTCTAGTCGAGTCGAACTTGACCTGAGATGGAGGGAACTCAACATCTCTAGTCGAGTCGAACTCAACCTGAGATGGAGGAACTCAACATCTCTAGTCGAGCCGAACTCAACCTGAGATGGAGGAACTCAACACCTAACAGGGAGCCGAGCTCACCTGGAGGTGGAGGGACTCAACACATCCTCAGACTGGCTTCTCTTCTTGGAGTCTTACCAACCCTAACGAATCTACCCGACGAGCCACCCAGCGACCGACATCAACAAGCCCGGGCGAGTGGTCTCCAATCGAGAACTCGACTTAAAACGAATCTACCCGTCCTGTGAGGAACGGACCTTTCTCCACTAGACACCCCTCCTGTGAGCCGAGCTCAACAGGAGGTGGAGAAAGCTCAACACCGCTGGTCAAGCCTAACTTGACCTGTGGTGGAGAAAAACTCAACACCCTTAGTCGAGCCGAGCTCGACCTGAGGTGGAAGGCAAACCTTTCTCCACTTAGGAACCCTCCTATGAGCCGAGCTCAATAGGAGGTGGAGAAAGCTCAACACCTTAGGTCGAACTAAATTCGACCTGAGGTGGAGGCAACTCAACATCTCTAGTCGAAGCCGAACTCGACCTGGGATGGAGGAAACTCAACATCTCTTTTCGAGCCAAACTCGACCTGAGAAGGAGGGAACTCAACATCTCTAGTCGAGTCGAACTCGACCTGAGATGGAGGGAACTCAACATCTCTAGTCGAGTCGAACTCAACCTGAGATGGAGGAACTCAACATCTCTAGTCGAGCCGAACTCAACCTGAGATGGAGGAACTCAACACCTAACAGGGAGCCGAGCTCACCTGGAGGTGGAGGGACTCAACACATCCTCAGACTGGCTTCTCTTCTTGGAGTCTTACCAACCCTAACGAATCTACCCGACGAGCCACCCAGCGACCGACATCAACAAGCCCGGGCGAGTGGTCTCCAATCGAGAACTCGACTTAAAACGAATCTACCCATCGAGCCACCCAGCGACCGGCATCAACAAGCCCGGGCGAGTGGTCTCCAGTCGAGGACTCGACTTAAAACGAATCTACCCGACGAGCCACCCAGCGACCGGCATCAACAAGCCCGGGCGAGTGGTCTCCAGTCGAGGACTCGACTTAAAACGAATCTACCCGACGAGCCACCCAGCGACCGACATCAACAAGCCCGGGCGAGTGGTCTCCAGTCGAGGACTCGACTTAAAACGAATCTACCCGATGAGCCACCCAACGACCGGCATCAACAAGCCCGGGCGAGTGGTCTCCAGTCGAGGACTCGACTTAAAATGAATCTACCCGACGAGCCACCCAGCGACCGACATCAACAAGCCCGGGCGAGTGGTCTCCAGTCGAGGACTCGACTTAAAACGAATCTACCCGAGGAGCCACCCAGCGACCGACATCAACAAGCCCGGGCGAGTGGTCTCCAGTCGAGGACTCGACTTAAAACGAATCTACCCGACGAGCCACCCAGAGACCGACATCAACAAGCCCGGGCGAGTGGTCTCCAGTCGAGGACTCGACTTAAAACGAATCTACCCGACGAGCCACCCAGTGACCGGCATCAACAAGCCCGGGCGAGTGGTCTCCAGTCGAGGAATCGACTTAAAACGAATCTACCCGACGAGCCACCCAGCGACCGGCATCAACAAGCCCGGGCGAGTGGTCTCCAGTCGAGGACTCGACCTAGATGCTATCTTTAACTACTTTTGATATATTATAAATAGATTACATATCATTACAATGCGCTTCCTTGCGCTCACTCGACCACATGCACCTTGGCCATCTCATTCATCACTTCCTCCATCTCCTCAGCTTTCTCCTGGTCCTTCCGGGTATAGCTGTCTCCTCTCTGCCGAGGTTCTTCTTCCTTTCCTTACCTCCAGAAACTCTGGGCATGTGGCTGTCGCGTGTCCCTCCTGCTGATAGAAGTCACAATACAGCAATGCCATCATCCTTGCTTCCTTCCCTGCGCGACCCCTTTTCTTATTTCCTCTTTTTCGGCCAATCGTCATGGTTTGCAGGGGGTGGGGTTGCAATGGCCTTGTGTCCGGCTGCCTCCCTGCTGGGTTGAACCGTCCCTCCTCCCCCTGAAAGTTTTCTCTCCCTTGGAAATGGCCTCTTCCTTGGCCTCGAGGGGGTCCTCCTGGCGGCCTCCAGGTCGGTAGGGCGACTGGTGGTTGAAACTCCCAGCCTTGCTCCTGCCCAACGGGGGGTCCCTGGTCCCCCTGACTCCTCATCTCCTCCTTCCTTCTTCCTTTATGCTCCTTCCTTTCCTCTGCTATCTGGGTTAACCTCGCCACGAACTCCTGGTTGGTGGTCTCGCACTCAATTTCCCTATCAGCGCACTCCATCAGCTCCTCGAAAGACAGGGGGGATCCCGAGTTAGACTCATCCTGAACAACCCCTGCTGCAGCCCAAGGGTGAAGGCTAGTTGCAGGGTGTGCCCGAGCACCTCGACGACAAGGAGGACCTCCGCCTGGAACCTATCCATGTAGCTAGCCAGTGTCTCCCTGACTTTTGTCGGACCAAGAACAAGGCCTCCACCCCTTTCCTCCTCTTCTTCGAGGTAGAGAACCTTAACAAGAAACTTCGGCGTAAGTCCTCGAAGCTGTAAATGGTACCCACCGGGAGCTGGTGGAACCAATCCCTTGCCTTTCCCTGGAACGTGACGGCGAAGAGCTTACATTTAAAGGCATCTGACACCTGCCTGATCGAGGTCATGTCCTCAAACCATTGAAGATGTTGGAGAGGATCGCTGCTTCCTTCATAGTAGGACATGGCGGGGTCGCGGAACCCATCTGGAACGGGGGCTGACACGATCAGCTCGCAGAAAGGACTTCTCCACCCTCCCTGGTTGGACGGAGGCGTTCCTATCATCTCCCTGTCGGGGCAGCTGTTCCCGGGCGAGCTGTTGAAGAGCACTCGCGCTTGGAGGCTCAAACCCTCCTCCGAGGCCTGCTCTCTTCCTTGTTGATGGGTTCTCCCTACTTCCATCGAAGGTGGTATGGTGATCCTAGGTGCAGGTGGTGTCGAGCACTCGCCACGAGTGGGGGGTGCGACCTGCAAGAGCTCCAGGATCCTTTTACTGAACTCGTCGAAGTCACTCTTCTTCACATACTCACAGGTAGGAGGTGGATCTCCCAACTCATCGCTTCCGGCCATGAGACTTGGCTCAGAGCTTTCCGAACTAACCGCTTCCACGCTCACCGCACCAGAATGTTGAAACCAGTAACCCGGTTTCAGCGTTCGAAAGGGGGATGCGGCTAACTCTTACTTGACCTAAGCTAAGACCCTTGACCGGTCACTATGAACTGAGAGACCCTTGCCCTTGATGAACACCTGAGTCCACAAATGAACCCCTTAAGCTGCAACGCGGAGGTCCCACCACACACCCGGAAGCTCACTCGGAACTTTCCCTCCCAAGCCAATGCTGAGCCTGGGCACCTTGGAGGGCACTAAGGATCACCTCACCGTCCACCTTCAATGACAAGGGGAGGGGTAGTGCTTGCTCACACACGAGGGAGGGGGTAGAGAACCAACCCTTCCCAAGGTGCCCATGGGGGTCTATTTATAGACTTTCCCAAAAACGAACTGCGAATAGCCAAAATGGTCTGCCAATAGCCTAGTTCCGCTATTTGAAAATACTACCCGCACCCCAATGAGCCGAGGTCACCCTGCCCGGGCGAGTGGACATCGGTCCACTCGCTAACCTGGCCGGACGGGTAGGTGCCCAAGGGGCGGGCGAGTGGGGGAATCCCCCACTCGCGCAAGGGCGGGCGAGTGGGGGTTTCCCCCACTCGCCAAAGGGCGGGCGAGTGGGGGAATCCCCCACTCGCCCAAGGGCGGGCGAGTGGGGGTTTCCCCCACTCGTGGGGTGGGCGAGTGGGGGTTTCCCCCACTCGCCCAAGGGTGGGTGAGTGGAAAGACCCACCCCCCTCTTGCCCCGCTAACCCCTTCTTCCCTTCTACAGCCTCGACCGGCTCTGGTTGCCTCTGAGCGATTGCTCTACTTGCCTCGGCCACCTTTACTATCTTGACCTCATCCGCGCCGGGTTACACCAACTCGGAAAATATGAGGGTTGTACAATCCATCTTGACACCCCTATGACTCTCTTCACCTCTAACAATATAAAACACTTCAGACAAAGTTGAATATCTTTCCTTCCCAAGAATTTGCACACGGATGGGATTATACTCGGAGTTCAAACCTGAAAGGAATTCAAAGGTTTGATATCTTTCAACAAAGGCAGACAGGGTAGATCCATCCTTATAATATTCCATCTTCAAATTCTGATACTACCAATTCAATCCACAGTCCATTCAATATCCCATAGTAGTTAGTAACAGGTAGGTTCCCTTGCTTTGTAGAATTTTGTCTTCAACTCATAGCAGGTGGCCACGCCTTGCTTCATGTAGTTGGTTTGGCGCAAATTGTCCCAGATGTCCCGTGTGTGGGTAAGAACATACAATTTTGGCTAACCTTGGGTGTCATGGAATTCCACATGATAAGAGAGTCTTCATCATCTCAATCTTGAAATATTACATCAGTCTTCGCAGGGGTAGTTCCTTCAACGTGATTCAATTTTTTCTTTCTTTCAGAGTGATGCAGATAACATGGGCCCATTGGAGATAATTTTTTTCATTGAGAGAGTATGTAGGATGAAGGATTGAGAGATCATTCGGGCTAAGGTGAGGTACAAATATGCTAGTGGAACCTACAACAGATACATATTTAGAGTGATCTGCCATCGTAAACTTGAAGACGGAGAAAGGAGTCCGATGAAGAGACCATGATGAAAGAGGATAAGCAAGTATCCAACAACTGCACACATGAACGAACAATAGGGATGCAGTACATGACAAAGATATGTCAGCACTGGAAACAACAATAGTGTGTGACTTGTATCGAAGGTATCGTCAGACCAAGCGCAAAGGAGAGACCAGCGGATGGGGAGATCGACAGAAGAGACCGACGATGGGCACGAGAATATCGTTGAACGCAGAAACCCCCTTTGTCCTCTTCGAGCGCTGCAATGAAGGCAACGTCAAGGGAGATCGTCAACTTGCACGAGAAGTCCGTCGAGCGAAGATGCCTTTTCGTCTTCGATGAAGACAGCGACTAGGGCACGCACGGAATTCCTGCGGGTGCTCTAATATCATGTAGGAAATAAGAGTTTCACATTTTTCATTAACCTTTGTGACAATCAGGCAACTGCATAATGTTGTGGTGAACAAAGAGTATGGGTAGAGCCGGATCCACTTGGATTAATTTCCCATTCCCTTATCTACCTGAAGTCTCCTCTTTTATCATTCATCTCTGATTTGACGGGAAATCCATTCTTGCTAACAAACACACCACTACACACACCTATTGGTGGGCGTATCCAATTCCCCATAAGTATAATTTTTCAAGGCATAAGCGCACCAGTTCATTTACGTTGATTCATGAATTTCATTTGATGAATCATATATGTAGGATACTATTACTGGTTAATCTGGAGCGAATCAATATCTGGTTTGAGGTGGAGCGAATCAACACTTTTCTGTTCTTTCTTTTCCTTGATACAATTACTAATTAATTCATGTGAGATCTTCATGATATTTTCTTTTTTTCCAGCTTTTTTTCCCTTCCATTTCCCCCCTCCAATTTGTAGTAGGTTTTCTTGGCTTTTGGCCTTGGATTTGAATTGGTAATCCATGGAAAAAAATCACAAGCAAGTTAGTCTACTAATTTCCACTATTTTTATCATTTAATGTGTTTTTATTTTTGTTTTCTGAGAATGGCCATAAATGGGATCAATTTGAAAGAGTGGTGAAGTGCCATGCGAAGAATCATGCGGCTGCGAATGTTCGTGTGCCAGCGGGTTGGTTTCGGAACAGTTTATGACACCTATTCTTTCTTCGCTGCATCTTTATAATGAACTCCGTTTTTTTTTTCTTTCTACATGTTTTTTCGCCAACCAGCGGCTGAAGCAGGTCAGAACTTTCCTTAATGCATATGAAACCTTAATCTGGTTTTTGACGCCAGGTTGAAGATGAAGAGTTTGTTTATGTTATCTTCAGGTCGAGCATTGAGCCGATCCTTTGAAACTCAGGCGATGGGTTGCCGTTGGAGGTTGGCCACGCGGCAGGTTTTCATGGTAGGGTGGTCTTCTTCTTGGAGGCTGCATTTTTTTGTCTTCAAAAGTTTGTTTATTTGCCTGATGATGAAATTCATAGCTATTAAAAACAACCTTTTTAGAGTTGATTTTAGTAGTCTTTTTGTTGTATAAAGATTTGTGTCTGGATTTTATTTACTTTATATATTAATATGAAGAATACTGAGAACACAAGACTTCTATTTGTGATTTTAACCTTCTCTCTCACTCTCTCTCGCGCGCGCGCGCATATTGTCTCATTCTTTATCCCCCCCCCCCCAAATAATTTAGTAAGAACAAGTAACCCTAATCATTAATCCATACAAGTTTTTATTTTAAAAATCTTTACTATTTTTAATGAATCACCATTTCGATCGGTTCCTTGGGATTTTTTCTTTTTCGTATGAACAATTTATCTCTGTTAATCATGATATTTTTCTGTTCTGGTATTGTTTACGAATTTCCTTTAGGCTCGATCAGTTTCCGAGATCATCGGTCCCAAACGAAAAAAAGGCTAGTTAATGAGAGACCCCTGCGTGATGATACCACCCTTTCCTTAGCAACTTTAAATTATGATTAGTACAAAATTATAGTTTGATTTTATTTACATCACAAATTATACAATATTTCCGACCTGCGGCCGCGGTAGGCTCTCGTGCACCTGAAATATAATAAATTGGATATTTTTAATTTTGTCTCCCGGGATAGTTTATCTCGTATGCAAGGATGGTTGATTATATTGTTTTTTCCTTAATTTCTCCCGGGAGAGTTTGTATAATATTACTGAAAAATATAGTGAAGGTTATTAACAACTTGAAATATACTGAAAAATTTAGTTAAGGGTGAGATAACAATTTGAATTTTGCGAGGGCATTGAGCGTATCGGCGTGCCTACATTGATAGGGCTCAAAGGTTGAGGGACAGGATAATATCTCCTTCGCATTCACGCATGCATTGCCATTACGATAAATTAAGGCAATTGTTATTCGCAGAACATAAATGTCTATCCGTAGACCAATCTTTTCCCACTTTATTTGAGTTTACAAATTGTAATCAACGGGCCAATTTTAAATTTGAGCAGTCGATGTCTTCCTTCTCCTGAGCAGGGCCCGACAAAAAAGAAACATCTCCGATGACCGTCTGAGTACTTCAATGTGTGCACAAATCGTGATTCATAAAATAAATGCGCGGATAGAGACCTAGTTGAGGTAGAAAGACGATTTCTTCGCTGTTTGGGAAGATTTAGATAGCTAGGGTTTGTTTGGGAAGATTTAGATAGCTAAGATTACTCTCTCTGTGGTGAGGAGGGCGAAGAGGACGAACAATTTTTTTTTAAATTTTCTTTAGTAATTTGTGGATTACAAAAATATTTAGGAATAACAAATTTGAATTCTTTACACCTGCGAATAGACAAAATCAGTGAATAGACATGATTTGTGAATAACAACCGCCTAAATTAATATCAATCAAATATCTTTGTTTTGGGTAAATAATGCTTCTATGTTCAATCGAGAGTTGTTAGGGGCTCCTTGCTCCTCATTTTGCACAAATTATTGGCACAATTTCTCTATGTTTGGATGATTTTTTCTTGTATTATTGAAAACATAGATCATGGAGAAGTATGAATTTGGAGAATGCGAGATGAACATAAAATAAGTTATTGAGAATGAATGAATTTATTGAAACAATATTTTTTTTCAGTTGTTACTAAAATTTTTTAAAATACACCGGCATCAATTTCCCCTCTTTAATATATAAAAAAATGTAATCCAATTAAATAGGAAAAACTCTCTTTAATATATTAAAAAATGTATCCGATTAAATAGGATAAAGAAAATTTTAAATTAATGGCAACAAAATTTAAAATATGCTCTCGTTGAGAGTTGAACTCAAGACCTCCCGCTTACTAAACGGGTGCTCTAACCAACTGAGCTACGAGAGCTGATGAAGACTAATCATTATTTTTTCTATATCAAAACATATATTAGTGTGTAAACCGAGGGCCAGGCAAAAGGAATAAAAAAAGATATATTCAATTTAAAATCGGCATAACATATTAAAATGATTTTATTTTCTATATAAGAAATATAAATCTAAGTTTTAAATTTTATTTAGTAATTAATATGAAATATCAAAAGGAGAATATATATCGTGATTTCCTCAAATACTTCTGCATTAAAAGGTAGTCATATATTTTTATCATTGTTGCGGTCAGACTCGATGCTCCGGTCGGGCCGAAATAAACTTAGGCCGTCTAAGCTGTCGGAGCGGTCGAGTGCGCACACAGTCAATGAGATATGAAAAGAACACAGATTTTATCGTGGAAAAACCTCTGAATTGGGTAAAAAACCACATTGACCTGGCTCGCTTGGTCGGAATCCACTAGCTGCTTGCGGTTACAAATATTTTGGAGAATCGAGGGCGACAGGCCGCCCCTCGTTACAATTTAGTGGAGAGAGAGAGAGCTCTCGGTGGGCAACAGGTTGCGTCTTTGAGGCTGTAGACGTCCCAGAATATCACGGGGAGTTGGTCTTCGCGGCTCTTTGGTTGCGGTGAGCGAGCGTAAGCTTGACGACGGCGGCGAGGCGGAGGCTCACCGGCGGCGAAGTGGTGGCTCGCAGGCTAATGCCGGCAGAGCTTCGGCTCGCCAAAGAAGGAAGAAGGAGAAGTAGGAGCAAGATGGAGGAAGTAGAGAAAAGTTCCTCCCCAAACGAGGAGTCTTGGAGGCTTATTTATAGGCCTCGGGGGGTGGTTACGGTGGTTATGCGGTTATCCGCACACCGTAACCACCTTCATATTTAATAATTAATTATAACTAATATATTAATATATTATTAATATATTATTATGATTATCCCATAATTATTGCCCCACTAACCATGATGGTTAGTGGGTAGTTGTTGTGGGAGGTGGTTACGGTGGTCACGCGGCTATCCGCACACCGTAACCATCATCATCATATATATTTTATAATAAACGAAATATATATTATTTATATTAAATGTAATAATAATAATATTATTATTATTATTATAATATTATTCCCTACAAACTCTCCCTCCACTAACCATGATGGTTAGTGGGTGGTTTCCCCCCAAACGGATGGAGGAGAGCTCGTGGGAGGAGAAGGAGATGAAGAAAATGGGATCGGCGTGTGCGGGATCGCACGCGCTGATCCCATACGCATCCGATCCCATGATCTCCACCGAAATGACGGGGATCACGAGGTGCTTGGCTATTTGCACCCCCTCATTATAAATAAGAGGGGGTGAGAGAGTGTCGTATCATATGCCCCCAAAATTCCCGTGGCTCGAGCGATTTTACGAGAGAGACGAGAATTTTCTCATGCGTTAAAGATGAACGGGAGTGGGAGTTCTCACCTTTTCTGGGGTTCACTGATCCGCGCGAGCCGGCTAACCGGTTATTTTGCATATCGTCATTTGTTGAAGAGAGAAGATTGTTGTGGTGTGGGGTATCTGGTGCCCTCGAGTGATACATTCCTTTTTGTATCCTTTGAAGTAGTTGGTCGTGTTTTTGCGATCGAATCCGCATTTGTTCCTATGTACGAAGTAGCTGGGACCTCAGCTGGAAGTGCAACTTTTTCTCGCGCGAGATTAACTCACGACTTTGATTGCACGAGGCAGGCTCGCGGCTCTTGCTCGCGCGAGATTTACTCGCGACTTAGTTTGCGCGAGACTGGCTCGCAGCTTTTGCTCGCGCGAGATTTACTCGCGACTTAGTTTGCGCGAGACTGGCTCGCGGCTTTTGCTCGCGCGAGATTTACTCGTGACTTGGTTTGCGCGAGACTGGCTCGCGGCTTTTGCTTGCGCGAGATTTACCCGTGACTTGGTTTGCGCGAGACTGGCTCGCGGCTTTGTTTGCACGAGGATTGTAAGACCCCCCCGCCCCTCCCCAGACTGAACCGAGTTCAGGGAGGGGGGGATCTTACTGCCGAAAGAAGACCACCCGGCGCTTTCCGGGTGGCGACGTCTCACCCACTCAAGCACTGAGCGGTCTCTTTGTCAGGCACAAGAATCATTACATCACATCAGATCGCACAGCGGAAGCAGATAATATAAAGAAAAACAAGCACACTGCTTATATTATACATTTAAATATGGCCGGAGCCTATCGTTTACGAAATATTGCCCGAAGGCTACATCGTCCAAAACAACAAGGAGCCATAGGCTAGTCTTTATTCTCTCGCACTCACGTCTCTGAAGATGGGAGGAGAGGCTGGGGTGTCCGATCGGGCCATCTCTAAGGCACGTATCTCATCCTGCGGGGTGGGGGCTTCGCGCTGTCCCGTTTCCTGTGATTGGTTATAAGAAGTAACCGTTAGTCACAGAGCTAAGTAGAACAATACATCCCCTCCCCGGATCCTTATCCGGGGGGGGGGGGGGGGGGGGGGGGGACGGCTAAAGGACAGAAATGAAATAGCCGAAGCAAGGAAGAGGGTTAGTAGCAGGTGAATATGTATATATATATATATAGGGCCGCTTGCCCTAAAGCCCGTATTTGCGCCGTATAGCAACCACACAACACTATATCGCGCAGACACACACCCAGGTATTCAAACCCGTACGCACACAAAAGACCCTGTGTCGACACAGTTTAGACCGCTTTCGTTCAAGCAGGGGAGCTAACCCCGCGGGCCTCACCGATGTGGCCGTCGGTGACAGTGGCCAGTCTTGCCACTTCTGAATGTAGTCGTACCGTATCATTCAGGCCCTCCTGTACAACTTGGTGTACCAACTGGATGTGAGCGACATCCGACGAGCCGATTTGTAGGCCGACCAGCGGAGGCAAAACTGCAGGTTCGGAGGGTGATAACCCGCTGCGCACATCTCCCTGTCGCCATGAGTCGTCAACCCACCCGCACCGGTACGAACGGTCTGCAAGCGTGACCAACCCGCCACTCCCAATCAATCTTCACCCGCTATATATAAAACAAACCCTTGGGCCACGTGGCAATTCTACTCGACCGGTCGCACGACCTTGGACCGGGAGGCTTAGCGGTATGAGGGCTCCTTGCTTGGGGCTAACCTGGGAGGAGAGACTCAACTCCGGATTTTCCCCAACTAAGGTCTCGCCGAAGGGAGGATAAGCACCGCATTTGTTGCCACGGCAGCTCTGCACTAGCAAGTAAAATAGGCCGAAGCAGGGGCCGTAACATTAAACAGAAATGTAGGCCGAAAGCAGAGGCCATAACGATAAGCAGAAAGTAGGTCGAAAGCAAAGACCATGTAATAAACAGAATAGTAGGCCGAAAGCAGAGGCCATGTAATAAACAGAATAGTAGGCCGAAAGCAGATGCCATAATGATAGGACCAGTGTAAGACTGGATTTAATTGAAAGTACAGAAAGTAAGTGCGGGGGACCAGTGCGAGACTGGATTTAATTGAAAGTACAGAAAATAAGTGCGGGGGACCAGTGCGAGACTGGATTTAATTGAAAGTACAGAAAATAAGTGCGGGGGACCGGGAAGGGGGAAACCCTCCGGCGGTTGCCCGGCGGCCTGGAGCCGCCGGCCGCCGCCGGGGGAGGGGGTTATCCCCCTACAGGAAGTGCGGGGAGGAGGGGGAGGCCACGGGCGCCGCCGGCCGTGCCCGCTGCCGGCCCGGCCGCCTCCCCTGTGCCGGCGCCGAGGTCCTCGAGTGGGACCCCCTCCCCCCCAGCGCCACTGCCGGCGCTGGGGGAGAGGGCTTCCTCGGCCGCCTCCTCCCCGAACCTTGCAAGGCTCGGGGCGGCGGCCGGCGGCGCTCCGGCGACAGGGGGAGGGGGGTCTTCCTCCGGGAGGTGGGAAGGAGGAGGGGAGGTGGTTCTACCTGGTGAGGGGCTCGGGTGGAGGGGCGGCCGGCCATGAGGGAGGAGGTGGTGGCGGCGGCTTGCTCCGGCAAGGAGGAAGAGGGGGTGGCTGGCTGGGGGGGCTGCCGGCAGAGGAGAGTTGAGAGAGAGAGAGGGGTGGTGTGGGGTGAATTGGAGAGGGGCTGCCCCTCCTTTTATAGGAAGGAGGGGAGCTCTCCCCCCCCCCTCTCCCTCCCTTCCACGTGTATGAAGGGAGGGTGAGTGGGGGGAGATATTTTCTCCCCCCCCCCCCCCCCCCCCCCCGCCCCCCCCCCCCCCCTTCCTTTCTCTCTCTTGCCCCTTGCCCCAATAGGGGCAGCCCCCCCCCCCCCTCCCCCTTGGGGGGGTTTTTCTCTCTCCCCCCCCTTTTCTTTAGCAATTTCGAGTTCGGGGGGGGGGGGGGGGGGGGTTGACTAAGTCAACTTAGGGCGGGGTCCTCCTTGGCTCCCGGGGCACGATAAGAGTTGCCGGGGCCGATGCCGTGTTCGTGTGCTTTATATCTCGTGCGTTGCACTGAGGCGATCTGCATAGGACTAAAATGGCATACTCTCCATACGACCTCATATCGAGACGCAACGAGTTCCGTTGTGCTTGTATTGGTCATACGATCCTAACGGAACTGACAGAAGTCAATTCGGGGTTCGTACGACCATTATTCACAATAATGGGGTGGTGGCGCGCTACGATACCTAAAATGGTTATTTTCTCCAAATGACCTCGGATCGAAGTGCAACGAATTCCGTTGCGCTCGTATTGTCCATACGAGTTCAACGGAACTGACGGAAATCAATTCGGGGTTCGTACGATCACTATTCATAATAATGAGGTAGTGGCGCGCTACGATACCCGAAATGGTCGTTTTCTCCAAACGACCTCGGATCGAAGTGCAACGAATTCCGTTGCGCTCGTATTGTCCATACGAGTTCAACGGAACTGACGGAAGTCAATTTGGGGTTCGTACGGTCACTATTCATAATAATGAGGTAGTGGCGCGCTACGATACCCGAAATGGTCGTTTTTCTCCAAACGACCTCGGATCGAAGTGCAACGAACGTTGCGCTCGTATTGTCCATACGAGTTCAATGGAACTGACGGAAGTCAATTCGGGGTTCGTACGGTCACTATTCATAATAATGAGGGTGGCGCGCTACGATACCCGAAATGGTCGTTTTCTACTGCTCGGGCCTACTTTTATTGGGCTCACTAGGGTCTAGTGGCCCAATAAAAGTCGGGATGTTACAATCCAATAAAAATAAAGAGATTTTCGTCCCCGAAAATTGGCTAAAGTAGGGGTTTAAAGGATGACATACCTGGGGAAACAGTACCGGGTATCTCTCCCGGACGAGGGCTTCTGGTTTCCAGGTGAACTCTTCGCGTCCTCCGTTTGACCATAAGATCTTGACCATTGTGACGGTTTTGTTCCGCAACTCTTTGATCTTGGAGTCCACTATCTTCACAGGTTCGAGTCGGACAGATCGGTCGGATTGTACTGATGTTGGTGGTGTGGGAAGGTGCTGCTCGGGTTGGCGAAGTACGCGTCTCAGCGAAGAGACGTGAAACACGTCGTGGAGGTTTCCTAGTTCAGATGGCAGGGCTAATCTATAGGCCACCGGGCCAACTCTTTCGATGACTGGATACGGGCCTAGATAGCGGGGGTCCAGCTTTTTCTGCCTCTTGATTCGTGATATCCCATGCATAGGCTTAATCTTCAAGAAAACCATATCTCCCACTTGGAATTCCACTTGCCGATGACGTGCGTCGTAATACTTGGCCTGCCGGCTCTGCGCTTCCAGCATGCGTTCCCGGATTAATCTTATCGCGGCGGTGGTATCGTCGATGTAGGTGACTCCCAAGGCTTCGGGGTCCTCATCCTGTGCCCAAGATAGCGGGGTTCGACAGCGTCTTCCGTAGAGGGCTTCGTAAGGTGCCATCTTGATGCTTGCCTGGAAGCTGTTGTTATATGAAAACTCTACCAGAGGTAGTAACTACTCCCATGGTTCGTTGTGTTCCACTATGCATAATCGGAGAAGATCTTCCATCGTCCGATTCGTTCTTTCCGTCTGCCCATCGGTCTGGGGGTGGAAGGCGGTGCTAAAAGCTAATCTGGTTCCTAGATAAGCTTGCACTCTTCTCCATTCCTTCGATGTAAAGCGCCCGTCGCGGTCCGAGATGATTGATTTGGGTATTCCATGAAATCAGACTACCTGCTCGATAAATAGTCGGGCTAGAATGTCGACACTGTCACCTTGCCGGTTTGGGATGAATCGGGCTACCTTGGTGAGGCGGTCCACTACTACCCATATGGAGTCGTTACCTGCACGGGATCGGGGTAAGCCATGGACAAAATCCATGGAAATATCCTCGAACTTCCATTCCGGGATGGGCAGGGGTTGTAGTAGGCCTCCTAGGCTTCGACATTCTGCCTTGACCATTTGACAGGTCTGGCAGTGCGCAACATAGTTGGTGACATCCCTCTTCATTCCTGGCCAGTACAAGGTCCTTCGCAGGTCCGTATACATTTTTACTACTCCCGGGTGTATCGAGTACCTGGTCTGGTGCGCTTCGCGGAGGATTTCTTCCCGAATTCCTTCTGTTGCGGGGATGAATATGCGGTGTCTGAACTGTAGGATGCCATCGTACAAATTGTAATCCTCCTGCGCACCATGTTGCAGGGCTTGAATGATCGGGGCTGCTTCTACGTCAATCTTCTGAGCTTCTCTTATCCTATTCCGGATGTCGCACTGTATTTCCATCCAGTAGAGCTGGGCCTGGTATTCCATCGGATTTCTGCGGGCGATGAGGATAATATCCATTTCCGCCAACGATTTGACTAACTCCTCTGGCACCATTTCTAACCAACTCCCGGTCCTCGGAGGCTGCCTACTCAAGGCGTCTGCAACCTTATTAGCCTTGCCGGGGTGGTACTGGAGGGCGAAGTCATAATCACAGAGAAATTCTAACCACCGGCGTTGCCGGAGGTTCAGCTCTTTCTGGGTGAAGACGTATTTGAGGCTTTTATGATCGGAGAAGATTTCGCATCGTACCCCGTAGAGGTAGTGTCTCCAGACTTTTAACGCGAAAACTACCGCCCCCAGCTCCAGATCGTGGGTGGCGTAGTTTAGTTCATGCGGCTTGAGCTGACGTGAGGCGTAGGCAATCACCTTGCCATGTTGCATAAGCACGGCCCCCAGTCCTTTCAGAGAGGCATCATCATAGATTTGGAAACCCTCGGTATCGGAGGGGAGGGTTAGGATTGGGGCCGATATCAGCCGGTTCTTTAGTTCGATGAATGCCGCCTCGCATTCGGGAGACCATTGGAAGGTCACATCCTTCTTGGTGAGAGAGGTAAGTGGTAACGCGATTTTGGAGAAACCTTCGACGAACTTACGGTAGTAGCCAGCGAGGCCAAGGAAACTTCGGATGTCTGCTGCTGTCTTAAGTGGCGGCCAATTTCGTACCACTTGCACCTTGGCTTGATCCACCGCTACTCCGTTCTTGTTGATGGTGTGTCCCAGAAAGCTGACTTCTTCCATCCAGAACTCGCATTTGCTAAACTTGGCGAAGAGCGAGTGCTCTCTTATCTTAAGTAGTACCATTTGGAGGTGCCTGGAGTGATCGGTTTTGTTCTTTGAGTAGATGAGAATATCATCTATGAAGACTATTACGAAATGGTCCAGGAAGGGTTTGAATACCGTATTCATCAAAGCCATGAAGGCGGACGGGGCATTGGTTAACCCAAATGGCATCACCATGAACTCGTATAGTCCGTAGCGAGAGCTGAAGGCGGTCTTGGGAATGTCCTCTTCTCGCACTCTAAGTTGATAGTAGTCGGACCTTAAGTCCATCTTGGAAAAGACGTACGCGCCTTGCAGTTGATCGAATAGTTCATCTATCCGGGGTAGGGGATAGGTATTCCGGACAGTGAGTTTATTCAAACCTCTGTAGTCGATGCAGAGACGCAACGATCCATCCTTCTTTTTAACGAACAGTACTGGGGCTCCCCAGGGAGAGGTACTAGGACGTACGAATCCTGCGTCGACTAACTCTTGTAGCTGAATCTTGAGCTCGGCCAGTTCCCTCGGGGCCATCCGGTACGGTGCTCGGGACACTGGTTGGGCTCCTTGAGTAAGTTCGATTTGGAAGTCCACTTCCCGTTGCGGGGGCAACCCGGGGAGTGACTCTGGGAAGATATCTGGGAAGTCCCTGATCACAGGTACTTTAGCGAGTACTTGCGTCGTGTTCTCCATCTCAAAGTAGATTAGGTATATCTCTTCCTTCCGTCGAACTGCCTTGACGGTTTGTGCAGATGTTAAGATAATGCGGGTGACGGAGGGTATACCTGCTAGCGTGATAAATTGTCCATTTGGATTCTTGAGGCAGATTTCTCGAGTCGAACAATTGATTTGGGCGCTGTGCTCGGCCAACCAATCCATCCCCAGAATGATGTCGAATCCGGTTATTGCTAAGATGGTGGCGTTGACTTCGAACTCTATGCCTCCCAGCATTGCTTGGAAGGAACATTTCTCGGTGGAAGTCATGTCTGACCCATCCGGGAGTCGTATTCGGATCGACATCCCGGATGATCTCACCGTGTTCCCTTTGTCAGCGATGAAGTTTTGTGCAACGAAAGAGTGTGTGGCGCCGGTATCGAACAGTGTTTTAGCGGGATGACCTTCTACCAAAAGTAGACCTGATAATATATATACTATGATCATAAGCTTTTCATAAATATACAGGAGTAGGGATGACATATACAAAAGTCCCAATATATAAAGCTACAACATCTCCTAGGATATCATACTATCGGAAGTAGATACCTATCACTACGTCAGGAGCAGGACCGTGCTGGAGATCCAACGCGTATGCCTCAAGCGGTGCTGCTCTGCCCTGCCTAGCCGGCTCCCTCCTGCCTGCAGGACGTCCTCTGCGTCCACCTCGTCCTCTCTCTGCCGCTCTCTGTACTGCTCCTAAACCGGGTCTCCCGGTAGCCTGTGGGCAGAAGGCTCGTATATGCCCAGGCTGCTGGCATAGGTAGCAGTTCCCTGCGAAGGGAACATCTCGTCGTGCGGCTGGGACGACCTGAGGTGCTGGGGCTGGGGGTGCTGGTCGGGGCTGGGGTGCTGGTCGGGGCTGGGGTGCCTGTCTATATGGCTGGTGACGCTGACGCTGTCTCCCGTCTCGGCCCTTCCTGCGAGGACCTACCCCTCTCTCTCGGCCCTGAGTCTGGGGAACACCTACATGTCCCCTCCGCTGCTGGGCTACCATCTGCTGGTCCATCTCTAGAGCGGTGGCATGTGAGGCGATCGTGTGGAAGGATGCCTGGGAAATCATGATCAGGGCCTGACGGAGGTCGTCTCGTAATCCCCGATAAAATCTGGCCGCTCTGTCCCTATCCGTACCTGCTAAGGTCCCGGCGAAGCGGGCCAGGTGGATAAACTCTCTCTGGTAGTCTGGAACCGTCCTATCTCCCTGCCTGATCTGTAGGAACCGCTCCTGGAGTGCCATCCGGTCTGCATCCGAAATGAAATGCTCTAAGAAGGCCTCTGAGAACTCCCCCCAGATAATGGTGCTGAGGGGTCGCCCTCTAAAAGTGGAGCGGCTAGCTGCCCTCCACCAGTCCCGGGCATAGCCCTCCAACATGGTCACCACTAGGGACATTGCGGCTACTGCTGGGCACATCATCCCTACAAGAAGCTCCTCTACCCTCTCCACCCACTCCTCGGCCTGGATGACTGACTCTGTACCCCGAAAGGCGGGGGGCCTTAGCCCTCGGAATGTCGTCAGTAGATCGGTGGGTACGGTGGCCTGCTGGGGTGGCCGTAAGGTGGCTGTCTGGAAGGCGGCCAACAGGGCTACCAGGGTCTACCCGAGTTCTGTCTCTCCGAACGGAACTGTGGCTGGAGCGGTCTGAGCTGGTGGTGGAGTGGTAGGGTGGTACTGGTCTCGAGAGGAGGACCTTCCGTTACTTGACTCCGGCATCTGGAGAAGTAACAAACGGGTGTCAGAACTTGCAAAAATAAGGGAATTTTGCAGGACTGAAAGAAAAGGAAGCGGAAAGCGTGTGGGTGTACTATCGTGCAGTCTCGAGTCCTTAACCTTAAACCTAAAGGGTCTACCAGGCTTCCGCTGCGTGGTTCGTCCCGAACCAAGAAACGGAACCGGGGAAGGGAGGATCGAAAGACTGCCCAATGTGGTCGGATCGTGGTAGCTCTGATCCATTTGTAAGACCCCCCCCCCCTCCCCAGGCTGAACCGAGTTCAGGGAGGGGGGATCTTACTGCCGAAAGAAGACCACCCGGCGCTTTCCGGGTGGCGACGTCCCACCCACTCAAGCACTGAGCGGTCTCTTTGTCAGGCACAAGAATCATTACATCACATCAGATCGCACATCGGAAGCAGATAATATAAAGAAAAACAAGCACACTGCTTATATTATACATTTAAATATGGCCGGAGCCTATCGTTTACGAAATATTGCCCGAAGGCTACATCGTCCAAAACAACAAGGAGCCCTAGGCTAGTCTTTATTCTCTCGCACTCACGTCTCTGAAGATGGGAGGAGAGGCTGGGGTGTCCGATCGGGCCATCTCTAAGGCACGTATCTCATCCTGCGGGGTGGGGGCTTCGCGCTGTCCCGTTTCCTGTGATTGGTTATAAGAAGTAACCGTTAGTCACAGAGCTAAGTAGAACAATACATCCCCTCCCCGGATCCTTATCCGGGGGCGACGGCTAAAGGACAGAAATGGAATAGCTGAAGCAAGGAAGAGAGTTAGTAGCAGGTGAATATGTATATATATATGTATATATATATATATAGATAGGGCCGCTTGCCCTAAAGCCCGTATTTGCGCCGTATAGCAACCACACAACACTATATCGCGCAGACACACACCCAGGTATTCAAACCCGTACGCACACAAAAGACCCTGTGTCGACACAGTTTAGACCGCTTTCGTTCAAGCAGGGGAGCTAACCCCGCGGGCCTCACCGATGTGGCCGTCGGTGACAGTGGCCAGTCTTGCCACTTCTGAATATAGTCGTACCGTATCATTCAGGCCCTCCTGTACAACTTGGTGTACCAACTGGATGTGAGCGACATCCGGCGAGCCGATTTGTAGGCCGACCAGCGGAGGCAAAACTGCAGGTTTGGAGGGTGATAACCCGCTGCGCACATCTCCCTGTCGCCATGAGTCGTCAACCCACCCGCACCGGTATGAACGGTCTGCGAGCGTGACCAACCCGCCACTCCCAATCAATCTTCACCCGCTATATATAAAACAAACCCTTGGGCCACGTGGCAATTCTACTCGACCGGTCGCACGACCTTGGACCGGGAGGCTTAGCGGTATGAGGGCTCCTTGCTTGGGGCTAACCTGGGAGGAGAGACTCAACTCCGGGTTTTCCCTAACTAAGGTCTCGCCGAAGGGAGGATAAGCACCGCATTTGTTGCCACGGCAGCTCTGCACTAGCAAGTAAAATAGGCCGAAGCAGGGGCCGTAACATTAAACAGAAATGTAGGCCGAAAGCAGAGGCCATAACGATAGGCAGAAAGTAGGCCGAAAGCAAAGACCATATAATAAACAGAATAGTAGGCCGAAAGCAGAGGCCATGTAATAAACAGAATAGTAGGCCGAAAGCAGAGGCCATAATGATAGGACCAGTGCAAGACTGGATTTAATTGAAAGTACAAAAAGTAAGTGCGGGGGACCAGTGCGAGACTGGTTTAATTGAAAGTACAGAAAATAAGTGCGGGGGACCAGTGCGAGACTGGATTTAATTGAAAGTACAGAAAGCAGTAAAATCATAAGAAGAAATGGTTAGTAGTCCAATCACTCCATAAGAGGAGGCTTCGATCGACGACTCCGTTCTTTTATTATCGTCGCGGCGGGGTAAATTTCGGTGCCACGCCGCGACGTCGTTCCGATTTTTGCGTTGCTTTTCCGAGCTTAGCCGATTCTTTAGATTAATACGCATGATTTTGATAAGCATCTTAAAATATGCGTCGAGGGGCGCCGATTTATTTCGATGAATATCGCTCTTTTCCGGGCGTCTATTTTTTATTGTAGAAGCCTTTAAGGGATCAAATCAAAAGGTCGCACCTCCCAACTTTGATAGTATTTGCAAAATACCTATACTTAGAGCCCCTAATTTTTTGGGAATTTTAGAAACTCATTTGGGCATTTTATTTCCTAAAATAAACTTTATAATGGGTTTTAAAAATAGTAAAACTCCTCCCAAAAATCCCAAAAAAAATACAGGAGGCGCCCATAAGAGTGGGGCACAATTTTCATTTAGGAAATTTCTTTTGAAAAGGCCCCATTTTTCCTCAGAAAAATGGGGAAGGGAAACAGGGGGTGGGGTGCGGTTAGAGGCAGGGAAGAGAGCAGGGGGCGCCACACCGGGCGCACTCCTTGGGTCCCCACAGCGGATCTGCCGCGGATCCGCTGTGGGGCCGCACAGTTTGAGGCGGGAGGCGGGGTTAAGGAAATGGGGGCCGCTCGATCTCCTGGGGGAGATCGTGCGGCCCCCGCTCGCGCACGGGTGGCAGCCGCTGCCGCCGCCGGGCAGCGGCCGGCTGGGGCCGGCGCCGCCCCCGGTCGGTGCGCCGGGGGCCGGCGACTCCTCCGGGGGTGGTCCGGTGGCCTGGCGCCGCCGGCCACCGCCGGGGGAGGTGATACAGAGGGCGGGAGGCGGTGGCGTGGCCTGCATGGGCCATGCAGGCCCGCTGCGCCGCCGCCCCCGCCGAGGGGCCACCGGTGCCGCCCCCGATCGGTGCGCCGGGGGTCGGCGCCTACTCCGGTGGTGGCCCGGTGGCCTGGCGCCGCCGGACCCCACCGGAAAGCGGGGCAGAGGGGACGGGGAGGCGCGGCGCAGCCGACACGAGCCATGCCGGCTTGCTGTGCCGCCGCCTCCTCGTGCGCAGCCCTCCCTGCCGCCCCTGGTCGGGGCGCCGGGAAGGGGGAAACCCTCCGGCGGCCTGGAGCCGCCGGCCGCCGCCGGGGGAGGGGGTTATCCCCCTACAGGAAGTGCGGGGAGGAGGGGGAGGCCACGGGCGCCGCCGGCCGTGCCCGCTGGCGGCCCGGCCGCCTCCCCTGTGCCGGCGCCGAGGTCCTCGAGTGGGACCCCCTCCCCCCCAGCGCCACTGCCGGCGCTGGGGGAGAGGGCTTCCTCGGCCGCCTCCTCCCCGAACCTTGCAAGGCTCGGGGCGGCGGCCGGCGGCGCTCCGGCGACAGGGGGAGGGGGGGGGGGGTCTTCCTCCGGGAGGTGGGAAGGAGGAGGGGAGGTGGTTCTACCTGGTGAGGGGCTCGAGTGGAGGGGCGGCCGGCCATGAGGGAGGAGGTGGTGGCGGCGGCTTGCTCCGGCAAGGAGGAGGAGGGGGTGGCTGGCTGGGGGGCTGCCGGCAGAGGAGAGTTGAGAGAGAGAGGGGTGGTGTGGGGGGAATTGGAGAGGGGCTGCCCGTCCTTTTATAGGAAGGAGGGGAGCTCTCCCCCCCCCCCCTCTCCCTCCCTTCCACGTGTATGAAGGGAGGGTGAGTGGGGGGAGATATTTTCTCCCCCCCCCCCCCTTCCTTTCTCTCTCTTGCCCCTTGCCCCAATAGGGGCAGCCCCCCCCCCCCCCCCCCCTTGGGGGGGGGGGGGGGGGTTTCTCTCTCCCCCCCCCCCCTTTTTCTTTAGCAATTTCGAGTTTGGGGGGGGGGGGGTGACTAAGTCAACTTAGGGCGGGGTCCTCCTTGGCTCCCGGGGCACGATAAGAGTTGCCGGGGCCGATGCCGGGTTCGTGTGCTTTATATCTCGTGCGTTGCACTGAGGCGATCTGCATAGGACTTGTTGAAACCAGCAACTGGTCTCTTGAGTTCGGGCCCCCTCGGGGTGTAGCCGATGCTTATTTCTCCCTCACTAGACTCTCTTGACGGTGGATGCTGGAAACGGAATAGACCCAAGGATGAAGCGAGGAGGTCCCGCCACACACCCGGAAGATCTTAGAGAGCTTCCCCTCCCAAACCAAAGCTCAACCGGGCACCTTGGAGGGCACTGGCTGTAAGACCCCCCCTCCCACTCGACGGTCCGACCGGGGGATCTTATCGCACACCACCCTTTAGCACGACGCCGAAGCGACTCCGAAGGGTGAAGGCACTAGCTTCTCCAACCCTTTTCCTTGAACACTCCGAAGTCACGCCTAGGGGTGGTGTTAAGCGAAAGTCACTACACACCAACAGAGTAAGGAAGCAGTATTTTAGCGGAAGACATCATTAGAGAGTGCGCTTTGTTACCCTTAGCGGAAGACATTATTTATAGCGGAAGATTAAATATCACAGAAACCATAATTTCAAAACCTGTATGAGTAATATTGATTTCGCCGCCGCAATGAATCCTATCCATCAAGGCTTCATTGCATCATATATATATATACCCTGAGATAGGGCACAACAAAAGGAGATGCGGCTTAATAAACCTTTATACCTGACGTAGCCTGATCCGTGGCTTCATCCACACCTAGGTGCTGTCACTCATCCGCACCTGTCACCTGTGCTAAAGACAAGTTATTAGAACTACAAACAGAATCCAACTCCTACTAACACACAAACATAATATAACAATTATAAGGAAGGGGATGTCTGGACTCTTATTGGGCCGAGGCGGTCTTCCCGCGACCACCGCCTACGTACTCCGTATCATCCTGCATACGGCCTCAGACCCACGTAGTTCTATTAGTTTCGCACGGGTTGCCCTCCCAGACCGTCCGTCGTGCGGGTTGCCCTAGAGTAAAACTCATAGGCCATCTGATTTTATCCCTTGTCACATTCCCGAAGGCAACATTTTATTCTCGTAGGAATTATATCTCGAAGGCAACATTTCATTCCCGTAGGAATTATTTCTCGAAGGCAACATTTCATTCCCGTAGGAATTATTTCTCGAAGGCAACATTTCATTCCCGTAGGAATTATTTCTCGAAGGCAACATTTCATTCCCGTAGGAATTATTTCTCGAAGGCAACATTTCATTCCCGTAGGAATTATTTCTCGAAGGCAACGTTTCATTCCCGTAGGAATTATTTCTCGAAGGCAACATTTCATTCCCGTAGGAATTATTTTCTCGAAGGCTACTATTTTCATAAGAGAAGAAAAGAGACGCCCTTAAAGATCAGCAATATATCCACCCGCAACCTGTAGGAGGAGAGAAGACGAACTCTATAAAAGCTTAGCATATCTTCATCCGAGAAGGTAACACTATTTTAACCCGGCTGGCAATTAAATCGAGCCATCTTCATATGGCCCATAGGCTCCCGTCAATCATTTGGGTGCTTGGTGTTCAAACCCAAGTCACCTATATAACATTTCCATTGGTATTGGTACCACATCAAAAGAAGAGGGAGTATTTCCACCTTTAATCAACATCAGAATTTGTGAAGGGGTAGAGAGGGAAGAAGTGTTAGAGAGTATGAGAAGGAGGTAGTAACAACAAAGCCCATCTACCAAAAGCACATCAACAACCCTCACTTCACAAGGTAGGCCCCAACATTAATTGATAGTGGCAGCAACAGGTTTTTATGACAGTAGCCCCCAATGCCAACAGCCTCAGCTAACAAGGGTAAGAGCAGCCCCAAGGCAAAACAGCCCTAGTAATCAAGGTAAAGAGCAGCTCAAGTAAAACAGCCCCAGCTAGCAAAACAGCCACAAACAAACAGCCCCCAACAAAACAGCTCACAAGGCAGCCCCCTATTATCACAACAAGGAGCAGCCCCCAACTAATAAGGAGCAGCCCCCAAAACCCAACAAGGAAAGGAGCAACCCAAAGCAACAAACATGCAGCCCAACTCAACAAGGAGCAGCACCCAAACCAACAAGGAAAGGAGCAGCCCCATTTCAACAAACCTGCAGTCCAACTCAACAAGGAGCATCCCCCAAACCAACAAGGAGAGGAGGGTAACAACAGCCCCCAAATACCCAACATAAGAAGCAGCCCCCCAAGAAAAACAAACCAACAGGGAAGGAGCAGCCCAAACCACCAACCTGCAGTCCAACTTAACAAGGAGCAGCCCCCAAACCAACAAGGGAAGGAGGGTAACAACAGCCCCCAAATACCCAACATAAGAAGCAGCCCCCCCCCCCCCCCCCCCCCAAGAAAAACAAACCAACAGGGAAGGAGCAGCCCAAACCACCAACCTGCAGTCCAACTTAACAAGGAGCAGCCCCCCCAACCAACAGGGAAGGAGCAGCCCAAAGCAACAACAAAAGAGGCAACTCCAAATCAACAAGGCAAGAGAGCAGCCCCACATCACCCTACCTGCAGTCCAACTAAAGGAGGAGCAGCCCCCAAACCAACAAGGAGAGGAGGGTAACAACAGCCCCCAAATACCCAACATAAGAAGCAGCCCCCCAAGAAAAACAAACCAACAGGGAAGGAGCAGCCCAAACCACCAACCTGCAGTCCAACTTAACAAGGAGCAGCCCCAAATATAGAGATTTAAAGTTTTAAACTCCCAATTTATCAAACTTGGCAGCCCATAGATAAAGAACATAGCAACAGCCCTTGATTAGACAAGGAATAAGATGTAGCCTCCAACCAAGAACATGTATAACAGCACCCCCCATATATTAACAAAAGAAAAAGGGCAGCACCCCCCCATAGATGTAACTAGGAAAGAAAAAGAAGGCAGCACCCCATATGTATATAGATATCAACCCAAATTTAGCCCAAAAAAAACTGCCAACATAAGCCTCCAAAAACCAGGTAATGAGGACTGCCAGCACAAGCCCTCCCCTTTAAACAAAGAGAACAAGGCAGCCCCATTTAAAACAACAGCAGCAGCCCCCTCCTTTTAAACAAAATAAACAAGGTTTCTAGAGGCACATAATACCCAATAAATCAGAAATTTTGCCAACGAAAATGTCCAGGATCGGAATTTAGCCAATAAGGATGTCCAAGATCAGTAGCCTTTCAGGCAGCTAGCATAAGTAAGACAAATTTCTCGCAAGAAAACCAAGCCACTTATAGCATATGATCCAAGGAATCCCTAGCATAAAAGCAAGCAGCCAATAGCCTGGATAAATAAACCCATGTATTCTAAAAGCTTCTCATCAAACTCCTCCAAGTTCTATAAGTGAAACCCCATACCAGGCCCACTCTAAACCTACTAATTATGTGCATATATATATAAGAACTTGCATAGCCAGTGAGAGAGAGGGAGAGAGAGATGATCTTGCCAATATATATATATATAAATTTATCTTCATATAACCATCAACCCCATAACTAATCCTGAGCAGTATAGTAGGAAGACCTATAAATGGAAGAAAAATTGCAGTTTTCCCAAGTTGCTTGGAGTCAAGCCTCCATTGCTTATAGCAACCCCCCATCTCCAAACTATTATCAAGATTTCATTTCGTAGGAAAAGTAGATTAGGAAGAAGTTACCATAAATCACATGGGAGATGAAGATGAACAAAATTCAATATCCTCCCAATTAAGGTGGCTGCATCTTCACCTCCCAATTATATTTATTCGTGTTAGCATAATAAAGCAGGAGGTTGAGGATCATTCGAAACCATGAGAGGTTAATCAAATGTTTTTTCCCGGTTTGCCGAGACTTGATCCAAAGTTATACTTATGCATATCATTACTTCTTTCATTATTCAGGTTTTTCATCTTTAAAATGCTAGTTTGCAGAAAATGAAATCTATGGGGCATGGAGAGAGAGATAGAAGGAGAGGGAGATTCAATCTCCACCCCTTTTTGGAGTAGTTCGACTCCATTAATCCACGCCTAATCAAGAGGTAAGAGGAAGATTTTCTGCCATGAGAGGGAGAGTAGAGGAAATAGGAGGGGGGGGGGAGATGATGGAGAAGAGGGGACCTTGCCGTCGAGCCTTCCAGAAACGAAGGCGAAGCCTTCCATTTATAGCCAGAACCGGCCAATCGGAAGCTCCCACCGGAGCTCCTTTTCCGAATCCAAAAGCACAGGTGGCCATCGCCCCATGGGCACTCGTCCAGGGAGGAAGATCGAGCTTGGGTTCGCGATCCTGCCACCGGAGCTCGCCCCCTGGTTTAGCCGCTCCCCCTTCTTTCGCTAGTTCTGATTTTAGGATTCCCCATAATATGCTTTTTAGCTCCTTAATATATGTACATATATTAGTATATATATATAATCATATATTTATATTCATATATAGGTATATTATATATATATCATAACTCCCAACAGAAACGCCACTAAAATGTGCAGAGGGTGCCGTTGTGTTCGTGTCAACCCTACGAAGCTAACGAAAGCATCCGAAGTCGATTCCGAGTCCGTTCACCCAACATTTTAAAATGGCGTTGTTGTCGCGCTCGACGTTACTCAAAATAGTGGTTTTCTTAAAACGACCTCGGATTGAAACGAAACGAGTTCCGTTGCACTCGTGTCGACTATACGAGTCTAACGTAATTGACGAAAGTCGATTCGGAGCATGTATGCTCCATATTCTAAAACTGCGTCGTCGTGACGCGCTGTGATACTCAAAACGGTTACTTTCACCAAATGACCTCTGATCGAAACGAAACGAGTTCCGTTGCACTCGTGTCGACTATACGAGTCTAACGTAACTGACGGAAGTCGATTCGGAGCACGTATGCTAGATGAACAACTTTGACGTTGTGGCGAGGCACGATGCTGCCCAAAAAAAGTCATTTCTCTAACTGACCACCTCTAGGTGGTGAAGGTCGGGTCGTGATTGCCTGATGACCCGGCCTAGATTCCTCCAAGGGTTCAACTGAACCGGCTAGGCCCCTTTTTCAAAGTCGGGATGTTACACTGGCTGCCAACCAAAACTAGCCTAGAGGAGAGGATTCTCTAAAATCGGATCTCCTCCAAGGTGCCCTTAAGGGTCTATTTATAGTTTTCCTAGGCTGGTCTGTAAATAGCCTGAATCCGCCTTTTAATTTTACTAACCGCACCCCAAATTGGTCTGCTAATAGCCTAACTCCGCTGTTCCGAAGGGCTATTTGCAGCCCACCAGGGGTATTATGGTCATTTTCCCCTCACACCCATTTGGGCGAATGGTCCGTGAGGGCACCATTCGCTGGGCATCCGCCTGGCTGTGCGAATGCCCACGTTTCCGGGCGAATGGTCCGTGAGGGCACCACTCGCCTAGCGCCTTCTCTCCTACAGCTTACCCCCACCAATCCGGGGGCATTTTTTCCTTCCTTGGCCTGGGCGAGTGACCCGGCGAATGATCCGGACGACCCAGGTTTCGCCAGTTGGCTGGGGGGGGGGGGCCCACTCGGCGAATACGGGTTGTACGCAATCCCCGCTCTTTATGAGCGGTTCCTACGGTCGTAAAGAACAGTCCAACCCTGTATTCGGTGAGTGCTTGCTGACTGGATTCACAAGATTCCGTGGGTCCCACCGCCACCTTATATATATACCCTCATGTCAGGTTTCTCTGGACCACTCCCTCATCTTGGCTCGGAGTTTCTCCACCTCCTAATGTCTTTCCACAAACCTTCTGCGAAACCCCTCTCGCGAGAGATGATCGACCGGCTGGCTGCGGCTCAAGCTGCAACGGCCCCCAGGGCATCCAAATTTGCTCCCTGGATGATGTCTAAACGGGATCCGAGCGCCCCCTATGTCTCGCGTCGAGCCAAGACGATTCGGCTGAATCGTCAGAGAGGCGAGACTGCCTCGGAGTCTCCGGCGGATACTCCACCGGCGAACACGCTGGCGGATGCCCTTCCGGACCCCGCGGTGCTGGTATGAGGATTCTTCCTGTCTCCATTTAGTTCTTGTCCCTTACCCTGCGCTTATTCCGACCATTCGCAGGGGGCTTTGGTACCTGAGGACGGCCATGGGGCCGTTTTGAGCAGTGCGGTGGTGCCACCTCCCGCGGACGAGGTACCTCCTCCCGATCTGGATCTTGCTCCTCCGCCTCCTCCTGGGGAGACTGTACCCCAACCCCGTGAGTTGTGAACCTTCTCGCTTTTTCCTTTTATGTTGTCGGCTACTAATCATTACCTTTTCGCAGCCCTCAACCCTGACGTCCCGCTGCGGGACTCCATTCCTCCCAGTCCCCCTGCTCAGGTGAACCCCGCCGTCACCGCGAATGAACGGAGGGTCTCCTCTGAGCGAGAGCTGGATCAGCCTCTCCGTGCTGATGACCGTGCGGATGCTCCGGCTCCTCCTTCACAGCCTTACCGTCCAGGAAAGGGAAAGGTCTTACCTCCCGCCTGGCTGTTTGGGTCGCACCCCCATTCGTCTCGTCCTTCGGGTCACCCGGATCCCATCCCAGGTCAGTTCACTCACCCGCCTCTATTGTACTCGCATACTTCATCACCACTAACCTAGTTGTGATTCCGCAGGCTATCGAGAAGCCTCCCCCTTCGACTCCTACTACGAGGGGGGAGAGGGAATGCTCTCGCCTCTCCCTTCCCCGGGGGATCTTGCCGACTTCCTGGGTGATTCCTCGGATCACGCGACCCTGAAGGATCGGATCTCGGAGGTCCTGGGGAAGCTCATCCACATCCAGCGAAACGTGGCCAGCCAGGTGGACGACGTGCGGCTGAGAGTCGCGCGTGAGTTGAAGGACCTTCGACGAAGTCACTCGCATCTTCTCGCGGAGGTGGAGCGGCTAGGAGGTGAGGGAGGGGAGTTGTCTCCCGGAACACACGCCGCGCGAGCCCGGGACCAACTTCAACTGGCTTCCCATGAGATCACCAATATGCTCGCTTATTACCGCCCGCGAATGCCCATGGAAGCTGGATCGCGAAAGCGAGGTCGGTGGATCTGGGAGGAGACCTGACCTACCCAACGTCCACCCCTCTTATTGTTTTCTTTTCTTACTTTATGCTGCGAATGTTGAACGTTATTTTTCTGTAATAATTTCTCTATGCTTTGTGAATGCTTCTTTATTCGTTTTTCGTATCTCATAGCTTTGCTTGGGTATTGCCGAGTGATAACTTATAGCCGGATGCTCTTCCAACCTCGTTGCGTAGCCGCGGAATGAATAGACATAGGGCATTTGCCATTAATGGGCGAGAGGGACCGGCTCGGGCTTCGAGGTGTCGGGAGGGCGCGATGGCTATCCGCACACCCGAGGTCTCGAAAGTCCAAACGCCGTTTAGTCCCTCTATAAATAGGTCTTTCAACCACCGTATTAAATACCTAACCATCCGCTCTCTTTCCTTGCGCTAGCACTCGCGCTTCTTCCTTATCTGTTGCCCCTCTTTCCTTCTTTACTCGCAAAAATGGGTGGCGATGCGGAAGGCCGGGCCAAGTGCGCCAGCGCATTCGCCAACCACATCTTTGATTCCTGCGACCTCTCTGAGGAGGCCTACCTGACTGCCGTCGCCGACTACGTCCCGCCGGGTTTCGAGGCGCGAAAGCCCAGGCCGGATGAGCGCCTGAATTCCCTCTCGCCTTGTGCTCTTGCGATCCCGCTAGAGCATTTCGAGGTGGGGTTTCGCCTCCCGATCTGGCCGGAACTCCGCCAGACCTTCAGGTACTACGGGGTCGTGCCTGGCCAGCTCAACCCCAACTCCATCGCTATGTTGGTTGGGTACGCGAGCTACCTGCGAGAGGAGGGAATCGAGTTCTCGCTGCCCGTCTTCCGCAAGCTCTATACCTTTCGCTGCACCCATGGTATCTCGTTCTTCTCGGGACTGAGCCCCCTAAAGCACTACGGGCTCCCGAACAAGAACCATGACTGGGTTCGCCGCTTTATTTTTGTGAGCGGGAGCCTGGGGAACACTCTTCTCGCGCCGGTGCAGGAGGAGGAGTCAACCTTCCGCCCCCCGACCCTAGGGGGCACAAGGCCAAACTTCACCAATACATCCTGGAGCACGGGATGGATCTCGTCCATCTCCGGCGAAACGTCAACTCGCTTCCGCCCATTCCGCAGGGCGAGGGTAAGTGTTCGAGACTTCATTCGCTTTCGCTTTGTGATTTTTACATCATTCGCTAGAACCATTGGCTATATTATGCAGGTGTGCGCCACTTTCCCCTTCATCCGTCGCGTCCTTCCGGGTCTACCCTCTCTCTCACACAGGCCGCCGCGGATGCCTGTCGGGAGGAACCTTCTTCCTCCAAGCCTGGCGGAAAGAAGTGCAAGCCAGCGGTGCTGACCTCTTCCTCTTCCAAGAAGCCCCAAAACCCCCCCTCCGCCAAGGGGAAGGGGGTCCTGGACGAGACCCTCGGGGCGGATGCTCAGATCCAAGCCCTGGGGACGAGTGCGCCAGGAGAGACCACCCCTCGCGCGGGACTGTCGTTGCCGCCGCCCCCACTTCCCAGGGACCATCGCAACTTCCCAAGCGGCGAGAAGTACAGGGACCCCTCGGGGGCTCCCCTGGTGAAGTGGGACAGGAATGCTAACCGGGTCTCGCTCTCCACCCTCCATCCGTCGTGGATAGAGAGCGATCTCGCCAGCGGTGAGGCTTACGCCATCGCGTATGCCCTCTACGGCCGAGAAGACGCCGAAGTCTATGATGCCGAGACGACCCAGGTTCTCGCTCATGAGAGTGCCAGGGCCATGCTGCGGGCGCTCGAGCTCGCGCACATGTCTTCGCGCCGGAGCATCAAACTGGCGCGGGACTTGGCGGCGGTTGAGGAGTCCCGATCCGTTGCTTCTACTGAGGCGATGGAGCTTAGGACTAAGCTGGCGGCTGCGGAGACTCTTCTCACCAACCGCCCTGTCGCAGAGGTATGTTTTTTCCTTTCCCGCGAGTGACTTGTTGCCGATTGACAACATTATTCTTACTACCCTTGTTATTAATTTCAGGATACCACGGTTGCCGAGATGCTCTGCGCTCGGGTGGCCGGCCTTGAGGATGAAATCCGTCTGGCCAAAGCCGAAGTCCAGCGATTGCGAGAGGCTGGTGCGTCAGCACTCGACCCAGGGAGCGGGGGCCATTTTTATCCCCATCACGAGTCGGAGCAGCTGATGCAAGAGAACGCGCAGTATGCCGTCAAGCATGCGCTGTAGGTGCTGCGGCGAGCGGGATACCTGAAGGCGGAAGCCAAACGCCTTTCCGCTCGCCAAGTCGTCCCCGAGCTTTATATTCCAATCCCCTTTCCTGAGGACGACCACGTCGAGCCTCGAGAAGACGCCCTCATCCCAGACTCTGGCGAGAGCGACGGATCTTCAAGCGAGAAATCTGCTGATCCTTGAGAAGGGCCTCTTGCATTTTCTCTTTTTGCATTTATCATTTTGACTGTAATCTTGAACGGGCGAGTGCCTTTAAAAGATGTATATATTGACTGCAATTTGTGTTATTCTAAGCTTTCCTCTCATTCGCTGTTATACCTCGTTAGGCTCATTAGGACGTTAGGTCGTGATGCGACTGTCTTGGCCACCCCGCGAATGCTCGAAGATAACTTAGGTCGGTCGTTCCCCTTCGATCTCTCGCTACCAAGTGAACCTTACCATTCGCGTATCACGGGGTTTCGCTTAGGTAGTCGAGAGAGTGGGGTGTGATCCTCTCTCCGGCGCGTGGTCTATGCGAATGCTCTTGAGATCATATCTTGAGAACTTAGAGCCCGCCACCGGGTGAGCCTTCGGACCTGCCAGCTAGATGGGAGCCTGGACAGCGGGTCTGCTCGGGGCCAACCTCTGGAACATAGAACCTTCCACCGAGTGAGCCTTCGGACCTGCCAGCTAGATGGGAGCCTGGACAGCGGGTCTGCTCGGGGCCAACCTCTGGAACATAGAACCTGCCACCGAGTGAGCCTTCGGACCTGCCAGCTAGATGGGAGCCTGGACAGCGGGTCTCCTCGGGGCCAACCTCTGGAACATAGAACCTGCCACCGAGTGAGCCTTCGGACCTGCTAGCTAGATGGGAGCCTGGACAGCGGGTCTGCTCGGGGCCAACCTCTGGAACATTGAACCTGCCACTGAGTGAGCCTTCGGACCTGCCAGCTAGATGGGAGCCTGGACAGCGGGTCTGCACGGGGCCAACCTCTGGAACATAGAACCTGCCACCGAGTGAGCCTTCGGACCTGCCAGCTAGATGGGAGCCTGGACAGCGGGTCTGCTCGGGGCCAACCTCTGGAACATAGAACCTGCCACCGAGTGAGCCTTCGGACCTGCCAGCTAGATGGGAGCCTGGACAGCGGGTCTGCTCGGGGCCAACCTCTGGAACATAGAACCTGCCACCGAGTGAGCCTTCGGACCTGCCAGCTAGATGGGAGCCTAGACAGCGGGTCTGCTCGGGGCCAACCTCTGGAACATAGAACCTGCCACCGAGTGAGCCTTCGGACCTGCCAGCTAGATGGGAGCCTGGACAGCGGGTCTGCTCGGGGCCAACCTATGGAACATAGAACCTGCCACCGAGTGAGCCTTCGGACCTGCCAGCTAGATGGGAGCCTGGACAGCGGGTCTGCTCGGGGCCAACCTCTGGAACATAGAACCTGCCACCGAGTGAGCCTTCGGACCTGCCAGCTAGATGAGAGCCTGGACAGCGGGTCTGCTCGGGGCCAACCTCTTGAACATAGAACCTGCCGCCGAGTGAGCCTTCGGACCTGCCAGCTAGATGGGAGCCTGGACAACGGGTCTGCTCGGGGCCAACCTCTGGAACATAGAACCTGCCACCGAGTGAGCCTTCGGACCTGCCAGCTAGATGAGAGCCTGGACAGCGGGTCTGCTCGGGGCCAACCTCTTGAACATAGAACCTGCCGCCGAGTGAGCCTTCGGACCTGCCAGCTAGATGGGAGCCTAGACAGCGGGTCTGCTCGGGGCCAACCTCTGGAACATAGAACCTGCCACCGAGTGAGCCTTCGGACCTGCCAGCTAGATGGGAGCCTGGACAACGGGTCTGCTCGGGGCCAACCTCTTGAACATAGAACCTGCCGCCGAGTGAGCCTTCGGACCTGCCAGCTAGATGGGAGCCTGGACAGCGGGTCTGCTCGGGGCCAACCTCTGGAACATAGAACCTGCCACCGAGTGAGCCTTCGGACCTGCCAGCTAGATGAGAGCCTGGACAGCGGGTCTGCTCGGGGCCAACCTTTTGAACGTCCAGGGTCTCTCCTGCGAGCTGTAGCATCGTTTTCCTACACATAGTTTAAACAAAATGTTTTCATTCAAAAAACCATCATTATTACATGGTACTAAGGATAAAAACGTTTAAGGTCGTCGTCGCTCCATGTGTGGCTGAGGGGTTGACCCTCCACATTTTGAAGGCGATACCCCCCGGACTTTAGTGCCTCTTCCACGACATAGGGGCCTTCCCAGTTGGGGTTAAGTTTTCCCACCGCGGCGGACCTCCCAGCCGCGTCGACCTTCTTGAGTACCAGATCTCCCTTCTCGAACTGCTTGATCCTGACGTGCCTGTCGAAATACTTGGCCATCCGCCGCTTGACCTCTTCTTGATGGATGGCTGCTCGATCCCGGGCTTCTTCGATGAGGTCGAGGGAGAGCCGCAACTCCTCCTCGTTCTCGGCTCTCCAATCTTCCTCTCCATTTGTGGCGGCCTTCACCCGTGGTGTCATAACCTCGAACTCTATGGGGATGACGGCCTCGTAGCCGTGAGAGAGCTTGAAAGGGGTCTCTCCCGTGGCGGTGTTGGGGGTGGTTCTTAAAGCCCATAGGACCGGGGGGAGCTGCTCCACCCAATTGCCCTTGAGATTTTCCACCTTCTTCTTGAGCAAGTTCACGATGACCTTGTTCGCCGCCTCCACCTGCCCGTTGCTCCTGGGATGTTGAACGGACGCAAACCTAAGGTCTATCCCCAACTGGCCACAGAAGCTGATGAATTCCTCGCTTGCGAACTGCGGTCCATTATCCGTGACTATGGCCTGCGGAAGCCCATGTCGACAAATGATCTCTCCCCATACGAAGTTGCGGATTACCTGGGAGGTGACCTTAGCCAACGCCTTGACCTCCAACCACTTTGTGAAGTAGTCAATCATGACTAGGAGAAATCTCCTCTGTCCACTAGCCTGGGGGAAGGGTCCTACCAGGTCCATTCCCCATATGGCGAATGGCCAGGGCGCCGTGATACTCTTTAGCCTCTGAGCTGGCATGAGCTGAAGCGGGGCGAACATTTGGCACTTCTGGCATCTCTTGGCGAAGGCTGCCGCGTCTTTACTTAGGGTTGGCCAGAAGTACCCCTGCCTTATTATCCTTGCTTCCAGCATCCTGCTCCCCAAGTGGCTGCCGCACTCGCCGGAGTGAACTTCTTCCAAGATCCTTGGGACCTCTTCCTCCGAGATGCATCGGGCCAGGAGGCCCGAGAGGGTCTTCCGATACAAGTCACCTTCCTGGAGCACGTAATAGGCAGACTTATACCGGAAGCGCCTCTGGTCCGGAACTTCTTCCGGAAATTTTCCCGTTGCAAGGAAGGTGACGAAGGGATCCTTCCAGGAGGGCCGCTGTTCGACTTCCATGAGCTCTCCCTCCTCAATCGAAGGACGAAATAGGTCCGTCAGGGTCCCCCCGGATCGTGGACCAGATTTTGCCAACCGATCTGCCAGGGTGCTCTCCTCTCGAGGGACGTGCCGGATGGAGAAAGTTTTGAACGTCCCCACGAGACCTTTGACTTTTGCTAAGTACCTCATGAGCACAGGTTCCCTTGTTTCGAACTCTCCCCTTATCTGAGAAGCTATTATCATGGAGTCAGTGAGGACCTCCACGTCATGGACCCCGAGCTCCCGGGCCAACCGCAGGCCGGCGATTACAGCCTCATACTCCGCCTGGTTGTTGGTGATTGGGAAGTGTATCACTAGCGTCTGCTCTATCTTTGCTCCGTGGGGACTCTCCAGCACCACCCCTCCTCCGAGAGAATTCTTGCCCGAAGCCCCATCCACCAGCAGCTTCCACGGAACGTGACGAGGGGCTCCGTCTTCTTTCATCCCGGCCACGAAGTCTGTCATGAAATCAGCCACCACCTGCGCCTTCATAGATAATCGAGGGACAAAGGTGATGTTGAATTTACTTAGCTCTATTGACCATTTTGCGAGTCTTCCTGAGTGTTCCACTCCTTCGAAGATCTGGCGGAGAGGATGATCCGTCACTACTTGGATCGAATGGGCCTGGAAGTATGGCCTAAGCTTCCTTGCTGCGATGACCAGGGCAAAGGCCAACTTCTCTAAAATTGGGTACCTGAGCTCCGCTTCCCTCAGGACCCTGCTTACGTAGTAGACTGGCAGCTGCTTCTTGCCTTCCTCCCGAACCAGGACGGAGCTTACGGCCTCCGCCCCGACCCCGAGGTATAGATGTAGATCCTCCCCCTCTTTGGGACTTTGTAGTAGCGGAGCCTTGGTGAGTTGGCTCTTCAAGGCCTGAAAGGATTCCTCGCATTCCTTTGTCCACTCAAACTTCTGGTTGCCTCGTAGCGCTTTGAAGAAGGGGGAGCATCTTTCCCCGGCCCGGGAGAGAAACCTGTTCAGCCCGGCGAGTCTTCCGGTCAAGCGCTGAACTTCCTTGGCGCTTCGTGGCGACCCCAGCTCCATTATAGCCCTAACCTTGTCCGGGTTAGGCTCTACCCCCCAGGGGGTGAGAAGGTGCCCCAGGAACTTCCCTTTGCTGGCCCCGAACACACACTTCAGGGGGTTCAGGCGCATCTTGTACTCGCGTAGGGTGGCGAAGGTCTCCTCGAGGTCCCGGATGTGAGAGCTCACGCACTTGCTTTTTATCATGAGGTCATCCACGTAGACCTCCAGGTTCCTTCCCCTCTGCTTCTTAAATACCCGATCCATCATCTTCTGGTAGGTTGCCCCTGCATTTTTCAGCCCGAAAGGCATCATCTTATAGCAGTAGCATCCCTCCCTGGTGATGAATGAAACATCTCTGACGTCCGGGGGGTGCATTCTTATTTGGTGATAACCTGAAAAAGCATCCAAAAAACTCATCATAGAAAAACCGACGGCTGAGTCAACCAGCGCGTCGATCCGAGGCAAGGGATAACAATCCTTAGGGCAGGCCTTATTTAACAACGAAAAGTCCACACACATACGCCAGCGGCCATCGGCCTTTTTTACCATTACGACATTGGAGACCCAGCCTGGATACTGGATCTCCGTTACAAAACCTGCTTCGAGGAGTTTCGCCACCTCCTCGCGGATCGGTCCTTCGAGCTTGTCAGTTATAGTCCTTCTCTTCTGCCGGATGGGGCGGGCTTCTGGATCGAGATTGAGACGATGGCAAGCCACGTCCGCCTCGATGCCTGGCATGTCCGCTGCGCTCCATGCGAAGATGTCCACGTTCTTCTGGATGCACTCCAGCATCCTTCTCTGGTCTTCCAGGCCGAGGCCCCCGCTGATCCGCACCTTCTCCACCCTTCCTGCCTGGGTGGTAACCTCCATCTCTATCACCTCTTCTGCCGCCTCGAGCCGGGTTGGCTCTTCCCACTGGCCTTTTGCTTCTCGCCTCTCTTCCCGGGCCTTTTCCTCTGCAGCTCCTTCCGCCTCCACCGGCTCGACCTCCTGCTCTTTCCGAGCGACCTCCAACAACTCGACCTCCTGCTCCTCACGAGCGACCTCCAACAACTCGACCTCCTGCTCCTCACGAGCGACCTCCATCAACTCGACCTCCTGCTCCTCGCGAGCGACCTCCATCAACTCGACCTCCTGCTCCTCACGAGCGACCTCCAACAACTCGACCTCCTGCTCCTCACGAGCGACCTCCATATTCTCCTCTCGGGCATCGCCCTCTCCCCCTACTTCTTTCTTCTCCACCTCTTCTCCTGGCCCCTCTGGCCTCGCCATCTCTTCATCCATCTTCTCGGCATCCGCCATCCATGAAATGGTGTTGACGGCAGTCACGTAGCACTGCCTCGCCACCTTAGCATCTCCTCGGATGCGGATCTGGACTCCTCCACTATGGAGCTTTAAGCACTGATGGTACGATGAGGGCACGCACCGGAAGGCGCTTATGAGGGGTCGTCCGAAGATGGCGTTATAGCTGCTCGGAGCGTCCACAATGACGAACCGACAGTTTCTTGGGACTCCTCCTAGCGTCACCTGGAGACCTACGCCTCCCTCGACCTCCTTCCGCTCCCCCGAGAAACCAAACAGTGGTCCGTCGGAGGCCTGCACCCTCTTCTTCTCTACCTCCATCGCGTCGAAAGCTTTTTTGAAGATCACATTCACCGAGCTCCCGTTGTCCACCAGGATTCGGGAGACCGTGAAGTTTTCTATCGCCGTCTGGATCACCAGGGCGTCGCAGAATGGGTCTTCGTAATCTGGCATATCTTCTGAGGAGAAGGTGAGCTTCTCAGAGGGGGTGGGTTCTGGGAAGTTGACGCGACGTCCCTTCGGAACATGGCCTGGAAGCTTCTCTTGCGAGAGGCCTCTATCCCAACCCCACCGTGAATCACCCCGATTCCCCCTGGTTCCTGTATCTGCCCTATCCTCACACCGGTCCTCTTCTGCCTCTGGGAGCACTTCCTCAATTCTGGTCTGCTGCCTCCGTGGCTGTCCTCTTTCCCTCATCTCCAAGAACTCCGGGCAGGTGGCGATCGCGTGACCTTCTTCCTGATGAAAGTCACAGTAAGGCAACGCCACCCTGCCCTCTCTTCCCGCTCTTCCTCTTCCTCCTCTTGCTCCTCTACCCCTTCTCCCTCGGCCTACCGCCATGGCTTGCTCCCTCGGGGGGTGAGGGGGTCTGGGACCCTGCCTCCACCCCTGGTTCACTCCTCCTGCCTCCCTTCCTTGGTACCTTTCATCCTGACCTCGCGCTGGTCCTTCCTGGTTCCTCCAGCCCAACCTGTTGTTGGGTTCTTGGTTCCTCCAAACCCGAGGTGGTCTTTCGAACCCCTGGCCCCTGGGCTCCTCTCGCCTTCTTCCCTCTGGCTGCCTCGCCTCGGGCTCGCTCATCTTTGCCAACCTTTTGTAGAATTCGGGGTTGGCTGCCTCCCCTTCAATCTCCTCCGCGGCTCTCTCCATCAACTCCTCGAAGGATACAGGAGGTCTTCTCTTCAGGTCCATCTTGAAGAACCCCTCTCGCAGCCCTACGATAAATGCCATCTGGAGGGCGAATCCCGGCACCTCCTGCACTAGGTGTATCTCCTCCTGGAACCTGTCCACGTACTTGGCCAGGGATTCCCCCTCCCTTTGTCTGATCTTGAAGAGAGCCTCCGCATCCTTCTTCCTCTTTTTTGACGTCGAGAACCGCAGTCGGAAGCTTCGGCGCAGATCATCGAACGCGTAGATGGAACCTGTGGGAAGCTGGTGGAACCAGTCCCTTGCTTTCTCCTTCAGGGTGGTCGCGAAGAGTCGGCATTGGAAAGAATCCGACATGGGAAGGATTGAAGTCATGTCTTCGAACCACTGCAGGTGCACAACCGGATCCTCCTTGCCGGTGTAGTAGGACATCTCCGGCCCACGAAACCCTTCTGGCACTGGGGCCGAGAGGATCATCTCGCAAAAGGGGCTCCCTTCCCCTGCTCGGCGAGTGGTCCTCTCGCGCGGGACCAACTCACACACCTCAGCACTCGCCAGACTGCTGAACAGCTGCCGTCCGGGGAGATCTCGCGCGCTTCCTTCTGCTTGCACCTCCTTCCCCGGCCGCTGCCCCGGTGCGTTCTCGCCAATCTGCAAAGGCGGGACCACTGGGACTGCCGGGGTCTCGCACTCGCTCCTTGCCGCGAGAACTGTCTGCAGGACCTCTCGCTTGAACTTCTCAAACATCTCCAGCCACTCCCCTGCCGCTGGTGGCTGCGAGTGACCTGAGTCAGAACCATTTCCTCCATCTCCTTTCATCGAAACCAGCTTGGGATTTTCTTTCACCGGCTACGGTCCACGCTCACCGCACCAAAATGTTGAAACCAGCAACTGGTCTCTTGAGTTCGGACCCCCTCGGGGTGTAGCCGATGCTTATTTCTCCCTCACTAGACTCTCTTGACGGTGGATGCTGGAAACGGAATAGACCCAAGGATGAAGCGAGGAGGTCCCGCCACACACCCGGAAGATCTTAGAGAGCTTCCCCTCCCAAACCAAAGCTCAACCGGGCACCTTGGAGGGCACTGGCTGCCAACCAAAACTAGCCTAGAGGAGAGGATTCTCTAAAATCGGATCTCCTCCAAGGTGCCCTTAAGGGTCTATTTATAGTTTTCCTAGGCTGGTCTGTAAATAGCCTGAATCCGCCTTTTAATTTTACTAACCGCACCCCAAATTGGTCTGCTAATAGCCTAACTCCGCTGTTCCGAAGGGCTATTTGCAGCCCACCAGGGGTATTATGGTCATTTTCCCCTCACACCCATTTGGGCGAATGGTCCGTGAGGGCACCATTCGCTGGGCATCCGCCTGGCTGTGCGAATGCCCACGTTTTCGGGCGAATGGTCCGTGAGGGCACCACTCGCCTAGCGCCTTCTCTCCTACAGCTTACCCCCACCAATCCGGGGGCATTTTTTCCTTCCTTAGCCTGGGCGAGTGACCCGGCGAATGATCCGGACGACCCAGATTTCGCCAGTTGGCTGGGGGGGCCCACTCGGCGAATACGGGTTGTACAGGACTAAAATGGCATACTCTCCATACGACCTCGTATCGAGACGCAACGAGTTCCTTTGTGCTTGTATTGGTCATACGATCCTAACGGAACTGGCAGAAGTCAATTCGGGGTTCGTACGACCATTATTCACAATAATGGGGTGGTGGCGCGCTACGATACCTAAAATGGTTATTTTCTCCAAATGACCTCGGATCGAAGTGCAACGAATTCCGTTGCGTTCGTATTGTCCATACGAGTTCAACGAAACTGACGGAAGTCAATTCGGGGTTCGTACGGTCACTATTCATAATAATGAGGTAGTGGCGCGCTACGATACCCGAAATGGTCGTTTTCTCCAAACGACCTCGGATCGAAGTGCAACGAATTCCGTTGCGCTCGTATTGTCCATACGAGTTCAACGGAACTGACGGAAGTCAATTTGGGGTTCGTACGGTCACTATTCATAATAATGAGGTAGTGGCGCGCTACGATACCCGAAATGGTCGTTTTTCTCCAAACGACCTCGGATCGAAGTGCAACGAATTCCGTTGCGCTCGTATTGTCCATACGAGTTCAATGGAGCTGACGGAAGTCAATTCGGTGTTCGTACGGTCACTATTCATAATAATGAGGTAGTGGCGCGCTACGATACCCGAAATGGTCGTTTTCTACTGCTCGGGGCCTACTTTTATTGGGCTCACTAGGGTCTAGTGGCCCAATAAAAGTCGGGATGTTTCAAGGATTGCTCGCGACTTTGTTTGCATGAGGATTGCTCGCGGCTTTGTTTGCACGAGGATTGCTCGCGGCTTTGTTTGCACAAGGATTGCTCGCGGCTTTGTTTGCACGAGGATTGCTCGTGGCTTTGCCGGAGAATGTAAGTATTCAATCCGGTGGCCATCGTGAGGGGGGCAGGCCCTGGCGATGGCGGGCGTCGGCGGGCAGTCATGCTAGAGAATGTAAATTTGATCCAGCGCCAGAGAATGTAAATTCGATCTGGTTGCGGGGCCTAGCCACGGGTCAGAGAATGCCAGTATTCGATCTGGGAGAAAAGACTACTAGAGAATGCAAATTCGATCCAGAGCTGCGAGCAAAGATCTGCGCTGGCACTGGAGAATGAAAATTTGATCCAGGTTGTGCCGCCTATTTTCGATTGAGAGGACCGCGTTGGCGCTGGCGAATGAAAATTCGACCAGGTTGCGTAGCCTCTTCCGGCGGGAGGATACTAGGTCACCTTGCCCCCCAATGATTGATCTTTCGGCGGCGCTGATGTCTTTTCCTGCCATGATGTCAGGTCACGAGTATCGTTGGGCTGGTGATACTGTCTTTTAGATCTTCTTGGAATGCGGGGAACTCCTTCCCACAGACGGCGCCAAACTGTTGCGGTCAGACTCGATGCTCCGGTCGGGCCGAAATAAACTTAGGCCGTCTCAGCTCTCGGAGCGGTCGAGTGCGCACACAGTCAATGGGATATGAAAAGAACACAGATTTTATCGTGGAAAAACCCCTGAATTGGGTAAAAAACCACGTTGACCTGGCTCGCTTGGTCGGAATCCACTAGCTGCTTGCGGTTACAAATATCTTGGAGAATCAAGGGCGACAGGTCGCCCCTCGTTACAATTTAGTGGAGAGAGAGAGAGAGAGAGAGAGAGCTCGGTGGGCAACAGGCTGCTCACCGCGAGGCTTAATGTTTGTTGCGTCTTTGAGGCTGTAGACGTCCCAGAATATCACGGGGAGTTGGTCTTCACGGCTCTTTGGTTGCGGTGAGCGAGCATAAGCTTGACGACGACGGCGAGGCGGAGGCTCACCGGCGGCGAAGTGGTGGCTCGCGGGCTAATGCCGGCAGAGCTTCGGCTCGCCAAAGAAGGAAGAAGGAGAAGTAGGATCAAGATGGAGGAAGTAGAGAAAAGTTCCTCCCCAAATGAGGAGTCTTGGGGGCTTATTTATAGGCCTCGGGAGGTGGTTACGGTGGTTATGCGGTTATCCGCACACCGTAACCACCTTCATATTTAATAATTAATTATAACTAATATATTAATATATTATTATGATTATCCCATAATTATTGCCCCACTAACCATGATGGGTAGTTGTGGGAGGTAGTTACGGTGGTCACGCGGCTATCCGCACACCGTAACCATCATCATCATATATATTTTATAATAAATGAAATATATATTATTTATATTAAATGTAATAATAATAATAATATTATTATTATTATTATTATATTATTATTCCTTACAAACTCTCCCTCCACTAACCATGATGGTTAGTGGGTGGTTTCCCCCCAAACGGATGGAGGAGAGCTCGTGGGAGGAGAAGGAGATGAAGAAAATGGGATCGGCATGTGCGGGATCGCACGCGCTGATCTCATACGCATGCGATCCCATGATCTCCACCGAAATGGTGGGGATCACGAGGTGCGTGGCTATTTGCACCCCCTCATTATAAATAAGAGGGGGTGAGAGAGTGTCGTATCAATCATTAATAAATTTAAGATTATAGAAAGAATAATCAGAATATCATATAGCACGTATATAGGTTATTATAGAAGATATATTTTTATCACTTTTATATAGAGAAAAAGGTAGTAAAGTGCACTTTTGCAAAGTGCACTTTTGCAAAGTGCACTGATTTGAAGGTCTGAGTGGATCGGTGCACACATCTTAAAGTGCCCACATCTCAAAGTGCAGATCCACTCAAACTATTGGATGAGTGCACTTTACCGCCCCTTTCCCCTTTTATATACTAGCTATTAGGGGTGTGCAAAAATAACTGAAGAACCGAGAACCGGACTGGAACCGAACCGAATGATTTGGGTCGGTTCCAAATAGGCTCGGCTCGGGTCCGGTTCTCATAATACCAGAACTGACAATTTAGTTCGGTTCCTGGTTCCAAGGGTCGGGTACCCAGAACCGAATATCAATGCTAAAAAAATATTTTGAAACAACTATTATAGTCATATCACTTGATACGAGAAAATAATTGAGATTAGTCGTATGGCTAAAGAGAATATGTATTGTACTCATGTAGTTGTATGACTTCAATATTATAGAGAATCATGTTACAATTATTTTGAGACATTGGTAGTTGTATTACAAATAATTATGAGTTGAAAGAGACATTTTTTAATTCTTTTGAGACATAGGTAGAACCGAGAACCGAACCGGAACTGAACCGAAGCAAGCGGTTCGGATCCGGTTCTATACTTTAGGACTGTGGGTCGGTTCCGGTTCCAAAAGTTTGGAACCGAACATATATGGGTCGGTTCTTGGTTTTGGGTGGAATCGAACCGAACCGATCCGAGTTGCACCCCTACTAGCTATGATGCATTGAGTACCTCCGTGCCGTGTGCTGACATCATCGTGTGACTGTCATTTGACCTATATATTTCAGAAAGACGGCACAACTAACTTCATCATTGCTTTCAGAAGAACGGGAAGCTGGAGAGAGCGAGAACGAAGAGATATCAAGGACCACATGGGTAGTCTTTCCTTCAGGCAGCATTATATATGCTTAATGATATTTTAAGAACATTCGGGAATGAGAACAAAAGGTGCAAACTTGTCAGCCCGTGGCCAATCTTTGCATTCGAGCGATCTGTCCAGATGCAGGTAGTCTGCATCTTCACAGACACCTCTATTTCAGCGAGCCTCTCTCCGAGACAGTGCCCAGATCGGAATAGTTACGACCGCAGTTCACTTGGGGCTTCGGTTGTCGATTTTCTAGTCATCAGGTCACCAACTTTCTTGACATTCCGTCACTGGGCAGCCCCCATACATGATTTTAGGACTGCGGAGACCTGTGATTTTGGTAAAATGTGCCTGATCACTAGACTCTCTTTTTGAGTATGTATTTATTGGGGCGAATGTGTGAAAACTAAACTCTTTTAAAGGAAAGGTGTGACTAAAACTCAAGCGATTGAAGGGGTTCCCCGTGTTTCGAGGTGCCATTGTCATTCATTATCTTCGTATTTTTTTCTTCACCAAATGCAAAACATAATAAAAATTGAAAATAAAATAATAAATTAATAAATTTAATTATAAAAAGTTATAAAAATAGAAATAAAGAAAAGGTAAAATTAGAAAGAAAAATGTTTTATCAAATGATGTTTTCATATAAATTTGAAGGGCCATAAACATACCTTTTAAAATAAAATAATAAATAAATTATAAAAATTATAGAATTTAGCAAGTTTTTCCCTTATATAAGGCAATTGTTAACCGCACCCAGTTTTGACTATCCGCAACCCATTTTATAAAGTATTACGCTTTTTTTGGAAATACACCTTGTACAAGCATTTTTAGGAAAAGTGTTCAACACGAAAGTTGTAGATATCGCCGATATCTACAACTTTCGTGTTGAACACTTTTGCTAAAAATGCACGCACAAGACGTATTGCTGCTCGAATTGAAACATGGGCGTAACTATAACGAATTTTGGAAATACGCATTGTGCATGCATTTTAGAAAAAATGTTCAGCACGAAAGTTGTAGATCACGACGATATCTACAACTTTCGTGTTGAACACTTTTCCTAAAAATGCTTGTACAAGGCGTATTTCCAAAAAAATGCATAATACTTCATAAAAATGGGTTGCGGATAGCCAAAAGTGGGGTGCGGTTAACAATTGCCTTATATAATAGCATAGTATAGATGTAATGATACTGTGGCCATCGTAATTAAATATAAATTTCATAACATCCATGCTAAAAATATGAATATTGTGAATGTGAAACACGTGTTGAAATAGCAAAAATCCATATCCTCCCCAATTATTTATAGACGATGAAAAGATCGCTTAGTTCAATCATAATATTTCACATAATTCTATATACCAAAAAGGAGTTGAAAAATAGAATTCTGACACTACAGGCTACAGCCAATGGACCAAGGGGCTGCTGCATCCGCTGAGCGTACCATATAATTGCCATTCTTTGGTCTCATAGAAGAAGAGCCCGGCTCTTGTGAGACCCCCTTGAATCAAGAAACGTAGAGCGGTTCAGGAACTGTTTTCCTCTGGATCCTGATGCATAAACAGCAAGCGCCAATGTTAATCGAAGAAACTTAGTATGACATCAGCCGAGAGCCCCGTTTGGGGACCGGCGAAAAAACACACGTGTGCGACCGCCGGAGGGAAGGCGGAATGGCGTGCCAATTTGGCTTAGCGTGGTCAGGAGGGGGCGCTAGGACAAGCTTGCCCATTTGAGAACCTCCTGATCGCGTTCTCTAGGAGTGCGAGCGAACCGGTTCCCAAACAGGGCCTAAGTTTGACAAAAAGGAAAAAAAAATGTGGATTCACTACATTGTCAGCTTGACTAATTACTTGGCATCTTCATCAATGCATTCAAGAGGCAATGAGATAAGAGGACAAGAGTTCATACAAACAGATCTTGACTAATTACTTGGCATCTTCATCAATGCATTCAAGAGGCAATGAACAGAATCATGGTCCTGCCCGCTGACCGGCCATCAGGACAGTTTTATGATCTCCGGATTACAACAGGAGCTGAGCTCGACCAAGAGAAGAGGAGAGAGGGGAGTCTTGCTCAACCCTAGGCCCTAGCCCTAGCTTGAGTAGATGAGAGGGGGCTTAAGAGGAGAGAATTAGAGTTTCATTCATGCTACCATCTAAGACCACGCTCACTCATATATATAGTGAGATGGACAAGTTCCCCTCACACGGGCTACATGAGTTGTGAGTAAATTATGGTGTGCGCAAGGATAAAAATGCAAGAAATAAATATACAATGCAAAGAGAGAAAATGCACGTCGTTCGCGTCACACGTCGTCACCCTTTATGTGAGACGATAACATTACTTCCCCAATGCGGATCAAGCTTGTCATCAAGCTTGCGGTACGGGGTTGTCGTCGTCCGAGCATCTTCGTTGTCGTCGTCGTCCGGGTGGATGTGGTGGAAAAGGTACTGGGATGAGAAGGAGGGGTGTCGTCCTGCCAACAGCCCTTGTTCCCCCCGTGGCTGCTGTCATACGGGTTGTCCACTGATGCGAGCTAGGCTCAAGTCTGTGTTGAGGTCTGACGGGACATGGAATTTGACACCAAGACGCGGTCGATCATGTAGGCCGACAATGAAGATAGACACTTGATGTTCCGGAAGTATAGAAGGGGCTCAAAAGAGTAACATCTGAAATCTCTCCAAATGACCATCGGTTGGCCGCCTAGCCCTGACTGCTTGAGCGAGATGAGGTCGCCCAACGGATTGTTGCGGAGAGGTGGGCCGAAACGCATATTGCAAGAATGCTTGAAGCCCGCCCAATATAAATTGGGGGTCTCCCGATGTGAGTTGGACGTACTACAACTGCATTGAGCCCATGAGGTGGAAGGAAGCCAACCCTATCCAAGCCTCCAATGATGTGAGCTGGTTGGCGAATAAATGCTCACAACGTGTGAGCCATGTCAGGAGTCGATATTGCCATCAAATAAGGAAAACCCAACTTCACGTAATGCGGAACACTAACTCCAGCGAACCGATGCACATGGGGATCGTTGAGCATGATGAACGGTGGCTCGCCCTCAGAGGAGGTCATGGTTGGGGTGGTAGATGCATTCCATCAATGTGGGCAACCAGAGCAGTGAATGTGGTCTGTTGTTGAGCTTGAATGACTATCAGCTTTTGCATGACCACCATAATCTGCGCGGGAGTAAGACCACCATCATCCATTGTCGCTAGATGCGCTTGGGTGTTGTACGGGGGCGGCGAAAGTGGTGGTCGAGGGCTAGAAATTCCGGTTTGAAGTTAGGAGCACTCGAGAGTAGTGGAAGAAGAGGGGAAGCGTTGTAGGCCATCTGGGAAGCCCATCGTAGGTACTTGTGGGTTGTGCGACTTGCTGGGATTGTGGCTGGAAGGAATGATCAGCAGTGACGAGCACGGGGAGAGCCAGACGATGACGATTCATGCGGAATCGACCTCTGGAGCAGAGAACAGACTTGGTACAGGCACGAGCTCAGCGGCGATGACGATTCGTGCGAAATCGGTGTTTGGAGAGTAACGGGAAGCTGGAGAGGGATCATGTGTTGGAGCGCTGGAGCAAGATCGTGGGCTGGAGTGGGAATTGGCCGTGGGCAACAGTGGGAATCGGGCGCGGGCATGAGTGGGAATCTGACGCAGGTGTGTTCCGCTTGATCTGCGCCAGACGGTTGAAAGTCGTCGTGGATGTATCCACCATAAGAGCGGCAAACTGACCATTATCAGTGTGCCTTCCCGCAATGGAATCGCCATGCTCTGATACCAAAGATGTTACGGTCTCCGGATTGCGAGCAGGTGTGCGGTCTTGAGAGGGAGATGCCTCTGAGAGGATCGCCTCGACCCTTCCTTGACTTAACCTTCCAAATGGCAGAAGATACAACAGGAGTCAAGCTTGACCGAGAGGGGAGGATAGAGAGGAGTCTTGCTCAACCTAGCCCTAGCTTGAGAAGATAAGAGGAAAATAATCTTAAGAGGAACACTCTTGGTCCGCATCACTTGTAGACAACATGAGGTGACGACGGTACTAATATGCATCTCATGCACTATCACTTACACATACATTTTGAAATTTATTACACTTTTTTCATAAAAATTATTTATTACATTTGGTAAACAGTGTTTGTGGAACCCCTTGGTCTCAGGTTCAAACCTCACCATCTTTGTTAAATTATTAGTTTGATATTTTTATTTAAACATTGTTTAAATAAATAATTTATTTTAATTTAAAACATATTTAATTTGAATATAAATCGAATGGGCGATACTAACATGATGGTTCTCCCTATTCAACAAGGTACCACAAAGTACTTCTAAATATAATATAGATATATATCGAGTCATTTATTGAGACCTCCCCGCCAACTTTGCATAATTACAGAGAACTCTCATCTATCTTTCAAACTTAACAAAACTTACCCTCTATGTTTACATTATTTAACATACATGTATTAAAAAAAAAATAAAGCCCTTCAGGTTTTTGTGTGTTCATGTATGTTAGTTAACAATGTAAACCTAGAGGGGAGGTAGTTCATAATTATTCCATATATATTTACCGATTTAAGTATCGACTTTAAGAAGACATTGTATCAGGAACAAAATTACAAAATGAGGTTAAAATCGGTAATGATGGTTTAAAGTGCGATGTGCAAGAATTTGTGCTCACCAATTATCTTTTGCCCATTTGCATCCATCAGTATCCACCACATGCAGACTCAAGGCATGTCTTGAAGAAGGGGATTTATTCTCAAAACTATCAGAACAAGTAGATTGAATAAATCAAATATAATATAGCATCAATTAATGAGAGAGAATATAAAAGGATTCTAGAATTTTACCTTTGATGTATAAGGTCTCCATGTATAACAACTAAAGTGCCTGCTTTTACTTCCAGCGGCACAAACTTATTTTGATCATAGCTTGGCGATGGATTATCAAAGTGAACGCCATTATCGTCTCTAATAAATCTCCGAACAAGACCATCTAAATTGGAAACAGATATGACAAAGGAAGAGCTGCTTTAATTTATAAAATATTCACATAAATAGAAACAAGAACAGGCTAATGGATGAAGAATGTTTACCTTTGTGGGAACCTGGGATAGCCCAAAGGCAGCCATTAAGTATGGTTGCATCTTGTAATGCCAACCACAACCCTGTGCAAGACGGAGGATCGGTGTAGAGGAAAGAATTATCCTGGTGGGGTATCACTTCTCCGCCAATGCCTGGTTGCTACATTGTAAACTATACACATTAAATAGAACAAATTGCGAGCTGGTTTGCTTTTAAGACCATATATTCATAAATGTGCTTCATCATGGATATAATGGCTTAAATTCCTACCAAGTACAGGGCATTATGGTTCATGTTTTGAAGAATTCACGGAAGGTTGTATCTGTCATCTTATATGCCACGGGAAGTCGGTTTCTATGGCTTCACATGATCACATCAACATGCGATCGTCAAGGAGAGCGAGTGAGCAGAAAGACCTAGTGAAATCCAATCCAATAGATTTGCATAACTTTCTGTTTATGTTTCTCTTTTCACAGTAGAGAGGAGAAAGGAGGCTTGTGTGGATTTTTGTTCTATGGATTTTTGTTCTATTGATACAGTAAAATAATTTACTCTCTCCATGTACACGTAAATTTATCACAACTATTAAACAAAGCACGTAAGTATTTCAATTCTTTATTTTATGCATTGTTTCCTGCTATACTTCGATTGCATCATAACCCATCATTTTACAATAACCATAATTCCTTAACTATTATGGATATGTTTCATAAATCATAATTTTTCATTCGTTCCTACTGAGTGTTGCTTGAAAGATATTGATTTTTTCTTCACAAATCTTTTAAACAAATGTATATCTATGTTGCTTTAGATTTACTCTTCCTTCCTGATTATTCGATGCTAATTTTATTTACTTATTTGGATGCTAATTTTAAGAAGGTGGGCCTTGGCGCTACCGGTTGAGGTGTTGCCGTGTGACCTTGAGATCACGGGTTCGAGTCCTGGAAGTAGCCTCTTGCAAAATGCAGGGTAAGGTTTGCCCGCATTTCACCCTTGTGGTGGGACCCTTCCCTGCACCCTTGCTGCGCGGGGATGCTTTGTGCATCGGGCTACCCTTTTATTTGGATGCTAATTTTATTTACTTATTTGGATGCACACTTTTTATCCTATATCGTACATGCCCAACTCACCATATAAGTGAAGTACTTAAAATCCAAAAACAAAAATATTGATAGCTTCCGCTACTGGCGAACGAAAATACGCAGATTAATGCAAAAGAAGATGCAAGATTTTGAGATATGCTCGACCTAATTTCTTGAGGGTAGGATAGGGGCACGCATGGCAGGCCTGAGGAGTCATCTTCGTATCAACATCCTCCCGAAAATCGACATTGTCCTCAAGGTTGAGGCTTGTAGAGGGGTCATCTGCGAGCGTCAGAGAATCCAACTAAGTGAAGTCAGAATTGTTGTCTTCAGCGTCGATAAGCAAGCACAAGTCTATGAGAGGGCATTTGTGGGTATGCGAGCACGGATGGTGGCATCGAAAACAGAAACCCTTTCAGCAAGGGTCGAGGTATTGTTGGTGAGATAAACGCTTGAGTGGTGGGGATATTGGCAGAGGCAGGATTGGTGGAACTTGCAGTGATGGTTGCAGGCCAATCAACGGGGCTTCATGTAGATCCAGGCGAGCAAGGGGTGGTTGAGGTTTCGGAGGTAGCAACGGCTAGTGGGATGGCTGAGTAGAGGAGGACGGTTGAGCCGCATAGAGTTCCTCGTCAAGGCATCAAGTTTGCTCCATCACGCGGGAGACGGTAGCGGGGTTATGGACCAGAAAATGGAGTTGATGGTCAAGGGATAGCAGATGGCGTGTGTGGCGATCTCGATGGACTCGGTGATGTAGGAGGTGACGGTGTCGGATTGGAGAACGTTACTGATGCACTCGTAGGCATTACCCGCTTGGCGCGTGTCATAATGGCGGAGGAGTTTACCTTTAATGTGGGGCACGAGAGATCAGGAACATGTTGGCGCGTCCAACACACTCAGTGGAGCGCAGGACCCTCAATATAAATAGTCGGCATAGGAACCTTCGGGTTGGCAGGGGTAGACTGGAGGTCAAAATTTTGTTTGGTGCGGGGGTCCGACCGAGGTCGGTGCCATTGAACGCAAGAATCTCAATCCAGCGGAGGCAGGCGTGTGGATGTTCTCAACGGGGGTGAAGGAACCTCATGTAGTTCTTGGCAGGCCAAGTTGGGGGGGGGGGGGGGGGCGGGCCGGCGATGGTGGAGAAGCCGGAACTGACGGGGGATGATGGGCAGCAGAGGCTGCGAGTTCTCAGAGGAGGGTGAAATCTTTAAGCCGGTACAAACGAGTGAAATCGTGGAGGCTGACGCAGAGGTGTCCTCGTCGGCGCGGAGGGCCATGGAACGAGTCCAGGACATGCAACAGATGCGCATAAGAAGAGAATGGGGCAATGGAAAGGTTAGAGAGGGTGAACTACCGTTGTGCGAAGAAGATGCACTAAGCATCAGACGGATGAGACGGTGGAGGAGGCAAAGGTCGCCTGGAAGGACCATGGTTGTGTCGGCCTGATAGCAATAGAAATGCCCTAGGTCGATCATGCGTGGAAGAGTAATTGTGTGACGTGGCTTGAAGAGGGGCTAAGTGTCAAGGAATCGGGGCCTGCGCTGGGGACAAAAGCGTCGGTGGCCCGTGCGGATCGATCGTGGATAGGGCGCGGAATGGAGGAGCTAGCGACAACGCCTCGTGCGGCTCGATCCTGGACGACAGTCGAAACAGCGAGGCAAGGAACAATATGGACGATCGCTTGGAAGCATGCACCAGAAACATGGAACACAATCTGGGCAGAGAACGATGTCGGGCACATCATGGGAAAAAAGCTGGAAGCAGACAAGGATGCCAATTAGGGTTTGAAACTAAATCCAATTTGGTCAGCAGGTCTGACCAGTTGATAGCTTCAGCTATCGTCAAAGGAAAATACATAGATTAATACAAAAAAAAGATACAAAATTTTGATGCACGTTCGACGTAATCACTTGAGGGTATGATCTCTTTAAGAGTCTTCTCTCCAAAGAGAGCCTAAAGCATAATGATCCAAGATTTAAAAAAAACTCTCCTCCACTCCCTTATATAGGCGGGAGTGGGCATACATGAAATGGAGAAAATGTCACAATGGCTATATAGACCGATACGGGAACGCATGGCAGGCCCGGGGATTCGTTTTCATATCAAATAGCCAGAGACAGAAGCAGTCAACAATCATATATAAAGACGTAGAACCATGAAATACAAGTACATTTAAATTTCAAGCGTGATTAAGAAATAAATATGCACCAAGCCACCAACAAAATAAAGATAAACAGAAAGGAATGTGAATCCATAGTAATCTCCTGCAAGTATATATTTTCTTCAGATTCAAAAAGAGTTGTCTTGTAGAAAAGTTAAGACCACAGCTTCACAGTAAAAAGAAAATAAAAAGAATTGAGAGAAAGGGTCCTTTTGGAGGTACCTTAAATATATACATGGATTGAATAACCACAGGCCTCTTGTATCCTAAGGAATAGAACAGGCTCGAGATACTCTCTGAGCAAGAAAATTTCTTGAAGATAGGGTCGATTTCATGTAAAGCTGCAAAATAAATTGCAAATATTCAAATGAATAAAGTTATGATGATTGGTCTCAAATATGAAGAAGTGTCAATGAGTCGGATTCCTATAGCTCACAAGATTTACAATAAAATCGAGGTGCAGTGAATTTGACAATTCTGGGTGCGCTGATCAGTTAGATATCGGTGTAAAAAATGCTAATTTCTATGATCATCCATGCAGAAGTAGGAACAATTAACGCATTAATCACTTAAATTACCACTTGCTGATGTTCTAACATCAGAAAAGATCCATTGTGCATGTCTAATCAGCATAATAGAGGTTGCTGGGAATTTAATAGAATAATGAATAGACAGGAGTTGACATTTACATGTCTTTGTGCTTCATTTTCAAGGAGGTTTAAGTAAGCTTTGGACTGGGTTAGTAAATTCAATCTCTGCTTATTATGGATGTTATTAATATCAGAAAAGGTGCATTGTGCATGCCTAATCAATACAATTGGGTTTGCTAGACATTTAGGATCTATTCGGGGCAGCTGTTGAGGAGACAGAGTAGTTGTGGGAACTGTGACAAAAAAAATGAGTTGTGGGAAATTGTTTGAAAGAGATTCATTTTCAGTATTTTTGAGAATGAAGAATAATAAAAATATTAATCTTAGTATTAAAAAAATTATAAATTAGATTCAATGATCTATAAATAGGGCTGCTATGGTAGCTTGAAGATCAAAAGATAAATGGCTCAAAATTTAGCTCGAAATGTGCTCAGATCTAAATGGGCAATCTGAGCTAAGAGCCAATTTCTGGTTCGGGCAAATTCCCGATTCGGCTTTGAACTAGAGTTGGCTCAGATCAATCCAGCTTGAAGTAGGATTGTAAGTTCGTAATTAATATAAGTTAATAGTTAATAAGATATTAAAATTAGTTATATGGATATAATAATGTTGGAATTATCGAGTCAATGTCGGTTTTGTAGTGTCTTTATGTATTTGGGGTTTAGTCCCACACCGCCTAACGGTGTTTTATGTCATGTTGTAAGTCCTATATAATGCCCCCTTGTGGGATGAATAAACCAAGCATTTCTATTTTTCCTCTTTCAACATTGTATCAGAGCCAAAGATCTGAAACCCTAAAACCTTTTTTTTCTTCCTCTTTACCGTGAGCTGCCTCTCCGCCTCTCGATCCTATCGGCCGACTCCTCTGCTAGGGCTCCGGTTAAGTCATTTCCTCCCGCTCCCGTCGACGTGATCGACTTATGTATCCGTCGATGGGAGCGGTTCTGTTCCACTAGTTGAAGCCCGCGTGCTCGAGAACCAGAGCAGAGTTGTTGATCCTGTCGGCCATCGTTTCCGCTGGAGCTGCTCCTGTCGCTTCTTCTCCCATCGATCCTGGCGGCCATCGTTGCTCCCGTCACTTCTTCTCCTGTCGTTCCTGGCGGCCATCGTTGCTCTCGTCGCTTCTTCTCCCGTCGCTGCTCCCGTTTCCAGGAGGGACCTGCTGCTGCTCTCGTTCCTGGATCCCGCCGACTGTGCCCGCTGCGGCTTCTTGTTCTGCCGCTGCTATGATCTGCGGCTGCACAAACAGATCTTCTGCTGTGTTTCCTCCCGCAGCTGCTGTGCTGGAGCTGGATCGCCATCACTCGTTGTTGCTGATCTCGTCGAGCTTCTCCTGCGCTCATCTGTTTGTGCTTGCTTCCTGTTGATTCCAGCGGCCGCATCCCCTTCTTGGGTGCTGATCTCTCTTTGATGATGCATCTTTGTGGTAGTTTAAGTTGTCTTTATGTGTCTTTCATTGTCCGTTGTTCGTATTTACTTTGTTTGGTCTAGTTTACGCTTATATGCACGTGTTCTCTGTTAGAATGGTGTTCGAAGCATCCGCGTGAGTGTCTAGTTTGGAACACTCTACTCGTTGCCCCTAGCAGGGTATTTATAGGCAAACCCTAATTCTCCGGCGGGTGCGCGGATCCTAACGGGTCCTAACCTACCGCTAAGTATCTGTTAACCCGATAGTTCAATATACCTCAACATTCTCCTCCTACATTGTAAATATCGGGGTCACATCACAGATTACTTTAAACAAGAGTTAATAACGACAAACATGAGTTTTCCAGAAACATAAATATGAGTTTTAGAATACACAATATCTAAACTCAAACACAAGGCTCCAAACAAGAAAACAGTAAGCAAAGCTGGAAAAACACTCAAAGAACAGATAAATGAACAGTGATCTATGCAAACAATAGATCATCATCATCTGGATCGAAATCAACTTTCTCTCCTCCAATCTCCATGTGATCTGCAAACAGACATAATAAGAATGTCATGAGACAAATCTCTATGAATTCTAACATTTGCTAATCAAGAGTAAAGTGAATAGTTCTAGCAGTAAAAGAACGTAATACTCTAACTAGGAAGAAAAGAATCACATATCAGCATCTCTATCTAATTTATACAAAATTAGACAATTGATTTCAAAGAATCAAACCATGTTCCTTCGATTATTAAGATTATTACCAAACGTTTCACAATTGTATTATATCATCAAGTTTGGAATGATACAACAAGCTGTGACCAATATATCATCAAGTTTGGAATGATATAAGTAATGATCATAATATCAGGACGCATATCAGCAACTTCAGTATTCGTTTTTGAAATGATACCCAAATCAGTCTTTGAATTAAAAATAATTGCGTAAGTCATCAAGTTTGAAATGACTGGCAACTATCCATCTCTGGCTTTCATCAGATAGCATCTGGAATACTTCCGTGTGCTCACTCTAGATGCTCGAATGTAAGCAGACTACGGTTCTAAGATTTAAAACATAAGCAGGGTATTAAGTCATACTAAATGAACCTTAATCTCATCTCCCCCGATGTTTTATGTGTTAGAACCTTACATAAGCCCTTGGTAAGGACATCTGCTACATTATCCTTCGATCTCACGTCCAATAGGGAGATTATCCCCTGACTGGTGAGATGGGTCAACCAGGCCTGTTTCATCCTTAGTTGCCTTCGCTTCTCATTGAACAACGTATTTGTTGCAATGGTCTTTGTGGCTGGATTGTCACAATATAGCGAAATAGACTTCATTTTTAGACTCGTCATTGAAATGTCGATGATCAGATCTCGTATCCACTCAGGTTCTTCTCCTGCTGAAGCGAGGGCATAGAGTTCTGATTCCATAGAGGAAAGTGCAATGCACGGCTGTCTCTTTGACTTCCAAGCTACTGCTGCTCCTCCTAGGGTAAATACAAAACCGCTAGCGGATCTACTGTCAGCAATTTCTGAACACCAGGAGGCGTCAGAATTCCCATCAAGTACAGGAGGATGTCCACTGTAACATAAAACATACTTTTCAGTGTGCTTTAAGTATCGCATAAGCCTTTCTAAGGCATTTCAGTGGTCCTGCCCAGGGTTACTCGTAAATCTACTTAACATGCCGACTGTAAAGGCTATGTCAGGTCTAGTGCAGGTTGTAGCATACATGAGACTACCTATGAGTTTGGAGTAATCCAACTGTCTAATAGATGAACCTTCATTCAGTTTCAGTCTATTGTTATAATCGTATGGAGTCTCACTACCTTTGCTATGAACGTAACCCCACTTCTCAAGTAGATTTCTAATATAGTGACTCTGACTGAGGGTAATACCCTTGTCAGTGAAGTTCACTTCCATTCCTAGGATGATTTTCACCACGCCTAAGTCAGTCATGCTAAATTGTGTCGTCAAGGCAGCTTTCACGCCTTTCACCTTAGACTGATCAGTGCCCAGAATTAGCATGTCATCAACATACAAGCATATAATTGCAACTTTATTTGAACTTGTACGAACGTACAGACATTTATCTGAAAAGCTGGATTTAAAACCCATAGCTTTAACACAAGTGTCAAATTTTCCGTGTCACAATTTAGGTGCTTGCTTCAATCCGTAAAGTGACTTAATCAACTTACAGACCTTAGTTTCTAGACCTTCTACCACAAACCCTTCAGGTTGGTGCATGTAGATCTCTTCGGTCAGATCTCCATTAAGAAATGCAGTTTTGACGTCCATCTGATGAACTGTAAAGTGTTCAATAGATGTTATAGCGAGAAGTATCCTAATTGTCGCATAGTGACAAACAGGTGAGTATATATCAAAGTAGTTTATTCCACTCACTTGAGTGAAGCCTTTTGCAACTAGACGTGCTTTATATTTGACAATACTCCCATCAGGATTACGCTTCTTCTTCAGAACCCATTTGTTTCCAATGGTCTTAGCCCCTTTGGGCAAGTCAACCAATGTCCACGTGTTGTTCTGCATGAGAGAGTTTAACTCTTCATCGATGGCTTCTTTCCATAATAGAGTCTCGAGATCGCATCGCATCCTTATAGGTGGATGGATCAGCTTCAACTTGGTAAGTCACGAAGTCTGTACCGAAGCTTTTAGGCGTTTTCTCTCTACTAGATAGCCTTCTGGTATCTAAACCACTCGTCTTGCCCCCTTGCAACGACAATCGAGAGCGGCGGTTACGGGGAAGACTAGCGGCGGTTCCCTTCCTCTCAGTCGCGATCGGGGAAGACTAGCGGCGGTTACAGGGAAAACGCACACGGGAACGAGAGAGGAACTTCGAGAATGTTAGAATGGTGCTCGAAGCATCCGCGTGAGTGTCTAGTTTGGAACACTCTACTCGTTGCCCCTAGCAGGGTATTTATAGGCAAACCCTAATTCCCCGGCGGGTGCGTGGATCCCTAACGGGTCCTAACCTACCGCTAAGTATCCGTTAACCTGATAGTTCAATATACCTCAACATTCTCCACGTGAGGGGGAGTGTTGGGATGAAGGCGACTCGGATGATCTTTCCCGACTTTTCGCTTTCGTTCCGCACGGCCTCTAGGCTTGTTGTATGTGTGTTTGTGTCTCCCCAGTTTGTCTTTCGATTGGTCATGTGTTGGGGAGCGATTATGTTGGTGTTCTTGTCTCATCGAGTCGTGTCGTGTGGGACTGTGTCGTGTGGGACCGCCCTTCTTGTGGATTATTCCCGACAGATTATCCCCGATGGATTATCCCCGATCACTCGTTTGATGATTTGCTCCACATCTTTCGTTCTCTTCGCATGTTGTGTGTGTATGTGATGTTGGTTGACCGATTTTCCAGCGAGTCCGCGTCGTGTGTGGGTCCCGCGTCGTGTGTGGGTCAGTGTCGTGTGTGGCTATGTCCGCGACTTGATTCCCCGGTTTGGAATTCCCCGGTGGCTCGTCTGATGTTTGTCCCGCATCATCTACCTCCATTGCCGTTATTTGTTGTGTCCAAGCTGAAGGGTCCCCCCTTCAGCTTGAGGGGGAGTGTTGGAATTATCGAGTCAATGTCGGTCTTGTAGTGTCTTTATGTATTTGGGGTTTAGTCTCACACCGCCTAACGGTGTTTTATGTCATGTTGTAAGTCCTATATAATGCCCCCTTGTGGGATGAATAAACCAAGCATTTCTATTTTTCCTCTTTCAACAAATAAATTACCCCCCCCCCCCCCCCCCCCCTCCCTCCCCCCAAACACACACACACAAGCTCCTAGGAATGGGCATGTTGGATAGGGTAGATAACCTTAGAGGAGGGTAATGAATAAGGTATGCACTAAAACTTAATAAATAATTTCCCCAATTACACGTAGATGATATCAGTCATATCACAACATCATGGAGTGCAGTAATATAGAAGAGCAAAATATCTAGAGTGCAGTGTAGTAAACACATAGTACAATATGTCAAAAGAGCTCCACTAATGTAGTGGACACAAACAATGTATAAAGTATTTTTGTCCCTGGATAACAAACATGTATCCAGTCGTTTCAGTCAATGCAGTCTACAACAACCCTATTAGAACATACTAGCACGTCTAATACACTCTCCCTGAGCACCTCAGTTTTAGTTACCCCTCTACCCCTAACAAGTGTTTGCTCACTAGAGATCCCACTCTAGTTACCAATCGTCGGGAGGCAGGCGGCCTTACAATTGCTAGAATACTCTAAGTCGTGCAATCCACAGAAGAGTGTGAACTCTCACTAGACACTGCCAATCTGGTTGCATATCCATGGGCGAGTTCCTCTCCAGGTTTACACCAACCTAGACGCCACAACCCCAGACGATTTTCTCCCTAGGTCTACACCAACCTAGACACCATAGACATGGCGATTTTCTCGTCCACAAGGATGCTCTCCAACAACAACAAAATAGATTAAAAGAAAGAAAAGAGAAGTGCTAGGAATGGAGATGAGGAAACTCCGCAATGTTGGACTCTTCATAGGAATGAATATCGAGATGCCCTTTGAGTTTTTGAAAACTTTGCATGTTGAGAGAGATGGGGAAGATGAGGGCTCTATGTGGTCACCTAGCATGGATTTGCCCTCTCTTTTTCCGACATAGAACTCCTGAGGTGATGCGGAGCAGAGGCGAGGACGAGCTTTGGGCCCATTCGGGGCTGATTTGGCCACTTACCATATATGGCGTGCCCGGATCGACGATCCGACTCCGTGGATGCATTCGGATTCGTGTTGCGAGTCGATTTCATATATTACTTTATATATTTTGGTTTATTATTGTTGTATTTAGGTGGATTTTCCCCCGGCCAATCATAGTCGTTGATTGGGATGCCCTAGCTTTGTTTTTATTATAAATAAGAGAGTAGTGGGCTGATTGGAGGGATTGCAGAATTTGGAGAATAGAAATTCCGGATTCCAGCGATCATCCCACGGTGCCGACTCCGTGGAACCCTAGGTGACGACTCCTAGGCTTGTATCTCCCTCCCCAAGGTATCCCCTAACCCTAGACTCCTTCCCCCTCTGAAACCCTCAACCGCAGTCCCCACAGCTGCCAAAACTTCCAGCCAGACTGATGTCCAGCACTTCCTACAGCAGCAGCCCTGAACCATAGTAAAATTTCACTATTCATTAATGAAATACACTATTCATTGTCTATAGTACTTTATTCCTCCAGGAAATCCTCTGCCGCCAACCTTCCCCTCCCTCCAGCCCGCCTCCTCAAACAGCCGCCCCTCCTGATTTTCCTCCAGAACCCCCCCCCCCCCCCCCCCCCCCCCGCCACTTGCTGCCAGCCCTCCTTTAACCCCTGTCCCAGCAACCGCCGCCCTCTCCCTGCCTATAGAACTCGCCGCAGCCCTCCCTCCCCTTGCTCCCAGCCACCACCACCCCTTTCCCCTACGTGGAACCACCTCCAGCCGCCTCCTTGTCTAGATCAGTCCAGATCTGGACAACTCCAGCACGGATCCGCTCTCAAATCATCGGATCTATCCACCCCCGTCCAGATCTCTACCCATGTGGCCGGATCCATCCATTTCCGGTCCGTTTTCACCTTCCACCGCCAAGGACAGCCACCTACGTCGCTTTCCCGCCTTCAGTTCCACCTTGGATCGTCATCCATGCATCTCCGACTCCGGATTCTTCAGTGCCTTGGTCAGCCCACTATTTGGTGAGTCTTCGTTGTACTGGATTATTATTCTCAACATTTATTTATTGGGTTAGACATTTTATATTTGCTTGGAGACTCATTATCGTGCAATTTTGCACTGGATTATTATTGCGATTTGCAGGGTTTATTCGCCGCGCGCTCTAGCTTTGGCCCTCCACGCGGAGGGAAACCAAAGCTTGTTTGCCATAATAAATTATTTGTATCTTGCTGTGAAAATATTTGCGTGAGATGTTTTAAATTATTATCTAACTGTGGCTTAACCGTTGGATTTGCATAGCATGTAGGGTTAGGTCGCAGATATTCCGCCGTCTATAGATTCGTCCTGCGTCAATTGGTATCAAAGTCAGGTTGCGCGCACTTTTCGATACGCAGTCGTAGAGTCTATAGGATATTTTTTTATTATGTCTAGGTGTCAAAATTATGCCTCCCCTCACCTTAGAGGTCGCGAGTCCACTAGCACCCGCTCTCACAGAGCCCCGTCAGGGAGATCTTCACGTTACTACGATGATTATTCTCGTGATGATTGCCATCGTTCTTATCCGTACACGCGAGCGGATCGTGTTGATCCTTCGACACGACTCGGTTACCTTAGGAATGATTATTATGAGGATCGTCGTTCCGAGAGAGATCTTGAGAGTTAGTTTCGTACTGTTGCCCCTTCCTTTGACGGCTCATCGAGTCCCGAGTCTTTCAGTTATTGGCTCGTGGATATGGAGTATTATTTTGACCATTTTGAGGTATTCGGTGAGCGTCGCGTCAAGTTTGCGAAACTTAGACTTTTAGATCAGGCGAGGGCATATTGGGCTAGCGTTGAGAGGACACGCGAGCGAGACCGTCTACATCGTGTCACTAGTTTGGTGGACATGAAGCGTACATTGTGTCAGAGGTATCTGCCTTCGTCGTATCGGAGTCGCTTGCTCGACCAATTATTTTCCCTTCAGCAAGGATCCATGTCCGTCGCTGAGTACAGGGATCGCTTTGATGAGTTAATTGTTAGGAGCGATATCCGAGATGACCCAGCCGTGACCTTTTGCAGATTTCGGTCTGGCTTTCGATCAGACATTCGTACCGAGTTGGTTTATCATAGCTCAAAGTCCCTCGAGCAGACGTATCAGCTTGCCCTTCGTTACGAACAGTCTTTGAGATCTGCAAGAGCTGGTCGATTGGATCCTCACTTTGACCTCCGCAGTACGAGCTCCTCCCACACCGAGGACACCACTTTGCCTATTATTGTTTCATCGGACATGACTGAAGTAATACCTGATGCAGATTGCTCTCACCCCAGTGAGGTGCTTAGCCCAGTGAGTGACCTATCTTTTGTTTTTGACCCGGCTCTCGTGACCCCGACTGAGCCTGAGCCTGAGCGACCTCTTGAGCCTATAGTGTTGTGCCCCTCACCCACACCACCACCTCCGGCATGTCATGGGTTGATTAGCACCCCTACCCTGGACTCACATCTTGACACCGCACCCACAGACCCATTCTTGAGCGTAGATCTATGTCGCTCTCCCATTGTCGTTACCCTGAGTCACATCATGACCGAGAGACCAGAGCCTGGTGTTGATCTCGTAGTGGCTATTTCATCCATTCACGGGGACACTACCCCTTACGATAGTCATCTGGAGGACCATGACCCTAGTGACGAGTTCTACGAAGAGCCCACAGTTGAGCCTCCTGATGATCCACCACATCCGGGTGAACATGAGATTCACGTGAGGCGCTTGTTTACGAGTTTCGAGTTATTGACGTCTCCTCCCCAATCATCTCTGGCCTTGCCCCAGAGGATGGGTCGTGAGTGGAATAAGACGTATGTAGGGTCTACCTTGAGCACACTAGAGCCTACTCATATTTTGAGGACCTACTTTATGACACATCACACTCGTGATGAGTTTTGGGACACACCACCCGCTGACCCACCCGATGAATTCTTTGTTATCGGGGACACTCACCACACTATAACGCCACATTTCTAGTCGGTGCACACGATTTTCACTTAGGCGGTCGTTGCATTCACGATGACTTTTCTTTCACACCTCCTAGTGAGCCCCCTGATGTGTCACGTCCCCTGCGAGACACTTGGATCTTTACGAGCTCGCATTTGAGTATAGGTATCTCACGCGATCATCTGAACACTCATCATAGACGGGATGAGTTTTTCTACACTCCCCCGAGAGAGCCTCCTGATAGGCTACCTCCTGCGATAGATTTTCAAGTCATTATTAGATTTTCCCATAGAGAGCATGTTGTGTCAATCATGTTTCATTTATATCATTTGCATGAGTATGTTGAGTCATTTCGTCATCATTTGCATGAGTCTGTTGTGTTGTCTGTTCATCATTTGCATGCGTGTCATGAGTCGGTCTGAAGAGTAATCCATATTGATAATAAATATTGTAAATCACATGTGGATGTTCATTGGCAAGTGCAGGTATTTCATGAAGGCGAGCAGGTGATGGTGATAATCTGCGTTGCGAGGCTCCGTGCGAGACTTGCTAAAAGCATGAGCGTTAGGCGAATGGATCCCTATATAATCATGAGACAGATCGAAGCAAACATCTACGATCTTGATATCCCTGCAAGTATGGGTATCCACCTAGTATTTAGTGTTGAAGATATGACGCCGTACTACAAGCCTCGCGAGTATGTGGACCCAAGCAGTGGGGACTTCCAGCCACCCATACCTCCACTCACGTTGCCTTACCACCCTCATAGCCCACCCACGTCTGATGACCACCACTACTCACCCACTCCTGACACCCACCCACCTGGGGACTCGTCTTCTTTCGTTCTACCCACGGCGCCGCCGATCGCACCGGGATCCACTACTCATGAGTTGAGCGTTGAGAGCATCACGGAGACCATGTTCCGTCGGTACATTACTACTACAGGCGTTGATGACATCTGGGAACTTGCAGCAGAGCTTGATCGATTCGCCCCCGGACTTCGACTTCAGTACGTCCGTCTCCACTCATCGGGGATGGAAACTTTTCAGTCCGGAGGAGTTGATTGGCGAGGCCACTTTTCAGCGACGACACTTGGACAACCTCTGGCGGGCATCTTCGAGTTTTACCTTGCATTCGGCGAGAGAATTCTGACCCCTATTCATCGGGAGATGAATTCTTTCAAGCCGGGGAGATTGATGCGGAGCAGAGGCGAGGACGAGCTTTGGGCCCATTCGGGGCTGATTTGGCAACTTACCATATATGGCGTGCCCGGATCGACGATCTGACTCCGTGGATGCATTCGGATTCGTGTTGCGAGTCGATTTCATATATTACTTTATATATTTTGGTTTATTATTGTTGTATTTAGGTAGATTTTCCCCCGGCCAATCATAGTCGTTGATTGGGATGCCCTAGCTTTGTTTTTATTATAAATAAGAGAGTAGTGGGCTTATTGGAGGGATTGCAGAATTTGGAGAATAGAAATCCCGGATTCCAGCGATCATCCCACGGTGCCGACTCCGTGGAACCCTAGGTGACGACTCCTAGGCTTGTATCTCCCTCCCCAAGGTATCCCCTAACCCTAGACTCCTTGTTCCCCCTCTGAAACCCTCAACCGCAGTCCCCAAAGCTGCCAAAACTTCCAGCCAGACTGATGTGCAGCACTTCCTACAGCAGCAGCCCTGAACCATAGTAAAATTTCACTATTCATTAATGAAATACACTATTCATTGTCTATAGTACTTTATTCCTCCAGGAAATCCTCTGCCGCCAACCTTCCCCTCCCTCCAGCCCGCCTCCTCAAACAGCCGCCCCTCCTGATTTTCCTCCAGACCCCCCCCCCCCCCCCCCCCCCCCCCGCCCAGCCCTCCTTTAACCCCTGTCCCAGCAACCGCCACCCTCTCCCTGCCTATAGAACTCGCCGCAGCCCTCCCTCCCCTTGCTCCCAGCCACCGCCGCCCCTTTCCCCTACGTGGAACCACCTCCAGCCGCCTCCTTGAATAGATCAGTCCAGATCTGGACAACTCCAGCCCGGATCCGCTCTCAAATCATCGGATCTATCCACCCCCGTCCGGATCTCTACCCACGTGGCCGGATCCATCCATTTCCGGTCCGTCTTCACCTTCCACCGCCAAGGACAGCCACCTACGTCGCTTTCCCGCCTTCGGTTCCACCTTGGATCGTCATCCATGCATCTCCGACTCCGGATTCTTCAGTGCCTTGGTCAGCCCACTATTTGGTGAGTCTTCGTTGTACTGGATTATTATTCTCAACATTTATTTATTGGGTTAGACATTTTATATTTGCTTGGAGACTCATTATCGTGCAATTTTGCACTGGATTATTATTGCGATTTGCAGGGTTTATTCGCCGCGCGCTCTAGCTTTGGCCCTCCACGCGGAGGGAAACCAAAGCTTGTTTGCCATAATAAATTATTTGTATCTTGCTGTGAAAATATTTGCGTGGGATGTTTTAAATTATTATCTAACTGTGGCTTAACCGTCGGATTTGCATAGCATGTAGGGTTAGGTCGCAGATATTCCGCCGCCTATAGATTCGTCCTGCGTCATGAGGCTTTTGAAATAGCTTTATGGCACTACAGTCGCTTTGGAATAAAGCTAATTACGATGATACTGATAATGATAATGATGAAGACGATGACATGATGCCGATGATTGATCTCATTATCAAAAGTAAGTGTTACTCTGACAAGTTCACTTGCTTATTGCATGCACACTTGGCACAAAAATTATGAAAATTAGCATTTTAACACTTACATGATGTAGAGAAATTGAGAATTTATTATATTATTGGGATGGTAGAAGTTAAATTCATTGAAGATAAGGTAGTGAAAAGTAAATTAAATGGCTTAGAAAACAAAGAGTACAATATGTACCAATAAGATGATATATTTCATTTGGAGGATTAAAAGGAAAAAGGTTGGACCGATGGTGACTTGGATAGTACTCGAGCAGAAAGATTAACAACCATGTAACACTTAAAAAGTGATGAATCGATAATGAGGGTTCAAATAACTAACCCCGAATGGTTGGTGTAAGGCTAATGGTGATGATGACGTTTGAACAACAATTAAATATAAAATAAACTAGTGTACTAAGGCATATTTTCACATGCATGTACATGTATTACTTGGGTATGACCAAACAATTTAATAAATGTTACATAACATAAACAAATTTTAGCTTGTAACTAAAACCACAAACCATGCCCAACTTTGTTAATAGATAACTCCTTCGGCTGCTTCAAACTTCCATCGTCACAAAATGCTTTCTCTGTAATAAGAGCAATCACATAAATAAGCACATTGCATGTTACATACTAACCAATTTTTCAGAAAGGGATGAGAACACGGATTAGAAAACAAAGTTCCAGAAACTTAAAATCAGATCTAATAGTGCATGCAATTCCAAATGTTTTCACAAAATTCAAAATATTTGTACTTAACCATAGTGAAGAACAAGTGGACTTCCAAATCAATCCCAGAAACCATTTTCATGAATACCAATAGAAAAACAGACTCAAAATATTTTTGTGAACAAGCAGAAAATCAATGAGAATCATGAAAAAGCAAAAAATAAACCATCACGCTTTACAACAAATGCATACTTAGAATATCTAAAAACTCCATTACTTGTACTAATAAGAGGATATGAGTTCTATCAGCTAGAAAGATGAATACACAGCACAAACATGATATTTACGAGTAAAAAATTGATGATATAAGATGAGAAGACGATCAGATCAACAAGTATCTAGCAAGCTTCAAATTTTTCTGAGAAAATACAAATAGCTGTGAAGTTAGTGATAAAGGAGAGGAGGAACCTTCAAAGAAGAACGAAACCTTCTCCGCACTATCGAAGAAATAGTCGTCCGTAAGCTGCCGCTGTTCTTGTCAATGACCAGTCAGAAATTAGCATAATCGCATCCATCTCTCTCTCTCTCTCTCTCTCTCTCTCTCTCTCTCTCTCTCTCTCTCTCTCTCTCTCTCTCTCAATACCTAAGTAGAGAACACACCTGATTCTTGGTGGAAAAGATGGACGAAGAAGAGGCGGCATCGAAACCATCTAGTAGCTCCGTCATCCGGTCCCTCATCTCAAGGACTGATTCATGGCTGTAAAATGATTCGATTACCAGAAACCCTAAGCCAACGGAAGGTGATACCAGTCATTAGTTCTCCGAAATGTGGTGGAGAGTTGTTACTTGCAGATTGTAAATTTGGGGAAATAAATTTGTAGTGGAAGTTGATTACCATCGGAGTTGAAGGAGTTGAGCTGCTCCTCGCTCAAATTTCCGCTGATCCCCATCGGTTCCCGTCCGAACACGTCAACGGGAGTAGGAGATGTTCGTCGGAAGAATTTCTCCACGGCGACGGCAGCTTAAAAGATGGACGCAAATATCATATTTGAAGAGTAATTGTTCATTTTGGTCTAGTGCAAATCAGAAAATTTTAGGTGCAAATCATGTGCAGACAAAAAAATATTAAAAATTTAAATAATACTTTAATATTTAATATCATACCAATTATTATATAAAATCAGTTTTAATACAAAATTTTAGTACACCAAAATCATTCTTTTTGATGTCCAGTATTAATCCAAAAACTAATTGCTACACCTGCATTAAAATATACAAAGTTGTGAGATCAATGAATAATCTTAAAATATGAGTTATACGTAAGTTAATCAATAACTTACTATATATTGAACATATGAAATGGGTAAACTTGGTACCAAGATCAACGTCATGAAATGTTTGACATTTTAATATTAGTAAAGTGTAGCGAATTAGTTATCTATTTTTTAAATAAATTGTAGTAACAAAAAATTTCATTGTATCTTTTAATCAAATTTTCTTTAAATCATTTTAATTGAATTTCTCCCAATCCAATCAGTACTCATCCATTCATCCAATCAATACTCATGCTCATTGCATTACTCTATGTACCCACAATGACCATATCATAATACATCAATTACATTTGTAACATATTCAAAAACACGCGGTGGCATTTCCCTTTGAACAATACGTAGTATTCTGCTCTCTTTTAATACCACCTTTTGTGTAGATTGTAATGTAGCTGTGGTTTGTGACAGTTGCTCATCCATCAACACATACTCAAATAGAGAAGGATTGCGCTTTGTAGATTTTGCATCATCATTGAACTTTTTGAAGCTATCCCGCGACCAACCTTTCAGTCTAGCCCAACACATCAACTCATCCTTGAAAAAATATGTGATGTGATAAACTGATTGACAACATCAACTCGAGTAGAGGGATTTGAATCCTCATAGCACAACTGATTGATATTTACAAACAAAAATTACTACTACTTTATTCGATATAAAAATTGAAATGTATTTAAAATCCATACAACTACGGACAAGGAAAATCAAGTGCCAAATGAGATGACGAGATGACAATACTTGCAATGAATAACTGTTCTGGTGAATCTCTAGCATTTTCGGAATGACTTTCTTCACGGTCCATTAACCCAAATGTTATCATTGCTTAGCAAGATTTTCACCTAGGTCAAAAAATATGCAAACACATGAAAAAAATTGAAGGAAACTTCACAACAATGTAAATGATGCATGAACACATTCTAACAAGAACGAAAATAACGGGATCAGGAATGGCTAACAGCAGTTGGAAAATACCTTAGTTCGACAATCGGAACTGATGAAGAAGGAAGGTGATCAGAAGGGTCAATGGAAAGCTGCTAGGAGAGCACAAGGACCTATCGAGGTCCTGCACTAGGTCGCGACTGGAGAAGAAGGATCCCGCCCTAGGTCGCGACTAGAGGAGATGGAAAGCTCAAGTGCCCTAGGTCGCGACTGGAAATGGAGAACGAAACTGCAATCTCGATGGATGCCGGGATCGGGAGGCTACCGTCTGACGTCAGAGAGGAAACCTTGAGCATCCAAAGTCTGGGCGAAGGAAGGATGGCGATACCGAGGGAGAAGAGAGTATATTCCTTGGTTATTGTTGCGGAACGCTTAGGGCTCGTGGTAGACCGGTTCACTTGAACCACCTTAGCTCGTGAGCGAACTAAGCGCGCAAACAGTCAATTAGAGATTTGCTGAGTACACAGGGACTTTTTAACGTGGAAAACCCGGAAAGGGTAAAAAACCACGCGGTCGGAGCTGTGCCGACCAAACTTCACTATCTTCAGGGGGTTACAACTTGGAAACTAGAACTTGAGCGTGACAAGCCGCTGCTCGTTACAATATTTGGAGAGAGAGAGAACGAGCTCCGAGGGTGATAGGCCACCTCTCGGAAAAACTAAGTCTTTTTCCCTTCTGAGAATGCTAGTCGCCTTTCGGAAGTGAGACGGCTAGTCGTCTTTTCCTTCTGAGAATGCTAGTCGCCTTTCGGAAGTGAGAAGGCTAGTCGTCTTTTTCTTCTGAGAATGCTAGTCGCCTTTCGGAAGTGAGAAGGCTAGTCGCCTTTCGGGATGATGAAGATCTTCAAGTCCACGAAGGAGATCTTCAAGCGCCGAAGGAGAATTCCGCAAAAGTCTGCAAGGAGCTCTCCCGGGTCCAGAAGTCAAGGTCCTTTCAAATGAAGCTTTGGGGCTCCTTTTATAGCTTTGGACGGGGGCGACCCGGTAATTTTGTCGTTGGTAGTTTCCATAAATGCTCGGTGGACGAATCATATTCTCCGGTTCGGGGCCCTCAGATCGCCATTTTTCGTAAATGACCACCTTGCCCCTCGGGCAGCTTGGGCAGCTCGGGCAGTTCGGGCAGTTCCGTTGGAGGCGAAAAAGGCGACTGACTGTTCCTGAAAAGTGAGAAGCCTGAAAGACAAAAAGTGAGAAGCCGGAAAGACAAAAAGTGAGAAGCCGAAAACCCAAAAAGTGAGAAGCCGGAAAGACAAAAAGTGAGAAACCTGAAAGACAAAAAGTGAGAATGCTCTGAACGCGCTCAAAAGCGTTCTGAGCGCGCAACGAACATGGAAGTACTTTGAACGCGCTTGGAGGCGTTCTGAGCGTGCGTGAGCGCGGGGGCGTTCTGAGCGCGCTCAGAAACGTTCTGAACGTGCAACGAACATGGGAGTGCTTAGAGCGCGCTTGGAGGCGTTCTGAGCGCGCGTGAGCGCGGGGGCGTTCTGAGCGCGCTCAGAAACGTTCTGAGCGCGCTCAGAAACGTTCTGAGCGCGCAACGAACATGGGAGTGCTTAGAACGCGCTTGGAGGCGTTCTGAGCGCGCGTGAGCGTGGAGGCATTCTGAGCGCGCTCAGAAGCGTTCTGAGCGCGCAACGAACATGGAAGTGCTTTGAACGCGCTTGAAGGCGTTCTGAGCGCGCGTGAGCGCGGTGGCGTTCTGAGCGCGCGTGAGCGCGGAGGCGTTCTGAGTGCGCGTGAGCGCGGAGGCGTTCTGAGTGCGCTCAGAAGCGCTCTGAGCGCGCAACGAACATGGAAGTGCTTTGAACGCGTTTGGAGGCGTTCTGAGCGCGCGTGAGCGCGAAGGCGTTCTGAGCGCGCAACGAACATGGAAGTGCTTAGAACGCTCTTGGAGGCGTTCTGAGCGCGTGTGAGCGCGGTGGCGTTCTGAGCGCGCGTGAGCGCGGAGGCGTTCTGAGCGCGCGTAAGCGCGGAGGCGTTCTGAGCGAACGGTGGAGCAGGGAGTTGTGCCCCAAATAGAAATTGGGATTCGACGCACCTGACAAGGGGGTGCGACTATGGCAGGGCCCCTTGCGAGCCCCCCTGCGGAAAAAGGTGAGGGGAGGGGGGCCGGACCGCACCCTATGGGCGGTGCAGCTGAGTCGCACCCCGGGGGGATGCGGCTTGGCCGCACCCTGAGGGGGCGCGGCTGGGCCGCAGGGCCGCACCCCCCAAGGAGTGCGGCTTGGCCGCACCGCTTAAGGGGTGCGGCTGGGCCGCAGGGCCGCACCCCTTGAGGGGTGCGGCTGGGCCGCACCCCCAAGGGGGGTGCAGCTCCGCGCGAGCCGCACCCCGAGGGGGGTGCGGCGGGGTCGTTCCCCCGCGACGGGGGGCGCTGTCCACGCGCTACCGCGCGCTACCATGCATGCGGTAGCGCACGCGCTTGCGGTTTGCTCTTCGCGCGCTCTGTTTCTGGGGGTTGGCGGCGGAAACGGCGGGCTCGGTTTCTTCGATTCGAGTGATTGCGTGCTGACCGTTGACCCCATCTCTCTTCAGTGGAGTTTTCTCTAGACGCACCCCAAGGCCTTTATGGATGGTATAACATAAGCCCCCCAAACCTTCGGAGTCCGAGTTTCGGCGCGGAGGAGTTCGGAGGTTTTAATTTTTCTGCGGCGGCTTTGATCATTGCTCTCTTTGTGGTGCCTTGGGTAGGAGTTATCGTCGGGGGTAAGTGTGGTTGACTTTGTTTCTTTGTTCTGGACAGGCATTTCTCGTCGTACGCTGAGTCATGATAGTGTTGAAACCTGCAACATGCCTCTTGAGTTCGGACCCACTGGGGGTGCAGCCGATGCTTACTTCTCCCTCACTAGACTCTCTTGACGGTGGATGTGAGAATAAGAAAAGACCCAAGGTTGAATCGAGGAGGTCCCGCCACACACCCGGAAGATCTTAGAGAGCTTCCCCTCCCAAACCAGAGCTCAACCGGGCACCTTGGAGGGCACTAGCAGCCGACCAAAAACTAGCCTGGAGGAGAGGATTCTCTAAAATCGGATCTCCTCCAAGGTGCCCTTAAGGGTCTATTTATAGTTTTTCCTAGGCTGGTCTGCAGATAACACGAATCCGCCTTTTAGTTTTACTAACCGCACCCCAAATTGGTCTGTTAATAGCCTAACTCCGCTGTTCCGAAGGGCTATTTGCAGCCCACAAGGGGCATTATGGTCATTTCCCCCTCAAAGCCTTTGGGGCGAGTGGTCCGTGAGGGCACCGCTCGCCGATCTCCCGCTCAGCTGGGCGAGTGCCCATGCTACTGAGCGAGTGGTCCGTGAGGGCACCACTCGCCGATCTCCCGCTCAGCTGGGCGAGTGCCTAGGCTACTGAGCGAGTGGTCCGTGAGGGCGCCACTCGCCGATCTTCTTCTCGCCTGCAGCGTACCCCCATTAATCCGGGGATCTCTCCACCTTCCTTGGCCTGGGCGAATGACCCGGCTGACCCAGGTCCCGCCAGTTGGCTTGAGGGACCCACTCGGCGAATACGGGTTGTACACAATCCCCGCTCTTTGCGAGCGGTTCCTACGCTCGGAAAGAACAGTCCAACCCTGTATTCGGTGAGTGCTTGCTGACTGGACCTATAAGACTCTGTGGGTCCCACTGTCATCCTATATATACCTCCTCATGTCAGACTTTTCTGGACCATTTTTATATCTCGGCCCGGAGTTTTCTCTCCCTGAACCTTTCGTCACTCTCAATGTCTTTCCACAAGCCTTCCACGAGGCCCCTCTCGCAAGAAATGATCGAACGCCTGGCTACGGCCCAGACTGCAACCGCCCCCAAAACTGCCATATTTGCTCTCTGGCTCAAATCCAAGCGAGACTCGAGCGCCCCATATGTCTCGCGGCGAGCCAAAGCGATTCGGATGAATAGCCACAAAGGCAAGACCACCTCGGACTCTCCGACGAATACTCCTCCAGACCCCAGGACTCAGGTATGAAGATTCCTCCTGCCTTTCTTTTTAGTTTCTGCCTCCTTATTCGGCAATCGCTCCGACCATTCGCGGGGGATTTCGGTGCCTGAGGACGGCCACGGGGCCGTTTTGAACAGTGCCGTGGTGCCACCTCTCGCGGACGAGGCACCTCCTCCAGATCTGGACCTTGCTCCTCCACCCCCTCCGGGCGAGACCATACTCCAATCCAGTAAGTTGTGAACCCTCTAAATTTTCCTTTCATGTTGCTTGTTACTGACCATTACCTTCTCGCAGCCCTCAACCCTAACGTCCCGCTGCGGGACTCCATTCCTCAAAGTTCCCCTGCCCAGCAGAACTCCTCTGTTATCGCGAATGAACCGAGGGTCTCCCCTGAGCGGGAACTGGATCAGCACCTCCGTGCTGATGATCGTACGAATGCTCCGGCTCCTCCTCCTCCGCTTTACCGCCCTGGGAAAGGGAAGGTTCTACCACCTTCCGCAGGCTTGTCTGGGGTCCTCCCCCATTCGTCTCGCCCTTCAGGTCATAGGGAACCCTTCCCTGGTCAGTTTACTCTCCTGCCCCTATCGTACTCGCTTATTTTACCGCCACTGACCTAGTTGTGATTTCACAGGCTATCGGGAATCCTCCCCCTTGATTCCTACAACGAGGGGGAAGAGGGGATGCTCTCGCCTCTCCCTTCCCCTGGGGATCTCGCTGATTTCCTGGGCGACTCCTCAGATCACGCGACCCTGAAGGAGCGGATCACGGAGGTCTTGGGGAAGCTCATCCACATCCAGCGGAACGTCGCCGGCCAGGTGGATGATGTGCGGCTGAGAGTCGCGCGCGAGTTAAAGGACCTTCGGCGGGACTACTCGCGCCTTCTCGCGACGGTGGAGCGCCTGGGGGTGAAGGAGGGGAGTTGTCTCCCGAAAGACACGCCGCGCGAGCCCGGGACCAACTCCAACTGGCTTCCCATGAGATCACCAATATGCTCGCGTACTACCGCCCGCGAATGCCCCTGGAAGCTGGGTCGCGAAGGCGAGGTCGGTGGGTCTGGGAGGAGTTCTGATCTAGTCGACATTCACCCCTCCTGTTATTTCTCTCCTCGTTTTCTGTGTTACGGATGCTGGACTTTTATACTTGTCTGTAATAATTTTATACTCTACGCTTTGCGAATGCTCTATTTCTCATTTTTTTTTGTTTTTCTCGTAGCTTCCCTGGGTATTGCCGAATGATATGATATTGTCGAATGTTTTCTTAGCTCTTTCGCGTGGCCGTCGAGCGAATAGCCACAGGGCATTCGCCATTAATGGGCGAGAGGGATCGGCCCGGGTTTCGAGGCGTCGGGAAGGCGCGACTGCCATCCGCATACTCGTTACCTCGAAAGCCCAAACGCCGTTTAGTCCTTCTATAAATAGGTCTTTCAACCATCGTATTAAATACCTTACCATCCGTTCCCCCTCTTTCCTCGCGTTAGCACTCGCGCTTCTCCCTTCCCTGCTGCTCCCTTCTCCTTCTGCATTCGCAAAATGGGTGGTGATGTGGAAGGTAGGGTCAGGTGCGCCAGCGCATTCGTCAACCATACTTTCGATTCTTGCGACCTCTCCGAAGAGGCTTACTTGCCAGCTGTTGCGGATTACATTCCGCCGGGGTTCGAGGCGCGAAAGCCCAGGCCGGAAGAGCGCCTGAACTCCATCTCGCCCTGTGCTCTCGCGATCCCGCTAGAGCATTTCGAGGTGGGGTTTCGCCTCCCCATCTGGCCGGAACTCCGCCAGACCTTCAGGTACTACGGGATCGTGCCCGGCCAGCTCAACCCCAACTCCATCGCCATGCTGGTCGGGTACGCGAGCTATCTGCGAGAAGAGAGGATCGAGTTCTCGCTGCCCGTCTTCCGCAAGCTCTACACCTTCCGCTGCACCAACGACATCTCCTTTTTCTCGGGTCTAAGCCCACTCAAGCACTACGGGCTCCCGAACAAAAACCACGACTGGGTTCGCCGCTTCATCTTTGTCAGCGGGAGCCTGGGAAACACCCTTCTCGCCCCGGTGCAGGAGGAGGAGTCAACCTTCCACCCTCCGACCCTAGGGGGCACGAGGCCAAACTCCACCAATATATTCTGGAGCACGGGATGGACCTCGTCTATCTCCGGCGAAACGTCAACTCGCTCCTGTTCATTCCGCAGGGTGAGGGTAAGTTTTCGAGACTTCCTTCATTCGTTTTGGCCTTGTGATTCTTACACCATTCGCTAAACCATTCGCAATATTATGTAGGCGTGCGTAGCCTCCCCCTTCATCCGCCGCGGCTTCCTGGTTTTTGCGTGCCTCTCGCACAAGCTGCCGCGGATGCCTGCCGGGAGGGGCCTTCCTCCTCCAAGCCCAGCAGCCGAAAGAGAAAACTCGCGGCGACTCCTTCCTCTCCCCCCAGCAAGTCGCGATGCCCTCCTTCTATCAAAGGGAAGGGGGTTGTGGGCGAGACCTCTGGAGCGAAAGCTCCAACCCAAACCCCAGGGACGGAGGTCCTGGCCCAAACCCTGGGGACCGAAGTGCCAGCCCCAACCTTGGGGTCGAGTGTGCCAGATGGGACGGTGGTTCAGGCAAGGTCGTCGCAGCCGCCGCCTCCGCTGCCCAGGGACCACCGCAACTTCCCGAACGGCGAGAAGTACGTGGATCCCTCAGGGGCTCCCTTGGTCAAGTGGGACAGAAACACGAACAGGGTCTCGCTCTCTACCCTCCATCCAACCTGGATAGAGAGCGACGTCGCCAGCGGCGAGGCGTACGCCATTGTGTATGCCCTCTATGGCCGTGAGGATGCCGAGGTCTTCGATGCCGAGAAGACGCAAGTTCTCGCCCACGAGGCCGCTCGAGCCATGCTGCGGGCCCTGGATCTCTCGCACATGTCTTCTCGCCGGAGCATCAACTTGGCATGGAATCTGGCCGGGGTCGAGGAGGCCAGGGCTCTCATCTCTAGGGAGGCGACTGAGCTCAGAGCGAAGCTGGAAGCCGCGGAAGCGCTTCTCGCCCGCCGCCCGGTTGCAGAGGTATACTTTCTCTCACCCCTGCGGATGTCCATTGCTGATTGCCGCACTTTTATCTCAGGTTTTATTTCATTTCTTCAGGATGCTACAAGCGACGGGATGCTTCGCGCGCGGGTGATCGACCTTGAAGAGGAAGTCCGCCTGGCCAGAGCCGAAGTCCAGCGGTTGCGAGAAGCCGGCGCGTCGGCACTCGACCCGGGAAGTGGGGGGCACTTTTACCCCCATCACGAGCTAGAGCAACTGATGCAAGAGAATGCGCAAAGTGCCATGAAGCATGCACTGCAGGTGCTGCGGCGAACTGGGTATCTGAAGGCGGAGGCCGAATGCCTTTCCGCTCGCCAAGTCGTTCCCGAGCTCTACATTCCGATCCCCTTCCCGGAGGACGATAATGGCGAGCCGCAGGAAGACGCCCTCATCCTGGATTCTGGCGAAAGCGAAGGATCTTCAGGCGAGAAATCTGCCGACCCTTGAGAAGGGCCTTTTGTATTTTTTACTCTTTTTGTATTTACCATTTTGAATGTAATCATTAACGGGGCGAGTGCCCTTAAAAGATATATATATTGACTACAATTTTTGTGCTATCTCAACCTTTCTCTCATTTGGCGCTATATCTCGCTGGACTCATTAGGACGTTACTTCTTTCTCATTCGCCGTTATATCCCGCTAGGCTCATTAGGACGCTAGGTCGAAGTGCGACTGTCCTGGCCACCCAGCGAATGCTCGAAGATGACTTAGGTGTGTTGCCCCTTTTCGACTTCCCGCTTCCTGCCCCACTCGTATCTCCTTACCATTCGCCCAGACCGGGGTTTCGCTTAGGTAGTCAGGAAGAGAGGTGAGATTACTTTACTGGCGCGTGGTCTCTGCGAGTGCCCTCAAGATCCACCCTTGAGAACTTAGAATCTGCCACCGAGTGAGCCTTCGGACCTGCCAGCTAGATGAGAGCCTGGACAGCAGGTCTGCTCGTGGTCATTTCCTTCATTACCTTAGAACCTGCCACCGAGTGAGCCTTCGGACCTGCCAGCTAGATGAGAGCCTGGACAGCGGGTCTGCTCGGGGCCATTTTCTCAACACCTTGGAACCTGCCACCGAGTGAGCCTTCGGACCTACCAGCTAGATGAGAGCCTGGACAGCGGGTCTGCTCGGGGCCATTTTCTTCATCACCTTAGAACTTGCCACCGAGTGAGCCTTCGGACCTGCCAGCTAGATGAGAGCCTGGACAGCGGGTCTGCTCGGGGCCATTTTCTCAACACCTTGGAACTTGCCACCGAGTGAGCCTTCGGACCTGCCAGCTAGATGAGAGCCTGGACAGCGGGTCTGCTCGGGGCCATTTTCTCAACACCTTGGAACTTGCCACCGAGTGAGCCTTCGGACCTGCCAGCTAGATGAGAGCCTGGACAGCGGGTCTGCTCGGGGCCATTTTCTCAGCACCTTGGAACTTGCCACCGAGTGAACCTTCAGACCTGCCAGCTAGATGAAAGCCTGGACAGCGGGTCTGCTCGGGGCCATTTTCTCAGCACCTTGGAACTTGCCACCGAGTGAGCCTTCAGACCTGCCAGCTAGATGAGAGCCTGGACAGCGGGTATGCTTGGGGCCATTTTCTCAACACCTTGGAACTTGCCACCGAGTGAGCCTTCGGACCTGCCAGCTAGATGAGAGTCTGGACAGCGGGTCTGCTCGGGGCCATTTTCTCAGCACCTTGGAACTTGCCACCGAGTGAGCCTTCGGACCTGCCAGCTAGATGAGAGCCTGGACAGCGGGTCTGCTCGGGGCCATTTTCTCAACACCTTGGAACTTGCTACCGAGTGAGCCTTCGGACCTGCCAGCTAGATGAGAGCCTGGACAACGGGTCTGCTCGGGGCCATTTTCTCAGCACCTTGGAACTTGCCACCGAGTAAGCCTTCGGACCTGCCAGCTAGATGAGAGCCTGGACAGCGGGTCTGCTCGGGGACATTTTCTCAACACCTTGGAACTTTCCACCGAGTGAGCCTTCGGACCTGCCAGCTAGATGAGAGCCTGGACAGCGGGTCTGCTCGGGGCCATTTTCTCAGCACCTTGGAACTTGCCACCGAGTGAGCCTTCGGACCTGCCAGCTAGATGAGAGCCTGGACAGCCGGTCTGCTCGGGGCCATTTTCTCAGCACCTTGGAACTTGCCACCGAGTGAGCCTTCGGACCTGCCAGCTAGATGAGAGCCTGGACAGCGGGTTTGCTCGGGGCCATTTTCTCAGCACCTTGAAACTTGCCACCGAGTGAGCCTTCGGACCTGCCAGCTAGGTGAGAGCCTAGACAGCGGGTCTGCTCGGGGCCATTTTCTCAGCACCTTGGAACTTGCCACCGAGTGAGCCTTCGGACCTGCCAGCTAGATGAGAGCCTGGACAGCGGGTCTGCTCGGGGCCATTTCTGGAGCTTTCAGAGTCCTTCCTACAAGTTGCGGCATCACTCTCGTACACATAGTTTAAATAAAATATTCTTATTCAAAAACATTGTTACTACATACTGCTAGAGATAGAAGCGTTTAAGGTCGTCGCCACTCCATGTGTGGCTGAGAGGTTAGCCCTCCACATTCTGAAGGAGATACCCCCCAGACTTTAGTGCCTCTTCCACGACATAGGGGCCTTCCCAGTTGGGGTTAAGTTTTCCCACCGGGGCGGACCTCCCAGCCGCGTCGACCTTCTTGAGCACCAGATCTCCCTTCTCGAACTGCTTTACCCTGACGTGCTTGTCGAAGTACTTGGCCATCCGTCGCTTGACCTCTTCTTGGCGAATGGCTGCTAGGTCCCGAGCTTCTTCAATGAGGTCGAGGGAGAGCCGCAACTCCTCCTCGTTCTCGGCTCTCCAATCTTCCTCTCCACTTGCGGCGGCCTTTACCCGTGGTGTCATAACCTCGAACTCTATGGGAATGACGGCCTCGCAGCCGTGAGAGAGCTTGAAAGGGGTCTCTCCTGTGGCGGTGCTGGGGGTAGTTCTTAGGGCCCACAAGACCAATGGAAGCTGTTCCACCCAATTGCCCTTCAGATTTTCCACCTTCTTCTTGAGCAGGTTCACGATGACCTTGTTTGCCGCCTCCACCTGCCTGTTGCTCCTGGGGTGGTGAACGGATGCAAACCTGAGGTTTATCCCCAACTGGCCACAGAAGCTGATGAATTCCTCGCTTGCGAACTGCGGACCATTATCCGTGACTATTGATACGCCCGTGATAGGTGTATATAAATACGCAAGTGCACGTGTCGTACAAGTAATAAAATGATGAGAAAGTGATCGTTCCCACGAGGAAGTGCTTAACTTAGCGCTCACAAATATTAATTCTACCTTTTCTCTAAATTCAAGCAAGTAATAATGATTGGTAGAGAAACGTAAATAGTGCAAAATAAAACAACTACATTTCTAGTTATGGTTACTTAAATTACTTTAACTTCACTTGGAAAGATAGTCTCACATGTGATTTTCCCTTGCTATGAAGATAACTAATACAAATGATAATTCATGAAGTATTAACGATTCTCTTGCAACGATTCTAAATTGGATAACTTTATCTCTCAATCTCCATTATCCGTTTATTTCAAATCCTCTAGTCGTCTCCAACTTAGATGAAATTAAAATAACATGAAGTGCTAGAATCACGGTTGTTAATTCAAGAGGAGATCTCTCTCTCTCTCTCTCTCTCTTGGAATTATATTAAGATTTATGATGCACTTTCAACGCTCCTCTCTCGAATCTCGCGATGAAGTATAAATACGAAAGTTTGGTAAAAAACTACACGACTCCTCTCTCGAATATTGCCGTGCGAATAAACGTTCATCTAGCCCGACTCATCTCTCGAATTTTTGCCAAGCACTTTAAAGATGAAACTTAAACCAAAATCCCAAGAAAAGATCATAAATTTAATAAAGATCAACGTCAATAAATTCACAAATTATAAATTAAAATCAAGTCATCATCACAACTAAGGTACTTCACACATGCAAGACTTAGGAATTTAGTTCATGAAGGAAGAGAGAAACCACAAATCAAAGTAGATCTTACTAGACATGATTCCGGAAATCAAAACGATGTAGGAATGTTTTTAGGTTCAGATCTATCTCCTTAGTGTTGGTCCTAGTCTCCTTCTCCAAGCCCTAGCCGAAAATCTCCTCTCCAAGCCCTAGCCGAAAATCTCCTCTCCAAGCCCTAGCCGAAAATCTCCTCTCCAAGCCCTAGCCGAAAAAATCTCCAAGAAGAAGATGAAGACCTCCTCCTTTTGTTCTTACGTTTTTCCCCAAGAATAATCCCCATATTAGTGCTGTAATTTCGTGCTCTTAACTTCCATTCCAAATCTGAAGGGATGCCTCCTTTGGAAATACACGTAGGCGCCTCTTTTAAAATTCAAAATCTGAATTTCGCCGCCCCGTTGCAACCTACTAATTTTTGGCGTTGCAACCTATTTTCTGCATCAGCAACAAATGATCCATTGCTTCCCCAACTTGAATCCTTTGACCAATCTTAGATAGAAAACCATGGAAAATGACCGAAATCAGTCCAATATTGATTAATAAGATATTTAAACATATTTACTATAATTGGGGATTATTTTCCTCTTTTTAATGAAAATTAGAATAAAATAAGTAGGAAAATAACTTCCTTTTGGGAAGTTATCAACTATGGCCTGTGGAAGCCCATGTCGACAAATGATCTCCCATCATACGAAGTTGCGGATTACCTGGGAGGTGACCTTAGCCAACGCCTTGACCTCCAACCACTTTGAGAAGTAGTCAATCATGACTAGGAGAAACCTCCTCTACCCACTAGCCTGGGGGAAGGGTCCTATCAGGTCCATCACCCATATGGCGAATGGCCAGGGCGCCGTGATACTCTTTAGCCTCTGCGCTGGCATGAGCTGAAGTGGGGCGAACATTTGGCACTTCTGGCACCTCTTGGCGAAGGCTGTCGCGTCTTTACTTAGGGTTGGCCAGAAGTACCCCTGCCTCATTATTCTTGCCTCCAACATCCTGCTCCCCGAGTGGCTGCCACATTCGCCGGAGTGAACTTCTTCCAAGATCCTTGGGACCTCCTCCTCTGAAATGCATCGGGCCAGGAGGCCCGAGAGGGTCTTCCGATACAAGTCCCCCTCATGGAGCACGTAGTAGGCGGACTTATATCGGAAGCGCCTCTGGTCCGGAACCTCCTCCGGAAACTTTCCCGTTGCAAGGAAGGTGACGAAGGGATCCTTCCAGGAGGGCCGCTGCTCTACTTCCATGAGTTCTCCCTCTTCGATCGAAGGGCGGAATAGGTCTGTCAGGGTCCCCCGGCTCGAGGACCGGATTTGGCCAACCGATCCGCCGGGGTGCTCTCCTCCCAAGGGATGTGCCGGATGGAGAAAGTTTTGAACGTTCCCACGAGACCTCTCACTTTGGCCAAGTACCTTATGAGCGCAGGTTCCCTCATCTCGAACTCTCCCCTGACCTGAGAGGTTATTACCATCGAGTCGGTGAGGACCTCCACGTCATGGACTCCGAGCTCCTGGGCCAGCCGTAGACCGGCGATCACCGCCTCATACTCCGCCTGGTTGTTGGTGATTAGGAAGTGTATCACTAGTGTCTGCTCGATCTTTACTCCGTGGGGACTCTCCAGTACCACCCCTCCTCCGAGGGAATTCTTGCCCGAAGCCCCGTCCACTAGCAGCTTCCACGGAACATGACGAGGGGCTCCATCTTCCTCCATCTCGGCCACATAATCTGCCATGAAATCAGCCACCACATGTGCCTTCATGGATAATCGAGGGACGAAGGTAATGTTGAATTCACTTAGCTCTATTGACCACTTTGCGAGCCTTCCCGAGTGCTCCACTCCTTCGAAGATCTGGCGGAGAGGGTGGTGCGTCACTACTTGAATTGAATGGGCCTGGAAGTATGGCCTGAGCTTCCTTGCTGCGACGACCAGAGCAAAGGCCAACTTCTCCAAAATCGGGTACCTGAGCTCTGCCTCCCTCAGGACCCTACTCACGTAGTAGACGGGCAGCTGCTTCTTGCCTTCGTCTCGAACCAGGACGGAGCTTACGGCCTCTGCCCCGACCCCGAGATATAAATATAGATCCTCCCCCTCTTTGGGACCTTGGAGTAGTGGAGCCTTGGTGAGTTGGCTCTTCAAGGCCTGGAAGGCCTCCTCGCATTCTTTTGTCCACTCAAACTTCTGGTTACCTCGTAATGTTTTGAAGAAGAGGGGGCATTTCTCCCCGGCTCGGGAGAGAAACCTGCTCAGCCCTGCGAGTCTTCCGGTCAAGCGCTGAACTTCCTTGGCGTTCCGCGGCGATCCCAGTTCCATTATGGCCTTAACCTTGTCCGGGTTAGGTTCTACCCCCCAAGGGGTGAGAAGGTGCCCCAGGAATTTCCCCTTGCTGGCCCCGAACACACACTTCAGGGGGTTCAAGCGCATCTTGTACTTGCGTAGGGTGGCGAAGGTCTCCTCGAGGTCCTGAATGTGAGAGTTCACGCACTTGCTCTTCACCATAAGGTCATCCACGTAGACCTCCAGGTTCCTTCCCCTTTGCTCCCTAAATACCCGGTCCATCATCTTCTGGTAGGTTGCTCCTGCATTTTTCAGCCCGAAGGGCATCATCTTATAGCAGTAGCATCCCTCCCTGGTGATGAACGAGACGTCTTTGACGTACGGGGGGTGCATCCTGATCTGGTGATAACCTGAAAAAGCATCCAAAAAACTCATCACAGAAAAACCGACGGCTGAGTCAACCAGCGCGTCGATCTGAGGCAGGGGATAACAATCCTTAGGGTAAGCCTTGTTTAATAATGAAAAATCCACACACATACGCCAGCGGCCATCGGCTTTTTTTACCATTACGACGTTGGAGACCCAGCCTGGGTACTGGATCTCTGATACAAAACCTGCTTCGAGGAGCTTGGCCACCTCCCCGCGGATTGGTTCTTCGAGCTTGTTGGCGAAGGTCCTTATCTTCTGCCGGATGGGGCGGGCTCCTGGATCGAGGTTGAGATGATGGCAAGCCACGTCCGCCTCGATGCCTGGCATATCTGCTGCGCTCCATGCGAAGACATCCACGTTCTTCTGGATGCACTCCAGCATCTTCACCCTGTCCTCCGGGCCGAGACCCCCGCTGATCCGCACCTCTTTCACTCTCCCCTCCTGGGTGATGACCTCCATCTCTACCACCTCTTCTGCCGCCTCGAGTCGGGTTGGCTCTTCCCATTGGCCCTTTGCTTCTCGCCCCTCCTCCCGGGCTTCTTCCTCTGTGGATCCTTCCGCCTCCATCGGCTCGATCCCCTGCTCCTCCCGAGCGACCTCCATATTCTCCTCTCGGGCATCGCCCTTTTCCTCTACTCCACTCTTCTCCACTTCTTCTCCTGGCCCCTCCGGGCTCGTCATCTCCTTATCCAACCTCTCAGCCTCCGCCATCCAAGAGATGGTGTTGACGGCAGTCACATAGCACTGCCTCGCCACCTTAGCATCTCCTCGGATTCGGACCTAGACTCCTCCACTATGGAACTTCAGGCACTGGTGATACGATGAGGGCACGCACCGGAAAGCACTAATGAGAGGGCGTCCGAAGATAGCATTGTAGCTGCTCGGAGCGTCAACGATGACGAACCGGCAGTTCCTTGGGACCCCTCCTAACGTCACTTGGAGACCCACGCCTCCCTCGACTTCCTTCCGCTCCCCTGAGAAACCAAACAGTGGTCCGTCGGAGGCCTGCACCCTCTTCTTCTCCACCTCCATCGCGTCGAAGGCCTTCTTGAAGATCACATTCACTGAGCTCCCGTTATCCACCAGGATCTGGGAGACCGTGAAATTTTCAATCGCCGTCTGGATCACCAGGGCGTCGCAGAATGGATCTTCATAATCGGGCATGTCTTCCGAGGAGAAGGTGAGCTTCTCCGAGGGGGGTGGGGTTTGGGAAGTCGACGCGACGTCCCTTCGGAACATCGCCTGGAAGCTCCTCTTGCGAGAGGCCTCTATCCCAACCCCACCATGAATCACCCTGATTCCCCCCCTTGTTCCTGTATCAGCCCGGTCTTCACACCTATCCTCTTCCCCTTCCGGGAACACCTCCTCAATCCTGATCGGCTGCTGCTGTGGTTGCCCTCTTCCCCTCATCTCCAGGAACTCGGGGCAGGTGGCCGTTGCGTGACCCTCTTCCTGATGAAAGTCACAATAGGGCAACACCACCCTACCCCCTCTTCCCGCTCTTCCTCTTCCTCCTCTAGCTCCTCTAGCCCCTCTTCCTCTGCCTACCGCCATGGCTTGCTCCCGCGGAGGAGGAGGGGGTCGGGGGCCCTGCCTCCACCCCGGGTTGACTCCCCCCGTCTCCCTTCCTTGGTATCCTCCTTCCTGACCTCTCGCAGGTCCCTCCTGATTCCTCCACCCCAACCTGTTGTGGGGCTCCTGAAACCTCCAATTCCGAGGTGGCCTCTCGAACCCTTGACCTCTGGGTTCCTCTCTCCTTCTTCCCTCTTGTTGCCTCACCTCAGGCTCGCTCATCTTCGCCAACCTTTTGTAGAACTCCGGGTTGGCCGCCTCCCCTTCTATCTCCTCCGCCGCTCGCTCCATCAACTCCTCAAAGGAGACCGGAGCCCTCCTCTTCAGGTCCATCTTGAAGAACCCGTCTCTCAATCCCACAATGAACGCCATTTTGAGGGCGAACCCTGGCACCTCCTGCACAAGGTGTATCTCTTCCTGAAACTTGTCCACGTAATGTGTCAGGGACTCCCCCTCCCTCTGCCTGATCTTGAAGAGAGCCTCCGCATCCTTCTTCCTCTTTTTTGACGTCGAGAATCGCAGCCGGAAGCCCCGACGCAGATCGTCGAACGCGTAGATGGAACCTACGGGAAGCTGGTGGAACCAATCCCTTGCTTTCTCCTTCAGGGTGGTTGCGAAGAGCCGGCATTGGAATGCATCCGACATGGGGAGAATTGAGGTCATGTACTTAAACCACTGCAGGTGCACGACCGGGTCCTCTTTTCCGGTGTAGTAGGACATCTCCGGCCCCCGGAACCCCTCTGGCACTGGAGCCGAGAGGATCATCTCGCAAAAGGGGCTCCCTTCCCCTGCTCGGCGAATGGTCCTCTCGCGCGGAGCCAACTCGCACACCTCAGCACTCGTCGGACTGCTGAACAGCTGCCGCCCCGGGAGATCTCGCGCACTTCCTTCTGCTGGCATCTCTTTTCCCGGCCGCTGCCCCGGAGCGTTCTCGCCGACCTGCTGGGGTGGAATGATGGGAACCGCTGGCGTCTCGCATTCGCCCCTTGCCGCGAGAACTGTCTGCAGGACTTCTCGCTTGAATTTCTCGAACATCTCCAGCCACTCCCCTGTCGCTGGTGGCTGCGAGTGGCCTGAGTCAGAACCATTCCCTCCATCTCTTGTCATCGAGTCTAGCTTGGGATTTTCCTTCACTGGCTACGGTCCACGCTCACCGCACCAAAAATGTTGAAACCTGCAACAGGCCTCTTGAGTTCGGACCCACTGGGGGTGCAGCCGATGCTTACTTCTCCCTCACTAGACTCTCTTGACGGTGGATGTGAGAATAAGAAAAGGCCCAAGGTTGAAGCGAGGAGGTCCCGCCACACACCCGGAAGATCTTAGAGAGCTTCCCCTCCCAAACCAGAGCTCAACCGGGCACCTTGGAGGGCACTAGCAGCCGACCAAAAACTAGCCTGGAGGAGAGGATTCTCTAAAATCGGATCTCCTCCAAGGTGCCCTTAAGGGTCTATTTATAGTTTTTCCTAGGCTGGTCTGCAGATAACACGAATCCGCCTTTTAGTTTTACTAACCGCACCCCAAATTGGTCTGCTAATAGCCTAACTCCGCTGTTCCGAAGGGCTATTTGCAGCCCACAAGGGGCATTATGGTCATTTACCCCTCAAAGCCTTTGGGGCGAGTGGTCTGTGAGGGCACCACTCGCCGATCTCCCGCTCAGCTGGGTGAGGGCCCATGCTACTGAGCGAGTGGTCCGTGAGGGCACCACTCGTCGATCTCCCGCTCAGCTGGGTGAGTGCTCAGGCTACTGAGCGAGTGGTCCGTGAGGGCGCCACTCGCCGAACTTCTTCTCGCCTGCAGCGTACCCCCATTAATCCGGGGATCTCTCCACCTTCCTTAGCCTGGGCGAATGACCCGACTGACCCAGGTCCCGCCAGTTGGCTTGAGGGACCCACTCGGCGAATACGGGTTGTACAGATAGCCCTCTGATGGTCCTGCTGCCCTGGTTGCTGACGAAGCGTTGATTGAGGGAAGACGCTTTAAGATGGCCGGTGAAGGGCGTTGGTTCTCTGAGACTGTTGCTGGCTTGCTGCCTAGCATTGATATCCGTATAGGTTGAATGATTTCTGCAAAATAACAGATGAACTTGCGCGGTTTTGAGCCCGCGGCTTTTATATAATAGAAAATTAGTTTGCACGAGTCTGTGCTCGCGGCTTTTGCATAACAAAAAATTAGTTTGCACGAGTCTGTGCTCGCGGCTTTCACATAATAATAAAAAATTAGTTTGCACAAGTCTGTGCTTGCGGCTTTTACATAATAAAATAGGTGCACGAGTCTGGCTCGCGGCTTTTATATAAAATAGGTGCACGAGTCTGGCTCGCGGCTTTTATAAAATAGGTGCACGAGTCTGGCTCGCGGCTTTTATAAAATAGGTGCACGGGTCTGGCCCGCGGCTTTTTGCACGAGTCTGGCTCGCGGCTTTTTGCACGAGTCTGGATCGCGGCTTGGCCGGTGAATAGCGTTTGTATTCAAACCGAGGGTAAACGTAAGGGGGGCAGGCCCCTACGATGCACGAGTCTGGCTCGCGGCTTTCTGCACGAGTCTGGCTCGCGGCTTTTTGCACGAGTCTGGCTCGCGGCTTTTTTGCACGAGTCTGGCTCGCGGCTTTTACTCGCGCGAGATTTACTCGCGACTTGGCTTGCGCGAGACTGGCTCGCGGCTTTTGCTCGCGCGAGATTTACTCGCGACTTGGTTTGCGCGAGACTGGCTCGCGGATTTTGTTCGCGCGAGATTTACTCGCGACTTGGTTTGCGCGAGACTGCCCCCCAGTGATTGATCCTTCGGCGGCGCGAGTATCGTTGGGCTGGTGATACTGTGTTTCTGGACTTCTGTCAGGATGGGCCACACGGTCTTGGGCATTCGTACTGGAGGGCTCTCCTTCGGGTTTGCTGATAAGCGAGTGGAGGGGAGCCAAATCAGCATGCCCCCCGAGGATTGATTCTTCACTTGTGCGGATGGCTTTTCCTGCCATGATCTCTAGTCACGAGTATCGTTGTGCAACGGATACTGTCTTCAGAGTCTTCTTCAAGCTTTGGGGGAACTCTTCCCACAGACGGCGCCAAACTGTTGCGGAACGCTTAGGGCTCGTGGTATACCGGTTCACTTGAACCACCTTAGCTCGTGAGCGAACTAAGCGCACAAACAGTCAATTAGAGATTTGCTGAGTACACATGGACTTTTTAACGTGGAAAACCCGGAAAGGGTAAAAAACCACGCGGCCGGAGCTGTGCCGACCAAACTTCACTATCTTCTGGGGGTTACAACTTGGAAACTAGAACTTGAGCGCGACAGGCCGCTGCTCGTTACAATATTTGGAGAGAGAGAGAACGAGCTCCGAGGGTGACAGGCCACCTCTCGGAAAAACTAAGTCTTTTTCCCTTCTGAGAATGCTAGTCGCCTTTCGGAAGTGAGACGGCTAGTCGCATTTTCCTTCTGAGAATGCTAGTCGCCTTTCGAAAGTGAGAAGGCTAGTCGCCTTTTTCTTCTGAGAATGCTACTCGCCTTTCGGAAGTGAGAATGCTAGTCGCCTTTCGGGATGATGAAGATCTTCAAGTCCACGAAGGAGATCTTCAAGCGCCGAAGGAGAATTCCGCAAAAGTCTGCAAGGAGCTCTCCCGGGTCCAGAAGTCAAGGTCCTTTCAAATGAAGCCTTGGGGCTCCTTTTATAGCTTTGGACGGGGGCGACCCGGTAATTTTGTCGTTGGTAGTTTCCATAAATGCTCGGTGGACGAATCATATTCTCCGGTTCGGGACCCTCGGATCGCCATTTTTCGTAAATGACCACCTTGCCCCTCGGGCAGCTTGGGCAGCTCGGGCAGTTCGGGCAGTTCCGTTGGAGGCGAAAAAGGCGACTGACTGTTCCTGAAAAGTGAGAAGCCTGAAAGACAAAAAGTGAGAAGCCGGAAAGACAAAAAGTGAGAAGCCGGAAACCCAAAAAGTGAGAAGCCGGAAAGACAAAAAGTGAGAAACCTGAAAGACAAAAAGTGAGAATGCTCTGAACGCGCTCAGAAGCGTTCTGAGCGCGCAACGAACATGGAAGTACTTTGAACGCGCTTGGAGGCGTTCTGAGCGTGCATGAGCGCGGGGGCGTTCTGAGCGCGCTTAGAAACGTTCTGAACGCGCAACGAACATGGGAGTGCTTAGAACGCGCTTGGAGGCGTTCTGAGCGCGCGTGAGCGCGGGGGCGTTCTGAGCGCGCTCAGAAATGTTCTGAGCGCGCAACGAACATGGGAGTGCTTAGAACGCGTTTGGAGGCGTTCTGAGCGCGCGTGAGCGTGGAGGCGTTCTGAGCGCGCTCAGAAGCGTTCTGAGCGCGCAACGAACATGGAAGTGCTTTGAACGCGCTTGGAGGCGTTCTGAGCGCGCGTGAGTGCGGTGGCGTTCTGAGCGCACATGAGCGCGGAGGCGTTCTGAACGCGCTCAGAAGCGCTCTGAGCGCGCAACGAACATGGAAGTGCTTTGAACGCGTTTGGAGGCGTTCTGAGCGCGCGTGAGCGCGGAGGCGTTCTGAGCGCGCAACGAACATGGAAGTGCTTAGAATGCGCTTGGAGGCGTTCTGAGCGCGTGTGAGCGCGGTGGCGTTCTGAGCGCGCGTGAGCGCGGAGGCGTTCTGAGCGCGCTCGGAAGCGTACGGAGCGCGCGTAAGCGCGGAGGCGTTCTGAGCGAACGGTGGAGCGGGGAGTTGTGCCCCAAATAGAAATTGGGATCTGACGCACTTGACAAGGGGGTGCGACTATGGCAGGGCCCCTTGCGAGCCCCCCTGCGGAAAAAGGCGAGGGGAGGGGGGCCGGACCGCACCCTATGGGCGGTGCGGCTGAGCCGCACCCCGGGGGGATGCGGCTTGGCCGCACCCTGAGGGGGCGCGGCTGGGCCGCAGGGCCGCACCCCTTAAGGGGTGCGGCTGGACCGCAGGGCCGCACCCCCCAAGGGGTGCGGCTTGGCCGCACCCCTTGAGGGGTGCGGCTGGGCCGCACCCCCAAGGGGGGTGCGGCTTGGCCGCACCCCTTGAGGGGTGCGGCTTGGCCGCACCCCTTGAGGGGTGCGGCTTGGCCGCACCCCTTGAGGGGTGCGGCTTGGCCGCACCCCTTGAGGGGTGCGGCTGGGCCGCACCGCCAAGGGGGTGCGGCTTGGCCGCACCCCCAAGGGGGGTGCGGGTGGGCCGCACCCCTTGAGGGGTGCGACTGGGCCGCACCCCCAAGGGGGGTGCAGCTCCGCGCGAGCCGCACCCCGAGGGGGGTGCGGCGGGGTCGTGTTGGGTTTTTCTATGACCATACATCACATGTAGGCGCAGCGAAAATAAAGAGAAACAACCCAAAAGACTTTGATCGGGCCATGAATATTGAATCAAGAAGTTAATAAAATACTAGGCAAAAATTACCTTTGCTGGATTGGATCAAATCCAACCTAGATGCTCCAAGAAGAAGAGTCCTTGCGCCGGCTATGCGAGAGTTCTCACGTAGAATAATGTCTACGTCTCTACAGTGATCCACACGAGCCGGGAGAAGAACGACTGCACCTTTGCACTTCCACGAACTGCTAGGTTCACTCCAGGAAGAACAATCACGGCGACGATCGCCGGAGGTGAGATCTGCGAAGGCGATCGAGACGGCGAAACGCTTCTGTCGGCTAGGGTTCGTGAGGCGGAACTTCTTCCGTCTCGTTTCTTCTACTTCGCGTAATAATCGTGGATCCTAAAGAAGAACCGTTGAACCGTCTATTTATACCCGAAGTATAAAAGACCTAAAAAATCGTTATCCGCAGTCCATACAGAAACAGTTTTCTGTAATAATTCGTCGGGATTCCACGGAACAACATTCGTCGAGATTTCACGGGACAATCCGACGAATTCCGACGAATCACATCAGACGGCAACATTTGCCGAGTGAAGGGTCTCTGTGACAATTCGTCGGGATTCCACGGAATGATCCGACGAATTCCGACGAATCCAATCAGACAGCAACATTTGCCGAGTGAAGGATCTCTGTGACAATTCGTCGGGATTCCACGGAATGATCCGACGAATTCCGACGAATCCAATCAGACATATCCGACGAATTCAGACAGCAACAATTGCTGGACTTCCCCATTCTTTATGATGATTGGTAACCTTTACCAACACAGTCAATCTTCCAACTTCTCCACATGCTCTTATGTGCGACCCTGCAGGCTCATACCGCGTTGGCAGTGACATTACATGTTTGACCACTTCTAGATCACAATGGTAACTCCAATAGTCTCCCACTTGATCTTGAAAGTATCAAACAAAAACCTCACAAACAATGAGCGGCATCTAGCAATGCATCATTGCTCCCCAAGCAATAAGAGTTCATAACTCATAAGCCTTTATGACCAATGTTCCAGCGTTGTCTTTGTCCCTTTGTCCCTTACATCCGGAAAGAACTAGAGGCATGGACCGTGTCACCCTCATAATAACTCAATCCAAGTTTCTTGATCTAGAACGGACTTCCAGAGAATGGTGAGCTCAATATCACATATTGACTCAACCAAGCATGGCCATGCATTTCTCAGTCCAATTCCATCAGGGGGCCCATGGATGCAACTCATGTTATATAGGAGGACAAATCTCATATCTGCTCACACCCAAACACCCAAATGATTCGTAACGTACCCAACGACCACCCTTATCATCAACCTTCTTCAAGGAAGACTTTAGATGACATCAAAGCACGCTCTTCCTCACTCGATGAATGCTGTGACTTCAGGTCAAAGGACCACAACACCATTGTCAAATGAGACCTACTTGTGACACTTTTAAGTAACAATCCACAAAGTAGTCTCAGGTTGGGTCTGTCCAATACAACTTGTTCACTAACAAGTACCCACGTGATGACTTGATATCACAATATCATGACCTGTGAGAACCGGTCATCAGTCAACACACATGTTAGTCTTAATGTATCATCATCACCCTTAGCTTCTACGATGATACCTCGACCAGGGACCTTTTAAGAATGAAGCTTCGAGATCATAGGCTCTCACATTCAAGTCACGTACTTGATGTCCTATGGAAGCGAACATTCTAAGGGTATTTATCACGAATTTTATTCTATCATATAGAAACAGTATATCGTAATAAAAGAACTTGTCATTAATTGTAAAAGGAAATAATTGGTACACAATTCATCATATGAATAAATAAAAACAGCCAACAGAATATATATTTTACATGCAACCCACAAGACTCCCACTAAAGTTGATCACTCAGGTATCGTATACCCATTGATCTAGTATGACCATCATGCTTTCTCTGCGCGAGAGGCTTTGTTAGTGGATCTGCAACATTCTCCTCAGTCGGCACTCTGCAAATGTTCACATCTCCTCGTTCGACAATCTCACGAATAAGATGGAACCGCCGAAGTATGTGCTTGGAGCGCTGATGGGATCTAGGTTCCTTAGATTGTGCAATTGCACCATTGTTATCACAGTAGAGAACTACGGGACCAACAATGCTAGGAACTACATCTAGCTCGCCGATGAATTTCCTAATTCATACAGCCTCTTTCGCTGCATTAGCCGCAGCGATATACTCGGCCTCAGTTGTAGAATCAGCAACTGTCTCTTGCTTGGAACTCTTCCAGCTCACAGCTCCTCCATTCAGGCAAAACACAAACCCTGTATGAGACTTCGAATCATCCCTATCAGTTTGGAAGCTGGCATCCGTGTAACCACTTACAACGAGCTCTTCCTTTCCACCATACACCAAGAATACATCCTTAGTCCTTCTCAAGTACTTCAGGATATTCTTTACGGCTATCCAGTGACATTCACCGGGATCAGACTGATATCTGCTAGTCATGCTCAAAGCAAAAGAGACATCGGGTCGAGTACATAACATTGCATACATGATTGACCCAATTGCCGAAGCATATGGAATCAACTTCATGCGGTCCTTATCTTCACAAGATTTTGGACACTGGTCCTTAGAGAGATTTACACCATGAGACATGGGCAAAAATCCTTTCTTGGACTCAAGCATGTTGAACCGCTTCAACACCTTTTCAATGTACGTACTCTGGGTCAAGCCCAGCAACTTCTTCGATCTATCTCTATAGATCTTAATACCGAGTATGTAAGTCGCTTCACCCAAGTCCTTCATAGAAAAGCAGTTCCCTAGGTTGTTCTTAACAACTTTCAGGGTAGGTATGTCATTCCCGATCAACAGTATGTCATCTACATACAATATCAGGAAGACAACAATGCTCCCACTGATTCGCTTGTAAACACACGGTTCATCTTCATTCTTGACAAAACCAAACTCTTTGATCTTCTCATCAAAACGAAGATTCCAACTTCTAGAGGCCTGTTTCAATCCATAGATGGACCTATTCAGCTTGCATATTTTAATGGCTTCATTTGGGGATACAAAACCCTCGGGTTGTGTCATGTACACTTCCTCAAGGAGGTTTCCATTTAGGAAAGCCGTTTTGACATCCATCTGTCAGATCTCGTAGTCATAATACACAGCAATATCAAGCAATATCCTAATAGACTTTACCATGGCAACAGGGGAAAAGGTCTCATCATAGTCAACACCATGAATTTGCTTGAAACCCTTAGCCACCAGTCGCCCTTTGAATGTCTGTACATTCCCATCCATGTCGGTCTTCTTCTTGAAGACCCACTTGCACCCTATGGGTCGTACCCCTTCAGGTGGTTCCACCAAGTTCCAAACTTGGTTTGTATACATGGAGTCCATTTCGGATTTCATAGCCTCAAGCCATTTGTCGGAGTCTGGTCCATTCATAGCCTCTTGGTAGGTCGCTGGTTCATCATCATGATCCATAAGCAACACATTACCTATTTGAGACACGAGAAATCCATATCTCTCAGGCTCAAATCTTGGTCTACCAGATCTACGTAGGACTTGTGTCTCTTGAGCAGGTTCTCTAGCTACAATATCTTGTAGTCCTGGCTCAGAATCCAATTCTGGTTCATTCACTATTTGTGGTTCTTGAACTTCTTCAAGTTCTACCTTTTGCGTCTTTCTTGACAAGAACTCTTTCTCCAAGAAGACACTCGTCCTTGCGACAAACACTTTGCCCTCAGACGGTAGGTAAAAGTAATATCCTTTCGTTTCCTTAGGATATCCCACCAGATAACACTTATCTGATTTGGGTTCCAGCTTGTCAGGCATTTGACGTCGTACGTATGCCTCACAGCCCCAAATTTTAATGAATGACATACTAGGATGTTTCCCAGTCCATATCTCATATGGTGTCTTTAGAACCGTTTTCATTGGAGCGCGATTCAGTGTTATTGCAGCAGTCTCTAAAGCAAAACCCCAAAAGGAAACAGGCAAGTCTGCATGACTCATCATCGACCGTACCATGTCTAACAGAGTACGATTTCTCCTCTCAGACACACCATTATGATGCGGTGTCCTAGGTGGAGTGAGCTGTGATACAATACCACACTCTTTCAGATGATCACGGAACTCATGACTCAGGTATTCGCCACCTCGATCAGATCGGAGTGCTTTAACCTTTTTACCCAATTGGTTTTCCACTTCATTCTTAAACTCTTTGAACTTTTCAAAAGTTTCAGATTTGCACTTCATAAGATACACGTATCCGTATCTACTGAAATCATCAGTAAATGTAACGAAGTAGAAATACCCACCTCTAGCAATAGAACTCATGGGTCTGCATACATCACTATGTACAACACCCAAGAGATCCTCAGCCCTCTCAGTATAACCAGTGAAAGGGGCTTTAGTCATCTTGCCTAACAAACAAGACTCGCATCGCTCAAATGATTCATAATCAAATGAGTCCAATAGTCCATCTTTATGGAGCTTGGATATGCGCTTCTCGTTTATATGGCCCAAACGACAATGCCAGAGATATGTAGGATTTGAGTCATTTGTTCTTAGTCTTTTATTATTATCTACATTATAGATCGGATGGTCCAGGTTCAAAACATAAAGACCATTAAACAATTGAGCTACAGCATAACAAACATCATTCTTAAATATAGAACAACAATTGTTCTTAATTATAAAAGAAAATCCAATCATGTCTAAGCATGAAATGGATATAATGTTTCTAGTTATAGCCGGAACATAATAACAATTATTAAGTTCTATTACAAGCCCACTGGGCAAAGAAAGACGGTAAACCCCTACGGCTACAGCAGCAACTCTTGCTCCATTGCCGACGCGCAGATCCACCTCTCCTTTACTCAGCAATCTCCTCCTTCCCAGTTCCTGCACATTTGTACAAATGTAAGAACCGCATTCGGTATCCAATACCCAAGATGAAGGAGCAGAAAGGTTTATCTCTATAACGTAAATATTCGAAGCGGAAGGCATACCTCCCTTGATTTTCCGCAGACCGTCAATGTACGAAGGACAATTCCTTCTCCAATGACCAGCCTTGCCACAATGGTGGCATTTCCCTTCCTTCACGGTGCTCTTCTTTTTCAGCGCAGAAGATTTGGGCTCAAGATGTGACTTAGGTCCCACCTTCGTCTTCTTGAAGCCCTTGGCCTTACCCTTGCCTTTATGTACCATCAATATGGGACTAGCAGGCTTGGCCTTCTTCATGTTTATCTCGGCAGTTCGCAACATGCCTAGGAGCTCGGGCAGTGTCTTGTCTATTTCATTCATGTTGTAGTTCAAGACAAACTGCTCATAACTATCCGACAACGATTGCAGGATAAGATCTGTGGCCAACTCTTGACCCAGAGGAAAACCCAGTCTCTCCAGGTTCTCTATATACCCAATCATCTTGAGTACGTGAGTACCAACCGAGTCTCGAGCTCCCATTTTGCACTGAAATAATGCCTTCGTGACATCGAACCTCTCTTGACGAGCTTGCCCTTGAAACATTTTCTTTAGGTGCTCGTCAATCTCCTTGCACCCCATGTTCTCGTGTTGCTTCTGAAGCTCAGAGTTCATGGTGGCAAGCATAAGGCACTCGACGTCTAAGGCGTCATCGGTATACTTCTTATAAGCATCCTTATCAACACGGGACGAGTTCCCGGTCGGCACCTCGGGGGCTTCTTCTTCCAAGACGTAGAGCTTTCGCTCTTGCCTGAGAACAATTCTCAGGTTCCTATACCAGTCCATATAGTTCGTCCCACTAAGCTTGTCCTTCTCAAGGATAACTCTCAGGGACAAGGTGGAATGTGAACCACTTGCCATGGAATTCTACAAGAATTCATGCAGAATTTAATCAGCACCTTAATTTCAAAATACAATTTATTTTAATTTGGACTTCAATTAAATACTCTCACTATTTTATTCAAATTGATAACCCTCACTATCAATTCGGAGAGTCCATGCGAGCTACTCTCGTAGTGGACAAGATCCGTATTTCACCAACACCACGAGTCCGCTTTGGCGTTCCTCTCATAATGCGGTTATTTAGGTAGGCAACGCTTGCCAATTGCATCCTCATGCAACTCTTGTATGGCTGGTGAATAACTCCTTATTCGCATCCATCATATGGTGCATGCCAACCCTATGCCTCTAGGCACTCAACCTTTGAGGTCACCTAGTTAAGCTAGACCCGATGTCGACAGTGGGATATCACAATTATCCGCTCGCACCCTTACCAAGATAGATTGATGCACCTTGCTTTGGCAAGCCCACACTTCATCGATCGAGGCAGGAAGAGTGTCATCCATCGGAAGGCATCCGAACACTTAATATTTGATGAAGGGATTTTAATTTTTTTAATAATAGGTTAACACTTAACCATGATCAACATTTGATCAAGTGCACATCAACAGAAAAATAAGCTTTCTAAAATCCACATGCATCCCTTATGTGCACAACATAAGACTATCAACCTTTGATAGACGAAAGGGCTAAATCTGGACATTTAGAACTCTTCCAAATCTTCAGATTTACATGCATTGGACAAAGGCAAAGACAACTCGACTTAAAGCAGTAGACAAGCTCGTCTCTCATTGTTGGATTCAAAATCCAAAACAATACATGGTTCATTAACCACTTGAGGGACGGTTACTGCTAAGGAGACAACAATTTCTAACAATTAGAAATTACCACGAAATCCCAGACGTTCCTGGCGGGGTTCCAAGGGGCCGCGCCCCTGGCGGTGGTCTCGCTGACCGATCAGCGAGCGGGGTCAAGGGGCAGAGCCCTTGCGGGGTGCGGGGCAGAGCCCCGACCAAATTTTTGAAATCCCACCACCAGAAACCACACAAAATCACATCAAATGTGATATTCCAAGAAGAAATCTTGACATTTAGAACGCTTCCAAATACCTAGATTTGAACGTATTGGAATAACCTAACTTCTGAAACAACATTCATGAGCGAAACCTGGCTCTGATACCACTGTTGGGTTTTTCTATGACCATACATCACATGTAGGCGCAGCGGAAATAAAGAGAAACAACCCAAAAGACTTTGATCGGGCCATGAATATTGAATCAAGAAGTTAATAAAATACTAGGCAAAAATTACCTTTGCTGGATTGGATCAAATCCAACCTAGATGCTCCAAGAAGAAGAGTCCTTGCGCCGGCTATGCGAGAGTTCTCACGTAGAATAATGTCTACGTCTCTACAGTGATCCACACGAGCCGGGAGAAGAACGACTGCACCTTTGCACTTCCACGAACTGCTAGGTTCGCTCCAGGAAGAACAATCACGGCGACGATCGCCGGAGGGGAGATCTGCGAAGGCGATCGAGATGGCGGAACGCTTCCGTCGGCTAGGGTTCGTGAGGCGGAACTTCTTCCGTCTCATTTCTTCTACTTCGCGTAATAATCGCGGATCCTAAAGAAGAACCGTCGAACCATCTATTTATACCCGAAGTATAAAAGACCTAAAAAATCGCTATCCGCAGTCCATACAGAAACAGTTTTCTGTAATAATTCGTCGGGATTCCACGGAACAACATTCGTCGAGATTTCACGGGACAATCCGACGAATTCCGACGAATCACATCAGACGGCAACATTTGCCGAGTGAAGGGTCTCTGTGACAATTCGTCGGGATTCCACGGAATGATCCGACGAATTCCGACGAATCCAATCAGACAGCAACATTTGCCGAGTGAAGGATCTCTGTGACAATTCGTCGGGATTCCACGGAATGATCCGACGAATTCCGACGAATCCAATCAGACATATCCGACGAATTCAGACAGCAACAATTGCTGGACTTCCCCATTCTTTATGATGATTGGTAACCTTTACCAACACAGTCAATCTTCCAACTTCTCCACATGCTCTTATGTGCGACCATGCAGGCTCATACCGCGTTGGCAGTGACATTACATGTTTGACCACTTCTAGATCACAATGGTAACTCCAACAGGTCGTTCCCCCGCGACGGGGGGAGCTGTCCGCGCGCTACCATGCATGCGGTAGCGCACGCGCTTGTGGTTTGCTCTTCGCGCGCTCTGTTTCTGGCGGTTGGCGGCGGAAATGGCGGGCTCGGTTTCTTCGATTCGAGTGATTGCGTGCTGACCGTTGACCCCATCTCTCTTCAGTGGAGTTTTCTCTAGACGCACCCCAAGGCCTTTATGGATGGTATAACAGTTATGAGAGGCGTCTAGTGGGTTGTCAATCTGGCATCTCTTGTAAGCCTCAGATACCATCAGAGAGGAGTTGTTATCAACCTCCTAAATTACATGTTTTCACTCCATGTGCTCTCACATCCATGTCCTCTTCTTTATGCTTTCTAGGGTCCTTGAGCTCTGGGGATCCCTAGCTTGAAGCCCTAATGAGGTTAGAGAGAAGTCCCCTCGGACTGGGAAGAACAACTTTGAAGAAAAGAGAAGTTTATCTAAAATCCGGAAAAAAAATATTTATGTTCATTAGTAGATGGTCGCGCAGGGTCGGACACAGGGTCGCGCGTATGATTGTGTGCTGTCAATAGGGATTTTGGTGGTAAAATCTGCACCACCGAAAAGTAGGACGGCAGGTGCCAGACTGAGACAGACGAACATGCGCATTGAGACGCACGATCGTGCCGCTATATGCACACCACCATAATCCTTGAAAATTGTTGACAACCCGCCCATGCGCGGGTGCACGGGCGTGCGTGAAGAAGCGCATGGGTGGAAGACATAACTCAAATTTTCAACCTGATTTTAGATTTGGTGGCGCACAGTCGTGTGTAGATGGCGCGGGGTTGTGCGCATTTTCAGAAAGAGTGCATGTGATCTGTCCGTGCGTGAAGAAATGCACGGCGTGAGAGGATTTTCGGCCAGATTTGAGAAATGGTCATGCACGATCGTGCGCGGATGGCGCACACTCCTGCCAGTCGACACATGACTAATCAACGTTCATTGACTGGCAAAAGCTCACGATCGTGCGCAAGGTAGCGCACGGTCGTGCGTGGTCACGGAAAAATTAAAAAACAGAAAGGGAAAGGGGGAAACTTGGGGTGCACGGCCATGCACATCAAAGTGCACGATCGTGCCCCTTATGCATAAAACTTAGTCCCCGAATTAATATAATATACATCGATAACATCATAAAATAGAGGAATACAACCGTTTTACCGAGCAAATAACCATTTAAAATATCTATATAAAATCTACTCATCAGTCTCCGCCACACCCTCTCTCTCACGCGAAATTTTTCAATCCGCGTCCCGTTCCTAAATCTCGGTCCGTGTGCAGCGGTGTGTTGACACGTGGTGAAATCTCGTGTGTATATCAGGTATTTATTATTTGGCGCCAAAGACAACTAAACCGCGCGGCAAAAAATTTTAATCGCGTCCCTGTTATACGCGACTGTTGAGCCATTTTCTTTTCTCCTCATACTTCGCCATTTTCTCCTCCCAAGCTTCCTTATTCTGGAAGCAACTCGCAATACTCGACAATATCTTCTCAGTTTTCCGCCTGTTCGAAGAGGAACGTGAAGAGCTCCCAAATGGAAGACCAGATACTGATTTATCAATATTTGTTGTTGTTGTATATGCATTTAGATTGTCAAACTTCACTTCCCCCGGTAGCAATCAACATCTCCTTAGTTCATTTACAGTCTTTGTAGAAGATGATTGCCATGGAGATCAAATTCAGTCTCCATAGAAATCTGCAATCTCTATAGAGATCAAATTTGATTTCCATAGAGTTCAAATTTGAATATTCTGTAATATCATATCAATCTTTTGGTAGGGTGCAAGCAAAACAAACAATTTTGAATTTACAGTAGCCGATGATGAAGGTGAATCTTATGAGAAGTATTGTATGTATGCAAGTAAAGTTGGTTTTAGCGTGCGTAAAGAACACAGAATTTGCTGGTCTGGCACAAAAACGCTTAAGGCGTGTGAATATTGTTGCTCCAGGACTGGATTTAAAAAAAACGAATAAGGTTCCTTCATCACATTTCAAGTTTCGACGTTTAGAGACTAGAACTAATTGTCCAGCAGTTATTGTTTTCAATACCGATATACCGATAGAGAAGGCAAACATTTGACAGTTGGCAAATTTGTGGAGGAACATAACCATCCTCTTGCTTCTAAAAATGAGCAACACCTGCTCCGATCACATAGGAATGTTGCGATGGAGAATGGTACTATTTTAAAGTCAATGTCGGAAGCGGGTATCAGAACCTCCGATGCCTATTGTTACCTAGCTGATGAAGTTGGCGGTTCCCAGAATCTGGGATTTACTAAATCAGACGCATATAATTTTATTGATAAGCACAGAAAATCAAAAATCGATGGAGGCGACGCCGCTAATCTATTTGAACTGCTTAAGGAACGACAGGTATCTGATAACATGTTTTCTTTCGATGTACAAGTTGATGATCTGAATAGGTTGACAAATTTTGTATGGATAGATGGCCCTGGCAAAATAGATTATGAGTGTTTTGGTGATGTGTTAATATTTGACACGACATATAGAATGAACATATATAATCTTGTATGTGCACCCTTTGTTGCAGTTAATCACCATTGGCAGAATGTCATAATTGTTGTTGCTTTTATAGATGAAGAAACCATCGAATCATTTGCATGGCTCTTTCAAACCTTTTTAAAATTCGTCTCCGGAAAGCAACCATTGACAATCTATACTGATCAAGATCAAGCAATGGCTGTAGCCATTGAGAGAGTTTTGTGTAAGAGCCGACATCGATTATGTCAGTGGCATATAGCTAAAAAAGCTCCTTCTAAGGTTCATTCATTCAATGTGGACCATGACATACGTTCTTTATTTTACCAATGTTTGAGCAAATGAAGAAGAGATATCTTATCCGCTATGGTTTTCATACTGTTTAACAAAAAACCATGAACAGCCTTGGCCCAATTATGTCTAGCAAACTCAGTTGGCTCACATAATTGTACTAGAATTTCTGGAATTCTATCACCGCTAGAGGGGAAAAAAGTTGAATAGGAGATGTAAAATCAAAGCATTCACTTCCATATCTACTGTTTTGCTAGCCATATGATCCAATTTACTCTTTAATTCGATTTTAGTTAGTTTTGCATATGGTTTTGGTGAGAACTTAACATCTTCACCTGAATTGGGCATACCAAGTATCAAAGCTACGTCATTGATAGAAAAACATAACTCTTTGGAGCCAAAAGAAAAAACATTCATCGAAGCATCATAACATGACATCAGAACATATAATAGAGGTATATTTTGAGGAAGTCGGGGGGCTTCAAATATTTGTAAAGCTCTGACTTCATGTAATATCAGCTTCTTTTCCTCGTCCAAAATGCATATTACATTACTTGCTTGGGCACAAACATTTGAGAAGTAACATCTTGAACTAAGAATGTGTGGTTTGGAGACATACTTCTTCTTCTCCATGGCCCTACAACAAAGCTGCTGAACAACATATAATATATTATGTTATAAAAAAAATTTGATATACATGATATTATGTTTGATCTGCGTGATATTAGGATTCAATCTCTATGGAGACTGATTTCGATCTCTACAGAGATGGACTTCATCTCCATAGAGATCGATTTCAATCTCTATAGAGATGGATTTTGAGCATCATGACGATCAAATAACCGTTATCGATCTCTATAGAGATCTGTTTAGAAATCATGGAGAACAAAGAAGGGGTTGATAACTAATTAAATAGTTCATAAAGCTTCATCAAAGGTGATCGCTCATCAAAGAATGCTTTTCAAAAATCAGTCGAAGCAATATTTTAAATCAAACCCTAAAAAAAACCTTACCAAAATGATGGTGGCGAGTTCTTCACAGGGCGAGGTATGTTAGAATGCTGCCATTACGCTGTTCGAAATGCCCATTCTGGGCCCATTCCGGCGATCGTCGACGCCATCTCATGTAAATCCGGTGATCGTCAACGCCTTGCGGAAAAAAGTCGAGGCTTTGGAAGCAGCAGTTCCATAAGAATTCTCTAAAGTCGCGTTTACTAAACAGGACAAGGAAAAGAAACACAGAATAAATTCGAATATATTCAAATTTTATTATTGCCACGTGTCAAGATCATGTTATTCCCGGACCGAAATCACGCTCCGGGACGCGGATTGAAAAATTTCGCCCCTCTCACAGGGCCCTTCGCGCCAGTCCGAACACCTCACCCGACATCGCGAGCCCCCTCGCATGGGAGTGCGAACTCAACGGTCCCTGGGGTACCATCATACTCAACCAAGCTATATTTTATATATATCCAATATAAGACAAATAAGCCACCATCATTCAGTTTAAGTCTGAGCTCTTCTATATATTAACAGTGTCGTGCATGTTGGAGCCAAAAAAATCTACTTGATCAAGCATGAACTCATACAAAATAGTGTGTTTTACCCAAAAGCAAACAGCTCGGCGATCACAGCTTCGCTTGATCGCCGCGAGAGAATGTCAACGTATTGCAATTCAAGTTTAACACTTTTTATATTTTGTTGCGCAACCGAGCCACGCCACGATCGATGGTAAGTTTTTGTTTATTCCCGGGTAAAACTATGGGGCGACGAATCGTCTTAAAGGAAGATTTTGAGAGGCATGTTTCAAGCATGCAGAGATCCCGCGCACCTCCGCTACCACATAATCAACATAAATGAATAAAATGTAAAATTGGTATTACAAATAGTTCTGCATCCACGCGAATTCACTCCTTCGAGTAGACTTCTTCCTGTTTGGAACGGTGGCGGCGGTGGAAAAAGTTATATTCTCGTCACCACTGTTGGTTTGCAGACGTTAGGTCTTCTACTAGTGAGAGAAGTGTTTGGGTCAAAAATATGTTTTCAAATCTTTTTGAAAAACAGTGTAATCCTCCCACTTACAAAAAATATACTAAAATGAGTTTTTCGTGCTTGAATGCTTCTCTTATCATAGTTCCACATCTTAGTTCTCCTTCTATTGCTTTTCTTACAACTGCCTTTTTCTGACAGCTGTACTAATCTCACTACTACTTTTTCTGGCACCACAGCCATGTAGTTGCATGGGTCCAAACTGTTGGTTTTTAAATAGACAATAACTATATGCAGTCTCACTTTGGCTATGTGCAGGTCATGCAATTTGAAAATGGCTATATGCATGCCAATTTCTGAATGGGTTCACAAGTTCCTATGAGTTTTTAGTTTGACCTGCATATACCCTTGGACTGCAACCAAAACTGACATGCATATAACATAACCCTAAAAATATCATCTATATATTTTTTAAATCAATTATGTTTTCATGGGAAACGGCTTCTTCCGCTTCGGTGATCAATTTCATGTCAACTCTAATTAGTTATCAAAAAGCCTACTTTACATTTACAAAGGGAACCATTGTTTCCCGGGAACCTTGCAACTTTGTGGTTCATTACAATTACACCAAATGCTGAGAGTGATGAAGCGTCACCGACTTTCGGTGGACGCGGAGCCAACGAGTTCATTCGAACATCGTAACGAGTCTAGGGTGAAAGAAGTGTTTGCCAACTTTGTTTTCAATATTTAGTCATCAAAATTTGAATGCATACCAGCTAAACATCTAATTACACTGCAATTCAAATGAAATTCTTCATATTTGATTCAAACCTTGCTAAATCTTATCAAATGATAACTCCAAGCCATTTCCTATCTAAATACCCAATTAAGTATATGCATATAACATATTATAAATCCATATAAGAATGTTCATGTACCTGTGCTGTTTGTGTACACTTTTTCCATTTAAATGAAAAGGGTGATTAAGTCATCAATGTAGTCACAACATCACACTGACAAAGCAGTTCGTTATTCACCAAAAACATTTGCTTTTCCATAAAAACTTTAAGTTGATCAACAAGCATACTCCACTGTATAGAGACTGCCATTGATTTTATGTCCATCAACTGAAAGAGAACTTTCTGCTGCAAAGTCAATCTTCAGGAGCTCAGCTTTTCATAAACTAAGAAACACAAAAAAATCAGAGAAATTACAGCATAAAATTGACACTTTGGGACAAACAATTTACCCAAGTCTAAGCACTTTCATAATTCTACTCATATACTGATCAAAATTGTAGACGAAATCATTTGGAGCGAATGCATACTAAGCCTCGATTTAGAGCTCTCCGCTTATGTAAACCAAATTACATAGATTTATTTAATTAAGAACTTGTATGGAACACATACAATAAACATAATTCATCACTTACTACAAGTCTACAAAGCTAAATATAAACTAACCTAACAAATAGATTTAGCATATAATATGACATTAGATGTATGTTATGGGCCCACGCAGGGGGTGATGACGCATGCCCGGAAGCATGTGTATCTTCTAGTACATTGTATCTTTATTTATCGCGTAATGTTATTCTTTTCTTATTTCCGCACATTTATTTATCACGTGTTATGTAGCCCGGGTGATGGGCATATTTGGTACTATTTGTTATACCATTTCCTTTCACTCTATATAGGTGGGGGAGAGTAGGCTTGATGGTATAAAAATTAAACCTTAATCCTCTCTTTTGAATCTCCTCCTTCCCTCATTTTCTTGGCTAGGGCTAGCTAGGGTTGAGCAAGGTTCCCCTCTTCCCTCCACTCTCGGTCGAGCCCGGCTCCCGTTGTATCTCCCGTCATTGGAAAGGCTAGTTGAGGAAGGGTCGCGATGATCCTCTCCGAGATTTCTCCCTCGTAAGACCGCACACCAGCTCGCAATTGGAGGCTCCGTAACAATATAATACATTTTGAGAGAGGGAACTTTTGCTTAGAATGTAGGATGAATTCCTGTTTCAGAAGACAAACATCTTTATTATTATCTATAAATAGAAACATCATGGAGTGATGATTCTATTTTTCTTTCCAACAAAGAAAATTGCATAAACAATATAGTCTCCTTCATATTACATAGACCTGATGATATCAGAAAGCAAGCACATTCTGCTTCAAAACTGCAGCAAGAGAACCAATCACCAATAATCCCCACAAGAGCAAGATCCATCTCTGAAATGGTGAAACCTAATCCTGTCCCTAACAACTATTTCCCGCCCGTACACCTTCGATATAAACTTTGTGGCGCGGTGACAGTCCAAACACACGCGTAAGTTTTTCACAACACGAATACGCGTTCCGGGCGTGGTGTTCAGCAACCCGAAAGCGATGGCTAGTTTCTCGCTGTGCCTCGATAAAGCAGTCTCCTTGTCCTCATCATCCACATCGACCAAGGCTTCTCCAACATCTGGCACATAACCAGCCGCCTTCAACTTGACCGCCATCTCATCCAAAAATGAATATATGAACTCAGTCTGTGGATGAGACCTGTCTCCCACGAGGAACTGGTGGAATATCCCATGCACTTCAATGGAGCTGCAACCTGGGATCTTCCTCCCACCAGCCGTCTCAATCTTCTTCCTCACATCTTCTGCATCATTCCATCTACCGTGCCCAGAATAAACATTAGCTAATAGAACATGGCATCCCACATGCTCTCCGATGAGTTTCCCGATTCGCTCTCCCCTCTCCGTGTCGTTGTGGATGCGGCACGCACTGAGCAATGCGCCCCATGCCGCGGTGTCCGGAAGCATCGGCATGCTCGAGATGATCTCCTCTGCCTCCCGCAGACGCCCGGATCGGCCGAGAATATCGACCATGCAGCCATAATGCTCGAGCCCGGGTTCGATGTTGTACGAATTCTTCATCATATCGAAGTACAGTTTTCCCTTATCGACGAATCTTCCATGGCTGCAGGCAGTTAGAAGGGAGACAAATGTTACTCTGTCAGGAACAACATCATCTTCTTCTTTCATTCTTTCGAAGAGCTCTATTGCTTGAGAAGAGTAGCCATGAATGGCGAGGCCAGTGAGCATGGTGTTCCATGGGCGAACGGTGTGCTTCATCAGGCTGTCCGCTTTGTCGAATAGAGAAAATGCGAACCCGATCTCTCCGCACTTTGAATACATGTCGATGAGGCTGGCCAGTAGCCTGTCGTTCAGGTTGATTCTAGTCTTGATCATGAAAGCGTGAATCCATCTTCCTTGATCCAGAGCCTCGATATTTGCACAGGCTGCGAGAATTGTGGCCAGGGTGAACTCATTTGGACGGACACCGGCAAGCTGCATCTTCCGGAAAAGCTGCATTGCTTCCAAGAACCAGCCTGTCTACACATAACTAATGAATTTTATGTGTCAATTTCAAGCCGTAAAGGAATTGTGTGGCATAACATACAAAGATTATATTGGCTAAAAGAGACTAAAGGAAATAGAAAGAAGATGGTCCATGAAGAAGATGAAGGGAGAGAGACAGACTATGAACTAAAAGAAAAGTTAGAAGACTTATTCATTGCCTTCTTTGCTTCTGTTGCAACCAATGGACATAATTTATAAGTCTTTTATAGTATTATTACAGGTTGTTGTAAAGGTAAGGATAATATTTCAACAATACGGTAAGCATTGCTTGACACATTCAGGCATATGCAAGGCAATCTTTAGTGATCTCTAACATCTTGAAGTGATAAATGTTGCAGAAATAAGAGAGAACTATAAACTTCATCAAGCAATAGAAACATAAACAAAGTCATCAGCAAAGAACAATAACAATCAAATGAATTTATTAGTATATATTAAAGCAGTTTGAGCTGTGGAGAATGATGAGGGTAACTAACCAGCACTGCGGCAATTACAAGTATCCACCACACTATTTGCAGCAAATGGAAAAACAATTGAAGGTAGTTTTATTGTTACGATTGTCTCCCGTTGGAGATTATTAGATATTAAGGCTTATTAAGGCTCCGTATGGCGCGGTGTTTTTGCTACGGTGAGTTTGGACAAAAACGCCACCGTCATAAAACTTATGTTTGGCATGACAACGGTAATGACCGCCGCCAAGAAAAGAAAACTAGTTTTGAACATGAAAGTGGATGAAATTTCTTAGGTGAGGTCCGGCATTCACGAACGATGGTTCATAACCACCGCGCTCACGACCGCCGCCGCCGCACCAAACGGAGCCTCAGGGTGTTTTTGCTCCGGTGAGTTTGGACAAAAACGCAACCGTTATAGAATGTATGTTTGGCATGACAACTATTATGACCGCTACCAAGAAAAGAAAACTGCTTTTGAACATAAAAATGAATGAAGTTCCTTAGGTGAGGTATGATGTTCGCGAATGATGGTTCATAACCACCATGTTCACGACCGCCATAACCACCATGGTTCATAACATGAGATGAAGTTGAATGGAATGAAATCGCACCTCTCTCGATCACCTTGTCTCCTTCAGTCCTTCCTCTCTTATCTCTTACTTCTTCCAAATCCCTCAATCTAATTCCTCACACACTATACAAGATTCTCACTCACTGCTCGCTTCATCTCAAAATTTCACTCTTTTCCGTTATATCCAAAGAATAGGAGGAGCGTTGCATTGATGCTCTCATTGTCGTATCCATTCCTATCAACGAATTCCAAGAACTGCGGCATTTGAAGATCAAACAACCTCTCAAATCTAATGGGAAGTTAACAGAATTAACAATTTAGTTTCAAGAATCCAGGATACCGTGGCATCAATTTGGTCAGCCATGATTCTCTGAGGTACAAGAGATTCTGGCAAAATTACTATTCATTAGCAACAACTCTCCCCCATCACAAAAACTGAGACAGTCAAGAACGTTAAAGTAGTTGAAAACTCAGGTCAGGTGTGATTCGGTGGTGCATCTCCCTAGGCATCACAATTGAAGATCTCGAGGAGATATGTTTTTTTATTGTTCCAGTGAAGTAATTAACTATTGTTAAGGAGAAGATGGTGTTCCAGCCTACCTGGAGTTACTTTACGCTTGAAGAACAACATTTTTTTCACAAAGGGCCAGGAAAGATAATTACCAAGCACTGAATTTACCATTTACCTGCACGTATCCAGCAATCATTGTGCTCCACGAGACCACGTCTCTGTCAGGCATTTCGTCGAACACCCTACACGCGCTCTCCACATCGCCGCTCCCTACATAAACTCCGATCATCAAATTCCACGTGAATAAATCTTTCAGAGAACACTCACCAAACACCTTCTCCGCTTCACCGACAACTCCCCAACTCCCATACATCTGAATCGAAACATTTGAAACAAACAAACTACTCTCAAATCCACGATGAATAGCATGAACCCTAACCTGCTCAGCTTCCCCGATCTCCAACCCACTGCCGGGCCGGCAGGAAGCAAGGACAAATGTGATGGTGTACTGGTTTGGAGGAGGGGCGGAGGGGTCGCGAAGCAGGGAGCCGAAGAGGAGGAAGGAGAAAGGGTCTGAGTGAGCCTTGATGAGAGAGTTGTAGGAGAAGAGAGACGGCGAGGGGGAGCGGTGGAAGAGGAGGTCGGCGTAGGAGAGAAGGGGCGGAGAGGAGGGAAGGGAGAGGAGGAGCTGAAGAAGTTTGCTCGGAGGAAAGGGGTGGAGAGAGAGGCCGGATGTGATTAGGAGAGCGTGAGCTTGTTTGATCTTAGAGAAGGAGTTGCAGGTGGCGGCTTCGAGGAGGGAGAGGATCGGGTTTTGGAGGGAGATGAAGGGGTAGAGCTGGCGTGTAGATTTGGAGGGGGAGAGCATGACGGGGAAAAGAAGAGAGAGAGAGAGAGAGAGAGGAGAGAGAGAGAGAGAGAATTTGCAAGAGATCGTTGCGTCAGCCAGATCGTATTATACTATTATTAAAATCAATAAATAGTTAATTTAAGCTATATGATTAACATTAATAAATAATCAAGGCTTCTATTTTCCAGAAAAAAAGTCGATGATTGTCTAGAGATTTTTAGTTACGGACTGCGATCATAGATCACACTGCCGGAGCAAATATAGTTGTATGATCTTTAATTTTAACGGTGTAGATTGTTTGTGAAAATATATAATTGTTGATAGGGGCTCGTATCATAGGCTCTCATTTATAAGAAAATCGGGCGACGGTCGCTCACATTCATCACTCCCCCACTGTTTTGGTAAAAGAAAGTGGGAGAGCGAGGCCAGAACCGCCGTTCAGTACCGCGGTGACGCCGCCGCCTCCCGTCAATAAGGGAGGTCGCATGACCGCACCCCCTCGGGGTACGGTTGAACCGCACCCCGTACGGGGCGCGGCCGAGCCGCGCCCCCAAGCCGCATCCTTGCAGGGTGCGGCTCGGGCCGCACTCCCTTGAGGTGCGGCTCGGGCCGCACCCCCTTTGGGGTGCGGCCAAGCCGCACCCTTGGGATGCGGCCAAGCCGCACCCTTGCGGGGTGCGGCCGGGCGGCACCCCCTAAGGGTGCGGCTAATCCGCACCCCTCCCCGTAAGGGGATGCGGCCGCCTTCTTCCTCCCCCCTTTTTCTTATTCACAGGGGGGCTCGCGAGGAGCCCTGCCCGGCACGCTACTCGTCAGGTACTCGGACTCCAGGACATTTCCATGTTCATTTTGGGCTCAGAACGTCTTCGCGCACACGCGCGCGCTCAGAACGCTTCTGAGCGCGCTCAGAACGCCTCCGCGCACACGCGCGCTCAAAACGCCTCTGCCCTTACGCGCGCCCAAAACGCTTCTGAGCGCGCTCAGAACGCCTCCGCGCTCACGCGCGCTCAGAACGCTTTCCCAGTCGCCTAGATTGTCTCTCCGTTCGTTGCGCGCTCAGAACGCTTCTGAGCGCGCTCAGCTCACTTTTTGTCTTTCTGACTTCTCACTTTTTGTCTTCTTGGCGTGCTCACATTTTGTCTTTTCAGCATGCTCACTTCTTATCTTCCCAGTTTCTCAGATTTCAGGAACAGCTTATCGCCTTTTTGCCTCCAACAAAACTGCCCGAACTGCCCGAAAGGCAATGTGGACATTTCCGAAAAATGGCAATCTGTGTGCCCCGAAAGAGAAAATATGATTCGCCCGCCAAGTATTTATGGAAGTTACAAATGGCGGAATTACCGGACTGGCCCCGGCCAAAGCTATAAAAGGAGCCTCATGGCTTCATTTCAAAGGACCTTGCCTTCTGCACCCGGGAGAGCTCCTTGCAGACTTTTGCGGAATTCTCCTTCGGCGCTTGAAGATCTCCTTCGCAGACTTGAAGATTTCCTTCGTCCCGAAGGGCTACACAGCTTCTCACTTTTGTTCTCCGGAGCTTTCTCACTTTCGTTCTCCGCCTTTCTCAGAAGGAGAAAGGACTTAGTTTTTCCAGAGGTGGTATGTCGCCTTCGGAATTCTCCCCCCCCCCCTGGAGAAAGGACTTAGTTTTTCCGGAGGTGGTCTGTCGCCTTTGGAATTCTCCCTCTCTCTCTTTCTCTCTATTATTGTAACGAGCAGCGGCCTGTCGCGCTCGACTTCTAAGTCTCTAATTGTAACCCCCCCCCCCCCCCCCCCCGAAGATAGTGGAAGTTTGGTCGGCACAGCTCCGGCCACGTGGTTTTTTACCCTTTCCGGGTTTTCCACGCTAAAAAGTCCAAGTGTAATCAACGAATCTCAAATTGACTGTTTGCGCGCTTGGTTCGCTCCCGAGCTAAGGTGGTTCAGATAAACCGGTCTACCAAGAGCCCTAAGCGACCCGCAACAGTTTGGCGCCGTCTGTGGGAATGGATTCCCAACTACCAAGCAAAGGATTTCCAAACGCAGTGCCCGCTTCGCCTGGGTTCACGGAACCAGCAAGAGTGGACGCATCCCCCGAACTATCTGACGCATGCAGTTCCTCAATCCCTGGAGGCCCGGCAAAAAGAGCGCTCATCACTGCACCCGTCCAGCCTCGGTGGATTGGATCAACTGGCGAGTCGGCCCCTCTCGAAGCGGGGCAGGATCCGAACGATATCACGCATCAGCAAAGGCGACCCCCCTGTCAAAGTCAATTTTGGCATACCCAGTACCATCATGGCTGAAGCTCCCGCACTTCAAGGAGTTCCACGGAGCAGAAGACCCGTACGTGCACGTTAATCACTTCTTGATAACGGTGCGGACGTTCAGACTTCCCGACCAAATCAGCTGCAAAATCTTCACCAAGACACTGTGCGGAGACGCCCTCCGCTGGTATCAATCCCTGCCAAATGGAACAATTCACAACTTCACCGAGTTGTCCCAACTATTCGTCGAATGACACGAAGCGCGTGCACCGGGGATCCCAGAACAAGAACGAGAAGAGCCCGAGACGAACGAGTTGCCCCACCTAGGGGAAGCGGGACAAATCAAGCAGCAAGAAAAGATCTTCACAAGCTTTCACCAGGAGCATTCCCGTGGATGGATGGACCGCCTTAGACGCAAGCATAGGCAGTCCAGCCTGTGAGCTAAGGAGGGCGTTGATAATCCATCGCGTCTCGTTCAATATCCTGTTCGTGGCAGCCGTGGTGCGGCTCAAACTCCTAAGCGGGAACCTCAAGCTCAGGGTCGGCGACGCAGAGCTCCCAGATGGAACTATGGTACCCACCATAGGAGTCGTCACCCTCCCCATCCAAGTAGGGATGCACTCGGAACCAGTCCAGTACGATGTTCAGTTCGTCGTCGCAGAAGCCGACTCCCCCTACGACGCAATATTTGGGAGTCTCCTACTCGACGCCCTGGACCACGGCGTATCCATGTCCGGACGCATGGCCAACAAAGGGAGAATACTTAGGGATGCAATTCGTGGTTTCAACACGGCCGCAGCCGAGCTCCCTTGGATCAACCATGACCCGTCACCAAAACCAAACCCTGAGAAGCAAGGCGTGCGAGAGTGCCGCGCAACCCTCGCATTGTCGGAAAAATCTAATCTCCCGGCACCGACAAACCCATTACAACTTGGGGATACGTGTCGCAAGAGAAAGGGGCAACAACAACAGTTCGAGAAAGCTGTGCCACTCATACAGAACTGAGCAGACCGCTCCCGAGGGCTAGCAAATCAAATCTCCAAGATCTACACCCCGTTAAATGCCCCCCGCGAGCATACCCCCCGCGAGCATATACTGTCTGTAATCTACAACAGCAAAATCATCAACTGGCCCAGAACACTCTCCCAGCATAGCGGAGATCAATCTCAGTTTTGCAATTTCCACAAAGGCCGAGGACACCGCACGGAGCACTGTGCCAGGTTGAAAGAAGAAATTGAACGCCTTGTCCAGTTAGGACACCTTGAGGCTTTCCGCGAAGAAGCACAGAAGGATGCCACCGAGAGTCGGCCGCCGGGTCACCGTCGTTCGCCATGCTGAACGACCAGAAAAGCTCGAGCCAGCACACCGCAAAGGGAGCGCAATGTTACCTTTCCTCTCTCGTCAAACTTGTACCAAGAAACTTATCCGCTCAAAAGCAGCAAGATTGCACTTGCGCATGTATCAATGTTCATTTCCTGATTATGTTTCACCTGTCCTACACTATTCTGCTGCAGGAGCGCACTTTGGGGCCATGCCCCGGAGACTTTGCACCGCCGTCGATTGAAGGTCCGCCCCTCTCCTCCGCCGTCGAGTCTCGACGTCGTATGAGCCTGCCCCCCTTACGTTCGCCCTCGGTTTGAATACACCCGCTATTCACCGGCCATTTTGGGGCCACGCCCCGGGGACTTTGCACCGTCGTCGATTGAAGGTTCACCCTTCTCCTCCGTCGTCGAGTCTCGGCGTCGTATGGGCCTGCCCCCCTTACTTTCTCCCTCGGTTTGAATACACTCGCTATTCACCGGCCATTTTGGGGCCACGCCCCGGGGACTTTGCACCGCCGTCGATTGAAGGTTCGCCCTTCTCCTCCGCCGTCGAGTCTCGGCGTCGTATGGGTCTGCCCCCTTTACGTTCGCCCTCGGTTTGAATACACCCGCTATTCACCGGCCATTTTGGGGCCCTGCCCCGGGGACTTTGCACCGCCGTCGATTGAAGGTTCGCCCTTCTCCTCCGCCGTCGAGTCCCGACGTCGTATGGGCCTGCCCCCCTTACGTTCGTCCTCGGTTTGAATACAACCGCTATTCACCGGCCAAAAGCCGCGAGCTCAAACTCGCGCAAACTAACTTTTTATTATATAAAAGCCGCGAGCTCAGACTCGTGCAAACTCATCCATAATTTTGGAAATGCCATCAAGCTACGCAGGTACCAAAATTCAAAGCAACAGGAGTCCACAGGGGAATAAGAACGATAAACATAATAAGGGGATACAACCACAACAGCTCAGCGCTGCACACAAACAAACAACAGCACAGAAAGCAGGAAAAGGGGATACAACCACGACAGCTCAGCGCTGCACACAAACAAACAACAGTACGGAAAGCAGGAAAACAAAAGATAGTCAACATCAGTCCTCGGCTAAATCCGAGTAATCATCCTCTGAGAGATCCCCAGCTCCAAGACCGGTGGTGTCACATCCGAACTTCCTTCCCATCATGCGAAGGGTCTTCAGAATGCCTCGCTGGAAGGCGACTTCGCGCTCGTCCTCTATCAAGGGCTCAACCTCCTTCATCATGATCTCGTCACGAATCTCCTCCGCCATCTGGAATCACTCCTCGGCAAAAGCAAGAGAATTTTTGTACTCTGCCACACCAGCTGTCTTGGCCTCCCCAAGGCTGCGCTCGACCGACGACAACCGGTCCACCTCACTCCTCAGGAAACCCAGCTCCCCCTCCAGGCGGAACATCTCCCCCTGAGCTTCCGACAGCTGACGAAGTGCATCCTGAGCAAGCGCCTTGTCACCACTGTACTCCTCCCGCAGCTTCTCGACTTCAGATCGGGAAGCAGAGATGTCAGACTCCAACTCCTTGATATGAGACACGTCGCGATCCCTCTTCCTCCGCAGTACGGACATGTCGCTCCTCACCACGCGTAGCTCCTCCTGAAGAGCGAAGTAGCTATCCTTGAGGCCCACAGAACAGTCGTTCCAAGTAAGAGCAACGCTAGTCAGAACGTCCGCCTGCAAACAAAAGATACACGGTCAGCAAACATACGCAGTGATAAAAAAGAAGGGCCAGGACTAGGAAAGAAGAACTTCACTTACCGCGGAGGTCATCGCCTGAAGAGAAGAAGAAACTCGCCTCGTCGGCGGAAGGGGAGGAGGCGGTGGCAAGTCTCCCTGTTCAACCCGGTCGACAACAGGAGACGCCAGAATCTCAATCTCTGGGTCGGACGGAATCGGCTCTCCCCTGCGGCGGCTCGGGCCGGCCTCGTGATCGTGACTCCTAGGCTCCGGTGGAATGAGACACGAATCAGAAGCTCCGTTCTTGAGAATGATCCTCCTCTTTTTCCCGCGGTCTAAGGGAACAGCGGCCTCTCGCTCGGCGTCCCAAGAAAGCCCCACCGAAAGCAGCCGACTCTCCTCTACGCAACTATAAATACCGAACAAAGCCTTCGACAACCCTTCCCGACCAGGAAAACCAGGAATAGGAAGGAACTCGTCTTCCCGCCCAGTCATCCGGCGACAACGTCCAGGGAGCGCTCTCCAAAGCTCCGGCAGCTCCCATCGATTCCGAACATACCCGTAGAGAGTATTCCCGTGGCGGTAATCAGTTTTTTCACCAAAGTGAAACCAACTCTTGTTGCTCCGAACTTCAATACGACCACCCGAGTCGGTAGTGACCTCGCACCAGTCCTTGAAAAGCTCGAGTGAAAAGCGTGCGATGTGCTCCCGAAAAAACACCACCATCCCTATGATGTTCGCCATCCCAGCAGGAGTGAAATGGGTAACTGGGACACCGCAGAATTGGAGTATCGCAACGACCTCCTCAGATGGAGGAATGCGAAACCCGGATTTCAAGCAGCTCTCAGAAAGCGTCATGAAGCTGGTGGGCAGATTCTGAGCGCGCTCCTCCACCCCTGGAATTTTCACCTCAACATTTCGAGGCAACCCAAACCGCTGATGCCGTACCTCAATTCGCGCACCGTCGAGAGAAGAGCGCAGGCCCATCAACCTCGGCTGGCCGCCCCGTTTCGAAGCCTGAAAGAAAAATAAGCGTACAAATACGCACGCGTTAAAAAATAATATCAAAAAGTCCGAAAATACCGCGCGATAAGTGTAAGCCGCGCTCCCGACCGAAAAAGCGCGAAGGCACGCGTCATTTCCACAAGCCGCGCAGCCATCCCCACGGCCAACGCTAGTCGAGCGCCGAGCAATCGAACGAGCGCGGGCACACGACGCCCCGTCCCCGCCGTCGGCCTAGTCCACGCGCGGAGCACGCGCGGGCGTTGGCCGGCCGCGCTCTCGGCAGACCGGAGCGCGCGCGGGCGTCGACCCTCCGCCGCCTTCGACCGCGCACGGGGGCCCGCAGAAACGCGCGGGCACCGGCCGCGTGCGGGGGCGCGCGGGCGCCGGTCGCCCGGGCGCTGGTCGCCCGCGCCCTCCGCCGCCCTTGGCCGCGCGCTCCGGCCCCGCGCGGACGTCGGCGCGCGCGCGAGGACGCACAGGCACCGGACGCCTGCGCCCGCCGCCGGCCCCGCACGGGCATAGGCCGCACGCGCGAGGACGCGTGGGCACCGGACGCCTGCGCCCGCCGCCGGCCCCGTCGGCACGCGGGCACGCGCGGGCGCCGGTCGCCCGCGCCCTCGGCCGCGCGCGGGGGCCCGCTCCCGCCGACTACGCGCGGAAGCGCGCAGGCACCGGCCGCGCACGGGGCACGCAGGCGCCAGTCGCCCGCGCCCTCCGCCGCCCTTGGCCGCGCGCGGAGTCCCGCGCACGCCGGCCCCGCGCGGGCATCGCCCGCGCGCGCGGGCACTGGTCGCTCGCGCCCTCCGCCGCCCTTGGCCGCCCGCTCCCGCCGCCGACCGCGCGCAAGGGCGCCGGCCGCCCGAGCGCCGGCCGCCCAAGCACCGGCCACCCGCTCTCCCGGCCAATCCGCACCCCTCCCCGTAAGGGGATGCGGCCGCCTTCTTCCTCCCCCCTTTTTCTTCTTCACAGGGGGGCTCGCGAGGAGCCCTGCCCGGCACGCTACTCGTCAGGTACTCGAACTCCAGGACATTTCCATGTTCATTTTAGGCTCAGAATGTCTTCGCGCTCACGCGCGCGCTCAGAACGCTTCTGAGCGCGCTCAGAACGCCTCCGGGCCCACGCGCGCTCAGAACGCCTCCGCACTTACGCGCACCCAAAATGCTTATGAGCGCGCTCAGAACGCCTCCGCGCTCACGCGCACTCAGAACGCTTTCCCAGTCGCCTAGATTGCCTCTCCGTTCGTTGCGCGCTCAGAACGCTTCTGAACGCGCTCAGCTCACTTTTTGTCTTTCTGACTTCTCACTTTTTGTCTTCTTGGCGTGCTCACATTTTGTCTTTTCAGCATGCTCACTTCTTATTTTCCCAATTTCTCAGATTTTAGGAACAGCTTGTCGCCTTTTTTCGCCTCCAACAAAACTGCCCGAACTGCCCGAAAGGCAAGGTGGTCATTTCCGAAAAATGGCAATCCGTGTGCCCCGAAATAGAAAATATGATTCGCCCGCCAAGTATTTATGGAAGTTACGAATGACGGAATTACCGGACTGCACCCGGCCATGGCTATAAAAGGAGCCCCAGGGCTTCATTTCAAAGGACTTTGCCTTCTGCACCCAGGAGAGCTCCATGCAGACTTTTGGGGAATTCTCCTTCGGCGCTTGAAGATCTCCTTCGCGGACTTGAAGATTTCCTTCGTCCCGAAGGGCGACACAGCATCTCACTTTTGTTCTCCGGAGCTTTCTCACTTTCGTTCTCCGCCTTTCTCAGAAGGAGAAAGGACTTAGTTTTTCCGGAGGTGGTATGTCGCCTTCGGAATTCTCCCTCCCCTGGAGAAAGGACTTAGTTTTTCCGGAGGTGGTCTGTCGCCTTCGGAATTCTCCCTCTCTCTCTCTTTCTCTCTATTATTGTAACGGGCAGCGGCCTGTCGCGCTCGACTTCTAAGTCTCTAATCGTAACCCCCCCTGAAGATAGTCGAAGTTTGGTCGGCACAGCTCCGACCACGTGGTTTTTTACCCTTTCCGGGTTTTCCACGCTAAAAAGTCCAAGTGTAATCAACGAATCTCAAATTGACTGTTTGCGCGCTTGGTTCGCTCCCGAGCTAAGGTGGTTCAGATAAACCTGTCTACCAAGAGCCCTGAGCGACCCGCAACAGTTGTATTTGTGTAAACGGTCGTGTTGAAAAGTGATCGTATTTTAGATCAATCATGCGTGAAAATTCGTGCTGGCGGAAATACCACGGCGGGATCAGGGATCACGCGCGGTGATCTAAGGTGCGTTACACGCACCAACTTTTTTCATGATTGTCGGCCCGCTCAATGCTCATCAGCCCCTTGATGGGGAGATATTTAGGTTCGGGTAACACATTGTTCTCACCATGCGGGATAACATACAGCCCTACGATCCGCGATCTTATGGTGGAGATTTTTTGCGAAAATACTGGCAGTACTTTTGATCAATCACACTTTAAAAATCGTGATTGTAGAAAGCGACGATCTGATAGCATATTCCGCACTGTGATCTTTGATGCGTTACACGCACGAACATTTTTTCCCCTTTTGATGATGTCCGTCTCAAAATAATGTTGTTTGGCTAAACATTTTCAGAAAAGCCCATGCACGGGGCATCAAACGAAGACTCCATTTGGTATTGTGGTGGCGGCAGTGAATGCGGTGATATCGTTCGTGACCTTCCGATCTCACCTAAGAAACTTCATCTACTTTTAGGTTCAAAACTAAAAAAAATCCTGGCGGTGGTCAACTGGTCATAACGAACATTGTTTCTATAAAAGTGGCGTTTTGGTCCAAACGCACTGCATCAATAGCGCGATAAAAAACGGAGCTGAAAACTTATTTATATGATAATATCCTCTTGATGGATTGCCACCAGACTGATAAGTATAGAGTTCTGGGTTTAAGGCTGGGAGGGTTTCCGATAAGGCTCCGCCCTTCCCCCCAATTCCTCCCCATGGAAGCAATCGCCTCTCAGTCCTACCTATCGTTCTCTTCCAATCTATGGTGAGTTTCCTCTTCTTCTTCTTCTTATCTTCGCTTTACTTTCTCCTTCCCTGAATCTTCTCAGCCCTGCTCTGCTTGCTTTTATCCGGGAGCTCGAATGATCTTCGTTGTGTTTTTGTTGCTGTTGCATTTTAGCAAAGCAAATATCTATCGGAAGCCATGTTCAGAGAGGGTAAGAATTAACGAGAGAATGAAGGTAGTTGCTGGCACCATGCTGGCACCGAGAAAGTTCATGCGGAGGAGGAAGAAAGAAGAGGTTTTCAAGGACGACGCCGACGAAGCAGATCAAAGGAATTGGAGGAGAATGATGACGGAGATTGAAGAGCAGGGATGTGCAGTTCAAGTTCTTAGGACCCAAAGGGCCAAAGGAAGCGCACTTCCTAAAGATCTTGTTCTGGGTACACTTGTCAGATTTAAGCAGTTGAAGAAATGGGGAATTGTTGGAGAGGTATAGTCTTCAATATTTCCCTTCTCTAATGGCAAAGATCAAGTGTCTTTCATCTGCTGTTCTATGCGTTGTATTAGGCATTTCCTTGGAATCATGGCCTAGATCACAACATACTGTTCACAGAATATGTGCTCTAATATATCTGTTTATATTAGCAATCTCTCATTACAGTGAAAATTTGGATAAAAAGCTAAAGGATGAGTTGCTCCCAAATGATAGGAAGTGAGAATTTTCAAACCCATAGAAGAGCTGCCTTTATTATGAAATGTTTCTTCTTTAGTGGTGTCTCTTGTACTTCACATGATTCAAAAACATATTTATTTTGTCGCACTGAAATGCTGGAAAAATCGAAGTTTAATCCCTTCTTAGGCTCCGTTTGGCGCGGAGGTGGCGGCCATGAACACGGTGGTTATGGACCGTCGTTCGTGAACGCCCGACCTGACCTAAGGAACTTCATCCACTTTTATATTCAAAACTAGTTTTCTTCTCTTGGTGGCGGTCATGACCGTTGTCATGCCAAGCATACATTCTATGGCTGGCGTTTTTGTCCAAACTCACCGGAGCTAAAACTCCACGCCAAACGTAGCCTTGGTCAAGATTTTTGTCAACATCTTATTAGATCGAAGACCGTATGTTCAGTAACCTGAATAAGATCTGGATGCATAGGAGGAGAAGAACAAATTCTTTCAGCTTAGCTGTACCAAACAAGTGGAGAATAATTTTGAGCTATCTTTTAACCTAAACATGCTTAAATTTGATTTTTTTATATACAACAACAACAGAACTCATATAGTCCCCAATCATTGGGGGTATGGGCGGGGGAAGATTGGAAACAGACCTAACCTTTGGCACTATGCACAAAGTGGCTGCTCACAGAGTACCACTGAAATAGTGGCCCCTTATACCGTCGCGTTTGCTGCCGAATCATGCCCTCAAATCAAAGCCAAAGACATATGAGAGGGCAGACCTAAGAATCCATTTTGATTTATGTGCACATAACCATGCTTCCTTCATTCAGCATCCAGAGCATTGGTGAAGCACCGTTAAATTTGATTTTTTATACAATTCACTAAAATGATTTTGGAATGACGCCAAGTTCTTTATGTGATTCTCTAAAGATTTTTGACTTTTTTCCAGATACTTGAATGGCTTAGGACCCAACATTGGTGGGACTTCAATGAGATGGATTTTTTGATGTTGATCACAGCTTATGGAAAAACTGGGGATTTCAATAGGGCAGAGAGGATCCTTAAGTACATGAACAAGAAGGGTTATACTCCAAGTGTAATATCTCACACAGCCTTGATGGAGGCATATGGAAGAGCTGGGCAATACAATCAGGCTGAAGCTATTTTTCGTAGGATGAAATCATCAGGACCAGAGCCATCTCCATTAACATATCAGATAATTCTTAAAACTTTTGTTGAGGTAATCTATATCTCTGTTTATCATGTATAGTTTAATCCGTCTAATTTGATATTTGTCTCAATTATACTGAAAATTTTAATATCTAAGTTATTCATCCATCAATGTAATTGAAAAATAAAGTTCAACTGTCAAGTTAATATATAGATCATATCATTTGGATCAGTTGATGCTTATGGTCTTAGGTTCAGCAAAAACAAAAAAAAGGCTCGGTTTGGCGCGGCGTTTTTGCTCCGGTGAGTTTGGACAAAAACTCCATCGTCATAGAATGCATGTTTCAACGGTTATGACCGCCACCAAGAAAAGAAAACTACTTTTGAGCTTAAAAGTGGACGAAGTTCCTTTGGTGTGGCGGGGGGCGTTCACGAACGACAGTTCATAACCACCTCATTCACGACCGCCACCACTCCGCCAAACGGAGCCTTAATATATTATGTATTTGTCTAATGTGGCCATGCCTTCTTTTATTTTCATAGATGTTTAGAATCAAACTGTTAGATTTATGATTCCATCACATAAGAAGAAATGTATTGTTCCCAAGAAGATTTTTTAAAATGGTTGCTACAAGTTCCACTGTTCCATAATTAGAGCATCCATATAACAAGAAAATGTTGCATCCATATAATTAGAATGTTTGCTACAAGGCCTGTATCTTATCTTTTGGTTCAAAAGATTTCAATTTGGTGGTGTTCGTTGCACAATTAACCTGGGTAGCAAGGTCTTCGCTATTGATGGAAGGAATGCTATCTGAATGGTAGGCGGAGAGTTCTAATCTCATCTGGCATAATATGGATATAGTGGATGAAAGAAGGAAAAGTGTTGCAGGCGTATCAACGTGCAAAAGACTAGTGCAATTCGCTTCTTAAACTCGAAACTAAAACCATGTCGTTTCAGTTTCGAGAATTGTTTCTTAGAAAGCTCGAGGCCACATGTTTTGAGGAGGGAGTTGGAAATTTGTTACGGACACCGACGAAGCGGAAGAAGGCGAAGGGCGTCCTCCAGTGTAGCGAGTGTATCGACGTCGCGAGCGTCGTGCTAGTAACGTGTCGGCTTAGCTGGACGTATTGGGTTACGTTCTTGTATCTCTTTTATGCACTTTGAGCACGACACCTATATAAGCTGATAGCTATTATATTTTGAGCATCTGGTATTTGGAATGAAAACTCTTGGGACTTCTCTCTTCTATCTCTCCTAATTTCTCCTCTCTCTCTCTTTTCCCTCCCCTAACAATTTGGTCCAGCCTAGTCTCCTTCAGGCCACGGTTTTCGTCGCCCGAAGTGTACCAGCGACGCTCTCAGTTCTCGACCCCCACCGCTCCTCGTTGCTCCGTGCTCGCCGACCTGCGGTTTTCCCCGCTCGATCGATCGCCGACCCGCGGGATACCGCGCGCGTCTGATCGCTCGATCGTCGGCTCCGTCCAGCCTGCACCTCCGTCTAGCCAGCGTAGTTCCGCTCGACCGTTCTCCAGCACCGCGTCGGCTCCATTCGAGCCCAACTGCGTCCAGGTCTGTCGGTCGACTTCTTCGTCCAGCCGATCTATTCGACTGTTGATTGGGTTTGTGCCTATATCTGTCTCTGACATTTCAGTACGTCCCTCCAGCACTCCTCGTCTGCTCCTTGCCGAGTGCATGCCCCCTCGGCTACGCTCAATGAGTCATTTCGACGCAACGACGCTTGCTCCTTCCACGGATCCGACCATCATCCGTCGTGTGGACGGTCACGACGATGCCATTACGTCTCTACAGGCCCTCATGATGCGCATGTACGCGAAACTCTATACCATCATGGCCGCCCGCCCCAGCACGTCCACGACTTCCAACGCGGACTCTCCGTCTCTCCTCGGAGTCCTCCCAGACCCGTACAAGGACCTAGCCCCTCCGGACGCAGTTTTTTCTCCGGGACCTCGCTCCTTCGATGATCCCTCCTTCAATGGCACCGATCCCATGGGATGGATTGCCCGAGCCGAACAGTTCTTTGATATCCAACAGATCTCGGAACCACAGAGGTCAGCACGACCCTGATCGGCATGGAGGGCTCCACTCTCCACTGGGTGTGTTGGCTACGTCAATCCAAACCGACTATGCCTTGGTCGGATCTCCAACAGGAGCTCATTCTTCGTTACGCCATTCGTTACTATGGATCCACGGTGGAGCGTCTCTGCGGCGTCCGCCAGACTGGATCCCTTGACGATTGCATAAATGAGTTCATTGCCCTCGCTACGCATGTGTCGGGCCTTCCGTCGGACCACTACCTCAACTTCTTCATGCATGAGCTTCTTCCACACACTCGTGTCCGGATCCGTACCCACCACCCATCGTAGATTGTTGAGTCCATGAATCTTACCCTCTTGGTCAAAACAGATTTATAGGCTAGGCCTATGGACACGGGCAGGCCACCCACAGTGCTTCCGTCGCGCCCGGTCAACCGCTTTGCAGCGGACTACTGTCCTCCACAGTTGGAACCACCCCGGCTCCCAGTTGCATCGCGCCACCGTCACGTCTTCCTAGGCCGATGGCCCACCCCCAGATCTCAAATCAGGAATACCATGATCTGCGTACCACGGGCCCGTGTTTCCGATGCAAACAACCCTACTCTCCAGCCCACGACTGCCCGTTGAAGGACCTCCGGATCCTTATTGGTGAGGAAGAACCTGAGGTTACTCATGCTGATTTTGAAGCCCTTGAGATGGACACGGTTGCCGAGGACCCTCTATCTGCCACCTTCCACCGATTGGACCTTCTATTGTTCGTTGTCGGCGGGTTCTCGGGCCCTCAGACGATGACGCTTCGGGGGACGCTTCAGGGGCTCTCCGTGGTTGTGATGATTGATAGTGGAACGAGACACAACTTTATTTACCAGCGCTTGGTGGATCGTCTGGCGTTGCCGGTGTAGACCGCATACCGCTTCTCTGTGTGCTTAAGAGATGGTCGGCGTCGGAAAACTGGTGGCCTTTGCTCGGCTTTCACTCTCATTGTTGTCCACTCCCCTTTTCAGGATGACTTCTATGCATTCTCTCTGGGTGGGGTGGACATTATTCTCGGGGTAGCGTGGCTCCGCACCCTTGGTGATGTCTGCGTGAATTGGGACATCATAACCATGTGCTTCCTCCGAGAGGGGAAGCTTTGCTTGCTAGAAGGCGATTCAGCTTTACTTCGCCAATCTCTCCCTACGGTCCCTTCAGAAATCCACCGATGTGGATTGGGTGGCCTCCTTATGGCACGTGGTGGAGCAGGAGGCCCTGTTCCCAGACTTCCCCAGCACTGCAGGTTATTTTGGACCTTTTTTCGGACGTCTTCGCTGACATGACACGTCTTCCCCCGTCCAGGACGTCAGATCACTTATCACCACATCTCCTTGCAAGGGGTGTTTCCTCCATATCAGTTTGACCGTACTGATATGGCCATGCGCAGAAGGATGAGATTGAGACATTGGTCGGTGATATGCTAGCCGCGGGCATCATTCGCCCCAGTGCTAGTCCATTTTCGAGCCCCGTCCTCCTAGTCCGTAAGAAGGATGGCAGTTGGCGCTTTTGTGCGGACTACCGGGAACTCAATAAGGTCACGATCCCGGACAAATATCATATTCCGGTCATTCAGGAGTTATTGGACGAGTTACGAGAGGCCGTCTATTTCTCTAAATTGGACATTCGCGCGGTTACCATCAGATTCGGGTCAGGGAGGAGGATGTTCCCAAGACGGCTTTCCGCATGCACGACGGCCATTATAAGTTCCTGGTTATGCCCGTCGGCTTGACGAATGCTCCCGCCACTTTTCAGGCCACCATGAATGATCTATTTCGACCGGCCCTGCACATGTATATCTTGGTTTTCTTCTACGACATCCTGGTTTACAGTTCATCTTGGCAGGACCATCTTGATCATATTGGGCGACTCTCGCCACTCTCCTGGAGCAAAACTTTTAGGTGAACCATAAGAATTGTGTTTTTGGACAAACAAATTTTATTTACTTGGGGCACACCATTTCCGCACATAACGTAGCTATGGAACCGGACAAGGTTCGGGTCGTCCTTCAGTGGCCTGCACCTCAATCACTCCGCGATGTTCGTGGGTTCTTGGGTCTCACAGGGTACTATCGTCGGTTCATCAGAAACTATGACAATATTGCCAAACCACTCTGGCATGTTGAAGAATTCAGAGATCGACAACTTTTAGTGGACGTCGACAACGGCCATGGCCTTCCAGACCCTGCAGCGGGCTCTGAGCATCGCCCCCGTCTCACGTGGTATTGATGCAAGCAGGACAACCCATTGCCTACTTCAGCCGTATGTTCGCCGCCACCGTGTGCCCCAGCTCCGCTTACGAGTCCGAGCTGATGGCCTTGGCTCTTGCAGTACAACACTGGCGCCCCTACTTGCTGGGCTGCCACTTCACAGTCCGGACTGATCACCATAGCCTGCGCTACCTCCTCCATCAGAAGATTGCGACTCCAGCTCAGCAAATTTGGGTAGCCAACTTTTGGGCTACGACTTTTCAATCGAGTTTCGAGCCGGGTCTTCCAACCGTGCGGCCGACACTCTCTCTCGACAGCCGTTGCAAAATTGACTGTCATTACCAGACCAGTTTGGGAGGATGCTTCGCTTCTTCAGCGCGAGGTGGCGACTGACCCCGTCCTACAGACGATTGTTGAGGCCTTACGGGCGGACGCCACTGACCGCCTGCCTTATCGCCTTACGGGCGAGCGTCTCTACTATCGTGACCGTTTGGTACTCTCCGCCTCATCCCAGCTGATTCCCCGCCTGCTCGCCGAGTTCCACGCAACCCCGGAAGGGGGTCACACGGGCGACTTCAGGACGTACCGCCGCATTGCAGCTTCGCTTTACTAGCCAGGGATGTTTGGACAGGTCAAGGCGTTCGTCGCCGCCTCTCTGTCGTGCCAGCGTGCCAAGTAGGATGCCACGTTCCCTGGGGGCCTCCTTCAACCGCTCCCTATTCCGACCCAGATCTGGGAGGATATATCATAAAAAGGATTTGGGAACCGGCGTGGATTTGCCACAAAATACGAACGACTAATTGGATCGTGTCGGGGCACGGCGCTTGTATGTTAACCCCCAACGTGGGTCCGTAACACATAAATTTCAACAACATGGCATTTATAACAAAAGCCTTCATTCATTTAAACCTTGTGGCAACAAAAGAGTTTCCTAAGCTTTATCTTCTCGAAGGTAAACCAAGTACTTCTTGATCAAGCCCTTGGCTAAGACTTTGAATGTGTTCTGCCCCGCAATCTGGTGGCTTTATCGATAATCTACATTCTTTTTGTACTCAGTTATTATCTCATTTTTGGACGCATATATATGACTAAGGTGCAAAATGATATTTAATGTTTATTTAATTGTTTTCATAGTTTTTAATAATATTTATACTTTCATGAACTATTCATTTGAAATTTTCTTTTGAATTTGTATGAGTGCTGACTATTAAGCGTAAAAAGGATTTGGGAAGGAGTGATTCTTCATCCATCTAGAGTTGAAACTAATATCCACCTCGGAAGGTGGCTACAACCTAGGGTCCGTTTGACACGGCGGTGGCGGTCGTGAACATGGTGGTTACGAAGCACCATCCATTTGGTGCGGCGTTTTTGCTCTTGTAAGTTTGGAAAAAAACACCACCGTCATGAAATATGTGTTTGACATAACAACGGTCATAACCGCCACCAAGAAAAAAACCAATTTTGAATATAAAAATGGATTGAGTTCCTTAGGTGAGGTCGGGCGTTCACTAACGACAGTTCATAACCATTGTGTTCATGACCGCCGCCACCATGGCAAACGAACCCTAGTTTAGTGAAATCATGTCGTTAGTCTCTATCTACCTTCTTACACTATATGCTAAAGTTCTTCAAATACTTTTTGATTATTATTCATTTTTTTAAGAAGTAGAAATATATGTATAATATGATGACAGGGTAACAAATTTGTGGAAACTGAGGCAGTCTTCCAAGATCTTTTGAGTGAAGAAAGAGCTTCTTTTAAGCCTGACCAAAAAATGTTCCATTTGATGATATACATGTACAAGAAGGCTGGCAATTACGACCAAGCTCGGAAGATATTTGCCCAAATGTCTGAGAGAGGGATCCCCCAAAGCACTGTTACCTATAATAGCCTAATGTCTTTTGAAACCAGCTACAAGGAGGTTTCAAATATATATGACCAGGTGTGTTAACTCTTTTATATATATCCAGGTGTTAATGTATTATAACTCTTTCAAAAAAGTGATGATTCCATTTTTTGTATTCAAATTGGGTGAAAAAGGTTTCTCTTTATTTTTCTAAAACATGTTTTCTACCTGCAATCAACCAAATGATATCTTACATAAAGTCATAGTCAGCTCACAGCATGATAACACACAATGCCCCCTTGAAAAAATCACAGTAAATTCCAAGTATTATAACTAGAAAGACCACATATTGAAATACAATTTTAGTGCCTGATTTGATCCTTTAGTTTATTAAGGAATTATTAGGGTTTAGGGTCCGTTCGGTTGGATGGAATTGAGGTTTCTGAATTGAAAATTGAAAATCTAATTCCAATGAATGTGGACATTCAATTCTAGGTACAAGACCCCAATCTTGTCCAACGAACGGACCCTTTTAGGTTGGATGAAATTGGGGCTTCCGAATTGGAATCAGATGTCCAATTTTAATGAAAACGGATGTCCAATTTTAATGAAAACGGATCTCCAATTTTAATGAAAACGGATCTCCACTTATAATTTCAGGGCCCCAATTCCGTCCAAACAAACCGATCCTTAGAGATTGAGCTTGAGATTTAAAATATATTTTTCTGATATGTTTGCGTACTTGATAGTAGCTTGACATGAAAAAGGGATCATGTAATTTTTTTTAATTTCTGGGATTATGTGGTTGGTTGTAGATGTAAATCATATATTGTTTTTGAAAATATGATTTTGTTTTCATTCTATTTGTGTATGAGATGAGATCCTTACATTTGAGGAAGTATTTTGGATGCCTGTTGAGTTTGAAAATTTTGATTTCAAACTACATCCAACCAAATTACAAATTTAACAAATTTCCCATCTTCTCTAATTTCAAACAACCAAATTAGTCGGTAGATGCATCAAAGATAGATAAATATAAGGAGAGAAAAATTCATCACGGTATACATTCTATTTTTATGAAGGGGAGTCTTGGCGCACCGGTTGAGGTGTTGTTGTGTGACCTTGAGGTCACGGGTTCGAGTCCTGGAAGCAGCCTCTTGTAAAAATGCATGGTAAGGTTTGCCTACATTTCACCCTTGTGGCGGGACCCTTCCCCGGACCCTCCTTGTCGGGGATGCCTTTGTGCACCGGGCTGCCCCTTTTTATACATTCTATTTTTATAGAGCTCTTTGTTCCCACGCAACTCTATTAAATTTTAAACTATACATTCTATTTTTATAGAGCTCTTTGTTCCCACACTACTCTATTAAATTTTAAACTATACATTCTATTTTTATAGAGCTCTTTGTTCCCACACAACTCTATTAAATTTTGAACAATCCTCGCTAGATGCAAAGATCTGAGCTTAAACCTGATGTTGTGAGCTATACACTTCTCATCAGTGCGTATGGGAAGGCCAGGAGAGAGGATGAAGCTTTGGCAGTTTTTGAGGAGATGCTTAATGCTGGTGTAAGGTGCTTGCTCTTCTCACTTATTTGAGCATTTCTTAATTTACTGGCGGCTGTGTACGAGATCCCCCATGCGTGGTGTGCGGAGGCGACAGTCCGAGTCGCTTCCGTCATTCGAGCGATGGCCGAGTACTATTGCCGCCACATATTCCTCATAGATGGACTTGTGCAAGGCTTGCTAATAGCTATAAACAATATATGTATACTTTTTATTCAGATTTCAGTGGCCATGCAACTAACTTATCTGGCTTATGAGTCAAAATTTCCACGGTTCTCTATTGGTAATTTCCACAGTTCTCTACTGGCAAGTAATATGAATTATATTGCTTGAATACACATTGATCTTAAGCATGAATAAGAAACCATTTGGTGTCGTATTCCCTTCTTTCCATGACAAATACCTTGAGCGGATTCAACCTAGGCTCAAGATCGGCTCAAAGGCATTCAATCCGGTCTCAATTCTAACAACATTCATTCATTAATTTTGATTTTATATATGCATTCAAGCATAAACATGCATACATTTTGATCTGAGCTCGAGTTTGCTAGATCTATTTCAGGCTTCGTAGCTAGTTGTTGACCTCGAGCCAAATTACAACAACTAATATGAATTATAATGCCTATATACCCATTGACCCTGAGCTCTGAATAATAAACCACTTGGTCGACCCTATTCTCTTCTTTGCGTGAGAAATACGTTGAGTTTATTCAAACTTAGCTCAAGATCAACTTAAAGGCATTCGTTCCAATTTTGATTCAAGCAACATAGATTTCTAGTTAACTTTGTTTTATAAATGTATTAAAACATGCATGCATATACATTTTGATCTTATCTCAAATTGGCTATATCATGCTCTGGGCTCATTCATTTCAAGTTTGTTCCCAGCCTCGCCTGTTGACTTCCATTCGATCCAAAACTTAACCGACTTCCAATCTACTATCTTCGAGCCAAATTCACAGCCCTAATACAACTTTGCTCTCCCATAACTTTGGACCGGAACAAAAATCATTTAGAAAAAACTTTCTGCTACCAGCGTGTATTGTGAGTAGAGCTCTTCAGCTAAGAAAATCACACTGAGCTAGTCATCTTCAATCCTGTTGCGCCTTAAAAACATCTCATAAATGACAAACTGCTGGCAGTCACGGTTATCAATTAGCTCTAAATTTACAAATTGAAATAGGAAGTCTTGGCGACATACATCAGGAAAAATTCTAAATAAGTGTTCCGACGTTGACATTTTGTTATGATCTTCATTATTTCTATTATATTTTGGTGAAGTGACTGATCAAAACAATATGTTTATGCTCTCATTATTGTATCCTACAGTTTCTGATTGTTTTTTTTTTGGCAGGCCAACACGCAAAGCATATAACGTGTTGCTAGATGCATTTGCAATTTCTGGGATGGTGAAGGAAGCAAAGACTGTTTTCAAAAGCATGAAAAGGGACAAGTATGTTCATTTTTTTTTCATTTTGGTTTGACTTTTTTGTTTTTTTACCACCACAATTTCCAACTGCATTTTTTGTTTCAATATCTCAAAATTATGCATTAAGAGCTCACTCAATCACTTGAATCGTAAATACATTCCATTAGTCTTGGATCGAGTGGTTCATGTGGTTTATGGATTTCGATATCATGGACCTTTGGTGCCTTCTATCATATTTTAACAATGTTAAAGAGCGGATGAATTATAGTAGAGAGCACCAAAATCCAATGATATTCATAAACCTCCTGAATCACTCAATCTCATCACGAAATGAAAACGGGTGGCGTCGTCGTATGCTCGACATTTGTTGCCCCAGTGTATATCCCGGAGTACTCCCTATGGCCGATCTGTCACCCAGAATGTATGGGTGACCGTGTGGAGAATGTCCTCTGGAGGAGTCAGTTCTTATCGCAGTTCAGAGTGAAAATATGTCACACTTCCTGAAAGCATGGTTCCTGCCCCTCTTTCTCCTACCGCTCCGTGGGGTTCGCTCGTTCATTCATTTGGTGATCCCTTGCTCTCACATTCGAGTGTTTGCTCATCGTTTACGCCAGCGATTTCAATTAATGCTCATTGAAGTAACCTCCGGGGTTCTTCGCACCTGGGTAGTCCCAGGACCCTTCTCGAATAACTCTGATGCCAATAAAATGGGATCGAAGTCCGGTTCAATGCCCCATTTCTCAAAACCCAAATTATACCCAAAATTATAACAAGCACATATTATATTTACATGCCAAGATGTTCTCTGCTACGACATATTTGATTAAACTCAGATGCTCTTTGGTGTCTTAACAAACATTTCCCTCTCTATTTGATAGAGTTAGTCCCGACCTCTGCTCTTACACAACCATGATATCCGCCTACGTCAACAATTCCGACATGGACGGAGCGGAAAAGTTCTTTCGGCGCCTGAAAGAAGACGGGTTTAAGCCAAATGCAGTCGCCTATGGGACCCTGATGAAGGGTTATGCAAAGGCGAAGAATATTAAAAGGGTGATGCGCGTATACGAGCGAATGCGGGTACAGGGCGTCGAAGCTAACCAAACTATATACACCACCCTCATGGATTCTTACGGCAGTAACTCGGATTTTGGAAGTGCGGTCGTTTGGTTCAAGGAGATGAGTGCACGTGGATTCCCTCCTGACCAGAAAGCGAAGAACATCCTTTTGGGTCTTGCAAGGACGCCAAAAGAACAGAAGGAAGTGAATGAGCTGGTGGTTGATGTGGTCAGCGGTTCGTTTCAGCCAGCAGGGGGCAAATTAGATGATCATGGGGAAGAGAATGTAGGAGGTCTTGATGAAGATGAAGCCGGAGTCGATCGTGTGGAAGGGATGGATGGCGGATATGCTGGCGACAGTGATGCAGAAGATGATGAGGATGAGGATTTTGACTTTGTTTCGTTTGAAGAAGAGGAAGAGCTCTTGCTTGCCAAACAACTAATTGGTTCTGAAAATGAAGCTTGATACGCGTTTAGAGTTGTTGTACTGCTATCTAAGGAATTTTTACGAGCAGTTTCCTGCATATGGCAGCAGCTGTTTTTTGTATTCATACGCATGTTGTAATGGGGTAACAATTCTTGATCTTAATTGTGCAAAATCAGTGGTGGTGATTTTCTTAGTTTTTTTTTGTATTTACTTTTTGAAATAAACAAAATCTTCTTTTTGAGTTTGCCAATTTTTAACATACCCAAATGGAAGCTCTTTAAAAACAATGGTGACTTCCCCACTCTCTCTGTAAAAATAAAAAGGGTTGATTATAATGGCCTTCTCTGCAAAAATTATGTAATTCTCAGGGACTCGCTTCTTTTAAAATGTAAATTTTGAGAGGTTTTAGTAATTTCAATAGGAGGGGAGGAGGTTTTGTTAATTACCCCGGAGATTTTTAAAATGACATAATGCCATTTTTAGACATCTCAAATTTCATTTTTGACATATGAGATGCCCTTGCGGGTGAAATCTAAGGTGTCAAAAATAACACAAAAATGTGCACCTGACCATAAAAGTTTCGCTAATTACACAAACTAAGGGGAGCTTTTTTTGTGCAATTATGGCGTAAACTTTAGTAGAAATCTAGATAGTTTCTCCTTCGATGTTAAGACTCGATAAGAGAAGAATCCCAGAGAACAAGCTCGGTAGAAATCTAGATAGTTTCTCCTTCGATGTTAAGACTCGGTGAGAGAAGAATCCCAGAGAACAAGCTCGGCGGGTCGATGGAAGTTTTTGGTGCCGATAGTCTACTCGCTCACCCAAACTAGCAGCACATAGGCTATTTTGCCTCTATACGCTATGCGGACACCAGAGCCCGTACGACTAATTTGAAAAGAAAGACAAATATTTTGCAATATAATTTTAGAGATAAAGATGAATAAAAAATAAGTAAAAAACACCATATCTAGGTCAGTCTACCCTCTCCTCTCCCCTAAGCAGAGGCTATTTGAGTGATAAAGTCTCGTTTGGCGCAAATTTTTGGCTCGGATGTGTTTGAACAGAAACATCATAGAATGCGTGTTTGATAAGACAATGGTTATGACCACCACCAAGAGAAAAAAACTAATTTAGAACATAAAAATGAATGAAGTTCCTTAGGTGAGATCGCAATTCATAACAACAGTGTTCACAACCACCACCGCTGTGTCAAACGGAGTTTTAAATTATCTAAGAAATTATAGATAAGGATAAATAAAGATAGGCAAAATAATAATAATATCATTAATAATAAAAAAACAAATTGTAAAATTAAATTTTATTAGTTGTATGTACTAGTCCAAATTCTTTATATAGTAAATAATACAGTGATAAAGATTGGTAAAATAATAATAGTAATGTATTACATATCATTAATTAAAACAAAAGGCTGTTAACATGCATAGCAGCCTAAATTCGACGTTATCCCACGGATGAACAAAAAGTAGACCAGCGATATCTACTTAAAAAAACATGCATTAATTAGCAACTTTTATAAAGTATAATACACTTACTAAGCTTCAAATCGTAGTACTTGAAAATAAAAATAAACAATTATATTAACCAGAAATCAAGCTAACAAAAGTTGCACACATATAATTAAAGTTCAAATATCGACTCAGCCAAAATTGTGCGAGCATAGGGTAACTTAAAGATAAAGCAGCAGGACCAATAGAACACGGGACAAAATACGCATTGGAGACACCAGATCCGGCGGGCACTTCCTTCTTCGTCTAATCATCGCCGAAGGTAGTCTTCCTCCCTGTAAAATGCGCATTCAATTTCAAATATCCGAAATTGATTACCCACGTGCACAAAATTATCAAAATTTCATATTTATGCTCACCTTGGCTGGCCGCGCCAAAACGGCCTCCGCCACCCCTGCCACCACGACCTCTGTCGCTGCCGCGGCCTCTCCAACCACCGCCATCTCTGCCACCGCGTCGGCCACCACGACCACCGTCTCTTCCACGGCCACCACTGCGACCGCCGCTCCAGCCACCATCTCTGCCGCCGCCACGGCCACCACTGAACCCACCATCTCTCGGTTTAGCTTCATCTACAGTTAGGGAGTAGCCTCCAAGCTCGGAGCCAGAAAGCTCAAGAGCCTTTGAGAAAGAGCTGCTGTCTTTAAAATCAATGTATCCAATACTGTCGCCAAGGCACCAGAGAACAATACAAATTGTTAACTCCGGCAAAATAAAAGGGTTAAAAAACATTCATGTGTAAGTATTTCTATTTTAGGAAAATCTGAACAAGGCCACAACCAAAAAAATTTATTGTACAAATATTGCATAAAAATCACGTGGAACCTAGATGAAGACCCCCAAGATTTTTTATAAAAGAAAAATTACCCTTTAGAACTGCCACTCTCATAATCTCTAGGCAAGGATATGCGCGTGATCTCTCCACAAGAGCCAAAAAATTCTTCCAGTGAGCTTTGAAGCTGTTTGACGACAAAAGTGAGCTCAGCAGTAATGTAAAAAATAGGTAGGAAACAAAATACTAGAACTTGTATAGTCGCAAGTAAAAAAAAAACACCTGATTCATTTCGAGTGAAGTGTCGAACCCTTTAACAAATATGGTATGGCTCGGCCCTTTTTGCCCCCCCTTCTGGAAAGATCTATTTATATTCATGAAGAACAATATGTTAAGTTTCATGAATCATCGGCCAATACTTATATACAAAAATATTCAAATGGATCTTGATAGTTAAACATGTCCAAGAGAGATACCCGCTGTTTGGAGTGTATGAACCCCGATCACCCTTTTCACCCCTTTCACGAGCAAAATCAAGTCTAACTTCACGTCCAGCGAGTTCATGCCCATTTAAAGTATTCATTGCCTATCAAAAGGAGGGTACAAATTAGTATTGAGGCTAGATTTGCAGTAAATATAGGTTGCCTTGAATATAGTCATACTCTATATTGTATTAAAAAAAGGAAAACTTGTGCTGGCAACGGCCCTTAAATAGGACCATTAAATGAATCGAAGCACTTTATAGATACTAGTGGCCGTGCACAAGCTCCCACATGTGTGCAGCGTGAGGAGACCATATAGCACTGTCACTATCACTCAAGTGACGGCCGAGTATTTTCACTATCACACACTGGGTATAGAGTATCCGGGCAAGGTTGTTCATCCAAGATAGAGAAAAATATATAACAGATTAGTAGACCAAACAAGTTACCTTTTGAGCTGCTTCTGCAGTGGCAAATTCAACATGCCCAAAACCCTTGAACTCTCCTTCCTCATTCCTAGATAATCGAACATCAACTGCTTCCGCCACCTCTTTGAAGAACTCAAATCTAAATGAGAGACGGAAATTATGTTAACAGCAGAACTACAGGAGAGAAACAACATGAATGAGACTGTATAGGTACATACAAATCATCATCTGTAATATCATAGGATAAGTTTCCAACAAATAGAGTTTTTGATCCCGATGCTGCACTTTGATTACCAAGAGGTGTCTTTTCCTGTATTAAAGTAAAATACAAGGTCTCTCTAAATTGGAACAAACTGAGAATAATAGAAATGAGTCAAATATAAAGTACCCCTTTCTTGTCAAATTTTTTTGCAGATTGATCTACAGATACATCTTTCATCTTCACATCAGTATCCTGAAGATTTTATTTGAGTTATCCAAAGAGCATAATAAAGATAATAATGATAAATAAAAATCTATTTTAGAAATGAGCTCACAGAAGTTCAGGTTTAACTTCATATCCAATAATGATGATGACAGATCAAATGGAAAATTTTAAAACATTAATTTTAGAGATATCTATGGGGGGGGGGGGGGGGGGGGGGGGGGGATTAGGGGGAGAGGGAGGACCAAAAATACCTTTTTGGCTGGCTTCTTTGCTGGCTGCTCATCCTCACTTTCATCAGAAGAATCCTCTTCAGAAGAATCATCAGTAATGGCTTTTGTTGGTTGTTTAGTTGGCTAGCATCAGCAAACATACCAAAATATAAAAAATCATTAGCACTAAAACATAAATATCCCTCTAAGGAATTAAAAGATATTTAGGATAACCTAAGCTTAAGTTTTAAGAAAAAACTAAACGGAAGTACAGTTTTTACTTTGTTTGGTAGTGCTTTTAGAGGCTCCTCGTCGTCGGAACTTTCTTCGGAGTCATCCTCATCTTCATCACTGCTGCTCTCCTTTGTGGCAGCCCTCACATTAGGTTTGATTACATTCAGCCCAGTAGTTTCCTGCAAAATTGGTATTACTTAATAACATTATAAAACAAAATAAGTAAAAATTAACTGAGATTCCTGAACATGAAAAACATACAGGTACTTTAAGTTTCTTTTTCTGTGGTTCCTCTTCACTATCACTGGAATCCTCATCAGAACTATCTTCAGAACTCTCTTCCACTTTGGCCTTAATTTGTGGTTTCTGAAACCATTGAAGAGCATAGAAAAATCCAGTAAATATAGTACACTTCTAGAATAACACTATACTAGCATTGCTAGCAGGGAAATAAGTGATTCTAATTAATTAAAAAATCCATAAAGCAGAACTTCCAAAAGAAAATATCACTAAATAATTAGATGGTAAGCAAGTGAAAATTTATTGGGAGAGCATGACAATGCTCAAGAAAAAAAAAATACAACAGTATGCAATCAACCTTCTCTGTGACTGGCTTTTTAAGAGTGGTGGCTGGAGTAACCTGCATCATAAAAAAACATTTGTATCAGAAAATGTAAGCAATCTAAATTTACGTACGTAATTTTGATATCATGCACTGTAAAATTTGAAATAAACATCCTTGTCCAAGTTTATCCAGGATAAAGCATGTCACTTGAAATACAATTCATCTAAAAAGTTGACCTTCAAGTATTCACTTTACTGTCAAAAATGAATCTGAAAGACAACTCCTACATGTTTTAATTATGCTCAACTAACTGCACTACTGTTATTTTAGGTAGCTACTCTTACATCAGCAACCAACCGCAGAGAGAGATTTCCTCAAAAATGGTATGATTTTTAACATTTTGCAGAGCAAAAGTAGCTAACATATTGTGGGAAGACAATAGAGATTTCTAAAAAGATAATCAGAAAAAAAATTTGAGATCATTATCAATGATAAATCGTATTGTTGGGAAGACACCAAGTCCTTCGCATTTTCAAGTAGTTAACAATAAACAAGTGAAATACAATAAAAAGAATCAAATTTAAACTCCTTTTCAGTTAAAAAAATGAGAAATATAAATAGTGCTTTCAAGGATGTTTTAAGGGAAAGATGTAATTCATGCCACTTATTTAACAATTTGTTAAAAGTTCACAGATCTTAAACAAAAAACACATTCAATAAAAGTGAATTCATGTCAAACCATGCACATGCATAGTGATATTGAAGACATTGCGAGCATATCGGTATAAAAGTAGCTTGATTATTACAGGCAAACGTTGTAAGCATATCAGCATAAAAGTGGCTGAACTAATTCAGGTAGACTTAATTTGATAATTTTAACTTGGCATATTGATGCTTCAAATTACTTTGAAAGTTATAAAATACAACCTTCATAACCACTATATGACATTCTAGAACATAGATCAGTAAACACTGACATGCCAAAAACTCAATGGGTAAAATCACACCTCATCATCAGAGTCGGAATCACTTTCTGAGCTATCACTTGATTCATCTTTCTTTTTAGGTGCTGTTAGAGAAGCCTTTGCAGTAACTGGACCACTTTTTGCAGCAACAGAAACTTTGGGAACATCATCCTCCTACAAACAGAACCAAAAAAATAGAGATTTTGCATAAGCAGCATACAAAACCAAACCTAAAATATTCCAAAAAATCTAAAGTCTATTTCAAAATATAAACAGTCCCCTAACCTCACTCTCAGAGCTTCCACTTGAATCAACTTTCTTAGTTGGTGCAGCAACTGTAACTTTTGTTGCTACTTTTTTAACTGATGATACCTTAGCTGCCAACTCCTGCAAAGAACTATAGTTAAGCATTGTAAAAACTTCAAAGGCAAATTTCAGTGTGTAAAATGACATTTACCTCATCATCAGAATCACTCTCGGAAGTTTCACTAGAAGAGTCTTGAGTAACTCCTTTTTTTTGTGTTGGAGTCGCTTTCTTGCCAACAACTGCTTTTTGAACATTCGCCTGCACCAATCAATTGCCGTTTGAGAGGAAGTAACAACAGAGGATCAGCATTAGTTGAATACATGGAGACAATTTTTAAACAAAATACTCGTCAAGACATTCATAGATTGACCTTTTCTTCATCAGAGCTGCTATCCGACTCTTCATCACTAGAGTCATCTTTCTTTTTCAAAGCTACAGAGCCATTCTTAACTATAGCAGCCGGTTGTTTTTTAGCAGAAACTGCAGGTTTTATTTCCTGAAAGTAGCATCAACATTTAAATCAAATAATGCTCATATATAACTCAAAACACCAAATACATTAAACTGACTACTGATTTGCTAATTCAATTATCACTAAATAGAAATGGAATCAAGGGGAAAAAATCAGTTAATATAATAATACAGCAATTCTAAAAAATACTAACAACCATGGCATAGGATTTATATCCAAACTAGTTTCATGTTGAATAATTGTGGAGATGTATGTTAGATATTCAATACAAACCTATATTGTTGCTACAATTTTTCATGTAAGTTGATATTGAATGAATTAAATGTCAACATTCAAAATGGCTTCTGATATGTTTTTACTCAATTTCAGATATTATTTTGCATGATATTTATCCTTATGCACCGTTAATCAAAGAACTAAAATCTCAAAGCAAAGAAAGTTACTTTGAGGAAGTATAACTCTCATCAGGACTAGATAAACACTTGACTACTGTTCTAAGCAAATTGCAAATCAACTAATAAGAGCAGTGAAATGTTATGACATCTTTGACAACAACCACAACATGCTTTGCAAAATGAAGAATTGTGAAATTTTCACAGAGAGAGACTATACTTACAGCACAAAGGTACTTTCCAACTTAGTATTCAAAGTAACGCAACACAACTAAGTTTTCTTACTGCAATTATACTATTGACTTACACATGGTTATATTGCAATCTCCTTTGCAAAACTAACAATTGTTTAACAGGGACAGCATAAAACTACTAGGATAGTATTGTCTTACACATGATTAAATGTTTTTTATTATAAAAAATAATTAGTTTTTCATGAAAACATAGGATATGAATGGCAATGCAATTACTAATAAAAAATATTTTTTGAAAGATTAAAAATTGTTAAGACTTGAAAAAAGTGTTGACAGCAGAAAAAGGAGCGTCAAATGATATCTCAAACTTTACAACAAAAAGAGAGTAAAATACATGAACAGACATCTCTTCTACTTATGTAGTTATGTATGCAACTATATGTATTATGTACTTTTAATAAACAACCACAAAACTATAAACATGTCACATCATGGATGTATTAATCAAACAGTTTATGCAAAAAGTGAGAAAGTAAAACTTTGAGAATCAGTTTGACTAACTTCATCAGATGATGAGTCTTCACTGCTGCTGGACTCTTTGACTGGTTGTTTCACCAGTGGCTTGCCACCCTTCTTTGGAGCGACAACCTTGACCTGAAATTAAAAAAAAATTAGCGATTGAAAAAATAATAGATGACAAGCCTTTGGATAGACTCTACATTAAGACTTTGCATAAGATCTAGGATAGATAAACCAAAAGGATGCAGATGTAATTGCATACCAAGTCACTTGTAATCATGTTCATCAATTACAAAAAATTAATATCACATGGCAATTAAGGAAAAATTACACATGATATATATATATATATATGTATATACACACACACACACACAATGTAAATGGGCAGTTTATAGAATTGAAGATCAAGTCTAGATAAGCTAAGCAGGCTCTTTAAACTATAGATTAATACATTAACTAAATTTCAAAACCCTAATACCGTAAAAATATGATTATTACACTAACAATATGCTTACTATAATGTTAAACCAAATCATAAAACTGCAATTTTGACAAATTAATGCAAAACAATGTAATCAACCGGTAAATCTTCGGAATCTGAGGTGTCCTCGGAGCTGCTGGTTTCAACTTTCTTCTTTGGCGGAGGAGCCTTCGCTGGCTTTTTATCAACTTTTGGTTTAGTCTGAATTTCCACAATTTCTTTCTTCTGCTTTTTGACACTCACAGGTTTCTCCAAAGCTACCTCTGCATCCCTTTTTCCTGGTCATCATAGAAACAACACTTGAATAATTTCCAATACAACAGAAGGAAAATTTCAAGATATCATAATGTAATGTAATGAGAAATTGAAGGTGAAGGCGAACCCTTTTTGGCTGCCTTCGGAAGGGGAACAGAGACAGCAGCAGGAGCAACCTGAATTGAAGAATGTCTTAAAATTAGCACAAAATAATAAACTACCCCAACAATAATTTAATTGTCACTGAAGCCCTTACCTCTACAACAGACTTCTTGTTTGATTTGCCCATTACAGCACTAATCATAAGATAAGAAATATTAAATCAAGATAAATATAAAATTTAATTTAAACTGGAAACATATAAAAGCATAGAATGGAACTAAATACAAAACAAATTTGCATAAAGATTAAACGACAGCTAAACACTAACTTATTAAAGACCAAATCCTGAAAACTTAAAGACAAGTAAACTCTGAACTACTTAATTATGAGATTGAAAAACAAATATGGCAGAGATTATATGCCAAAAACACAATCTAATACGAAACCATCAGAGCATAAAGATACAGTAGCCGATCTTTTATAACAAACAGGCATCATTAATATAGCATAGAATAAATATACATCGGAGCAACAGAAACACCAGCAACCAGCAGATCAGGACTAATACGGCTAAAAAAACAATTAGTATGCCAACGTGCAGATAATGGATTTCTAGAAACAAGCCATGCATTAACTGATTACTTTCTATCAACACCGGTATGATAATGTTTCGAGAGTATCCGATTGCAAAGTTAGCCAACCATCTTTCAATTAATATATGTTATGTTCTTTGCTGCTACTTTTTTTGGCAAACAATTCATGAAAACAATGTAAACTGCGGTAAATAGCGGGGGAGGAAGGAAAACTTACGACGCTCAGCAAGCTCAGTGGAAACTTTGCTGCTGGCGGCGGCGGAGGGCTGCGATTCTAACCCCTACGGCGCTCGGCGAGCGTAGAACTGCGACGGCGATGAGAGACGAGAGAAGAAGCTCTGGCGGCGGGGCGGGGTGCGGCACGAAAGAGGAGATCGAAGGTTTAGGGTCTAGAGGCCCATATATAAGGAAGCGGGAGGGGGATTTAGGGCATGTGAATGACCCGATGATAGATGTTTGCGCTCGCTTTAGCAATCGATCTGAACTGTTGGATCGGCGATACGTATGGGCAGCTCGACAGCTAATCAGGGACGTCGGCGATGCGTATGGGTAGGTCGACAGCAAATCAGGGACGCTCAAATATTTATTTTAATAATGTTTTTTTAAAATTTACAATTTAATATTTTAATAATGGCGTGATATAAATCTGTGACCAAGTATATATTTTATTAAAACTCTTTACTAACTTCACAAAATAAGTTTTTATAAAAAAATATGTAATAAATATATATGTTGAGGGTCGCCCCAATTTTTTTTTCGGTTCGGAGAATCAGATCGTCTTAGCTCCGAGTCGGATAGGGCACGCAAACAGTCAAATGAAAATGAAAGAAGCAATGACACGATAAGTTTTAGCGTAGAAAACACGAAAATGGTGAAAACCACGTGTTCGGATGTGTGTTGGGCCAAAATCCATTAGTTTCCATGAGATTACAAGAATCCCTAATTCCAGGAGGGTGATAGGTCACATCTCCTTTCTGGAGCTGTAAGTACGGAAAAAAGGGGGAAATGACTAAGTCCACGAATCTTTGGAGAGAACGTCCACATGAGCGTCAACGAGCGCATTCTTCTAAGTCTTTTCATGCGCCTGCTGCTGCGTCCACGAGAGCGGTGAGCGTGAGCAGACTAAAAAGAGAGCAGAGTGTATTCTGAGCGATGGAACAATCTAAGTCTCACATCCTCGCCGGAAAACCTCAGAGCTCTCTCTAGTCTCTATCGTTGTTTGTCATCAAATGAAGGTATGGGGGCATTTTTATAGCTTTCTTGAAAAGACGTGTTGGTAATTGCGGCCGACTGAATCTTGAGTTAGGGATTGACGTTGCTCCGTTCCGGTCAACTGGATCACCATTTTTTACGAAATGACGAACATGCTCCCCGGCTGGTCCGGGCGGCCCGGGCATGTTGCCCGGTGACGGTGGCAGCTGGAGGCAGCCAAAGACGGCGGCGACTGGCAGTGCGAGCGGCGGAGTGCGCGCACGCGCTGGAGGCGCACGCCTGCACGCATGCGCCCGCTGGCCGGACGTACGCGCGTGTGGGTCGGTCGTGCGCGTGCGCTGACCGCGTGCGTGCATGTCGGCCACGCATACACGATGCCCTTGCGTGCTTGGTTTCGTCCCCTCTTTCGGGGTGATTTTGGACCCTTCGAGCAGGCGCGGCTCGCTTGGTCGGTTTGTATTGTTTGACTGTTTCGATCGAAGTCCTACCAATTTGGCCGAGAATCCTTAGGGGGAACCCATCAAATGCCCCCAAAATTTTGCGGGTCATGATCCGCACATCAACGAATCCGTATTTTTTTAAGAACGTTGTTAATAGCAAACCTTGAACGGATATTAGCAAACCATCAAAACTTAAGAAAATACGTGCTTTTTGAAAATACGTCTTATAGGTGTATTTTTAGGAAAGGTGTATTGCAGATCTCGTCGAGATCTACAACTTTCGTGTTGAACATTTTGCCTAAAAATGCACGGGTTAAGCGTATTTTCAAAATGCGCGAGACTATTGTGAAATGTTTCGTGCATTTTGAAAATACGCCTAACCCGTACATTTTTAGACAAAATGTTCAACACGAAAGTTGTAGATCTCGACTAGATCTACAACTTTAATGTTCAACACTTTTCCTAAAAATGCACCTACAAGGCGTATTTTCAAATAACGCGTATTTTTGTAAGTTTTGATGGTTTGCTAATATCCGTTCAAGGTTTGCTATTAACAACGTCCTTTTTTAATTACATTCGTGACTGCTTTGAGCCACAAATTTCAAGTATGATGACGGTTGCGTGCTATAAATTATCATCCGCTTGTGGTATTAAGCCACGAGCATCTCTCTGTTGGCATAGAGATTTGCTGCGATTGTGGCATATATTTCCTGTCTTTTTTGCGAGATAACTGATTGGATTGCGATTAATTTTGTTTCCACTTTAAGGGGAAAGACTATAGCAAATATCCTCTGCCTTTAATTGAGCCTTCCATTTTAGGCCCTGTGAAGGACTTGCAAAATGAAAGGTATTCCCGCCCCTCTCATTCACGACATTGTGGAGTCTCTGGAGGAAGTCTTGCCCGGAGCATGAGGAGACTTCCGTCGCCATGTCGTCGTTCAAGAAGGTGAGAGCCTATAAGACCCCGTCCTCCCGGTAATTGAGCACGGCCGAGGGAGGTCTTAAGCCCATAACAACCGTCTTGCGGTAGTGCCAGCACTCGAGCTCGCATCTTCCCAAGACGCCTATCCCGACGGCAAATTCCAATCATCACAAGCCAACCACAATTTCATGTAAATAATGAGCATGAAGTCCAATATCACATTAATATAAAATAGTCCACAATGATAATACTGAATAATACTTCAATACATGTCTCAATACAAATACATCACAATACTACGTGATAATGAGGTAGCTCTCAAAAATCTAAAAAATGTGTCAGGAGGAAGCATTATGTGTTGCGTCGTCATGTCAGGCCCTGCCTCCATGGCCTGGTGGTCCTCCCGCACGAGGTGTTGCTACTTGCCTCATGGTCGCGAAACCCTAAAACCCAACCGCTGGCTTGCCTCACGGCCACACCCCCACGACTGCGAAGGGTCGCGGTCGGCCGCCGATGCACAGTGCACCCGCTCGCGTGCGCCCGCACGGGCCGCAGCCGGCCTCCCGGTCGGCCACCGCATGGTCTACGGCCGGCCGCCGCCACGCGAGCCGTGGTCGGCCCGCGTCCGGCCGCCTGCGCGCGGCCGGCCTCCTCCCTCCTCCTCAGACGGCTTCTCGTTGTCATGGGCTCGTCGCCGACCACCGTCGTTGGTCGTCCCGTCTCCGTTGTTCGATCGTCCCCATGCAATCTCCACCCTCCGGTAAGCGGGTTACCACCCGCGTGTAACACCCCAAGTTTCGCTAAGTGCGGGGGGCTGGAATGATCAAGGCTAAGTGCATGTTTTTTTGTAGCTGGGAGCTAACGCCGAGCGGGTACTACCGCTGGCGGTAGCTGTCTCGACGAGACATCGAGACGACTTCATCAAGAGGCTTCGTCGAGAGGTTTCGTCGAGAAGGTTTCATCGAAAGGTTAGCGCGGCGCGGTAGGTTCGTCGTATGTCGCAGTAGCGTCGAGAAGGGTTCGTCGAGACGATAACGTCGAAAGGGTTCGTCGAGACGTTAGCGCGGCGCGGTAGCGCTACCACAGCGCGGTAATTTACGGGAACAGATCCTTAAGCAACGTTTTCTGGGCGTCCGATCTTCTTAGATCTTGATCCAAGGGCTTAGATAGGTTCGTCTGAAAGTCCTAAGTAGGGTAGAAGAGTTATCTTCTCTTATTGTCAAGTCCTTTGTGATTTTGGGGGCTAAGGTGAGATGAAGAGCTTGGAGGAAGAAGAAGACAAGATCCGTTATTGTTGGAGCATCGGAGTTCCGTTCTTCGATCCGAAACCAGATCCACGGAGAGGACGTGAAAGCGCTCATTTCTATCCACGCCTTTCAACCAATCCATGGCGAGGAAGAGAGTTCAAAGGGTAACGACATCTCTCATCCTGATTGTAGGATGCGTGCATGACATCTCTTATTTTGCCTTCTCTTTTTCTGAAATTTGTGGCACCGAATCTCTCAAATGAGAGGGGTTTGAGTCGCCTTGGTTCAAGAGGAACCATCAGGTTGATTGAGTCCGTCCCCGACATTATTTTACATTAGAGATCCGCTCCATTAGCGGATTAGGCATTGTTGGTGAAGACGAAATCGCGACCGGTGGTCCGATTCAGTGATGTTGCTTAACGTGCATTTTAGGAATTTTGCTAGAAATTCGATTGCGGCGAAAACGTCGTTGTGATGTCCTTTATGTTTCGTGTGAGAACGAACGTTAGTTCGAAAATGGAAATATTGTGCGTGGTGAACGACTTATGATGTCGCTTGTGTGTGAAGGCGTGACTTCGTCTTTGTGGTCGGCTAGCTAGCCCGTGAATGCTGGGATTCATGTATGGAGAGTGTCCCGAGAACAAGTAAGCTGATGTGCCCGATGACATTGTGGACCATCTGCGGGTGAGGTCTCAGCGGAGTTCTTGGCTTTTGGCTTGATGATTGTGGTGAGAACAAGTAAGCTGATGCGCCCGATGGCATTGTGGGGCCTTGTGCAGGTGAGGTCTTAGCGGAGTTCTTGACCTTGGGCTTGTATGCCCTGGGGAAAAGATGAGTACCCTTTGATTGCGGTGAAATGATGATGTGCGATGTTATGTTAGAAGCTGTTGGGAAAATGATTTGTCTTAACCCCCAAAATGAGTTGAATATGAATTCTAAGAAAGAAAAATCAAGGTTAAGTAAATATGCGTCGAATAGTATTCGACGCAACGTCGAAGTGTTGTCGGCGTTTCTTTCAGAATGAGTCGAAGCAACTTTAATAAGAATTCGACGTATCCTATGTCGACGTAGCTCTGATTTTTAGTCGACGCACCTTAGTCGACGCACCTTCCTTATTCTCCTTTCGGCGTCCAGTCATGATGAATTCGACGCTTACGTCGAATTGTAATCGACGTACGTCGATTACTATGTTAAATTCAAATAACACCAGATCTCTTTCCTTCTTTCTATAGATCTGATTTATATGGAATAATATTATTCTTTTATAGCTGTTATGAATCATTCCTTCCCTCTAATTGATTCTTGGCTAAATTGATTAAGTTGATTATGGATATTATTTGAAATCAAAATAAATTCTTTCCTTCTATAGATATAATAGTTATGGAAATATTTCTCTCTTTCTAATACTCTGTCTACTAATTGATTTCTCTCTTATAGTGTTATCTTAATACACAGAGCTATAAATAAGGAGAAGGTCGACAGAGAACAATGAGAGGTGATCCACTCCATACATTTGAAATAGAGGATTCGGAACCAAGGAACCTCCACAACTAAATCAGACAGAGGGAGCTCTCTTCACCATCTTCATCAAGATCCAACTCAACATCCAATCAGGATTTTCAAGTGTCTTCTCAGCAAAAAGAGAAGAACAATATATCTTTTCCCTTTCTCCTTCCCATCTTGTAAAGGGTTAAAACTCCCTTCAAAAGTTTACTCCCGATGACAGGGCACCTTAGCAAAAACCTGCAGCTTGGTTTATAAGCACCTTATCAAAAGCTTATAGGTGAATTGGACACCTGATCAAAACTCCCATTGGTGTGTGGACACCTTATCAAAATCACCTTGGTGTGTGGACACCTTATCAAAATCACCTTGGTGAGAGGGCACCTTATCAACAACCTCCTAGTGGATTCCTACCAGTGGGTAGAAGAGTAGATGTACCCAGATTTTGGGGAACTACTATATATCTTGTGTCATCTGATTATGTGCTTGTTTATTTATGCTTTACTTTCTCAATCAACACTCATATATATTTATATATATCACTTAATTTGAAACAAAGTTAAATAAGACTTTTAATAATAAGAATGAGAACTAAAACTCCTCTTTCAATTGGTATCAGAGGCAGGTTGATTTTTCACACAGGCTAACACCTGAAATCACAAAGATCACTTAGTTCTCTATTCTCCCCTTATTCTCTGAAAATGATTTTTCTGATTTCCTAATATATCTCTTTCGATAAAATATGCTTTGATGTGTTGATTAAATGCTGATTCAATTTTTCTCTGAATAGGGTTAAGACAAATAGAGGGAGATTGTTGGGAAAATGATTTGTCTTAACCCCCAAAATGAGTTGAATATGAATTCTAAGAAAGAAAAATCAAGGTTAAGTAAATATGCGTCGAATAGTATTCGACGCAACGTCGAAGTGTTGTCGACGTTTCTTTCAGAATGAGTCGAAGCAACTTTAATAAGAATTCGACGTATCCTATGTCGACGTAGCTTTGATTTTTAGTCGACGCACCTTAGTCGACGCACCTTCCTTATTCTCCTTTCGGCGTCCAGTCAGGATGAATTCGACGCTTACGTCGAATTGTAATCGACGTACGTCGATTACTATGTTAAATTCAAATAACACAAGATCTCTTTCCTTCTTTCTATAGATCTGATTTATATGAAATAATATTATTCTTTTATAGCCGTTATGAATCATTCCTTCCCTCTAATTGATTCTTAGCTAAATTGATTAAGTTGATTATGGATATTATTTGAAATCAAAATAAATTCTTTCCTTCTATAGATATAATAGTTATGGAAATATTTCTCTCTTTCTAATACTCTGTCTACTAATTGATTTCTCTCCTATAGTGTTATTTTAATACACAGAGCTATAAATAAGGAGAAGGTCGACAGAGAACAATGAGAGGTGATCCACTCCATACATTTGAAATAGAGGATTCGGAACCAAGGAGCCTCCACAACTAAATCAGACAGTGGGAGCTCTCTTCACCATCTTCATCAAGATCCAACTCAACATCCAATCAGGATTTTCAAGTGTCTTCTCAGCAAAAAGAGAAGAATAATATATCTTTTCCCTTTCTCCTTCCCATCTTGTAAAGGGTTAAAACTCCCTTCAAAAGTTTACTCCCGGTGACAGGGCACCTTAGCAAAAACCTGCAGCTTGGTTTATAAGCACCTTATCAAAAGCTTATAAGTGAATTGGGCACCTGATCAAAACTCACATTGGTGTGTGGACACCTTATCAAAATCACCTTGGTGTGTGGACACCTTATCAAAATCACCTTGGTGAGAGGGCACCTTATCAACAACCTCCTAGTGGATTCCTACCAGTGGGTAGAAGAGTAGATGTACCCAGGTTTTGGGGAACTACTATATATCTTGTGTCATCTGGTTATGTGCTTGTTTATTTATGCTTTACTTTCTCAATCAGCACTCATATATATTTATATATATCACTTAATTTGAACAAAGTTAAATAAGACTTTTAATAATAAGAATGAGAACTAAAACTCCTCTTTCAGAAGCATACACGCCATAGGGTGCCTTGGGTGAAACCCAGGTTTGCATACATGCTACATTATTAGGTCCCTTACTTTAATTGCTCAACATAGAAATGTGGATGATGCTTGTGACATTCATACCTGTTGTTTTTATGTTATTATTGTTTATTGCATTTGCATACGAAGTGTTGACTTGCAGGGTGATGTAGTTCCTTGGGGTCCGCTAGGACGGCCGGAAGGAGGGGTGTTGTTACACCGTTGTTGGTCAGCCAAGGCTGACCCTCGTTATACCGCTCTTTGTGTATTGGATGCAGGACAAGGATCGTAGGCTGGACCTAGCTCGCCGGCCAAAATAGTCAAAGCCTCATGAAGTGTACCTCTTCCTGTTTCCTTGTTTATTTATGCTGTCTTTACCTTGTTCCCGCTTTGCCGAGGTAGCATAGGAATGTTATTATCTTTTGGATATTTTATGTGCTATGGTTGATGGCTTGCACATTGGTTTTGTAAGGCCTTAAGACCGTGGTACTCTTATATATGTAGATGTGGACAACTTTCGTGCTTCTTGTTAATGTTTCCACTGTGCTTGTTCTGAGTTTTGAGTTGGGTAGAATCTATATCATCTTTTAATACTAAAGCTGTGACGACTATAAGCTGTGGGGTCCCGGCCAGACCTATATTATATGGTCATTACAGGGGAGGTGTTATGTACAACCCTGTATTCGTCGAGTAGGCTCCCGGGACCCAAGTTGTCTTTTAAGACTTTGTTCTCCAGCAAGATCCAGGACAGGAAGAGAGGGGGCGAGCGGTGGAGGCGGGAGCTTCCCGCTCGCCCAACCAGCAAGGGGGGCGAGACTAGAGGCGGGCGACCTCCTGGTCTCGCCCCCGCCCCAGCAGGGGGAGAGCTCAGGAGGGGGCACCCTCCTAGCTCGCCCCGCCCCAGCAGGGGGCGAGCTCAGGAGGGGGGCGCCCTTCCAGCTCTCCCCGCCCTTGCAAGGGGGCGAGACCCGAGGCGGGCGGCCTCCTGGTCTCGCCCCCGCCCCAGCAGGGGGCGAGCTCAGGAGGGGGGCGCCCTCCCAGCTCGCCCCGCCCCTGCAAGGGGGGCGAGACCCGAGGCGGGCGGCCTCCTGGTCTCGCCCCGCCCCAGCAGGGGGCGAGCTCAGGAGCAGGGCGCCCTCCCAGCTCGCCCCGCCCCAGGATGGGCGAGCTCAGGAGGGGGGCGCCCTCCCAGCTCGCCCCGCCCCAGCAGGGGGCGAACTCAGGAGGGAGGCGCCCTCCCGGCTCGCCAGCCCAGTGAGGGGGGAGAGCAAGGGAGGAGGTCAGCCCCCTCTCGCCCGGCCCCGGGAAGGCATTCTGGGCTGCGTTTAGCGCCTCCGAACAGCGGGATTTGGCTATTCGCAGGCCAAATCCGGGGGTATTTTCGTAATCTCGTAGGCCAGAATCTGGTTATTGGCAGACCAAGTTCAAAATCCTATAAATAGGACCATTGAGGCACCATTTGGAGAGATCCCTCTCTCTTGGCCTCTCTCTGAAAGTCTCTTTAATGGGCGAGGAGAGCCTCCAAAGGTGCCCAAGCTTAGCATTGACTTGGGAGGGGAAGTGCTCTAAGATCTTTCGGGTGTGTGGTGGGACCTCCTCGCTAAGCCCTTGGCCTTGCTCCTAGTTCTTTAGCCTCTTAGCCTAGAGCTCTCCCTTGGGAGGAGTGAGTATGAGGTCACCCCTCAACTTGTTGAGGGCCCGAACTCCTCGAGAGACCAATTTATTGGTTTCAACATTATGGCGCGGTGAGCGTGGAGAGTGACCATCTCAAGAAACTCTCAAGCTGAGTGTTGACGCCAGGAAAATCCTGACCTCAAGATTCGGACCGATGCAGCCGGAGGCTACTCGCCCAGCAGCCCGACGAGATGGCTTGGCTGGCAACGACGAAGAAGCTAGAAGAGCAACAAACAGGACCCCAGGTGCTGCGGCAGGGAGGTCCCACCACGTACCCAGAAGCTCCGAAGAGACTTCCCCTCCAAGACCAAAGAATGGCCGAGCAAGGTACGAGGAAGGCACCGACTTGGCTAGTACCGGGAGTAGCGACCAAGTGCGACAGGTTCTAGAAGGCAAGAGAAGGGTTTCGAAAGCTCAAGTCCAGGTGCCAATCCAAGTACCCCTGGGGTCCTATTTATAGGAAAACCAAAGGGTAGGGGGGGGTTTTATAGCCCAGCCCCCCCAACCTGGCGACTATGGGTTACTCAGCGAGTATCCTGCCATAGTCGCCCACTGGCGAGTATTGGGTGCTGCTCGCACACGCCGGGCCAATAGTCGCCAGGTCTTCTGTTCCATACTCGCCAATCTGGCGAGTATTGCCTGCATACTCGCCGAGGTCTTCTCTGCTCTGCCTTGATCTGCCGGGCTCTGTGTTGACCTCTTTGACTTTGACTTCTGCCTACGTGGCCTTGGGGGGGGGGGGGGTCCACCTTCGGAGAATGAGGGTTGTACACAATCCCCGCTCTTTGCGAGTAACGTAGTTGCTCGGAAAGAATCATCCAACCCTTCATTCGACGAGCTTCACTGTTTGGCGAGTATTGGCCTATACTCGCCCTCTCGCTGGCCGACGCTCGAGCTCTATAAATAGAGGGGCAGGGGTCTCTGATGGCACGTCTTTTCTGAACTCGCTCAAGATGGTGCGCGACTATGCTGCCGAGGCTAAGGCGGCCATGGCTGGTCTTGTCGGCCTTTTTGAGGGTTCTTCGCTCCCGCCTCACCTGGATCCCGCATCTGGCGACCTTCCATCTTCCAGGAAGAGGAAGAGGCTCGCCCAGAAGAAGAAGAAGAAGGAGAAGAAGAAAGCCGCCGAGGAAGAGGTCGCTGCTCCTTTGGGCGACCAACACCAGCAGCTGCTGGACGACCTGGGGCTCTCCAATGAGGGCGACTCGCCGGTCGCTGATCTTCCTGCTCCTAATGTCGCTGAGGGGGCGAGCGTTCCTGAGAGCTTGGCCCAGAATCCGTTGGAGAGTCTTGCTTCCGTGTGAGGTGCGAGCAATCTACTCACCATCTTTTTTAACTGACCTCGACTTGGTCCGAGTTGTTGAATATTTCTTTTATGCTCGCAGATTCTTCCACCATTGGTGCGCAGGAGGAGCCTGTAGCCGCACCCCCTCTGAGATCGCCGCCTATGATCTCGCCTAGAGGTGGAGGTCGCTCAGGGCGAATTCTTCACAGCTCCTCGCTGGAGAGGAGGCCGATGAGCGAACAACGTGCTCCTTTGGCGGGCATCGTGCTTCCGCCTCCACCGCCACCGCCTCTTCAGTCTGTGGGGACAGCGAGTAGCTCGCAGCTGCCTGTAGGCATGCTTCCGCCCCCTCCTCCGTTCCCTCCTTCCGATACTCTTCAGGGCGATCAGCGCCCTTCGACTTCTACCCTTCGACTTCTACTGCGCCTTCTACTCATCAGGGCGAGTCCTCGCGCCGTGGCGGGACCGGGGGCTCCTCGGGCTTCTTTCCTCAAGGGGAGGAGGACGACCTGGCGATAGTCGCGGTCGTGGGAACGCGCCTCCTAGCCGGGATCAGACGGCTGGATCCCATCCTGCTCGGCGAGGCGATCATCATCATAGCACGTCTCCCCAGCGAGGCAGGGGCTCTCCTCGCCATCGCTCTCGTAGTCCTCGGCCAGGTTTTTAGTCGCCATTTCATGATAGTCGCCACTATCTTCACTTGGTTCCTTCAGTTGTCAAAGCTCTGATATTTTTGCCCTCTATGCAGCTCGCGCTCATACTTCCATAGGAGCTTTGATCGACACGGTCGGGCTTCCATCTCGCGAGTACCAGGAGAGGGCTGCTCGCGCGATCCTGGAGCTGGAGTCCAAGCTGGAGCGCTTGGCGATCTGCGAGCCTCATCGCCGCCTGACTGATGTCGAATCGCGGGTTGAGCGCTTGGCGAGCATTGATGCCCACCATCGTTTGACTGCCGTGGAGTCGCGCATAGAGCGTCTGGCGAGCAGCGATGCTCATCGCCGCCTAGCTGAGTTGGAGGCGCGGGTTTCTCGACTGGAAGAGTTCGATACTCGGCTGGTCGCTACGGAATCTCGTCTTCAGTCGGTCAACGAGCTTGAGCGCAGACTTGGGAGGCTCGAACATCGACAACAACTGCACCACGACGAGCTGGTGGGGATGCGCGCGAGCATGGGCTCGGTTGGTCGGCTGGCGAGGATCGAAGACCAGCTACGTCAGGGCGAGGACGTGATGTCTGTGGCCTCCGAGCATTTCAGGCGAGCTCGCGGCTTGGGATGGGTCGGGCGACAACCTCAACAGCCAGACACTCAGGCGAACCTGCAAGCTCCTCCCTAGATGTTGCTTTTTCTTTATTTTTCTTCTTTCTAGGTTATGGCGCCTTTCGGCGAGTATCCCTGTACTGCTTGAACTGTTGATTAATATTTATTCGGCGAGTATCAGAAACTCGCCTTTTATTACTTGCTTCTGCTTTCTTCTTCTGCGATGGTTTTCTTGATTTTTTTTCTATCTTCTTTCACCTTAGCGAGTATTGTCTGCGCGTCGCTTTAGGCATGGCGAGCTTGTTGCTATTGGCGATTATAAATTGATACTCGCCACCCCCTTATTCCCGATCGCGCCGTCGTGCTCGATACGCCAAGCTACCCGACCACTATAAATAGGGGGGGGGGGGGGTGAGTCTTAATTACGCTTTGGCGAGTTCCGAACTCTTGCGCGAGTATCCTCCGTCTCACTTTCCCCTTCTCTTCTTTGATACTCGCCTTTCTTTCCGTCCTTTCAAAAGATGACTGACGAGGCGACCATCCGGCGTGCCAATCACGCCAAGAATTTTGCGGAGACCATCTTCAAGAAGGCAGTCACGACCGAGAAAGAGTTGGAGGTCATCAGGGCGAAGTACCTCCCGCCAGGGTATGTCGCGAGGCTTCCTCGCCAGAGCGAGCGACTAAACACCGTTTTGACTAATGAGCGGGTGATCCCTATTCGCCACTTCGAGGTGGGCTTGCGACTACCATTGTGGACGGAGTTCTCCCAGATACTCCGTTACTTTGGGATAGTCCCTGCCCAGATCAACCCCAATGGGGTGGCGATGATCGTGGGCTTCCTTTGCTACCTGCGCGACCATGGAATAGCCTTCGACCTGTCGGTCTTTAGGCGAGTATTCCATTTTATGGCGACTGGCGAGGGCGTCGTCTTCCTTTGCAGCCACGTCTGCACGCTGGCCGGCACCGCCAACAAGAATCATCGCTGGGGAGAGCGAATAGTCGTCATCGCTGGCGACTTTGAAGCCGTCCCTGACAAGTCCTTCCAGCCACCGGAGAGCGTCTTCGGGGTTTCCTTCCTAAGCGCGGGTGGCGAGAAGCTGCTCGAGGCTTTCAAAGGTCGCCGCCTTGATGTGGTGCACTGGAGAAGGCGAGTAGATGAACTCGCTGAGGTTTTCGCAGGCGAAGGTAACCCACCGCGCGAGTATTCGCAATACTCGCTCTTCGTCTTCATCTTGGCGACTAACCAGATTTATTACTCTTCTTGCTGCAGCAGTTCATGTCCTGCCGCGCGAGTTTCTTCCTGCGGTGGTGAAGGCGACGGCTTCTGCACCAGGAGGTGCGGGGACTTCTGTTCGCGGGGAAGGGGTCTACTCGCCCATAGACTTGTCGCCAGGAGGCGATGAGCCCTTGATCATCGGCGAAGGATCTGGGCCTTCAAAGAAGCGGAAGGAGAGGGGCGAGCCCTCCGAGCCCTCGAGGAAGAAGAAGAAGGTCGCTCATCGGGACCTTGGCAAGAAGGCGGACCCTTCGGAGGCCGGCGAGCCCTACACCCACCCGAATTTCAACTTGGGTGTTCGTGGTGAGGACGCCTATGGTCGCCGCCTAGTCGCCTGGTCGGAGGACGATCATGTGGTATCTCTGAGCTCCAACCTTCCCCCCTGGTCAGAGGACTGGGAGGATCAAGGCGAGGCCTTTGACGTGCTTCATGCCGTCTATGGTCGCGAGGACGCTGAGAGGCTGCGGGAGGAGCCTGCCGAGTACTTGGCACACCAGACCTCGCGATCTTTGCTGCGCTCCGCCGAGCTGGCGCACATGACGGCGAGGAGGTTGCTGGAGTACGAGGAGGTGATCCGAATCAGTACTAAGAAAATGATCGCCATGGGGCTCAAGGCTAAGGAGCATGAGGTACTCGCTTCTCTATGCTACTCGCCTTCGGGATAGTCGCCACTTTGCCGAATAACTTGCTGACTTTGTGTCTTCTCTTGCTTTTGTAGGTCGCTGAGGTGGAGATGGCGACAAAGGTGTCCCAGCTGGAGAAGGAGCTGGATGACACTCGGCTGGCCTTGGAGGCCGCCCAAGTTCGCATTGCTGAGCTGGAAACTCGGCCTGCCGAGCAACAGCCAGCGGTGGCGGGCCCCTCTAGGGTCGGCAAGCAGATCCGGATGCATGGCGACAATATGCCACGCGTTCGTCGAGAGATCGCGCGAGCTACTGGGACCGTCATCCTGAGTCAGCTGAAGGCGGACGATCTCCTGAAGCCGGCGGCAATGGAGTTGATGGTGGAGGACATCATCCCGGCGCTGCTCGCCGAGGAGTCCACCTCCCCTTTGCGGGCATCCTCGCCGCCGTCCAGTGGTGCTGAGGATGACGATTCCGAGGATGAGGATGACGACGATGACGATGATGTTGATGACGATGGGGGCGACGATGGTGGCGACGAGCCAGATGCAGATATTGATGGCGAGAATGTCGCTTAGTCGCCTGGGCACCCTTTTTTGCTCGCCCGACGACCTTTTGTAAGCCCTTGGAAGATTCTTTTGTAATTTATACCAGATATATAAAGAAAAAAGGAACAAGATTTCGCTCGCCTGTTTCTTCTGCCTTACTTCCTGTCTTGAATGTCGCTTAGGCTCTTAGGCTCGAGGCGAGGTTGAGTGCTCGCTAGGCTCTTAGGCTCGAGGCGAGGTTGAGTGCTCGCTAGGCTCTTAGGCTCGAGGCGAGGTTGAGTACTCGCTAGGCTCTTAGGCTCGAGGCGAGATTGAATGCTCGCGCCTGTATACTCGCACCTGCATGCTCGCATGTGTATGCTCGCACCTGTATACTCGCCTAGGTACTCGCGTATGTATATTCGCACTCTTCAATATCTCCCTTGGTGGAGTCGAGCTGTGGAGGCGACTTGGAGGGTTCCGAGGGACACATGCTCTCAAGGCCCCGCTCTGTACCTGGTGAAGAGTTCATTAGACTCGTTCAATAAATTTTGAAGGGGAAAGAGATAGGGAACGGCGGTCGGGGAGGCCTGGAGGGGCACATCTTCCCGAGGCCTCCATCCTACTTGGATGCCGGATGTCGACGAAGAGTGACGTTAAGTAGGGAATGACGGTCGGGGAGATCCAAGGGGATACACCCTCCCGAGGTCTCCATCCTTTGGCCGGTCGAATCGATCGCTCCCCTTCTCAAGTTGGAGTATCGGCTTCCAGACTTTACCCTAGCAATCTCTACAGCCGGACGAGAAATGCAGTCGGTGAGAACCGCGGCCAACATGCAAGGGGGGAGCTGATCTCGACCGTCATTGCAGAGGCTTGGTCTTAAGGGAATGCACATCCGAGGCACTGTCCCATCATCCGTTCTGAGTTTTTACAAGGGCCAAGTCGGAGGCTCGTCTTCCAACCTGCGGCGGCGAATGTTGATGTAGGACGACGTCAAGCAGGGAGTGGCAGTCGGGGAGATCCAAGGGGACACACCATCCCGAGGCCTCCATCCTACTTGGATGCTGGATGTGGATCGGACCTGCTTCCTGTTGCTCAATGAGTTTACCAGGGAGTTAAGCACACTTTAGGCACAATAACTCATATGATCTAACACAATAATTTAGAAAATGAAATGCTTTGCTGCGAGCTTTTTAGCTCTCGAGGGTACACGACGCCTTTTTTCAAGGGTTCCCTGAGCTAGTGAAATCGATCATCCCTTCGCCGAATCGGAAGGTCGGCGTCCAGACTTCTTCCTGGTAATCTCTACAGTCGGACGAGAAATGCAGTCGGTGGGAACCGCGGCCAACATGCAAGGGGGGAGCTGATCTCGACCGTCATTGCAGAGGCTTGGTCTTAAGGGAACGCACACCCGAGGCACTGTCCCATCATCCGTTCTGAGTGTTTACGAGGGTTAAGTCGGAGGCTCATTTTCCAACCTAGCATGGAGATTGACTTTACCTGACTTCTTTATTATGAAAACTTTGTTGATGCGAAAGAAGCTGCCTCGTCCCATGTTTCAGGGAGATGCAGATTTTATTCAAAGATGAATTTACAAGGATGGGGTATACACATTCCCCCTCAGGGATAAAACCTTTTCAGGTCATCGCCGCTCCAGGTGCTCCCTAGCAGCTCGCCTTCCTGGTTCTGCAAGCGGTATCCTCCTGTCAGGAGTGCTTCCTGGATGATGAAAGGTCCTTCCCAGTTCGGGTTGAGCTTCCCAACGGCCGCAGACCTTCCTGCTGCGTCCACCTTTTTCAAGACCAGATCGCCCGCTTGGAATTGTTTGAGGCGAACATTTTTGTCAAAATGTTTCGCCATCCGGCGCTTGATCTCCTCTTGCCTGGCTGAAGCTAAATCTCGGAGTTCCTCGATGTAGTCGAGAGATAGCTTTTGAACCTCTTCATTCTCTAGTCGCCATTCTTCGCTTCCGTTCTCCGCAGCTACCACCCTTGGGCTTCTGACTTCGAACTCTACTGGAATGAGAGCTTCCGACCCGTGAGAGAGTTTGAACGGTGTTTCCCCTGTGGCTGAGCTAGGAGTGGTCCTCAGAGCCCACAGGACCGAGGGGAGCTGGTCCGCCCAGTTACCTCTTAGGTTCTCCACCTTCTTCTTCAGTAGGTTGATGATCAGTTTGTTGGCGGCCTCCACCTGGCCATTGCTCCTTGGGTGATGTACGGAGGCGAACCGAAGGTCGGTTCCTAGCTTCCTGCAAAAGTCTTCCAGTTCTAAGCTGGCGAACTGGGGACCATTGTCGGTGATGATGGCGAGAGGGATCCCGAATCTGCAGACGATCTCTCCCCAGATGAAGTTCTTCACGACTTGAGAGGTAGTCTTGGCCAGGGCTTTGGCCTCGATCCATTTGGAGAAGTAGTCGATCATGACGAGAACGAACTTTCGTTGTCCACTGGCTTGAGGGAAAGGGCCGATCAAGTCCATCCCCCAGATGGCGAACGGCCATGGGGAGATGATCGATCGGAGCTGCTGGGCCGGCTGCAACTGAAGGGGGGCGAAGAGCTGGCACTTCTGGCACTTCTTCGAGAAGATTTCAGCATCCTTCCGGATAGTAGGCCAGAAGTAACCATGCCTCAAGACCCTCTGCTCCAAAGTGCGAGTCCCAGAATGACTTCCACACTCTCCCGAGTGGATCTCTTCCAACACTCGGGGTACTTCGTCTTCGGAAACACATCTGGCCAGGGGGCCCGAGATGGTCTTGCGGTACAGCTCCCCATCTTGCAGGAGGTAGTATGCCGCCTTGTACCGAAATCTTCTCTGATCCCCTCCGTCCGCTGGGAGCTGACCGCTGGCCAGGAATGCCACAAAGGGATCCATCCATGAGGGGCGTTGCTCGATCTCCATTATCTCTCCCTCTTCAATGGACGGGTGGAATAGCTCGGTGAGAGTTCCTCCAGCCCTCGACCCGTACTTGGCGAGGCGATCTGCTGCCGAGTTCTCCTCTCTTGGCACATGCTCGACGAAGAAGGACTGGAAGCCTCCAATCAGTCCTTTTACTTTTACCAGGTACTTCTGCAAGATGGTGTCGCGCACCTCGAACTCGCCTCGAATTTGCGATGCGACCACCATTGAGTCCGTGAAAGCCCGGACATCACGGATCCCCAGCTCCTTGGCAAGGCGCAAGCCTGCCACTATGACCTCGTATTCTGCCTGGTTGTTTGTGACGGGGAAGAGGATCTCGACGGCTTGCTCGATTCTTGTTCCCTGTGGGCTGACGAGCACGATGCCCACCCCCACAGAGCTTTTGCCTGAAGCTCCATCAACAAACTTCTTCCAAGGAATTGGATTGAACCCCTCTTCTCCTGGCTCCGCTTCCACCGAGAAGTCAGCCAGGAAGTCTGCTACTGCCTGGGCCTTGATCGCCACTCGGGGGGAGAAGGAAATGTCGAACTCGCTGAGTTCCACCAACCATTTCGCCAACCTCCCTGAATGCTCCACTCCCTCTAGGACATTGCGGAGAGGATGATCAGTTACCACTCGGATGGAGTGAGCCTGAAAATAAGGCCGGAGCTTTCGTGCTGACACCACCAAGGCGAAGGCAAGCTTTTCCAGGATTGGATACTTCAGCTCCGCCTTCTTCAGCACCCGGCTAACATAGTAGATAGGTAGCTGTCTCTTCCCTTCTTCACGGACCAAGATGGAGCTAACTGCCTCCGCTCCTACTCCAAGGTAGATGAGCAGGTCTTCGCCTTCCTTCGGGCTCTGAAGGAGAGGTGTCTGAGTCAACTGCTCCTTCAGCCTTCCGAATGCTATCTCACATTCTTCGGTCCACTCGAAGCTTTCTGTTTTGCGGAGCGTTTTGAAGAATGGAGAGCACTTCTCTCCGGCCTTCGAGAGGAAGCGGCTAAGACCCGCCAGCCTGCCTGTCAACCTTTGGACTTCCTTCATCGTTTTTGGGGATGGCATCTCCAGGATCGCCTTAACCTTGTCGGGGTTAGGCTCTACTCCCCTCGGAGTAAGGAGATGTCCCAGGAACTTCCCCCTGCCCGCTCCGAAGACGCACTTCGTCGGATTGAGCCTCATCTTGAATCTTCTTAGCGTCGCGAAGGTCTCTACCAGATCGGCTATGTGTTCCTGGACACTCTTGCTTTTGATCAAGAGGTCGTCCACATACACTTCCAGGTTCCTCCCCTTTTGCTCCTTGAAAATATGGTCCATCATCCGTTGATAGGTGGCTCCCGCATTCTTCAAACCGAAGGGCATCATTTTGTAGCTGTAGCAGCCATCGTCGGTGATGAAGGAGACATCGCGGCAATCGGGGGGATGCATCCGGATCTGGTGATATCCTGAAAACGCATCAAGGAAACTCATCACAGAAAAACCGACGGCTGAATCAACCAGCGCGTCGATTCGAGGTAAGGGATAACAATCCTTTGGACAGCTTTTATTCATTAAGGAAAAATCCACACACATTCTCCAGCTTCCCCCCGCCTTTGTTACCATTACAACATTGGAGACCCAGCCTGGGTACTGGATCTCTGACACAAAACCTGCATCAAGCAGCTTTTTAACGTCCTCCCTAATTGGCTTGGCGAGGATGGTGGCGGTTCTCCTTTTCTTCTGGCGGACGGGCTGGACAGTGGGATCCAGGTTGAGGCGATGACACGCAACCTCAGGGTCGATTCCTGGCATCTCGGCTGCGCTCCAAGCAAAGATGTCGACGTTCTTCTGCAGACACGCCGCCATCTCGATCTTCTCTTCGGTCTTCAGCGACCCGCCAATCTTCAGCAGCCCCGGCACTCCCGCTACAGAGAGTACCTCGATCTCCTCGACCTCTTCAGCCACTTCCAGCCTGGCCGGGCTCTCCAGCACTCTTCCGAACTCTTCCGCGTCAGCCATCCAGCTGATGGTACTGACGACGCTAAGATAGCACTCCCTAGCGGCTCTTGGATCGCTCCTGATCCTCACCTGGACGTCTCCCTTACAGTACTTCAAGCACTGATGGTAGGAGGATGGGACGGCTTTGAAGGCGTTGAGAAGCGGCCTCCCAAAGATGGCCCTGTAACAGCTCGGGGCGTCGACGATAACAAATCGATAGCTGATGGAGGTGCCACCGAGTGTTACCAGGAGATCTGCTCCTCCTTCCACCTCCTTCTTCTCTCCGGAGAAGTCGAAGAGGGGACCATCTGATGCTCGAACTCTGACAGCTTCGACTCCCAGTCCGTCAAACGTCCCCTTGAAGATGACGTTTACAGAGCTACCGTTGTCGATCAGAATTCGATCAACGGTAAAGTCCTCCACCGCGGCTTGAATCACGAGGGCATCATGGAAGGGATTCGCGTTCCCTAGCATGTCCTCCTCGGAAAAGGTAATCTCCTCCATCGGTGGCGGTGCTTGTGAGGTCGAGGCGACACTCCTGCGGTAGATCTGATGGAGGCTTCCCTTGCGGGAAGCTTCCAGCCCTGCTCCCCCTTGGATTACTCCAACTCGGCCTCCCTGGCCCAGGTCTCCCCGACCTCCCTGATCGACCCGATCCTCGTTCCTCCTGCGGACGACTGCAGCCTGTCCTGCCTGTGGCTCGGCAGGGGCCTCCATCCTCCTCTGCTCTCCTCCAGCCTCTCCTGCTGCCAGCCTCCTCCGGGCTTCCCAAAAGTCTGGGCAGGCAGCCATGGCATGTCCCCCCACCTGGTGGAAGTCGCACTAGAGAGGAACCTCTTCTGCTTGACGCCTCCTAGGCTTCGGCTTCTTCCTTCCTTGACGGCGGCCTCGCCCGGCTACCGCCATTGCTTCATCTCTCCTCCTCTCCTGACGCCTCTCTGGTTGGCGAAAGGGCCTTCTTTCTGGGGATCTCCCCCTTTGGTCCTGACGCTGGTGCCGTCCAGCCGGCCTCCAAGGTGGTCGGTTGACGGGGACCTGGTAGCGTCTTCCCTCCTCCTGGCGCTCAGGGGACTCGACGGGCCTTCTCTCCACGATCCTTCCGGTTTCCTTCCTCCTGAGTTCCTCCTTCTTCTTCTCTTCTTGCCGCTCCGGCCGCTTCCTTTCCTCCCTTCGGGGCTCCTCTCTCTTCCTTTTCCCAGGGATCCCATCCCTCTCTCCACGGTCGCCTCTGGTCACCCTGCCAACCTTGCCAAGAAGTCAGGGTTGGAGGCCTCTCCCCGGACAAACTTATTGGCCCTCTGAATGAGGTTGTCGTAGGAGTAGGGAGGGTTCTCACTGAGCTCCAACTTGAAGAGGCCTTGACTGATGCCGAATGTCAGGGCCAGCAACAGGATGTTGCTATCCACCTCCTGGATTTGCAGAACCTCCTCCTGGAAGCGCTCGATGTAAGGTCCCAATGCCTCATCTGGCCCTTGCACGAGGTAGAACAGGGCCGTGACCTCCTTCTTTAGCTTCCGTGCCGTGTCGAACCGGGTCGTCAGCCCACGACACAGGTCTTCGAAGCAATAGATTGAGCCTGCGGGCAACTGGTGGAACCAGTCCCAGGCCTTTGCTCGGAAGGTAATGGCAAACAACCTGCACTTGAAGGCGTCTGACATGGTTCGGATAGAGACAATATCCTCGAACCATTGGATGTGCCTGACGGGGTCCTCCTTCCCCGAATAGTAGTTCAAGGCGGGGTCCCTGAACCCCTCCGGCACTGGTGCGGCAAGGATCTCCTCGCAGAAGGGGCTCCTCCCTCCTGCCCGGCGACGATCCTCAACCTGGCGAGTATCACCTCCATACTCGCCAGATGGGCGAGTATCCTGGTACCTCGCCTGCTCGCCCGGCTCGCGGAAGCGAATACCTTGCGAGGTTGGCTGGTAGAATTGCGACCTCCTTGGTCGCTCGGTTTCATCCTCCATGTGCTCATTTCCTGCTCGCCGAGGGGGACTCCCTCCCTCGGACGGCACTGGACGATGCGGCGAGGTCGCCGTGACCTCGGCGCGCGGCTGAAGCGCTGTTTGCAAGATCCCCTCCATGCGCTGCGCGAAGGCTCCCTCCATACGCTGTGCGAAGGCTTCTAGAACCGCTAGCGTCATGAACTCGCCACTCGCGGCCGAGTTGCCGACTACCCCCTCATGGTCGCCACCTACGACCATCTCGACTTCCTGCTGAACTTTCCTTTTCCGACTACGATCCACGCTCACCGCACCAAAGTGTTGACGCCAGGAAAATCCTGACCTCAAGATTCGGACCGATGCAGCCGGAGGCTACTCGCCCAGCAGCCCGACGAGATGGCTTGACTGGCAACGACGAAGAAGCTAGAAGAGCAACAAACAGGACCCCAGGTGCTGCGGCAGGGAGGTCCCACCACGTACCCAGAAGCTCCGAAGAGACTTCCCCTCCAAGACCAAAGAATGGCCGAGCAAGGTACGAGGAAGGCACCGACTTGGCTAGTACCGGGAGTAGCGACCAAGTGCGACAGGTTCTAGAAGGCAAGAGCAGGGTTTCGAAAGCTCAAGTCCAGGTGCCAATCCAAGTACCCCTGGGGTCCTATTTATAGGAAAACCAAAGGGTAGGGGGGGTTTTATAGCCCAGCCCCCCCAACCTGGCGACTATGGGTTACTCGGCGAGTATCCTGCCATAGTCGCCCACTGGCGAGTATTGGGTGCTGCTCGCACACGCCGGGCCAATAGTCGCCAGGTCTTCTGTTCCATACTCGCCAATCTGGCGAGTATTGCCTGCATACTCGCCGAGGTCTTCTCTGCTCTGCCTTGATCTGCCGGGCTCTGTGTTGACCTCTTTGACTTTGACTTCTGCCTACGTGGCCTTGGGGGGGGGGGGGGGGGGGGGTCCACCTTCGGAGAATGAGGGTTGTACACTGAGCTCCATGGCTGGAGGTGGAGGATCTGACTCAAGCCACTCGCAGCCCCCGGTGGTTGGAGTGATGTTGGAGGTGTTTGAAAATTTCAAGCGGGAGATCCTACAGACCTTGCAGGTAGCCTTCGCCACGATAGGCGAAGGCAGGAGAGGAAGTGGCCCGGAGGTCCCACCCCAGCAAGTAGGCGAGAGCACTCTCGGCCAGCAATCCAGGAATGAGGTGCCAGCGGGGGGGGGGGGGGGGGGGGGAGTGGGGAGGTGCCAGACCCCCACTCGCCCAACCCTAAGGGGGCGAGTGGGGAGGTGCTAGGCCCCCACTTGCCCAACCCCAAGGGGGCGAGTGGGGAGGTGCTAGGCCCCCACTTGCCCAACCCCAAGGGGGCGAGTGGGGAGGTGCTAGGCCCCCACTCGCCCAGCCCCAAGGAGGCGAGTGGGGAGGCGGCCAACACCCACTCGCTCAGCCCCAAAGGGGGGCGAGCAAAGGAAGTCTTTTTTGTGAGCTGGTTCTCTCAGCCCCGGTTCCAGAGGGGTTCGGGGGGGGGGGGGGGGGTGGCAGGAGATGTCTCACTACTCCGGCAAGGATGACCTCGTTCTGCACCTACAGTGGTTTGAGCACATGGTCTCCATCAGACCCATGTCAGACGCATTCAAGTGCCGACTCTTCGCGACAACTCTGAAGTAGAAGGCAAGGGATTGGTTCCACCAGCTCCTCGGGGGGGGGGGGGGGGGGGGGGTCTATCTATGCCTTTGAAGACTTGCGTCGAGGATTCCTGCTGCGATTCTCGACGTCAAGGAAGAGGAAGAAGGATGCCGAAACACTCTTGAAGATCAAGCAAGAGCCAAGGGAGTCGCTGGCTCGTTATGCTGACAGGTTCCAGGAAGAGGTTTTGCTTGTCCAAGAAGTGTCAGGTTCACCCTCCAGCTCGCCTTTATGGTGGGGCTGCGGGAGGGGTTCTTCAAGATGAGCTTGAAGCGGAAGTCCCCCTATATTTCGAAGAGCTAATGGAAAGGGTATCGGAAGAAATTGAGAGTGAGGAGGCCAACCCGGAGTTCGCAAGAAGGTTGGCCAAGCTGAGTGAGCCGGAGGCAAGGCAGCAGGGGGGAGGGTAGAGGCTTCCAAGAGGAAGTTCGACCAAGAAGAGGGTAACTTCCAGGGAGAGAGTCCCGACCCCCCAGGGTGGAGGAAGGGACCAAAGGCACCCTCTCCACCACCTCAGCAAACCATGACAATTGGCAGAGGGAGAAGGAGGAGAGCCAGGAAAGCAGAAAGAAGAGGAAGAAGATGGGATATGGTTGAGTTACCTTACTGTGACTTCCACGATGAGGAGGGACACGCGACGTCCGCCTGCCCTGAGTTCTTGGAATTAAGGGAGGCGAGGGGTCCGAGGCAGCAATAACAACAACCAGAAAAGGTCGAGGAAGATCAGACCTGGGAGTAGGAGACCAAGTTTTAGTCTTCATACTTAGTTTTTTTTCTTTAAGTCCATATAGTATGATGGTTTACTTTCAGACTTAGTTTTTCTTACATGTAATATGATAATCAAAGTTATGAAAGTTTTCCAGGTACTAAGCCCCGATGCTGGCCCGTTGACCAGGCTCCCATCTAGCTGGCAGGGCCGGGAACCGCTCGGTGGCCGGAAGTGTTCGAGGTACTTAGCCCCGATGCTGGCCCGCTAACCAGGCTCCAATCTAGCTGGCAGGGCCGGGAACCGCTCGGTGGTCAAAGTGTCCAAAGTACTTAGCCCCGATGCTGGCCCGCTGACCAGACTCCCACCTAGCTGGCAGGGCCGAGAACCGCTCGGTGGCCGGAAGTTCTCAAGGTACTTAGCCCCGATGCTGGCCAGCTGACCAGGCTCCCACCTAGCTGGCAGGGCCGGGAACCGCTCGGTGGCCGAAGTTTCCAAAGTACTTAGCCCCGATGCTGGCCCACTGACCAGGCTCCCACCTAGATGGCAGGGTCGGGAACCGCTCAGTGGCCAGAAGTTCTCAAGGTACTTAGCCCCGATGCTGGCCCGCTGACCAGGCTCCCACCTAGCTGGCAGGGCTGGGAACCGCTCGGTGGCCGGAAGTGTTCGAAGTACTTAGCCCCGATGCTGACCCGCTGACCAGGCTCCCACCTAGCTGACAGGGTAGGGAACCGCTCGGTGGCCGGAAGTTCTCAAGGTACTTAGCCCCGATGTTGGCCCGCTGACCAGGCTCCCATTTAGCTGGCAGGGCCGGGAACCGCTCAGTGGCCGAAGTGTCCAAAGTACTTAGCCCCGATGCTGGCCCGCTGACCAGGCTCCCACCTAGCTGGTAGGGTCGGGAACTGCTCGGTGGCAGAAGGTTTTGCAAAGTACTTAGCCCCGATGCTGGCCCGCTGACCAGGCTCCCATCTAGCTGGCAGGGCTGAGAACCGCTCGGTGGCCGAAAGTTCTCTAAGTGATTTTTCCCCGAGGTGGATCCGCTAGCCGACGAGGTCGGAAGGCCTCTCGGGGAGGGTAAGTGTTTTTCCCCCGAGGTGGCTCCGCTAGCCGGGCTCTCGCTAGCCGGCGAGGTCGGAAGGCCTCTCGGGGAGGGTAAGTGTTTTTTCCCCGAGGTGGCTCCGCTAGCCGGGCTCTCGCTAGCCGGCGAGGTCGGAAGGCCTCTCGGGGAGGATAAGTGTTTTTCCTCCTAGGTGGCTCCGCTAGACGGGCTCTCACTAGCCGACAGGGTAGGAAGGCCTCTCAGGGAGGTTAAGTGTTTTTCCCCTGAGGTGGCTCCGCTAGCCGGACTCTCGCTAGCCGGCGAGGTCGGAAGGCCTCTCGGGGAGGGTAAGTGTTTTTCCCCAAGGTGGCTCCGCTAGCCGGCAGGGTAGGAAGGTCTCTCCGGGAGGTTAAGTGTTTTTCCCCCGAGGTGGCTCCGCTAGCCGGGCTCTCGCTAGTCGGCGAGGTCGAAAGGCCTCTCAGGGAGGGTAAGTGTTTTTCCCCGAGGTGGCTCCGCTAGCCGGGCTCTCGCTAGCCGGCAGGGTAGGAAGGCTTCTCGGGGAGGTTAATTATTTTCCCCCGAGGTGGCTCGATCCGCTAGCCGGGCTCTCATTAGCCGGCAAGGTAGGATGGACTCTCTGGGAAGCTTGAGCAAATTTTCACAGGGACGATGTGGGTTCTTCTCAATTTCATTCAGCGCCACTCGCCGAATGGACAGGGTTGGACTTTTCTTTCCGACGTGTACCCCGCTCGAAAAGAGCGGGGATTGTGTACAACCCTGTATTCGCCGAGTAGGCTCCCGGGACCCAAGTAGTCTTTTAAGACTTTGTTCTCCAGCAAGATCCAGGACAGGAAGAGAGGGGGGCGAGCGGTGGAGGCGGGAGCTTCCCGCTCGCCCAACCAGCAAGAGGGGCGAGACCCGAGGCGGGCGGCCTCCTGGTCTCTCCCCCTCCCCAGCAGGGGGCGAGCTCAGGAGGGGGGCGCCCTCCCAGCTCGCCCCGCCCCAGCAAGGGGGGCGAGACTCGAGGCGGGCGGCCTCCTGGTCTCTCCCCCGCCCAGTAGGGGGCGAGCTCAGGAGGGGGCGCCCTCCCAGCTCGCCCTCTCAGCAAGGGGGGGGGGGGGGGAGAGACCCGAGGCGGGCGACCTCCTGGTATCGCCCCCGCCCCAGCAGGGGGCGAGCTCAGGAGGGGGCGCCCTCCCATCTCGCCCCGCCCCAGCAGGGGGCGAGCTCAGGAGGGGGCGTCCTCCCAGCTCGCCCCGCCCCAGCAAGGGGCGAGCTCAGGAGGGGGGCGCCCTCCCAGCTCGCCCCGCCCTAGCAGGGAGCGAACTCAGGAGGGAGGCGCCCTCCCGACTCGCCCAACCCAGTGAGGGGGGCGAGCAAGGGAGGAGGTCAGCCCCCTCTCGCCGGCCCCGGGAAGGCGTTCTGGACTGCGTTTAGCGTCTCCTAACAGCGGGATTTGGCTATTCGCAGGCCAAATCCGGGGGTATTTTCGTAATCTCGTAGACCAAAATCTGGTTATTGGCAGACCAAGTTCAAAATCCTATAAATAGGACCAAGGGGGCACCATTTGGAGAGGTCCATCTCTCTTGGCCTCTCTCTCCCCAAGTCTCTTTAGTGGGTGAGGAGAGCCTCCAAAGGTGCCCAAGCTTAGCATAGGCTTGGGAGGGGAAGCGCTCTAAGATCTTCCGTGTGTGGTGGGACCTCCTCGCTAAGCCCTTGACCTTGTTCCTAGTTTCTTAGCCTCTTAGCCTAGAGCTCTCCCTTGGGAGGAGTAAGTGTGAGGTCACCCCTCAACTTGTTAAGGGCCCGAACCTCGAGAGACCAATTTATTGGTTTCAACATGTTACACCGCGTAACCACCAGCGTATACACGTCTGACATGTGCGCGACTCTCACCCCCGAAGTAAGATTATTAATAGAGAGAATTCTATTATAGTGTTGTTATTGTTTATGATATTTAAAATATATTCAACAATGAATTAAATCTTAATTAGTTGAACTTATTTTGCCATTTATATTATGATTATGCAAAGTATGCTAAATTTATTTATGATATTTTTTCACCTTTCTATTTATATATGTTGTGTAAAGGCAATGATATGATTTATAGTGGTATGAAATGAGATATAAAAGTATAATGCCAATTTTGTTACTTGCCCTACATCATATATATATATTTTTATAATAAAAGAACTTATTTCTTTTCTAAAGATTGAAATTTAGATCATGCACAAAAGGTATTAATTATTAAGATAATTTTTTTAGGCGATTGTTACGTGTAAATCATTTTTGGATACGTGCAAACCAAAAAATTATACGTGAAGCCCAAATTATTTCATTCAAACCAAAATTAAATCATTCAAAATCACCATCACTATTGTTTGTCGGTCTTAGAGTGATTTAAGTATTATGATCTTTGAGGCTGCAGTTTGCGACTTCCATCTAACCGCTGGTGTGTGGTGGTGATGTGTAGTAGAGAACATTAGTTCGGTCCATAGTTTCTTCCGGAAGATGATTATCGCATGTGTTGGCCATTTGCTTGGCTCGAGGCGCAGATTACTGCATGTCTCGCCGGCGTCTAGAGATCAGTATGGTCGGTTAACATGACACACATCACGTGGACGGGCTCAGGGGCTCTTGCACGCTTGTTAACAGTTTGTCGGTTCCCCATTCAACCGGTCTTGAAACTGAACAAGGAGCATCACATGCATGTGAGTCTGTGCCAAAGCTCATAGGGATAGGGAGTAAGGAAAACGATGTGCTGGATCCTCTCCTATGGGCATCGCCGACCGACTTTGATCTTGTTGTGAAGGGTTTGAGTGAAAGCATCTGTGCTGGGACCCTTAAGATGGTGAACTACTCCTGAGTCAACCAAAGCCAGAGGAAATTCTGGTGGATGCCCACATCGATACCGACATGCAAAGCGTTCCAAACAATCCAGAAGCTGGTGTAAAATGAAACACAAACTACATTAAAGATTCAAATTTGAACTATCCATAAGAATATAGAATGGAATCACTAATGACTGCTTGCCATAGAAGAGCATTTGAAGCCTCAAATAAAAGAAATTTCAAAATATCACTTTTGCGCAGCACAGCAGCCTATGTTTCTGGTAATCACATGCAAGATTCAAATAAAATATTAAATGAATATAAAATACCTTACCTAAATAAAATGATAACAAAAAATTTCTTATTCAAACTTCTAAAACATGATTTTTTTTCCCATTAAAAATCACACCATATATTTGCCACATTCATCTGTTCCTCTTTCTCTTTGTAGTTTGTACAACATTCTCAATAACAAAAATCAGCACAGGACCAACTCTGCTACAGGGCGAAGTATTACTGTTGAAATTGTAAGACGAGTATCTGTTACATATAGCAGCCATTGAACCTGGCTCAAATGAATCAAAGATACAAAAGTTTTCTTATTTACATGAACACTCGGGATTTGGCAAAAACCTCGAGCGATATTGAGAATGTTATACGCAATCAAAGCGGATATCGAGCTTGGTCATCGACGGTGTTTGAAGGAGAGCTGGCAGTGGTTAGATGCCCCCAAAGCCTTAAAAAGCAGCGATGTTCTGCAGCAGAGCCAAAGATTATAACTGAAACTTGCACAGAAATCTCAGCGTTCGACTCCAGCGCGAGCCAATGCGTCTGTGACAGAAGCGGACGCTTCCTCAAGTGTTCGCCTTTTCTTGATCGTTTCGAAAGCCTTGATGACATCGCCGGCCTCCCAATCTGTGAATTCTTCCACGCCGACGCCGCATTCTAGCCCAGAACTAACCTGGAAGAAGGGGATGGCAGAATAGTTATATTTTGATGAGTTAAACAAGATTGCTAAGCATTAATATCATAATGCAAGTTATGAGATGTTTGGTTTGAAAATTCTGTGTTGAAATTTTCAGGTAATAATCTTATAATTGTTTATGGAGTATTTATGATCAGTTCTGAAGGTCAAAAGTAGCTTGAACTTTAATTGACTCATAAATAGAAGGAATTGGTTCAACTAGAAGAAGGATTGCTCAAAACAATTCCGTATATTGATCAAGCTCGTTTCGCTATCAAGACTGCAAATTTCGAGTTGAGACGTCAATAGTTTTGCCTTTTGCAGTGTATTTTATTTTGAGTTTCTTCTAGAAATTTCTATTCTGGGATATTTTTGAAATTCAAGTGTATTACAGAAATACGCAAACTTCATCTATTATAGGGTTTGAGTGCGAAGCTGATAGCCGCCTATATTGCTCTTCTCTGTAAATCTAATTCCTCATAGTGAACATCTTCCGCCGTCCATGGATTTTCTTACGGCATTTGAAAAATTTGTAGCAGAAAATGAACAGCAAAACACTAACGGATGAACCAGAAGAATATTTAGAACACACCTCTTTCACCTCTTCCTTTACCCGCCTTAGAGAACTAATTGCGCCAGTGTGAATTATCCTTCCCTTTCGCACAACTCGCAGACCGCAGTCTTTCACCAACTTTCCCTCAGTCACCATGCATCCAGCCACCCGTCCGCTACCACTGCTAAATGTGGCCCGAATTTCTGCAACTCCTATGGGTATTTGCTCCTGCAAAGTTTCAAGTGAACGATTATTCCAACGAGCACTATTGTCTTAAGAAGTTTGAAGGCGTGCATTCTTACCTCGACAGGCTCGAGAAGACCTTCCATGGCATTGCGCATATCATCGAGGAGGTCGTATATGACTCTATACAGTCGAATCTCGACGTTCTTTTTGTCGGCGTAGCTCTTAATTGATCCAGGAGCCTTCACATTGAAGCCAAATATAATTGCTTGAGAGGCAGAAGCGAGATCGACGTCGCTGGTGCTTACATCACCCGGGGCTTGGTGAAGGAATTTCAAAGTGACATTATCTTGTGGAAGCAATTGGATGGCATGTCTAATTGCTTCAATGGAACCCTATCATTGACAAAGGCCAGCATTATTAGTTCGCTTGAGATAATCTCTATAATGTATATGAAGGAAGTCTCCATATTGTATATTAATGATTTTTTTTTTCATTTTTTTTAAATTGTGAAAGAAGAGAGAAAGGAAGAGGGAGAAGAGAGAGTGCACAGGAACCATGCACAAATGTGCTAGTTCTATATATAAAGGAAGCCTTCATATTGTGTATTGATAAGTTTGTTTTCAGTTTTTAAAGCTGCGGGGTGAGAGGGAGGAGAGAGAGAGAGAACTCACAGGTACCGTGAACAAATGCTTTACTTTTAAATGTCAAGAAATCTAAGTGGAGATGTGTTTATACAAGTAAATTGAATTACCTGAACATCAACTTTCATGATTATATTCAACTGGTGTTTATCTAGTCCAGACTGGTTTCCAGCTGAAACAGATGAAGCTAAGGAAGATAGTGTAAGCCTAGTGTCTCCAGATTTAGCAGAAATCCGAGAAACTCTCAGAGATTCTGCGGAAATCTCGGCCCTTTCACGCGCCAAATCTAGGGAGTTAACAACCTCAAATTCGTCACCGGCAGTAGGAACATCACTGAGGCCAATAACCTAGAAGGCAGTGACAAAATAAGAGAGGCATAAAGGATTAATCAGAACAAATATGGTGAAGAAAGTGAAATAAAAATTAAGGTGCATTTTCAAAAAGGAAAAAGAAAGACTGCGAGGGCAAAAAAATAGTTGAACATGTAAAACTTAGCCTCGCCGTGTAATATAAACAAAGATAATCGTGTACCAATCTTCCACTAGTAAGGTGTTAGGGTCACACATCGTCAGTTATCTATTAGCGGTTATATTAAGCATATTTTATTACTAGTTTTTAAGTATTGGAGTCGAGTTGTATCGAGTTGAGTCATTAGAGTCTTAATGTTTTAGTGTTGTGCGCATCTAATGTTTTATGTCGATGTAGTTGTACTCTAGAAATAGACCCCTTGGATCATATATGAGGTTGCAAATGAATTAATCAGGTTTTCTCTCTCTCTTTCTCTAAGTTCTTCTCCTTCTCTCTGAAGCTAGGGTGAGCAAAGCTCCTCCCTTCCCCCTCCTTCTCTTTCGTCCTCCATCAGGTGAGCTCGGCTCTCTTGTATCTCCTCCTCCACCGCCACCCCGACGAGATCCCGACGAAGTTACGGGAGAAGCCCATAACAACTTGGTGTCAGAGTCTTAGGTCCTCCTCCTCTCTTCCGCAACCAGTCGACCTGAACTCCGAACAACCGCTGAAACGAGCGTCGCGCCTCTCTACGCCCTTGACGACCCAAAGCCCGTCATTCCCCATCGAGCCTCGCACCTGCTCAACCCTTCTCTCTGCGAGGTACCGATCCAGTCAAAGCCTCTGCTGTTTGCGTCCAAAGATATTCGATTCTCTGTCAGCGTCGGATATCAGAGCCATCGTCGTTCACTTTTTGGTCAGCGGAAACGAAGCCCATCCTAGCCATCATCGTTCGCGGTTGCCTCGTCTTCTTCCATAAATCAGCGTTGGCACCCTTTCTCGCCACTACGATCCTCTACAACGACGAGCTCAGAGTCGAGCCCTTCCAGAGCTCAGTTTCTGTCGTTGAGGGCTGGACGACGTCGTGCGTAGTCCCATCCATCTAGTCGACCTCCCTCTACCGATCTTGTGCAGGCCTAGCCATCTCGTCGACCTCTTGAGAGCCTCGTCGACGACCTTTGCAATCCCGTTAGAGACCCACCCTGACTACTTCTTCTTCCTTCGCTCCAGTCGCAGCAACAACCATGCTTCATCGTTGTCTTCTCCCATCCGACAGGCTTCTATATTGAGCTGCCTTTCACCTCCTTCGAGCCCCACACCAGTAGTACGCCTCCCTCGAGCAGCACACCTATAATTAGAATCAAATTGTGAAGTAAATCAATTAGATACTAGGTTAACTTTGTGGAGATCTATAGCACAGTCATGATTCTACTTAACAAATACTCATTTACAACTGCCCACTTTCATATTTGGAAGACTACCCACTACGAAAAGTGGTAAGTTTAGATATGTTCTTTATGCTGACCATAAGATGTAAAAACAGAAGAAAAAAAAACGAACATCAGCAGGGTAAACATGCCTAATATAATAACCTTTCAAAAGACAATAATATTCCAAAAAAACACATTTAATAGGTATCCATTTAGTGTTGTCACATGTGCAACAATTTGAGTAAAGTAATTACAGCGAAACACATGCATATGTAAAGGGATCTTGAAAATTTGACATATAATATAAGAAACATTTGTCAAAAATGAGATTAGAAAAAAAATAAAAACGCCTACAAAATACCATTAAAACTTGAAACATTCCTAGAGAAAAAACAAGTAGCCTCAAGTAAATGATGACTTTTTTGTTCGTTCACATCATTTTATTGAGGTTTATATGTTTGATGTAAATTCCCGTGAAAATGAATGAATAATTGGAATTCATTATTGATATTTTTTTCGCATTACCAGGCCAAAAAAAAAACATTAAGGCTCCGCTCGATTGGGCGGAATTGAGGCTTTAAAATTGAAATTGGAGGTTAAATTCAATTGAAAATGACCCCCAATTCTAATTCTAGGTCTCTAATCTGTCCAAACGAACGGACCCTAAGAGAAATACCAAATTGATATTTGATCTTGTAGAAATTAGGAGGAAAGGAAATAGAAGGTACTTTTTATTCTCCATATAGGGGCTATTATATAGCAATATAACAAGAAACAAAACACCGATAAGCGGTGTGGGACTAATACTCAAAGACTTAAATATAATAACTCTCAACACTCCCCCTCAAGCTGAAGGGGAACCCTTCAGCTTGAACATAACATAAAAGAAATGGTAAATGGTGGTTGGCAACGTGGGACAAAACACCAGCAACCGAGGCCCAACCGCGTGTCACCGGGGATACTTCAACCGGGCAAAGGCCACACGACGTTGGTCCACAAACCGACCATGAGCACACTGGATGCTCCCGGTGCTGGAGCCAGGTCAACCAACAAACGCCAAACCACACCTACCTAACATCAAAGAAAAAGATGGGGAGACACACACAACATACGAAATATGCCTGGAGGCCGTGTGTGACTAAGGCAGAAGTCGGGAAAAGGCATCCGAGTCGCCGGTATCACAAACACTCCCCCTCACGTGGAACACGTGCATGAAGGCATAGACTCGCATGGAGACACAGACGAAGAAAATCAGAACACACATAAAGCAAACAACTAAGGATAACGGTTGCCGGCAAGATCACGATCCGAGATGCAGCGAGCAAAGCACAAGCCAGCTGCGAGCAGAAGGCTCAAGCGGCTGCGAGCAGAGTGCTCAAGCAGCAGCGAGCAAGAAAAAGGCTCAAGCAGCGGCGAGTGAGAAGGGAGGAAGAGAAGAGCTCGGCACCCAGAGAGCAGCAGCACGGGAAACCATCGTCCACAAACCGACTAGAAGACACTACCAACACAATAACGACGACAACAACACAACACAAACTACATCGACACTTTAAAAAATTGAAGAGGGCACGACATAGCAGCTGCGACACAGCAGCGGCACAGGGCGGCGCAGATGTCCAGCAGGAGAGGGGCAGCAGCGGCAGCGGCAAGAAGAGAGCTGGACTGCAGTGGCACAGGGCGGCAAGGCCGGAGAAGTAGCCGGAGTAGAAGCAGCAGCGGCAGGAAGAGCAGCGGCACAGAGATCAGCCGGAGAAGAAGCAACAACAGCAGGAAGAGCAGCGGCACAGAGAGCGGCCAGAGAAGAGGAGCACCGACAGAGCAGCAGCGACACAGGGGAGAAGAGGAGTACCGGCAGAGCAGCGGCGGCACAGGGGAGAAGAAGCTCCAGCGGCAGATCTGGAAGAGGCGAAGCAGCCGTCGATTAAGAAGAGGAAGCCCGGAGCAGAAGGCTCGACGGGATCGTCGATCGGCAGAGGCGCAACAATAGTCGATGAAGACGGGAGAAGCAGCGGTGGTCGACGGGATCAACGAACGATACCGTCGATGGAAGAAGCCGACGGGAGAAGGCGTCGATGACGCAGACGGGATCGATCGGCAGGTTGGTGTCGTCGAAGAAGTAGCAGGACGCGTCGACACCGCTCCCGTCTTTGGAATCAAGAGACGATCCCATCGACGGGAGCGAGGGGGAGAGGGAGTCGTTGAATCCCTAGCAGCCGCCGGAAGCGGAAGACGAACGGGTCGGGGGGGAGGTTGCTAGGTCGGGGAATGAGCCGGAAAAAAAAACTTTAGGTTTTCAGATCGCAAAGCTCTGATACCATGTAGAAATTAGGAGGAAAGGAAATAGAAGGTACTTTTTATTCATCCATATAGGGGCTATTATATAGCAATATAACAAGAAACAAAACACCGATAAGCGGTGTGGGACTAATACTCAAAGACTTAAATAGTAAATACATCAGTTTTATATTGTAATAAATATAATCGTGTCATGCGAGAGTAGTTATTAATAAATGTAACAAAATGGTGATAATTATTAAAATAAAATAAAAATTCATAGGATTCCAAACATCATAGTGAACCAAATCAAAAGGATGAAGACTGAATTTATTAGTGCTTCTTGGGTAAGAAGATCGATGATGCTTTCCAAACCCACGAGACATGAAATTTCACAATTAGGTACAAATTTTTTGCACAATGAATAAAGGTGGATGTTCTAGTTTATGATGTCAGAGTGCAAAATCAGTAGAGAGGCACAAACAAACTGCGATGTTTGGAATAGCCAGAAGGGCATAATGAAGGAAACAATGTGTCAGAACAATTCAAATCAACACACATTTTTGGAAAAAAGGACCACACCGGAAAACATAAATATAAACATATGTTAAGGTAATAAAGGGGTGAGTTGAATATTTTCAATCAATGTAATAGGAATTGAAGAATCATCAACAATACACACATTGACATCAACGAGAGGAATAAACAAAGATACAGATAAAGCTCTTGATTCTATGATCCACTTGTGAGGGGAATCAAGACCTCTTAAGACAAAAATATTGTAAGCCTTTGATAATGAATTCTTGAATGACATGTAGATTGCCAATAGCTAGGGTCACAGGAGAAGAGCTAGTACATATCAATGATACATACGCAAAAGTACGAGAGTGCTCGACAGAAGAAGCCTATAAATAGTAAGTTGATCAAGATGAACCTAGTAATTCTCAAAGTTATGATCCTTGATAGAAGCACTAACTATAAAAAAAGATGTTTTACTCGTTCAACTTCTTCATTAGTCGATCCACAATCACAATGACGTGTATGATGATGAGCCAATAAAGGTCATCACTAAGGAAGAGGTGACAGTGTGACTGAAAAAGATTGATCTAAAAGCACACCGAGGAAGAGATTCTGGAACTCTACAGAGGAAAAGACTTTGACCAAAGTGTTTTGAATCATCTTCACAAAGGAGACCGGAGAAGGATGTTATGGAATGTCTTTCGATGAATCTGGGAGGGAGAAGGAACCAATGAGAACTTTGTGATATCATTCAATGAGGAGGAACCAACAAAATATGTTGATCAAAGGAGAACCTCACTAATTGGAGAGAGCGAGACGTAGAGGCAAGGAAAAGAATTCGCAAGAAGCTCAACGAAGTGCTCAGGAAGATGAAATTCAAAAATGCAAATGGAGCTTGATTGTAGCTTGACGACCGTACAAGTAGACTAAATGAAAAATAGAAAGATGAATTACAAAGCTGGGACAAGGAAGAGGATGGAGTTGCCCAAAGAAGACTAGGATTGCTAGCTATGGAAGCAGTCAAAGGAGTCTTAATATAAATGGGAGATGAAGAATCGTTGCTACCTGCAGAAGCCGAAGACGCTTGATAGCGGGAGAAGAATAACAGAGAGGTTACAATTGACACAATGTTTGATGGGGAAGAGTCATGAAAGTTGTCGACTAAGGAATTACGATAGTGGTAGGCTTCATCAAACCATGGCTAGTGCATGAGCTATGATATAAAGTAAGAAGAAATGAACTATTGAATTAAAGAATTGGGTCGTAATAAGAGTCTTATATAAACAGAAAAGAAAATATTGTATCACCAAGTTATATTCCCCAACACTTAAAGAATAAGCTCTAAGAAGACGATTTAAAATTTGATCCATTTTGGAGTGATATTCAATCTTCGAGCAAGCTTAACAGCTCAATTAACATGCTTTGGTTTCAAACCATTAACCTCTACTTTGGCAAGGAAATTGCTTAATGCCAAGAATCAAAACCTCGGCCAAGCTTCATGCTGATTACTGTTTAAATTTTTTACTTTTTTGCCTACACATTTCAGCATCTGACTAGGTCATGGAATGTCTTTAGTCCTTTTGATGATATCATTATAAAGGAGAAAGTGTACAGTAGATGCAATTAATTCTCAAATAAGCATGTATTTTAGTAACTGGTTAAGGCATAGATCAACAAGGTCACATAAAGAAGATTTAAATTTTGAATTAGAAAATATTGCAGAGAGAATGCATCCATAAATGGACTTTTTTTCAGGCTACCGTGTAAATAAAACTAGTGGAAGCTTAGAAATGGTTAAAGAATGGATAACAAGAAAGATGGTATAGGAAACCTGCACAGCCGTTGATGGTCCAGCTTCATCCACACGGCCTCCTTTATCATCAAACAAAGCACGCACCTGCTCAATGGAAAGTTTGCAGTCCCTCAAAATAAATGGATGTTATCACCACCATGCTGAATAGAGTGCATATCTTTCAGAATAAATCAGAGAATTTCATGTGAATCCTTACAAGATCAATTCGCTCTACTTCTCTGACAGATGGTCAGAACCTCAAAAAACTGTTCAAACTTCTACTCTTAGTTTTATCAAAAGCAAAATGTAGTCAGGACAACTAACCTTTCCAAAAGCTTCACCACACACCACGATGTCGCCTCTTCTAAGGGTTCCATTTTGCACAATAAATGTGCAAACAGGTCCTGTGGATTTCTCAAGTCGAGCCTCTATGCAAGTCCCTTTTGCTTTTCTATGAGGATTTGCCTTCAACTCTTGCAACTAAAAGGGTAGGGAAATAAGAAAAATGGTGACCTGAAGAGATGAAATAGAAGACTACATTGATATACGACATTGTTAATAAGTTAAAGTGTCTTAAATACCTCAGCCACCAGCATAACAGTTTCTAACAGTTCATCCACATTTTCACCTTTAAGAGCACTTATCTGATAAAAAAAGAGGAACAACAAATCAGCTATGCCAAATAGTTTAAGACAGAGCATGGTAATAAAATGACAAATCAAGTGGTTAATTAAGCAACCTTGACCATAGGGATGTCTCCACCCCACTCTTCTGGCATAAGGCCAGCCTGTGAAAGTTCTTGCATAACTCTCTCCGGTTTAGCTCCATCCTTATCTATCTGAGAGAGGAAAAAAGTGACGAAAACTTGGTAATGTCGTTCAGTGATCATACTAAATTACCAAGAATGAACATATGTGAATCTATCGGCAACCTTATTTATTGCTATTATGAGAGGCACCCCAGCTGCTTTTGCATGAGCTATTGCCTCATTTGTTTGGGGGCGGACTCCGTCATCGGCGGCGACTACAATGATGGCTATATCGGTCACTTTAGCTCCACGAGCTCTCATTGCACTGAATGCCTGTGAAAGGTAAGATTACTATCCCGTTTGAAATTGACATGTGAAGTAATGTTACTATGGAGCTCCATGATTAGAAAAAATAATAACTTGGATTAGAAATTGTATACATATACGGTCCAAAAGTCTAGAAAAAATATATATTTAAATGGCCATGCAACAAAATGTTAGCACACATACCTCATGCCCAGGTGTATCAAGAAAAACACAGGACTGAAGCTTTCCATCTACAGGAACTTCAACCTTATATGCTCCAATGCCTTGTGTTATTCCACCTGCTTCAGATGCTACCACCTGCAAATTTGTGTTAAATTGAATGTAGAGAGATAACAATGACTCAAAGATATGGAAGTATGAATTACTAAAAAGAAATAAAAAGTACCTTGCTCTTGCGAATATAGTCCAATAGAGTTGTCTGTCAATCAAAAAGAAGAAGAAAACACATGTTTCATCTTATGATTAAACTATGTAACAAAGATTTTGTAGAATAATAAACTACCACGAAGAAAAGTACCTTCCCATGATCCACATGACCCATAATCGTAATAACCGGAGGCCTTACTTCGAGCAAGTTCAAATCCTCTTTGTCAAGCATCTCCGTTTTCTTCGCCATCTCATGCACTGTAACTTCAAGAGCTTCAATAACTTCCACATCATATTCCTTGCATATCATCTTCACCATATCTTTGTCCAAGGTATGTACTGCCTCTGGTTTGATTCCCTTTGAATACAAATACCCGAGAATTTCAGCTTCACCAATAGCAAGGTGGTAGGCCAACTCCTCAGATAACATTCCCTCATTCCCAATTTCAAGAATCTCAACTTTAGTAGGTGCCGCAGCCTTAGCCGCCTCGAGCCTTGCGGCCTTGCGACTTGCCTTCGTCCATTTCCTTCCCTTCCGTATCCCAGGAATAGGCACGTTAAGCGCCGAAGCTTCTTCCTCAGTTATATCAACATCTTCTTTCTCCGCAAATCTTTTACGCAAGCCCCCAGCCATATTTTTCTTCCATCGCTCCTCCTTGAACTTCGAGGAAGGAGGGCCTTTTACGGGTTTTGTAGGTGCTAATACGACTACCGCAGTAATAGGATCAACAACTGGTTTCTTCGATGCGAACTTGTCGATAAGAATTGGTTTTCGCTCTTTTGTGGCAGGAGGTCCCTGTCCAGTAGTTTGAGGTGGAGAGGAAGGAGCTGCGGAGGGTCTTGCTTGCAAGCTCGGCACAGAATTGGGAGGCACTGGCATAGGTTTCTGAGGTCTGAAAGCACTGGAAGATGAAGGTTTTAGTCTGTTCGTTTTCGCTAAAAGAGGAGGCTTTTGTTCTTCACTTTTTTCTTTGATGACACTCGGTATTTCCTTGGTCACAGGGTTCCCTTTCCGCCACACACTCTTCATTGTATTTGGCTTCTGGGCATCACCGCTCAAGTTTGGAGCCCTACCAACCCTAGGGATTCCATTTACTCTAGCATCGCGCCTAATCTCTTTCCCACCCAATTTAACTGGATTTTCAACCATCCCAACTTCCAATTTCTCTGCTTTCTCCAGAACCACTCCTAGCGATTTTATCAGCTTCTCTCTATCTTCATCGCTTTCTGACCTCTTCCTGGTAAAAACCCTCTCAGGCGAGGATCGAATATTGCTTACTGGACTAGCAGGATCATTTGGCCTTCCTCTTAAAACTGGTTTTGGCGCAGCTTTCAGAACTAGATCAGCATCATCATCTTTACCAAGACTACTGGCCTGATATACTGATTCAAGTGAAGAAGAAACTCGTTTCTCATCTACTAAGTTTGTGGTAACCATGCACTTGCACAAACTTCCTGGCGAATGCAAAACCAATTGCTGCCGGCGGCCAAAGTTACTGAAACTAATCCTCGAAATCACACGAATTCTTCTACCGGCCAAGACCAAGGAGGCCGCCTCGGGGTGCGACGAATGTGAAATCCTGGTGCTTCCCAGTGTTGCAAGGGAAGCAGGCGAAGCCATTACCCTTAATAGCTGTATCTAAACCTTAACGCTAACCTAAGTGAAAGAAAGAAAATCGCACATTCTTCGTCCTCTTCGATCACAAATCTCGATTGACCACGCCGCAGAACGAAAATCAGATTGAAGGGGTTCCACACAAAAAGAAACCCTAAATTCGTGGCAGAGAAGTGCAATGGTAGAACTACAGATCAAATTGATGAGTTACGAGCGGTGAAGAAGACAGATTACCTCCAATTAGCGGCCGGAGGACTCTTCTTCTCGACGGGAAAGGAAGTAGAGAGAGAGAGAAAGAGGAGTGAGGATTTTAAAGGTTTTGTGTGGGAAGATGAAAAAAAACCTATGGTGGGACAAGATGATGGAGGAAGCTGGGGGTGCATTGAAGAGATGTGGCGCTTCCTCCGCTTGTCGATTTCTATGTGATAAGGTTTCTGATAAAAGGCGAGCAGCTCAGCAGCTCCAGCCTCCAAGATGATATTTTTAAAATCCAACTAAATTATTTTCCTTCCCGTAAACTACTAGCTGGTTGTAAATATCACTTTTTTTTTTCCGGCTGAATTTCCCACACGATATTCCTACTGTAACAGTAGACAGCGCCGACCCGTCATCTTCCCATGGATCACAATTGTAGCACAACTTTCAAACAAGAACTGCAGGAAACTATCCAAGGGCGCAGTCGCCGTAACAACTCGTTTTTAGTTGGGCTAGTAGGATCTTAGCTGATCCAATTAAGATAGTCTGACCCATACTAGGATACCCCAAGAGCTAGCAGACCCCTTCATGGTGCCCTAACACAAAGGTAACCATGTTGGGCCTCAGGTGTCCACTTTGGTAGGGCATGACTTAGTGGACTCCCCTATGATCCAATTGGACTCGAAGTGACCTTTTGGGTCTAATTAGGTCATGATTGGCTTAGTGTCACCCGGTGGGCCAATGATGGCAACCATAGTCCTATTGAGTCGTGTTTGACTTGATTGACGCAACTAGACCCAGTGAGACTTCCTTGGTCATATTGGATCAACCTTAGCACATTTTCATCATGGTGGACCTAACTTTAACTTGCGGTGCAAGTGGGGACCACCTCCATATGTGTTGACTTGGTCAAACCTAGCCTTATGTGACCTCAATTGGTTCATTTGACCTATCTAGCCCTCAATCCACATATTAGGTCAACCGTAGCGCATTTTAATCACGGTCGATGTAACTAACTTGTGGTGCAAGTGGGGACCACCTCCATATGGCTTGACTTGGCCAAACCTATCCTTATGTGACCTCAATGGGTTCATTTGACCTATCTAGCCCTCAATCCACTTATTAGGTCAACCTTAGCGCATTTTAATCATGGTGAACGTATCTCTAACTTGTGGTGCAAGTGGGAACCACCTTCATATGGGTTGACTTGGCCAAATCTAGCCTTATGTGACCTCAATGAGCTCATTTGACCTATCTAGCCGTCAATCCACATATTAGGTCAACCTTAACGCATTCTAATCATGGTGGACCAAACTCTAACTTGTGGTGCAAGTGGGGACCACCTCCATATGGGTTGGCTTGGTCAAACCTAGCCTTATGTGACCTCAATGGGCTCATTTGACCTATCTAGCTCTCAATCCACATATTAGGTCAACCTTAGCGCATTTTAATCATGGTGGACCCAACTCTAACTTGTGGTGCAAGTGGGGACCACCTTCATATGGGTTGACTTGGCCAAACCTAGCCTTATGTGACCTCAATGGGCTCATTTGACCTATCTAACCCTCAATCTGTAGAAAATCGTGTGGTGCCGAGAAGAGAGATTCGAACGCAAAAGAAAAAGATAAAAACACAAAGAACACACAGATTTAAGAGGTTCACCCAATACCGGGCTACGTCCCCTATCCCGCCTCTGCTTCACCTTCTTGTATTCACCAAAAAGATTACAAAACACACAATGTTACAAGGATCAAAACCGATCCTACCTCGCACCCCTCTCTTTGGACAAGAAACGGAGGAACCACCGCCGGAAACGCCTCTCCACGAAACTCCTCGTAGGCGCCTCCAAAAAACCCTCAGTCGAAAAACTGCTGAGAAAAACCCTTCACCCTAGATCCGGGTTACACGCCTTTAAATAGACCACATAATCGAAATTCGGATATACGCACACCCGGATATCACAAACCGAAATTTGGCCTATCTAGCCCTCAATCCACATATTAGGTCAACCTTAGCGCATTTTAATCATGGTGGACCCAACTCTAGCTTGTGGTGCAAGTGGGGACCACCTCCATATGGGTTGGCTTGGTCAAACCTAGCCTTATGTGTTTTTAATGGGTTCATTTAACATATTTAGCCTTTCATCCACCTAATACTTGCCTAGTAGAACTCACATAACCCACCAAGAGGTCAACCTACCTTAATGGGTCGGTTTGACCATTAAGGCTCCAAATAAGCTTCAAATAACTCATACACCGCCCACATCTCACCTTCCCCGCAACGAAGAGATTGAACCCCCAAGTACATGAGGACTGTCCTCCCAACCAACTGCCCCCTAGGTGGTGGCTGAAGTCCAAAATATCTTGGCTATGAGGTGGATGGATAAGGTGCCAACTTTGCTTGTCTACAAAAGGCCACATGACGTTATATCTTTACTCCTCTCAGCTGAGCAAACCAAAATGAAACCAAGAAGCTAGGATTACCCACTGTCGTGCCTCCACAACATCTCTAGCGGCTTCTCCTTCTTGAACACCGACGATGCATCCACAATGCGCTCCTCCCTCCCTCCTATATGTAGATCAATTTTCATGCATTGCATGAGAACTCCGGCCGTCAAAGCTTTCTGGCCACACATCCTCTCGGACCGTCATTAATGGCAGAAGCTCACAAGCCATTCTTGGCTCGTTGGGAAGTTCTGCAAAACCGGAGGGAGGATCCAAGACCCCCTCCGAAGACCCTTGAGGCGGCACCACTGTCGATAAATCGAGTTCCCATCAACATCGTAACGTGGTGTTTTGTTTGGAGATTTTCGACAACCATTGGAGACGCTAACTTGCCGGGATGCCAACGGAAGGGCTGTCAATCTCCGGAGAACACACCATAGACGAAGGCACGACCAAAGGCCTGAAAGCCTAGGATCACTGTCGACGCACAACATCCATTGGATCTCGAGTTCGAGATCCAACGACTATGATCTCCTTAACAACTCCCAATAATGATTGACACCACAACGGATCATGCGCTCGATCAGCTGTAGAGGTCATCGTAAGAAACCCATCTGACACAATCCCGACCGCTCCGTCTGCGCCAATTCGGATTTGGGGTGCCATTAACAATTTTAAACTAATAGTCTTTATTTAATTAATTTAATGTCAAGATGAACTCTGATTAAAAAGTGCAAAACATGCAAGTTGTAGATAATTTCATAAGCTTTCCTAATTGAACAACTCATATTCTTCGAGGGAATGAACCGATTCAAGCCACGTAGATAAAAGTTAAAGTCAAAGGTCAGAGGAGGAGCCAAAAGTCAAAGATCAAGACCAATTCAGCCAGTAGCAGCAATAGAAGGCTTGAGCGAGTGTGGGCGAGCATGTGCACCAGGGCAGGGCTGGGCTATAAATAAGACCCTCTCCCCTTTGATTTTCTTATAAATAGGACCCCAGGGGTACCAGGAATTGCACCTTGACTGAGCTTTCAGAACCCATTTTCGAAGACTTAGACCGTGAGATCCCGATCACCCCCCTTGGCTACTATTCTAGATACTCGCAAGTTGGTGCCTTCCTTGTACCATGCTCAACCATCTTTGGTTGTGGAGGAAAAATTTCTTTTGAGCTTTCGGGTACGTGGTGGGACCTCCCTGCTGCAGCGTCTGAAGTCCCGTTGTTGCTCCCTTAGTCTCTTTTTCCTTGCCCATCAAGCCGTTAAGTTGAACCGCTGGATTAGTAACCTTAGGCTGCAATGATCAGAATATTTGGAGTCGGAATTTTTCTGACTTTAACACCAATTATATTTTTCAGAGATCATTTGACATGTCAAACAAGCAAAACAGTGAACTACTTAAGGAATTAATTCATTATGCAACTTCAACTGTGGACTCTACCCCCCCCCCCCCCCCCCCCCCCCCCCAAGATGAAACTTGCTTACCTTGGACTCTTGGAGTAGATGGTCTAGGATAAAAATATTAAAAAAATATTGGGCTTGAATTGCAAAAGTTGGATTTTTACAAAACCCAAACTCTTAAGCCTCAAATAAAAATGTCCTTGCTAATCCTTAGAAAACCGCTAACTGTGGACCTCTCTACTCGCTCTGCCCCTAAGGGAAAAATGATGGTATTGGATCAAATAACATAAGATTTAAGTTTTATTATGTTTGATTTCATTTGGAGAAAATACATCACTTCAAAGTTAACCATAAGATACTAAAGCCTCCTTGATAAATGAGTATGTTGTACTACCTATTTCCATAAGTTATTGACTCCAAAATCATTTGTGCCCAAGTACATAAAAACAATTTCATTAATTTTAGACGAATTTTGAGAAAGTTATATAGGTAACCAAAGTTGGCTTAAATTAACCTTAATAAGTCAACTTCTTAAACCTAGGTTGTGGTCACCAAATTGATATGTACCCAAGATGAAAATTATTTATCTTTGGGATAGAGGATCTAAGTCTAAAGCTTCAACTTAACTAGACTTAGGCTTCGTTTGGCGCGGTGGTGGCGGTCATGAACGCGGTGGTCATGAACGAGAATGCTCATCCTACTTATTATTTTTATATATAGCCGAAGAACATCGACAGTTGGTTGAGTGTGACATATATACTATATTATATGAAAAGAAATGAAAAAAATGTAATCATGTGCTTGTACCTTTTTAAAAATATGAATGAAATGTATTTTATTTCTTATACTTATTATGCGTTCAAGATTCTTAATCACATTTATTATTCCCACCCCATAAACTTGAGCTTATCGGGCTAGAATGTGACAAAAAGTCATTTGAAGAAGTAATGATTCACTATTAATAATGATTTTCTTATAGCCATATTAGATTTGCTTATAATATGTGTAATTTTTTATTTGATAAATTAGTAAATAATGTGTTTCTATCATGTCTCACAAGAAAAATAATTTACAATTTGCAAGGCTACATGGAGCTACAAAAGTAATTAGCTAAAGCTCAATGTAAGTAAATAACATCAATATGATGGATGACTTTTTTTAGGCAAAACTATGATAATAAGTCCTTACACTTTAAGAAATCAATCCCTACATTTTAATTTGTATGAAATTAGTCTCTCAACTCTTTAACCCACTTGATATCAGTCACAATCTCTATTAAATCTATGATAAATAGATTTAATAATATAAATGTTTCTTATCTAAATATCTATTTTCTTTAGTATTTTATATTTCAACAATATTAGATAAATATCATGATGAAGAAATGGAATAAACTCAGATGGAGCAAATACAAACTTAATTTGTGTTCACCTGATTTCCGGCGCGCGCGTGCGCACAGGGCTACAAACTTAAATTTGTGTTCACCTGATTTCCGGCGGTGACATCCAAAGTGGCAACACACACACTGCAACCTGTAATTATGCTAACTTCCAGGGGAAAATTTGATAATTATTCCTATTTATATATAGGAGTGATAGTGCATGGCCTCCCGTGCCCCGCGCGATAGTACCCTGCCCGCCCCCGGCGGCGGGCAAGCCCGCCGCCGGCGGTTCGCACGCCTGCTGCCCTGCGTTCGACTTTTTAGTCGAACGCAGGGCAGCAGCCCCGCGTTCGATTTTTTTAGTCGAACGCAGGGCTGGTCAAACGCAGGGCAGCCCTGCGTTCGACGAATTTTTTTTTATAATTCAGATATAATTTATATATATATATATTTCTGAAAAAAATTTTACGGTTTTTTTTTAAAACACGTCCGCCACCCCCCTCCCATTTCCCTCCGCCGCCGCCGCCGGCCTGACCTTGATCCAATGGCAGGTTCGCCGGGGTCTGGCGAGTCCGCCGGTGGGCGCTGGGCAGGTGGCCGCCGACGGAGGCGGGCAAAACCGTGAGCGCCTGTAGCAATCACAACGGCTCCCGATACATCCTTGTATATATAGCATAGATATAATATAAAAGCAAAAACACTGGCGCGCCCGATAACTGTTGCATACAAATAACATTGAATATTACAACTTATATCACAATTATGTCAAATTGTCAAGGAAAGAATCAGATCATTCCAGTAACAATGACTGGGTGTCTCTTTCAAGCTTCAACAAAGCTATTAACATTCTAAAAGAAAAAGGAAAACAACAATTAGAACTCAAACCTAAGTACCACCACAAGTGATTAGAGATTATGAACTTATATACAACACCCTTTAGCTCCCTAAAGCCAGAATCTTTTATCCATAAAGTACCACAATTCCTTCTGCAGGTAACAATCAGAATCTTCGATCTCACTTTTGCTCACTTTCATCGGGATCAGGCTTTACCTGGCTTTCCGAGTCCTCCGATGCGGAGTTTAGAATGCTGGTCGCAGTGTTAGGAGATTCCGAATGATCGGTGGATTGAGCAACGTCATCGGACTCGGGTGATTGATTGTGGGATGGATTTGGTGAAATGTCGATTGTCTCTAGACCATGCAGGCCTCCAGACTCCGTTATCTCTCTCCATTCGATCCAATCAGGTGGTTTCTCGGTCTCGCTCGGTGGACTTGAATTTTTGGGCTCTTCGACGGGCACATTAACACAGCCACTCTCATGAAAAGCACTTCCAGAGTCCAGAGAATCACTACCCGAGCTTGATATTTGCAAGGAACCGGGGTTGTTATTATGCTCTTCGCTCACACGAACGACCACCTCGTCATTGTCGGGTGAATCTGCAGACGGTGAGGCGAGAGGACCAGTGGAATGATCGTTAACAACTCTGTCATCTTCAAGAGCGAACCAGTTTGAGTTTGTAAACAGAGAGCTGCTAACCAGAAAGAACACATGTTAGAAGTCAGCAGAATCATGGAAGCTACAAAGCATAAAAAATGAATCAGATTAACATATTTGTAATAGAGTTCTATTCAAAAAACCTATAACTACACAGGATAACATTCATATATACTCATTTTCTTCATTTTTAGGGTTAATTATCAGTACCTCTCTTGGAACTTTGTATAATTAAATGCACATCCCCCCTATTTTTTGAAATTATAAAAAAAACTCCCCTCAAAGTTTACATTATTAATGTTTAATACGGTAGAAAATATCGTGGCGAGCTCCCGGGGGCACAATCTGCAAGTACCTGGAAAAAAGTTCTAGCTGAAAGACAAGACTCAATCGGCGAGAACGGAGTTCAATTGTCGAGAGTTTTATGGTAGGAATTGAGTCGCTCTGATACTATGTAGAAAGAATGGAATACGAAGCCCTAATAGTTTTTATTACTTCATAATAACTCAAACAAACACGCATCTGCCACATATATAGGAGGGAGGAGTGATATCTTAATTCCAAACCAAAATACAGGTCTAATCTATACATGAGAGAAATTCCTAACTTTACATTAGGCTTATTTCTATTTCTTTTACAAATACGATAAACCCCTCTTTTGGAGGAGGCGCGCTAACAATGTATGTTAATTTGGAGGTGGTGCCTTGTACATTGTAAAATCAGAGGGAAGGTTTTGTAATTTCAAAAAATAGAGGGGAAGTTCCACGGGAGGTCCCGCTAATTAACCCATTTTTAAAGAGGTTTATGGACGTAAGTTAAAGGCAGTACCTATCCTGATCATCCCCTAATCGCAGGGATGAGATTAAAACTTCAGCCGACTCCTTCTCAAAATAAAAATCCTGCAGCAAGGAATTGGTTTAAATAACTCACAGCAGGCAGACATAAAAGAGAAAAGAAAAGTTCAAAATTGCATCAAGGAACAGTTTGATTTGGACTGGGCAGAACAGGCTAAAAAAAGGAACAAAAATCGAGCCGATAATGAATGAAACAGGTCTGAACCAAACCTTTAGATTCGAGTTGGTATCTATTTAGTTTCAGTTTCGAGTAAAAAAATAAGGGCAATGTACGTTTGACGCCCCTAAAATTCATAGAAACGACAAATGGACCCGCTGTAATTTGCAGTCGGACATTTGGAACCCTTAAATTTTCAACGTTTAATCAAATGAAGACAAACATTTATTAAAAATAAAATAATTCAAAGTTAAGTTATTTTAATCTGAATTTTTATTTTGTCCCTCCTTAATCTCCCAAATTTATAAAGTTTAATTAAAAAATACATTAAAACATTTTAATTTCAATTTATTTTATTTTGAAATTTCGTTTTGCCGTTGAAGAAACTTAAAACTTGATCAAAAATGAAAATTCAAAGTAAAATAACTTGAAATTGAATTTAATTTATATTTTAAATAAACATTATCCTCATTCTAATCAAAGTTGAGATATTTAGGAGTTCCAAATGCCCATTTGAAAATTACATGAATTCCTCGCGCATTTCTTATAAATTCCAAGGGTGTCAAATATACTTCACCCTAAAAATAAACAAAATAATGGTATACAATGGAATATTCTGTTTAGTTGGATTCAGATAGATTTGGTTTATATTGATCCTAGAAAAGAGACATCGTAGGTTATAATTTAAGATCAACATCTTTTTTAATATATCAATTAGGACATTTCCTTAATATGTACTTGGTTCAGTTCTATTTTAGAAAACCTCAAAACCCTAAACCAAGGGTCTCTTTGTTTGAGCGTTTTTCCTCCATCTCCATTGTGGGGAAAACGGCACCGCCGAAAAACCTGTTTGGTAACCCTCCCATTCCCACCGCCACCGTCCAAAACGCCATTTTTTGAGACTGCATCCACCTCCCTCCATTTCCCACCGCTGAAACAAACAAACCCCAAATCAAACTAAACCAAATCAATCGGTTTGTTGAGAATATAGTTTTACACCGGGAAACTCAAATTGCCGTGTGCACATAATATAAAACCCGGCCCGCTCGGCATATTACAACATGATTTTAGTTCGAAAGTTTATGTTATAACAAGGTACCAGGGTCCAACGGCCCTGTTATAGGCCGCTCATTCAGGTTTTTAAACCCAGGTCGAGCCACATAACAGGGAAGCAACCCGCACACCCCAACCCATCTCCGCATGTGTGCTCTCGGCGCGGTAGGTTGTTGAGGCCGGGTTTAGAACCCTTCACCTCCTTGATGAGAGGCACTTAACGCCTGCCCTCATCACTAACTGAGTTGCAGCTCAGTTGGTGATGAGGGCAGGCGTTAAGCGTCTCTCATCAAAGAGGTGAAGGATTCGAGACCCGACCTCAACAACCTACCGCGCCGAGAACACGCATGTGGAGATGGGTTGGGGTGTGCGGGCTGCAACCCTGTTTGTGGCTCGACCGAATACTTTTTATGTTATGGGCCACTCATTCAGGTTTTGAACCCCGGTCGAGCCACATAACAGGGTTGCAGCCCACACACCCCAACCCACCTCCGCATGCTTGTTCTCGGCGCGGTAGTTTGTTGAGGCCGGGTCTCAAACCCTTCACCTCCTTGATGAGAGGCGCTTAATGTCTGCCCTCATCACCAACTGAGTTGCAACTCATCAAGGAGGTGAAGGGTCCGAGACCCGTCCTCAACAACCTACCACGCTGAGAACACGCATGCGGAGATGGGTTGGGGTGTGCGGGCTGCAACCCTATTATGTGGCTAGACCGGGGTTCAAAACCTAAATGAGAGGCCCATAACATAAAAGTGCAGCTCAGTTGGTGATGAGGGCAAGCGTTAAGTGTCTCTCATCAAGGAGGTGAAGGGTTCGAGACCCGGCCTCAACAACCCACCGCGCTGAGAACACACATGCGAAGATGGGTTGGGGTGTGCGGGATGCAACCCTGTTATATGGCTCGACTGGGGTTCAAAACCTGAATGAGCAGCCCATAACAGACCCACTCTCAGAGTACCCAATAAAAAAAAGTTCGCGTGTAGTAGATCAGACTCTACACCGAGGGGGTGTTTTGAAAATATAGTCTCACATCGAGAAACTCATAGTCTTTTGCGTTTAATATAGATTGTGGGTTCTTCCGTCTATAACCAATTGATTTTTGATTGGATGCTTATGCTCTAATATGGTTTAAGAAAAACTATTAACTTAGACAAATCGAACAGATTGTTTTTTTCCAGTTTGACCCAGGTTTTCCCATTTGGTGATTTTTAATTCTAATTTTACAGATTTTATACATCGCAATAAATTAGTAGTTGTTATAGAAATACAGTATAATCCCAATTGCTATAACCAAAGCATTGAATCTCATTATCAAATTACTATATCAGGTTTCCTGCAACTAATTAACTACATATGTATTTAGCAACATACATTTGTGGTTATTATTAGATGGAGAGAAAAAAATTAGAGCAACAAAATTTTTAATACAAAAATCAAGATATTCCTCCAACAGATATAGGTATGAGCTCACCTCGTTATCGCGCTCCGGTGATCCATGAGCCTAGAAAACATAAACATAATTATTCAAACAGCTAATATAGGACCACAAGAAATCTTCATTGACAAGCAAGTGTTGATCACTTAAAACTACATAATCGATGATTTAATAAAGAATTGAAGGACTACAACAACTTAAGCTCCATTTGGCGTGGCGGTGGCGGTCATGAATGCGGTGGTTATGAACCGTCGTTCATGAACACCCGACCTCATCTAAAAAACTGTATTCACTTTATGTTCAAAACTACTTTTCTTTTTTTGGTGGCTGTCATTAACCTTTGTCATGCCAACCATACATTCTAGGATGGTGGCGTTTTTGTCCAAACTCACTGGAGCAAAAAGGCCACGCCAAACAGGACCTTAGTCTCCTAGAGCATGATTCGGAAAATTTACAGTATTCACAATAAGGATGAGATACAAATAGGGCCGAAGAGACAACACATTATTCATAAAATTCTCATATATAGGTAAAATGGCAACAATTGTGCATGTATATGACATTATTGTCACATGAAATGATGTCACTAAGGAAACAAAATAATGAAAAGAACCTTCCCCAAAATTTGAGATAAAGGAACTTGGGAAGCTAAAATACTTCCCCGGCATTGACGTAGCATATTCAAAAAAAGTTCTTGATTTCTCAAAGAAAATATGTGTTGGGACTTCTCCAAGAAACAAAAAATATATCCGGCAAAGCGACAATAAGTCCATTTCATCCTATCCATGGATTGAGAAAATGAAAGGCGGAAATGCAGTTGACAAAGGAATATGTAGGAAATATGAAAAATGCATAATATCATTAAACAAAGTAAGGAACATATATACACTTACATCGATAGGGGAGGGGAGCATAAAGAATAGAAAGCCCCATTTATAATGTAAATTATATATACAAGCTAAATACAGAACATATATACAACACCCTTCCTCAAGCTGAGTGGATATCCATCATTCTGAGCTTAATCTCTCAGTGAAGACACCAACAATCTGTAGCTCAGAGGGAATATAAGAACTAGAGATCAACCCACTGTCAAATTTTTCTTTGATGCAGTGACGATCAATTTTGACGTGCTTTGTTATATCATGTTAAATAGGATTATGAGCAATGTTTATAGCCGACTTATTATCACAAAACAAGTTCATTGGAACTTTGAACTTAATTTTCAAGTAGTCCAATAGAATCTTCATCCATAAGAAATCACATATGCCTTTGAGCCATAGCCCTGAATTCAGCCTCAGCACTAGATCTGGCTACAACATTTTTCTTCTTACTCCATGCGACAAGATTGCCTCCTAGGAAGGTGCAATAACAAGAAGTGGATCTCCTGTCCACCAAAGACCCTCCATAGTCAGCATCAATATATGTATCCAAAGACAATCTTTTATCATGTTTAAACAACAATCCTCTCACTGGATTTTTTTTGAGATATTGAATAATCCGGTCAACAGCTTGTAGATGGTTGACCCTTGGATAATGCATAAACTGACTCACTACGCTGACATCATATTCTAATTCAGATCTTCTTATATGTGCTAGATATACCAATTTACCAAAAAGTCTCTGATACTGAGCTTTGACTATCTTCGGGTTATCGTCATCATCCCATTGTTTCAGTTTCTTTGAGGAGGTCAAGTGCATACTTTTACTGAGAAATAAAAAAATTCTCCTTTAGACTACGCAACTTTAATTCCCAGAAAGTACTTCGGTCTTTCTAGGTCTTTTATCTCAAATTTGGTTATTAACCTCTCCTTTAGTAATTTATTTTAGCCCTGAGATGATGATATCATCAACATACACAAATAACACGGTGAGTTTATCTTCATGTGAGTGCTTGAAGAATAATGTGTGATCTGCTTGACTCTACTTATACCCCAGGGTCAACATCGCTTTGAACAATCTTCCGATCCAGGTTTGGGGGGGAGGGGGGCTGCTTAAGCCCATACAGAGCTTTCTTCAACTTACACACTTGATTCTCATTCTCATTGTTGCCAGAGTTGAATCCAAGAGGAATATCCATATAAACCTCTTCCTCAAGGTCTCAATGAAGAAATGTATTTTTAACATCAAATTGATGTAGTTCCCAGTTGAATTGAACAACTAGAGAAATAAGAACTCTCACGACATTCATATTCGATACAAGAGAGAAAGTTTCTTGATAATCAATATCATATGTCTGAGTACCTTTTGCAACCAACCTATAGCCTTATACCGATCTAGAGTGCCATCATATTTGTATTTTAAGGAGTAGATCCACCTACACCCAACAAATCTTTTGTCCCTTGGCTTTGGAACAATCTTCCAAGTATCATTCTTGTTAAGGCTCTCATCTCCTTATGTATGGTTTGAGCCCAAATCTTATCTTTTAGCGCTTCATGTACGAAAGTCGGGACAACAATGGAGTCAAGAGAGAAGATAAAATATTTATACTGCATAGAAAGGTTCTTGGTAGAGATGAAAAAATAAATAGGATACTTGGTAGTTGCGCATTTTTATTTCCTCAAGGCAACAAGAAGGTCATCATGACTAGGGTCAGAAACAGAGTCAGAATTAAGAGGATTAGTATTGGAGGGATTACCTGTCTGCTTTGTATCTGTTAGAGGTTGAGATGGTTGGAATTGCTAGGAGATGCTTGGGATGAATCCTTCTCTGGTAAACAACCACGAAATGATCAACGGGAACAACATGAGTTCCATCTTTCTGTGGAGGCAAAGAAATGAAGGAATGGGTCGGAGTGCCATGGATACAAAATTCCACTTCTAATATATTGCCCCTTGAAGTGGAGATGAATGAAAGAAGAGCTTGCGTTCACGGAAGGTAACATCCATGGAGGTTAGCATACTACCACAAAAAGGGTAATAACATTTGTAACTCTTTTATCGGATGCATAGCCTAAGAAAAAGCATTTAATACCCCCGGGCTTAGGTTTGGTGCGATGTTGATGACAGATATGAACATAAGCAACACACCTAAACACACGAGCTTGCAGGCTTTGCATAATAGGGGCAGGCGGGAAAATGATGTTAAGAGTTGGATAGGATTTTGGACCTACCAAAAAATCGTGATGGTAGACGATTGATGAGATAGGTGACAGTAAAAGGGCTTCACCCCAACAAATTTTAGGGCCAGACATCTGAAAGAGCGAAGCTCGGGTAACTTCAAGGAGATGACAATTTTTTGTTCGAAGATGCCATTTTGTCGAGAGGTACCAACACAAGTAAATTCATGGAGGATGCCATTTTCAATAGTGAACTTCAAAATTTTTGATTTATATATTATTTCTCATTGTCCGAACGCACACACTTTATAGATTTGTTGAATTGTGTATGGATCATACAATGAGATTGAGGTAAATTTTTGTAATTGCAGACCTGTCTCTCATTAAAAAGACCCAAGATACTCAAGTACAACCATCAATAAAATTAACCAACCATTAAGCCGGTTGTGGGCTTGTGCCGAAGGAGCGGTGCTGGGGAGCGGAAAAAAGAGGCAAGAACTTGAAGAGAAGTTGTTGTTATGCTGGGGGAGAGGCGACTGTAGGCCTGGACCGACGCTAGGTAGAGGGAAAGAGCGGCGAAGAAAGATTGTGCGCTAAAAGCGACGAGCGGGCCGCGTGGCTCGATGTAAGGGACGAGCGGAGGAGACGATGCGGGAAGCGACTGGAGAACAACGTGGGCTAGCCAATTCGAGTGGCGAGGAGACCAAAGAAAGCGTTGAAGACGCAGGAGCGGACGGATCAACTCTCGGCGCTCTGATACCAAGTCGAGCGGAAGAGTGGAATGAAAAGTTTTATTAGGTAAAAAATATTACACCATACAAGTGTGACCTAATACAATATATAAGCGGACGAACAACCCACACAAGACACGTGCGACACACAAAAATATCACATATATTCAACTAGATGTTACTGAATTTGGCATCCTTACTTGCAGGAAGAGCAGACATGTTGTTGGGTTTGTCATCCATCATAACATCCCTACGACTCTCTTCACCTCTAACAATATAAAATACTTCAAAATTGGTTTGGAAGTCTTTCCTTGCCCGGAACCTGCACGCAGATGAGATCATACTCAGAGTGCAGATGAGATCATACTCAGAGTTCAAACCTGAAAGGAACTCCAAGGTCCTATCTCTTTCAACAAAGGTAGCCAAGGTAGAGGCATCCTTATGACATTCTATCTTCAAATACTGATATTGTTCCAAGTTAGATCCAAAATCCATTCAATATTTCATAGTAATCAGTAACAGAGAGGTTCCCTTTCTTTGTAGAGAATCTGTCTTCAACTCATAGCAGATGACAACATCTAGCTTCATGGTGTAGGTTTGACGTAGATTTTTCCAGATGTCCCGTGTTGTGGCTAAGAACATACAATTTTGGCTGACCTCGGGTGTCATGGAATTCCACAACCAAGTCATGATAAGGGAGTCTTCATCATTCAATCTTAAAACATTACATCAGTCTTCACAAGGGTAGTTCCTTAAAGGTGATTCAATTTTCTTCTTCCTTTTAGAGTAATGCGGATAACTTGGGCTTATTGAAGGTAATTTTTTCTATTGAGCTAACAGTTGTGATGGAGGACGGGAAAAGCATTAGGGCCAATGTGAGATGCCGTCGTAGATGGCGAATCGGCGGTCTGCCATTCTAAAACTTGAATAACAACATCACCTTAAATAGGGCTGCAAACAAGTCGAGCTCGAGTCGAGCTCATCGAAAATAGTCGGCTCGAGCTGTTTTTTTGAGCTCGAGCTCGAGCTCGAGCTTTTTTTTAGCTCGAGCTCGACGAGCCTGTGTTCAATGGGCTCGAGCTCGAGCTCGGCTGAGCTCGACGAGCTTGGTGAGAGGAAAATAAAAAATTTAAATATATATAAATACATATAATAAATATATCAGTATAATAGTATTATTAGTATCTATATTATATAATACATATAATAAATTAAAAATAATAATTAAAAAAAGCTCGCGAGCCTGCTCGTGAGCTCATGAACAAGAGGTATTAGTGATGCAGGACGGTCCTATGAGATGGTGAAATAATTGTGTGAACTCCTATATGCAACCACACATGAGATCCGATGGTTTACTTGCAACAATGAATATTTATAAAACAATAATAATTTGATTGGCCACAAAGAGTTAAAGCTCTCAAATATGGAAACACGTGAAGTCGTATAAATGCAAGAGTACCAGAAAATCAAATACTATTTAAATGGGAGATTACAAAGACTAAAGAAATTGAATGCAAATTTATAAATCACTATCTCTTCTAGTAGAGAACAAACACAAGACTCAACGGTAAAGAAATCAACACACAAACCTTGATTACCAAGACTATAAAGAGGGGAGGGCTGGAGGTGCTTTGAGAGGGCTGCCGGGACTGGATTTCAGCAATCAGGGACTACACTTGGCTGTCCAGGAATGGAGACAGCAAATAGGAAGGTGCAGGGGGCAGTTTTCAGCAGCGAGCAAGAGGAGTCTGCTGTTCTGGATGGTCTAGACAGCAGCCAACGGAATTGGGGTGGCTGTGTGGGAGGTGAGGAGGCAACACAAACCTTGATTACCAAGACTATAAAGAGGGGAGGGCTGGAGGCGCTTTAAGAGGGCTGTCCGGAGCAGATTTCAGCATCCAGAAGTTGTTTGGGGGCTGTCCAGAAATTGGGACAGCGATTGGGTAGTTGCAGGAAGGTAATTTCAGCAGCAAGCAAATGAGGTTTGCTGCCCTGGAAGTCTGGACAGCAACCTGGAGGGTGGTAGGTGGCTGTAAGGGAGATGAGGTGGCTAGGCAGGAGCCCACGGGTATAATTCTGGATGGGTCTTGCTGTTCTGGACAGCAGAAAAAGAGTTTCCTGCAGCTGGGATGGGGGTCAGCAGAGGAATTCTACGAGGGAATGAGTGATTGGGTGATGTGGCTCCACGTGTGATTGGGTGGCGGGCAGAATGGGGACAACTTGGCTGTGGCTCCACGAGAGGGGAAGAGGCAGGGAGATGGGCTGTAGTTGGCACAGCAAATGGAGGAACCAGCAACCTGGACTCAACGTGAAATTGAAGAGCAGAGGAGGGGGGAAATCAGCCAGGCAGTTTGGAGGAAGTGGGGGCAGTTATTGGAAGGATGTGGGGGGAGGCTTTCACGTGGGAATGAGAGAAATGAGAGGGGCTTATTTGCTGAGTGTGAGTGAGGGTGGTGGAGATTAATTTTAGGAGTTGTGCCTAAAATTAAGGAGAGAGGGGAAAGTAGGAAAGTGGGGTAGTTATGGAGGTGGTAATGGATGGTGGAGGTGGTTGCCGGCTGGGTGGAGGTTAGTGGTGACTGGAGGTGGCCGTCGATGGTGGTGGCCGCCGGAGCTATTTTCCGTCGATCGCCGGAAAATACAAAATGAAGGGAAATTGATATGGGAGATGTAGGAGGATCACCGGAGACGTATTCCGGTGATCGCCGGAGATGGGATTTGTGGGTAAAGATGGCTGTTTTTGTGGAGATCTTTATAGGTGGCTGTTAAGTGGGGGAGATTGATGTGGTGGCCGGTGGCTGTTTTGGAGGTGGAGAGGGGAAGGTTTTGTGGAGGGGGTGGGCTGCTGCAGTTGGAGTCGGAGGAGGGGAAGTCCCTTTGAGGGGGGGGGGGGGGGGGGGGGGGGGGGGGGGGGGGGGGGGGGGGGGGGGAGAGGGGGCGGCTGTAGCTTGTGGTGGAGGAGGAGGAGGGGTGGTGGAGTGGCCGGCCAAGGGAAATGGGAGAGAGGAGGTAGACCCGAGCTTCGCACCCGGGGTTCGGCTTCGGCACCGAGTTGACCAAAGAATGGGCTTCAATACTCCATTCTTCAATGCCTAAAATGAGAGCCCTCGCCCTCTATTTATAGACTCTAGGAGGCAACGAACGACTATGATTGACCGATCGTCCCGACTCAAAAATACATAAAAATACAACTCGAAATAAAAAATGACAAGAACAAAAACGGCTACGATCGTCGATCCACATAAAATGAATGGTTCCGATTCCCCATCAATTAGGCTCGAGCTCGGCTCGAAATAAAGCTCGAGCTCCTCGAGCTTGACATGCTCGAGTTCGAGTCGAGTTTTTTTCAAGCCGGCTCGTCGAGCTCTCGAGCAGGCACGACTCAACTTGCACCCATAACCTTAAAGAGCAACACATCAGAAGAAAGAAGACTAGCAACACGCTAAAGAACAGGCTCGCCGAGTAACTGGAGGAGTATTAAGACCAGCCGTAGAAGATTGACGTCAACCACAGACAGGATCGATGTTAGCAGAGGAATACAGGATCATCGACGACAAAGGAAGACTGGATCGTTGTCAACAAAGGAAGACGCAACCACAAACATGATCGACATCAGCCGCAGACGAGATCGACGTCGGTAAGAAAGGCCCAGGAATATCCTCTAAAGGAGATCGACTTCTAGCTATAGGCCGGAATCGAAAAAGGAAAGAACGATGACAACCATAATCAATGCCGAGCACAGGATGCCTCTTCTTCGTCGTGCACTACAAAGAAGACATCAGATGGCTAGGGCACACAATTCCTACGAGAGAGCTCTCATACCATGTAGTAAATATGAACAATGCATAATATCATTAAGCAAAGCAAGGAATATATATACAGTTACATGGGGGGGGGGGGGGGGGGGGGGGGGGGGGGGGGGGGGGGGGGGGGGGGGGGGGGGGGGGGGGGGGGGGGGGGGGGGGGGGGGGGGGGGGGGGGGGGGGGGGGGGGGGGGGGGGGGGGGGGGGGGGGGGGGGGGGGGGGGTTGGAAGATTGATCTACTTAAAGACTAAATATGCAACGGATTGTTCTCAAGCTCCTCTTCCCGGCTCCTTGCCGACAAAGAAAATAGTAGAGACTTAGGATGGTACTGCAGATCATGGAGTGGATGTCAAGGTTGAGGACAAAGAGTTGTCCATCCTTGCTGGCGGTGATGCCTTCCTACCTTTTTTGTCATAGGGGATTAAGATATAGAAGCCATCTTTGACGAGCAACTCCAATAAATTTCTTGGCTTGAAAATGAGATTCGATGGTCAGCTTCACACCAAAGCTCTAACATTGGATTTTTATTTTCCCATAATCTTAAGCTCGTCAGAGGAAGAGTTGTATGATATGTTGAAGGAGAAGCTATGGAGGGTAGAGAGTGGGTTGAGATCAGAGGACAGGAAATTATAGGAGATGTCAAAATGGCGAGCTTGCCCAGACGAAAAACTTACGGGGGAGGTTTTTCGAGACACAATTACACTTGACCGAGGGAAATTCCAAGTGCAGGGAGGCGATCGAGCTCTGATTGGATGTCCTTGGAGAAAGAGGTTGTTATGGCCCCGCTTGGTCGTGTATATCGCAGACCTTTATCTAGTCTGTTTTATTTTACTATGCGCTTTTGATCCTTCGTGTCTAAGCCCAAGCAGGGGGCATTTTTGGTGTGACCTTTTAATACCCGGGTGGGGGGAACCAAGAAAGGGGAGGACAAGTCTTCGACTCCAGCGATCCAACCAGCGCCAAATCAAATACTATTTCTCTCTCTCTCTAACCCTCTTCTATTTTCACGACCCGCCCCAACCAGCGCCCTAGCTGCTAGCAACCGCCCCCCCCCCCCCCCCCCCCCCCCCCCCCCCCCCCCCCCGCCGACGCACGCTGCAAGCAACCGCCGCCATCCATAGCTCCCCGTGGCTCCAAGAAGGTCTCCTCCTCCGCCCTCGAGGACTTCCCGCCTCTTCCCCCTTGCACGCGCTCTCAATCTAGAGCCCGTAACAACTTGGTATCAGAGGGAACTCTCCTTCCGTCAACCCTACCTCCGGATCTGCTGCCTGCGGCCCCGATCGACTCTCCCCTGACCGGCCCTGCTCCGTCCTGCCGCCTCCGTCCCGATCTGCTCCGCCTCCGCTCCGACCTGCTCCTCCCCGAACACTCTCTGCCAGCCCTACTCCACAGCGCGTTCTTCTCGGCTCCTCCATCGACGGGGGCCCCTTGCTCGCTGCCTCTACTGGGCTGCTACCCGCCGCCGGTCCAGCCGTCCTCCAGCCCCTTCGATGCTGACAACGCTCCAGCAATGGCCGAACCGCCCTCTCTCTCTCAAATCTTTGAATCCCTTGCTAAGCTCCTAGCAGATAACAACACTGCCCTCATCAGCACCATCACGGCCCAGTTTGCGGCTAACCGACAGGCCCAACAGGCAGCGGGCTCCTCCAATGACGTGCCGATCCCGCCAACTCCGCCGGAGGTTTTCCAAACGCGACAAGAGGGCAACGGGGTGCAACGATACGTGCGGCTAGACTTTCCCATATTCGATGGCCACGAAGACCCCTTGGCCTGGCTCTCTCGCTGTGAGCAGTTCTTCGCCCATCAACGCACCCCTTGGGAAGAATGACTCAATATTGCTTCCTTTCACCTGATGGGCCCCGCCCAACTTTGGTTTTCCCAACTGCTACGGGGAAACCACTCCTAACATGGGAGGATTTCAAAGTGAGCTGCACCCTTCGCTTCGGACCACCCCTCCACATCAATACCTTGGGGGATCTCATTTCTCTCCGGCAGACCGGTCCGATTGACGAGTACCTCGAGCAGTTTCAGGTCCGCCTGGCCCGCACTCCTTCGGTTCTTCCGACACAGCAGGTGCCCATCTTCACGGCGGGACTCCATGAGCGCCTACGCATGGACGTGGAATTTCAGGCCCCCGCATATCTGACGACTGCAATGAGCTTGGCTCGCATCTGCGAGAAGCGTTTGCTCTTGGATCGGCCCCATCTACATCACCCAAACACTGAAGGGCCCAGTCGTACCCCGCGCCCTCTGGACCGCGATGCCGACCGTTCCACCACCATTCGTCGACTGTCTACACAAGAGATGATTGACCGTCGTGCTAAGGGCCTCTGTTACAACTGCGACGAGCCATTTTTCCGTGGACATCGCTGCAAGCGCCTCGTCTGGTTGGAGGTAGACGACCCTGCCGCAGAACGGGATGCTGACACGGACACAGGGGATCCGACGCCGACCGGCACCACAGAACAAACTTGAGGGCAAGCTTGTCGACGGGCGGGGAGGAGATGTTATGGCCCCGCTTGGTCGTGTATATCGCAGACCTTTATCTAGTCTATTTTATTTTACTATGCGCTTTTGATCCTCCGTGTCTAAGCCCAAGGAGGGGGCATTTTTGGTGTGACCATTTAATACCCGGGTGGGGGGAACCAAGAAAGGGGAGGACAAGTTATTTTTAATTTATCTATTTCTCTCTCTCTCTCTCTAATTCCCTATCTCTCTCTCTCTAACCCTCTTCTATTTTCACGACCCGCCCCAACCAGCGCCCTAGCCGCTACCCCTCTTCGACTCCCGCGATCCCGCAATGTCGCCCCCGTCGTCGCACGCTGCAAGCAGCCGCCGCACAGCTGCCCCCCCCCCCCCCCCCCCCCCCCCCCCCGTCGACGCACGCTGCAAGCAACCGCCGCTAGCCATAGCTCCCCGTGGCTCCAAGAAGGTCTCCTCCTCCGCCCTCGAGGACTTCCCGCCTCTTCCCCCTTGCACGCGCTCTCAATCTAGGGCCCGTAACAGAGGCATTGCCAAGATTAAGCACTTTGATATTCGTGGTTACATCGGTGTTGTTACTGTTCATCAGCTCTCTTGTCATTATGTGTGCACCTATATGTCTTTACAGGTTTTACAAGTAGTTTTACTTTTGGGCGATGATATTCGCAGATCAGATTTAGCTATTCGCACCCCTAATTTAAAAAATTTAGACCATATTTTATTAATCCAAAATACATAATCGCACCCCACCCCCTCATTCTCATGCCCGAACAGGACTCCCCCCAACTTCACGCCTCTCCCATCGCCTGATCCGTACTGCCGCTGCTCATGGCCCTATTTACGGCTAGTGAACTCCCTCCTCCACCTGCTTGCGTTCATATCTCCCGTGTTGTCCGTTGGTGAGTCCTTTTCCTTCATTTCTCTCCTCTTTTTTCTCCCCTAAAAGCTAGGGTTTCTCAAATCTCCCTTAAATCATTTGTTGTAGGTTTTAAAAGTTTCTATTTGAACTTTTTTCTCTCGGGTGGATGCTCAAAGTGAATTATTCTCCACCATTTTGCCATTTTTTGTCCTAAACCTTAGAGATTCTCAAAATTCTCTAAGTTTTTTTTGTAGGTTTTGATTGCTTAAAATCACTTAATTGTTCATGAAAAATTTAAGAGTTGTGATCTTTGATGGTATATATAATCCCTATATTAAATTTAATTTTTTTAGGTTATTTGAATTTTTTAAACCAGCCTATGCCGGTCCAAAGCCCGGATGAAAAATGACAAGGGTTGTGTTAGGTAGACGTCCAGCATAAAATTTAGTCACTCTTATGAATACGGATCATTTGAGAAATTGTGCAAAAGCTAGGTTGTTCCTCCTAAGGAATGCGTCGTATGGTCCGAATGTGGCGTCTTGGCAAGGACCGCTACATCTCCAAGATTTGGGTGTAGTGTTAAATATGCAAGAGTCCTCGTCGTATGGTCCGAATGAGGCGACTTGGCAAAGACCGCTGCTCCTCCAAGAGGACTTGGGCGTAGTGTTAAATAGGCAAAAATCCTCACATATTAGACGTCCTTGGAAAGTATATCGTAGGATTTGTGACCGACTTAGGTTTGGAAGTTGGAATATAGATACACTAATGGGAAAATCGATGGAATTAGTGGATACGATGATTAGGAGAAGGATAAATATCTTGCGTCTGCAAGAGACTAGATGAGTGAGTGAGAAAACTAAATTTTTAGACAATTCAAAATTTAAATTATGGCGCACAGGAAAAAATAAAACAAGGAATGAAGTAGGTATTATTGTGAATATTACTTGGAGGGATGTTGTTGGGGTAAGTAGATAATGTGATAGAGTTTTAGCTCTTAAATTGGTCATAAGAAAGGAAATTACTAATGTGATTAGTGCTTATGCACCACAAGTATGATTAAGTGGAGCTATTAAAGTGCAATTTTGGGAAGACTTAGATGATTTAGTAAAGGAAATCCCACAAAGAGAGAAGATTTTCATAGGAGGAGACTTAAATAGACATGTAGAGAAGGAAAATACAGATTAAACATCCATTCATGGAGGATTTGAGTATGAAGAAATAAATGAAGAAGGAAGAATCATTTTAGACTATGTCATAGCACATAAGCTAATTGTGACAAATACACTTTTCATGAAGAGAAAAGAACATTTAATTACGATTAAAAAAGGACCAGATAAGTTACAAATTGATTATTTTATGACTCGCAAAATAGATAAAATAATTTGTAAGGATTGCAAAGTCATACCAGAAGAAAGTTTGACAACACAACATAGGTTAGAGGTGTTGGACGTGCAAATTAAATATAATAAATTTAAGACAAGGACAAAAGTGTTGTCAAAAAATTCGGTGGTGGAACTTGAAGATGGAAAAACAGGTTGCTTTCAAGACAACAGTTATTGAACAACTAGTTGATGACCCTATGTTGATTCTAATGTCTCATGGGAAGTTATGTTTTCACATTTAAGGATAAGTGGAAAGAACGTACTTGGAGAATCAAAAAGTCGTGCGCCCCAAATAAAGAATCTTGGTGGTGTTAAGAGGAAGTGCAAGACAAAGTGAAGGGAAAAAAGGGACAACTATAAAACACTCTACGTTTGTAGGAATGATGAAAACTTGACAAGGTATAAAATAGCAAAGAAAGAAGCTAAACATGCAGTAAGTAAATCAAGAAGTCAAGCTTATAAAGAATTTTATAAGCGACTAAATACCAAAGATGGAGAGTATGACATATATAAAATTTCTCGAGCTAGAGAGAGAAAGACAAGAGATTTAAGCCAAGTTAAATGCATAAAAGATAAAACAAATACAGTTTTGACGGATGATGTGACAATTAAAGAGCGATGAAAAAGATACTTTTATCAACTCTATAATGAAACAAAAGACAATGAACTGAACTTGGAAGAGTTAAGTAAATCGGAGAAGTATAGGAGCATAACATTTTATCGCAAAATTCAAGTATGAGAGGTAAATGATGCTATAAAGATGATGAAAAATGGAAATGTGGTTGAGCCAGACGATATACTAATCGAAGTATGAAAATATCTAGGGAAAGAACGAAATTTGTGGCTTACATGTTTCTTCAATAAGATACTGAAGTTAAAGAGAATGTCAGACCAATGGAAAGAAAGTATCTTGGTACCTTTGTATAAAGAACAAAGAAGATATACAAAATTGTGTTAATTACATAAGAATTAAATTAATGAGTCATACCATGAAACTATGAGAACGAGTAATAGAAAGAAGAGTAAGACGAGAGACTAACATCTTGGAGAATCAAATTGAATTTATGTCAGGGCAGTCGACCATGGAAGCTATTCATCTCTTGAGGAGACTCATTGACAACAAGATTTGCATATGCTCTTTATCGATCTTGAGAAGGCTTATGATAAGGTTCCAACTTCTAAGAGAGATCTAACGATATGTATACAAATTCAGTGACGAGGGTGAGGACATCTGGAGGATTAACACATGAATTCCCTATCACTGTTGGCTTACATCAAGGTTCAACTTTAAGCCCTTATCTCTTTACCCTTATCTTAGATGTGCTCACCGGACATATCCAACAAGCAATACCTTGGTGTTTATTGTTTGCGAATGATATCATTTGGGTCGATGAGACGTGCGAGGGTGTAAACGCGAAACTTGAATCTTAGCGAGACACTTTAGAAAAGAAGGATTTTAGGTTGAGCAAGGCAAAGATGGAGTACATGGAGCTTAAATTTAGCAGTGCAAGAAGGATGGATGACTTCGTTACTAAGTTGGGTGATCAAAATATTTCCCACAGTGAGTGCTTTAAATATCTTGGATCGATAGTTCAAAAAGATGGAGGTATTGATAAAGATGTGATGCATAGAATCCAAGCAAGTTGGTTGAAGTGGAGTGGCGTGTCAGGGATCTTATGTGATCGTAAAGTACCATTAAAACATAAAGGCAAGTTTTACTGTACTGCTATTAGACCAGCGATGCTCTATGGTTCTGAGTGTTGGGCAGTGAATTGTGTACATGAACAAAAAATGGGAGTTGCGGAGATGAGAATGCTTAGGTGGATGTGTGGACACACGAGACTGGATAAAATTAGGAATGAATGTATCAGAGATAAGACATGAGTGACACCAATTGCAGAGAAGATGCGAGAAGCTCAGCTGAAATGGTTTTAACACATACAAAGGAGACCATTAGAGGCACCTGTTAGGCGTTGTGAGTATTCAGTCACTAGGCATGTTAAACTAGGGAGGGATAGACCAATGAAGACTTGGAATGAAACTATAAGGAAAGAAATGTACTTACGCATTAGTGAGATTATGTTACGGACGTGCACGTCGACGAGACGCCATGGCGGGTCTACACGCGAAGGAAGACGACGACGGGTCCGTCTGGAGGAGGAGAGGCTGAAGACGGGATGATGGTTTGATTATTTTATTGCTATTCGCATTCTGTTATTTCAAATTATGTATGTGTACGCTATTATTTTAAGTGCTTTCGCTATCCGCACCCCGCGCCTATAAGGGGTAGTGTTGTACCCTTTTGGATTATCTTTGGATGAATGTGATTTAGGGTTGCTCCCTAGTCTCTCCCTCAATCTTTTTTTCTCCTCTTTCTCTGCTCTCCTCCATCGGCCCTCCCCCTCGTTGGATTCCTCCCCGGGTATCGTAATAGTTGGTCCGACCTGTCGGAGTCGAACCAGACGGACCCGTCGTCGTCTTCCTTCGCGTGTAGACCCACCACGACGTCTCGTCGACGTGCGCATCCTTAACAATACCACCGTCTAGAAAATGTGCCAATACCCCGGGTATCGTAATATTTGGTCCGACCTGCCGAAGTCGAACCAGACGGACCCGTCCTCGTAATCAGCAAACCGGCGACGGAAATCATCCCGAGGAAGCCATGTAGCATCGGAGTCTGGGTGATTAGCCCACGCAACCAAAATTTCCTCTGAAGTGGGGTCTCCCGGCAGAAGGCAGCGGCGATCGAGTATCTTGGCCGGGTAATACGGTGCCTTGCCGGCGAGATCGGCGTCGGACGGAATGTGATTCGTGGTGGCGTGATTGCCCACCGCACGGAGTAACTCAGAAACGTGGAAGACCGGGTGTATGCGGCTCTCGGCGGGGAGGCAGAGGCGGTAGACGGCCGCTCCGATACGCGCCAGTATCTCAAATGGGCCAAAGAACCGTGGGGCTAGCTTCGGGCATGGCCTGCGGGCTACAGACAGCTGGCGGTATGGGTGCAATTTGATGAACACCTTCTCCCCAACCAAAAAGAGAGGTCGCGACGCTTCTTGTTCGCAAAGGACGACATCTTCTGTTGGGCCCGTAAGAGGTGATGCTTCAAGTGGTCCAGGATGGTGTCACGGTCCTGCAGGGCGGTGGCCAAACACTCGACCTGGAACTCTCCCGGCAGATGGCGGAGAATAGAGAGTGGTAGCCGGCCATAGACAGCCTCGAAAGGAGTGGTGTCTGCGGCGTGGTGGTAGGTGGTGTTGTATGAGTACTCGGCCCAACAGATCCACTTGGCCCATCCGCGGGGCTGCTCCCCCACAAAACAGCAGAGGTACGTCTCCAAGAAGCGGTTGAGAACCTCGGACTGGTTATCTGTCTGTGGGTGGTAAGCGATGCTCATGCGGAGGCGAGTACACTGTAGCCGGAAAAGTGTGGACCAGAAAGTGCTCAAGAAAAGCGGATCCGATCGCCCACGGTCGACCGAGGAAACCCATGAAGGCGTACGACGCCGCTGATGAAGCTGACCGCAACTATGGCGGCGAAGTATGGGTGACGAAGGGGAATAAAATGGCCGATATTTGGACAGTTTGTCCACCATGACCAAGATACAATCGAATCACTGGGAGCGCGGTAGCCGAGTTAATGAAGTCCATGTCCACGTCCTCCCAAACGCGGTCCGGAATGGGAAGAGGCTGAAAGAGGCTGGCTGGAAATGCTGCCTCGTACTTGGCCTTCTAGCAGACCAGACAGGCGGCCTCGAATGCCTTGATCCGTCGGAACATGTGGGGCCAGTAGAGAGAGGCCGCTAAACGGCGGTAGGTACGGAAGGCCCCGGCGTGCCCTCCGGAGGGCGAAGCATGAAACTCGGCGAGGAGGCGGGGAATGCTCGGTGAAGAGGGCGATAAAGCAAGGCGGCTCATAAAGAACAGGCGGCCCCCTACAAGCGAGTATGGTGAATGGGCGGTGGCGTTCGTGAAGAGCGTCGTCTAAATCCCGGATAGGACGGGGTCGGCCTCATCCTCGTGCTGGATGGTCGCCACGTCTTCCCACACCGGCCGAGAGATGGCCGTGAGCTCTGGCGACTGGCTCCGTCAAGAGAGGGCATCAATCGCTCGGTTTGCCCTCCCAGGGCAGAACTCGATGGTGAAATCATAGACCAGGAGTGTGGCCACCATACTTGCTCGGCGGGAGTTGCGATCTTCTGCTGGAGGTAGCGGAGACTGTGGTGGTCGGTGCGGACCACGAAGGGGCGGCCCAATAGGTATGGGAGACAATGCTGAACGGCGAGGACAAGGCCCATGAACTCGTTCTCATATGCGGAGCGACTGCGGATAGTGCTGGAGAAAGCGCGACTGAATTAGGGGATCGGCCGTCCGGCCTGCATTAGTACGGCTCCCACCCCGGTGCCCGATGCGTCACACTCCACTAGGAACTACAGAGAGAAATCTGGCATGGCCAGCACCGGCCCGCGGACTAGGGCCTACTGAAAGGCGGCCCGGCCGTCCAATGAAAAGGGCACTCCTCTGACTTCTTCAGGAGCTGCGTGAGGGGCCGAGCTAGAGCCCCGTACCCTTGGATGAAACGTCGATAGTATCCCGTCAGACCAAGGAATCCTCGGACGTCCCGCAGGGATGTAGGAGTCGGCCAATGAAGGACCGCCGCAATCTTCTCCTCGTCCATGGAGACCCCTCGGGCCGAGATGGTGTGGCCGAGGTATCTCACTTACGACGCCCCAAAGGAGCACTTCTTCGGGTGGAGCTTGAGGTGATGGCGCTGGATGGTAGTCAGAGTGAGGCGGATGTGCTGAAGATGATCCAGTCAGGAAGAACTGTATACCAAAATGTCATAAAAAATACGAGAACGTGTCGACGAAGTACACACTGAAAATATTGTTCATCGTCGCCAAAGGGCATGACCAAGAACTCGTAGTGACCGTCGTGCGTCCGGAAGGTGGTGTTGGCGATCTCCTCGGGCCGTACACGGATTTGGTGATAGCCCGCTCGAAGGTCCAGCTTGGTGAAGAATATGGCGCCGTGGAGCTCATCCAGAAGCTCCTGAATAACTGGGATCAGGTACCTGTCTGGAACGGTGACCTTGTTGAGATCCCGGTAGTCCACGCAAAACCGCCAACTACCGTTCTTCTTCCGGACCAGGAGGACCGGGCTGGAGAAGGGGCTCGCACTGGGGTGGATGAGGCCCCCCATCAACATCTCATGGACCAACCGCTCGATCTCGTCCTTCTGCACATGGCCGTAGCGGTAAGGGCGTACCGACACCGCCGCAGTACCGGGTTGGAGGGGAATTGCGTGATCAGTCGGGCGAGCCGGAGGGAGGCCGGTCGGGTCCTCAAAGATGTCATCGAACTCGAGCTATCTGAGGGTGACGGCGCGGTGGACACCGCCTCACCTAATTTTCACCGCTTGGAGCTGCCCTGTTTCTCGGTTGGCGGCATCTCAGGCCCTCAGACCATGAAGTTGGCAGGCACGTTGTGTGATCGGGTCATTGTGGTCATGGTGGACAATGGTGCGAGTCACAACTTCCTCTCAGCCCAGTTGGCGCACCAGCTTCAGCTTCCCTTGGTTCCCTCTCCTGACTTTACAGTCTGCCTGGGCGATGGCCGCCGCCGACCGACCCACGGGTGTTGCACCGCTCTATCCCTGACGGCGGGTCCTGCCCGGTGACCGCACACTTCTACGTTTTCGGCCTCGAAGGTATTAACGCCATTCTGGGAGTGGCTTGGCTCCGCACGCTCGGCGAAGTGCGGGTCAACTGGGACGATATGACCATGCAGTTCCTCCAGGAGGGCCAGACGTGCTTCCTGGTGGGCGATTCCGCTCTGCTTCGCTCTCCGGACTCCGCCCGTGCGATTCAGCTGACGTCGACTATTCCGCATGGCTTTGGCCGCTCTCCGTTGCGGCATTGCCGCCTCGTTCACACCCGACCGACCTTCAGGCGTAACTCACCGCATTCGATGACATCTTTGAGGCCCCGACCGGCCTCTGATGCAACCATCGGTGCATCCAAGGACGCGTGATATCATCATGCGCCAGTTATATCTTTATTATTTGTATTTTTCGTCATTTTCATGCACCAATATTATTTTGAGTTCCGGCTCATCGGCTTGACCACCCGGAGAGATCCTGAATAAAAAGTCCGGTAATTTTTATAGCTAGGACATAAGAGGCAAGTTTAATTTATTTAGGGACACAAATTTAAATCAGAGAAAAATCAAACTCAAGAGAATACTGCAAAAAATCATCAAAATGGAATGTATTTGAATTGGTGGGAAGAATGTTAGGAAATATATTGTCAGGGAAAGTCTTTGAAATCGGAGCCCAGCAATAAAGTCAGAGAATCCACCTATTAAAAAATTATTTGGAAAGTTGTTGTTTGGAAATATTAATTTGGCAATGATTCAATTCATGAAGGCAACATTGCCCTATATTAAGGGCCCACCTTGAAGAGAAAAAGGAAGCCCGGACATAATATTGAGGAAACAATTCCAGAAAATTGTTTCCTTGGTAATCCGGTTGGCTCACTGTTCATGTTACGAACTCCATTGGATCTTTTGTTGATCGACAACTGTTGTTGTTGTTTCCTCCCAAACAACCCTCTTTTGCCTGAAGATCGCCTTCCCCGACGGTGAGGCTGTCGCTCACAACACCGGTTTCTGCCAGCGAACAAGACAAGTCGTTCCAGCACCCCACCGGAGCATCCCGACTGCCTTCCTCACGTCAACCTGCAAGGCCGCCATCAACCTTGTCTGGTGACTACCTCGCTCTGAGGCTTTCTTCCCCAGGGATTGACGTCGACAACAACACTTTTCCTCCGTCATTCATCGGCTGGTGTCCACCCATGTGCCACTTTGTTTGAATTGGCCGCTCCTAGTCGTAGCTTGCGACATGCTTTGGGTAACTCTAAAAATTAACGGCTTTATTAAAATCCAAACGTCGAAAACGATTTGCACACGAAAATTTTGATTTGGCCCGCTCTGCCTATTTTCAAAATTAAAATCGGTCACATAAAAATATCTTATTTCAAAACACTATTTTTGGTTTACATTAGCCTCCCTCCGGCTCGCCCGACTGATCACGTCATTCCCCTTCAACCTGGTACAACGGCGGTGTCGGTACGCCCTTACCGCTATACGACCATGTGTAGAAGGACGAGATCGAGCGGCTAGTCCATGAGCTGTTGATGGGGGCCTCATCCGCCCCAGTGCGAGCCCCTTCTCCAGCCCGGTCCTCTTGGTCCGGAAGAAGGGCGGTAGCTGGCGATTTTGCGTGGACTACCGGGAGCTCAACAAGGTCACCATTCCGGACAGGTACCCGATCCCAGTTATTCAGGAGCTTCTGGACGAGCTCCACATCGTCATATTCTTCACCAAACTGGACCTCCGAGCGGGTTATCACCAGATCCGTCTACGGCCCGAGGACATCACCAAGACCGCCTTTTGGACGCACAACAGTCACTACGAGTTCTTGGTCATGCCCTTTGGCCTGGCCAACGCACTGGCCACCTTCGAGGCGTCGATGAACGACATTTTCAGAGCGGTACTTCGTCGACACGTTCTCCTTTTCTATTACATTTTGGTATACAGTTCTTCCTGGCAGGATCACCTTCAAGACGCCCGCCTCACTCTGACTACCATCCGGTGACATCACCTCAAGCGTCGGAAGTGAGCTACCTCGGCCACACCATCTCAGCCCGAGGGGTCGCCATGGACGAGGAGAAGATTGCGACGGTCCTTCATTGGCCGACTCCTACATTCCTGCGGGACATCTGAGGATTCCTCAGCCTGACGGGATACTATCGCCGTTTCAACCAAGGATACGGGGCTCTAGCTTGACCCCCCACACAGCTCCTGAAGAAGTCGGAGGAGGGCCCTTTTCAGTGGACGGCCGCGGCCACCGCCACCTTTGCCACCCTTCAGCAAGCCCTAGTCCGCGGGCCGGTGCTGGCCATGCCAGATTTCTCTCTGTCGTTCCTAGTGGAGTGTGACGCATCGGGTGTCGGGGTGGGAGCCGTACTCATGCAGGTCGGACGACCGATAGCCTACTTCAACCGCGCTTTCTCCAGCACTGTCCGCAGCCGCTACGCATATGAGAACGAGCTCATAGGCCTCGTCCTCGCCGTTTAGCATTGGTGCCCATATCTGTTGGGCCGCCCCTTCGTGGTCCACACCGACCACCACGGTCTTTGCTACCTCCTCCAGCACAAGATCGCAACTCCCTCCCAGCAAGTATGGGTGGCCAAATTCCTGGGCTATACTTTCACCATCGAGTTCCGCCCGGGGAGAGAAAACCGAGCGGCTGATGCCCTCTCTTGATGGAGCCAGTCGCCAGAGCTCACAACCATCTCTCGGCCGGTGTGGGAAGACGCGGCCACCATCCAGCACGAGGTTGAGGCCGACCTCGTCCTATCTGGGATTCAGACGACGTTCATCGCAGACGTCACCGCCCATCCACCATTCTCGCTTGTAGGGGGCCGCCTGTTCTTCAAAGGCCGCCTTGCTCTAGCACCCTCTTCACCGAGCATTCCCCGCCTCCTCGCCGAGTTTCATGCTTCGCCCTCCGAAGGCACGCCGGGGCCTTCCGTACCTACCGCCGTTTAGCGGTCTCTCTCTACTGGCACCACATGTTCCGATAGGTCAAGACATTCGTGGTCGCTTGTCTGGTCTTCCAGAAGGCCAAGTACGAGGCAACATTTCCAGCCGGCCTCCTTCAGCCTCTTCCCATTCCGGACCGGGTTTGGGAGGACGTGGCCATGGACTTCATTACTCGACTACCGCGCTCCCAGGGATTCAATTGTATCTTGGTCGTGGTGGACAGAGTGTCCAAATACGGTCATTTTATTCCCCTTCGTCACCCCTACACCGAGGTCACAGTTGCGGACAACTTTATCAGCGACGTCGTACACATTCACGGGTTTCCTCGGTCGATCGTGAGCGATTGCGATCTGCTTTTCTTGAGCACCTTCTAGTCCACACTTTCCCGGCTACAGGGTACTCGCCTCCGCATGAGCACCGCATACCACCCACAGACAGATGGCCAGTCTGAGGTCCTAAACCGCTGCTTGGAGACGTACCTTTGCTGTTTTGTTTGTGTGTGTGTGTGGGGGGGGGGGGGGGGGGGGGGGCAGTCCCGCGGATGGGCCAAGTGGCTCTGTTGGGCAGAGTACTCCTACAACACCGCCTACCACCACGTCGCAAGCAGCACTCCGTTCGAGGTTGTTTATGGCCGACCACCACCCTCTATTCTCCGTCATCTGCCAGGAGAGTGTCAGGTTGAAAGTTTGGCCACCGCCCTGCAGGACCGTGACACCATCATGGACCACTTGAAGCATCACCTCTTACGGGCCCAACAAAAGATGTCATCCTTTGCGAACAAGAAGCGGCGCGACCTCTCCTTTCAGGTGGGGGAGAAGGTATTCATCAAACTACATCCATACCGCCAGCTGTCTGGGCCCGCAGGCCATGCCCGAAGCTAGCCCCATGGTTCTTTGGCCCATTTGAGATACTGGAGCGTATCGGGGCGGTCGCTTACCGCATCCGCCTCCCCGCCGAGAGCCGCATACACCGGGTCTTCCATGTTACGGACGTGCACGTCGACGAGACGCCGTGGCGGGTCTTCACGGGAGGGAAGACGAGGACTTGATTATTTTATTGCTATTCACATTCTGTTATTTCATATTATGTATGTGTACACTTTTATTTTTAAGTGCTTTCGCTATCCGCACCCCACGCCTATAAGGGGTGGTATTGTACCCTTTTGGATTATCTTTGAATGAATGTGTTTTAGGGTTGCTCCCTAGTCTCCCTCTCAATTCCTTTTTCTCCTCTTTCTCTCCTCTCCTCCGCCGGCCCTCCCCCTCGCCGGATTCCTCCCCGGGTATCGTAATAGATTATGACTAAAGATAGGGCACAATGGCGACAGAGGATCCATATAGCCGACCTCACTAAAGTGGGATAAAGGCTTGAGCGTTGTTGTTAATTGATTTTTTTTTAAAAAATTTCTTCAATAAATTTTGCAAATTTTTTTCTTCAGATTATTGATACCATATAGAGTGGGATAAAGGCTTGAGTGTTGTTGTTGTATTGATAACATATAAGTGTTGTTGTATTGATAACATATAAATGGTGTCATTGTCTATCCAACACTTGCATTTGGGTAATATCTGAAAGCATTATATTGTAATACCTTCAACTCTCAAATTTTTGTTTACCTTATGTTTTTATGTGCCTTATTGTATAGTACTTATATGTTATTATTGTCTTTCTGTGTGCTTATGTTAGATTAAAATGAATTCAGAGGATATTAAGTTGTTGGAAAATGTAAAAAGTTCTCTGAGACATCCTGGTAGATGTTCAAATGCATTTTTGCACAAACTAGAATTTTCCTAGTAAAGAAGGGTTAGTTGCACGGGCTCGTAATACTGCAAAAAATTTGGGGTTTGTTATCATTATTTTTAGAACAGATAAGCTTACCGCCAGAGCAAAACCTAGGTAATTCTAGGCTGTGATAGAACCGACAGTTCTCGTGATAGCCAAAACAAGAAATTGCGGGTAAAGAAAAATATTAGAAAGTCAAGTTCTAAACGGTGTGAATGTAAGTTTGCACTTAAAGGAGGTAGAGAAGATAGCAATGAATGGAAGGAAGGTAAAGGTCAAGTATGGTTTTCACAATCATGAAATTGTTCATCTAGAAGCACACCCATATGCCGGTAGGTTAGATGATAATGAGCAGAAGATCGCCTAGAAGATGTATATTGTTGAAGTTAATCCAAGCAAAATATTGTCCGCGTTGAAGAAAATAAACACTGAAAATACAACAGCTATTAGAACTATATAATGAGAAGGCCAAGTGGTACCAAACTGAATTAGAAGGTGGAACTCCAATTCAATATTTGACTATTTGTTGAAATGCATTAGTGAATATGGGTACATTAGCTTTAATCAAGTGAATGAGGCAACTAAAAATTTGGAAAGTTTGTTATTTGCTCATCCAACTTCGGTTTGATTGAGTAGCATGATTTCAAATACATTTATGATTTATTTCACTTACAAGATCAACCGTTATCGGTTCCCATTACTTTGCTTAATATGTGTGACATCCACAAATCAATCATTTTTTCTCTGGCTTTGAGTTTATGCCTAATGAAACAGAAGCAAGTTATAAATGGGCTCTAGAATGTTTCAAGTTTATGTTTGATGAAAATGTTTTGCCTAATGTATTTGTTACGGATCGGGAGATTGCTTTGATGAACGCAATGAAATTTGTGTTCCCTCAAGCTGAAAATATTCCATGTCAAGTTCATATAAATTGGAATATTTTGACGCATTGCAAGAAGTATTTTAAACATGACAAAGAATATGATAAGTGTTGGAACCGAGAATCGGCCCAACGAAGAGTTCGGACCCTTGAAAGGGGGCAGCTAACACTTACTGATCCCACGGAGGAACCTGACCGAAAACTTAGAGCTAAAAACCGACCCTTGGCTACAATGTGGAGGCCCCACCACACACCCGAAAGATCTTTAGAGCGCTTCACCTCCTAAGCTAAAACTGAAGTCGAGCACCTTGGAGAGCTGAAGGAGCTAACGAAAGGCGTCCTAAGGAGAAGCAAAAGATCTGGAATGCTCTCCAAAGGTGCCCTTCAGGGTCTATTTATAACTTTTCTTTACTGGTCTGCTGATAGCGCAACTCCGTCTTTTTGTTTTGCTATACGCACCCCAAATTGGTCAGTTAACAACCAAACTCCGCTGTTCTGGAGAGCTATTAGCAGCCCACCAAGGGTATCAGGGTAAATTCACCTGTAGACTCTTGCTGGGCGAGTGGCCCGTGAAGGCGTCACTCGCCTTTCTCCCTGCGAGCTGGGCTTGCGAGATCACCTCTTGCGAGTGGAGGCGAGTCCCCACTCGCCTCGCCAGACTGGTACTGCGAGACCTCACTTGACTCGCTCTGGCTAAATGCACCCCAGAGCGATGCTAGGCTGTCTCGCCTCGCCATGCGCCACTAGCGAGATCGGCTTTCTGATTCGCCTCGCTTCGCCTTGGCCGGATGCTCGCCGCGAGTCGGCGAGTACTCTTTGACCTGCCTATAGTCGATTTCCCTTTTCATCCCCTTGGCGAACACTGGATTGTACAATAAGTACTTCCTGTGTGGACGAAGTACCATAAACAAGAAGCAGAACAATGAGATGTGCCACATATTACACGACCGTTTAATCATATGATACATATCTTTACTACAATGCGTTTATTTTCTAAGCATTAAACACTTTTCAATACAATATTTTTATTCCAGAGTGTCCATTTTAGAACATTTTGATAAACTTGACGATGGAACGGTGAAGTGCAACTACCCAATTTTGAAAAAGTAAGTAATTTACTCTTACAATAATATGAAAGCTATATTTCGTTACATATTTACTTACCCGCTACGTTGCACGGGGATGGAAACGGGATACGGGATACGATACGAAACGGATACGGGAAACGTGATTTAAAAAAAAAAACAGATACGGGAAACGTTTTTTTTATTTTTTTTAATTATATTAATACAAGTATTAATTAATATAAAAAAACAACTAACAAACTAAGTTACCATCTCAATCACTATATTCAATAATATGTAATGATGGACATCAAACTCTTCACATAAGCAGGTACTGAAAGCAGGTACTGAAAGCAGGCATGTATTGAAAGCAGGTATTGAAAGCAGGCATGCAGAAAATCTGTATTTTCACTGTATTGAAAGCAAAAAATCTGCATTGAAAGCAGAAAATCTGTATTGAAAGCAGGTAATCTGTATTGAAAGCAGAAATTATTGAAAGCAGAAATTATAAGCAGGTAATCAGCAGGTAATCAGTATGTTCACATCAGAAATTATAAGCCGGCAGAAGATAAGAAGACGAAAGCAGAAATTATAAGCAGGTAAAGAAGAAGAAGAAGAAGAAGGTAAAGAAGAAGAAGAAGAAGCAGGTAAAGAAGAAGAAGCAGGTAAAGAAGAAGAAGAAGCAGGTAAAGAAGAAGAAGAAGAAGCAGGTAAAGAAGAAGAAGAAGAAGAAGCAGGTAAAGAAGAAGAAGAAGAAGAAGAAGAAGAAGAAGAAGAAGCAGGTAAAGAAGAAGAAGAAGAAGCAGGTAAAGAAGAAGAAGAAGAAGAAGAAGAAGAAGAAGAAGAAGGTAAAGAAGAAGAAGAAGAAGCAGGTAAAGAAGAAGAAGAAGAAGCAGGTAAAGAAGAAGAAGAAGAAGCAGAAGAAGAAGACCTGAGGCGAACGCACGGGAGCAGAGAAGAAGACACACAGCGGACCTGAGGCGAGAGCGCACGGGAGCAGCGACGGAAAAGACCTGAGGCGAACGCACGGGAGCAGAGAAGAAGACGCACAGCGGACCTGAGGCGAGAGCGCACGGGAGCAGCGGCGGAAAAATAAGGGCACGCACGGGAGCAGCAGCGGAAAAATAAGGGGCATATTAGTATTAAAACCTAAATCACACGGAAACGCGTATCAGAACGCGTATCCGAAATTGTTTTTTTTAATAATTAAAAATATGTTTCCTGGAGTTTCAGAAACGCGTTTCCGAGAGTTTCCGAGCGTTTCCCGTATCCGATACGTGTCCGAGCCGATACGTAGAGCATTTTTAAGTATCCGTGCAAGGAGTTACCCGTCCTTTATACTATTATTATTTTGTTTAGGAGTTTTTGGGATGCACCTACATCAACGAGCTCCTTCTATGCCCTTCCGATTATTTTGATACATTATATGTCTTTATATTTGTTAATGGGTAATCATTATTTCATAAGAATGTTGTATTCATATAGTTAAATATTTTGCATTTATTTAGTTGCTTGTGTTGATTACTTAAGGTAGTGGATAGCTTAACTTGTTTAATCCCCTGAAACGTATTTTATTTCCATTTTTTGGTCTGCGAATATCGTCTTGGGGGTACAATTATAATTCCAGGATCTGCGAATATTGAGGGGCTACAAATAGCCAAAGAGGATCTGTGAATATCAATGCCCTTACTTTTTAGCGCTAACATTCCACTAAATGTGTAAATACACATACTCCATATTCCTGACCTTAACAACCATTGTATTTTTAACTGAATTTTCTGAAAATGTCAGTGAATATCACAAGAAATGATGTAGATACATACCTATTCTAATTAAAACCTATCAACAGTTGACAAACTATGCTCCAGCTTCACATCACTTGACTACTCTTTTTTTAATCATATGAAACTAATGTGGAACCACAATGATGAAGAACAATTAAAGCCTGAAATAAATAATTTGATAATATTTGTAAATTATAGTTCATCAAAGAAAAAAGAGAGTTTATGATAATTATAGAAAAAAGATTTACTCCACCCTGCATTGCTATTGCGGATTGAAGAGCATGGTAATTTCAACTACACAAAGGTAACTACAATGGAGACAAGACGAATACCTCTTCAATGTCCTCATTGCCATGGATATTGAATCTAAATGCTTGGCTCAAGTTGCTTGCAAGTGCCGCCACATCAGAATCTCTATCTCGAAATTCTTCATCATCACTGTCCTTTACTCTATCATGCACTGAAGTTGGACGCCTTTCAAAAAAGATTAACAAGTCAGATTTAATTTCCGATAATGGCTATAAAATAAAAATGAATTAGATATAGGGAATGCCCATTCACAAATCTATAAGTTAAGAGACAATTATTTCCACTTATTAAGAATAAACATGCCTATAACACACAAATTGGAAATGTCATTAGACAACAAGACAATGTGGATAAAATTAGAACCATAACAGCTCTTCGGTGGTTGACAGGATCAATTTATGAGCACATTACATTTCTAAATATTATTTTATGCATACAAAAACACATACGCGTGTCCACTAGTCCTTATTGATTATTTAAAAAAAAAAGATTTTCAAGACTTAAATCAGTTAAACTTATCAGATGTTAGCACTTAGCACCAACGTTTTAGGAAAAACAAGATGCTCCCAAATAGATGTATGGACCTGAAGATGAGGTCACTTGTATATTGATACACACACTAGCTACCATGTCCGGGTCCATTGTGCGCAGAAAGAGAAATGAGAAATCTTATGCCTTCTTCGCTATTGCTCACCTGTCACCTCCGCTTGCCCGAGCCCAATATGCAATGACAACAGTACTCGACCGTCAGTTGGACGGCGGAAAATTATTATCGCTGCACACTTCCCACATGGTACACTGTATACGGCCGCTACATTTATATTTTTTTATTGTTATTTTTATTCTAGTCATCTCGTTTCGTTAGATCAAAGAGTAAAATCAAAGGTCTGTGATTATTTTGAGGGTCTTAATTGAGGATTATGACCAATAGTTCAAATTGTTTTAATGGTCTCATGTTTTTCTTTATAATAGTGTGTGTTGATTTTATGTCAACTATATATATATATATATATTAAAAAAAACGTGTTCCATTAGATCAAGGAATTATATATATATGTCCAAAACAACATGGTTCCTAACACCCAAGTAACTTTAATGAATTCTAAGTTGCGAGAATTAAATAATTATTATTTCAAAATCTCTAATTATTACATAGGAACTCCACTCTTTATATAGAGTAGAGGAGACGAAGAAATATATATTTGGAGGTGTAGGAATAAATACAACAAAGATGAAAATGTACAGTAGAGCTCCCTTTTAGGCTTTTTAGAAATGAGCCTCAACACCCTCCCTCAAGCTGGAGCATATATATCGATCATTCTCAGTTTGACATAAATATCAGGTAAAGATGAAATCGGTTTGGTGAAAATGTTAGTCAACTCTTTATCTAAAGTAACAAACAGAGTGCATATTCACTTATTGATAACTTTACTCTGATAAAGTAAAAATCAATTTCCATATGTTTTGTTCTTTCATAGAACACTGGATTTTTGGATATGTAGATGATAGATATATTATCACAGAATATCGGTAGAGGATAATTATAAGTTTCACCAAAATCATTTAGAAGTGTTCTCAACCACTTTAACTCACAAGTAGTCTGATTCATACTTCTGTATTCAGCTTCTGCACTTGACTTGGACATCACTGCTTGTTTCTTGCTTCTCCAAGTGACAAGGTTTTCTTCGACATATGTGCAGTATCCAGAAGTGGATTTTTAATCTTCTTTATCATCTACATAACTTACATCTGAATATGCTTCAATGCGTAAATTGTTTTTCTTTGAAGCAGCTTCTAATATTTTCAACGCAGCTTCCAGATGACATATATATTCTAATATTTTCAACGCAGCTTCCAGATGACATTGTCGAGGAGCTTGTATAAACTAACTGACCTTTCCAACAACATAGAAGATGTCATGTCTAGTTACAATAAGATAAATGAGTTCATCGACCAGACATTTATAACGAGTAATATTTGGTAGAAGAGGGGAGGTTTCATCCCAGAGTCTGTCAACGCCCATAGACATAAGATTCCGATCAGGCTTTGTACCAAGGAGACGTTTTTTAGTAGATTTATGACATACTTCCGTTGGGAGAGAACTATGGTGTTATTGTGTCTTGTAATTCGATTCTCAAGAAGTATTTAGGAAGAGTGGAGGACTCATATCTTTCGTAACAAAATGTGTCAGAAGATGTTTTTTATTCTTCTACTCGCTATGTCAACCAATACCATAATCTCCACATTTAATACATCAAAATTCGTGGAACCAATTTTGCCAAAAATAAGTGCATCAAATTGTAAAGATCATTCGTCGTTACGAGGTCGCCGGAGAGATCGCTAGCGTTGGAAGTGAAGATAGTATACTAGAAGAGGGCCATAATAGGGAGGGTCAGGGGAAAAGAGACTAAAGGAAATAGGTGAAGAAAACTAAAACTAAACTCTTAATATATTAATAATGTTAAATTTATTAATGTTAGAAAAGCCCATGTAAAGGCCCATATTGGAGCCCATGTAGCCTCTTATTGTTTAGTCCCACATCTTGTATAGGATTTTTTCTCTTTCTCCCTCCTATATATATGTATTCATACTCTGTATTTACAGTTAGAGGAAATATATACAAGGTTTCGTATTTCTCTACATGGTATCAGAGGTACTGTCGACAACAAGATTTGCAGCAGGACGAGGAGGAAGACCATGTTTGCGGTAGCAGGTCGCCTCGAAGTGTCCATCCTTACCACAGAAGGAACACTTAGGACGTGTTCGGCCACCAAGACCCCGTCCTTGAGAACCTGAACGTCCCCCACGAGCAGGAGGAGGGAGAGGGAGTAATGGTGCAGAAGCTTTCTAAAGTAGAGCTGGTGAGTGAGGTCCCGTAGTATCAGGAGGAGGTGATACCTTTAGGAGCATGGAGCACACATCAGAGAGAGACAGAGTAGCAGCGGATGAGAGGATCTGAAGATGAGGCAGGACACGAGCCATCATCATGGCAATACAAACTGCTTCCTTCTGAGAATGTTGAGCAGCGAGATCCGTAGTAGCAGGCTGATGTCGGATCCAGGCTTCGGCCAGCGTCTTAGCCTGAGCAACAAAGGAGGTCAAGTCGGCTGCACCACTAGTGTCAAGAGTCTGAAGATCCGTGATAATGTCATAGAGGTGCCGGAGACTGTCCTTCCCGGAGTAGAGAGAATGGAACTCGTCCCACATTGCCTTGGCCGTCTCGTGATACATGGCCATTCGATAGGGTTCACCATCAAGAGAGTTGAGGAGCCAAGTCTGAACACGGCCATCGTCTCGTAGCCATTCATCTGTAGGTGCAGAAGGAGGATCCTTTTGGAGATGATGCATAAGTCCCTTAGATTGGAAGACCCGTTTGACAGAATGCACCCATTCGACAAAGTTCTTCTTCCCGACAAGGGAGATGGTGGTGATCCGCAACTCATCACGCACCTCCGGAGCAGGAGACATGCGACCTGCAGGAGAGGATGCGGGCAGCTCTGAGGATTCCGTCGAAGATCCCATGGAATCACAGCGGAGAGGGGACTCGGGTCAAGACCGCGAGCAGGATCGCAACAGAGGATGCTGATCGCTGGGAGGAAGCCGCTTGATCGCTGGGAGGAGGCCGCTTGATTTCAGGAAGCTCGACAGACCGCTGGAGGAAGACTACTGGAGCGGCAGGTCGCTGTAGAGGAGGCCGCTGGAGCTCGGCAGAGGAGATCGCTGCAGAGAAGAGGTAGGAGATCGCATAGGAGCTCGTAGGAGCAGACCATCGAGAAGAGCAACTGGGAGGAGGCCACACGAGCTCGGCGGACCGCTTGAAGGGAGAGATCATTGAGGAGATCGCAGAGGAGCTCGCAGGAGGAGCAGACCGTCGAGAAGAGCAGACCGTCGAGAGGGGACGCTGGGAGGAGGCCGCACGAGATCGGCAGGGAGATCGCTGAGCGAGATCGGCACGAGATCGCTGAGCGGGATCGGCAGGGAGAAGACCGCTTGGAGTAGGTCGCACGAGCTCGGTAGATCGCTGAGCGAGACCGGCAGTGAGAAGAAAAAAGGAGGGGGGCCCACTTGACAGAGAAGGAGGCTATAAGAAGCCGATTAGTTTTCGTATTTCTCTACAATTAATGTTATTAATATGTCGGTCTGTCGGTCAGCCCTGTCACTCCCGTCATTCATGTCACTTTGGTCAGTCTATCAATCTATCCCTCACCTAAGGGTAAAAAAAGGTTCAAAAATTAATTATCTCCAACAAATCGCGCAAATAGCAGGAATCGGGTTAGCCAAGAAGGAGCATGCCCGTCAACATCTCATGACTCATTCTGTGCCTAATGGCTCTTATAGAGATATAATGTAGGTTGATTTGGCGATGTGGGATAAATGGTGGTTTTCTTTAGTATTAATCAGTTAATATATTATATTTTTAATAAAAAGAAGTTGCCCACCATTGGGATCAATCCAATGACCACAAGGTTAAGAGCCTCCTTGCACTCTACCAACTGAGCTAAGAGAGCTTTGCTTAAGATCATAGATGACCTTCCATAGCATACACACCTGAGCCCCCCCCCCCCCCCCCCCCCCCAGCAATATAATCAATAGGTTGCTCCATATAGACTTCCTCGTGCAAGTCACCATATAATAAGACTTCTTTGACATCGAGCTGAAACATTTTCCAATTCCCGTTGACAGTAACGAAAAAGAGGACCCAAATATTACTAATGCGGGCAACCAGAGAAGTGTCAAAGAAATCAACATCATATATCTGGGCTAATCCCTTGGTAACTAGACGAGCCTCATTTTTGTCCATAGTGCTGTCGGGGAGAAACTTGATGAAAAATGGCCAACAACAACCAACAATATCGCCTCCAGATGGGGCAGGAATAAGAGTCCAAGTACCCTATGATGCCAGCAAGGTATACGAAGAGCTTCATGATAGGTAATTGGTATAGTGGTAGAGAGTGAACAGACAAACTTGTTGCATCAAGGACTGAGATTGACATAAGATACAATATTAGTAATAGGATGTTGTGTACTTCCCCTTACCTCTTTCCGTAGAGCAATGAGAACATCCATGCCAGAGGTTGTTGAGGTCAAAGAACCGTCTGAAAAGGAGAGAGCAGGCTTGTGAGCTGACGTCGGGGACTCCAGAGTGGAAGGAGTTACAAGAGGGGGGAAGGTAGGACGTCGACGATAAGAAAAAAAATGAGGAGAGATGTTGAGGAGGTGGTGTGGGTTGTGGGATATATGGTGAAGGAGCATGAATAATGGGAAATGATGAAACAAAGGTAGGGGAGGAGTTCGTGAAAAGAGGAGTACATATCTCGAGAGTAAGAGACCCACCGTCCGTGGAGAAATAAGAGGTAGACTCAAAGTGGGTGACATCGATAGAGAGATATTGACGTTTGGAGATAAGGTCGAAACGGTGATATCTTATGGGCAGGAGAGTATCCCCACGAAGATATGGTGGCGCGAGCAAAGAGTTTGTCCCTACCAGATGCGGGAGTGTGGACAAAAGCAGTATGTCAAACACATGAGTGAGGGAAAAGGAGTGTCATCCAGATGAAGAGAAAAAGACCCTGAGGAATAAAGAAGGTATACGTTTAATGAGAAACAAGCAATGAGAATCACATGACCCCAATAAGAGCGAAGAACATTCGTCTGACACAGGAGTGCCCGAGCAACATCGAAGAGAAGCCGATTTTTCCTTTCCGCCACCCCATTTTGTTGAGATGTATGCGTACAACTGATCTGTTGAATGATAACATTAGAGGCAATGAAAGAAGAGAACTGTTGGCTCATGTTTTTCTTCGCATTGTCGGTACAAATACTTTTGAGGAGTAAACCAACCTAGTGCGAATTTTATTATAAAATTTATAAAAAACAGAGAAGAGTTCAGATCGTTCCTTCAAAAGATACACTCAAGTACATTGAGTGAAATCATCAATAAAAGTAACAAAATATAGACTTCCAACACCAACAGACTTGGCGGGACTAAGAACTCAAATGTCCGAATGAATAAGGTCAAAAGGACGAACATAACTCTTACAAAGATTGACATAGAAAGTAGTACGATGATGTTTGCCATATTGACAAGCTTCACATTCTAAAATGGAGTCTGGCTTTAAAGATGGCAGGGGCTGGCGGAGGAGACATAGCGGAGGATGACCAAGACAGTGATGCCACTGAAACAGAGAAGTTAAGATGACAAATGCAGAGAAAGTGGGAAGATCGTCCAGGTAGGATAGGCATCGACATTCAATTCTAGTAGCAATCTTCCTCTTCGATTGAAGGTCCTGAAAATAACATGTATGAGAAAATGAGATTGAGCATTGTAATTGTTTGGCGAGTGCACTAACAGTTGGAACATATAAAGTGTCGTCCAACTGGAAAATGGAGGTAGTAGAAATAACTTCAGTTCCATAGACTGGAGTAGGAGAGTCATTAACCACAAATACCGATGGTAACTGGATATGCTTTTTGAGGTGAGAGAAGACAAGAAAGTTCTCAATCATATGATTGATGGCATCGAAGTCGATGAGTCACTTACACTGCGTAGCAACGTGCGTGCTACTTGAAGAAGAGGCAATAAAGGCTGATTGCTTAGAAACACTGATCAAAGCCTCAATATACCGAAAAGAACCATCGTCCAGACTCGGGTGCCAGAGTACATGCGAGCGAAGATGGCTCAGACTCAATAATACTGACATAAGCCTGAGGACGTAAGTGAGGATGTTCGTAAAGCACCATTTGACAAGATAACCAAACCTCCCACAATGTGAGCAAATAATGTGATCCCCCCGACCTCCAATGCGGCCCCCACAACTACGATGAGCTACATGACCAGCAGCATGAGCATACTTTCCTAAGGGTGGAGGGGAAACAATCGGAGATCGACGCAAAAGGTTTGTTACAGCAGAGACGCGAGTGGCAGTAGCATCCAAGGTGGGAGTGTGTCGGGTTCTCCCAAGATCTGTTGATGTATCATCTCGTGGGAGTTTGAAAAACGTAGAAGATAGTAGACCACAAAGCGTTCCTAAAAATGTGTATGTTGAGTGCAAAAGTCAGCAGAGAAAGACTGATGTCGAAGAAGTTCTGCGTCGAGAGACTGAACTTCCTATTACGCAACATCGGGAGAGAGTGTTAGTCGGGCGAAGAGATCCAAATAGAGGGTGTGGATGCGAGAGGTTTTGGCATCTTTGGAGTAAAGGCTGCAAGATGATCTCACACCATCTTTCACAGTGTCTTCATGACAGGCGATAGACAAACAGTCATCAGAAAGACTGTTTGCGAGCAATGTGCGAACAAGAGCATCATTGGCATCCCAATAAGCATAGGTGGGAGACGTTGGGTCCGGAGGAGTGTTAGTGAAATGATGTCTTTTGCGTTGAGAGTGCAAAAGGAAGGTGAAAGAGACACTCCAGTCAGGATAATTAGGTCTGGTCAACTTGGAAGCCGTCCCCAGATTTCTAGAGGCACTGGAAACGAGGGTGGGGTTATGAGCAGGAGTGAGTGGTAGTGTCATTATAGCTTAGTGAGAGTGGAAGAGCACGCGGGCCGAGAGCTTGTTGGAATACATCGAAAGTTAGGCAGAGGTTGTTGGAAAGTGCCGCAACGAAGACACAAAGAGCTCGCTGGGAGATTGCATAGAGGTCGTTGGCCGAGAGCTCGTAAAGAGCACGCATACGGGGAGATCTCGTAGGATAAATCGTGGATAAAGGCAATGCAGGCGCAACAACTCGTAGGAAGTTCCTGTGCTGATGCATGCGATGATGTCAGAGCTCTGATGAAGGTGATGCAGTCGCGGCTCCTAGGAAGGAGATCGGCGGAGAGCTCGCACACAATGACCACCAGTCGATCTGTTATAAAAGGAGGGGATGGGGACGACAGTTTGATGAGGCCTATCATTTCCAATCGGTGGTTGAACTCCTCTTGGCGAGCTCACGGAAGAGCTCGCAGAAGAGGTCGTAGAAGCTGGTTCGGAAGAAACAGCGGGGAATTCGCTCTCTTGTGTAGGGCCGGGAGATTAACACGAAACTGATGGGTTCGTGCGAGACCGGGAAAATTACGCGAGAGGAGAGATTCAGAGAGAGGAGCAAAAGATTCCATCCTGTTATAATACCATGTAAGATTTAAGTTATTATTATTTCAGAATCTCTAACTATTACATAGGAACTCCCCTCTTTATATAGAGCACAGGAGGAAAAATATATATTTTGAGATGCGAGACTAAATACAACAAAGATGAAAATGTACAATGGGTTCCCTTTTGGGTTTTTTTTTTTATAAATAAGCTTCAACATAAGTAAATTGATACATAAGAAACAATTACTCGTGAAAAAGATCAATCTCCCATTTGAGCTTGAACCAAGGGGGGGGGGGGGGGGGGGGGGGGGGGGGGGGGGGGGAGTGAACGTCTTGAGCCCCCCACCCCCCCCCCCCCCCCCCCCCCCCCCCCCTGTCTCGGTCGTGAACTTGGATTTGGATTCGGAGTTGAGCTGCGGATAGTGGAATTTGGCTATCCGCAACCCAAATTTAGGAAGTTTATAAATAGACCGTCATGGGCACCTTGGGAGGGGCACCTCTTCTTCTTCTCTCCCTCGCGTGTTACTTGTGAGCAAACACTCCAGCCCTCTGTCAGCTAAGGTCGACAGTCAGGTGCTTTTTTGTGCTCTCCAGGGTGCCCAGACTCAGCATTGGCTTGGGAGGGGAAGCTCTCTTTGATCTTCCGGGTTTGTGGTGGGACCTTCTCGCTGCAGCTCAAGGGGTCTGTTTTGGGATTCAAGTCTTCTTCGGTGCAATGTCCTTCGACTCTCGACGACCGTTGAAGGGTCTGCCAGAGTATATATTTAGCATGAATAGATAGGAAAGTTGAGTCAGTGTGGGGATTGTGGAAGGCATTATCATGTAAAGCGAGTTTCAAGTTTGTGTATTGAAGTTTACATTGCAGGATCTGCCAGAGTATATGTTTAGCATGAAAGTTGAGTCAGTGCGGGGATTGTGGAAGGCATTATCACGCAGCGTGGGATGGTGCATTGAGTGTTGTCGTGTGTGCGGGATTTGGAGGTGTGATGTAAGGGAAAAGGAGGCGCAAAACAACATTTGCAATCGTCGTGGCTATATGAGGGAATGCACAAGTTGGTAGAGGATGCGACAATGTGGGGAGAAACGACAAACGCTGGTGAAACAAGGGCTAGGGACGCAAAGGGTGGTAATAACACTAGGGGCCTGGGGTGGTGAGTGTGGAGGCAGTTTAGGGCGGTGTCATAGGTGTCTCTGGGGCCTGGGCGTAGAAGCGGAGCAATGTTCAGACAAGGGTAGGGGCAATAACATTGGTCGTAGGCATTGGGTACAGAGGTGAGGGAGACATGATATGAGGGCATCAAATAAAAGAGGTAAGGGGAGTGATGTGCAAGTTGTAAGATAACGAGAATGTTTCAGATAGGGGATGGATTGTTGTAGCTTGGATAATCATGGAAGAAAGGGTGGGTGGAGTTATGATGGCCAGGGGGTTTGTTGGTGTTGGAACAGAGGAAAGGTGTCGTGGGGAACAAGGTGGTACGAGGCAACATGAGTTGGGGTGATTGGTGGCCGCGTCTGAGAAAGTACATATATGTCAGGAGTAGATCCGACTAGAGAAGGCATGGGAAAGGGGACTGTTATGGCGCCAGTCGAGACGAACCCACGGTGGGGCCGCACGTACCAGCGCCACCTTCATGCGACGGACGCATGATCATTATCTTTAATTTGGGTATTCACACTTTTTACTTATGCTTCTTGTCGCGTAATATTTTATCGTATTGCTTTACATATTTTGTTCCACGTGTAGTAAGCCCAAGTGGGGGGCATACACTTTGGTTTGGACCAACAATATGGTCGGTTGTGTGTGTTGGGAAACATATCAAAATATCAATCCTCTAAATCTCTCTCTCTCACACTCCCTCTAACCCCTTTTCTCCCTCTCTCGGTTCCCTTCACCCGCTCGCCCTAGCAGCCAGTTCGCCCTTCTCCAAGCCGCCGCATCGCGACCTCTCTCCCTCCACCATAACTCCGCCCAGTTCAAGGAAGGGGAAAGCAAATCCCCAGTGGGATATCTCTCTCTCGAGACCTCTCGCGCGGCCTCAGTCGGGAGCCCATAACATCTTGGTATCGGAACCAAACGACACCCGCCGCTACCGGCAACCTGCAGCCGAGTTCCACCAACCGAGTTCTCCGCCGGTTTGCTATATTCGCCCGTTGCGTACCGCCGACCCACCTCAACGATAGAGGAGGGGGACCAGCACCTCCATCAGGTCGTGGAGATGTTTCAGATCATGCTCAACAACCAAAATGCCAAAATGAACGCCCTCAACGCTCGATTGGACGCCATTCAAGGGCCTCCACGCCAGTCCACATCGCCGCATGCGATTCACCATTGTCCAGCATGCTGGATTCCGCCCCCCTTTGGCCGGACGGCGTTGGGCTTCCGCGCTCAGTTCGCATGGGCTTCCCCATCTACGAAGGCCGTGACGAACCACTCATGTGGCTTAAGCGTTGCGACATTTTATTCTCTAATCAGCGGACTCCGTAGGAAGATCGCCTCGGGGTGGATAGGATTGGCCCAACTATGGTTTACACAACTCATGCGCGAACGACCACACTTAACTTGGGAGGACTTCAAATTCACTTGCACGTTGCGTTTCGGACCACCATTGCGGGGCAATCCGCTTGGCGACCTCATCGTCCTCAAGCAAACGGGATTCATCGACGCTTACATGGAGCACTTTTAGATTTTGCTCGCTCGAGCTCCCTCAACCCTTCCAGAACAAGTACCCATTTTTACAGCCGGCCTACATGAACGCTTACGTCCGGATGTGGAATTTCAGGTACCAAGCAACCTCACCACAGCTATGAGTCTCGCTCGGGCCTATGAACGGCGTCTTCTCCTGGATCGTTCACCACTGTCCATCGCGACGTGCCTTTGGCCGCTGGAAGTGGCAGCTTTACTAGACCACCAGAACCCAAGCAGACTCTCAGGGAGGAAGCCCACCGCCCCTTTTCCGTCGTCGTCTATCCCAAACAGAAATGGCGGACCGTCGCGCGAAGGGCTTGTGTTTCAATTGTGATGAGTCTTTCACACCGGGCCACCGGTGCAAGCGGTTGTTTTGGCTCGAAGTGGACGGCCCCTCCGACGACGATGGGGAGGATGATTTGGGTGTACCCCGACTTTATCTTCATGTTATTGCGTACCCCCAGGAGGGCCAGACGATTCAGATGTATGTTGCAATTGGGGGCGAACTCCTCGCCCCATGGATTCGAGCAGCACACACAGCTTCATTAGACAAGACACGACGTCTCGTTTGCACCTCCCGGTTTCCCCCGCAACCGTGTGCATGTGGTCATGGATAATGGGAACCACATGCCATGCCCCGGTGTGTGTCGCCGCGTTCTTTTCACAGTGGCCGGCTACCACTCTTCAGCGGAATTATTTGTTGTGGACTTGCGTGACTTCGAAATGGTTTTGGGTGTCCGTTGGCTACGCACATTGGGGCCGCTCACATGGGTCTTCGATCGTCTCACCATGTCTTGGTACTCGGGCTCCCTCTTAGTGGAATGGAAGGGTCACGATCCATGACTGTCTCCCTGTCGTTTTTGGTGCAGATTTCACCATCGGGCACCTCACCAAAGGGTGACGTAAGCCACCCCTCCGATCCGAGGGACCTCCTCCACACGTTCGAGGGCATCTTTCTTCCCTTGGAGGGCCTTCCGCCCTGTCGCGGCCAGGATCATCGCATTTGTCTCCTTCCGGGGACGACCCTGATCGTCGTGCACGCTTACCGCTATCCCTTCCATTAAAAGAATGAAATCGAGCGACAATGTGATCTCATGCTTTAGCAAAGGCTGATACAATGCAGTATCTCGCCCTTCTCCTCGCCGGTCCTTTTGGTGCATAAGGACGGCTTGTGGCGTCTGTGTGGATTACCGGGCTTTGAATGCCTGCACCGTCAAAGATAAGTATCCGATTCTGGTGGTGGAAGAGTTGTTGGACGAGTTACATGGAGCGTATTTTTTTCTCTAAACTCAATTTGTCTTCGGGTTATCACCAAGTCTGTATGGTGGCAGGGACGTGGAGAAGACGGTGTTCCACACCCACCATGGCCATTTTGAATTTTTGGACATGTTGTTCGGTCTTACAAACACACCCTCCACCTTCCAAGCTTTGATGAATGAGGTATTCCAACCACTCCGTAAATATGTGTTTGTTTTCTTTGACGACATTTTAGTCTATAACAAGTCATGGGAGGAACATCTGCAACACCTCCATACCGTCCTCCAGTTAATTCAAACTCACCGATTAGTTCTCAAGCTATCCAAGTGCTCCTTCGACAAGGGCTGTGTTACGTATGTGGGTCACGTGGTGCATGGACAAGGGGTTTCGACTGATCCCGAGAAGCTTCAGGGGGTGGCGGCTTGGCCTATATCGCGGTCCCCAACCGATCTCCAAGGTTTCCTCGGTCTTACCAAATACTATCGTCGTTTCATCCGCGATTATGGGACCTTGGCCGAGCCTTTCGTGAGTCTCCTACGGATGTCTTCTCTTGGTCGGACACCGCCACGGTAGCTTTCTGGACAATCCAAGAGCCCTTAAAGTCCGCACTGGTTCTCCACCTACCCAACTTTTCCATGGAATTCTAGGTGGAGTGTGATGCTTCCGGTTTGGGTTACGGTGTCGTGCTACAGCAGGAGGGCACCCAGTTGCCTATTTCAGCCGCCGTTCCACTATCCACCACAGGAAATTGCCGGCCTACGAGCAATAATTGATTGGCCTCACCAAGGCCGTGCAACATTGGAGACCATATTTGTGGGGCCGTTTATTCGTGATCTGCACCAAACATTATAGCCTCAAATACCTCCTCGAACAACGTCCCTCTACGGTGCCGCACCAACGCTAGGTGAGCAAGCTTTGGGGTTTAGATTTTTGGGTGGAATACAAGGCAGGAGCCTTGAACCGCGCCGCCGACACGCTCTCGCGATGTGACCCGACCATGGAGGCATCACCATTCTCCATCTCCTTTCCAACCGCCGGTCTACTCTCTTCACTCCGCCAAGAGATCCAACTGTCCCCATGTTTGGCCGAGCTCCTGCGTCGGGCGGAAAAGGGCCAGCTTGCTTCCCCATGGGCGGCCCAACAAGGGCTCATTATCTACCGGGATAAGGTCTATGTCGACTCGTCGTCATCACTCATCCCTATCATTTTGGAGGACGTACATGGCCGTAGTCATGAAGGAGGGTGCACCACACCTTGCAGGGGATCAACGCCGAATTCTTTTGGAAGGGCACGCAAAAACAAATGCATACATTCATTGCGGCATGCCCCGTTTGCCAAAAGAATAAAACCGAGCACCTACGCCTGCCAGCCTATTGCAGCCTCTGTCGGTTCCAACGCAGATTTGGGTCGCTATGTCCATTGATTTTGTCGAAGGGCTGCCCACGTCGCACAGGAAATCTGTCCTTATGGTGGTTGTCGATCGTTTTTCTAGGGGGCACACTTCATTGCATTGGCGCGCCCTCTTCTTGCGGAGAATGTTGATCGAATCTTTTTCCAGGAGATCTTTCGTTTGCATGGCATGCCCGAAAATCTTGTGTCGAATCATGACAAGGTCTTCACTAGCAACTTTTGGAAGGAGGTTTTCATCTTGAGCAACACCAAGCTATCTTTTTCATCCGCCTTGTGTGTTTGTTGGATACTCCTCTACAATGAAGTGCTATAGTTGATACCATCCTGCCACTCGCCGTTTCTTCTGTACCATGAACGTGACGTTTTGTGAACAGGAAAAGTTCTTTGTCTCTCACGTCAGGGGGAGCAAGACATCGATGTTGGCGTGATTCCTCTTCCAATCCTTCCGAATATTCCCACTGTTCCCGCTGCTACTGAAGATCCCACTATTGCTACTGTGGACCCACCTACCATATCCTCCACTGCTCCTCTGGTCCCAGTTATTCCGCGGCTTATTTCTCCTCTTCCTTTGGTCTATCAGAGACGTAAGACTGGTGTTAAGGTGCCACAGACCCCGGTTATTCCACTACAGCCGGTACACTCCTCTGAGACAAAATCTGATGAAGATCTCTGTCAACCTCTTATACATTGGAAATGTAAGTTCACCTCTTCTACTTACCCAATTGTGGGGCCGTTTATTCGTGATCTGCACCAAACATTATAGCCTCAAATACCTCCTCGAACAACGTCCCTCTACGGTGCCGCACCAACGCTAGGTGAGCAAGCTTTGGGGTTTAGATTTTTGGGTGGAATACAAGGCAGGAGCCTTGAACCGCGCCGCCGACACGCTCTCGCGATGTGACCCGACCATGGAGGCATCACCATTCTCCATCTCCTTTCCAACCGCCGGTCTACTCTCTTCACTCCGCCAAGAGATCCAACTGTCCCCATATTTGGCCGAGCTCCTGCGTCGGGCGGAAAAGGGCCAGCTTGCTTCCCCATGAGCGGCCCAACAAGGGCTCATTATCTACCGGGATAAGGTCTATGTCGACTCGTCGTCATCACTCATCCCTATCATTTTGGAGGACGTACATGGCCGTAGTCATGAAGGAGGGTGCACCACACCTTGCAGGGGATCAACGCCGAATTCTTTTGGAAGGGCACGCAAAAACAAATGCATACATTCATTCCGGCATGCCCCGTTTGCCAAAAGAATAAAACCGAGCACCTACGCCTGCCAGCCTATTGCAGCCTCTGTCGGTTCCAACGCAGATTTGGGTCGCTATGTCCATTGATTTTGTCGAAGGGCTGCCCACGTCGCACAGGAAATCTGTCCTTATGGTGGTTGTCGATCGTTTTTCTAGGGGGCACACTTCATTGCATTGGCGCGCCCTCTTCTTGCGGAGAATGTTGATCGAATCTTTTTCCAGGAGATCTTTCGTTTGCATGGCATGCCCGAAAATCTTGTGTCGAATCATGACAAGGTCTTCACTAGCAACTTTTGGAAGGAGGTTTTCATCTTGAGCAACACCAAGCTATCTTTTTCATCCGCCTTGTGTGTTTGTTGGATACTCCTCTACAATGAAGTGTTATAGTTGATACCATCCTGCCACTCGCCGTTTCTTCTGTACCATGAACGTGACGTTATGTGAACAGGAAAAGTTCTTTGTCTCTCACGTCAGGGGGAGAAAGACATCGATGTTGGCGTGATTCCTCTTCCAATCCTTCCGAATATTCCCACTGTTCCCGCTGCTACTGAAGATCCCACTATTGCTACTGTGGACCCACCTACCATATCCTCCACTGCTCCTCTGGTCCCAGTTATTCCGCGGCTTATTTCTCCTCTTCCTTTGGTCTATCAGAGACGTAAGACTGGTGTTAAGGTGCCACAGACCCCGGTTATTCCACTACAACCGGTACACTCCTCTGAGACAAAATCTGATGAAGATCTCTGTCAACCTCTTATACATTGGAAATGTAAGTTCACCTCTTCTACTTACCCAATTGCAAATTATATCTCATATCAAAATCTGACAGAGACACATAAAGCCTTAATCTCCTCTCTGGCCTCCATCTGTATTCCTAACACTTGGCAGGAAGCTATCAATATACCAGAATGGAGAAAGACGATGGAAGAAGAGATGTTTGCATTAGAGAAGAACCAGACCTGGACCCTATCACATCTCCCGTCAGGAAAGAAACCTATTGGCTCCAAGTGGGTATTCTCTGTCAAGAAAACTCAAGAAGGTGTCATCGAGAGATACAAGGCACGTCTTGTTGCTCAGGGATATATAAAAACCCCTGGTGTGGATTATCATGAGACATTTGCGCCAGTTGCCAAAATGGACTCCATCCGCATTATTTTATCATGAGCTGCAACTCTCCTTGGTTGGGATCTTAAGCAAATGGATGTTAAAAATGTTTTTTTACATGGTGACCTTGAAGAAGAGGTATACATGAAGTTTCCTCCGGGTTTCTTAAAGCAAGGCGCAGACGGAAAAGTCTGTCAACTCCAGGAGTCTCTCAACGGGTTGAAACAATCTCTCATGGCTTGGTTTGGGTAGTTTCAAAAGGCCATGACCCTATTGGGATACAAACAGGCTCACTCTGATCATACCCTCTTTGTTAAGAGAAATGTTGAAAAGTTGGCGGTTCTTATAGTTTATGTTGATGATATAATCATCACAGGGAATGATTTGGAAGAGATCACAAGGTTGAAAATTCGTTTATGCAAGGAATTTCGAAGTCAAAGATCTAGGAATATTAAAATATTTCTTAGGAATTAAAGTTGCACGATCTGTCCGTGAAATCTTCATTTCTCAAAGAAAATATGTCTTAGACTTTCTAAAAGAGACAGAGATGCTTGGTTGTGCTCCGACTGATACCTCCATTGAAGCAAATTGTAAGATTGATGAAGATAAAGATGGTGAGAAGGTGAACTCCTCTAGCTATCAAAGACTGGTGGGAAAGTTAATCTACCTCACTCACACTCATCCCGATATTTCACATGTTGTTGGAATCCTTAGCAGATACATGCATTCTTTCAGAGTAAGACATCACGAAGCAGCTATGAGAGTCCTACGGTACCTAAAGAAATCTCTTGGTTGAGGACTTCTATTATCTCGGAAAGGGAATTTAGACGTTGAAATCTATATAAACACTGATTGGGCTGGAAGTCAATATGACCGCAAGTCTACCACCGGATATTGCTCCTTTATTGGAGGAAACCTTGTGACATGGCGAAGTAAGAAACAAAATATTGTCGCAAGGTCCAGTGCTGAAGCGGAATACAGAGCAATGTCACAGGGGGTATGTGAAGGGCTCTAGCTCAAATCTCAGAGGCATGATTTGGGCCTGCAAAATGGGAAGCCTATACGTCTATACCGCGACAATAAAGCTACTATCAACATTGCTCATAATCCTGTTCAACATAATCGAACAAAGCATGTTGAGATCGATAGACACTTAATCAAAGATCATCTGGAGAAAGGCAATATCTGCACTCCCTTTGTTCAATCCCAAGACAAGCTGGCAGACATTTTTACCAAAGGCTTGAGTTTTGACACCTTCACTGATAACATATCCAAGATGGGAATGATCGACATTTACTCCCATCTTGAGGGGGGAGTTGAATTATAGAGTTGTTTATGTATGAATAATCCATTGTTAAGGCCCACGTATAAGACCAATATTTCCTCCATCTTGAATTCAGTCTCACACCTCTAAACTTGTTTTTGAGGTTCCCTCCTTTGTGCATATATAGAGAAGCATTGTAATAATTTACTTGAGAATATAATACATTTTTCGCTATTTCCTCTCAACTACCTCCAGCTTGGAAACATCAAATAACGACAATGGAGGTAGGCGATGTGGGACAAAACATCAGACGAGCCACCAGAAAAAAACTCCAAACCGGGAATCAAACCGGGGACATAGCCACTCACGACGCAGATTCACACATGATACAGGACCCACACACGACGTGGACTCGCTGGAATCAAGTCAACCAATATCACCTACACACACAACATGCAGAAGAGAACAAACGATGTAGAGTTAATCATCAAAAGGGCAACCGGGGATAATCCGTCGGGGATAATCCGCACAAAGGCGGTCCCACACGACACAGTCCCGCACGACACGGTCCCACGTGACACAACCCGCTGAGATTAGAACAACCAACAACAATCGTGCCCCAACACATGACCAACCGAAAGAAAATTGGGGAGACACAAACAACATACGAGTACGACATAAGCCTAAAGGTCGTGTGGGACTAAGGCGAACAACGAGAAAGATCATCTGAGTCACCCTCATATGGAACACGCGTGAAAGAATGCATAACAAGACAAACAATCACAAGGACAACAAAACAATAAAAGGACTCATAAAAAGACAAGAACTACCATGAAGCATCATCGTCGGCGAGAAAATCAGCACCCTGGAAGGGGTGATGGCAGCAGGAACTCATAGAAATCCTAGGGGCGGTGGCTAGAGTTGTCCGAAATCAGTAGGAAGAAGAGGCAGCGGCTGGATGCGGCTGAAATCGACAGAAAAATAAAGGCAGCAGCGGGATCGTCCGCAGACCTTCACGACGAAGATCGATTATAGCTAGCGGAAGACATAGCAAGGGCATCAACGGGAACGGGACGAGAGCAGCAACACAGAACGGAGTCGATGAAGGAGACTCGCCTTGACTTATTCGATGAAGCCATCGGCGAGGGAATCGACAGTGAGCATCGTCGTGCTCCACGGGGTCTCTTTGACAGGATCCAAGCGGGATCTGGACGAGTGGATGAACGGAGGAAGAGCCGCATGAAGCCAAGGGAGCGAGCGAGACATAAGGAAATGTCATCGATGGGAGCGAGAGGATCGACTGCATCGTCGACGGAGACAAGAGCGGAAACCAGATCGCAACCCTAACAAACGGGATAGAGAGTCAGACGCACACGATCTGTAACAGAGAACGATGATGGATCGTCGAGGAAGAAGGCTCGACCGGAACGTTAGAAGCGGCGGACCCTTCTTTGACGAGGAAAGATCGATGTCGAACCCAAAAAAACGACAGAAAAAACACGCCCTAAGGTACGGGATTAGGAATTACCCTCCCTCTGATACCATGTTGGAAAGTAGAAAACATAATAGATGGATGAGTTTATTCTTCCACATAGGGTATATTTAAAGCATTACAGAGACTCTTAAAGACGGACAGACAATGTAGAACTAAACCTAACTACTACTAAAAACTCTAATAGACCGACATTGCTCGATATTTCCAACAGTAAAACTGGAACTCATTAATGAAGAGTGGCACGACAAATGCCCATCAAATTCTAATAAAGACAATTAACAAATTTACTTATTATAACTACTACATGGCAAAAATATTTCAAACAAAAAAGTGTCTCAATGATCAGAAATGAAACTGAAATGGATCAATTTACTTGAAACTAAAAACGTAGGAAGTATCTGGTTTCTGGACAAATCGAGAGATGATGTCCCTTAAGTTTCTTCATAATACTTAGACAAAACAAGAATAATGAATGGAATTTTATATTTAATCACAGAAAATCTATATATTTAACTCAAAAGGGAGTCTCGCAAGTTATTGTCAGATAAATTATCAGAGTTCGTAAAAAATTTACATTTCACTATTTGAAAAATCAAGCACCATACCCACAAGCCCAATTGTAAATGTTTTCCAATGCATTTCGCTTGACCAGGACCTTAGAATACCAATCAGTCCATTCACTATTTTCCTGGAAATAGTAAAAAAGAAAAATTACATAAATTGTTTGACAGTGCGGATATAATTGAGAACTACATAACATTCATAAAAAAGCCCCCTTGACAAAGGCGGTAATTGTTAGAAAATTTAGCTAATTATAAAAATAATATTATAATGAATAAAACCGGTGTATAAGGATGCAAGGAAAAGTCATTTATGGCGAATTAGGATTTCCGTGAAGCCTTGACACAATAAATTTAGACTAAAAAAATTGTTGAAAATGCTACTCAAATTGTAATCTTACATCAACGTGAAACAAAAACATACATGTCGAAGCTTTTAATTTTTAAACAATGTTATACAAAGATTATACATTTAGAGAAACAAAAATAAGAATATAAACTTACAGATCAACAAGTTACTTTTCGTTGACACATTGACGCGGGACAAATTTATAGTTGGCGTACGTGCGGCCCTAACCCTAGATGGAATACAAGTGAGCATGTGATGAATGTAATGGACTGACGACGAACCCTAAAATGAAGATGCGGATGAGAGCATGCACGCAACTCGATAAACTTATGACGACTAGCACTAAATTCTAATGCAATGCTCATGAGTCACCATGTGAATCATTCTGACGTGCAAGTAATTAAACAACAACATTTAACTCGTACATTTAATCGCAATTATTTGTTCAAATTAAGCAATTAAGAGATGATTGCATAGTTAATTGAAAGTACTAAAATTAGGTGTATATCGAAGAAGGAACACACAATGCTGAGATTAAAAAAATTCAAATATTTAAAAGCAAAATTCACTAAGAATACATACATATTCATGTGTTTAGAGAACTGAAACAAGCAAAGAAACTCACCAATATATCGACATCGGTAGAGAAGCAAGGGAAGCTGATGTGTGGTGGTTGTAATAGTGGATTTGGGGTTGTGGGAGTAGTTGATGTTGGAGTCGGCTGATGGGAAAGGTTGATGGAGGGGTATGACAACAATAATCGGTGGCTGGAAGGCTTGGTTGCTAGTGGAAATGGCTTGGGGTTTCTGGGAGGGGGTTTCAGAAAGATCTGCTACTTTGGGAAGGACACCAAGTGTTGGATGAGATGGGGAAACCCTGGATGGGGTGGGTTTAGGTGTGGGAGGACTGGACTGAAGGTGTTTGGGGCTTAGAGAAGGGGGACGAAGGCTGGATGAGATCGGTTTAGGTGTGGGAGGTCTGGACTGAAGGTGTTTTGGGCTTAGAGAGGGGGACGAAGGCTGGATGGGAAGGGGAGGGCAGTAACAGGCTTGAGGAAGGGCGCATGATGGCTGGGGGAAAAGGAAAGGGCGGCAAAGAGCTTGAGTAGGACCGGCGGCGGCGATCGGCGGGAGTCCTGTGGCTCGTCACCACTGGAGGACTAGGGCACGCACTGAATCACACCATGCGCGCACTGTCGTGACCGATGGGGAGAACTTTTCTTCATAAAATCTTAGATCCCCACATCATGGGTATGAAGAGGATATTAATAGGATGGGTTTTAGGTTAAATAAATCAGACGGTCATGATTGATTGGTTTGATAACTCAAGCTAACTCATAAAAAAATGCTCAGAAAAATAAAAGAAAAATACTTAAAATAGGAAAAACCGAGCCGGACGCATTTGCGGACTCCGATCGTCCGCCCAACGATCCAAAAATGTCAATAATGAAAGAGTGCACAAACAGCGTGCGATCGATCTCCATCACACATGTTCTTGAAATGTGAAATAATTGTATCGGTTGTAATTGTATCTGGAACATCTTTTTCAATGGAAGCAATCATTCATCCACTCATCCCCCATCCTATTACGCAAACGATTATTTATTATCTTCATTGCCGAAAACATTCTTTCAACACTATTCGTTACAATAGATAAGAGACGTGTCAACTTCAACGGTCTAAAACCTAACTGAAAATGACCTGATTTTTTTTTAATTTCACTAACTTTTTTAAGAAGTCTATTGATTCATTTAACTTTGGAGAATATGGTAGCTGATATAGACCACATGTCAAATATATATATATATATATGTCAAGCTGGCCTTCAAGTAATTGCAACCCTATCAGAGTAAATCATAGAGATAAAATTCAACAAGACGAATTAATTTATGTTTAGTACAAGAACCAAACCGATCACGTGAGTTAAGACAAGAGACACATTAAAGCAACTCGGTGTTTACTTTATCAAAACAATTATTTAGCTCATTTAACATTCAATCAAACACTGTATGAACTTTCGGATATCAAGTTCGAATATGAAGTTGAACCTAATCTTGAAACTAAATCTGATACTAATTTATGTCAAATCGGTGCACCTCAAGCCTCCAATACTCGTTGTTTACATAAGAGAAGTTTATCCAGGTCAGAATATGCATCTAATTTTATCACTAGGGTTTATAGTAGCATCTAAAATGCTACAGTTGTACTGACATGATGGAAATTTTATATAGTTTTCAGCAAACTCCACAACTCTAGTCCCCAGAGGAAAGTTCTAGTTGCTTTGGAGGAATTGGTGCAAAATATCATATGATTAGCTGAACCCCAAAAGGCCATTTTCAGTGGGTAAAATCCAAGGGATCAAATCAGACAATGAAAAAGCTGAATGGACGATTTTAGAAATCATTTTCGGGCATTATTGATTATGGGGTAAATTTGTCTATTTCGTTTAGATAACAGAACATTGGTTTTATCTTTATTATGGCCGAATTATAATTTTCTATTTCATTCGGATAAGGTTAGACAATGATTTTATCATGCAACTCAGATTTCTATAAACAAAGGATATATGAATTGCAATTAGTTCAATCAATCATAAATGATGAACATGTTTTCTTCTCTGGAATTTCTCTATTACAAATGCTGAAGATTGGCATCGTGATGCTTGAAGATTCAGTAACAATAACATGAGACTTTGTTATTTGTGTTTTTATATTTGTTTTCTTACAACTCTCTTTGGTCTTCTCAATCTCGTTGCATCACACAATGCCCCTTACAAAAAGGAATGCATTACAGTTTGGCCACCATCGTCATTGTTATTTAATCTACATTTTAGGGTGTCATCTTTGCATGGAGTCAGATTACACCACCAAACTTGACTAAATAAAGCACAATATAACGTCAATTGTACAAGGATTTAAATAAAGAGCATAAACATCAATATGCAAGACATATGGTACTGTAAAAATCAAAGATCTTCACTTGACAAGAAAGTGCACTACAGCTGATATTTACCTGCAAAAGTGTCCGTAATATTTCATTAGCATTTGCTGCCTGGACAAGCTTGTTAGATATGCGAGTCAAATGCCCCATATGGCCAATTTTTGGAGGTGATCTTCCCGGTGCTGGCACTGTTGGCTGCAATAAGAGACTTAATGTTACAATATCCCCAAATCACTCAGTTCGAACTTTAGTTTTTAGAAGGATAAGTAAAAAAAGGGGCAGTCCAGTGCACAAAGGCATCCCCGCGCAGCGAGGGTCCGGGGAAGGGTCCCACCACAAGGGTGAAATGTAGGCAAACCTTACCATGCATTTTTGCAAGAGGCTGCTTCCAAGACTCGAACCCGTGACCTCAAGGTCACACGGCAACACCTCAACCGGTGTGCCAAGGCTCCCCTTCAAGTATAAGTAAAAATACTAAAGAAAATTCACCTTGTTGAATCCTGTTAGTAGAATTGGCAACCTTTCTACTTCAAGAATGTTACTAACAATGTCATACTCATGGAGAAGGTGTTCGACAAGTGAACTTCTTTTACTTTCTAAGCATGAGCTTATGATGTTCTCCACTTGGTGATGTAAAACATTATTATAAGGGTACCTACATGCAATAAAAAGATTAAAATGGCCATAAAGAAGATAAAATCATAGCAGAAATGTGTCTCTGGTGAGGTTCATTTTTTTTAGTTTGTGGGTAGGCTGTGGGAGATAGGATATCCAGCTACTTACGCAAAAAACAAATCCATAACATGTCTTAAGGATCCTACGCGAATAAGTTCCTTCTCAGCATCTTCGCTTCCTAATGTGAATAAAATAGAAATGAACTCCACAACCTGAAAGAGAAAATGGCAAGTTGAGCTGCAATAGAATAAGATAATATGCACTCATATGTACTGACTGCAATTAGACTTGATATTGTGTTTGATTTTGGTTTGGTAAGCAAAATCATGGAGAACCTCAAGCAGTGACAATGGGAACATGGTAAGAGAATTTTGTGTTACTTGAGTGGAATCATTGATCATGGTATTCAATATGGTTATGTTGAAAACTGGAGTCTGATTGGGTACAATGACAGTTATTGGGGATTCAATTTTGAAGACAATAGGAGCACATCTAGTTTTGTTTTCAATCTTATGTTAAGGGCCCGGGCGATAGGCCTAATTATTGTTATCTTTTAATGTCTTTTATTATTATATTTTTATTAATGTTGAGGCATTGAGATGTTGTTAGTTAAGAGTTAGTAATTATGGGTCTTGTAACATATTTAAAGACATGTGTTGTTTTGTATGAAGGTATCTAAGAAGTCAAATCGATTTTCCCTTATCTTGAATGAGATTGTGGTAGCTCTCTCTGTCCGAGCACATCCCGCTTATGCAGCCGCGATTCTGGCTCCTTAGTATCCTCCAGACATCCTCCGGCAACCCTACCGATTTGATACAGCGAGCTCGTAACAACTTGGTATCAGAGTCCAACAGAGTCATCCTTCCTCCATCTTCACCGCGTTGACTTCGGTCCTCCTCTCTTCTGACCGTTTCAACAACATTCCTGCAAGAAGCAGACACCCTCCTTCAAGCTCAACGTCAGCCAGAGCACTTCACAATCGCAGAACCAAAAAAAATATCGAGCCACTTCACTTTTACAGTTCGCAGACCGTGCATCTTTCCTCCTCTCTTCCTCCCGATCCAACAACAACCCGCAAAACAAAGCCCCTCATCTTCATCACGGTCAGCACGCCACCTCCGTCCAGTCCACCAAGGTTGCGATCCTGCCAGAACAGCTCCAGTCTCGACGCAGAAAACTTCCGCTTCTGCATGCCGCCTGCGCCTCCAGCTCTGTCGGCTGCTACGAAACAAGTTGTAACCCATGACGATCGATTCGTCCTCCACTTCTGACTCGGCGCCTCCCTGCACACGATCGAACCCTAGTGTCTGTGCGTGTCAAGCCGAGGCCCGTGCATCGTCGAGCTCCAGTCGTAGCGGCCGCTCCCTACCCTCTTCATCATGGTCCTCTCCCATCAAGCTGACAAGCTTCTATATCGATCTACCCGCTCTTCCTTCATGTCCGTTGAATCCACACAGAAAAAGAAACCGCCAGGCTCCTATTTCCGATCCCCACACAAACAGACGACCCTTTCCTGTTTCGAGCCCAACGCCAATCCCTCCTTTCGAGCCCCATGTTAAAATCTATAATTGTCTGCATATCAATTGTAATTGATTAATTAATTATTAATTTCAAAAAATATTAATTAAATGATCACTTTATTTGGTAATTAATTACATTTTTCTTCAAACAAAAGACATTTGAGACGGACCGCCAAAATGTTTTGCAGACCAAGATGGTTGCTCACAAGCCAACCACGGAAATCGTCACTGCCATCATCGCCCTACTTGAGGACATGATCATTGCACACAAAAGTAAACAATTGCTCCTCACACGACTGACGCCCCTACCTGACCAGGTGAAAGTTGTTGATATTCTAACAAATCCAGCAATCGTCCAGCAACCATCACCTATTGTTGTTCTCATTCAGAAGAACACCCCGCTACCATACACCAACTGTGCAAAGATCGTCGATAACCCTCATCTCATTCACACAAAAATTGATATGGTTCTGAGCAGTCATCGGACATTTGTGGATTATTCTCTACCACTACTTCAATCATCTACAGATTATGTTCTCATCTCCTCTTCGATAATCTCGCCACACACGCTACGACCCGCTGACAACGTCATCATCATCCGTGACATCGGTGAGCACAATGAAGGTTTGTCGCTCTTTGCAGCTCCCGTTACAGCGATGCACGACAAGGAGTTGTTTTGGCGCAAAATAAAGGAGCCAGATGATCAAATTGGTCGAGCTTCGTTCGAGATTGAGGTCAAGCTCGATTTGAAGGTCGAGTGAGATGTTATGGGCCTAGGAAGACAAACCTATTTATTGTTATCTTTTAATGTCTTTTTTTATTGTCGTTTTATTAATGTCGAGACATTAAGATGTTGTTAGTTAAGAGTTAGTCAATGTGGGTTTTGTAGCCTATTTAAAGGCATGTGTTGTTTGTATGAAGGTATCCAAGAAGTCAAATCTATTTCCCTTGTCTTGAATGAGATTGTGGTAGTTCTCTCTCTCTCTCTTTGAGCACACCCCGCTTAGGCAGTCGTAGTTCCGACTCCACAGTATCATTCGCCTCCGTCATCCCCGCCTCCGGCCATCCTCCGACAACCCTATCGACTTGATACGACGAGCCCGTAACATCTTGATTCAACTGTTGTTTCTTGGCAATCTAAGAAGCAAAAGATTGTAATGCTCTCTAAAATTGAAGCATAATATATTTCATTATCTGGTTACGGAGGATCTTAGAAAAGGGAGAAGAATTCTCATGCAATGGGCAGAAGGTTGCTCTGTGACAACAAGTCTATTATTTCTTTTACAAAGAACCCAGTGTTTCATGGGAAAAGCAAGCATGTTCGCATGAAGTAGCATTTCATCCGGGATGTTGTTAGTGATATTGAAGTTGAAGTTCTATTTTCTCATACTGGAGATGAAGTTGTGGATATTTTCACCAAAACATTGAAGACTACAAATTTCAACCAGATCAGGATGAAGCTTGGTATTTTGTATGTTTAAGTATTAAATATTTTTCAAATTGAATGAAAGAGCAGCCCATGAATTATTCTCCAAGCAGTCGTCTCTTCTTGTATGCATTTTTCTTTATGTTCTTCCATGAAACAGGTCACAGCCCTTCTGCACTTCGGATTATTAGAGGAGCTCAGTTGTGCTCTCCGCTCATAGCCTCTCTTGTGTCTGATACTAAGGTGATTTCGATTTTGATCCTGCTACAAATTTCAGTCACTGTTCTGTTTTGCTGTGGTCAGTTAATAATGTAGTATTTTTTCTTTTTTTATTAATCTTTTGGATGAAATATCTCTGAGGAAAATTACTTCTAGAATTAAGATTGGATAATCAAAATGAAGTAGTATCTCAGAAGCACAATGAGGAACCCAAATATATTGAATTAAACTACCTATGTTATATAGATACTAGTACAGGGTAACAAAGAGCTCACAGATAACAAGTTAATGCAGTAAAATTTTAATTTAGATAGTTTGAACTTGCATAATAAAGATAGACGGTACATTACATACATAGAACTTAAATACAATGATTGAGGAAAAGGGGTGAGCAAAGTAACATGACTAAAATTTTACAAAAATGCTTACGTGACAAAGAGTTGAACACCTTAAGTACCCAAGTTGATGGAAATAGCCGGGATAAAGCTAATGACGATGATATCCCAAAAACAATTAGTATTTGGTTTTGAAGGCGTTTATCAGGTAACTATCTTATAATTTTTTACCGTTCGACTCAAAAAGTTAAAACTAATTTACATAATAAAAATGTTCGACTCAAAAAGTTAAAACTAATTACATAATAAAAATGCATATACCGTTCTAAACTTAGAAGTTAAATATATCAAAACCAGATGCTGCTAACTCTAAATAGGTTACCACAGTACATATCAGCTTATGACAAGGACTGACAAAATTGTCAAATGTTCCTAAAATAGATATACAGAATATGGTCTGAAAAAGAAAAGAAAATAACATCAAGAACAGGAAATCTTAAAATAAAACATGAATACCTTCAATCGATGTTTCCCAAGGGGTGGCTTCAAGCAGCCATATGTGGTAGGCAATATTTCTTCAGAGGCAGTATAATCCAATAGCTTCAATAAATCACCTTCATGAGACAGATCCCAAGCAAACACATGGAAAGATTAAGAAAACAACATAAGAAATCTAAAGAACTAAGAACACCATGATCATTTCAAGCAGCTACTGTTTGAATAATGCATTCAACATTTGAAACTAAAAATGAAGTTACGGAAAGACAAAACAAATGCATGAGAGTTGGTATCCATTTAAAACTACTAAACTAATGTTTTATGCACTTAATTAAAGAGTAGAATGGCATACAGGTCTGATAAGTGATATCTATGGCAATTTTTCTTACAAGTTACATTTTTACAGTGTAAGAAGCTTAACTTATATAGTACAAAAGAATTGGGTTGAAAACACTAGAAATCTAAAACCCAACATCGACGAGGATCTCATTCTCGTATTTAGATTAAATTCAACTGGGAAACTAACAATAAAAGCTAAAATTGGCACGTGTTAAGGATGAAGTGGGAGAGAGAGAGAGATCTAGAGATTGGAGAGATCTAGGGTTAAGGAGAAGAAGAAGGAGAGAATACCTGAATATTATCTTCCATCCCTTCCAAAGAGGGGGTCCAGGTATATTTATACCCGGACCCAGGGCCGGCCAACCAAGGGGCCGGCCGACCCCAATGGGGGCTGAACCGGGTGGGTTCAGCCCCCCCTTGGGCCGATTTTATGAAGAGGGGGCTGAACAAATTGGTTCAGCCCCGTTGCCGCCTCCGTCTTGCCTCTGCCGCCGCTTGTATTGCCGGCCAAATAGCATGGCCTCGTCCGGGGGCGTAACATTCTCTTCCCCATCAAAAACCAGTTTGTCCCCAAGGTGGTAATCGGGGTAAAGCTCCCGGAATTCCAGCAAATCCACCCAGGTGTTGTGTTCGACGGTCAGGTCCTTCCACTTGACCAGCAGCTCAGGACAGTACGACGTGCCTCGCCGTTTCCACTTGATCAACAGTATGTCCTCAGGAATCGGGCGCAGTTCGCCACCACTAGTGGCCTCTGGTAGACGAGGGCTGACCTGGATAGTATCACCAATCTTCCGCTTCAACAAGGAGACGTGGAAAGTTGGATGTATCCGACACCCTTCGGGCAACGCCAACGTATAAGCAACTGGTACAACTCGTCGGGTGATCCGAAATGGACCATAATAACGGGGGTGCCAGCTTCTGATTCGACCGCTGTGCGACGGACAACTGCCGATAGGGACGGAGCTTGAGAAACACATCGTCCCCCACCTGAAATTCGCGCTCTGTCCGATGCCTGTCAGCCTGAGCCTTCATACGATCCTGTGCTGTCCGTAGATTCTCGCGCAAGGTAGCGAGTGTGCGGTCACGATCACGAAGTGCACGGTCAACTGCTGCCATTGTCGTACTACCCGGCTCATAACTGCTCAGAGAAGGAGGTGGTCGCCCATATACTACCTCAAAGGGAGTTAGTTTGCTGGCTGAATGATAGGAAGTGTTGAAGCAGTGCTCAGCCCAATGCAACCAACTCGTCCAAGTCCGCGGCTCATCCATAACAAAGCATCGGAGGTATGTCTCGACGCCCCGATTCAACACCTCAGTTTGACCATCTGTCTGCGGATGGTGAGCCGTGCTAAAACGCAAGGAGGTCCCCTGTAAACGGAAGAGCTCCTTCCAAAAGTGGCCAACAAAGGTCGGATCGCGATCCGAGATAATCGCCCGAGGGATGCCATGAAGCCGAACAATCTCTCGAGCAAAAAGAGCAGCAACAGACTCACCGGTGTAAGGGTGACTCAGTGCGATGAAATGTGCGTACTTTGACAATTTATCAACCACCACCATGATGACCGTCTTTCCCTTAGACCGCGGCAAGCCATCAATGAAATCCATGGATACTATATCCCAAATCTGGTGCGGAATCTCTAAGGGCGTAAGTAGCCCGGCCGGGGAAGTTGTCTCGTACTTCTGCTGCTAGCAAACATCACACTGCTGAACAAATAACTGGATATCCCGTCGCATCCCCTTCCAAAACACATTGGCCCGTGCCCGCTGAAGAGTACGGAGAACACCGGCGTAACCGTCCGTCAGGAACGAATGGAACTCATGCATCATGACCGTCCTCCAAGCCGATTGAGAGGGTATGACTACCCGTCCCTGATAGTATAGCCGGTCATTCTGCAGATGATAACCGGGGACTGTCTCTCGTGCCTGCCGTAGATCCTCCACAATGCCCCGCAACTCGGGGTCTCGTTGTACCTCCTCCTGAATCTCATCAATAGAGTCCAACTGAGGTGTAGAAAGTTGGGCTAGAGCGCCCTCAGGCAAACGGGATAGTGCATCAGCAACCCGATTGTCTTTCCCTTGCTGATAAACAATCTCGTAGTCGTACCCCAAAAGCTTGGTGACCCATTTCTATTGGAGAGGGGAAGAGACCCGCTGTTCCAAAAAGTGTTTCAGGCCCTAATGATCAGTCCGAATTTTGAAATGACGTCCCAGCATGTATGGTCGCCACAATGCCATCGCGTGAATAACCGCCAACATCTCCTTTTCGTAGGTGGATAGGCCTAATGTCCGGAGAGCCAAAGCCTTGCTGTAAAAAGCCAACGGACGTCCCTCCAGCATCAACACGGCACCTAGTCCCACTCCGGAAGCGTCCGTCTCCACGACGAACTCCTTGGTGAAGTCCGGGAGTACCAAAACTGGAGTCGTCGTCATAGCCCGTTTGAGTGCCTGAAAAGTTGTCTCAGCCTCATCCTGCCAAGAGAAGGCGTCCTTCTGTAACAACTGTGTCAACGGCCTGGCAATCTTCCCATAGTCACGCACGAAACGCCTGTAGTAGCCCGTGAGCCCCAAGAAGCCCCACAAAGCCCGAATAGTCTGAGGCCGTGGCCAAGACACCATGCTCTCGATCTTCCGAGGATCGGCTTTTACCCCTTCAGCTGAAACCAGATGCCCCAAATATTCCACTTCCTTCTGGCCAAAAGAACACTTCGACCGCTTCGCAAAGAGCTGATGCTGGCGCAAAATGGAGAATACCTGTGCAACGTGGCTCAAGTGGTCTTCCCAGGTAGCGCTGTATATGAGTATGTCATCAAAAAAATTAGCACAAAGAGACGAAGCAACGGACGGAAGATCTCATTCATATTAGCCTGGAAGGTGGACGGTCCTCCCGTCAACCCATTGGCCATCACCAAGAACTCATAGTGGCCGTCGTGAGTACGGAATGTTGTTTTGTAGATGTCTTCCTCTCGCATGCGAATCTGGTAGTAGCCTGATCGTAAATCAAGCTTGGTGAACACAGTTGCCCCATGTAACTCGTCCAGCAGCTCTTCAATCAAAGGAATCGAAAACATATCCTTCACAGTGATGTTATTCAAGGCCCGATAGTCCACACAAAATCGCCAGGACCCGTCCTTCTTCTTAACGAGAATGATGGAGCCGAGAAGGAACTAGTGCTGGGCCGTATGATGCCGACATCGAGCATCTCCCGTACGATGCGCTCAATCTCGGCTTTCTGCATGTGCGGGTACCGATATGGTCGGATGTTGGTAGGCCCCGCCCCTGCCTTGAGAACAATCTGATGATCTCGGAACTGTGAAGGTGGGAATGTACGTGGCTCCTGAAACACATCAGCATACTGCTCCACCAATGCCCGCATCGGTATAGGTATCTCAACTGCTCCTGCCTCATCCGTCCGTACCCCCAACAGTACCGCCATCAAACTCCCCGTCCCCTCAAGCTGCTGTAGACTGTGAAGAGAAATCTCCTTGATTGGTGAAGATGTTAGACCCTTCAAACAAAACTGTTTTCCCCTCTGCAAGAACTCCATTGTCATCTGATCCCAATCAAAAGTAACCCTCCTCAACTGCTGCAGCCACTGAACTCTCAGCACCGTGTTCGAACCCCGAATGGGTAGAAGATAGACATCTGTGCGACCAACGTATCCTTGCATCCGAAGCTCCACTCCCTTGAGCACACCCTGGCACTGTAATTTACTGCCATCCGCCACCATGACCTGGAAGGCAGCCCCAGTATCAATCAGATGCCCCACCTTCTGTGCCACATCCGGGTGGATGAAGTTGTGCGTACTCCCGCTATCCACCAGAATAGTCACCCTCTCTTGTCGGACCCTCCCCGCAAGCCGCATAGTGAGCGGAGGGGGATTACACCCCTCCATAGCATGTAGAGAGACCCCGAGCTCGGTCAGGTCCAAATCTCCTTCAGAATCCAGCTCCTCTGGCGCCAACTCGTCGTCCGCCTCCTGGTGTAACACGAAGACTTGGACCTTCTGACACTTGTGACCTGGAGCAAGCTTCTCGTCACAATTAAAACATAATCCTTTCTCCTTCCTGGCCGCTAACTCACTCCACGATAGCCGTGTAACTGTCGGCTTGCTACCTGTGGGCTGCTCCCACCGTGTCCCTGCTTGGGCCGCAAGTGGCCTACCCGTAGTCCGAGCTCTCTGTCTGTTGAACCGCTCCTCCTGGATGCGTGCCAAGGTGATGACATGATTTAAAGTACGAGGCAGGTGTGACTGCACTTCATCGCGAAGATGCTCCTTGAGCCCGGAGACAAAGCAGCTCAAGAGCGTTTTTTCTTCCAATGCACCCGATTCGCCAACTTCTCGAACTCGGTGCGGTACTCCATCACCGTTCCCAAGGGGCCGGCCGGCCCCAATGGGGGCTGAACCGGGTGGGTTCAGCCCCCCTTGGACCGATTTTATGAAGAGGGGGCTGAACCAATTGGTTCAGCCCCGTTGCCGCCTCCGTCTTGCCTCTGCCGCCGCTTGTATTGCCGGCCAAATAACCTGGCCTCGTCCGGGGGCGTAACAGCACGCCACACAAAAAAGACAATAAACCTTAAAACTCTTCCAACTTCATTTTCAGTAAGCAAGCAATTTTTTATTTCAGCCGTTGTTACGTTTACATGAACATAGAGTAGAAAATTATAGTGACTCTGTATTGGTGTATTTTGCAAAAGCATGGGAGGACCAAGAAAGCTGGGCTTACCGGGAGGTGGAAGGAGGCATGGGAGCCAATTAGAAGGAGGTACGGTCTCAGAGATTCTGACACAGTGGAAAGGAGAAAATTCTAAAGATAGATGTTAAAGCCTATTGTCCCGCATCTCCTATTGTTACAACAATCTCCAATAGGAGTACAACAATCACAAGTCTATTGTCACAACAACCTCCAATAGGAGGAAATTTTAGTGTACTTTCCCACAGAGCCTCCGCATTTAACTCTTGCCCTGAGTCCTCCAGACATGAATTAACTCGTCCATATTCATCCTCTGGAGCACTCCTTCAACGTTGGATGTCCTTTGTGATTTATTTCGTAGCATGTGATTGTTGTACTCCTTTGATAGAATCTGTGTGGATTGTTCTGATTGTGTTCAAATGGCAACACTCGAATCTACCTCTATCATTGTTGTGCCAACATCTTCCACCTATTGGATAACAAGAGCCGATATGTAGTAAATTAAACTGATTCAGTGGGACCTACCCCTAAATGTAATCAAGTAGTATATCACTCCTAGACAAAGTTATCTTATCTCTATATCAGCCACATTGTCTGTCACCTCTGCAAGTATAAAGCTTGCTCAATGTGATGAAAAGCATGAATGAAATGAATGAAAATTATCGCTGAGTTCTCGAAGCTCTTGTTTCCTCCCCCTTCATCTACCAACACTTGGTATCAGAGCAGAGATCGATCCACCTTAGAGCAACATCACAGGAACTTTGCCATGACATCGTCGTCGAGTAAGGGAGCTCCCTCCTACTCTCATTCATTGATAACAATCATCAATGGTGAGAAATATGAGTATTGGAGTGTGCAAATGAAAAGACTCCTCATCTCTCAAGGGCTTTGGAGCTAGTCACAATCAGCCCCCAAATCCCTGCAATCATCAAAGCACCCAAGACAAGTAAAGAAGCAAAGTCGAACTTACAAAGGCTGAAAGAAGAAATCAAGATGAAAGATGACAGAGCCCTCCTCTTGATTCAGCAAGGAGTATCAGAAGACATATTTCCGAGAGTAATGGCTGCAGAGAGTGTTAAGGAAGCATGGGACACCATAAGAGTGAAATACTACTAAGGTGCTTGCTCTAAAACTTCAAGCATTTTGGAAAGATTTTGAAGCATTATTAATGAAACCAAGGGAGACAGTAGACAATTTTTTCGCTAGAACCTTCAAAATTTATCAACCAAAATAGAAATCTAGGAGATACAATCGAATACAAAAAAATAGTCCCCAAGTTTCTTCGAAGTCTCCTGCATAGTTTTGAAACATGCTGTCACAGCAATAGAGGAATCCAAGGACCTTAAATTACATTAACAGATTTAATGAGTTCCTTGAAATCTCATGAAGATAGGCTTAAGAAAGCAATCCAATCCTTGGAACAGGTTGTACAACTAAAATGCATTTTAACAAATCTCATCAAAATGATCAGAAAAAGGAGTCTTCACAACATAAAACCCAATGCCGGGAGAGAAGGCGCCTAACACTGGAAGCAATCATCCAGAGGAAAGGGGGAGGGAAAGCTCTACACACATGTAGAAAAACTTTTCAGCCGCCAAGTAAACCCAACCAAGACTGCATTATCTGTAAGAAAACAGATCACAACTCTAAAGATTCTTATTTCAAGTGCAAGAAATGCAGAATCTCAAATCACTTTGAACAGGATTGTTGTTTCAATAATAAAGAAGCTAAATACTCTGAGAAGGACAAAGAAGTAAAATAAGAAATGTTTACTCCTACTTCAAGGCCGAGGATTCTCAGCAAAATACTTGGTATATAGAGAGCGGCTGCTCAAGCCATACCAACAACAAGGCCAACTTTATCACTTGATGAAAACTTCAAATCTCAGGTTTTCTTAGGAGACGGAAAAGTTGAAGCAATAGAAGGAAGAGGATCCATAACAGTTAAAACCAACTCATGAAAAATCAAAGAGATTCCTGATGTTCATTATGTTCCAAGCCTTGCACAAAATTTCCTAAGTTCGGACAACTGTTATAGAAAGGAAATTTGCTTAGCATTGCCAAAGATTTATGCCAAATAAGGGAAGAAAACATGGAATTTCATAGCCTCAGCAAAGATGCACAAGAACGGAATCTTCACTTTAGACATGTCCAGTATTGGACAGAATGCCTTCACAGGTCAACAACAGGGTTGCATCACTATATCCAAACATAGGCATCACCGACTAGGACAACTTCATTGGGAAGTCATATAACAAATGAAAAAGAAGCAACTTGTTATAGAACTGTCGGAAGCTGTTATTCAAAAATAATTCGGTGAAGAATGTGTCTATGGGAAGACGCCAGTTCTTCCTTACCCCAAGCACTCAACTACAAGGAACAATTCAATATTGGAGCTAAATTATGGTGACCTGTGGGGGCCAGCTTCAACAAATTCATAAGGAGGAAACAAGTATTAGTGTATTACCTACTCCTGGTCGATGATTTTAACATATTTATGTGGATTTACTACCTAAACAATAGCATGAAGCCTTTGAAGTATTAAGCATTTCAAATATGAAATTGAAAACCGCCTTCATGTTGCCATCAAGACCTTCAGAACCGTAAAGGTGGTGTGAATTCACTTGTGCGCAATTCAGTGCTTTTTGCAAAGATGCGGGAATAAGAAGAGAATATGCACCTCCTAGATCGCCTCAGCAGAATGAGTAGTTGAGAGAGAAAACAAGACTATTTTGGAAATGGCAAGGTCATTACTCCATGGTAAACAACTATCAAAAAACTTTCTGGGCAAAAGCAACAAATGTTGTTGTGTATCCTCTTAACAGAATTCCAACCAAGGCCTTAAAACATTTGACTCCATATGAAGCTTTATTTGGAAGAAAACTCTCAAACACTTAAAGACAAGAAATCAATCAGTTAGTCTCGCTGCCAATGTCATATGAGCCAATAGGGTTGCACATAAGAACGTTTGGAGAAATAAGAGAAAGGATTGTGTTGGCCTTGCTCATATTTGATATGAATGATAGGGCCAATCCTATGACAATTTGGAGTTGAGTTGGTTTGGGAAGACTGCTCCTAGATATTGAGAATATTGTATGGAGCATGTCAAAGAAGGCTACAAGAAGATATTATAAATATCATCGAGAAGACTTCAAAACGACATTGTGAATGTCGTCATGACAGAAAGCCTGTTGTCGGGATCACAAGCCGATATTGTGAATATCGACTCGTGATCAATGTCGTCGAGAATGTCTCGACGACTTGTACTAACAGATAGTTCGTCGTAGAATACTCAGACATTCCCTCAGAAAACAGAGGAAAGCTAGACAAAAGGAGTGAAAATGTATATTTTGGGGCTATAGTGAGTAATCGAAAGCCTATTAGCTATACAACTCGAACACTAAGAGACTCATTATTAGTAGAAATGGGATCTTCAATGAAGAAGCTGTGTGGGCTTGGCCTTCAGAAGAGTTTCTAAACTCTCACCCAACAGTGACGGTTGAGCATGTAACTAGAGCCATCCAAGTCACAACCAGTGAAAATAATGACTTAAATCAAGATAAACCGGCATCATTAGAACCAGATTGCAGCTTTGATTCGTCATCACCAAAGAAAACAAGCAGCTTAGAGGAGCTATATAAAGAAACCGAAGTTGCCATGTTCTGTTCGAATCCTTCAAACTATGAAGAAGCGAGCAAAAATGAAAAATGGAGAATAACCTCGAATGAGGAGATAAGAATGATAAATAAAAATAATACTTGGGAATTTGTTAGTATACCTGCAGATAAAACCACAGCGACTTGAAGTGGATATTCAAGAACAAATATAATGAAGATGGAACAGCCTCCAAGCATAAAGCTTGATTAGTAGCCAAAGGCAACTCCCAAAAACCAGGATAAGATTTTGATGAACCATTTTATCTAGTTGCTTGAATGGGCACGATACGAATGATCCTTACATACTCAGGACAAAATAAATATCCAGTGTATCACCTAGATGCAAAATCAATCTTTCTCAATGGAGAAATCAATGAAGAGATCTATGTAGACCAACCACCAAGATTTGAGAAGAATGGGTGTACACGTAGCCCAAAAATAGCTCCAAAATATGCAGCTCCTACTACCACTCCATCTAACACTAGTAGGTGGATTTCTCATGCAAATGTCAAGGCTCCTATTTCAGCCTCTCCAGGTTTTGTCGTTGCTGCCACTACAGCCTCATCTGCTCTAACTACATTAGATAGCGCTTATATTGTCATTAGTGTCGTAGATGTCGGTCGACGAGGACATGTCGGCCGACATAGTATTTTTCAGAGGAAAAATCAACGACAACGATTTTTTTTTAAATATTGGTTGTTATATTGCTCTTGCACCGATATATTAGTTGATACTGCCCCGATAAATTGGATGCGGTTATTTAAATTTGTATTAAATATTACAGTAATAAAAATAATATTATGTATAAAAAATAAATACGTACATTATGTATATAATATATTATTTAGATATATATAATATATTTATTACTATTATATATATGTGTGTATATATTATGTTGAAAGAAAGAAAAAAAGGTTCAATTCAATTAATTCATGTAATCATCTCCTCTTTATATAAATAGAGGGCTGTAACATGAGACGATATAAAAAATATGTGTAACATAAATCATAACTCTCCCTCAAGTTGTGAGTGAAATGTTGATAATACCCAACTAGCCAACAATTTTTTCAAAGATGGTTCCACTCAACCCCTTTGTGAGAATGTCAGCAAGTTGCCTATTAGAAGGAACAAAGGTTGTACACGTGATCTTTTCTCAATGTTCTCTTTGATGAAGTGTCAGTCTACTTCAATGTGCTTGGTGCGGTTATGCTGGATAAGACTGTGAGCGACATTGATAACGGCTTTGTTGTCACAGTAAAGCCTGATGGGTTCATCTTTAGAAAGGCCTAGGTCACTCATCAAAGAGCATAACCATAAGCCTTCACAGGCCCTATGGGCTACGAATTTAAACTCAATTTCTACCACAACGTGTTGTTTTTACTCCTCCCGGTAATAAGATCCCCCCCCCCCACACACACACTGGAAAAAAATATCCTGAGGTAGATCTTCGGTCCTCAGTAAACCCAGCCCAATATGCATCTATGCAAACTTCAATCTTCGGTCCAGTATTGGGAGCGAATAAGATGTCATTTCCTGGTGAGGACTTGAAATCTAGAATTCTATGGGCAACATTAACGTGGCGAGTCTTTAGCAAGTGCATGTATTGACTGATTACTCGCACAACATAAGAGATGTCAGGGTGTGTATAGGACAAATAGATCAATCTTCCTACCAATCTCGGAAATTCAGTGATATCTTCAATTGATTCTCTGTCATCTCTCCCTAATTTGTGGTTTTCTTCAATCGGGGTGTCCGCAAATCTACTTCCACTCATCCATGTCTTGTCAAGAAGCCCATAGTGTACTTTCTCTGAGAAATAAAGATATCATGTTTTGACCTCGCAACTATTGCCCAAGATGTATCTGAAATTTCTCAAGTCTTTTACCTCAAACTCAGTCACCAATTTTTGCTTCAGTATCTAAATTCCTTCTGCATCATTCTTTATTATAACAATGTCGTCAACATAGACAATGAGGATGATAAGTTTACCTGCCTTGTGCTTGATGAACAGTGTATCATCTGCATTGCTCTGGTTGTATCCAAAGGACGTCATACCTTTGTGGAATCTCCCAAACCAAGCTCTAGGAGACTGTTTCAGCCCATATACGACTTTCTTTAGCTTGGAAACTTTTCTTTAGGACCCTTTAGGGGCAAGGCCAGGCGAAAGAGTCATGTATACCTCCGTTTCTAAGCTCTCATGGAGAAACACATTCTTCACATCTAGCTGGTTGATGTCGCATCCCTTGCAAGCAACACAAGATAATAAAACCCTTATAAAGTTCATGTTTGTCATATGGGCAAAGGTTTACTGATTTTCAATCTCAAGGGTTTGAGTATAATCTCTTGCCACTAGCCTAGTTTTACACCTTTCAACGACCTTTTGAGAGTTCTGTTTGACAGAGAATACTCACTTACACCCAACATTTTTTCCCTTGAGGAAGACGAACCAGATCCCATATGCAGTTCTTTTCAAGAGTTGTCATCTCCTCAAGCATCGCATTTTGCCACTTAGGAATTTCAAGGGCATCCTGTCAAGATGAGCGTATGGAAATGGAAGTCAGGAAAGACACAAATGTCTTATGGGAAGTTGTGAAACAGTCATACAAAATATAATGAGATAAAGGATGTTGAGTACATTATCATTTAATACCTTTCCTGAGAGCAATGGATAGATCAATGGGTCCTAACAAGAATCTCGTGGTTGTTATAGTATCATGGAATGACTATGTGTTGGTCCCCTTGTATAAACCTGTAAGGTAGAAGAATAGTAGGGAATACCATGAATTGGGAGAGTATAAGGTGGAGGAACAAGTAGAGGAATAGTAGGGGAGCTCACTTTTAAAGGTATAGACTCCCCCTGAAGTGAGGTCCCATAGTAAGCGTTACATTCACAAAAGTTTACTAGGACGAGGGTGATGAATATGGATAAAGCATACACATCCAAACACCCGATGGGGAAATTGTGTAGGAGAAACATGGAGAGTGCCAAGCGGGGTGTTGTTCCAAGAATACGAGCAGACATATGGTAGATAAAATAAGCAGCGGTGAGAACATCATCACCCTAGTAGAATCTTGGAAGGTGCGTAGTCGACAATAGACATCCAACAACCTCCAAGAGGAAACGGTTTTTACGCTTAACAACTCCATTCTGAGCGAGAGAGTACACAGAAGGTTTGGTGAATAATACAATGATTCTCATGGTATTCCTCAAACTGAGAATCAATATATTCACGACCATTGTCACTGCACAAAATCTTAATATTGGTATTGAACTGAGTTGAGATTATTTTATGAAATTTTTGAGAAGTAAAGAAAACTGCATTTTTGTTTTTCAGGAATTATAACCAAGTAGTATGCAAGAAACAATCAATGAAAGTAACAAACCAAGCGCAACCATAAATAGAGGACACGAGACAAGGTCCACATACGTCAGTGTGAATAACAGCAAAAAGAGTAGCACTAGACATACAAACATAATTAAGAGCAACACGCCAATATTTGTTAAGGGTACATATATCACACAAACAAATAAAAAATAGTTGCATACATAGCAGGAAATAACAGTTTGATAATAGAAGTATATGAGTGTCTTAGCTAACAGTGTCAGGAATACAAAAAAAGAGAACTAGACGGAAAGACCTGTAGAGATGGCATCGGGCAGGATTTGAACACATACAGGCCATTGACTATACTACCAACGACAATCACTTTCCACGCCTGAAAAACACAAGAAGAAATAAAGAACGGAACAGAGCAGTTCATAGAATTTGTCAAGTGTCTAATAGAAAGAAGATTACAAGTAAAGTTTGGAATATGAAGACCCAAGGGTAATGTGAGAGATGAGCAGGGAATGGAGCCCTTTCTAGGAATGGGAGAAAGAGAACCATCATCAGTGCTCATCTTATCTATGTCGAACAAAGGAGTATATGATTCAAAACCTGTGGCAGAGCCAATCATATGATCAATAGCTCTTGAGTCAATGAACCACTGGGTGGAAGGATTGGGATGTGGTAGAATGAGCACATAGTGTCCCTATGTGGATATAATAGGATGATGATAAGACAGTAGACTCAATGGAGAGACCATGCATCAAGCGGCGAAGAGCCTGCATTTATTCATCGGAAAATGCGTTAAAGAGGTAGGAGTCGGGTCTGATATTGCTAGGAAGTATGTCATTAGTGGCATCAGTGAAGTGAGCCGAATAAGGAGGGGCATGGCGGCACTAAGATCTCCATATCTACGACCACTCCGTGAGTCCGTATTGAAGTACCTCCTACTCTTTGCGGTGGAAAACCATAGAGTCTGAAGAAGGTGACCTTGGTGTGGCGGCCCTTTCTATAGAGTCATTATTGAACAACTTCATCTTAGAATCTCGTGTCGGCCTTCCACCCGAAATAGTGGTAGTCGCAGCAAGAGCAGAACCTTTATGAGCCTAGTTTAGAAGCAAGGTAAATAAGGATGCCCAAGTATATGAAAACTGTTCGGATCAGAGTCGCGATGGAGCCCATGAAGAAACTCAAAAATCTTGTCAAGGCTAACAAGCCTGAGGGGATCAAAAATGTCGTATTTCTGGTACAATTGTAAACTCCAAGTAATAAACTGAAAGAGAACAATTACCTTGGCGAAGCAAAAATATCCTCCGTTTTAATAGACTTCATTCTCTTTCAAATTTCAGTAGTAGTGTCTAGAAACAAATAGCTGCGAGCAATGGACTCCTACATAGAATTTGTGAGCTAGGACATGACTAAGGAGTTTTCAGACACTCATTGCATCCAATCCGGCGAATTCTTTGCAGGTTTTCAGTTGGTTCAATTTACATAACCAAATAGGTGACCACTCTTTAGCGCCAATGTAATGGAGCGAGACCACTTGAGGTAGTTGGAATCATCCAAACGAATGGTAGTAATTTGGGGAGTATTGTAATCATGACTCGCCCTGAGAGATCCCACGGGAGTAACAACTGTCAATGAGCGAACATGAGAATCAACATTTCCCGGCATGGTGACTCAAGAATAGAAACCTGAAGATCACCCCTTACAAAACAAAATCTAGGAATTTTCTGGAATCAAGAGGGAAGAACTAAGTCATCCAAGATCAACGATCCAACCCACAGATCACAAAGAAATCACACAAATCTTGAAGAGGGGAGCAAGAGAAATCATCTCCTCGAAAGAGGCGAAAAAACGGCAACGGAAATATGATTAACTCACCACATAGGGGTGACCGAGGCTGAACCAATACAGGGAGATCCCAAAAATACATATGAAGGGCTGAGAAGTTCCGGAAGTAGACGCTTAGCGCGGAAGAAGACAAGTGGGAAGAGGTGCGTGGAAGTAGACGCTCGACGAGGAAGATGCGCTGGAAGGAAACACGCGGGAAGGAGGCTCACAGAATCGACGGAGGAAGGAGGCGCGCAAAACTGGCAGAGGAAGGAGGTGAGCGGAGATGACACTTGATGAAGGCTACAATAGACTCAGACGGGAGAGAGGCGATGGGCGGACCGAGCGAGTGAGTTCTGTGCGCTAGGGCACAAGGAGTGTGATTTCTGGCTCTGATGCCATGTTGAAAGAAAGAAAATATGTTCAATTCAATTAATTCAAGTAACAATCTCCACTTTATATAGAGAGAGGGCATGAGACGATACAAAGAATATGGGTAACATAAATCATAACATATTAAATATAGAAATTCTACATTTTAAAATGTCCCCAATATATCCCCCGCAATTCGATATTTAACATTTCAAACTCAAAACGATATAAGCCCAGCATACGATATCTGCAACCTTAATTGCGACTAAAGGTAAGTGACTCATTGACCCAGGGCAACCAGCCATATGACCGGAGACACGATAGCCTTCACTCGTCTTGACAAACATAGTTGTCTTTCCCCCCGATTGTGGTTGCCAATGGATCCCTTACTCCAGTTCGTGGGACGGAGGATGCCATCACAACCTCTCACCTCCGAATAGAAAATGTCATTTATGTTCCTAATTTTTCATATAGTCTCCTCTCCATTAGGGCAATAACAAAAAATAAAATCTAATGTGGCTCATTCTTTCCCTCTCAACTTTATTTTCAATACCTTCACTCGAGGAAGAGGATAGTTACTGGGACTGGAATGGAAGGATTATCTACTTGGAAGACATCTCGTCTCCTTCTAACCGTTGTTAAGATTTTTTACTTCAATGGCATCAAAGTCCTGGTTATCCTCCTGCTCGTCTTATTCTTCATTTGTTACCCTTCTTTTCTTCTACATCAATATTAGAATAAAAAGTTTGCCACTAAAGGTAAGTGACTCATGGACTCCAGAGCAACAAGTCATATGACCGAAAACACGATAGCCAAATATAGTTGTCTTTCCCCCGGTTGTGGTTGTTAATGGATCTTTTCCTCCTGTTTGTGAGACAGGGGATGCCATCGCTACCTCTCACCTCCAAATAGAAAATGTCATTTATGCTCCTAATTTTTCCAATAGTCTCCTCTCCATTAGGGAAATAACCAAAAATCAAATCTGATGTGGCTCATTCTTTCCCTCTCATTTTTATTTTCAAGACCTTCACTCGAGGAAGAGGATTGCTACTGGGACTGAAATGAAAGGATTATACTACTTGGATGACATCCCATATGCTTCTAACTCCGCTGCTAAGATTTTTTTTTCTTCAGTGGCATCAAAGTCCTTGTTATCCTCCTGCCCGCCTTATTCGTCATTTGTTACCCTTTTCTTCTACATCTATATTAGAATATAAAGTTTGTTAGTATGACAAATATCATCGTACTTCTTTTCCTACTAAAATCGAGAGAAGAAATACCAACAACTTTGATTTAGTACATTCTAATCTTTGGTGTCATAGTCTACCTAAGTCAAAAGGCTAGTGGTGTTGGATGAGCAAATTAAATATAGAAACTTTAAGAGAAAGACAAAAGTGTTGCCAAAAATTCGGTGGTGGAACTTGAAGAAGGAAAAACAGGTTGCTTTCAAGGCAGCGGTTTTAGAACAACTAATTGATGATCCTTATGTTGATCCTAGTGTCACATGAGAAGTTATGTCTTCTCATTTAAGGTTAAGTGGAAAGAACGTACTTGGAGAGTCAAAAGGTCGTGTGCCCCCACAAAAAGATTCTTGGTGGTGAAAAAAAGAAGTGCAAGACAAAGTGAGGGCAAAGAGGGTCAGCTATAAAACATTATATACTTGTAGGAATGATGAAAACTTGACAAAGTATAAAATCGCCAAAAAAGAAGCTAAAAATGCAGTAAGTAAAACAAGAAGTCAAGCTTATGAAGAATTTTACAAACGACTAGAAACCAAAGATGGAGAGCGTGATATATATAAAATTGCTCGAGCTAGAGAGAGGAAGACAAGAGATTTAAGCAAAGTTAAATGCATAAAAGATGAATCAGATACGGTTTTGACGGATGATGTGGTTATTAAGGAGCAATAGAAAAGATACTTTTATCAACTATACAATGAAGGAAAAGACAATGAACTGAACTTAAAAGAGTTAAGTAAATCGGAGAAGTATAGAAACATAACTTCGTAAAATTCAAGCATCAGAGATAGATGACGCTCTGAAGAAGATGAAAATTGGAAAGGCGTTTGGGCCAGACGATATACACCCATTGAAGTATGGAAATGCTTAGGAAGGGAAGAAATTTTATGGCTTACAAATTTCTTTAATAAGATACTGAAGACAAAGAAGACGTCAGACCAATGAAGAGAAAATATTTTGGTGCATTTGTATAAGAACAAAGGAGATATACAAAATTGTGTTAATTACAGGGGAATTAAATTAATGAGTCATACTATGAAACTATGGGAGCGCGTAATAGAGAGAAGAGTTAGACGAGAGACTAGCATCTCAGAGAATCAATTTGGATTCATGTCAGGGAGGTCAACTATAGAAGTTATACATCTCTTGAGGAGACCCATTGACAACTATCGGGAAAGACAAAAAAATTTGCATATCTTGTTTATTGATCTGGAGAAGACTTATGATAGGGTTCCAAGAGAGGTCTTGTGGAGAGTCTTAGAAAAGAAAGGTGTAAATGTATCATGCATTGACGTAATCAAAGATATGTATACAAATTCAGTGACCAGGGTGAGGACATCTGGAGGATTAACACAGGAATTCCCTATCGTTGTTGGCTTACATCAAGGGTCAGCTTTAAGTCCTTATCTCTTTACCCTTATCTTAGATGAGCTCACCGGACATATCCAAAAAGCACTACCTTGGCGTTTATTATTTCCAGATGATATTGTTTTGGTCGATGAGACGCGCGAGGGTGTAAACGCGAAACTTGAATCTTGGCGAGACACTTTAGAAAAGAAGGGTTTTAGGTTGAGCAGGACAAAGACGGAGTATATAAAGCTTAAATTTAATAGTGCAAGAAGGTCGGATGACTCCGTCATTAAATTGGGGACCAAGATATTTCCCGCAGTGAGTGCTTTAAATATCTGGGATCGATAATTCAAAAAGATGGAGGTGTAGATAAAGATGTGATACATAGAATCCAAGCAGGTTGGTTGAAGTGGAGAGGCACGTCTGGGATCTTATGTGATCGTAAAGTACCATTAAAACTTAAAGGCAGGTTTTATCGTACTGCAATTAGGCCAGCAATGCTCTACGGTTCTGAGTGTTGGGCAGTGAATGGTGTACATGAGCAAAAAAAGGGAGTTGCGGAGATGAGAATGCTTAGGTGGATGTGTGGTCACACAAGACTGGATAAAATTAGGAATGAATGTATCAGGGATAAGACAGGAGTGGCGCCAAATGTAGAGAAGATGCGAGAAGCTCGTTTAAGATGGTTCAGGCATGTACATAGGAGACCATTAGAGGCACTTGTTAGGCGTTGTGAGAGTTTAGTCACTAGACATGTTAAACGGGGGAGGGGTAGACCAAAAAAGACTTGGAATGAAATTATAAGGAAAGATATGATGTACTTAGGTATTAATGAGGCTATGATTAAAGATAGGGCGCAATAGAGACAAAGGATCCATATAGCCGGCCCCACTATGATGGGATAAAGGCTTGAGTGTTGTTGTTGTAGTCTAACTAAGTCCATAGGTTATTGAAATTTATATTTGTGACATTCATTGACATATATGTTTAGTTGGGCACTTGGAATATATGTTCATTGACATTCATCGATGCACTTGGAATATATGTTTAGTTGGGCATGATTGACGTATATGCTTTAGCTTGAGCGGGGGGCGGCGGGGGGTTAATAATCATATGTAAATATATTATTTGGGCACATTTTATTTTTCTAGGGGACTCTATTGTAAACTCATCCATAGTATATATAGAATGGAGTTATAATATGTTAAGTGATGAATACATAATAAAAGGAGAACTTTTCTTTTTTTCTTGACAATAATGAACATAATTTCAAACTTCTTTTGATGGCCAAGTGATGTAGCGTAGGCTACGTGAAGTTGCGACGATTTGCAACCCTAGGTGAAGTGTCAGGGAAACAACTCGACCACCCTATGTTACTACATGCAACGCACAAGATCTAATGGAGAAACCAACACCAAGTAATAAAAGATGAAATCTCAAGCAATAACTTAAGCAATGCACTTTATTTCGTTTAGGCAAAGCAAGCTTCGTCCTTCTTCTGCGTGGAGGGCCAAAATAAGAGTGCGCGGTGAGTAGCTCCTACAAATCACAATATTCTAAAGCAAACAACCACGATACTTTCGATCCAAACAAGTATGAAATCACATAATCATATACTAATATTGAAGAAATCGTTCCATACAACAAGAACACACTCCTCGAGTAAGGGGATATTGTCGTAGGTTGGAGATCCGGTGTTTCCGGTTGAAGAAACGGTTGTCTGGTGGTATGAAGAGGGGAGTTTAGATGCAGAATTGAGTGGAGAGGGGAATGGATGGGGGCTGCTTGGGAGGGTTTACTAATTTGGTGGCTGGATGGTGGCGTGGGGTGTAGGGTAAGTAGTTAAGGGCTGGGCATGAATTATTTGGAGGGATTTCGGTGGTTTGCAGGGGGGGTTAATTTTTTGGATCGGGAATTCTGGGTAAGGGGACTCGCGGGATTCATAGGCAGTGGGCGATACTTGCGGTGAATGTTTACAGGAAATGAAAACATAGGAGTGGGGATCGGGAGGAGCCTGCTGGGAAGTCTTACGGGATTGGCGGAAATGGGTAGCGTCTCTTTCACCTAGTGGGATTCACGACAGTTAAATCAGGGGGTGCGGCGTGCTTGTTGGGGGGGGGGGGGGGGGGGGGGGGGGGGGGGGGTTAGGAAGGACCTAGACAGGGAGTTATGGGAGGGATTTTAGATGGGGGATCGGGTGATGGTGGAGGGGGATGCAAGGGAAAATAAGATACAAACATAAGGAGTCCACCTTAGGGCTTTGTGGAAACGCACCACGAGAGATCGCCGAATTTCGGGAATTCGTTGTCTCCAAAATCAGCAATGAAGAAGATGGTTGCCCCCCTTACTCATATTTATAATAATACAACATTAGGGCATCCTGACATCAACGGCTATGATTGGCCGAGAGTGTCAAGTGTCCGATCTCACTAAATAATGACTGAAAATAATAAAGTAATATATGAAAAAACATGTAAACAAAAATCTAGACGCACCCGCGGAGTCGGATCGTCGATCCGGAGATGCTAAATATGGCAGGTGGTCAATCGGCCCCGAACAGGCCGAAAACTCGTGTTTCCCTGCGGGTTCGCGCCGCGGATCCCCATCACAAAGTATATAATCTAAAACTTTTACAAGAAGCTTACAATCAATATGTTAAATAATCCATGGTAGATTTCCTTTAAGCATATACACATCTCTTCTACAGAGGTCGCAGACACTGTCTACGGACTGTGAAAGGGTCGCATGAGGCAATTGTGGACTAGTGGGATTTTCGGCAGGCATTGGTGGTAACTGAGGGCTCTAACAATGGCAGGGATGATGTTGGAGGAGCATCATTGGGTTCTGCACAAAGGAGATAGAAATCAGCACCAATCTTGACTAATGGCTTCTCTCCTTTTTAGAAAAATGTTAATGTCATCCTAGTAAACAATGGGATTATAGATAGGGGAGTTTAGGTTAAATGTATATGATGCCTCAAATCGTTTAACATAATTCTTAAAATAGAACTCCAAAAAATAATAACAGTACATATAAAATATGAAAAACCAAGTCGATCACATCTGCGGGCTCTGATTGTCAAGATAATAATCATATAATTGTCGATAGTGAGAAACAACCATGAATGAGTCCTAATTTGTGTGCTTGAGGTGACGTGGTAGATCCCTATCATTAAAAAGGCGTATGAGCTTATTTGGCTTAAATATTATTCTTTCTTGACTGATGAAACTATTTTGTGATAATCAATCAGTGATATGATTGCTCAAAATCCACTTCAATATGACAATATCAGGCACATTGAAATTGATATATACTTCATTCGTAAAAACTTCTTAATGATACAATAGTATACATTTTTCAAGAGAAAGGATTAAATAGCATACATCATGACAAACACACTTGATTCACTAAATTTGCTTTCCTCTTAAGAGAAAGTTGGAAATGGCTGATATATTTTTCCAACTTGAGAGGAAGCGTTAGAACACTTAAATAGGAAGGGCAACAGTTAAATAGGAAGGGCATTTCAATAGCTATCCACTCCCTATTATATATATGCATTATTATTGAAGCCCTAAACAAGAAAACATGGAGTGAGAAGCGGCAACCGACGTCTATCAGAGAAGTCAACGGAGCATTGAGAAATACTAAGATATTCTTAGTTTCTTCATAACTAGGGGTGCAAACGAGCTAAGCTTGGAAAAATTCACGAGCTTGAGCTCGACGAGCTCATTTTTCATAGCTCAAGCTTGAGACCTATATATTGAGCTCGAGCTGCTCACGAGCTTTTCTGCTCATAGGCCATATTTTTTTAATATTGTTCAAAGAAAAAGCTCACGAACCGGCTCGCAAGCTGATGAACAAGAACATGTGAGCTCAAGTTCGGTTCGCAATCGAGCTCAAGCTCAACAAGATAGAGCTCGAGCTCGAACTCAACATACTTGAGCTCAAGTCGAGCTTTTTTTCAAGCCGCCTCATCTCACGAACTAGTTCAACTCAACTTGCACCGATATTCATAACTATCTTTGAATTTCAGATTCTGTAGTAAGTATTTGTGTTTCAAGAAAATTTATGAAAAATGCAGTGATATTTTCTAATTGCAAGACATCTCCAAAGGTCCTCCAGCTTTCACATTTAATCAAAATAACTATTACTGCATATATTCCATCTTCAAGATAGTCCATCTAAAAAATGGATAAGTATCAAGCCATCAAGCATGGCTACATATTTTATGAATAAAAAACAATATATATATTCAAAGAAATAACTAAGAAATGCATTCCCCTGGTTAAAACTTAAAAAATGAAAACTGACCTAGACTCTCCAGCATGCCAGCAACAGTCTCCGGATTGGCCATTACAATTGTTCCGCGGCTTAGCTGGCTTCGAGAGGATTGGTATGAAGATTGTAGTAATCTCTTAGGATCCAAAAGAGAGATGCACACAGACAATGAGTGAACTAGTACAGATTTTGGTCTTGAACCATCCAAAGCGTGTCGAAATAATCGGCCTACAAAACTAGCATTTATAGCGCAATGTCAAATCAGAGAAGGCAAAAGAGGTAAAATAGGAGAAAAACATAAGGCTGGACCAAATCATCAAAATAAATGAACCATCTTGAATGACAAAAGCAGTAAATGGGTTACCTTGGGCTGCAAATCTTTGCAGCAAGTCCGGAAGGAGCATATCTAGTTACTGCACATAGGAACTCTGCTGCATTGGCATGAACCTCAGGTGAATCCTGTGGGTATCATCACAAAATACAGATAAGCAAAAGGATCAAGACAGGAATAATTATTATGGGGCGTGATCACTCCCTATGAAACTTGGCACTATTCAGCTTGCATAAGTATAGAAATGAAGAATCCCATATAACTACTGCCAATACCTGTTACAAAAAGTATGAAGCAGCAAAAAGAGAGAACCAAGTTGAAGAGCAATATACGATAGGTGCCAAACCAAAGAAGAAACTGAAACTTCCTTGATTTATATAATCACAAAAATAAACTAATGCACTGTTTGAGAGAGCGATGGAACAGTGGTAGTGGTTATGAATGCCGTTATGAGGAACGCATGTAGCATTTTAGTAGGTCACGAACGCTATTTTCCCAAAACAATATTTTAGACTTAAATGTCCTCGCAGTCTTGCACGTGTAGTCAAGCTTTAGTAGTCGTGAACGTCAAGATCTCCGAAGTGGAATTTGGGCCAAAAATGCTATCATGGAATTTCAAATGCTAGTAAACAGCCACCACTGCGATTAATATCACTATTTCACACCGTCACAGCTCAAATGCTGCAATTGTCTGAAATAGGGTCTGGATTTGTAAGAGTGGAAGTGGAAAACAACCCATGGAGCGGAGGTGGGGTGATGGGTGCTAGAGTGAAATGTCATTATTGAAATATTTCAGGCCCAGTGGGGCGGGCAGTGACAAAATTTGCACGTGTTCCCCATGAATCTCCATTTTCCTATCACCTATGCTTATGTTATTGCTAGAGGATGAATGGGTTCAAGCAATGAAAATAGGATGTTTTAATCTGGAAATTGATTTTATTTCGTTCACATATACTGATAAAGTTAAAATTGTCCTGTCTTTTAATTGCTTGGAATTCGGTACCAAGTTGTATCATTGTAGGCTCTCTATGATACCCTCAACTCAGGATAAGGCTATTGACGTATCATAACTATAGACATCTCCAATGGATGTAGTGTCACACTAACAAGTGAAAGAAGCTAAGAAGCTTCCACTAAGTAAACCTATGGGATTCTAACTTCTCCAATGTTAAAGCCCAAAGAAAGGGCCCGTTGTATTTTTTTTCTCTTGTATTTAGTCCCACATATCCAATTGTATAAAGAGGGGTGTTCTCTTGTAATAGTTAAGATCTTTTGAAATAAAAATTATTAAATATTTCAAATTCTCACATGGTATCAGAATAGGACGAAATCACTCGCAGTTCTCCTCTTGCGTGAGTACTCTCGACTTCGCACAAAGTCTTTCCGATCTCGCGTTGAACCATTCTGCTCCCATAACCTCAGATACTCGCTACTTTGCTTACGATACTCACAGTTCGCGGCCTCATGTCGGTTGGGATCCACGCTCAACTACGATGGGGAACGACGACGTGAAGCCACGGTGGAGCACGAGTTTTGGGCCCGTTCGGGGCCGATTGACCATCTGACATATTTAGCATCTCCGGATCGACGATCCGACTCCGCGGTTGCGTCCGGATTTTTGTTTACATGTTTTTTTTTCATATATTACTTTCAGGGTTTATTTAGTGAGATCGGACACTTGAAACTCTCGGTCAATCATAGTTGTTGATGGCAGTGTGCCCTAATGTCCTTTTATTATAAATAGGAGTAGAGGGCATCCATCTGGTTCATTGCTGAATTTTGGAGAATTCCTCTTCCACTCGCGGTGGCGGCATTTTTACTAGAAGCCCAGTCCCGATTCCAGTCCCTCCCAGTCTGTCGATCCCGTCCAAGACCCCTTTACGACATCTTTACTAGAAGCCTTGTTCCCGATTCCAGCCCCGTCCCAATCTGCCTATCCCACCCAGGAACTCCTCCGCCACATCTCCACCACATTCCTATGCCCAGGGGTGAGGAGAGAAAACCGAAAAAAACAACCAAACCAAACCGATTTTGAAACCGAACCGATCGGTTGGGTGTCGGTTCGATTTGGAGCTTGTGAAAACTGAGTACATATGGGTTTCCAATGTATAGAAACCGACCAAACTGGTTAGGAGTCTAGGAGATTAAAATATTATAAAGTGGTTATTGGAAATTTGGCATCCCGATGTAAAGTGTAAATTTTTTCCTCCAGCTCTATTGTTTCCGCTTCACCCTCCGGTTTCCTTCCTGTATAGAAGAAGGTAGTCATTGTAGCAATTATGATGGTGGTCTGATTCAACTATTGAACTTGTAGTTATAGGAGAAACAAAATGTTGTTTGTATTGGTTTAGGCAAAGAACAGCATATGCTGAAAACAACATATGTTGCTAATTGCCAACTCAGAGGTTCTTGGCATTTTGATTAACTTCGTATCTATCATTGCATAAGAAATGGCAGTTAATGTTTTTTTCTAGCAAATTGCCAACTCAAATATGCATGTATGGATTGATCCAGTTAAAGTTTTTTTTTCTAACAATAGCACTCTGAATTCTCTTAGATTAATCAGTGCTTTTGGTAGTGAGTTGTATTATATGTTCGAAGTTATACTTTGAATTCTCTAAGGACTAATTCGTTTGGATGGAATTGGAATTGGAATTGGAATTGGATATTGGAATTGGAATTGGATATTGGAATTGGAATTGGATATTGGAATTGGAATTGATCAATTTTATTATTCGTTTGTTAGATAAAATTTAATCTAAGAATTATTATTTTTATCATTGGCGATGAATAACCAAACATTTTCACATATATTATGAAAAACCTAACATTAACTCGCATATATTATGAAAAACATAACATCATCTCACATATATTGACATTAATTATAGCATAATGCATTCAATAAAAACCTAAAATTGGCGAAAAAAGCATGCACGATCGAAAAACGTGCAGCCCAGGCGAAAAAATGTGCACCTTAGAAAAAATGCGCGCCTGGGCGCAAAACACGTACCTGGGCAAAAAACAAGTGCCCGGATGCAAAACGTGCGCCCGCGAAAAATGTGAGCTCTAGTGAAAAACACGCGCCCGGGGAAAAACCCAAGCCTGGTCGAAAAGTGCGCCCAGGCAAAAAAACACGAGCCCAGGCGAAAAATGCGCGCCCGGGCAAAAAATGCGTGTCAGGGCGAAATATGCGCGCCCGGGTAAAATACTCAAATCCGAGTGAAAAAGCGCGTCCGACCAAAAAACACTCGCATGTGCAAAAAACGCCCGCTCAGGCGAAAAAACACGCCCCCAGGTGAATAAATGCACCCCTGGGCGAAAAACGTGTCCCGACCAAAATTATCCAATTCTTATATAGATTGAAAAGAATTGACTATAGTTCAAAATGAATTCCATGGAATTTCTTTAGAATTCCAATTCCAACGTTTAAGCACGCAAACGAACAACAAAAATGGAATTAGACCTTCAATTTCAATTTCGGGGTCCCAATTCTGTCCAAACGAACGGACCCTATATGGTTACGTGTTGCTCACATATTGTCCCCCCCCCCCCCCCCCCCCCCTCCCCCATTTTCATTATAGTTACAAAAGTTTGAACAGTCAAAGGTGTGAAATCTTCAATTGACAGTTGTTTTGAGGCCTAGGACACGGTTTGGGTCCGGAGACTGGCAATTGTTCTAAGGCCCAAGGTATGCATTTACCCATACTCAATAATTGGATATCACTTAATTAGTTTGCTGAAATTTTTATTACGTTGAATATTGTTCAACGCAAAGTGTTTTATATTAATTTTATTTTATTTATATAGATGTCCTCTTCTTCGAAACATGAAAAGAAGTAATAAAGAAAGTCGCAGAGGATAATTTGAATAAACCATCTGTGACAGGGTCAATACCATCTCAGGAGGAGGATGTATCAAAAATGTGTCCAAGAAACAAAAAAATGATGACACTAACACTGAGCTGCAAACCGACACCGAACCGCCAAAAACGATAAAAACCAAACTGACTTTGAACCGAAACGACCGGGTTCGGATCGGATCGGTTTGGACAAACCAAACACCGAGGCATGTCGGTTCGGTTTCGGTTGGGGTCCAAACCGTCCCAAACCGAACAGCCCGCACCCCTACCTGTGCCCGATCCCAACCTCTCCCAGTCAGTTGAAGCTCCACAAGTCCCCTCTGTGTTGATTCCCTCCCAATCCAGGAACCTGTTCACTGGATCCAGCCTTCCCTACGCCCAAGATCGGATTTCCAGTCCTCATACTGCAGCAGGCAGCACCCGCCTCCCAGATAGCCATCCCGTGCTCGTGAATCACCAGATTTCCATGCTACGGCCTTCCTCTACTTCGTGAGTATCATTATTGTTGTGTGGATCTTGTTCTCTCAATTTATTTATGTGATTGGTTACTTGCTCTCTACGGATCTCTTGCATTTGTAGCATCCTGCTTTCAGATTAATCCTTGACTTGCAGGAATCATTCGACGCGCGCTCTTGTTTTGGCCCTCCACGTGGAGGAAAGCAGAATCTTGCTTTGCCTAAATGAAATAATTTTGTTTTTGCTAAAATTAGATGTATGCGATTAGATGCGTGTGATTTAATCTTTTATTACTTATTGTTGGTTTCTCTGTTTGAACTTGTGCGTTGCATATAGTAACATAGGGTGGTCAAGTCGTTTCTGTGACACTTCACCTAAGGTTGCATTTAGTCGTCACACACTCATAGCCTAACCTACATCAAACTCACCCCTCCTACCCACGGGATTTTTATAGACGTCTCCAACTGCTGCACACATCTCCGGCATCTGCGAACTTCTCCCGCCTCATCTGCAAATTCTCCATCATGCGAAGTCTCCACACTCGTCTGCGACTTCTCCAGCCTGCGACGTCTCCACCCGCGTCTGCGACTCTCCAGCCTACGACTTCTCGATTCTCTGTAACTTCCCCCGCATCCGCACAATTCTCCAATGGCGTCTGCCTACGAGTTCCCTATACTCGCTTGCAAGCTCTCTGTTGATGCTTCTTACGACCTTTGTATACTCACTTGCGACTAACCTGCGACTTCTTTGACGCCTGAGAGCTTTCTTCATACTGTGAGCCCTTTGCATCCAAGCTCTCTCCGACCCTCCCTGCCAAAACCTCCTGCATTTACACCCTCTACTCGGATTCTCCTGGCTAACTCTCTCTCTCTCCTAATGCTGCATATCAAGAGGTTCAATCTCTAGGTGCCGAACTTCTCCAATATCGACCCTCTCTACTGACCTTGCAACTCAGCAAAAACATTTTTAGGAACTCCTTGTGGTTTGTTGCTTCTCCGTCTTCCAAACACATACGAGATGATTCGTCAACAGAACTTGGGGGAACCTGACACTCCCACCTTGGCGGCCACGGCCATTTGTATCTTTGTTGTTATCAACCTTCTACGACATCCTCCGATTGTTTCTCCTCCATCCTCAGATAATTATGCTCATGCGGCAGGTCGCGGAGCTCACACCGTGGGGGAAACAGACCCCTTTGCTCACATTGCGGGAAGCTTGGACATCTAGTCGAGCGTTGTTTTGCAAAGCACCCTCACCATCGTCTTCAGGCTCATCTCAGTACTACGGAGTCCAAGCCTTCTCCGCCTTCATCCACTTCGCAGCCAGAGTCCGGTTGTTGGTCCTCTTCGTTAGATATTGAGGCCCTCATCAGTGCTTCCAAGCAATCTGCCTCAATTGCCACCTCTTCAGGTAGCGCACATATTGCTACGCGCAGTAAGTGGCTCATCGACTCCAACGTCACCAATCATATGATTGGAACTCTCTCTTGCACCTCGAGAAGCATAATCAATTAACACAGGTTAAACGACTCTCCTGCTCTAGTTTGTGGAACAGGAGTTGTCACTACCAACTCTCTTCTCCAGCTGGACGACACTCTCTTCGTCCTAAATTTTCCTTGCAATTTGTTATTTGTCAGTGCTCTGTCACGCCAATCACAATGCTCCATCTCATTTTCTCTTACTGCTTATTATTTTCAAAACCTTCACTCCAAGATGACGATGGCTACTGGGACTGAACGCAGAGATCTCTATTACCTCGATGATCTGCCCATTCTCTCTGCATCTGCAGCCTTCACTTCTCTATTCCAGTAGCATCATCGACTTAGTCATCCTCCGCTACGTCTCCTCCATTACTCCCCTCTTTAAAATCATAAGACTCCCCTTTAGAATGTGAGTCTTGTCAATATGGCAAGAATCACCATACTTCTTTCCTGCTAAGTTTTGCAAGAGTTTTGTCTCTCTGTTTGACCTTATTCACTCGGACATCTGGGATCCCAGTCCCACCAAGTTTGTTGGTCGAGGAAGTCTGTATTTTGTAAATTTTAGTGATGATTTTTCTCGATGTACTTTGGTGTATCTTCTAAAAGAACACTCTGAACTTTTCTCTGTGTTCTCTACATTTTATAATGAAATTTGCACGCAATTTGGTTTACCTCTAAAAAATCTTCAGACCAATAATGTGAAAGAATATATTAGCGAACAGTTTTCATCTTGTTGCACTTCTAACGGTTTATTCATCAGACCAGTTGTGTGCATACGTTCCAACAAAATGAAGTGGCGGAGAGGAAGAATCGTCATCTCCTCGATGTTGCTCGGACACTCCTATGTCAAATGAATGTTTCACACTCCTATTGGGGTCATGTTATCCTCATTTCTTGTTTATTCATTAACTGTCTATCTTCTTCCACTCTTCAGGGGAAGACATGTTTTTCTTCTTTACCCAGATGGCACACCTTTCTCCCTCACCCCTCGTGTGTTTGAGTGTACTGCATTCATCCACGCTCCTGCACTGGTTTGAGTCTGGAAGTAGCCGCTTACAAAAATGCAGGGTAAGTTTTACCTACATTTCACCCTGGTGGTGGGACCCTTCCCTGGACCCTCGTTGTGCGGGGATGCTTTTGTGCACCGGGCTGCCCTTTATCATCGCCGTCCAGCTTCCCATCAAATCCTCGCTCCTTCCACTCCAGAATCCACACTACCAGTTCGCAGGTCAATTCTCTTTTCTTCTGATGGTTGCTTCACCTCAACAGACTCAGACCTAGATGTTCTCATTGCTTGGCGCAAGGGGGTAAGGGGGAGTACTCAGCATCCGATTACAAATGTTGTGTCATATGCGAATCTTAGTCCTTCTTGCAGTAGATTTGCTCTGTCACTCTACCAACACCATCCCGTCTACTTATCATGAATCCTTTTGTATACCTTGCTGGAAGGCGGCTATAGATGAAGAAATGTCAAGCTTGATATCACGGGGTACTTGGACTCTAGTGCTTACCCCTTTTGGTGTTGCTATTGTTGGATGTCGCTGGGTCTTTGTCATCAAATTTCTTTATGACAGCACTGTGGATAGATACAAGGCTTGTCTGGTTGCAAAGGGGTTCACCCAGACTTACGGTGTTGATTTATTTGACACATTCTCTCCAGTTGTCTGTATCAGTACTATTCGGAACTTCTTCTCTATTGTTGTCAACAAGAACTGGTGAATGAGTCAACTTAATATTAAAAATGTCTTCCTCTATGGTGACCTGCACAAAGAAGTCTATATGGAGCAACCTCCTGGTTATGTTGCTCAGGGGGAATCTCAGGTATGTAAGCTTCAGAAGGTTATTTATGGTCTAAAACAAAGCCCTTAAGCGTTGTTTGTCAAATTCAGTCAGGTCGTCTCTACCATTGGTTTTTCAGAAGTACAGTTTATCACTTTCTCTTTATACGGAAGACCAACCACAGACTGATTACTCTTGTTGTCTATATTGATGACATCCTTCTTACTGGAGATGACTCTTCTGGAATAGAGATAACGAAGAAATATCTTCATGAACATTTTGTCACTAAAGATATGGGTCCTCTAATACGAACAAGCTCACATCAAACCTAATATTTAAAATAAAAAGCAGTAATAATAAAATGGCGCGTGCGCGTAACATCCTCCCAGATACTTCTAGGGAATTGAAATTGCAAGACGCAATAACTCTATTGTTTTCTCCCAATCCAAGTATGCCCTAGATCCACTCAACGAAACTGGTCTTCTTGGCACAAAACCTGCTCGAAGTCCTATGTTTGTGGGTGCTAGCAAACTTTGGAGTGAGACATCCCCTCTTCTTCAAGATGTTACTAGTAATAGGCGATTGGTCGGTAAACTCATTTGTCTTACCGTAACCAGACTTGACATCTTATATGTTGTAGGAAAGGTCAATCAATTCATGCAAGCCCACAGATAGTGTCATTTGGATGATGTCTTAAAAATATTAGAATAACTCAAAGGGTCTCCGAAAAAAGGTTTATCGTTTCAAGGAAACAACCATTTGTGCGTTGAAGCATATTTTGATGCTAGTTATGCATATGTCAAAGGAGATCGAAAATTCACTTCTGGATTCTGCACGTTCATCGGAGGAAATCTTGTAACTTGGAAAAGTAAGAAATAAGCAGTGGTATTCAGGACAAGTGTAGAAGTTGGAATACAGAAGTATGGCTCAAACTGTGTAAATTAAATTGGTTAAGAACACCTCTAAAGGACTTGGAGAAATCTATGACTATCATCTACCTATGTTTTGTGATAATAAAGTTGTCATATATATATTTAAATATCCAGTATTCCATGAAAGGACAAAACATATTAAAGTTGATTGTCACTTCATCAGAGAAGAAGTTATTAAAAAATAAATATGCACTCCATTTTTACTAAACCAATTTTTCATCTTTTTCAAATATTTGTGCTAAGCGGGGAATAATCAATATATATGCTTCAAGATTGAGGGGGAGTGTTAAAGCCCAAAGAAATAGCCCATTATATATTTTTCATCTCTTTTATTTAGTCTCACATCTTCAATTGTATAATCATCCTTCTCCTCTATTCTATATAAAGAGGGGTGTTCTCTTGTAATAGTTATATTTTTTTAAAATTAAAATGAGTAAATATTTTAAATTCTCACATCCAACATTAGTTCTCCATCGTTTGAGTTCCACATGCCAGCTATATTGATGTATGCCCTTTATTGTGAAAACTATAGCTATATTGATGTATGCCCTTTATTGTGAAAACTATCTTTAGGATAGGTTCGGCCTCTCCAAATTTAGCAGTCAACTACCGCAGTGTTACACATGTAATTCAATATGGTTTAAGATCCACAACATGAGACGTAGTCTATTCTAACATCATAAATCACTTGAAAACTTCACTTTATTTAAGTTGGAGCTACATTTGGACAAATCAAACTGATAACTTATCATAAATCACTTGAATGAAAGCATTGTTATGTCTGTTATCATTCATGCTTGCAATAAATTGATGTCTAGTTTGGGAATCTTATGTAAAGTTTGTGCACCTCATCTTGCAAATTAAATACATTCCCTAGCATAATTTCCGGATTAGTTGCATGCTAAGTTCTATTTTATTGAAATCTCATAGGGCTCAAGAAGCCGGTGACTTAATTAGCTCTTAGGACTTCTGGATTCTCTTAATTCTAAACGGAAGTGGCATGTCACAGCCAAGGATCTCTAACTCAATGCATGCGTGACGCTGGCTACTTTTATCCACAAACATGCATAGTCTAGTAAGCCTAGATCACAATGTGCCACGGAATGAAGGAATAACAATACTTTTATTACAACATGTGAGACAGATAGGAAGAAATCTTGATCAAGACATACACTGATTAAGACAAACTTCAACAAATCAAGACAACAACAACCAACTCTAACTCCCAAACATGGATGTGGATGAGTATTCCTCTCTTTATAGGCCTCCATCTTATTTCCCTCCAAATCAAGAAGGGTTTAGACTTCTCCACATGAGGACTAGGCTAGATCTTTCTACACTCTTCCATATGTAACGATCCAACCCACAATATCATAAGTATTATCTAATTTAGCTCAACTCAGCCCATATTAAGATGGAATGAACAGTTTTATTGGCTTTCATAGGTGGCCTACGAGCACTTCCCAATAGGTCACTCATTCCAAGATTACTCCCGCTAGATCAGTCTAACTACAATATTTTCCCCACACAACTCCAACTGCTCTAAAATGCGTCTCTGATATTTGGGGGGCTAGGTCATTACAAAATGATATCAAAGTCGGACCTCCTTCAGCACAATGTGTGATCCGGGGACGAATCAAGAGAAAGTCGGTGGGCTTGTAACCACACAAGTCTCTTGTGGGTACGAAGCTCAAGTGAAGAGCTTAGACCACAAAGATGTTAATATGGAATCTCTTGTGGTACAGATCTCGTGAGGAGCCGAGATCACAAAGATGAATCAAATCTTACATCGAAATGGGAGGAAAAATTGATGGACTTAAGTAATATTTCCAAATCATGAATATCAGAGGCGTCTTTTGGAGCAGTTGATGGAGTTGTGTTGGAAAAACTTTGTAGTTAAGCTGTTGATCAGAGTATGCTCCAAAAGGCGTCTCTGACATTTGTGTGTATGACAGTATGGTTGTTTGTAGCGGAAACAAAGACCATGACGGCGGAGGTCGATGTATACTTTGGTGGGATAGGCGTTGGGATTGTGGATTCGGTTTTGGTGGAAGTACAGGTAGTGGTGGTGGAAGAGTAGTTATCGGCAGATAAGGTGGTGATGGAGGTTCAGATTGTTGAAGGTGTATCGGATCTGAAGCACTGAACTAGAGTTGCAATGGAGCGTTGTTGGGGTTGGAGTGGTTGTAGAAATGATCAATGACGACGTCGATAGCTAGGGCAGCGGTTGCAATCGAAGGAGGGGTGCACCTGCATCAATCAGGCGGAAGACGAATGATGGATTTAGGATCTGGAATGTCGAGCGGCGTAAGGCATTCGAACATGGAATGATCGTACACAAGCGCACAGAGGTGTCAACTAAGCGAAGGCGTGTTGCGGGCACGAACTTAGTGAACGGAGGCGTAGATGGGTGCACTGGAGAAGGCAGACAAACCAAATGTTGTGTGGATGTTTTTTTTAAACCAAGACCTACTTGAAAGAAAATACAAAGATTAGTAAATAAAGGACTCATATCAACAATGGTTGCAAATATGGCCCAACTAGTCCCCGTATCTTCCTTAGTAGCACGTGCCTCCTCTAGGCATGGTTGACCAGTGAACATGTATCGCAAACGAAAGACAAAAGAGCCAAGAAAAACTCAACTGGCCCCAAAACAAACAAAATATGGAAGGCCTATGTGAGCGCAGGTCTGCCTCAAAATTCAACCCAAGTTTTTCACCCTGATTAATTGGGGAACATCATGTAAGAGGGAACCCATAACTCTTTATAACACATCCAACAGTTAAAGTACTTACAAAAAATTTGGATGATGAAATTTATGGTTTCCTTAATAAATTTTCACATCCGCTGTTCTTCTAAGCTTGAAGCAACTACTAGACCAAAAATGTAGGACCTTTGAGCCATCCATAATTAAGATAATTCTCTTTGAAGGAGACATTACTAATCATAAGGAGCTTTTAGAAGCCCATAGTTATTTTACAGCATTCAACATAATAACAAAAAGCTACATCAAAACCCACCGAGGAAATAGTGAATTTATTAATAAATTTGCAGTTATCTTATTAAACATTATAGAATCAGTAAAAACCAATCGTATACATTCAATAGCCAAAAGAAAAAATAAGCTCATAGATGAAAAAAAAAAACTAAATAATGCAACAAGTCATACCGATGAACTGAACTTATCAACAACCAAGTCAAGCAAATCGGAGGCATCAACCCACTGCAATGCATCTGAATAGTTCGAATACATATTCTCATCAGCCCCAATTAGCCGAATCAATACCTGCTTAATAGGTCACATTTATAAAAGCTCTAGATTATCGATGTTATGCTTATGAAGAATTTCTAAAATAATATACCAGTTTTATTCTCAAATCCTCAAAAGGTGGAATCTATAAATGCTAACCTCCATTATAGATGTAATGCCAATGAGATCAACGAGCTGATGGAAAATTTCTGGATGGCCCTAAAGGATAAAAGGGACAGAAAATATGATTACTAATAAGCACAAAAACAAGCACACAAGCATGCAATAATTGATGTATACAAGAAACAGGAAATGGAACAATTGCACTAGAACAAAATGTGAGAGATACAAATCATGGGGTCTACTCACGCATACTCTTGAGAGTTAGTTCCACCGAAGAATTCCTCTCCAAAGAGAGAGGCTTCCAACTCCCAAAAGACAACCCTAAGACTTCACTATACTCCCTTATATAAGCGAGAGTGTTACATGTCTAATATTATGTAACTGCCACTAAGGCTATGGGCGAAAAGAAAATACAAAGTGTGATACTAGAAACAAGACTGTGAGGCGAGTGGCACTGAATCCTCTCCCATGCGAAGGGTCATCCGGGAAGTCATGATCATACGAAATTAAAAGTAGTGTTTTTTTAGATTAAACTATTTTGTTTTCTTTAACCGAATAAATCACTTAGGAATATGTTGCACTTCAATGGAGGGCGGTAAATGTTGCATGTAGAAATAATGATTAAATTCTAAGGAATAAAAAGAAAAAGTCCAAAATAAACATTAAAGAAAAAAGTTAGCCTAACCTCCACACATTGAAATGAAACAATTGCTAACCTGAATATAACTCATGAGCTGGGTTGTCCTCCGCATCATCAAGCACAAAACAACCTACAGAGAGTAATGTGCAAAGAAGCCTGTTATTTAGTAATTCATTGATGAATTACAAAATAAAACTTTGTTAAGCTCTGTTTAGAAGAGCGGTGAGAGAGTGGTGGTAGTTGTGAACATAGTTATGATAAAATCAAGTGACATTTGGGCAGGTGTGGTCACTGGTCACGAATACAATTTTTTGACAATGATGTTTTAGAACAAAATTCTACCACAGTCATGCAAGTGAGGTCAATCTTTAATGGTCGTGAACATCCAGATCCCCAGAATGTCAATTTGGGTTAAAAAATCATTACAAAAGTTCAAAACACGGGTAAGCCGACACCAATGTGTTTACTACCACAATTTCACACAGTCACCTTTCAAAGCTCACAGCTGTTCCACACAGAGACTTAGATGGATACCTTGCCAAAGTAACCAGCCAGCATTGTACTATGAAGGCGATTTGGTTTCAAGAATGAAAACAACAGATCCATCAACTGCAAAATAAAGGAACACGAAAACCAGAAACCATAAATAAAGTTAGAAAACCGAGTTAATCTAAAGCATGAATAAATCAATTCAAAGGTTATTCTGAACATTGATCAACACACGTAACCTCCTCGTCCTCTATCAAAGTCGTAAATATGTTATCAACTTCACATGTAAAAATTTCACAAGCAATAAACGGAAACCTGGAGAAAAAACAGCAATAAATTACAATAACAAACTATGTGCTCAAGAGCTCATAACAGAACTAACATAATTCAGTCAAAACTTTACTTAAAGCTCTGCTTCTTCTCAGCTTCATCAGGAGCCTCTTCAACAATATAGCGAAGAAGTTGCTCCACTTGAGCCCTCTCCCGAAGACTACAATTAGCAACAAAGAAACAGAATAAAATAAACAGTCATTTGAATACTACAAAACAAATTGCAAAGCAAGAACGATACAATGTTGACTCTGGTGAATTAAAGGTCCACACTTTATGATACAATTCATTCATTCTTCTAGCACTCTCTATCCAGCTTTATATAGAAAACATGAAGATAAAATACTCATCCTTCAGCCATTTTATGATAATATATAATTAATGCATATTATAGTTCATTAGGGAGGAGTTCACAAGGACTGATGTTCTTAAAAGTGAACTTCTTGAGCAGTCAGTCCCTAGTCATGAAGAGGCTGAAGATGATGACTGGAAAGTGCTAGTAGTACAACAGTAAAGAAAGATTTTATTATTAAATTGATAACTTCTAAATATTTATAATGATCATATCACAACAGAGCGATCTAAAAATACTGACATTTTTTAGTTTAGAATGATAACGAATAGCCATGATAATCCCAATCTCACCTTTCAAGTATAGATGCTGCCACATCATCATCATTTACAGTCAAAACATTTAAAAGATTTCTTACTATATGCACCACTACTATCACCTTAAAAATGGAGTAACAAGGCTCAGTTGTCATGCTTAGGTAACTGTCCACATTTTATCTAGGCTGGTTTGTAGAGATGCTAATCTTTAAAGAGATAACTCGATGACATGCAAAATGGTCCAAATTGGCATAGACAAGTACGTAAAGCATATATAAAATAGTGGCAAAGCAAATAAAGCATCCATTACAAATTAATTAGACGTTCATTCAATGATTTGCATTCTTGAATTATTTCATCCTCATCTAGGAGCTCTTCCAAAGTACAATTCTCCTTGTCCAAGATAATATCCACCTGAAATTTTGAACAGAAATTCCAAAATAAGCAAATGAAAGGAAGTAAAAATTCAATCTGACAAGATATATTTAAACAAATGATATGACGGCAACATCAATGAGATTACTGTATGTGACAATTTTATAGGCTGAAAGAAATGTAGTATGTTGCTAAATTAGACCCTTAACTTCTTGTGACTAGGGATTGACAGTTTGACACCACTGTATTTGGTATGTCTCGACAAAGAAAATGGTGACAAAAATGTTGAGCTTCAATATCGTTGTATATATTTGTTATATATTAAAGAAATTCAATAGATTGTATTGCATTTTTCATTTCCAACTTTACCCTCTATCAATTCCTCTAATTACATTCCTTAACAACATTTATAATTGCTGGTTTTGTCCTCGTCAATATGATGAATGTCACAAATTTGATTTGTTGTTTCTACTATTTTGGTATTGTGATGGGTAACTTCGACTGATTTGATCTCTTGATCAAATGGCTCAGATTCAATCTCTCAATCATAACACTACGGCGGTGATGAGCCGCTACCTTATTTGTTTCTTTATTTATTAAGAATTCCAAGTCCCCGGGATTTGATTGTTTTCTGTTATCATTGACGGCTCCTCCTGGATAGTTTCCAAACAAATTCATTTTGGCGGCATTATGCCAATTTCTCGCTTTCCTGGGTAACTTTTTTTATCTGAGCATTTACCTCATCGATTTTACTTCGTGTCTTTTAGTAGTTGGCATTGGCTTACTTCTTGCACTAGTTGGAAGCATGGACCAAGTTCCTTCTTTTGTTCGTTTTCTCTTGGTTGTCCTATGAGTTTTGCATGTCTCTTGACTGAGTGGGTGCTTCCCTTCCTCAATTTTGATTGTTGTTGAAGGCTTGGCTTGTTCTTTTGGTTCTCTTTGGCCGGTAGTGCTAAAGGAAGTTCTCTCACCCACAAGTGGTTGTTTTTCTAGTTTTCGACTTGGTGTCAATTAGTTTTCGTCGGTGGAGTGCCAAATTATTTTGTTTCATCGTCTTCTCGACTAACCTCCTAATTCCTTTGATTACTCTTGGTTGTTAGTGTCGGAAGTTCTTTTCTTTGTATCACCTAATTCTCTTCGACAAATAGTGTTGAGGGCTTCTTTTTCTTCTCAATTGATTGGGTCAAGGACAGACAACTTGTTGTAATCTTTAGTGGAGTTGATGGGTTTTTATCTCTATCAGTCGACTAACCTCCTTGATTGATTCCTGCCTACTACAGGTACATTAAAATTTGCACTCTACACTCAATACACAACATTATATTGAATATTTGCTAATTTATCATATCTACACGTAGATTTGTGGAAACACAATTTCCCTACTTCACCACGCAGGTCGTTTACTACAACAGTACATCGTCGATATGTACATATAAATTGAAACGCAGAACCTAGGGTGGATTAGGTCGCACCAAAGCGATGTTAGAGCTGGTAGTGCTAAAGGAAGTTCTCTCACCCACAAGTGGTTGTTTTTCTAGCCGACAACTCGGTGTCAATTTGTTTTCGTCAGTGGAGTGCCAAATTATTTTGTTTCATCGTCTTCTCGACTAACCTCCTAATTCTTTTGATTATTTTTGGTTGTTAGTGTTGGAAGTTCTTTTCTTTGTATCACCTAATTCTCCTCGACAAATAGTGTTGAGGGCTTTTTTTTCTTCTCAATTGGTTGGGTCAAGAACAGACAACTTGTTGTAATCTTTAGTGGAGTCGACGGGTTTTTATCTCTATCAGTCGACTAAACTCCTTGATTGATTCCTACAAGATCTTAACACATCATGTGGTTTATAATACTGCCATGTGCTTGAGTCACAACTAGGGGTGTTCATGTCACTTCAATCAAATCTAAATCTCTAATATATTGCAGGTAATCGAATTCGGATTCAATCGAATATTTGTATTGATATTCAGGGGGGAGGGGGGATTCGGCACGATTTAATTTTTAGAATTATTTATTAAAAAATATTTACTAAAACTAAAGGATAACAAATAAAACGTTGAAGTATATGTTAATTATTCGTGAACTATTTGCAAATTTTACAAATATAGACATTAATATTCAAATTTGAAAAAGACCACTACTCGAATTCAAATTCGGATTCGGAAATGTCAAATTCTATTCGAACCTTCTTGAATCCATTCTCGGACTATTCACGAAATATTTGATTTGTGAACGGACATATTCACAACTACCCACTTTCTCGACTTTACTAGCCTCCAATCGACTTGTTATTGGTTAGTAGATATCTTTATGATCTCTCAAATAGCTGCTTGACTACCCAATGGGTTCAACCTCAAGACTAATTACACATTCTTAGTCAGTTTACAACAACCTAACATAGATACCGATATAACAATTAAATGAGTTGTTTCATCAGGTATACACAGATATATATAGGCGTATAATTCAGATTAATGATGTTAAAGGAAACATAAAATTTGACCTTGAATTTATAGATTACAATAACAAACTTAAACGTAATGCGAATGACAATTCTCCTCTTTGAAAGAAAATTTACCACACATGATACCTATATGATATTTATGCGTACCATTGGGATGACCGCCCTCGGTTAGTGGGATCCTGATGCGGCCACTCGAAAGCATCTAATATTAGTATATGAAGTATTAGTGGCATTTCATTAATTATTGTAGCTTCTCCTCTTCATAAGGAGAGGTGAGGAGTCTTAGTGTTTACTTTTAAAGTCTTGACTAAGAATCTCTCCATGGAGAGGACTCCTTGGGGGGAACTAGCCCTCAAAAGCTGAAAGTGAGTATACCTCATGAGTGTATCATGTTTACATTTTATTGCAATCTCATTTTGTGGGTACCAACTTGGTACGAGTTATTGTTTTCCCCAACCTAAACCTAGGTCGCGGAAATCCATCTCTCCAACCCTCTAATTCTGATGACAAGCCACGCAGTTCTCGCGCATCTCAATTGTATCTGCTCCATCAATCCTGCACCAGCAGTTCCCGCATCGTCTATTTCTTATGGTGCCACCCGGCGTATGACATTCAATCCAAACCCCTCATGTAACGGACCCGTGTTGGCCACAGTTCGCGCTCGCCGCTTCGGTCTTGCTTCCGCCTAGCTGTTGGAGCTTCACCACCTCAAGCACAGTCGACGCTCACGCTCTCCTCTCCACGTAGAACTCCTTCTATCGTTGCACCTAGACCAAAAATCGATGTGGCTTCTCATATAGGCAATGACTCCTTCATGGTTGCTTCCTTGTCCAGTGCCCATCTGCCTCCTCGATCAGGGACCAACGGCTGTTTCCAGCTGCCTCTTCTCGCTAGCCGCTCCGATGCTTCATCGTTTTTCAGTGGCAAATTTTATCTATTGTCATCGATTTGTACTTCATTGCAACTGCCTTCTCGTATTGCGATCTGCGGTCAAGGTTCCTTGGTGAATTCTCTTGACGTAGGCAATGGTCGAGTGCCTTGAATAAGTGGAACGTTTGATGAGTGTTCTCTCAACCCGCATGGACGTGGTGGAATCTACACTTACCAACATCCTGCAGACGCTCCGCCGAGGCCAACAGGCTACCACTAAATCGTCCTTGTTTCCTACCACAAATTCCACGTCGGCGATCAGACTATAATCTGCACCTCAAATGATCCTTATGTTGGAGCTCCTCTATCTTCACTCCCTCGGCACATGGCACCCTGATGGATAGAAGTCCCCTTTTTCAAAGGTTCAGATCCGCTGAGCTAAATCACCCACGCAAAATAACCATTTGAGCTACGACTCACTCATGAAGCCAGCAAGGTTTCCCTAGCAAGATTTACATGGACGGGTCAATCCTTCACTAGATGCACTGGCTACGCCAGTCGACGCCGCATGTGATATGGGTCATGCTCAGAGAGAAACATATCATGTGCTACGACATGCGCCGCCCAGATAATTCCGTTGAGCGTCTTTGCACAGTTCCGCAAGACAACTCGGTGCAGACTTCATCGACGACTTTATGGAGTTGACACATCATGTCTCATGCTTATCCATGGCCCACTAGCTCAGTTATTTCGTGCATGGCGTGCAACCACACATTTGCGCCCGTTTTATGGAAGCGAAAGTTACCACGACATCGGAGGCCTCCGATCATTACAACATTCCAACCTCTCAGTCGCCGTAACACGCTGGACCACCTAAGTAGGCACACACCCTCTCTCTACAACCATACGAAGCTCCTCCCCAGCAGACTCCATCGGCAACCCCTCTTCAGCACCCACCTCCAATTCCCCCGCCAACCAACACACACCCTCTCCCACCAGGACTGCATCGACGTCCACCGCCAAAGACTTTGTTTCCACTGCAAACAGCACTAGCCACTTGCGGCCGAAGACAATAAAATTATAGTTCTTGACTTTGAGATCCTAGAGCTCAAAGATGTCACCATCAGAACTCGACCTTGAGGACAATGTTGATTTTGAAGGGCGTAGTACTGATACATATATGATGCATATGCGTACCACTAGAATGATCTCCCACAGTTAGTGGGATCCTGACCTGACCACTCGGAAGCATCTATATCAGTATATGATGTATTTATAGTATTTCAGTAATTATTGTGGTCTCCCCTCCTTTATAAGGAGGGGTATAGGGTCATGAGGTTTACTTTTTGAAGTCTTTCGTAGGAAAATCTCCTCTGAGTGGACTTTTTGAGGGAACCAGACCTCTTCGCGAGTGTAGCCCATTTACATTATATTGCAATCTCATTTGATGTGTAGCACACACACGTATCATCTTGTTTCTATAGCGGCTCTAACCATTCCAGAGAAAAATTATCACTTACTAGAAGATAATCAGCTTATGTTGTCAAAAATTCGGTGGTGGAACTTTAAGATGAAAAAACAGGTTACTTTCAAAACAGCAGTTATGGAACAACTAGTTGATGACCCCTATGTTGATCCTAGTGTCTAATGAGAAATTATGTCTTCACATTTAATGATAAGTGAAAAGAACGTATTTGGAGAATCAAAATGTCGTGCGCCCCCAAATAAAAAAATTTGGTGATGGAAAGAGGAAGTGCAAGGCAAAGTGAGGGCAAAGAGGGTTAGCTATAAAACACTCCACGGTTGTAGAAATGATGAAAACTTGGCAATGTCTACGGTCTCCAAGAAAGAAGCTAAACATACAGTAAGTAAAGCAATAAGTCAAGTGTTACCGGAAGGAGAAAACACTTGCACTAAATGAAAATACCGGATACAATCACGAGGTATACTCGTGCCCAACTTCAGGAGGTTGGTTCCTCCTAGAAGCCCCTCTCCAAAAGAGAGATCCAAACTCTAATGATCAAAAGATAAAATCTAACTCTCCCATGCCACCTCCTTATATAGGGATGGGGACTCACATATCATCAACCCTATTGCAAACAAATAACAAAACAAAATACAATAGTAAGTTACGTGTGCGTGCGTAACAATATACCCCGCCAGAAAATCGACCTTGACCCAAGGTCGAAGTGCCGCCCTCCAGCTAGTAGTGATATGATCGCGGGTGGGCTGCTGTATAGGTGTCTGGAGCTCCGTCCGGCGGTACATCCATGATCATAAGAGCGTCAAAATCAGTCATGCTGATCTCGTTCACGTCCTCCCCGATGAAGAACCGAAACTCCTTTACAGGACAATCATGAGTAGGCGAGTAGGGTTGTTTGCAACGGTAGCACAGACCCTTGCTCCGTAAGTCATTGTACTCTTGATTGGACAGGCGGTAAGTAGGGAGATGACGGTTGTTGCATGGGGCCATAATGGGTGGGCGAGGTAGAGGAGGTGACAGTGATGGATGTTTAGACCGGGGAGGAAAATATGGTTGGTATGGAGGTTTGGAGGGAGGCGTTGGGGAAGGAGGGTCCCCGAACGTCGCCAGGAATTCGGCCTCCACTAGTGGGTAGAGGCCCATGGCTTGGGTGACAATTAACGGTTGAAGGGTGCGGAGGCGGGCTCGGATATGGGGTTGTAAACCGTGCACGAAGTAGCCCAAGTAATGGTCGGGAGGAAGACATGGAACATGGGTGGCCAATTCGATGAATGCATCAACGTACGAGTCAATGGAGCTGGTCTGACAGACTCCGCAAATGCGCTCGATCATGGAGCAGGAGTAACGGTGATCATACCGCTGAATGAAGGCCTCCGTGAGAGCTGTCCAAGTGAGGGCAGGAGAGGACTGGCGGAGCCAGCGGACCCTTCCATGACGATAATTGTTGTGGAGACCTGCTGCGACGGAGGAGTCTTGTGAATGTCAAAAATTGTTCGATGCGAGCAATCCATCCAAGTGGGTCAATCCCGTTGAATGTGGGGATGTCGAGGCGTGGGAGCTGGGGAGGCAAGCCCGTCAATGCGGGAACTTCTGGGGCCAATGTGATGGGGGATCCCAAGACAGAGGCAACAGTAGTCCCGGAGGTCTGGTCGGGTTGCAAGTTGTGGAGCATGGCCATAATCGACATGAACTACTCGGCTTGGGGCTCAAGAAGAGAGTTAATGGTGGTGAGAACGCGTTTGAGAGCTTCCACCCGGGATTCCATTGAGCGACCCTTTCGCATAAGAGGAAGGGTGCGCAAGTGCTGGAGGTTCGCAGGAGAGTGTCGAGGACTGCCTGAGGTGAGCTAGCTGTCGGATGATCGCTGCAGAAAGATGGGATCTGGTTGGTGCGGCGGTCGAAGGAGCAGGTCGAGGACTGCAAGGCTATCGCGTGCCAGGAAACGATTGGTGCTGCCGATAAGAGGGCGAACTGATGCTACTGGACGGAATCGATCGGCGCTGGCTGGATCGAACGAAAACGAGCGGTCAACGAAGGTCGCGGCTCGATCTGGCTGGGCGTTGGCTGAATCTGACGGAGACGATCTAGACGGGCTTGGTTGAGATCGAGTTGGACTAGTGGGGAACGGAAGTTGGGCGGGCTTGGTCGACGCAGGTGTCCGTGAGGCGGGAGTGCGTCTGTTGGAGAAGACGGAAGTGGAAGGCTCGATAGGTGAAGTCGAAAAAGGACGGAAGGGCGTTACCCGGCGGCACGCAATGCGCAGGCGGGGAGGGCAGGTCAGACCAAATGTTACCGAAAGGAGAAAACACTTTCACTAAATGAAAATACTGGATACAATCACGAGGTATACTCGTGCCCAACTTCAGGAGGCTGGTTCCTCTTAGAAGCCCCTCTCTAAAAGAGAGATCCAAACCCTAATGATCAAAAGATGAAATTTAACTCTCTCATGCCACCTCCTTTTATAGGGAGGGGGGCTCACATATCATTAACCTTATTGCAAACAAATAACAAAACAAAATACAATAGTAAGTTACGCGCAAGTACGTAACATCAAGCTTATGAAGAATTTTATAAACGACTAGATATCAAAGATGGAGACCGTGACATATATAAAATTGCTCGATCTAGAGAAAGGAAGACAATAGATTTAAGCCAAGTTAAAAACATAAAGGATGGAACATATACAGTTTTGACGGATGATGTGAATATTAAAGAGTGATAAAAATATACTTTTATCAACTTTATAATGAAACAAAAGACAATGAACTAAACTTGGAAGAGTTACGTAAATCGGTAGAGTATAGGAATATAACGTTTTATCGTATAATTCAAGTATCGGAGGTAAATGATGCTCTAAAGAAGATGAAAAATGGAAACGCAGTTGGGCCAAACGATATACCTGATACTGAAGTCAAAGGGGATGTCGGACCAATGGAGAGAAAGTATTTTGATATATTTGTATAAGAACAAAGGAGATAAACAAATTTGTGTTAATTACAGAGGAATTAAATTAATGAGTCATATCATGAAACTATGGGAACGAGCAATAGAAAGAAGAGTAAGACGAGAGACTAGCATCTCGGAGAATCAATTTGGATTCAAATCAGGGCGGTCAAACATGGGAGCTATACATCTCTTGAGGAGTCTCATTGAGAACTATCGAGAAAGAAAATAAGATTTGCATATATTGTTTATCAATCTTGAAAAGACTTATGATAGGGTTTCAAGAGAGATTTTATGGAGAGTCTTAGAAAGAAAGGTGTAAATGTATCATACATCGAAATAATCAAAGATATCTATACAAATTCAGTGTCGAGGGTGAGGACATCCGGAGGATTAACACAGGAATTGTTAAATTTTTGAAGTGGAAGTGAAGTGTCCGGGCGGTCTTATTATGGAGACTGCAGAGACCACGCGTGCTCGGTGTGGTGATCTAGTACTGGAGGTCGCTTCGGCGGTCTTGTACTTCGGTCTGCTTGAGATCGCTCTTGCGGTCTGTTGTGGTTCCGATCTTATGGGAGACCGGACGGGTTGTATGAGCCTGGTTCTGGCGGTCTGTTCTTGATCTGGTCAGATGCTCATATGGTTCTTCTCCTGTAAGAGACCGTGCGATCTGCCGGTTTGGAATAAGCGTGTTGTCTTAATTGACAGTTGCTTAAGTGTAATAAAAGGTCCTATTGTGACCGCGCGGTCTGGTTCTGAAGACCGCGTGCTTCAATAAGGAAGGTGACTATATCCCTCTGTGGCGGTGACGACATCCGTTCATTTGCCTATAAATAGAGGGGCAGGGGTAGCCGTTTATAACGCAAGAACTGTAAGAACCTAGTGTGGATTGATTGTGCCGGTCTCATTTTTTGAGGTCGCGCGGTCTGAAGATTGTTGACTGTTTGTTGTGTTCGCAGGTTAGGCGGCCAGCAAGTTCCGTCAGCATTCTTCCTATCTTTCAAGCTTTGAATAAACCAACTCGCCAGCGGTCTGTCTGGGCGAACTGTGTTTGGAGGTTCTTGGTCTGTTTGCAGCGGACTCAGTTGATCAGGCGACCTTAAGCGGTCAGGCGGTCTTGAGTGCGATCTTGCAGCAGTGAGCAGTTCTTCTTCAAGTGTTCGCGGGGTACTTCTGTGATCTTGAGACCGTGCGGTCTGGGCGATCAAGAAGTGCGAACAGTTTTGGTTTTCAGCAGTTTCAATAAGGAGCAGGTTGTGCGGTCTGTGACTGGCAGTCTGGCAGAGTTCAGGTCAGCGACCTGTTCTGTTCGCGTGGTCTCAGGGAAGCCGACGATCTTGCTGAGTTTGAGCGATCTGTGTGGTCTCAGAATTTCTAGTCGCCAGAAGCTTGTTTTGTTGTTTTGTCTTCTCATCTAAGTGCTCTTATAAATCATGTCTCGTCATGTATGCAATGCATTGTAAAAAGATAGTAGTCAATTGAGATTCTCTTGCCTTCATTGTCACTGGTTAACTGTTATGAATTTGAATTGAAGTCTTCTGTTGTTGTTTTCGATCCATTCTCCGAAATTTTAACATGGTATCAGAGGTAGGTTTGAGGCAGTGATCAGCCACAGAATCTTGCTTCAATCTCTGAAAGGTTGTTAACCAGTGTGATAGCAATGGAAATAGGTTATACAAGAGGTCTTGGAATTGAGCTCCTTACGCAGACTTAACTTCAAGAAGTGGAAGTCGTGTATGGAGAGCTATCTTCTTGGCGAAGATTTATGGGAGGTAGTCGGAGGAGATGCGAGACAAGCAGTTGTACCTGCTGAAGGAAATACTGAGCAAGTGAAGGCTTGGAAGAGAACAAATGTTAAGGCAGAGTTCACTCTCAAGCATGCTATCATTCCGGAGCTGTTTGACCACATAATTGGATGTCGGTCAGTTGCTGAGATTTGGACAGCCTTGGATGGCTTGTTCAACAAGAAGAACGTAGCTCGGCTACAGTTTCTTGAAAATGAGTTGGCGAAAGCAACTCAGGGAGATTTGTCCATTTCAACTTTCTTTTTGAAGATGAAGAACCTCTGCGCGGAGATATCAGCTTTGGACCCAGATGAGCCTATTTCAGAAGCAAGGTTGAAGAGGCACATAATCCGCGGCCTGCGGAGGGACCCAGATGAGCCTATGTTCAAGGTTGGGCCAATCAGCCATCGTTGCTAGAGCTGAAGAATTTGCTTGCTTCACAAGAAAGTTTGGCTAAGCAGATGGCAGGGATGTCAGCCTCCGGGGGAGAAAGTGAGGTTTTGTATTCAGGCAAGAAGAAAAGATGGGACAAGAAGAAGAAGTCATCTGGAGATGATGGTCCATCTACTTCGTATCAGCGGGAAAGGAGTCATGCTCCTAAGCGTGATGGGAAGAAGAAGGAAGGACCAAGATGCTTCAGATGCAATCAGCTTGGTCATTTCAAGAGAGACTGTAGAGTCAATCTTCAGCCAGGCCATGCAGCAGGAAAAGAAGAAGTTGTTTCCAATGCAGGTGATAGATGGGGTGATGGAGCCTTTATGACGGGCACGTGTGTTTGAGCTTTGGCGTCTATCAACTATCAGGATGATTGGATTGGCGGGCTATCATTACTGCTGATGATACTATACATACAGTTGAAAAGGAGGGTGTAGTTTCTTTGAACGGAGATAGAGGTCCTCTCATGTTGAAGAGTGTCTATCATGTTCCGGGGATGAAGAAAAACCTCTTCTCGGTGACCAACGTTGTTGATGTTGGCTATCACGTTTTGTTTGGTCTAACAGAAGTGAAGTTTCTTCGAAACGTGTCAGCGGTGAAGGCTGAAGTCACTCATGTAGAAAAAGGGTGAAGGACTTGTTTGTGTTATCTACAAGTTCCTATGTTGATAAGATGAGGACTAATGATAGCGCTGCTATCTGGCATAAAAGACTTGGACATGTTGGGATGGAGAAGTTGAAAGCTATGGCGGGAAGAGGCCTTGTAAGAGGTCTGCCTAGCTTGTCTTCTTTTGGTGAAGGTCATGTTTGTGCAGGTTGTCAATATGGTAAGGCTCAACGTCTTCCATTCGACAAATCACAAAGCAGATGCAAAGCACCATTGGAGTGTATTCATGGTGATCTGTTTGGACCTACCGCAACAGTCAGTCTTGGAGGTAGCAGGTATATGTTAGTCTTGATTGATGACTTCACTAGATATACTTGGGTATATTTTCAGAAGGAAAAGTCGGAAGCCTTTGAAAAGTTTGTGAAGTTCAAGGAGCTGGTGGAAGGTCGGCTTAACCTGCGGATCAAGAAGTTCAGAACCGACAATGGAGGGGAGTTCACCTCAAATGCGTTCTTTAACTTCTGCAGAAAGCATGACATCCGGAGAGAGCTTTCTTGTGCTCACACTCCACAACAGAATGGTGTTGCAGAGCGGAAGATCTGTCATCTGACGGAGACCTGCAAATGTTGTCTTCATGCCAAGAGTATCTCAAGTCCTTCTGGGCAGAGGGAATGTCTTGTGCAACTTATGTCATCAATCGGATGTCTTTAAGTCTCATCAACATGAAGACCCATCATGAGTTGATGTTCAAGATAAAGCCTACGGTGGAACACCTTCGAGTGTTCGGATCTACCTGCTCCGTGCATGTTCCTGATGCCCTTCGAACGAAGCTAGATGCGAAGGCAAGGAAGCTAGTCTTCGTTGGTTATGATGACCGGAAGAAAGGCTGGAGATGCATGGATCCAGAGACATGGAGAGCTGCGGTCTCAAGGGATGTGGTATTCGATGAGTTGACATCATACCAGGGTAGCTCTTCTGTTGAGTTACAAGGAAGCAGGTCAGATGGGGGACTTGAAGAAGCTACCAAGGAGCAACTGGTGGAGTTGCTTGTTTCTCCAGGTGCTCCAGGTGTTTCTAGCTCTGGGTCAGGTGCTTCAGGTTCTGGAAGCAAGGGGAGCGATACTCCAAATATGCCTGGAAGGAGAGTTAGTTCAGAACAGGTAGTTGAAGAGGTGGATCAGAGTAAAGCTCTGAGGAGGTCCAAGAGGACCATCATTCCACCAGATCGATATACAGGGGGAAATTTGGTGAGCTTCGTTTCATGTTTCTTCGCAGGTCCCCTGGATGAGAGAGAGTCATCTTGCTTTGAAAACGCCGTTGGAATCAAGGAGTGGGAAGGAGTCATGGATAAAGAGATGGCTGCCCTCAGGAAGAATGAGACTTGGGACTTGGTGCCTAAGGTTGAGGGTGTTACTTCTGTGACTTGCAAATGGGTTTTCAAGCTGAAAAAGAAGGCTGATGGTAGGATTGAGCGGTACAAGGCTCGCCTTGCAGCTCGAGGTTTCTCTCAGAAGTATGGGGAAGATTATGACGAAACTTTCAGTCATGTTGCCAAGATGACTTCGGTTCGGATGGTGATCGCGTTGGCAGCTTGTCAAGGATGAAAGATTTGACAACTTGACGTTAAGAATACCTTCTTATAAGGCGAGATTGACAAGGATATCTTCATAGATCAACCACCAGGTTATGTTTCCGAAGAGCACCCAAGAAATGTGTGTAAGCTCAAGAAGGCTCTTTACGGCTTGAAGCAGGCGCCTCGGGCGTGGTATGGCAAAATAGCAGAATACCTCCAGTTCTGTGGATACTTTGCTTCTAATTCAGATTCAAGCTTGTTCGTAAAGAAGAAGGGGGAGCTTCAGGTCTTGGTGCTGCTATATGTTGACGATATGATCGTCACGGGAAATTCTGAAGTGGAGGTAGCTAGACTTCGTGCTGAGTTAGCTATCAGATTTGAGATGAAGGACTTGGGTGAGCTCCACCATTTCCTTGGACTCGAAGTGGAGAGGAAAAATGGCGGTATGCTTGTATCCCAGAAAGGCTATGCAGATCGAATTGTGAAGCGATTCGGTATGAAAGGGGGGAAGAGCAGCTCTACTCCACTGGAGGTTGGTGTTCATCTTCGACGTGATGAGGGGAAGGTTCTTTCTGATCCTTTGGTATTTCGGGCTTTGGTCGGAAGTCTGATATACTTAACAATCACGAGGCCAGATATCTCTTATGCAGTTGGCCGTGTGAGTCGGTTTATGGCAGAGCCTCGGAAACCTCATCTATTGGCGGCTAGGAGCATTTTGAAGTATGTAAATTCCACCTCAGATTTGGGTCTCTTTTATGGGAAGAACTCAGGTTTTTGCTTGCATGGATACATGGATGCTGATTATGGAGGAGATTCAGATAATCGGAGATCGACTTCTGGATATGTCTTTATGACGGGCTCTACAGTCCTATCATGGTGCAGCAAGAAGCAGGATTTTGTGTCTGTCTCTACCACGGAAGCGGAGTACAAAGCTTCGGCTTTGGCTGCTCAGGAAGCCATCTGGCTTAGGAGGCTTGTGGAGGGCATTCATAGGGAGGTGCGAGGTCCTACTCTGCTTCGGGGTGACAATGAGAGTGTCATCAAACTGGTGAACAATCCAGTTTGTCATGCGTGAACCAAGTACATAGAGATTCAACATCATTTCATTCGGGAGAAGGTGTTGGAGGGATCTCTTATGGTTGAGCATGTGCAGAGCAAGGATAATGTCGCGGACATCTTTACAAAGCCGTTGTTGAAGGGACCGTTTGATCGGTTGAGGTGTCTACTTGGGCTAACTTCTACTTCCCACTTCAAGAGGGAGTGTTAAATTTTTGAAGTGGAAATGAAGTGTTCGGGCGGTCTGATTATGGAGACCGCAGAGACCGCAGAGACCGCGCGTGCTTGGTGTGGTGATCTAGTACTGGAGGTCGCTTCAGCGGTCTTGTACTTCGGTCTGCTTGAGATCGCTCTTGCGGTCTGTTGTGGTTCCGATCTTATGGGAGACCGGACGGGTTGTATGAGCCTGGTTCTGGCGGTCTGTTCTCGATCTGGTCAGATGCTCATATGGTTCTTCTCCTGTAAGAGACCGGGCGATCTGCCGGTTTGGAATAAGTCTGTTGTCTTAATTGACAGTTGCTTAAGTGTAATAAAATGTCCTATTGTGACCGCGCGGTCTGGTTCTGAAGACCGTGTGCTTTAATAAGGAAGGTGACCATATCCCTCTGTGGCGGATGGCGGTGATGACATCCGTTCGTTTGCCTATAAATAGAGGGGCAGGGGTAGTCGTTTATAACGCAAGAACTGTAAGAACCTAGTGTGGATTGATTGTGCTGATCTCATTTTTTGAGTTCGCGCGGTCTGAAGATTGTTAACTGTTTGTTATGTTCGCAGGTTAGGCGGCCAGCAAGTTCCGTCAGCATTCTTCCTATCTTTCCAGCTTTGAATAAACCAACTCGCCAGCGGTCTGTCTGGGCGAACTGTGTTTGGAGGTTCTTGGTCTGTTTGCAGCGGACTCAGTTGGTCAGACGACCTTAAGAGGTCTTGAGTGCGGTCTTGCAGCAGTGAGCAGTTCTTCTTCAAGTGTTCGCGGGGTACTTCTGTGATCTTGAGACTGTGTGGTCTGGGCGATCAAGAAGTGCGAACAATTTTGTTTTTCAGCAGTTTCAACTTTCAATAAGGAGCAGGTTGTGTGGTCTGTGACTGGCGGTCTAGCAGAGTTCAGGTCAGCGACCTGTTCTGTTCGCGCGGTCTCAAGGAAGCCGACGATCTTGCTGAGTTCGAGCGGTCTGTGCAGTCTCAGAATTTCTAGTCGCCAGAAGCTAGTTTTGTTGTTTTGTCTTCTCATCTAAGTGCTCTTATAAATCATGTCTCGCCATGTATGCAACGCATTATAAGAAGATAGTAGTCAATTGAGATTCTCTTGCCTTCATTGTCACTGGTTAACTGTTGTGAATTTGAATTGAAGTCTTCTGCTGTTGTTTTCGATCCATTCTCCGAAATTTTAAAAGGTATTCCCCATCATTGTTGGCATAAATCAAGCTTTAAGCCCTTATCTCTTTACCCTTATCTTAGATGAGCTCACCGGACATATCCAACAAGCAATACCTTGGTGTTTATTGCTTGCGGATGATATCGTTTTGGTCGATGAGACGCGCGAGGGTGTAAACGCGCAACTTGAATCTTGGCAAGACACTTTAAAAAAGATGGGGTTTAGGTTGAGCAGGACAAAACAGAGTATATGGAGCTTAAATTTAGTATTGTAAGGACGGATGACTCTGTCATTAAGTTGGGTGATAAACGAGGGAGGGATGGGCCAATAAAGACTTGGAATGAAACTATTAGGAAAGACATGATGTACTTAGGCATTAGTGAGATTATGACTAAAGATAGGGCACAATGGCGACAAAGGATCCATATAGCCGACCCGACTATAGTGGGATAAAGGCTTGAGTGTTGTTGTTGTACTACAAGATTATCAGCTAGTTTGATTATGGTAATAGAGATTCTTAGAAGGAAATCTAGACTTTTGAACATAAAAAAAAAACTTTAAATGGGAGAAAACACACACACACATATTCCTTTATTTTATAGGGATTCTTATCATTCCATAGAAATTACGATTTATCAGAAGATTATCAACAGCTTTGATTCTCGTAATAGACATTCTTAGATGGAAATCTAGACTTTAGATCGAAAAATACTTCAAATAAACAATCTACAGTATCTTTTTAGGTCGACATTTAGAGAATATGTAGATATAAGAAATAATAAATTTATAATTATTTATATTTCTTAAATCAAAGTCATGGAAATACAGACAGAACCCTATCGGACAGCTAAGACACTTACAGGCGACGCCGCCGACAGTCTGGGCATGCGCCAGAACATTTTGACAAATGCCGAATCTGATCGAAAGACCCGCAATGGCTCAAACTGCTGCCTTGGCAACGGATCTAGGGTTCCTTCAGCGCAGAAATTCGAGCTATGACGATTTGCATGCGAGTGTGACTCTGCTGAAAATTGAACACCCTCGAATTTGACTCAGCTTATGCCGCCACCGGCATGGACGATCTCGAGCGACGTAATCGATAACGATGACCGAACGATTCTTCCGGGTGACAAACAGAGAAGAATGGGGGAGAAGGGGGCAGAAATTTGATCAATCGCGGGTAAAGAGGGGAGAACGAGTGGCGAGGCCGATCTCCACAATCTTGGGAGTTAATCGATAATAACAAAATAATAATGAGAATAATAAGAATAAGAATAAGAAATAATCTCTACAGAGATTTCATATCCTTCAGGCAGTGGAATTGATAGGCTCTAAATTGAGAATTTTTTTGGGTGCGTTGGACGCACTCAAATGCGCAAATAAATAGTGGAAATTTCTTGTTCGGCTCACCTCCTATTTCCAAAACCTCCCCCCATTTCGAAAACCTCCCATCTCGCTCCTGAAACCATGGCGAAAACGAAAAACCTAACCTACCTCTTGTCGTCGCTCTCGTCGTTGCACTTCAGTGTGCTGAGTTAGTTTGATCTTTCAAACTCATGTGTATTATGCTTCCACCTACCAGCCGCCGATGTTGACTCTCCAAGACGCCCATGTGTTTCACATGCAAGGAAAGTGGTCAAGACAAATGAAATGTCTATATAAGGGGTTGGGTTATGGCTTGGATACACACACCAAAAGCCAAACCAAAGAGAGATAAAGCCTTGAAGAAGAGAGTGGTAGTGCACGGTCGAAGGAGACGGTGGCCGTCGACATCCGATTGCGGGCTGCATCAACATCGAAGAGCGAAAGCGTGCGGGCAGCAGCAAGACGTCATATTCGCGGTGTAACGTCCCAAGGCCCCAGCCTTACAATCGGGACAGCGTCCACCGACTGCCTCGCCTGGCGACCGTTACCGGGCTGCAGCCCAAGCACCCCAACCCCTCTCCAGCCCACTGGTGGGTTGTTGGTGGCCACAGCCTCCCATTGATGAGAAGTGATCCAGTTAAGCGCCCCTACGGGGACTTCCTAAGAGGTCACCCATCCCAATACTACTCTAGCTCGAACACGCTTAACTATATATTTCTTTCACTTCTCATCACCAATTGAGCTGCAACTCAATTGGTGAAAGAACTAAATAGTTAAGCGTGCTCGGGCTAGAGTAGTACTGGGATGGGTGACCTCCTGGGAAGGCCCCGTAGAGGCGCTTAACTGGATCACATCTCACCAAAGGGAGGCGTGGTCACCAACAACCCACCTGTGGGCTGGATAGGGGTTGGGGTGTTTGGGCTGCAGCCCGGTAACGGTCGCCAGGCGAGGCAGTCGGTGGACGTTGTCCCGATGGTAAGTCCAGGTCCTTGGGACGTTACAAAAAAAATGCCCAACTAAGATTAGGAAATATCTTCCTAGGAGGTCACCCATCCCAATACTAAAATAACTTTGACCGTGGGGATTCTTGAATTATGAACGTACCTTGGGTCGAGGATACGCCCAACTAAGATTAGGAAATATCAACCGAATTCTCATTCTATAGTCGATAACCTAATACTCGTTTTACGAGGTGAATCCCGTTATTGGCTTTTACTCCAATCCGGAAGGGTAACGTCGTCATCTCTCGAGGATTGCATTCTACTCTTCTTTATCCCTGAGTGATCGATTCGTCTTACGAGTTTCTCGACTAACTAAAGAACGAAAACAAGAACAATAATTATATATCGAAAATGTAATCTCGTTATCTTAAGATCGAGGATAAATCTTAAGCTTTTTAGAAAAGAGAAAGAGCAATTCTAAATTACTTCAAAAACTTTATTATTTCTTGGATCATCTCGATCGAGTACTAATAATATTTTAGTTACTCATGGAGATGGAGGAATCAAAAGACATAAAAGAGTACATAATAAAATAAGAGGAGAATAAAAAGTTAAGAGAACTAATTTTATTGATTTGCAAATGAAAATTACAAACTAAAGAATTGAGATTACGAACTATTAATTTAGATTACAATTGCAAGAATAAAAAGAAGTACAAGAACTACTAAAACATTAAAATAAAACATGAAAAGAAGAGTCTAAGTCCTACAAATTCGTCCCTCATCATCTAGAGAAGCTCCCTTTAAATAGCTGAAATTTTGGTGTTACACGCCCTTGGTCACGCCCGTTACCAAGGGGCGTGTAAGGGCGTGATCGAAGCAGCAGCGGAGAGGACGCCTTCTGGAGTAATTGCGGGCGTTATATGCGTGTCACGCCCGTGACCTAGGGCGTGTAACCTTAAAATTGGCTGCTGGCGGGAAGCGTCGGCGGGAAGTGGCGCGGGATGAGTCACGCCCGTGTACTGGATGACACGCCCCCTGGTCACGCCCGTGACCTGGGGCGTGTAATTTTAATTGACGTGGCAGGCTTGTTCTGACTGAAGGAGGCGGGTCATGGCCGTGACCATTGGTCACGCCCCCAGGTAACGCCCATGACCTGGGGCGTGTACTTCGCAAATCTTCACGGAATGCGCCCGGGGTGGTGGAATCGGGTCTGGAACACATCTAGGCTGTCACGCCCCTTGGTCACGCCCGTGACCTTGAGCGTGTACTTGACAGTCTTGCTCAGAGTGCCCAGAAAACCTGAAAAACACAGAAAAAGCTTAAGTTACTTTATGAAATAAAAAAGGGAATGATTTATATGATATAATTCATATAATTTATATCATTTCATATTAAAAATATATTAAAAATATATTAAAACTATACTGAAAGATGAGTATATAAACTACTCATCAGAGATCATCAGAGAAAACTAGAGGCTTGGGCGGTCTCAATTAGTGCGAACTCGTAGTGAGTTCGGCAAGCGACCTAGAGCAGGTTTCTTGAGAGTGGGAGACCGCGAGCTAGCGCGGACGCTAGGAGGTAGCGCAGGCGGTAGTGGAGAAGCGGTCTGCAACTGGCGGTCTCGTCTGTGGAGTGTGCGAGCAGCGAGCTCGTGAGACCGCGAGCTAGCGCGGGCGCTAGCGATACCGCCGGCGCTAGCGATACCGCTGGCGCTAGCGATACCGCTGGCGCTAGTGAAGAGGTGGAGAAGCGGACATCTGTTCGCGACCAGTTGTTTTTTCCTTGTATTCGGCTGTTGTAAATCAAGTTGTATGCAACTTGTATTCAATCTTCTCTCTTGTAATTGTTGTAACTTTTTGCCAAGTAATAAAGAGGTGATTTTTTATTCATTCTTGATGTGTTTGTCTCAGCGTTCCATTGATCTCAAAAATTTCACAAAACACAACCTTTTTATACGTCAACAACAAAATTTGAATTGTAAAAGACATCACAAACCAATCAGATAAACTTTTCTTCGCAATCTGAAGTTTAGAGCGCAACAAATCTTATTTTCTGAGTCATGTCTCCTGGAACATGTTTTACATCACAGCAAACCTTGCAAATTATTTGCATATTTCAAACCACAATATAAGAATTGCAGTCATCTTCCTTGCAAACTTTTGATGGTCTCTCCACTGCTATTCTACTCAGGTTCTTCGTCTTCCACGAGACTAGAGCTCAAATCAGCAAGCTTTAACTCATTTATCACAAAAGAATCCTCACCCGGGCATCTAACATACGCTTCATGGAGGTGCTGTACATACTCCAGGTGCCATAGGACTTCCCCCATTGTAGGTCTGTTCCTCCCTTCATCGCAGAGACATCTCTCTGCAATCTCCCCAAATTTCTTCAAAGACTCCAATGAGAAGTCCCCCGCCAATCGATGGTCAGCAATGGTATCGATCGATCTCTGGCGTTGCCACCGCCCAGCCCATTCCGCCAGGTTGATTTGATCTTTCGGAAGCTCCGGGTTTATGACCGGCCGAGCGCACACAACCTCGAATAAAACCACCCCAAAAGAATAAACATCCGATTTCTGAGTCAGTCTCTGCCTCCTGTAGTACTCGGGATCAAGGTACCCAAAACTGCCTTTCACTGCAGTGCTCACATGTGTGTGATCCAATGCTGGCCCAGTTTTAGAGAGTCCAAAATCCGCAATTTTTGCGACAAAATTTTCGTCCAGCAGGATATTCGTCGTCTTAACATCTCTGTGAATTACGCCTCTTTCCGTTCTCGTGTGGAGATAGTGAAGGCCGCGAGCTGCACCAATGCAAGCATCCACCCTTTGTTTCCATGAAAGAGGAGGCAGGTTGGTCCCATAAAGATGGCTTCTAAGTGTCCCATTTGCCATGTACTCATACACTAAAATCATTTCATCCTCTTCTTCACAGTATCCAATCATGGAAACTAGGTGCAAATGTCTGAGCTTTGACAGTATCTCAATCTCCGTTTCAAATTCCGCAAGCCCTTGTTTTGATAGCGGGTGCGCGCGCTTTATGGCTACGAGGTTGCCATCCTCAATTTCACCCTTGTACACATTGCCAAAACCCCCACTTCCAATGACCAATGAATCATCAAAGTGTCGAGTTGCAGTCCTAATTTCTCCTAGACTGAACCTTCTCCCAGTTCTGTTAGAACTCGTCGAGCCATTGCCAACCGAAGGCGATTTTCTCGTGCACGCATTTCTCGTGCTTCCCGTCATGTCATGAAGGTGGAGAGGGTGCCAACCAGGAGGGCTGTCTCCCTTCACCGAACTCGTTTTCTTCTTCCGCAGCACTAAAACAAAGAGAGCTGTGGATGCCACTGATATGGCGACTAAAGAGATCGAACCCGCACCAATTGCAGCGAAAAACGTCCTACTCCTATGCTTAATACGGGCTACGCCGTCGTCAATCCTCTCAGGGCCATGAGCGAGATTTCCATTACGGCTGAGCTTAAAGATCTCCAGCCCATTGAGAAGAGCATCGGTGCTCTGAATACCGGACAGCGTGTCGGGTCCTAGCTGAACCCAGAGAGTGTCGGTTTGTCGGGAGACGATGTCAATGTAATCTTCGTGATAAGCTCTGTTCATCCCCCCAGCTTTTGCGAATACATCGTAGTTTTCAGACGCTGTCTTGTTGTTGATGTAGATTTTGAAGACCCTCTGGCTTGGAGTATCATAAAACAGCTCGCAGAAATGGAGCCTCACCAAGTAATCGAAGTCGGGTTCAATTTCGAATCTCCACGACATGTTGAATCTCTTCTCGACGACCTCGTTGTTGATCATACTCCTCGCTGTCTCGTAAACCAGGAGAGGTGCGACGAATGAATCGGAAGACGAAACATAGCTTAAGTTAGAATTGTTTGCTATGGTGCTTGCGGCGTTCAGGGAGAACATGTATCTCTCATCAGTTTCCCATCTCCTCCATAAAAAATGATCTTCTCTTGAATCAATTTCAATGCCTCCTACATTCAATCTATAGATTGTCTCGATGCCCCGACCACGAAGATCGAAAGGTTCCTTGAAGCCGGGATTACCTACTCTATTCACAGCATCAACAAAAAGGTGATCAGGAGCAGGGATGATCTCAATTGCGGAGACAAAGGCAAATGATCCTGAGACTGGCACGAATTCGATTATCAACCCGTTCGAGCTCACATTGAAAAAGTACTCCTTCACCAGAGAACTGGCACTCGATTTTTTCACAGCATTATTGGAACATATCTCTCCTGGCACATTGAAATTCAAAACCAGCTTGATGTCATTCGCCGTTACATCGAATGAGGAATCGTTCGCGTTGAAGCTCTTGAATGGAAAAGGATGGAAATGGAGTCTGATGCAGTAGCTTCCTGATGCAAGGGTGAGGTTATAGTGTGATGAAGTGTTGAAGATGCGGGCGGTATTATACAGATTTCTGTATCCGTCCTCTCCGCCGATTGCAGAAGTAGATGCTACAATCCCCACAAAACTTGGGGTCAAATTAGTATCGGTCACAGAATCTCCAACCCACTTCCTGTCTCCAACTTCAGTAATCACTGAATCTGAACCACAGTTTATAAACAACGGCATTTTCTCTACGGCTCGCGATGTTCGTGCTAAAAGGGTTATCAGAGCCACACAAAGCAGCCGGAATAGCTTCATTCTGCAAAAACCCTGATCAGGCCGCCGCCCTTCTCGAGTATCCGTGGCAGAAATCATGAATCATCCCAGAAATCAGGTTTTTCTGCAGATAGAGAAGAGATCAATTCAGGAAAGCGGGCTTCGCTGATGAAATGGAGAGAATGAGAAAGAATCGCTAACCTTAAGAACTCTGATACCAGACAGGAGAGATGGATCTGATCTGCTAAAATGAATCACAGGAAACTGATTTGATTTGTATTTCCCCGCCGGAATCGGTGGAGCCGCTGGCCGTATAGATGAACGGAAAGAAGTCGGGCATGCTCTTCTGGATCGAAAGCGGTGGAGCTTTCGGTAGTGGAACACTTGCAGTGTGGATAGTGAGTGAGGAGCATACCAATTAATTTCTGTCTTTATTATGGACTGTTCACTTTCTTCCTTATTATTATTTTAAACTATTAATTACCCAAATATGATATACATGATTAAATTGGTGATTGTTATTCGCAGATCATAAATGTCTATCCTCCAGCCAACTTTTTTTTTTTTTTTACAAATTGTTATCCTTCGATCAATTTTAAACTTAAGCAGTCGATGTCTTCGTTCTTTTGAGAAGGGTTCGATAACGAAGGAGCATCTCCGATGACTTTCTGAGCACTTCAATGCGTGCACGGATCGTGATTGATAAATATGCGTTTATCATCCACCATGCCAAACACATTAAAATAGCGGCTTAGTTTAAAAAAAATTCCATACGCAGAACCCATGCCCTCGCATTCTTGCTATCAGATCTCTAGTGGGGATCCTGGAAAGGCTTTACGATTGAAAATGTCTCACACTCCGTTGTTTTTTTATGCTGGCGGGAAGCCCCCCAGTCCATCGTCATCCGACAACCCTCTCTCCAAATGGCATGTGATGATGGGAAGTTTTTTGGGTCCGGGCCCTATCTCCAGATTTGAATACGGGGCCGTTGCGATGCTGCCACGTGGTGTAAAATTTATAATATGATCGCAAGGTTTGCATAATCTTAACGTAAATTTACAAAATTGATCGCACGAAATTTATAATATGATCGCAATGTTTACAACAAAAATGATAGCACGGAGTCCAACTTTGACTGCAGGAAGTCCATGTGGCAACATGGCAATGACCTCGCCTCCAAATCCGGAGAAGGGGCGGGACTCACAAAATTATGGCGGGATAGCGGATCCGACCGCCGCCTCTCAATAAATCAGCGCCACAAGGTAGCTGAATGTATAACCAACTAGCCATGTTCTAGGGACGGAAAATTCATCCATACTTTCGGCAAAGGGACACGTGGAGTTGCCTTCCTGCAGGGGACCGCTGTCCCATTGTTTTTCCATTTACGGTCATAACTCACAAGTGATAAAAAAAGGTTTATGTTAGAGCAATGTTAAAAGCACATCTAATAAGGTTATTAACACGCAAATAAACTTTCTAAAAAAATACAAAAACCCTAACACGCGGAGCTTTAAGCGCACGCCGAGCTTTAAACACAATCGCCCGCCCCAGCCCTCCGTTCTCACGATGCAACCCGTACACAGGCAAAATCGAGCGTCAGAGAGGAAGAATATGGGAAAATTCAGCTTCGAACGTTGAATAGCCTTCATCGGCAGGTTTCGTATTGATCGGCAAAGATGAATCTCCTTCACCCACACACAGGACATGTCTGCTTCCTCCGACGAAGATGAAGTAGTTGACATCCTGGCTTCCTCGGTCCATTCGTAATCCTCGACCTCCTCCACCTCCGCTCCATCTCATTCAACCTCCACCACGGTCGCATCACAGCTTGGATTCAAACCGACGCCACCCTCGGCAAGCTTTACTTGTCATTGCCTCAAAAAGCAGAGCACTAGCCTTCCATGCCGGATTCTACCCCACCGTCAGCGGCGGTGGCCACATCAGAGGTGGAGGTATCGACCCACTCATGAGATCCCACGATCATAGTCTTCGTCGAGTCCATGGATTTAAGCCAGGGAGCGACCAGAGTTGTCATCCAATGGCAACAAGTTGTTTACAGAGCAGACAACTGTTAAAATTTGTGAAGTGAGCTAACGCTCGGCGTTAGAGTCAACGCCGGCGTTAGCCCCGCCTTTTGGTGGCGGCTCCGGATTCTATAAATACGGGGGCAATCCCCCTCTCAGAGAATATCGGAAAGAGTGGTCGACTTGGACGGTCTCTATTGGCGATCTCAAGTAAGAGCGAACTTGGATTGAGTTCGGAGGAGAGCTTGGGCAGTTTAACCAGGCGGTCTCAAGTGGGAGTGAACTCGGAGTGAGTTCTAGGCGACCTGGAGCAAGAGTTGCGAGCTGTGCAAGATCGCGAGTCAACGCCGGCGTTAGCGACAACGTGGGGCGTTAGCGACTTGTGTGAGGTGGCGGTCTGCATCTGCGGTCTCATCAAGAGGGTGTGCACGCAGCGAGCTCGTGCGGTCTGAGTCAACGCCGGCGTTAGCGACAACGCGGGGCGTTAGCGACAACGCGGGGCGTTAGCGAGCTGTGGAGAAAGCGGACTCTGTCCGCGACCAGTTGTTATTTCTTATTCTAGGCTGTTGTGAATCAAGTTGTATGCTACTTTTATTCAGTCTGCTTCTGTTGTAATTTTTGTAACAATTTGTCAAGCAATAAAGAAATGTTTTTTGTTCATCCTTGGTGTGCTTGTCTCAGTGTTCCATCGATCTAGAAAATTTCACATGGTATCAGAGGGAGGTTGGAACAAGCACTGAGTTACAAGTACTGAGCAACCAAGATGGACGGCGAAGGAGGTTATACGAGAGGTCTTGGCATTGAGTTACTCACTCAGACGAATTACAAGAAGTGGAAGTCTTGTATGAAGAGTTACCTGCTTGGAGAGGACCTATGGGAGGTCATTGGAGGAGATGCGCAAGAGGAAGTTGTAGCTGCCAGAGACAATGGTCCAGCTGTGAGAGCTTGGAGGAAGACAAACGCCAAAGCGGAGTTCACCTTGAAGAGAGTTATTGCTCCTGACTTGTTCAACCACATCTTGGGTTTTAAGTCAGCATCTGAGATCTAGAAAGCTCTCGATGGGCTGTTCAACAAGAAGAATGTAGCGCGGCTACAGTTCCTGGAGAATGAGTTGGCGAAGTCCACTCAAGGAGAGTTGTTGATATCCACCTTCTTCCTGAAGATGAAGAATCTATGTGCGGAGATCTCGGCTTTGGATTCTGACGAGCCGATCTCGGAGGCAAAGTTGAAGAGGCACATACTCAGAGGCTTGCGGAAGGAGTATGTTCCGTCTGTTACTTCTGTGCAAGGATGGGCTACTCAGCCTTCCTTACTGGAGCTGGAGAACCTGTTGTCGTCACAGGAGAGTTTGACGAAGCAGATGGCGGGAGTATCTATCTCAGGGGGAGATAGCGAGGTCTTGTACTCAGGGAAGAAGAAGACCTGAGATAAGAAGAAGAAGAACTCCGGAGATGGACCCTCAACATCCTCTCAAGGAGATAAAGGGAAGTTCCTTCTTGCTCATGATGAGAGGGAGAGATCTCTTTGTTTTGCCTGTAAGAAGTACGGGCACATGACAAAGGACTATCGGTCTAATCTGAAGGCCGGTCATGTTGCTGAGAAGGAAGGAGGCCACTGGAGAGGTGGAGCGAGAGGTGGACGTCACCAGGGTGGTGAAGGTGGAGACAACTGCTTCCTGGCTGAGATGACGGCAACGTCTGTTGATGTCTTAGCCTCCGTGAACTTTGAGAACGACTGGATAGTGGATTCCAGTTGCGGGCACCATCTCACTGGAGACGTGCCTAAGTTTGCCTCCTTGAAGGCATACGGAGGATCGGATGCTATCATCACTGCGGATGATACGTTGCATCCTGTGGAGCAAGAAGAGATGATATCCCTAGGAAGTGAAGAGATGCTTGTGACACTGAAGAGCGTGTATCATGTGTCGGCATGAAGAAGAATCTCTTCTCGGTTGCAAACGCAGTGGATGCAGGATACCACGTGCTATTTGGACCGAAGGAGGTGAAGTTTCTGAAGAACTTGTCGTTTGTTGATGCTGACATCACACTCACCGGGAGAAGGGTGAAGGATTTGTATGTCTTGTCTGCAACTACCTATGTGGACAAACTGAAGACGAATGATAGCGCTGCGATCTGGCATGAGAGGCTAGGTCATGTGGGGATGGACAAGTTGAAGATGATGGCTGCAAAGGGTCTGGTGAGCGGCCTGCCTAATCTCTCTTCTTGCGGTGACGGCCATGTATGTGAGGGCTGTCAATATGGTAAGTCACATCGACTTCCATTTGACAAGTCGGAGACAAGGTGTAAGACACCTCTTGAGTGCATACACGCTGATGTGATGGGGTCGTGCGCCACCCTGACTTATGGAGGAAATAAGTATGCGCTGGTTCTGGTGGATGACTATACCCGCTACACGTGAGTTTACTTCTCGAGAGAGAAGGCGGAGGTGTTTGAGAAGTTCCAAGAGTGGAAGGAACTTGTGGAGGGGAGGCTGAACCTGAGGGTGAAGAAGCTGCAAAGTGATAATGGGGGGAGTTTACCTCTAACTCGTTTGCTTCTTTCTGCAGGAAAAACAACATTCGGCGAGAGCTCTCCTGCGCCCACACCCCTCAGCAAAATGGGGTCGCAGAGAGGAAGATCCGCCATCTGGTGGAGACTACCAAGAGTTGGTTGCATGCCAAGGGGATTCCCAAGGCCTTGTGGGCGGAGGGAATGGCGTGTGCCACCCATGTGATCAACCGGTTACCTCTAAGTCTTAACAGGATGGTGCCTCCACACCAACTCATGTTCGGGGAGAAGCCAAATGTGAGTAACATGAGGGTGTTTGGCTTTACCTACTTCGTGCACGTTCCGGAGGCTGAGAGAACCAAGTTGGAGCCGAAAGCAAGAAAGTGTGTCTTCATCGGCTACGACGAGCGAAAGAAGGGGTGGAAGTGCATGAATCTGCAGACTCACAAGTTCGTCGTCTCGCGCGACATGGTGTTTGACGAACTGATCTCGTGTCAGGGAGTCTCTACTGTGGTGCTGTCGGAAAGTGGAGGTTCTAGCAGGTGTGAAGAGAGGGTTACTGAGGACTCTACTGTGGAGTTGGAGCTATCTCCCAGTGCCCCATCGCCATCTGGCTCAGGGGGAGCTTCGAGTTCGAGAAGCATGGGGAGCAGTGCTCCAAGAGATGATGGGATAAGAGTTGTAGAGGAGGTGTCTACCAGAGCGGTAGATAGTGGCCAAGCCTTGAGAAGGTCGAAGCGGACCATCGTCCCGCCTTCTCGGTATAAGGAGGGGAACTTCGTGAGTTTGGTCTCTTGATTCTTCGCAGAACCACTCGACGAGAGGGAACCTGCCCGCTTTGAAGATGTTGTTGGCACCAAGAAGTGGGACGTGGTCATGGATGAGGAGATGAAAGCCTTAAAGAAAAATGAGACATGGGACCTTGTTTCCATGGTAGAGGGCATCAAGCCTGTCACCTGCAAGTGGGTGTACAAGGTGAAGAAGAGAGCTGATGGAGGAGTAGAGCGGTACAAGGCTAGGCTTGTCGCTCGAGGTTTCTCGCAAACCTATGGTGAGGACTATGAGGAGACATTTAGTCCTGTGGCAAAGATGACGTCGGTGAGGACGGTCATAGCTCTTGCGGCGTGCCGAGGGTGGAAGTTGTGGCAGCTTGATGTGAAGAACGCGTTCCTGTACGGAGAGATTGACAAGGACATATTCATGGTGGAACCACCTGGATACGTGTCTAAGTCACACCCGCATCATGTGTTCAAGATGAAGAAGGCCCTCTACGGGTTGAAACAGGCGCCAAGAGCCTGGTATGGGAAGATTGCAGAGTACTTGCAGTTCTGTGGTTATAATGCATCAGACTCGGACTCTAGCATGTTCGTGAAGAAGAGTGGAGATCTTTATGTGTTGGTGCTGCTGTACGTCGACGACATGATCGTGATCGGGAACAACAATGAAGAGGTCGCGACGCTGAGACAGCAGTTATCTATCCGCTTTGAGATGAAAGATCTTGGTGAACTGCACCATTTCCTCGGACTTCAGGTAGAGAAGAAAAGTGGTGGACTGTTCGTTTCCCAGAGGGCTTACGCTGAGAAGATCGTCGAAAGATTCGACATGAAGGAGGGGAAGAGCAGCTCTGTTCCACTGGAGGTTGGGCTGAAGCTTCAGAAGGAAGAATGGAGGATTCTTTCTGATTCGAAGATCTTCCGGGCACTGATGGGGAGTTTAATCTACCTGACTATCACGAGGTCGGACATAGCTTTTGCAGTCAGCCGAGTTAGTCGGTATATGCAGGAGCCGCGGAAGCCTCATCTGGAGGCAGCTAAAGGAATTCTGAAGTACGTGAAGGGGACCCTTGAGATGGGGTTGTCCTATGGAGAGAAGTCTGACTTCAAGCTGCATTGGTACACAGATGCAGACTACGGTGGTGACGCTGATGATCGCAAGTCAACTTCAGGTCATGTGTTTCTATGTGGAGCTGCTGCTATCTCGTGGTGTAGCAAGAAGCAGGATTCTATCTCCTTATCCACCACAAAGGATGAGTGCAAGACGTCGTTCTTAGCAGCCCAGGAGTGTGTCTGGCTGAGGAGGCTGGTGGAAGACGTGGACGAGAAGGCCAGCGGACCAACTGTTCTTCGCGGTGACAACGAGAGCGCCCTGAAACTGGTAACCAATTCAGTCTGTCACGCGAGAACAAAGCATATAGAGATCGAACATCACTTCATCGGAGAGAAGATGTTGGGTGGCTTGATTGCAGTGGAGCATGTGCGGAGCGAAGACAACATAGCGGATATCTTCACAAAGCCCCTATCTGCGGGGCCGTTCAGGAGTCTTCGCTCGCTGCTCGGAGTGGTTGACGGAGCTCACTTCAAGGGGGAGTTAGAATTTGTGAAGTAAGCTAACGCCCGGCGTTAGAGTCAACGTCGGCGTTAGCCCCGCCTTTTGGTGGCGGCTCCGGATTCTATAAATAGGGGGGCAATCACCCCTCAGAGAATATCAGAAAGAGTGGTCGACTTGGACGGTCTCTATTGGCGATCTCAAGTACAAGTGAACTTGGAGTGAGTTCGGAGGAGAGCTTGGGCAGTCTAACCGGGTGGTCTCAAGTGGGAGTGAACTCGGAGTGAGTTCTGGGCGACCTGGAGCAAGAGTTGCGAGCTGTGCAAGATCGCGAGTCAACGCCGGCGTTAGCGATAACGCGGGCGTTAGCGACTTGTGTGAGGTGGCGGTCTGCATCTGCGGTCTCGTCAAGAGGGTGTGCTCGCAGCGAGCTCGTGCGGTCTGAGTCAACGCCGGCGTTAGCGACAACGCGGGGCGTTAGCGAGCTGTGGAGAAAGCGGACTCTGTCCGCGATCAGTTGTTATTTCTTATTCTCGGCTGTTGTGAATCAAGTTGTATGTTACTTGTATTCAGCCTGCTTCTGTTGTAATTTTTGTAACAATTTGTCAAGCAATAAAGAAGTATTTTTTGTTCATCCTTGATGTGCTTGTCTCAGTGTTCCATCGATCTAGAAAATTTCACAACAACCAGCTATACATCAACGCAACTTTGAGAATAAAACTATTGAAGCCACTTTCAGTTCATTGTTCTTGGGAGAGTTAGAAGAACTCCTTCATTTAATGTATTTTGCGTCAATAACAAAATTAGATGTGATTTTGTATCAAGAGCAAAATTCGATGGGTTTGGATGAAAAAAGTCTGAAGGAAAAAAATTAAAATTTTGAGTTTCATTAACATGTCGATGTGAAAATAACTATTTTTGGTGTGTTATTAAAATTTGACGGTCAATAGCCAATAACAATGTGCTTATAACATTGCTCTTTTATTATCACAGTCACTCTCTTCGCACATCGCCATCGACTCGTCGAACCCGCCCCCACTGAAATGAACGAGTGTTCGGTCCTACTCACTTCAACGCTCAAGCCAGTTCTTTAATATCGATTAAATTTCGAGCCGCGCGATCGAAATCACATCGACAACAATGCTACTCAGAAACAATTCATGATAAGTAAAAATAGCACAACACTTTTTGTATTTTTCTTCTAGCGTCATATTGATCTCTTTGGGGGCTATTTTTTATTTTATTTTATTTTGTCTTGCATAGTTTAGATTTCACTTATAATGATTGGCGGAACAAATCATACGAGTATTGTGTACGAGTTGGGTTGCGTCGGCTCGTGAGCTTCAAAAGCAGACTCGAAAAAACTTGACCCGAGCTCATACGCCATTGTTCATGCGCTCGCGGGTCATCTCACGAGTTTTATGTTAGAAATTTTAATTATAAAACATTAAAAAATTAAATGTTTTGATTGGAGCTTGTTGTGTACCCATAAAGGCCTTGTGGTGCGTCAAGAGAAAACCCCGTTAAAGAGAGGAGGGGGAACCAGTCGAACCCCGGATCGCGGAAGTAGAGGACCCGCCGCGCAAGTACGACGCGCTAGAAACAGCGTCAGGTAAGCACAAAACCGCACCCCACTACCGGGGTGCGGTTAGCCCGCGCCCCGCTAAGTAGGGGGCGGTTAGCCCGCACCCCACCCGCATGGGGTGCGCCCGGGTCGGCCAAGCCGCACCCTCCCCCCATAGGGGGGTGCGGCCAAGCCGTACCCCACCATGGGGGGTGCGGCCAAGCCGCCCCCCCCCCCCCCCCCCCCCCCACCCCCCCCCCCCCCCCCCCCCCCATGGGGGGTGCGGCCCAACCGCACCCCCCATAGGGGGGTGCGGCCAAACCGCACCCCCCATAGGGGGGTGCGGCCATAGGAGGGTGCGGCCAACCCGCACCCTCCCATGTGAGGTGCGGCCCAGTCCCCCTCCGCAGAGGACACCGCATCCCCGCGTCAGAAAGGGTCGAAGTCCGCTTTTTCTGGCTTCGCTCACTTTTACGCCTCGCCTCGCTCACTTTTCCGCCTCGCTTCGCTCACATTTCAGTCTCGCTCACATTTCCGCCTCGGCTCGCTCACTTTTTGTCTTTTCAGTCTCTCACTTTTCAGGAACGGCTTGTCGCCTTTCCTCAAAGGGCAAGATGGTCATTTACGAAAAATGGTGATCCAAGTGCCCCAAATCGAGAAATATGATTCGTCAGCCAAGGTGGTTATGGTGGTTACGATGGCAAAATTACCGGGTTACCCCCGGCCAAAGCTATAAAAAGGCCCCCAAGGCTTCATTTAGAGGATCCCGCCTTCATGACCAGAGAGTGCTCCTTGAAGATTTCCACGGATTTCTCCTTCGGTGCTTGAAGATCTTCTTCGTGAACTTAGAGATTTCCTTCTTCGTGAAAGCGAACAAGGCTCCCGCTTTCGTTCTCAGGAAAGCGGACAAGGCTGTCTCGCTTCCGTTCTCAGGAAAGCGGACAAGGCAGTCTCACTTCTGCCTTCTCAAAAGCAGACAGGGCAGTCTCACCTCTGTCCTCTGGAAAGCGGACACGGTCTTCTCACTTTCGTTCACCACTGTACTCATAGGAAAAGTACTTAGTTTTTCCGAGAGGTGGTCTGTCACCCTCGGAGTGCTCTCTCTCTCTCTCTCCCTCTACTTTTGTAACGAGCAGCGGCCTGTCGCGCTCTATCTCTAAGCATCAAGTTGTAACCTCTCAGGAGATAGTGAAATTTGGACGGCACAGTGATAACTTCGCAAAAAGAAGTTATATTTATCTCTATTTTTATCCTTTTAGTCTCGTTATATGATATTTTTATATGAAAATTAGTTAAAAATCCAATTGCCGCATGATTTGAAGTCAAAATGGTTGTTACTCTCATTTCTATATCTTTTTATGATAGGATTCGGAGAGATTATAAGTCAAGTATTGAAGGCTGAGTATTGTGCAAAATCTGGGAAAAATGTTGCAACATGTTCTCAACAAAGCTGGCAGGTCAAATTGTGCAGAAATGCAGATCCAGAAAAATGTTGCAACATTTTCATAACAAATCTGACGGTTACAGAAATTTAAACCCGAATTTATCACGTTTTCAACGGTTGCAATCTAGTTTTATGGCATCCATTCAGCAATTAATTATGCCAACAATTGGGGCCCACGTACAGGAGAGAGAGGGCAGTTTCAAAAGGAGATTTTCGGCCATTTGAATGGTCATCTATCATTTTTCGGCCATTGGAGAAGGAGAGAAAAACCTGAGAAGAAATTTTGCCAAGGGAGAAACCAGTCCAGATCTGGCATTCGGGCTGAAGGAAACACTTCTACGTCACTGGAGAAGGGAAGATTCACATTTCTTTCGAAATGTTTAGTAAGATCTCTTCAGTTTTGTGTTATTTTTCCTCAACCATGAACTAAAACTCTCTAGTCTTGCATTATGAGAGTAGTATGTGTATGTTGATGATGAACATCTTTGATTTCGATTTTGTTTTATGATTATCTTTATAGATCTTGAGATTTTTATGGTGAAATTGTTGGATCATGTCTCTTTATTATATTGCGCCGCAAGAATTGAGAGATGAGCGTCGTAATGTTAATTTAAGGACTATTTTATCGCAATGCGAGAATCGAGAGATGAGCAATGTGAATCATTAACCAAAATTTCTATATTTTCACGTACGTTACGAGAATCGAGAGAGGAGAAACGTACGTGTATCACAAGATCTCTTTAGTTTTGAAAAGTGAAAGAGATTTTCTTTTCATGCTAGCGAACTAGATTTTTGCACTTCATAATATTTTCGTTTCGCCTAAGTTAGAGATAACTAGGGTTGCGTAGATATTAAGATTCCTTGTATCGAGAGATAAAGGTCTCTTCTTTTACAATCATCGCAAGATAATTCAAAACTCAATCGAATGAAATATTTATTTTATCATCATCATAGTACACATATGAAATCAGAAATGCAAGGCTATTTTCTCTAATTGCTAAAAAGTATTTTAAGATCTAGTTAAGTTAGTTTTAATATTTATCTAAGAGTTTTAATCTAATTTCAAAAAAAAATCAAATAACCGTTTTACTTGGATTCATAGAAACGGTGTAGCTAGTAATTGTAAGCACTAAACTAGTCACTTCTCCGTGGGAACGATCTCACTTACTCTGTATTACTTGTACGGCACGTATACTTGCGTTTTCAAGCTCTATTTTGCGCGTATCAAGTTTTTGGCGCCGTTGCCGGGGATTATAACATGCCTTTTAGGGGAGGGGTACAGTTTAGTATTGCTAGACCTGCAATAGAGGCCAATAACTTTAAGATAGATTCCATGACAATGCAACTTGTTCAAAACAGTAAGTTTGGAGGTCTTAATCATGAAGACCCTAACTCTCACCTTAGAACCTTCATAGAGATATGTGAAACTTTTAAGATTAACGGTGCATCAGATGAAGTCATTAAGCTACGCTTGTTTCTTTTCTCTTTAGAAGGGAAAGCTAAGGACTGGTTGAACTCATTACCTCATGAGTCCATTACTACTTGGGCTATTTTAACCGAAAAATTTTTATCCAAATATTTCCCTCCATCGAAAACTGCTAAGTTAATGCGGGATATCTCTACATTCATGCAAGTAAATGGAGAAACCTTATATGATGCGTGGGAACGATTTAAGGAATTGTTACGTAGATGTCCCCATCATGGGTTAGCCATTCACCAACAAGTATGGACGTTTTATAACGGCCTTCAGACATCAACCATGATTCAAGTTGATGGAGCCGCAGGGGGCTCTCTCATGAATAAATATCCGGAAGATGCTTATGGTATTTTAGAAGATTTATCTTCTAATAATTACCACTCTATTGAGCATCAAACACATCCTCCGAATACTGCCGGATTATATCAAGTGGATCAATTCACGTCATTTGCGGCACAGATGACATCTCAATTTAATTCAATTAACAAGAGGTTAGATGCTTTGACGTTGAACCAAAATCAAATGAATCCTCAAGTTAATAGCATTTGTACTCCCATGGTTTCTCCTAACCCCGCCTTAACAATCGAACAACTCGTAGGGGGTAATGAAGAAGTTAATTATTTAGTAGGGCATTATAAACAAAATACGAACCCTTATCCGAACCACTATAATCCCGAATGGAGGAACCACCCTAACTTCTCTTGGAAGAACAACTCTGGTCCTACTCCACCACACTTATTTAATTCTAATGCTAATCCTCATCATCAAAACAATAATTCCAACCAAGCAGGACCATCTAGAAAGGTAACGGATGACTTCATCATAGAATCAATGCAAAAGAATGAAGCTCGTTTCTCTAGTTTGGAAGGGTCAATGAGAATGATTGAATCGCAACTAGGACAAATCGCCAACGCTTTAAGTATTCGACCGCAAGGAACACTCCCTGCGGATACCACACCTAATCCTAAGGGAGATAATCATCATTGTAAGGCCGTCACATTACGAAGTGGGCGTGAGTTGATAGTTGGTCAAGACACTAATCCACATGAACAAAATAAAAGGCAAGACCAAGAAGAAGCCAAGAATCCTAGTGAGGAAGAATTAATAATGAGAAGAGATGATAAGGAAATAGAAAGAGAAAAAGAGGAAAGAAGGAAGGAGAACCCAAGAACTTATCCACCACCACCGTTCCCCCAAAGATTAAAAAAGAGCAAACTAGATCAACAGTTTCAGAAATTCTTAGAAATTTTTAAGAAGTTTCAAATTAATATACCCTTTGCCGAAGCTCTAGAACAAATGTCAAGCTATGTTAAATTCATGAAAGATATCTTAAACAAGAAAAGAAAATTTGGTGCAAATGAGACGGTAGCACTCACACATGAGTGTAGTGCGATCCTCCAAAAGAAATTACCGCCAAAATTGAAAGATCCCGGAAGTTTCACAATTCCGTGTTCTATTGGGTATCAATTTGAGGGAAAGACTTTGTGCGATCTAGGGGCAAGCATAAATCTCATGCCCTTATCAATTTATAAAAAGTTGGGTTTGGGAGAGATCTCCAAAACATCGCTTACATTACAATTGGCCGACAAATCTCTTACCTTTCCAAAAGGAATTGTAGAAGACGTCTTGGTCAAGGTAGAAAAGTTCATTTTTCCCGCTGACTTCGTAGTTTTGGATATGGAAGAAGACAAAGAGGTACCTATAATTGTAGGGAGACCTTTCTTAGCAACTGGGAAAACTTTGATTGATGTTCATAAGGGAGAGTTAACCATGAGAGTTAACGACGAGCAAGTTACATTTAATGTACTTAAAGCGATGAAATTCCCGCATAGAGAAGAGGATGTTATGGAAGAAGCAAAATGCATTACTCTTTATGACTACGGCCTTAGCAAAAATACTGATTTTGAAGATGATGCAGTGACGGATATATCAACCGATGAAGAAAAATCTGTACACGACAATGAAATCCAGGATTGTTTGGAAGCATTCACATTTCAAACCGCATTTATCCGTAATCCTGAACCATTAGACATGCAAGAGAGGTCTTGTGTGCTGAAACCTTCTATTATTAATCCACCCGTTCTTGAATTAAAACCACTTCCTGAGCACTTATCATATGCATACCTAGGAGAGAATGATACGTTGCCGGTCATAGTTAATTCTAAATTGATACCGGAACAACGTGAAGAATTATTAAATCTTTTAAAGAAACATAAACTTGCCATAGGATGGACTATTGCAGACATTAAGGGAATTAGCCCTTCACTTTGTATGCATAAAATCTTTTTAGAGGAAACCTTCAAGGGGTCTATAGAGCATCAACGACGTCTTAGTCCACCTATGAAAGAGGTAGTAAAAAAAGAGATTATTAAATGGCTAGATGCAGGAATAATTTACCCCATCTCGGATAGTTCATGGGTCTCTCCGGTCCAATGTGTTCCTAAGAAAGGGGGGATGACCGTAGTAAAGAATGACAAAAATGAATTAATTTCTACTAGAACGGTCACGGGATGGCGAATTTGTATGGACTATCGGAAATTGAATAAGGCCACAAGGAAAGATCACTTTCCTTTGTCTTTTATAGATCAAGTCTTAGATAAATTATCCGGAAATGATTTCTTTTGTTTCCTTGATGGGTATTCGGGTTATAATCAAATTACGGTAGATCCGGAGGACCAAGAAAAGACAACGTTCACGTGTCCTTACGGAACATTTGCTTTTAGGAGAATGCCGTTCGGCTTGTGCAATGCACCGACCACTTTTCAACGTTGTATGATTGCTATATTTTCGGATATTATGGATTATGGCATAGAAATCTTTATGGATGATTTTTCCATTTTTGGGAAATCGTTTGACGAATATTTGAGGTGTTTAGAAAGAGTGCTTTTACGATGTATTGAAACTAACCTCGTTTTAAATTGGGAAAAATGTCACTTCATGGTACGGGAAGGCATAGTACTTGGGCATCATGTATCAAAAAATGGGTTAGAGGTAGATAAGGCGAAAATAGAGGTGATTGAGAAATTACCTCCTCCTAAAAATGTAAAAGCATTGCGTAGTTTCTTGGGGCATGCAGGATTTTATAGGAGATTCATCAAAGATTTTGCAAAGATTGCAAAGCCTTTGAGTAGTTTGCTTGAGAAGGACATAAAGTTTTATTTTGATGAAAATTGTTTAGAGGCATTTAATGAATTGAAAACCCGATTAATTACAGCACCTATTGTAGTAGCCCCTGCTTGGGAAGAGCCGTTTGTTCTCATGTGTGATGCTAGCGATTACGCTGTTGGAGTAGTTCTAGGACAAAAGCGAGAGAAGGTCTTCCATACCATTGCATATGCTAGTAAAACTCTAATTGAAGCCCAAATTAATTATACGACGACTGAAAAGGAATTACTTGCTGTGGTTTTTGCATTTGAAAAATTTAGATCTTATCTTTTATGCACAAGAGTTATAGTATTTACTGATCATGCAGCTATCCGTTATTTAATGGAAAAGAAAGATGCTAAACCTAGGCTAATTCGTTGGGTTTTACTACTACAAGAATTTGAGTTAGAAATCAAAGATAGAAAGGGTGTTGATAATCCGGTTGCTGACCATCTTTCTAGGATTGAATCCCCAAGTGCACTAGTCCCGTCCGAGATTAATGAAAGATTCCCGGATGAACGTATTTTGGCTATTTCTGATAATTCCTTGCCATGGTATGTCGATTACGTCAATTACCTTGTTAGTAACATCTTACCTTCAGATTTTAATTACCAACAACGAAAGAGGTTTTTACACCAAGTGCGGTCTTATCTTTGGGACCCACCTTATCTGTTTAAAATTGGTGCAGATGGAGTTGTAAGGAGATGTATCCCGGAAGTAGAAATGCATCCTATTCTAGAAAGTTGTCATAGTTCTCCCTACGGAGGACACTTTAAGGGGGATAAGACAGCTATGAAAGTTTTAGAGGCCGGTTTCTTTTGGCCTACATTATTTCATGATTCTCGGGAACATGTAAAAAGTTGTGACCGATGTCAAAAGGAAGAAAATATTAAGAAGAACGAAGCTATGCCTATGAACCCAATTCTAGAAGTTGAGCTTTTTGATGTCTGGGGTATAGACTTCATGGGACCATTCGTTAATTCGAATGGTAATTTATATATCCTCTTAGCTGTAGATTATGTATCGAAATGGGTTGAAGCCATAGCCACGACCAAAAATGATGCAAAGGTGGTGTTATACTTCTTGAAAAATTTTATATTTAGTCGATTTGGAACACCCAAGGCTATTATCAGCGATGGTGGAAGTCATTTCTGTAATCACCAATTTGCCGCGTTGCTGAAAAAGTACGGGGTTAGGCATAAGGTAGCATTGGCATACCACCCCCAAACAAATGGGTTAGCGGAAGTATCTAATAGAGAGATCAAGAAAATCTTGGCTAAAACGGTTAGTGTAAATTGCAAGGATTGGTCTCAAAAGCTTAACGATGCCTTATGGGCATATAGAACCGCTTTCAAGACCCCGATTGGTGTTACCTCATATCGTTTAGTTTATGGCAAGGCTTGTCACTTACCGTTAGAGTTGGAATATCGGGCATACTGGGCCGTTAAGAAAATCAATTTTGATTTTCAAAAAGCCGGTAAATCTAGATTACTACAGTTAAATGAATTGGAAGAGATCCAGACGCAAGCATATGAAAGTGCAAGGGTTTACAAGGACCGCACTAAAAAGTGGCACGACCGCCATCTTACGGAGAAACATTTGCAACCAGGGCAACTAGTTTTATTATTTAACTCACGACTAAAAATTTTTCCTGGCAAATTAAAGTCTAGGTGGTCGGGCCCGTTTCGGGTTAAGAAAGTGCTTCCTTATGGGGTCGTTACGATCATTAATGAAAAAGATCATTCGGAGTTCAAGGTCAATGGCGGACGTCTTAAGGCTTATTTAGGAAACGAAAATGAACGAGTAATATCGTTCATACACTTGAAATAAACATTTTCAAGCCGCTGAATGTCCAGCCGGGACATTAACTAAGGCGCTTTAGGGGAGGCAACCCCACTTTTCAATGGTGAATTTTCTATTATTGTTATATTTATTGTTTTTCATTGTTTTGTTTGCTTGTTTTTCTCTCAAAACCATGCAGGACTGAAATCTTATTATCTTAAGCACTTAAAAAGTCAATTCTCCCTTCATTCGGTTCAGGCATACGCAAAAATAGGTTCAGAAAAAAATGTTACAACATTTCCTCGAAATGTTGCAACATTTTACTCTCTGTCTTTTTACACTGCAAAGGTTCAATTATTAATAAACTATCCGGTTCAAGTGAACCGGCTATTTCAATTCGCCTGATCTTTTAATAACCTGAACCGCGCCTAAAGTTGAACCGCCGGTGCGCGCCTGGATTGAACCGTGCTTTCAAGTGAACCGCTATTTCATTGGAACCAAATAGACCTACCGTCCATCATCATTCCCAAAATCCCGATCTCTCAAAACCCTACTCGCCGACCCTCCGCTCAAAACCCTGCTTCGCCCGTTCGATCCATCCACCGGCGGCAACGAACACCAGGCGGCCGACGTTTACCCTCCTTAAGCGTCTGGAAGTGGTAAGTATTATCCTAGCACTCATCCTTCGCGCATTTGCGAGATCTCCCTCCGCCACTTACTCCAACTCTCCTCTCCTCAGACATGGCTCCAAAGAAACATCGACAAAAGGAGGTGGCACATAAGCCCTTCCTCAATGAAGACGCGGAAGCTCGTTACGAACTGCTGAAGGCAAAGCCCTTCATCAACGAACGAGGATTTGAGCTCGAAATTCGCGGTTGGAGTCGCGCATATGTACAGCAAATGGAGAAACTCGGATGGAGTTCCTTCTGTCACCCCCGCACTGAGGCCGTCCAACAATGGGTCTACGAATTCTACGCTAACGCCAAGTTCCATAGGAATGGAAAAATTCGTATACGAGGGCGGGAGGTCGATTTTTCTCCGGAAGGTATAAATTCCTATTTTGATTTAACAAATTTGGACAAAGATGTTTATGAATCAGTTCGGACTACAAACCCTTTCGATATTGCCACAACATTGTGCCTAACTAGAGACATAACCTGGGTCCATGAATCCTCCCATGTTTTGAATGCAACCCTTTTTACTCGTGAAGCTAAGGTTTGGCTTCTTTTTGTCAACTCAAGCATCATGCCAACCAAACACCCAAACCATGTCTCTTTTGATAGGGCTTGCATCATTTATAGTATTCTAAAAGGGATTCCAATTGACATTGGGTATATCATTTCGAGTCAAATTCAAAAGAAGGTCAAAACTGATGGGGGCACTCAGTTATGGTTTCCTACACTCATCACTACGTTATGTCGTCACGCCGGGGTACTAATCGCCGACACGGACACTACCACCATTGTAGGTAAGCCAATAACATGTTCGGTTATTACCTCTTATGTTAAGGTACCATTAGAGAAGCCTCCCCCCAAAGCCAGTAAGAAACAACACCCTCCTCCTCCTTCTTCGAGCGAAACCACCCAAGTTCCGAATCCTCCGCCACTTTCCCCTAATCCTCCGGTATGGCCGACCATATTTAAATACTTGCAAACCAGCATCAAAATCCAGCGTCAACATCATCGTCACGTCATCTCTTATTTAGATGTTTTATATCATAATCAAGTCGAGATTCTCCATCATTTGAATGTACCGGAGGAAAGAATAGCTGTGCGGGAAGTGAATCCCGCTTGGTTTGATCCTCCACCGTTTAGCTCTAATGCAAGGGAGGCGGCAACTTCTCCGGCACCACCAGCTCAAGCGGACGCAGCCATGGACGATGCAGCCATGGACGACGATTTAGAAGAATTTTTAGCCGAGGACGATTCCGACGAGAGCGACACATTCTAAAACTGTGTACTTTTACTGCTAATTGTTTGTGGACTCACTCTTACTCTTATTGAACTCTATGGTGACTTACTTTTAATCTTACTGAACTCTATGGATTTACTCTTACTCTTACAACTGAACTGCTATTAACATATAGATTGATTTCATGTTGATGCTAGGCATTTATGTTTGTTTAATTCATATATCATGCTCTCTAAGTTATATCTTATTGCGAATTATGAAGTATAAGTTGTGATCTGAAGAACTTATAAATTTGAACTATGATTTGGAAATTAATTTGGAATTACTTATTATGCTGATGAATGTTCTATTTTCCGTTTGATTCTGCGTTGTTATGTGATGTTGTCAACTGCTGCTGGCTTACCTGTGTGCTTTCAATTGCTTAAGTTCTTGCACGTCACTTCTGAAACACTTGTTCCTGCTGCTGAATGAAGAATTCAAGGACACTGTGAATTTCTGCAACATGACCACAACGTATAGGGGAGTATTCTTCTTTTCATTTAACATTTCAACATTTTCATTTTCGAATACTCCGAGTTCATGAATCAATTTTATTTTATAAATTTGCTCGGGTCTAGCAAAGAACTTGGTGATTTGTTATGAAAATGTTGCAATGCGAAGTGCAATGCTAAGTTTCTTCATCATTTGAGTGGCGAGCATCTTATTAAAATATTAATATCAATTCCTTACTATTTCTTGTTAGCATCTAAAATCTTTTTATTTGGTACGAAGTGTCTATCACAAAATTTCTGACTTTACCTTAATGATAGTACGATGTAGTAGCGCTCCATGTCGAATTTCCTCTTGCACTGTATTCCTGAATTTTTCTTTGTTTCCTACAATATATTTCCTTAACTTCTAAAAACATAGAAGGAGAGAGATGAACGTTAACTGAGCTTTTGTTGTTTGCCAACACTTTGAGATTATTTAGTTATTCAATATGCTTACCTTTAGTCTATTGTTTTGAATTTTGTCTTTGCCGATTCAAAGTGACCACCACAACAATTTGTTTTTCCTCACTTTCTAGTCAATTCTTAACGACTTTTCTTACCTTGGGTGTTTAACTTATCTTTAAAAGAAAAATAATTGTGTAAAAATGTCGTAGTGATATGTGGCCTGAGTGTGTATATACCCACTTGGAACGATCCCTACTATTGACAAAAAAATGATTTATTTGCAAGAATGTCATAGTGATATGTGGCCTAGGTATGCATATGCATATTCTGGAATGATCCCAACTATGGGCATAAAAAAAAAGGGGGAAAAGAACAAAGTGTTAAGGTCATAGTGATATGTGGCCCAAGTGTGTATATACCCACTCGGAATGATCCCTACTATGGACATTCAAATTTTATATGAACTTGGGAGGTAAACCCCACGGTAGGAAGAAGACTTAAAAGCATTGACTAGAGGATCCTATTGTTACCTTGAATTCCGAAATTATCTACCATGTCAAAATTCATCTTTTTGCTTATCCTCATGATATTCCTTGCACTACTTAATCCTTTGTGGAAGTGAGCTCATGACTTAGTATATTCGTCATCATCCCCTAGCTATGTAGTGAGTTAAGAAATTGTGTTGTTTGGGAATAGATAGTTCCAAGGAATACGCACACACATCATCATGAAAGTGACATGGAGCTTTAACTATTATCAAACTAATCAATGGTCATGTTTGAAATTTTTTTTTATGTTGATTGACATTTTACACCAATTAATATTTCAATATTGTGAGCATGATGGTTATAATTTATGAGTAAGGACATTTCAGAAAACTTACATCGATAAATGCTCGCCCACTCAATGGAGTGCATCGATCTATCTTTGCTAGGGACTAGCAAAGAACTAAGCATGGGGGTGTGATAACTTCGCAAAAAGAAGTTATATTTATCTCTATTTTTATCCTTTTAGTCTCGTTATATGATATTTTTATATGAAAATTAGTTAAAAATCCAATTGCCGCATGATTTGAAGTCAAAATGGTTGTTACTCTCATTTCTATATCTTTTTATGATAGGATTCGGAGAGATTATAAGTCAAGTATTGAAGGCTGAGTATTGTGCAAAATCTGGGAAAAATGTTGCAACATGTTCTCAACAAAGCTGGCAGGTCAAATTGTGCAGAAATGCAGATCCAGAAAAATGTTGCAACATTTTCATAACAAATCTGACGGTTACAGAAATTTAAACCCGAATTTATCACGTTTTCAACGGTTGCAATCTAGTTTTATGGCATCCATTCAGCAATTAATTATGCCAACAATTGGGGCCCACGTACAGGAGAGAGAGGGCAGTTTCAAAAGGAGATTTTCGGCCATTTGAATGGTCATCTATCATTTTTCGGCCATTGGAGAAGGAGAGAAAAACCTGAGAAGAAATTTTGCCAAGGGAGAAACCAGTCCAGATCTGGCATTCGGGCTGAAGGAAACACTTCTACGTCACTGGAGAAGGGAAGATTCACATTTCTTTCGAAATGTTTAGTAAGATCTCTTCAGTTTTGTGTTATTTTTCCTCAACCATGAACTAAAACTCTCTAGTCTTGCATTATGAGAGTAGTATGTGTATGTTGATGATGAACATCTTTGATTTCGATTTTGTTTTATGATTATCTTTATAGATCTTGAGATTTTTATGGTGAAATTGTTGGATCATGTCTCTTTATTATATTGCGCCGCAAGAATTGAGAGATGAGCGTCGTAATGTTAATTTAAGGACTATTTTATCGCAATGCGAGAATCGAGAGATGAGCAATGTGAATCATTAACCAAAATTTCTATATTTTCACGTACGTTACGAGAATCGAGAGAGGAGAAACGTACGTGTATCACAAGATCTCTTTAGTTTTGAAAAGTGAAAGAGATTTTCTTTTCATGCTAGCGAACTAGATTTTTGCACTTCATAATATTTTCGTTTCGCCTAAGTTAGAGATAACTAGGGTTGCGTAGATATTAAGATTCCTTGTATCGAGAGATAAAGGTCTCTTCTTTTACAATCATCGCAAGATAATTCAAAACTCAATCGAATGAAATATTTATTTTATCATCATCATAGTACACATATGAAATCAGAAATGCAAGGCTATTTTCTCTAATTGCTAAAAAGTATTTTAAGATCTAGTTAAGTTAGTTTTAATATTTATCTAAGAGTTTTAATCTAATTTCAAAAAAAAATCAAATAACCGTTTTACTTGGATTCATAGAAACGGTGTAGCTAGTAATTGTAAGCACTAAACTAGTCACTTCTCCGTGGGAACGATCTCACTTACTCTGTATTACTTGTACGGCACGTATACTTGCGTTTTCAAGCTCTATTTTGCGCGTATCACACAGCTCCGGCCACGTGGTTTTTTACCCTTTTCGGGTTTTCCACGCTAAAAAGTCCCAGTGTACTCAGCAAATTACAAATTGACTGTTTGTGCGCTTAGATCGCTCCCGAGCTAAGGCGGTTCAGTTGAACCGGTCTACCAAGAGCCCTAAGCGACCCGCAACAGTTTGGCGCCGTCTGTGGGAACAGTTCCCAAAACTCTCTGAAGGCCAACTGCAATGGCCAGAAAGAGTGCTCGCACTACCGAAGGATCAATGCCGGAGGGGCGCGTCGACCCAGCCCCCTCCCACTCGCTTATCAATGCGCCTCCCGGGGAGGAGGCAGTACCTGCTCCCGTAGCTGGGCTGGAAGTGCGCATGCAGCATATTGAAGAACACCAAGCCGAGATGTTGGCTCTCGTAAGGAATCTCGGGGCGCCTCAAGTCCCGATCCAACCGCCGGCCCTGAACGCACCGCCACCCCCAGTTCCGAATCACGCCCCAAACGAAGAGGTCGTTCGGGAGGACGAAGCCTCGGAAGGGTTCTCCAACGCAGCAAGCTCTGCTCACCTCGCCCCGCCAGCTAGGGGCCCAGAAGCTGACCACCCTCGCAATCACCCGAGAAGAGATGCCCCTGATCGAGCAACAGGAAGAACCACGCGAGAAGAAATACGCGACATGATAGAAGAGGAGTACGTCCGAGCAGGGCGACGCACAGTTCTCGCCCGTCATCCCGCGCACCACGGCTCCCCACTGTCACCGCAAGTCCTGGCCCATCCAATCCCGAACGGCTTCAAGCTTCCCAGCATCGAGACATTTGACGGAACGGATGATCCGTTAGAGCATGTCAATCACTTCACCACCGTCATGAGGATTTATAGCGCCCCTGATCAGCTCCTCTGTCAAGTGTTCCCGGCAACCTTGAAGGGACAAGCACGCACTTGGTTCCACTCCCTACCGAATGGGGCCATCAGCAACTTCACGGAACTGGTACAGCAGTTCGCGGACCAATTCATCGCCAACCGCAGAATTGTCCGAGATCCCTCCCACCTCTCAGGGATCCGCCAAAATGACAGTGAAACACTCAAAGATTTCTTCAGACGCTTCACTACGGAGGCTCGTCAAATCCCAGGGGTGGACCCTGAGCTCCTGCGGGGAGTCTTTCTTGGAGGACTCCGCCCAAGCGGCTTCTACTCAGCTCTCATGAGAGAAACCGTGTCAAGTTACCCCGACCTCATTCGCCGAGTCGAGGCTCAAATAGCTGCGGACGAGGCCATCGAGGCCCATCGCCGGCAGTTTGAAGGTAACCAAGGAAGGAAGAGAGGATCCGATCAAGCCCCCCGCGAGCGAGAGGAGCGACGCGGCGAGGAGCGCCGCGGTGGCGAACGCCGTCGTAATCCCCAAAGGGACCTGGAACCGTTGTCGCCCCGGATCTACACCCCATTGAACACCACTAGAACGAATGTACTCTACGCCATCCAGAACAACCCAGAGCTTCGCATGCCCCGGGCGCAACCCCCAAATCCGAGGGGTGACCAATCCAAGTACTGCGAATTCCATCGAGGGACCGGGCATACCACCGAGGAATGCACCAGACTTAAAGACGAGATCGAGCGCCTCGTTCGCCAGGGACTCCTGGGCAGATTCCTACAAGGCCAGATCCCTAATCAGCACCAGCAGCCTAGGGAGGCAAGGGAGCAACCTCCCGCTCCCCGAGGCGCAGGAGGAGGAAGACCGATGGTAGGAGAGATCGAGACGATCGCCGGACCCTCCGTCTCAGCGTCACAAATCCTCTCAATTGCCCAGTCCGGGAGGGACCACGAAGACAAACAGCTCAAGCAGGACGTCACGATCGCTTTCGGAAAAGAAGATCTGCAGGGGTTACGGCTCCCACACCAGGATCCGCTCGTAATAAGTGCAGGGATAGGAGATCCTTGCTTCAAGGTGAAGAGAATACTGGTCGACAATGGAAGCTCAGTGGACGTTCTGTTCCTCTCCACTCTGCAAAATATGAAGCTCACAAAAGATCATCTCAGCCCTGCAACCGGGCCCGTCTACGACTTTGATAACAGACCTGTCCCGGTGCTTGGGATGATCACTCTCCCCGTCACGTTGGGCGAGTTTCCAAGGCAGTCCACATATAGCATCCAGTTCGTGGTGGTGGAGTCTACCTCCGCCTATAATGCCATCTTCGGGAGGCCGCTCCAATCAATCTTCGGAGCAGTCCCATCCATTCCGCATCTGGCTATGAAGTTCCCAACTGCCGCCGGCATAGGAATCGTAAGAGGAGACCAAGAAGCATCCCGGACCTGTTACTTAAAGCAGGCTCAGCCGGTAAAGGCGACCGCTCTCAACATCAATAACTTCGACCTCCGAGACGAGGCCACTTTACAGCGCGGAGCACCTGTTGAGGGGCTAATAGAAGTACCGCTCTCCCAGCAAGACCCGGCTCGAACTGTTCAAGTCGGGTCACTTTTATCGAAAGAAGAACGAGAGAAGCTTACGGCCTTCTTACAAAGAAATGGGGATATCTTCGCCTGGAGACCGGAAGACATGCCAGGGGTAGACCCTGACGTCATCTACCACTCTTTAAACATCAACCCCGCCTGCCGGCCTGTAATTCAAAAGAAGAGAAACTTTGCCCCCGAACGGTTGAAGGCGATCGAGGAGGAGATAGCCAAACTTCTGGATGCAGGATTCATACGAGAAGCAGAATACCCCACGTGGCTGGCTAACGTAGTCATGGTAAAGAAGGCCTCGGGAAAATGGCGAATGTGCGTCGACTATAGCAACCTGAACCAGGCATGCCCAAAAGACAGCTTCCCCCTCCCAAGGATCGACCAACTCGTCGACGCGACGGCCGGCCACGAGCTACTTAGCTTCATGGACGCTTACTCAGGTTACAACCAGATAAGGATGAACCCGGCGGACAAAGAGCATACCGCCTTCCGCACCGACAGAGGAGTCTATTGCTACAAGGTAATGCCCTTCGGCCTTAAAAACGCTGGAGCCACCTATCAAAGGCTAATGAACAAGGTCTTCAAGAACCTCATCGGAGAGACGATGGAGGTTTACGTGGACGATATGCTAGTGAAGAGCGTACACCGTTGCGACCACTTGAAAGACTTGGGAAAGTGCTTTCAGCTTCTCCGTCGCTTCCAAATGCGGCTCAATCCCAGCAAGTGCGCATTCGGTGTGACGGCGGGAAAATTCTTGGGTTTCATGGTAACCCATCGAGGAATTGAGGCCAACCCCGAAAAGATCAAGGCGTTAGAAGATATGTCGCCACCTCGTTCAATTAAGGAAGTGCAACGTCTAAACGGGAGGATCGCTGCGTTATCCCGTTTCCTATCATGGACAGGAGACAAATACCTCCCTTTCTTCAAAATCCTCCGGGGAGCGCGCCACTCCGGTTTCCAATGGACTGACGAATGTCAGGTGGCCTTCGAGCTCCTCAAGCAATACCTGGCCTCGCCGCCGCTTTTGTCAAAACCCACCCCGGGAGAGACCATGTTCTTGTACCTAGCGATATCACCTACAGTTCTCAGCTCGGTACTCGTAAAGGATGAAGGAGGGGTGCAACGACCGATTTACTACATCAGCAAAGTCCTCACTGACACCGAAACCAGATACCCCGCGGCAGACAAGACAGCCTTGGCTCTTGTCTTCTTAGCCAGAAAGCTTCGGCCCTACTTCCAGGCTCATACCGTGAAAGTGTTGACACAACTCCCGCTACGGGCAATCCTCCAGAAACCAGAAGTCTCGGGGAGGCTAGTAAAGTGGGCCGTAGAGCTCGACGAATTTGACATTGAATTCCTACCTCGACCTGACATCAAGTCGCAAGTACTCGCCGACTTCGTTGTGGAATACACCATTCCACCAGAAACAAATCTAGCCAAAGACGCCCCTAGCCCCCGGTGGACTCTCTATGTCGACGGTGCCTCAGGAACAGAAGGGGCAGGAGCAGGAGTACTCCTCGTAAGCCCCGATGAGATCACCTTGGATTACGGGCTCCGATTAAAGTTCCCCGCAACAAATAATGTTGCAGAATACGAGGCGCTGATCGTCGGTCTCCGGCTCGCCATCGATTGCAAGGCGGAAAATCTGACGATCTACGCCGACTCCCAACTCGTAGTCTCGCAAGTCGAAGGAGACTATGAGGCCAAAAGCGACCAGATGGCAAAATACCTCGCGCTCGCAAAGTTGCTCCTTCAGAAAATCTCGACACATCAAATCTTGCACATCCCCCGAGAGCAGAATTCCAGGGCGAATGCCCTGTCCAAGCTCGCCACTTCGCCCTCCAGCTACCAGTCTCGAAGACGCCGGATTGAAGAGATCGTGGTCCCAAGCATCCAGGGGCCATGGGAGATCGCAGCCATCCACCAAGAAGAGTTATCCTGGATGACTCCATTGCGAGCTTACCTTGAACACGGGCGCCTCCCTGAAGATAGCTTAGAGGCGCGAAGGTTACGGATGCGGGCGGCATCATTCACTGTTATAGACGGAGAACTTTACAAATGGGTGTTTTCGGGCCCATATCTAAAATGCCTACCGGCAGACGAGGCAGACTACGCCCTCCGAGAAGTACACGCGGGAGTCTGCGGAGAACACCTAGGCGGGAAAGCGTTGGCATGAAAAGTACTACGCCAAGGTTTCTATTGGCCAACAATGAAAAGGGACGCAATCGAGCTAGTTCAAAAATGCAGGAGCTGTCAACTGCATGCCAACATACCCCATCAGCCCCCGGTCTCACTTTCCGCGCTCCAAAGTGCGTGGCCGTTCGCACAATGGGGAATCGACCTTCTCGGCCCACTGCCTCTAGCGTCCGGGCAAAGGAAGTTCATCATCCTAGCCATCGATTACTTCACCAAGTGGGTAGAGGCGGAGCCCCTGGCCAAAATCACGGAAGAAAACTCTAAACAATTCGTCTGGAAGAACATCGTCTGCCGCTTCGGCATCCCAGCAACAATCATTGCCGATAACAGCACCCAGTTCACCGGGAAATCCTTCACCAAAATGTGCGAAGACCTGAAGATCAACCTCCGTCATATCGCAGTAGCACATCCACAAACCAACGGACAAGTAGAAGTCACGAACCGCACCATCCTCAAAGGATTAAAGACGCGCTTAGAAGAAGCTGGGGGACAATGGGTGGATGCACTCCCAAACGTACTGTGGGCGTACCGCACAACAGAGCGGACTCCCACGGGAGAGACACCTTACAATCTCTGTTACGGCACTGAAGCTATAATCTCCGTCGACGTCGGCGTTCCAAGCACTCGGGTGCTAACCTTCGATCCCAGCGAAAATGATGGGCTGCTTCGGGAAAACCTCGACCTAATTCCCGAGGTTCGGGATAGCGCTGCCCAACGCGCCGCATCCTACCAAAGGCGCATAGCCCGAGGCTATGACAGGAGGGTGAAACCCAGGCCAATCAACGTAGGAGATCTCGTCCTACGCAGCATCGAAGCAGACGGCAAAGGCCCCCAAGGAGATAAGCTCTAACCAGTCTAGGAAGGCCCATACGTTGTCACTACGGTCGTAAAGCCCGAAATGTACAGGCTCAGAACGGCAGAAGGAAAGACTCTACCGCGCACCTGGAACGCCCAGAACCTGCGCCGCATTTACCAGTAACACAGTCGTCTATCATCAACTAAGCCGCGAGCCCCGACTCGTGCAAACTTATCTTAAAGTCTATTATGTAAAAGCCGCGAGCTCAGGCTCGTGCACCTATCTTATGTTATGTACTAAGCCGCGAGCTCAGACTCGTGCAAACTGGTCTTATGTTAGAAAAACTATGTTTAAAAAGACTTCTTACTATAAAAATAGGCGCATACCTCGCCACCTATATTTAATAAAGGAAAAATCTTTACTTTGGGGCCCTGCCTCAGGGACTTTGCACCGCCGTCGATTGAAGGTCCGCCCTTCTCCTCCGCCGTCAAGTCCTAGCGTCGTAGGGGTCTGCCCCCCTTACGTTCGCCCCCGGTTTGAATACACCCGCTATTCACCGGCCACTTCAGGGCCCTGCCCCGGGGACTTTGCACCGCCGTCGATTGAAGGCCCACCCTTCTCCTCCGCCGTCAAGTCCCGGTGTCGTAGGGGCCTGCCCCCTTATGTTCACCCTCGGTTTGAATACAAACGCTATTCACCGGCCAAGCCGCGAGCCAGACTCGTGCAAAAAAGCCGCGAGCCAGACTCGTGCAAAAAAAAAGCTGCGGGCCAGACTCGTGCAAAAAAGCCGCAAGCCCAAACTTGTGCAAGCTAACTTTCTATTATATAAAAGCCGCGGGCTCAGAACCGTGCAAAGTTTTGCAGGAAACCCTCAAGCTGTTCAGATATAAAAGCCGCCGCAGGAGAATCAAAACCTCCGAACTCCTCGCAACGAGATTCGGACTCCGGAAGTTTGGGGGGCTTATGTTGCGTACCCATAAAGGCCTTGAGGTGCGTCAAGAGAAAACCCCGTTAAAGAGAGGAGGGGGAACCAGTCGAACCCCGGATCGCGGAAGTAGAGGACCCGCCGCGCAAGTACGACGCGCTAGAAACAGCGCCAGGTAAGCACAAAACCGCACCCCACTACCGGGGTGCGGTTAGCCCCGCCCCGCTAAGTAGGGGGCGGTTAGCCCGCACCCCACCCGCATGGGGTGCGCCCGGGTCGGCCAAGCCGCACCCTCCCCCCATAGGGGGGTGCGGCCAAGCCGACCCCACTATGGGGGGTGCGGCCAAGCCGCACCCCACTATGGGGGGTGCGGCCAAGCCGCACCCCCCATAGGGGGGTGCGGCCCAACCGCACCCCCCAAAGGGGGGTGCGGCCAAGCCGCACCCCCCATAGGGGGGTGCGGCCCAACCGCACCCCCCAAAGGGGAGTGCGGCCAAACCGCACCCCCTTGGGGGGTGCGGCCCAACCGCACCCCCCATAGGGGGCGCGGCCAAACCGCACCCCCCATAGGGGGCGCGGCCAAACCGCACCCCCCATAGGGGGCGCGGCCAAACCGCACCCCCCATAGGGGGCGCGGCCAATCCGCACCCCCCATAGGGGGCGCGGCCAAACCGCACCCCCCATAGGGGGCGCGGCCAAACCGCACCCCCCCTATGGGGGGTGCGACCAAACCGCACCCCCCATAGGGGGGTGCGGCCATAGGAGGGTGCGGCCAAACCGCACCCTCCCATGTGAGGTGCGGCCCAGTCCCCCTCTGCAGAGGACACCGCATCCCCGCGTCAGAAAGGGTCGAAGTCCGCTTTTCCTGGCTTCGCTCACTTTTACGCCTCGCCTCGCTCACTTTTCCGCCTCTCCTCGCTCACATTTCAGCCTCGCTCACTTTTCCGCCTCGGCTCGCTCACTTTTTGTCTTTTCAGTTTCTCACTTTTCAGGAACGGCTTGTCGCCTTTCCTCAAAGGGCAAGATGGTCATTTACGAAAAATGGTGATCCAAGTGCCCCAAATCGAGAAATATGATTCGTCAGCCAAGGTGGTTATGGTGGTTACGGCGACAAAATTACCGGGCTACCCCCGGCCAAAGCTATAAAAGGGCCCTCAAGGCTTCATTTAGAGGATCCCGCCTTCATGACCAGAGAGAGCTCCTTGAAGATTTCCACGGATTTCTCCTTCGGTGCTTGAAGATCTTCTTCGTGAACTTAGATATTTCCTTCTTCGCGAAAGCGGACAAGGCTCCCGCTTTCGTTCTCAGGAAAGCGGACAAGGCTCCCGCTTTCGTTCTCAGGAAAGCGGACAAGGCTGTCTCGCTTCCGTTCTCAGGAAAGCGGACAAGGCAGTCTCACTTCTGCCTTCTCAAAAGCAGACAGGGCAGTCTCACCTCTGTCCTCTGGAAAGCGGACACGGTCTTCTCACTTTCGTTCACCACTGTACTCATAGGAAAAGTACTTAGTTTTTCCGAGAGGTGGTCTGTCACCCTCGGAGTGCTCTCTCTCTCTCTCTCTCTCTCTCCCTCTACTATTGTAACGAGCAGCGGCCTGTCGCGCTCTATCTCTAAGCATCAAGTTGTAACCTCTCAGGAGATAGTGAAATTTGGACGGCACAGCTCCGGCCACGTGGTTTTTTACCCTTTCCGGGTTTTCCACGCTAAAAAGTCCCACTGTACTCAGCAAATTACAAATTGACTATTTGCGCGCTTAGATCGCTCCCGAGCTAAGGCGGTTCAGTTGAACCGGTCTACCAAGAGCCCTAAGCGACCCACAACAGAGCTAAATGGTGTTTGGTGTTTGAGCTCCTCATTATGATGGAAAAGCTCAAAACCAAACTTGGAGGGAATCCAAATATTTGGAGGGAAGCCTTTCATGATGAAAGGGTGTTCTTTAGTCCCACCTTGCCATTCTCCTTCTTCCCTTAAGTGTATATAAAAAAATTCACACATTCTTATTTGTTCAAAAGAACATAAGGAGAAACTATGAACCACGCGCGCGCGCGCGCACGCACCGGATCCGGATGTGGATTTGGGATTTGGGGAATAATTGAATTGAATTGTATTTTTTGTACAAAATAGTTTCAGAGCCTTTTACTTGGAGTTGCGTCAAATAGTAATCGGAGCTGCGTCGAATAGATTTCGACGCAACGTCGATAAGCCTGCTGAAGTTGGAGGCGTTGAATGGAATTCGACGCACCCGACCTGCGTCGATATGTTTTCGACGCTCGCGTCGATAGGACCTGCGTCGACTTGCGTCGATATGATATCGACGCAACATCGAATTGGATTCAACGCTTCTGCCGTTTTACGCTCTCTCTCTTCGCAGTTTTACGCGTTTTCTTAACCGCTCCTTTACGCGTGTTTTACGACATTATTTACGTTGGAAATATTCAACGATTCTCTTTTCTGATTATCAGCCTTCCAATTATAACCGTTCGTATTCATTGTGCCTTCTATTTTATTGTCGTTTTTACGAGATCTTATTATACAGGAGATCTTGCAGTCCGAGTTCTATATATACTCGTTCTTTCTGCAGTTCTCAGAGGATATACGCTCTTCTGCTCTCATATGCGCTGCTGCTCTCTCCGTTTTTGACGATCTTCTACGTAATTCCTTTTCTTCACATTTGCTTCATCAAGTGGTTGTTCGGGTGCTCTGTGCTTCTTCGGTGTCCGCGCACATCGGAGTTTTGGATCTAGCCGGGTGTTGTACCTTGGAGGAGTGAGCATCGGTTGAAAGCCCTGCCGGAGGGTGGTGCAACTTCTTTAGGGCAGTGATCACACGCCTTACCCAGGCTCGATTCTAAACTATCCTTTAACTAATCTCTTTTTATTCTCATCCTTTCTGTTTTAAAATTTTAATAATCTAGTTTTCTAGATTTGTTCTCATATTTTATTTTCTGCAATTTTCAAATAAGAAATTATACATTATTTTGGAATATACTAGAAAATATTCCTACATTTTATGTAAGAGATTTTTATTTTCAATATATATATATAATACTGCTTGAGCAAAAAAGTTTGTGAGTTACTAGAGTTCGAGCTCATATAAAGGTCTCAACTTGAGCTCGAGTTAGTAAATGCGAGCTAGTCAAGCTCGAACTCAAAATATACATCAAGAAAAAAGTAATATGACTTTCATAATGTAGACTATATTCTTAGAGCTAATTTTAGGTACGTTTGAGCGCATATAAGCATGGTGTGAGAAATTCATTTATACGTTACATTTTCTTATTTTTCTTAAAAAAAGTCACGAAATATTGATCAATTTATTTTTACGATCATTTTAAGTACTCATATGTATATATTTTGAGATGAATATAACCTATAAAAAAGTAAAAATTTTGAACTAAATTACAACTGTAATTTATACTGAAAATACAAAACATTTACAACTGTAACTGAAAATACAACTGTTATTTGAGAAGAAAAAATGTCCCCTACAATCCTCTCTGTACGTTCAACGTACCTAATAACACGCTCTCTAACATATATTGTCATTGGCCTATAATATATGGGCCTTCTTTTTTAACCGAGTGACTTGAGAGTGGGTCATTGAGCCCCGACTTCTATGATATCATGCAGTCTTGTTAGTAGGGAAATTTTTTTTATACGTGTAGCGTTCCTACAAGTAAGTGCGAAATTGATTTTGTATTCTAAGATGTATATTTTTTTACAAAATAAATACATGGTTGCATTCCATCGGTAATTATCAACATTTCAGTTCCATATTAGAGTTTTTATTCATCTCCTTCTATCGTTCACATGCAGCCCTCATTGCCCTTCCTTCGACCCGACGACGAGGTGTTAGTGCTCTTTGTTTGCCTCACCACAGCTTCTCCTTCCTCCCTCCGCAGGACGGTGGCTTGAAATTAAACAATATCGCCTTTCCGGCTCCTCCGACGGTGGCCGCTTCGGAACCGCAAGCCTCGTTTTCTCAAATCCTTACATTCCGCATTCTCTTCTGTATATGCATGCACAACCTACATGCAAAAAATTGAGGTTTCCAACTACAATCTTCATTTTCAGTTATTTGCAATAGATGAAATGAGGTTTCTGGCTTCAATCTTCATATTCAGTTGTGGAGTAGTTGCATGGAGGGTTTATAGCTTCATCTTAATATTCACATATAAAGTTAAATTTTTTTTATTTTATTTACATATGTGTGACAGACACGAGGCTTCGCCTCTACAGCCAACCATGATAATATCCTGATCGTGATAGCCACGGCGCTCCACCCCAATCACTTAATTAATGCAGCTCTCAAAATAAACAAGCTATCAATTAATTAATACGAAAAGTAGTTATAAACACTTTTCGATTTTTTTAAAAAATCTTCAACCTAATGCATATACAAGCATGTAAATTCAACTTTAATAAAGTTGATGTGTTTAATGTTTACACCTCAAAAATATAGCTGACATGCATAATGATAGTCTTTCTCGAAAATACCGATGACATGCTTAATGACAGCCTAGCATAATAGGTATAAGAGGTCTACTAAAAACTATTTTGATTGTTATGGATTTCCATTGTTACTTTTAATTTGGGGATAAAGTGTTGATGCGTACTCATACAAGATTCTCATTCATACAAGTCAAGGAGGTGGTTATTCCAAAGGCCCACTAAGATGATAAGAGGGAAGTGGGAGAGTGGGCAAGCGCACTAACTCCGCCACCAACCGCCCGTGCAAGACCGCATGCGATCGCCGCATCCGAACGCTACAGCATCGCACAAAGCAGGACCGCGTGCGGTAGCGCCCGCGGCAAGCGCGACGCTACCGCCCGGCGCTACCGCGCGATAGCGCCGAGCCTCCCTTGAGGGGTGCGGCCTAACCGCACCCCTCTTAGGGTGCGGCCAGCCCGCACCCCTCTCGGGGTGCGGCCAGCCCGCACCCCCTCTCGGGGTGCGGCCAGCCCGCACCCCCTCCTTGGGGTGCGGGCTGCAACCAGGCCGCACCCCCCTCTTAGGGTGCGGCCAGGCCGCACCCCTCTTGGGGTACGGCCCGGGCACACCCCCATTTGGGGTGCGGTCGAGCCACTCTCCCCCATAGCAAGGTTGGGGTGAGTCCCCCCTCTTCCGGCTCGCCGCCCGCTTTTCGGACTCCGGACTCTGTTCGGAGCAGTTCCCCGTTCGTTACGCGCTCATGGGACTTCTGAGCGCGCTCAGAGCACTTTTCACATTTCGGGCACGCTCACTTTTTATCTTTCTAGCATTCTCACATTTCCGACTCGCTCACTTTTCCGCCTCGGTTCGCTCACTTTTTGTCTTTTCAGTTTCTCACTTTTCAGGAACAGCTTGTCACCTTTCCTCGAAGGGCAGGATGGTCATTTACGAAGAATGGTGATATGTGAGCTTTGAACCGGAAAATATGATTCGTCCTCCCAGGTGGTTACGGTGGTTACAACGACAAAATTACCGGGATACCCCCGACCAAAGCTATAAAAGGAGCCCCAGGGCTTCATTTCAAAGGACCTTGCCTTCTGGACCCGCCCTGAATGCCCAGAGAGAGCTCCTTGAAGATTTCCACGGATTTCTCCTTCGGCGCTTGAAGATCTCCTTCGTGGACTTGAAGTTTTCCGTCTTCACGAAAGCGGACAAGGCTTTCTCACTTTCGTCTACACGAAAGCGGACAAGGCTTTCTCACTTTCGTCTCCACGAAAGCGGACAAGGCTTTCTCATTTCGTCTCCACGAAAGCGGACAAGGCTTTCTCACTTTCGTTCTCACGAAAGCGGACAAGGCATTCTCACTTTCGTTCTCTACCGTTCTCAGAAGGAAAAGACTTATCTTTTTTCGAGAGGTGGCCTGTCACCCTCGGATCGTTCTCTCTCTCTCTCTCCCTAATATTGTAACGAGCGACGACCTGTCGCGCTCGACTTCTAAATCTCTAATTGTAACCCGCCCAGAAGATAGTGGAAGTTTGGTCGGCACAGCTCCGGCCACGTGGTTTTTTACCCTTTCTCACTTTCGTCTCCACGGTTTCGACACACCCGCCTCCAAGCTCCCTTGGATCAGCAACGACCCATCGCCAAAACCAAAGTCTGAGAAGCAAGGCGCGCGGAAGGATCGCGCAACTCCCATGTTGGCTGAAAAAGCCAAATTTCAGGCATCAGCGAATCCGCCGCAGTTTGATACATGCCGCAAGAGAAAGGGGCAGCAGCAACAGTTCCAGAAGGCTGAACTGCTCACTCAGAACTGAGTAGACCGCTCCCAAGGGCTAGCGAATCAAGGCTCCCAGAGCTTCACCCCGCTGAATACCCCCCGCGATCACATATTGTCTGTAATCAGCAATATCAAGATTATCAACTGGCCCAAACGGCTCTCCCTGCACATGGGAGATCAAGCCCAATTCTGCCACTTCCACAAAGGCCGAGGGCACCGAACGGAGCACTGTGCAAGACTGAAAGAAGAAATTGAACGCCTCGTCCAGTTAGGGCACCTGGAGGCTTTCCGTGAAGAGGCACAGAGGGATGCCACCAAAGATCAGTCGCCGGGTCACCGCCGCCCACCATGCTGAATGACCTAAAAAGCTCGAGCAAGCGCAGCACAACGGGAGCTCGACGTTACCTCCTCTCTCGTAAAATATGTATCAGAAACTTACCGGCTCAAAAGCCGCAAGACTGCACTTGCGCATGTATCAATATTTTCTAGTTATATTCTATCTGTTCTAAACTGTTCTACTACAGGAACCACTTCGGGGCCTTGCCCCGGGGACTTTGCACTGCCGTCGATTGAAGGTTTGCCCTTCTCCTCCGCCGTCGAGTCCCGGTGTCGTAGGGGCCTGCCCCCCTTACGTGCCACCCGGTTTGAATACACCAGCTATTCACCGGCCACTTCGGGGCCTTGTCCCGGGGACTTTGCACCGCCGTCGATTGAAGGTTCGCCCTTCTCCTCCGTCGTCGAGTCCCGGTGTCGTAGGGGCCTGCCCCCCTTACGTTCACCCCCGGTTTGAATACACCAGCTATTCACCGGGCACTTCGGGGCCCTGCCCCGGGGACTTTGCACCGCCGTCGATTGAAGGTTCGCCCTTCTCCTCCGCCGTCGAGTCCCGGTGTCGTAGGGGCCTGCCCCCCTTACGTTCACCCTCGGTTTGAATACACCCGCTATTCACCGGCCAAGCCGCGAGCCAGACTCGTGCGAAAGCCGCAAGCACAGACTTGCGCAAACCAATTTTTTATGTAAAAGCCGCGAGCACAGACTCGTGCAAACTAATTTATATATATAAACCGCGAGCACTGACTCGTGCAAACTATTATAAAAGCCCCGGACTCAGACCCGTGCAAACTCACCTGTAATTTTGAAAACAATCAAACTGTGCAGGTGCTAACAACCAGATTGACAAGATCATGCAGGAAAACAAGTACAACGCATGCAATAAAGGAGATACAACTACATCCGACAAACACACAAACAAACAACAAAGCTACGAAAGTTAAGCCCACGATGTACAACCCTCATTCTCCGAGGGTAGGCCCATTCAAAGTCATGTAGGCTGAAGTCAAGGTCAAAAGGTCAGCACAAAAGCCGGCAGTCCAAGACACAAGGCAACTCAGCCAGCAGGAGCAAGGCGCGAGTTGGGCGAGCAAGGCGCGAGTTGGGCGAGCAAGGCGCGAGCTGGGAGAGCAAGGGGCGAGCTGGGCGAGCAAGGCGCGAGCTGGGCGAGCAAGGCGCGAGCTGGGCGAGCAAGGCGCGAGCAGAGGCGAGCAAGGCGCGAGCTGGGCGAGCAAGGCGCGAGCAGAGGCGAGCAGAGGCGAGCAGGGGCGAGCAGCGACGAGCTTGGGTGAGTATCTCGCGAGTATGGGCGAGTAGCCCTTGTAACTCGCGAGTTTAGGCAGTATACTCCCCTGTACCCCCTAGGATTTCTCTATAAATAGACCCCCAGGGGTACTAGAAATGACACTTTTGGAAGTGGTCGAGGTCCCCCCAAGCTGGATACTCGCCAAGTCCATGCCCGTCTAGTACCTCGCCCAGCTTTTGGTTGCGGAGGGGAAGTTTCTCCCAAACTTCTGGGTATGTGGTGGGACCTCCCTGCTGGAGCACCTGGGGTGTGCTTATAGTCATTTTCTCTCTCCTATTTTAGCTATCCGAACCGTGGAGCTGGACCGCAGGATCAGTAACCTTGGGCTGCATTGATCCGAATTTTGGGGCCGGGATTTTCCTGGCTTCAACACACGATCTTCGATGCTAACACATAGCAGCAAATTCGCCAACATGGTGAAGAGAAGAGGCCTCTCGCGAGTGGAGGATAATCGTCAAGTACAACAATTTCAACTAGGTCTGCCCAACAGACCACCTTGCCTCGGCGCTGCTTGGGTGCATTGCCTCGGCGCTGCTCGGGCGCATTGCCTCGGCGCTGCTTGGGTGCATTGCCTCGGCGCTGCTTGGGCGCCTTGCCTCGGCGCTGCTTGGGCGCCTTGCCTCGGCGCTGCTTGGGCGCCTTGCCTCGGCGCTGCTTGGGCGCCTTGCCTCGGCGCTGCTTGGGCGCATTGCCTCGGCGCTGCTGGGGCGCATTGTCTCGGCGCCGCTTGGGCGCATTGTCTCGGCGCCGCTTGGGCGCATTGCCACGGCGCTGCTTGGGCGCATTGCCTCGGCGCTGCTTGGGCGCATTGCCTCGGTGCTGCTTGGGCGCTTTGCCTCGCCGCTGCTTGGGTGCATTGCCTCGGCGTTGCTTGGACGCATTGCCTCGCCGCTGCTTGGGCGCATTCCCTCGGCACTGCTTGGGACCCTCACCTCAGCACACCTTGAGCACCTCGACTCAATGCTGCTTCATCGCATCGCCCCAAAGCTCCTCAGGTTTCAACGCTAAACGACAAGCTCGTCACGATCCCTAGCACAATCGCTGGGCGGCAAGCTCGCAACCGAACAAGACGAGATGTAGATTTCTCTCACAACTGGAGCCAAGTGACGACTCCCGGAAAGTTCGCAAGACGACAGACTCATGGTTGCGCAAATCGCAACAGCTTACCCTCGGCGTGGTACGACGCATCGCACGAAAGTGGCGATGGTCTGAATTGCCACAAAGGAAAATCAAAACCTCTGAACTCCTCCGCGCAGTAATTCGGGCTCCGAAGGTTTGGGGGGCTTATGATGCGTACTCATACAAGATTCTCATTCATACAAGTCAAGGAGGTGGTTATTCCAAAGGCCCACTAAGATGATAAGAGGGAAGTGGGAGAGTGGGCAAGCCCATTAACTCCGCCACCAACCGCTCGTGCAAGACCGCGTGCGATCGCCGCATCCGATTGCTACAACATCGCACAAAGCAGGACCGCGTGCGGTAGCGCCCGCGGCAAGCGCGGCGCTACCGCACGGTAGCGCCGAGCCTCCCTTGAGGGGTGCGATGAGCCCGCACCCCTCTTGGGGTGCGGCCAGGCCGCACCCCCCTCTTGCGGTGCGGCTGGGCCGCACCCCTCTCGGGGTGCGGCGAGCCCGCACCCCTCTTGGGGTGCGGCTAGGCCGCACCCCCCCTCTTGGGGTGCGGCTAGGCCGCACCCCCCTCGGGGTGCGGCCAGCCCGCACCCCTCTCGGGGTGCGGCCAGGCCGCACCCCCTCCTTGGGGTGCGGGCTGCAGCCAGGCCGCACCCCCCTCTTAGGGTGCGGCCAGGCCGCACCCCTCTTGGGGTAGGCCCGGGCACACCCACTGAAGTATCTAGTTGCCTACCTAAATCACCTAGAGGGGGGTGAATAGGTGAACTCTCCGTCTTTTGCGGAATTAAAATATTAAACGCAAAGCACAGCACAGAAAAGAAATTACAGCCACAGATAACACAGGAATTTATAGTGGTTCCCCGTACTTGGGTACTCCACTGCCGGCCTCGCCAATCTAGCACCACAGCTAGACTTGACTACTTTCTGAAACTCGGATCAAGAACGATCATACTGTCTCGGAGTCAAAACTCCTACAAACTCAGAGAAAACTTCTCTTACAACTCGGAGAAAACAACTCCTACACCTCGGAGAACAACCTCTCCTACAACTCGGAGAACAACTCCTACAACTCGGAGATTACAACTCCTACAACTCGGAGAACAATCTCTCCTACAAAGATGATAAAAGTTTTGAACAAAACAATACCAGATCTGAAAGATAGAGGTGTATTCTTCCTTCTTCTTGAATGGCTTTAGAGAACAGTGAGGAAGAACTAAGATCCTTCAAATCTGACCTTTGCAATCCGAAACGATCCAATAGAGGTTGTAGAATCAGACCTTGGATCAATCGAATCTTCCCTGAATGAAATCGACAAATCCTATGAGAAGATCGATCTCCAAACGTAGGCGACGGCGAGGCGGCGCTTTTCTCGTTCTTCTAGATCGGGAAAGAGAATTAGGGCTTGAACGATTAGAGAACTTGTTTTTGAAACCCCAAAACCAATCCTAAATATATAGAATGGCAATTAAGGTATAAACCAGCCTTAAATGCTCTCAAGAAAGTCGTTAGGATCGGAAATGAGCGATCACGGGTCGTCAAGAACAGAGAACAGAGAATATCAAAATTTAGACAGATGTCTCGAGACAAATGGGATTTCTCGAGACATGAGGAGTATCTCTCGAGAACAGAAGGAGGAGAAATCATCAGACCAATGTCTCGGGAAAAATGGATCTCTCGAGACATAAGGAATAGCTCTCGAGACATACCAAATATCTCGAGACATCAGAAATCTATCTCTCGAGAACTGAGATTAAGAGATCAAAAGATTGCAGACTCGAGTAAAGCAGGATCTCTCGAGACAAAGGAAAACTCTCGGTCCAGTAGTTCTCGAGACATGGTTGATCTCTCGAGACATCCAGATAGAGAAATTATTTTCTTTTGCTCCTTTTCTTTTCTAGACCACTTGCTGCAGCTGCACTCCAAGGTCTTCAATAGTCTTGAAAACGAAGTGTATCTCAATAGAGAGATCACATATGAGTCATCACCATGTTTCATAAAATGAGGAATTACATACTATGAAACTGTGTTTGCAGACCCATTGTGACCTGACATTGGCTTACACTTACCCATGATAATCTGCAAGACAATACTAGAAAAGCATATCAAATACAAAAGCAATTCAATCTTAGTTTAAGGGTGACTTCTCACAAATCAAGGTAATTGTGAATGCAATTTCCAACAATCTCCCCCTATTTGTAGAAGTCAGAACCCTGTACACTAAGTTGAATTACAGCAGTTAAAGAATAAATATGCTACACTACACAAAGATATAGAAATGAAAAAGTAAAGAACATCAAAACATCAAATATATATATGTATCTAAATTTGAATTGTTCAGAAGACTTGATGTTCACTAAATCAGAATGAAACCAAAATATGTCTTCACAGAATCATCATTATCATCCTTCAAGATCGTCTTTTCATCTTTTCTTCTTGTCTGGAGAAATAAGCATGAGGCTTGGGATGGTAAAACGGAGGGGGTTCCGGAGCATCAGCATTATTATAACCAAAAGCTCTGAAATGAATCCTTCGCTTCCTTTGAGCTGTCTCATGTTTTTCCCATTCTTGAGAGCTGTAGCATTCAGATCTGTTCAATTTACCTTCATGGACTAACTTATAGGATTCAAGAATAATATCTTTTGAGACTGGGCTCCAGAGTTCTGGAAAACTTTTCTCAACCTTAGCCTTGTAAGAACCTGCAGAACTGGAGGAGGGAACAGATCTAGTAGCAGAGGGACCCTCACCATAATTTCTTTTTCTTTTAGACCCAGTCCTATCTGACTGATCTGCAACAGAAGGAGCCTTGCCAACAAAATCTTCTGGTCTAGGAGAGAACTGAGGAACAGGAACATTAGGATCAATTTCCAACTCAGGGAAGATCTGATTATGCAGCCACGTTGCTGTTTTGAATGAATAAGCATTAATATCAGCAACTTGCTTCAACATCCTGGTAGAGAACTGCTCAAACTGAGAATTCCATGAGCTTTGAAGAGCAGATACTGAGCTTTCAACCAAATCTGTCATTTGAGCTACTATATTTTCCTCCCCCTTTCTGACTTCTACAGATAGGGTTTGGAGAGTATCATCTTTAAACTTGCCCACTTCATCAACAACTTTGAAAGTGTTGGCTTCAGCATCATTCAGCATAGTTTGTTGAAGTTGGGTTATGATTACAGTCTGCTTCAGCACAGTGCCTACACCGGCAGTTGCATGCTCCACTGACTTGCTTCCATGGCACATCAAATCTGAAAGATGTTCAAAATTTGTCTTGATCTTGGCTAGCTCCCGACCAAGCTCACTTTCCACTGAAGCAATCCTCCTGTGGACAGTGGTCAAGGAGTGTTCAAACTGTTCACTTTGCCTTTTTAGCATAGCCTCTATTTGTCCCAGAAGGGAACCTGCATCATGTACTGGAGGAGAAGAGTGAAAGGATGGTAGAGGAGCAGTAGGAGCAGCAATATGAATATCTACTGGAGCTTCTTCATCATCAGGAATGTCTTCAATTTCACAAGAAGGTGCTACCTTACCGACTTCACAACCTAGCTCATCCGGAGCATGCTTGGTTGTATCAATCTCTGACTCCCCCTCAACATGTACTGGGGAAGGTGTTGAAACATGTACTGAATCAACATCATCATCTTGATTGAAAGCAAAATCAGCACCAGACCCTGCCTGCTGGCCACTGGGACTGTGCACATCAGAGGGTTCTTTTTGAATATCCATGAGAACAGCTGCCACTGCCTCATTTGCCAAGGAGGCTTCTTCTTCAGTAACTGAAGGAGGAGGAGGAGATGGAGGTGGTGGAACTGAAACTGTAATGGGAGTTTGAGATGGTGAAGGAATATTATCGGATGGAACTGATGGAACTGCTGGATCTGATGGAGGAATGGAAACTTCTGGAGCTGAGGAGGGCTGACCTTTGGTCTTTGAACGGATTGGCAGCTTAGCTCTGCCTGAGGCTTTAGGTCTAATCTGAGGAGGAAGGGGAAATGAGGGTACTACAGGTACCTGGCCTTCAGAGGGAATATCAGCTTCTGCAGACTGCTGAGGCTCCCCCTCAGAAACTGCACTAGCCACTCCCGGCTTCTGGATCCGAATGTCCCATCTCTGCATGGTGACGACATCGATCTTCTTGAGGTGATGAATAACTGCACCTTTGGACATGTCAAAAATGGCAGAATTGAACTGATTCAGAAACAGAGTGATGATCCTTGCAAACTTTGGAGAGCTGATTGAGGCCTTGATGTTGGAGAACAAGATTGAGGCCCAATCTCTCTTCTTCCCAGTGACTATTCCAACCATCAGAAGAAAGGTCTCTTCAGATACATGCCCCTGTGTGCCTTGCTTGCAAAAGAGAACTTTTAGAATTATATCCACCAAGAGCTTGCCTGCATCATTCATCTTGCTCCTTTTAACAGCAGAAAAGTCTGAGTCCAGACCACAGTATCGAGCTGTTCTCAACCAATCACTGTCACTTAACTCTTCTTCAAAATCAACTTTAGTGAGGTGCAAATGTTTCACAATGGTCTTGGGAGACATCTTGATTTTGATCCCTTTTACGAAAGAGACCAACATCCTTCCGTCCTTGATAGCCTTTGCATTGTTGAAGAATTCTTCAACCTCATCAAACAGAATACGGCATGGGTGCTCAAGAACAAATTCCAAACCGGCGGCATTAAGCATACAGAAGAGATTCTGGAAGTCCTCGGATAAGTCGGCAATACCCGAGCGAACAACCTCATTGCCAACTCCGATCTTGGGATTTGAGGAGGGAGCCATCGAAGGATTTGAGAGGAGGAGAAGAACAGGGGAGACGATCCACTTCCGAGAACCACGAAGTCGTCCAGTCGCCGCTCGAGAGGAAGTCGAAGGGTCGAGGTCTCGGGGTCGAAGGTTTAGTGAACACCAAGTTTCCGATAGGATGTATATATATATATGACCTTGATTTGACGTTTTAGGTGACATTTTTTTAAAAAAAATAGGAAAAACGGAACATACCTGAGTTCCGGAATAGTTTTAAAGCAGACCTATATCTCGAGACATCGGCTATGTCTCGAGAACTCTGGAAACTCTGCGCGGTTTGACTTGTCCTGATGTCTCGAGAGATAGATTAAGTCTCGAGACATTACCATTTCCCGAGTTCTGACTATGTCTCGAGAGACTTGTCATGTCTCGAAAACTCCCAGAAGTCCATTAGATTTGTTTCGAGATCTTGAAGTGACAGAGTTGTCGAGAGACCTTGTAGTTCTCGAGACAATCTATAGTTCTCGAGACATCAACTTGAAATTGTCCAGGAACAGGTTTTGAGTCTTGAAATCTCCAAGTCTTCATGATTTGCTTGAATGAACATTACCCCATGTTGAGCATTCCAAGTTCCGTCTTGAAGAAAGAGAACTTAGTCTCATCCAGCGGCTTCGTGAAGATATCTGCAACTTGCTTATTCGTGGGGACATATCTCAGACTTATGTCACCCTTCTCCACATGCTCCCGGATAAAGTGATATCGAAGCTCGATGTGCTTTGTCTGACTGTGAGAGACTGGATTGTTTGCGATAGCAATTGCACTGGAAGAGTCGCAAAACATGGGAATATCTTTGATCTTCATGTTGTAGTCTTGAAGTTGATTCCTTATCCATAGAAGTTGTGCGCAACAACTGCCAGCAGAAATGTATTCCGACTCGGCGGTTGAAATTGCGACACAATTCTGCTTCTTGCTACTCCAGGAAATAAGTCTCCTTCCGAGGAATTGACATGTCCCGGAAGTGCTTTTCCTGTCGTCTTTGCTACCTGCAAAATCTGCATCTGAAAAACCAATTAGTTCGCTATCATTACTTCTTGGGTACCATAAGCCAAGATTTGGTGTGCCTTTAAGGTATCTCAAAATCCGCTTCGCAGCAGTATAGTGGGATTCCTTAGAGTTCACCTGATATCTAGCGCATACACATGTAGAGAACATTATATCAGGTCTACTGGCAGTAAGATAGAGCAAAGAGCCAATTATGCTTCTGTACTTGGTTTCATCAAAAGGTTTCCCTTTTTCATCCTTGTCCAGAGACATAGCTGAGCTCATTGGAGTCCTCATAGAGGTTGCACTCTCCATTCCAAATTTCTTAATCAACTCCTTAGTGAACTTTGTCTGAGAGATGAAGATTCCATCTTCTGACTGCTTCACTTGAAGTCCTAAGAAATATTTCAGCTCACCCATACTGCTCATTTCAAATTTCCCTTGCATAAGTTTAGAAAACTTTTTGCAAAGGTTATTATCCGTAGAGCCAAATATGATGTCATCGACATAGATTTGCACTAGCAAAATCTTGCCTTTTACTTCCCTAAGAAATAATGTTTTATCTATCTTTCCTCTTGTGAACTTGTTCTCAAGAAGAAAGTTAGACAGCGTCTCGTACCAAGCTCGAGGAGCTTGTTTCAAACCATATAAAGCTTTTTGTAATAAATAAACATGATTGGGATGATCAGGATTAACAAAACCTGGGGGTTGTTCAACGTATACTTCCTCTTTGATGTCTCCGTTTAGGAAAGCGGACTTGACATCCATCTGATATACGGTGAAACCCTTGAAAGCAGCATAAGCAAGGAAGAGTCTGATCGCTTCGAGCCTTGCTACTGGAGCGTACGTCTGATCGAAGTCGATACCTTCCTCTTGTCTGTATCCCTTAGCTACAAGTCTGGCTTTGTTCTTTATAATTGTTCCTTCTTCATCCAGCTTGTTTCTGTACACCCACTTTGTTCCAATGACATTCTTGTCTTTGGGTTTTGGAACAAGTGTCCAAACCTTGCAGCGTTTGAACTGATTTAATTCTTCTTCCATAGCGATTATCCAAGATGGATCTTCATTTGCCTCTTGAAATTTCTTTGGTTCAACCTGCGAAAGAAAACTTAGGTGCATATTTTCGTTAATGGTACCTCGTCTTGTTCTTATTCCTTCATGAGGATCTCCTATGATCTGATCAACTGGATGATCCCTCAAGTGTCGTAGCCCGAGGTTCCTTGCATGATTTTGACCAATAGGAGTTTCTTCTACAGTTGGAGTATCTTCCTCCACTTGGATTGGCTCTTCATCAGGATTATCTTCTTCATAGGTAGTTGTTGGGGGAATCTTGATGAACTGTTGAGAACTTCCTTCAACTGGCTGATCCAAGCTTAAATCATGTAGCTTTGAACCTGTGTCTACAGAAGAAATGCTAGAAGAGCTGCCTTGTAGCATGCTCGTCTCATCAAATACAACGTTAATAGATTCTTCTACCACCCGGGTTTTCTTATTAAAAACTCTATATGCCCTACTATGGCTACTATAGCCTACAAAAATACCTTCAAAGCTCTTTTCACTGAACTTAGTTTTGTAATGCTTTCCATTGTTTAGTACAAAGCATTTACTACCAAAGATTCTAAAATAAGAGATGATTGGTTTCTTGTCCTTTAGAAGTTCATAAGGAGTCTTTTCATGGTTTTTGTTTATGAGTGCTCTGTTTTGCACATGGCATGCAGTGTTGACAGCTTCAGCCCAAAAGTATTCAGGTAGTGAAGAGTCACTCAACATGGTTCTGCAAGCCTCAATGAGTGTTCTATTCTTTCTCTCAGCTACTCCATTTTGTTGTGGAGTTCGAGGAGAGGAGAACTCATGAAAGATACCGAGGCTTTCACAGAATTCTGTCATGGCTCCAGATTCAAATTCTGTACCATGGTCACTTCTGATTTTGACCACCGAACAGTTAAATTCATTCTGGACTTGCCTGACAAAACTAGTGAAAGTGTCAAAGGTATCTGACTTGTGTTTCAGAAAGAATACCCAGGCAAAACGAGAGTAATCATCTACAATAACTAATGTGTAAGATTTTCCTCCTAAACTCCTAATTTGCAAAGGACCAAACAAATCCATGTGGAGCAGGTATAAACACCTGGTGGAATCTTTGCCAATAATGCTCTTGAAGGTAGCTCTTGTTTGCTTGCCTTTTACACAAGCATGACAAGGTCTATCTTTAATGCACTTAACATCAGGAGCATCGCGCACCAAGTTTTGTGAAAACAATTTATTTATAGTTTTGAGATTTATATGTGCTAATCTCTTATGCCATTGGTCGACAAGAGATGCACTATCTTTAGCTAAAAGACATACGGGTGTAGAAGATGATATGCAAAGAAAATTTAAACAAAATATATTTCTACAGCGAATGCCTGATAAAATCGTTTCATTATTTTCAGCTGACTTTATCAAACATTTATCTTTATGAAAATCAACAATGTATCCTTTATCACAAAGTTGACTTATGCTTATCAGATTATGTTGTAATCCTTCCACATAAGCTACATCGGAAAACGATACATTACCGTTAGAAATCATACCATAGCCTTTAGTTATTCCTCTGTCTGAACTGCCAAAAATAACTTTTGGACCGTTCGCAACTGGAATGTAGTTTTGCAAAAGGCTTCTTGTCCCGGTCATATGCCGAGAGCATCCACTGTCCAAATACCAGATAGGATTTTTGTTGGCCTTTGGACATACCTGCAAAAACAGATTATTTTGCCTTAGGAGCCCAAACATATTTGGGTCCTTGGTCCCTTGTCAGTTGAGCACCACGATAAATGTTAACATTGCGAGTGGTCGGTCTTGCAACGTTCACTTGTGGTCTCCTAGTATACGTTGTATTAAACCAACAATCAACGGCAAAGTGACCAATCCTGCCGCAGCACCAACAGTTGAATCTGTTGTACCTTCTTTTTACACTTTCCTGCTTTACTTTTTGAGCGTTAGCTCTTGCAGGAGCAGCCCTTCTAGATGAGGATGCCTCATGAGGGCAGCACACACAAGGTGGTACTGTCTTCTTTGGCTTTGGTGCAACAACCTTCACTTTTGATGCTTCCTTAGCACTCGGGCCATGAACAAATGGACCGTACCCTTTCCGATTAATCTCTTGATAGGGTGCTTGAAAAGCACTATCACCAAAGTTTCGGGGAGGAGCCCATTCCTTATGATCATTCACAGGTGAAAAAGGAATTGGTCGTGTGAAATGACCATAGGAACTCTCCATATCATAAGCATTCGTAGGGAATATGACTCTCTTGAATGCTACAGGCTCTTGATGAGCTTTCCCTTTTTCTTTGGCGGTAGCTTTCTTAGCAACCAAACCATTTTTCTTAGCAATTGTATTTTTTGAAGAATTGCTAGTACTAGCTTCATGCCCTATACCGCTTCCTTTTGCCTTAGTGGTAAAAGTACCAATAATTGGCAGAACAGTTTTAGGTTGAGAGAATGCTTCAACCAGCTTCTTCTCAGCCGCAAGCTGTTCCTCCAATACATTTATTGAATGATCTCTCAGGGCAAGAGTCTCTTCTGAGCTTTTGATCTTGTCTTTCAAGGATTGGACTTCCTCTTTGAGAGAAGAAAGTTCTTCAACTTCTTTTCTCAAGTTAGATTCCATCTCCTTGAGAGCCATGATCTCCTTACCCTGAGTTTTGACAACCTTTCGGCACTTGTCAAAACTTTGGAGCATTTTGGTATATTGAGACATGAGCTCAGATTCATCGTCTAAGGAGTTATCCTGTTGTTCAGCCGAAGCATAATCAGAATCAGATAGAATAGTGTGATCATTTACCTTTCCGGTGAACGGGGGTGCTTCTTCATCATCAGACATAGCCATTAGACCGAAGTAAGCTTCTTCTTCATCACTCGACTCATCGGAGTCACTGTCGCTCAGAGTTTTGGCTTTCTTAGCGACAAAACTTCTATCTGATTTCTTCTTTCCATGAGTGGATTTCTTGTCTTCTTTTCTTCCACCTTCTTTCTTTTTGTAGGGACACTCAGCAATCATGTGCCCTGGCTTATTACAACAGTAGCAAATAATGTCAGAAGAAATATGTTTGTTCTGTTTGGATTTATACCTTCCATTATTGCTTGAGCCCTTCCTGTGATAGTCGCCATCACGACGAGAATGTTTATGATCCGAGGAAGACGGCTTGTTGTTCATGTGCCTTCGTTTGTTCAGCAGTTTCTTAAATTGTCGGGAAATTAAAGAGAACTCCCCATCAGACAGTTCGGAACAGGAGGAACTGGCTTCCGATTCTTCTTCAATATCAGATTCCTTTTCTCTGATCGGTATCACTGCTTTGCTCTTCTTTGAGTTCTCTGCCTTCAAAGCTAAGGTTCTTTCTTTGCTTGAGGCTCGATTTACATCCTCTTCAGACTTTCGGATGTTCATTTGTAATTCATGAGACAACAGCTTCCCGAACAGATTTTGAGGTTCTAGACTTGGCAGTTTTCCAAACTCTCTTATGGCAACAATTTTGCTATCCCAGTCTTTCGTTAGGGAACGCAAGAATTTGTCATTTAGTTCACCGTTTGTGAACTCCCTGTCGTAGTTCCTCAAACCATTGACTATCTTGAAGAATCTTTCGTACGCATCAGCAATGCACTCCTTCTTATTCTGCTTGAACGCCTCGTACTCTTGATTAAGTAGAGACCGTCTATCTTCTCTTACCTCGTCAGTACCTTCCATTAGAACAATTAAGGATGTTCACATCTCTTTGGCTGATTTGCAGTGGATTAAGTTTTGCAACATGGAATCGTCCACTGCACTAGCAATTATGTTCTTAGCCTTCTTGTCAAGAGCGACAAGAGCTATCTCATCCTTATTCAAATCCATCATTTTCTTAGGTATCTGAACAGTAGGATTTGTTGACGAAGCAGTCATAGGCACATGCGGACCTTCTTCCACGACTTGGAAGATTCTGGGATCTGCAGCTTCCATATAAAAATGGACTCTTTCCTTCCACATAGGAAAGTTGGCCTTGGTGCAGATGGGCAATTTCAGAGAGGATTCCTTGACTCTATCCATGGCTTGCTAGCAACTAGAAGAATGGATCCTGTTCAAGGTGTTAACCTAGCAACGAACAGCGTCCCTCTGATACCAATTGAAGTATCTAGTTGCCTACCTAAATCACCTAGAGGGGGTGAATAGGTGAACTCTCCGTCTTTTGCGGAATTAAAATATTAAACGCAAAGCACAGCACAGAAAAGAAATTACAGCCACAGATAACACAGGAATTTATAGTGGTTCCCCGTACTTGGGTACTCCACTGCCGGCCTCGCCAATCTAGCACCACAGCTAGACTTGACTACTTTCTGAAACTCGGATCAAGAACGATCCTACTGTCTCGGAGTCAAAACTCCTACAAACTCAGAGAAAACTTCTCTTACAACTCGGAGAAAACAACTCCTACACCTCGGAGAACAACCTCTCCTACAACTCGGAGAACAACTCCTACAACTCGGAGATTACAACTCCTACAACTCGGAGAACAATCTCTCCTACAAAGATGATAAAAGTTTTGAACAAAACAATACCAGATCTGAAAGATAGAGGTGTATTCTTCCTTCTTCTTGAATGGCTTTAGAGAACAGTGAGGAAGAACTAAGATCCTTCAAATCTGACCTTTGCAATCCGAAACGATCCAATAGAGGTTGTAGAATCAGACCTTGGATCAATCGAATCTTCCCTGAATGAAATCGACAAATCCTATGAGAAGATCGATCTCCAAACGTAGGCGACGGCGAGGCGGCGCTTTTCTCGTTCTTCTAGATCGGGAAAGAGAATTAGGGCTTGAACGATTAGAGAACTTGTTTTTGAAACCCCAAAACCAATCCTAAATATATAGAATGGCAATTAAGGTATAAACCAGCCTTAAATGCTCTCAAGAAAGTCGTTAGGATCGGAAATGAGCGATCACGGGTCGTCAAGAACAGAGAACAGAGAATATCAAAATTTAGACAGATGTCTCGAGACAAATGGGATTTCTCGAGACATGAGGAGTATCTCTCGAGAACAGAAGGAGGAGAAATCATCAGACCAATGTCTCGGGAAAAATGGATCTCTCGAGACATAAGGAATAGCTCTCGAGACATACCAAATATCTCGAGACATCAGAAATCTATCTCTCGAGAACTGAGATTAAGAGATCAAAAGATTGCAGACTCGAGTAAAGCAGGATCTCTCGAGACAAAGGAAAACTCTCGGTCCAGTAGTTCTCGAGACATGGTTGATCTCTCGAGACATCCAGATAGAGAAATTATTTTCTTTTGCTCCTTTTCTTTTCTAGACCACTTGCTGCAGCTGCACTCCAAGGTCTTCAATAGTCTTGAAAACGAAGTGTATCTCAATAGAGAGATCACATATGAGTCATCACCATGTTTCATAAAATGAGGAATTACATACTATGAAACTGTGTTTGCAGACCCATTGTGACCTGACATTGGCTTACACTTACCCATGATAATCTGCAAGACAATACTAGAAAAGCATATCAAATACAAAAGCAATTCAATCTTAGTTTAAGGGTGACTTCTCACAAATCAAGGTAATTGTGAATGCAATTTCCAACACCCACCTTTGGGGTGCGGTCGAGCCGCTCTCCCCCATAGCAAGGTTGGGGTGAGTCCCCCCTCTTCCGGCTCGCCGCCCGCTTTTCGGACTCCGGACTCTGTTCGGAGCAGTTCCCCGTTCGTTACGCGCTCAGAACACTTCTGAGCGCGCTCAACGCACTTTTCACATTTCGGGCATGCTCACTTTTTATCTTTCTAGCATTCTCACATTTCCGACTCGCTCACTTTTCCGACTCGGCTCGCTCACTTTTTGTCTTTTCAGTTTCTCACTTTTCAGGAACAGCTTGTCGCCTTTCCTCGAAGGGCAGGATGGTCATTTACGAAAAATGGTGATCCGTGGGCTTTGAACCGGAAAATATGATTCGTCCTCCCATGTGGTTACGGTGGTTACAACGGCAAAATTACCGGGCTACCCCCGGCCAAAGCTATAAAAGGAGCCCCAGGGCTTCATTTCAAAGGACCTTGTCTTCTGGACCCGGCCTGAATGCCCAGAGAGAGCTCCTTGAAGATTTCCACGGATTTCTCCTTCGGCGCTTGAAGATCTCCTTCGTGGACTTGAAGTTTTCCGTCTTCACGAAAGCGGACAAGGCTTTCTCACTTTCGTCTCCACGAAAGCGGACAAGGCTTTCTCACTTTCGTCTCCACGAAAGCGGACAAGGCTTTCTCACTTTCGTTCTCACAAAAGCGGACAAGGCATTCTCACTTTCGTTCTCTACCGTTCTCAGAAGGAAAAGACAGCTTTTTCCGAGAGGTGGCCTGTCACCCTCAGATCGTTCTCTCTCTCTCTCTCTCCCTAATATTGTAACGAGCGGCGGCCTGTCTCGCTCGACTTCTAAATCTCTAATTGTAACCCCCCAGAAGATAGTGGAAGTTTGGTCGGCACAGCTCCGGCCACGTGATTTTTTACCCTTTCCGGGTTTTCCACGCTAAAAAGCCCAGGTGTAATCAACGAATCTCAAATTGACTGTTTGCGCGCTTGGTTCGCTCCCGAGCTAAGGTGGTTCAAGTAAACCGGTCTACCAAGAGCCCTAAGCGACCCGCAACAGTTTGGCGCCGTCTGTGGGAATGGATTCCCAAATACTGAGTAAAGGATTTCCGAACGCAGCGCCCACTTCACCGGAGTTCACGGAACCAGCAAGAGTGGACACCTCCCCCGAACTATCTGACGCATGCAGTTCCTCAATCCCGGAGAACCCGGTGAGAAGAGCGCTCATCGCTGCACGCATCCTGCCCCCGTGGCTTGGATCAACTAGCAAGTCGGCCCCTCTCGCGGCAGGACAGGATCTGAACGATGTCACGCACCAGCAAGGGCAATCCCCCCTGTCAAAGTCAATTTTGGAATACCCAATTCCGTCATGGCTAAAGCTCCCGCACATCAAGGAGTTCCACGGAGCAGAAGACCCGTACGTGCACGTTAATCACTTTTTGATGACGGTGCGGACATTCGGACTTCCCGACCAAATCAGCTGCAAAATCTTCACCAAGACGTTGCGCGGAGACGCCCTCCGCTGGTATCAATCCTTGCCAAACAAAGCAATTCACAACTTCATCGAGTTGTCCCAACTATTCGTTGAATGGCACGAGACACGCTCGCCAAGGATTCAAGAAGAGGGAGAAAAGCCCGGCACGGACGAACCGCCCCGCCTAAGGGAGGCGGAATGGAGAACGCATCAGCAGAAGATCCGCACAAATTTTCAGCAGGAGCGTCCCTGCGCATGGATGGACTTCGCCTTAGATGCGAGCATAGGCAGTCCACCCTGTGAGCTAAGGAGAGCGTTAGTAACTCACCGCATCTCCTTCAACATCCTATTTCTGGCTGCCGTAGTACGACTCAAACTCCTAAGCGGGAACCTCAAACTCAGGGCCAGCTACGCGGAGCTCCCAGACGGAACTACGGTACCCACCATAGGAATCATCACCCTCCCCGTCCAAGTCGGGATGCACGCAGAACCAGTCCAGTACGACGTTCAGTTCGTCGTCGCTGAGGCAGACTCCCCCTACGACGTAATATTTGGGAGCCTCTTACTGGACACCCTGGACCACGACGTTTCCATGTCCGGCCGCATGACCAACAAAGGGAGTATCCTCAGGAACGCGATCCACGGTTTCGACACACCAGCCTCCACTCTCCCTTGGATCAGCAACGACCCATCGCCAAACCAAAGTCTGAGAAGCAAGGCGCGCGGAAGGATCGCGCAACTCCCACGTTGGCCGAAAAAGCCAAATTTCAGGCATCAGCGAATCCGCCGTAGTTTGATACATGCCGCAAGAGAAAGGGGCAGCAGCAGCAGTTCGAGAAGGCTGAACTGCTCACTCAGAACCGAGCAGACCGCTCCCAAGGGCTAGCGAATCAAGGCTCCCAGAGCTTCACCCCGCTGAATACCCCCCGCAAGCACATATTGTCTGTAATCAGCAATAGCAAGATTATCAACTGGCCCAAACGGCTCTCCCTGCACAGGGGAGATCAAGCCCAATTCTGCCACTTCCACAAAGGCCGAGGGCACCGAATGGAGCACTGTGCAAGACTGAAAGAAGAAATTGAACGCCTCGTCCAGTTAGGGCACCTGGAGGCTTTCCGTGAAGAAGCACAGAGGGATGCCACCAAAGATCAGTCGCCGAGTCACCGCCGCCCACCATGCTGAATGACCTAAAAAGCTAGAGCAAGCGCAGCACAACGGGAGCTCGGCGTTACCTCCTCTCTCGTAAAATATGTATCAGAAACTTACCGGCTCAAAAGCCGCAAGACTGCACTTGCGCATGTATCAATATTTTCTAGTTATATTCTATCTGTTCTAAACTGTTCTACTACAGGAACCACTTCGGGGTCTTGCCCCGGGGACTTTGCACCGCCGTCGATTGAAGGTTCGCCCTTTCCTCCGCCATCGAGTCCCGGTGTCGTAGGGGCCTGCCCCCCTTACGTTCACCCCCGGTTTGAATACACCGGCTATTCACCGGCCACTTCGGGGCCTTGCCCCGGGGACTTTGCACCGCCGTCGATTGAAGGTTCGCCCTTCTCCTCCGTCGTCGAGTCCCGGTGTCGTAGGGGCCTGCCCCCCTTACGTTCACCCCCGGTTTGAATACACCAGCTATTCACCGGCCACTTCGGGGCCCTGCCCCGGGGACTTTGCACCGCCGTGATTGAAGGTTTGCCCTTCTCCTCCGCCGTCGAGTCCCGGTGTCATAGGGGCCTGCCCCCCTTACGTTCACCCTAGGTTTGAATACACCCACTATTCACCGGCCAAGCCGCGAGCCAAACTCGTGCGAAAGCCGCAAGCACAGACTTGCGCAAACCAATTTTTTATGTAAAAGTCGCGAGCACGGACTCGTGCAAACTAATTTATATATATAAACCGCGAGCACAGACTCGTGCAAACTAGTATAAAATCCCGGGGCTCAGACCCGTGCAAACTCATCTGTAATTTTGAAAACAATCAAACTGTGCAGGTGCTAACAACCAGATTGACAAGATCATGCAGGAAAATAAGTACAACGCATGCAATAAAGGAGATACAACTACATCCGACAAACACACAAACAAACAACAAAGCTACGAAAGTTAAGCCCACAATCTTCGATGCTAACACATAGCAGCAAATTCGCCAACACGGTGAAGATAAGAGGCCTCTCGCGAGTGGAGGATAATCATTAAGTACAACAATTTCAACTAGGTCTGCCCAACAGACCACCTTGCTTCGGCGCTGCTTGGGTGCATTGCCTCGGCGCTGCTCGGGCGCATTGCCTCGGCGCTGCTTGGGTGCATTGCCTCGGCGCTGCTTGGGCGCCTTGCCTCGGCGCTGCTTGGGCGCATTGCCTCGGCGCTGCTGGGGCGCATTGTCTCGGCGCCGCTTGGGCGCATTGTCTCGGCGCTGCTTGGGCGCATTGCCTCGGCGCTGCTTGGGCGCATTGCCTCGGCGCTGCTTGGGCGCATTGCCTCGGCGCTGCTTGGGCGCATTGCCTTGGCGCTTCTTGGGCGCATTGTCTCGGCGCTGCTTGGGCGCCTTGCCTCGCCGCTGCTTGGGCGCATTGCCTCCGCGCTGCCTGGACGCATTGCCTCGCCGCTGCTTGGGCGCATTCCCTCGGCGATGCTTGGGAACCTCACCTCAGCACACCTTGAGCACCTCGCCTCAATGATGCTTCATCGCCTCGCCCCAAAGCTCCTCAGGTTTCAACGCTAAATGACAAGCTCGTCACGATCCCTAGCACAATCGCTGGGCGGCAAGCTCGCAACCGAACAAGACGAGATGTAGATTTCTCTCACAACTGGAGCCAAGTGACGACTCCCGGAAAGTTCGCAAGACGACAGACTCATGGTTGCGCAAATCGCAACAGCTTACCCTCGGCATGGTACGACGCATCGCACGGACGTGGTGATGGTCTGAATTGCCACAAAGGAAAATCAAAACCTCTGAACTCCTCCGCGGAGTAATTCGGACTCCGAAGTTTTGGGGGGCTTATGATGCGTACTCATATAAGATTCTCATTCATACAAGTCAAGGAGGTGGTTATTCCAAAGACCCACTAAGATGATAAGAGGGAAGTGGGAGAGTGGGCAAGCCCACTAACTCCGCCACCAACCGCCCGTGCAAGACCGCGTGCAATCGCCGCATTCGAACGCTACAACATCGCACAAAGCATGACCGCGTGCGGTAGCGCCCGCGACAAGCGCGACGCTACCGCCCGGCGCTACCGCGCGGTAGCGCCGAGCCTCCCTTGAGGGGTGCGGCATAACCGCAACCCTCTTGGGGTGCGGCCAGCCCGCAACCCCCCTCTTGGGGTGCGGCCTGCCCGCAACCCCCCTCTTGCGGCCCCCCTCTTGGGGTGCGGCTGGGCCGCACCGCCCTCTTGGGGTGCGGCTGGGCCGCACCGCCCTCTTGGGGTGCGGCCAGCCCGCACCCCCCTCGGGGTGCGGCCCGCCCGCACCCCACTCGGGGTGCGGCCCGCCCGCACCCCGCTCGGGGTGCGGCCAGGCCGCACCCCCCTCTCGGGGTGCGGCCAGGCCGCACCCCCCTCTCGGGGTGCGGCCAGGCCGCACCCCCCTCTCGGGGTGCGGCCAGCCCGCACCCCCCTCTCGGGGTGCGGCCAGCCCGCACCCCCTCCTTGGGGTGCGGGCTGCAGCCAGGCCGCACCCCCCTCTTAGGGTGCGGCCCGGGCACACCCCCCTTTGGGGTGCGGTCGAGCCGCTCTCCCCCATAGCAAGGTTGGGGTGAGTCCCCCCTCTTCCGGCTCGCCGCCCGCTTTTCGGACTCCGGACTCTGTTCGGAGCAGTTCCCCGTTCGTTACGCTCTCAGAGCACTTCTGAGCGCGCTCAGAGCACTTTTCACATTTCGGGCACGCTCACTTTTTATCTTTCTAGCATTCTCACATTTCCGACTCGCTCACTTTTGTCTTTTCAGTTTCTCACTTTTCAGGAACAGCTTGTCGCATTTCCTCGAAGGGCAGGATGGTCATTTACGAAAAATGGTGATCCATGTGCTTTCAACCGGAAAATATGATTCGTCCTCCCAGGTGGTTACGGTGGTTACAACGGCAAAATTATCGGGCTACCCCCGGCCAAAGCTATAAAAGGAGCCCCAGGGCTTCATTTCAAAGGACCTTGCCTTCTGGACCCAGCCTGAATGCCCAGAGAGAGCTCCTTGAAGATTTCCACAGATTTCTCCTTCGCCGCTTGAAGATCTCCTTCGTGGACTTGAAGTTTTCCGTCTTCACGAAAGCGGACAAGGCTTTCTCACTTTCGTCTCCACGAAAGCGGACAAGGCTTTCTCACTTTTGTCTCCACGAAAGCGGACAAGACTTTCTCACTTTCGTCTCCACGAAAGCGGACAAGGCTTTCTCACTTTCGTTCTCACGAAAGCGGACAAGGCATTCTCACTTTCGTTCTCTACCGTTCTCAGAAGGAAAAGACTTAGTTTTTTCCGAGAGGTGGCCTGTCACCCTCGGATCGTTCTCTCTCTCTCTCTCCTTAATATTGTAACGAGCGTCGGCCTGTCGCGCTCGACTTCTAAATCTCTAATTGTAACCCCCCCAGAAGATAGTGGAAGTTTGGTCGGCACAGCTCCGGCCACGTGGTTTTTTATCCTTTCCGGGTTTTCCACGCTAAAAAACCCAGGTGTAATCAACGAATCTCAAATTGACTGTTTACGCGCTTGGTTCGCTCTCGAGCTAAGGTGGTTCAAGTAAACCGGTCTACCAAGAGCCCTAAGCGACCCACAACAAGTGTAATTGCTAGAATGAACATTGTATTTTTTTTTTCTTAAAATAGATTATAATATATGTAATTAAGTCATTAGATTAAAACAATAAGGCAATATTTGACAATTTTGAATATTTCAACAAAATCAAGTTTTCTCCTTTAATATTGTAAAGATATAGTCAATGAATTTAAGCAATGATGGAGATTTCTCTAAGAATGAATATGTCATCAGTGATAATAGTGTATTATATATTCATTTTGAGGGCGAGAAAGAATTGTTTGATGATGTTCTTATGAAGAACTTAGATAACAATGAAAAGAAAATTAACGAAGATCAATATCAGTCATGTTCACTTCAACCTCTAATTAAGTGCAAATAAAATAAAATAAAATAAAAATGTTGCGGTACATTGGTATCGCGTAACTCCACATCACAACCACATAAGCATTTTCATTAAAGGCTATACCGAAGCTCCACGAAGAACTAATTTGTATGTTTTTAGAAAACCCGAAGCGCGATTTACTCCAAATGAAAGTATAGAGAATGGATTTAAGAAGTAGCTATAATGTATGATTTCAAAAAGTAGCTGTAGTTTATGTAGAAGATACCAAAATAATTGTTATATTGAAAGTTGACTTTACTATTTATAGTAATTGAGGGATTAATGATCCTTTTTATTGAAAGTTGCCTTTACTAAAAATAAAGGTGATTGTTATCCGCACTACAGTTTTGAGATTCACTCAGGACCGATACATATTCCTGTGTGACAGTCAGAGCGCTATCCATCTGGGGAAGAACCCCACGTTTCACTCGAGAACGAAGCACATCGACACTCGGTATCATTGGATACGAGATGTTCTGGAGCAGAAGGAGCTTGATCTTCAGAAGATGCACACTGATGATAATGGGGCAGACATGCTGACCAAGACCGTGCCCAGGGGGAAGTTCGAGCACTCGTTAGAATCGTCGGGATGGCGGTTTCTTCCGCCTCGATGTGAAGGGGGAGATTTGTTGGGTGTGGTTCCCATCCGAGTCGGTAAAAACCACCGGGCATGCTAGGTGGAGCCCGTGTTTTATTTGCAAGTTTTTCAAAATCAGGAATTCTGTGAAAAATTGTTTCAGCAAAATATGTTGCAACCTCTCAAAAGGCAGGTTGCAACCTTTTTACTGCTGTCTTTTTTGATGTGGAGTTTAATAGGATTTTTCTTTGGACCGGTTCAAGCTGAACCGGACTGCATTTGTTTTGGGCGTGAACAGTTGCCCGATATAGCAGGTATCGTGAGAAATTAGGGTACAACACTATTCATCCTCTTCTCTCTTCGTGAGTGCCGCCTGGTAACCTCTCTCCCTCTCTCATTTTTCTGAAAACTGCAGCAGCCCCATCTCCTCTCCCTCTCTCTCGAGTATTCTGCTGCCTGGAGTTTAGGAGGAGCGCCGGTGCCGTTGTTTTGGAGGAGCGCCATCGCCGTTGTTTGGAGAGGAGTGTCGCTGCCGCTTGGATCCAGGCCGCCTGTAAGACCCCAATTTTTTTTTTTTGCAAAAACCACCGGGTCTTAGGCCCAGAACCGCCGTTTTGCGGTGACACCCTCGCTCGGGAAGGTCGCCACTACAAAACGCCGATCCTGCCAGCCAACTCGATCCCAAAGAAAAGTAGAGTTTGAGAGACTAAACAGGTCAAGTTCACATCACATATAATTTAAACCATCAAGAGATGTCCACATACATAACTGAAACAAAAAGATAAGATAACAAGGGCTCCTGCCCGATACATAAAAGCCTCACTACATAAGTTCACTCGCGGAAGCAAATTAACTATAACTAACACTCACGGATCCTGTCATCGGTGCTCCTGTGCTAGACTGCCCTGCCTCCACCTGAATCGGCCTCTGGTGCTGCCCCGTCGCCGCGGTCTCCTAAAATGATAAGGTCCACCGACCGTTAGTCAAAAAGACTAAGCCAATCCCCCACCTCTCTCCCAGTGACTCCTAGGCACCGAGCGGGAGGACGAAGCGGAGGTAAACAAAGGGGTAAGCAAATGCAGGTGACAGGGAAACTAGTTACGGAAAGATCCACCACTACACAAGTGTGTATATATAATAAATGAAGCTGTAAATAAAAGCATGGTAAAAGTACATAAAGAGCAGTAAGCAGTATGTATAATGACAAGTTAGGTATAATAAAAGTAACCATTGATTTATAGGAATGCCCACACAAACATATAGACCAAGGGGTCGTTTAGCAGGGCCTACCGTATAAGAAGTCCCATAACCGACTTATACGTTAGGGGTAGGTTGAAATGCAATGTTTTATGCTATGACATGCAAGGTATGCTGTTATGTTATGTTCATACAAGTGCAACTCACTCACTATGACTCTATGCACATATACCTTTAGTTCCCCCTTTTTGGAGCGTGCAAGACTCCCAGGATACTCCCGTAGTGGCAAACGGAAGCGGTGGGTTGGGCCTCGCCCACCTCTAGGTTGGTATATGCACTACCTAACCTAGACCTATCGTACGCCTCAACGCAAACCCGCGGAGCGCCTGCGTACTCTTACTGACTGGACCGCCAGACTTTTATGGCTAAGTGTAAATACCACACTTGCCGAGCCCAAGTATCAACGTCGGTGCAACGATCGCCAACACGAAGGACCCACCACCTTATGCACATGCAACATGTTTTCCAACAATCTCCGAGCCACAAGCTCCCCGGGCTAACCCGCCCGTCACCAACAAACAACTCAGAATCACAAGCTCACGGGACTAAACTGACTAGACTCTCATACCACGGGGTGTGGGTGAGTGTGCTATTAGCTAACCTTGCACAATGACTTACTCATATACATTAAGGTTAGTCTTGGACTCCCCGAGGGTTACCCTGTAAGGGGCTCACTACAGTGATAAGAGTTATACTGGGAAGACTCCCCAAGACTCCTTTACCAAGACACCTGATGTTCTTGTAAGACCCCATTTTTTTTTTGCAAAAACCACCGGGTCTTAGGCCCAGAACCGCCATTTTGCGGTGACACCCTCGCTCGGGAAGGTCGCCACTACAAAACGCCGATCCTGCCGGCCAACTCGATCCCAAAGAAAAGTAGAGTTTGAGAGACTAAACAGGTCAAGTTCACATCACATATAATTTAAACCATCAAGAGATGTCCACATACATAACTGAAACAAAAAGATAAGATAACAAGGGCTCCTGCCCGATACATAAAAGCCTCACTACATAAGTTCACTCGCGGAAGCAAATTAACTATAACTAACACTCACGGATCCTGTCATCGGTGCTCCTGTGCTAGACTGCCCTGCCTCCACCTGAATCGGCCTCTGGTGCTGCCCCGTCACCGCGGTCTCCTAAAATGATAAGGTCCACCGACCGTTAGTCAAAAAGACTAAGCCAATCCCCCACCTATCTCCCAGTGACTCCTAGGCACCGAGCGGGAGGACGAAGCGGAGGTAAACAAAGGGGTAAGCAAATGCAGGTGACAGAGAAACTAGTTACGGAAAGATCCACCACTACACAAGTGTGTATATATAATAAATGAAGCTGTAAATAAAAGCATGGTAAAAGTACATAAAGAGCAGTAAGCAGTATGTATAATGGCAAGTAAGGTATAATAAAAGTAACCATTGATTTATAGAAATGCCCACACAAATCTATAGACCAAGGGGTCGTTTAGCAGGGCCTACCGTATAAGAAGTCCCATAACCGACTTATACGTTAGGGGTAGGTTGAAATGCAATGTTGTATGCTATGACATGCAAGGTATGCTGTTATGTTATGTTCATACAAGTGCAACTCACTCACTACGACTCTATGCGCATATACCTTTAGTTCCCCCTTTTTGGAGCGTGCAAGACTCCCAGGATACTCCCGTAGTGGCAAACGGAAGCGGTGGGTTGGGCCTCGCCCACCTCTAGGTTGGTATATGCACTACCTAACCTAGACCTATCGTACGCCTCAACGCAAACCCGCGGAGCGCCTGCGTACTCTTACTGACTGGACCGCCAGACTTTTATGGCTAAGTGTAAATACCACACTTGCCGAGCCCAAGTATCAACGTCGGTGCAACGATCGCCAACACGAAGGACCCACCACCTTATGCACATGCAACATGTTTTCCAACAATCTCCGAGCCACAAGCTCCCCGGGCTAACCCGCCCGTCACCAACAAACAACTCAGAATCACAAGCTCACCGGACTAAACCGACTAGACTCCCATACCACGGGGTGTGGTTGAGTGTGCTATTAGCTAACCTTGCACAATGACTTACTCCTATACATTAAGGTTAGTCTTGGACTCCCCGAGGGTTACCCTGTAAGGGGCTCACTACGGTGATAAGAGTTATACTGGGAAGACTCCCCAAGACTCCTTTCCCAAGACACCTGATGTTACTAGTTACTACCCACAAGAGAACTCTTTTAATACTTCTACTTGGTTTTACTCCTAAGTGCTTTATGACACTAAAGGGAAAAGAAGATCTTACGTCAATCCCCATGACGACCTTACCCTCGACCCACCAAGCACACTTTCCTCACATACACTTCCTTGGGAGGACTCACTACTAACTAAACAGCCCATGAACACCACCTGCACCCCATCTCCACCTAGTATGCCACTAAATTCCTAAGTTTCACAGTTTTACTATACGCAGTCCAAACCGACTACATGAAGCTTACAACTAGTGATACTCTAAATATTCATCCAACTGACCCAAGCTATTTATTAGAGGTCTAGCATGATACTTTAAGGCAAATTCCAGAGAATCATAGTTTTCTCAATATTATTAATATTTAAAACAATTTTTCCAAAATGCAACTTCCTAAGGTTTGAACTACAAGTGTACATTTTGGACTTCCAATGCCTACCAAAATTTTTACATAAATCAAGGATACCAAGTAATCAGTAACTATGAAATTTTAGGAAATTCCAGCAAGGTTTACTATTTTGAAAAATTCCAAAACCCATTTATTTCCAATCATTTCCAAAGGGGGTACCCTCATATGAACTTCAAACCTCATGCAAATTTATACAAAGGTGATTCATACTAAAATATTCAGCCCTACAAAATTTGACCATGTTCCATAGAGGTTACAATTGTAATTTCCACCAAAGATATATTTGCAATTAATTCCAAATTGAACTAGAGGTACCAAAAATATTAATCCACAAATTATGACAAAAATACTGTGGGTTCATAATTGTATGAAATGTCATCCAGCAAAGTTTCATGCAACTACATAAAACTAACACCCTAAAATTGTTCATCCCAAAAATTGTCAACAATATGAATAATTACAATTTGGACCTCCAAAAGTTTTCCAATGGTTCTAATATAATCTCTAGGGATTAATAACATCAAAACTAAGTTGGTGACAGAAGATGGTTAATCACTAAGTACTAATTATTCCTAAAACCCAAAAACCTAAATATTTACAAATCTACCCAAGGATTTATTCCCTAGGGTTGGCAACTCCAAACCCCACCAATTTCTCACAGTAGTACACTCTGGTCACCATGACCACCTCCCCAAAATTTCAAGTCAAACCATTAAGGTTTGACCCCTCTTCCTTCATTGGCCTCTAACTGCACCCCTTTAGGGTTTAACCTAGGGTTATGGTCAATACTTCTCCAAATCCACCCAAACTTCTTGTGAGGGTATTATAACACTCAAGGAACTCAGAGGAGCCCATTACACACCTCTCCAAGGACAAACACTCCTATGTCCTTCACAAGCCCTAAAGAGCACCCTAAGGTTAACCACTAGGGTTTAAGGGCACACCAAGCCCAACTCTCCCAAGATGGGCTCCTTGGGGTGTCCCATACACCCCAAGTCAGTGACCTATGCCACATCTTCAATCAGTGGGAGGAAGCCCCTCCACACTCCAAAATTAGCCTCAGGCCACTTTTACCCCAAATTAACCCTTAAGCAAACAAAAGTCCAAGGAGAATTCTCTACCTTATCCAAGTCCAATCTACCCAACACTTTGGCCAGAGGATTGTGAATGGTCACCCAAGGTCCTACCAATATTTGGTGAGGATTGGGGTTCTTTGGGATGCCTAAATCGGGTGCAAATAGCAATTAGCCCCTTTGCAAATTACTAGGGTAAACCACCTCCAATGGCCACCAAATTTGAACCAAGGGTTGGCATGGGTGAGGGTGATGTGCACCCCAAATTTGAAGCCAATTGGCTTTGTGGAAGAGTGGGGGCACTCACCCAAAGTTTTTCCCTAACCTAGGGAGCCTAAGATTGACTTGGTGAATTGTCCTACCAAATCAACTCCAAAAATTATGAGATTTTAACCAGAGGCCCTACATGCTCTCTAGGACCACACATCCAAGTTTGGAAAGGTTTTGAGGTGTTTAAGGCACCTAATTAAATCACACGTGGATTATTGAATTTTTCCAAAAACTATAGAAAAATATTCTCCAAAAATTCTGATTTTTGGATATGTGTTAGATGTATATAAGAGTAGCCTACACTCCAAATTTCAAGTCATTTGGAGTTCTTGATTGGTGTGGGCATCCAAAACAAACTATGGTTAGCCCTATGGACAGACCTCACCAAAATGAGTGTTGTGCCCTAACCAGGGCTCCAAATCGAGTGAACTCAATTTTGGATTAAACTAGACATCAGGGGCTCCAACTTTGATGTTGGACAATTTTTCCCTAGAAGCCTCTAAGTATTTTTAATATTTAAATCAAAATGCTGCCAGAAATGTGACAAAATACACTTAACTAAATTAAAATCATTAAAATGGGTCTGCGAATATCAGATGGCGGCCGATCGGACGGCTCACAGCCATCGTCCCCGATCATCCAACGGCCTGCGATGGCCCGTCCTGGGTGACTTTGCGGGGCGATTTCCCGGCCACCCTCGCATCTCCCCGGCCGGCAAGTGCCACCACCACCTCCGTTGAGGTGGTGGCCGGCGATAGGAGGTCGTTTGCCGACCGGTGGTGGCCGGAGTAGGGGTTTCGGGGAGGAGGAAAATGCTCGAAAACGAGCACCTTTGGGTGCACGATTTGAGCCCGTTTGAACTCGAATCAAGCCCCAGCTGGATTAGGATCTAAGCACCGAGAGAGAGAGAAGGAGGATCGGACCTGAATTGGGGCTTGCCACCTTGTTGTCCTCGTGTATACCATGGGAGCTCGGGGAGGTTGAGGTGACATGCCGATTCAAGCCTACAGAGCGCAATCTCCTCTGAAAACTTGGGGGTTTATCTCCTCTCCGGCTTCTGAAGGTGATAGGGGGGGGGGGGGGGGGGGTCGATTGGAGGTGGTGGTGGCTTTAACCCCCAATGTCATTAATGGCCTCTTCGAATTCCTCTCACAACCGACCCAATGCATCCCCCCTGTCTTAATTCCGCCTGGAAACTGCTGGGAACTCCTCAGAATCGGCAGAGGAGATGAAAGGGAGTGTTAATGAGGGAGGCCAAGAGGTGTAACTCCTTAATGGCCATGAATGACCTCTTTTTCTCTTCCCAAAATTGGGGAAACCCCCATTTTCTCTCTCCTACTCACCATGGCCGAATTTCTACTCCCCTCTGTGTTTAATGCTATTCTACTAGGCTGGTTGACCACCCAATTGAGTTAGCCCAAAGGGATTGGGCTAGGTTTAATAGATTTGACCTAAATTGGGCAAGTTTGACTTTTGGTCAAATTGACCAATTGGGTGACCCTAGGATGGGGCTTTTGGGTCCATTGGGTTCCAAATTAGGTTTAGAAACTATTGGTGGGGTCAATTTGGTCATATGAGCCTTAGTTGACCCAATTTAAGCTGATTTGACCAAAACAGGCTAAATTGACTTTGGTCAAATTGAGCCCTAGGGTTGACCCAGTCATGGGGCTTTTTGGTCCACTGGGTCCCCTATGACATGATAACACTATGGGTAAGGTCAATTTAATATGGTGATGGTCAATTAGGGCACTTTGTGAAGAATTGCCATTTTGACCTTAAAAGGGCATTTTGGTCAATTTGCACCCCTGGGGGTCCCATGATGGGGATTTTAGGTCTACTAGGTCTCTTATGGTATTCTAGGCCTAGATGCATGATCAATTTGACATGGTGAAGGTTAATTGGCTCTAAATAGGCTACTTTGACCAATTTGGGGTTTATGTTGACTTTGGTCAATTTGGCCTCTTTGGTTGACCCCAATGGGCCTTTGGTGCCCTAAGGGGACCCCTAAAGGGTTAGGGATACTATGGTGTGGTCAAATGGTCAAGTTGAGGCCCTAAAGTCCCACCCTAAGCTTGGTAATTGGAAATTGCTATTTGCAGTCCAAGGTGGTTTTCTCTTTCTTACCTAAGCTCACAAGATCAAAAGGCTCTTCTTATGGTTTTGTCATGACCTAGTCATGACAAAACCAACTTAGGGGTCTAGCAGTTTGGGGGATGTTACACCGCCGTTGCCGCCTGGGATCTTGCCGCCGTTTGTTGGAGAGCGCCGCCGCCGTCGTTTGTGAAGGAGCTTCCTTTGGACTGTCCAGATTTGGTGCCGGCCGGACTTGTTGCGGCATTTGTTCGCGGCTTGGAGGTTGAAGACGAAGTAAAAGGGGCTACGCATAGCCGGTCTTCTTCGTGGCTTTTGGAGAACGTCATCTTCGACGTTGGGACGGATTGTTCAATCCGTCCGGGTAACGACTCCGTCATCTATTTTATTTTTCTTCTTGCAAAATGTGATTTGTGTGAATTATTGGAGAAGAAGTTTGTGGTGTAGATCCGGTTTGTGGTTGTGTAGATCCTTTGTGGATCGTGTTTGTGGTGGAGGAGTGGAGATCCTTTGTGCATAGGTGGAGGGAAAGCCTATAATCGTGCGTGTGATTTATCACACCTTTTTAGTGGAGGCTTTCCGGGTTGGACTCCGATCGTCCCGTGGTTTTTCACCCAATTGGGTTTTCCACGTTAAAATTTCATGTGTGTTTTTATTATTTCCGCATTGCTATTTCTTTTGTATATTTGCATACCGCTGAACGCGGTCGCACAGGTGCTTACTCGAATTGCAACAGGTGCTCTGGTCGGGTTTGTTTGCTCGCATTCCCAACAAGTGGTATCAGAGGGAGGTTCAGTGACAGAGCCGTTTCAGTGACAGAGCAGGTACCGGGCTGACCTTTTGGGTTTTTCAGGACGAGTCGATTGTGATCTCGGTGTACAACCCGTATTCGCCGAGTGGGTCCCTCAAGATCACTGGCGAGATCCAGGTCAGCCAGACCATTCGCCCAGGCTGAGACAGGTGGAAAGACCCCCGGGTAAATAGGGGCGAGCCATGGGCAGGAAGGAGAAATCGGCGAGTGGCACCCTTGCGGACCACTCGCCCAGAGGTGTGGGCATTCGCCTAGTCAAGCGAGAGTTCGGCGAGTGGTGCCCTCATGGACCACTCGTCCCCAAGGGCTTTAAGGAGGAAATGACCATGATGCCCCTTATGGGCTGCAAATAGCCCTTCAGAACAGCGGAGTTGGGTTATTAGCAGACCAATCTGGGGTGCGGTTAGTAAAATTAAAAGGCGGACTCATGCTATTTGCAGACCAGCCTAGAAAAATCTATAAATAGACCCTTAAGAGCACCTTGGAGGAGATCTGATTCTTTGAGAGTCCTCTCCTCTAGGCTAGTCTTGGTTGGCTGCTAGTGCCCTCCAAGGTGCCCGACTGAGCTTTGGTTTGGGAGGGGAAGCTCTCTAAGATCTTCCGGGTGTGTGGCGGGACCTCCTCGCTGCAGCCTTGGGTCTATTCCAATTTTCTCATCCACCAGTAAGAGAATTTAGTGAGGGAGAAGTAAGCGTCGGCTACACCCCCCAGTGGGTCCGAACTCAGGAGACCGGTTGCCGGTTTTAACATTTTTGGTGCGGTGAGCGTGGACCGTAGACGGTGAAGGAAAATCTCAAGCTAGGTTGGATGACAGGAGATGGGGAAAATGGTTCTGACTCGGGCCACTCGCAGCCACCAGCGACAGGGGAGTGGCTGGAGATGTTCGAAAAATTCAAGCGAGAAGTCCTGTAGACGGTTCTCGCAGGGAGAGGCGAGTGCCAGACGCCGGCAGTCCCCGTGGTTCCGCCCCAGCAGATCGGCGAGAATGCTCCGGGGCAGCGACTTGGGAAGGAAGTGCCAGCAGAAGGAAGCACGCGAGATCTCCCCGGGCGGCAGTTGTTCAGCTGCCCGGCGAGTGCGGAGGTCTGCGAGTTGGCTCCGCGCGAGAGGACCACTCGCCGAGCAGGGGAAGGGAGCCCTTTTTGCGAGATGATTCTCTCGGCCCCAGTGTCGGAGGGGTTTCGAGGGCCGGAGATGTCCTATTACACCGGCAAGGACGACCCAGTCGTGCACCTGCAATGGTTTGAGGACATGGTTTCAATTCTGCCCATGTCGGATGCCTTTCAGTGCCGACTCTTCGCGACCACTTTGAAGGAGAAAGCTAGGGACTGGTTCCACCAGCTCCCCGTAGGTTCCATCTACGCGTTCGACGATCTGAACCGGAGCTTCCGGCTGCGCTTCTCAACATCAAAGAAGAGAAAGAAGGATGCGGAGGCTCTCATCTAGCTGGCAGGTCCGAAGGCTCACTCGGTGGCAGGTTCTAAGCTATTGGGAAGATGACCCCGAGCAGACCCGCTGTCCAGGCTCTCATCTAGTTGGCAGGTCTGAAGGCTCACTCGGTGGCAGGTTCTAAGCTGTTGGGAAGATGGCCCCGAGCAGACCCGCTGACCAGGCTCTCATCTAGCTGGCAGGTCCGAAGGCTCACTCGGTGGCAGGTTCTAAGTTGTTGGGAAGATGGCCCCGAGCAGACCCGCTGTCCAGGCTCTCATCTAGCTGGCAGGTATGAAGGCTCACTCGGTGGCAGGTTCTAAGTTGTTGGGAAGATGGCCCCGAGCAGACCCGCTGTCCAGGCTCTCATCTAGCTGGCAGGTCCGAAGGCTCACTCGGTGACAGGTTCTAAGCTGTTGGGAAGATGGCCCCGAGCAGAACCGCTGTCCAGGCTCTCATCTAGCTGGCAGGTCCGAAGGCTCACTCGGTGGCAGGTTCTAAGCTGTTGGGAAGATGGACCCGAGCAGACCCGCTGTCCAGGCTCTCATCTAGCTGGCAGGTCCGAAGGCTCACTCGGTGGCAGGTTCTAAGCTGTTGGGAAGATGGCCCCGAGCAGACCTGCTGACCAGGCTCTCATCTAGCTGGCAGGTCCGAAGGCTCACTCGGTGGCAGGTTCTAAGCTGTTGGGAAGATGGCCCCGAGCAGACCCGCTGACCAGGCTCTCATCTAGCTGGCAGGTCCGAAGGCTCACTCGGTGGCAGGTTCTAAGTTGTTGGGAAGATGGACCCGAGCAGACCCGCTGTCCAGGCTCTCATCTAGCTGGCAGGTCTGAAGGCTCACTTGGTGGCAGGTTCTAAGTTGTTGGGAAGATGGCCCCGAGCAGACCCGTTGTCCAGGCTCTCATCTAGCTGGCAGGTCCGAAGGCTCACTCGGTGGCAGGTTCTAAGATGTTGGGAAGATGGCCCCGAGCAGACCCGCTGTCCAGGCTCTCATCTAGCTGGCAGGTCCGAAGGCTCACTCGGTGGCAGGTTCTAAGCTGTTGGGAAGATGGCCCCGAGCAGACCCGCTGTCCAGGCTCTCATCTAGCTGGCAGGTCCGAAGGCTCACTCGGTGGCAGGTTCTAAGCTGTTGGGAAGATGGCCCAGAGCAGACCCGCTGTCCAGGCTCTCATCTAGCTGACAGGTCCGAAGGCTCACTCGGTGGCAGGTTCTAAGCTGTTGGGAAGATGGCCCCGAGCAGACCCGCTGTCCAGGCTCTCATCTAGCTGGCAGGTCCGAAGGCTCACTCGGTGGCAGGTTCTAAGCTGTTGGGAAGATGGCCCCGAGCAGACCCGCTGACCAGGCTCTCATCTAGCTGGCAGGTCCGAAGGCTCACTCGGTGGCAGGTTCTAAGTTGTTGGGAAGATGGCCCCGAGCAGACCCGCTGTCCAGGCTCTCATCTAGCTGGCAGGTCCGTAGGCTCACTCGGTGGCAGGTTCTAAGTTGTTGGGAAGATGGCCCCGAGAAGACCCGCTGTCCAGGCTCTCATCTAGCTGGCAGGTCCGAAGGCTCACTCGGTGGCAGGTTCTAAGCTGTTGGGAAGATGGCCCCGAGCAGACCCGCTGTCCAGGCTCTCATCTAGCTGGCAGGTCCGAAGGCTCACTCGGTGGCTAGTCCTAGATTCTCAAAGGTCGACCTCGGGAGCACTCGCGAGGACTGCACACCAGTGAGGTTGTCTCTCCTCTCTCCCTTATAACCTATCCATGCGAGACCCCTGACCTAGGCGAATGGTCAGAGGAGGCGAGTGGACCGAGTAGCGGAATATCGGAAAGAGCAGGGCATCCTAGGTCACCTTCGAGCGTCTGGCGAGTGGCCAAGACAATTACACTACGACCTAGCGTCCTGACGAGCCTAGCGAAATGCGGTAGCGAATGAGGAAAATTAAGATAGCACAAAAAATTGTAATCAATATATATGCCAAGGGGACTCTCCCCAGCTCATGATTACATCCAAAATGAAAAACAAAAGGAGAGCGGAGAATAACAAGGACCCATCTCATGGGTCAGCAGGCTTCTCGCCAAGAGATCCGTCGCTCTCTCCCGAGTCCAGGAGGAGGGCGTCTTCTCGCGGCTCGCCGTCCTCGTCTTCCGGGAAGGGAATCGGGATGTAGAGCTCAGGGACGACCTGTCGGGGGAGAGGCATTCAGCCTCCTCCTTCAGGTACCCAGCCTGCCGCACCACCTGCAGCGCGTGCTTCACGGCGCTTTGAGCATTCTCCTGCATCATCTGCTCTAGCTCATGGTGAGGGTAAAAGTGCCCCTACTCCCTGAGGCGAGTGCCAAAGCACCGACTTCTCGCGACTGTTGGGCCTCGGCTTTAGCCAGCCGGACTTCCTCCTCAAGGTTGACCACCCGCGCGCGAAGCATCTCGGCGATCGTAGTGTCCTGAAAAAACAAAAGGTGGTGAGAAGAAAGTGCGGCAATCAACAACGGTCATTCGCGAGGGAGGGGGGAGGATATACCTCTCTGACAGGGCGGCTGGCGAGAAGGGCTTCCGCAGCTTGCAGCTTCACCTTGAGTTCACGCGCCTCGCCAGAAACAAGAGCCCTGGTCTCCTCAACCTCGGCCAGGCTCCGCGACAGATTAATGCTCCGGCGCGAAGACATATGCACGAGTTCCAGCGCCCGCAGCATGGCCCTGGCGGTCTCATGGGCGAGAACATTCGTCTTCTCGGCATCGAAGACCTCGGCGTCTTCCCGACCATAGAGGGCATACGCAATGGCATAAGCCTCACCACTGGCGAGGTCACTCTCTATCCATGATGGATGGAGGGTGAAGAGCGAGACCCTATTCGAGTTCCTGTCCCACTTCACCAAAGGAGCCCCTGAGGGGTCCACATACTTCTCGCCCTGGGGGAAGTTCCGGTGGTCCCTGGGCAATGGCGGCGGCGGCAACGACGGCACCGCATGGAGAACATTCCCGTCCGACGCACCCGTTCCCGGGGTCTAGGCCGGAGCTTTCTCCCCTGGGGTCTCATCCAAAACCCCCTTCCCTTTGGCGGAAGGAGGACATCTCGGCTTCTTGGAGGAAGAGGAAGGAGGCACCCCTGTTTTTCGTTTCCGACTGCTAGACTTGGAGGAGGAGGGTTCCTCCCGATAGGCATCCGCGACGGCTTAAGCAAAAGATACGGAAACCCCAGAGGGTCGCGACGGGTGAAGAGGGAGGTCTCACACGCCTATTTGTGATCACGAAAGGCTCAGCGAATGGTATGAAATTGACAAAGCCAAGCGAATGGTGAAGGTTTAGAGAACTTACCCTCACCCTGCGGAATGGGCGGGAGCGAGTTGACGTTTCGCCGGAGGTAGACGAGGTCCATCCCGTGCTCCAGGATGTACTGGTGCAGTTTGGCCTCGTGCCCCCCTAGAGTCGGGGGCCGGAAGGTTGATTCCTCCTCCTGCACCGGGGCGAGAAGGGTGTTTTCGAAGCTCCCGCTGACAAAAATGAAGCGGCGAACCCAGTCATGGTTCTTGTTCGGGAGACCATGGTGTTTGAGTGGGCTCTGACCCGAGAAAAAGGAGATGCCATGTGAACAGCGGAAGGTATACAGCTTACGGAAGACGGGTAGCGAAAACTCTATCCCCTCTTCTCGCAGGAAGCACGCGTACCCGACCAGCATAGCGATGGAGTTGGGGTTGAGCTGGCCGGGCATGACCCCGTAGTACCGGAAAGTCTGGCGGAGTTCCGGCCAGATGGGGAGACGAAACCCCACCTCGAAGTGCTCCAGCGGGATCGCGAGAGCACACGGCGAGATGGAGTTTAGGCGATCCTCCGGCCCGGGCTTTCGCGCTTCAAATCCCATCGGGACGTAGTCCGCAACGGCGGTTAAGTAGGCTTCCTCGGAGAGGTCGCAGGAATCGAAGACATGGTTGACAAACGCGCTGACACACTTCGCCCTGCCTTCGGTCTCGACACCCATTTCGCGAATGCTGAGGAGGCAGGAGTTGAGAAGAAGAGAGAAGCGCGAGTGATGGCGCAAGGAGAGAGAGAGAACGAATGGCAGGGTAATCAATATGGTAGCTGGACCGCCCCATTTATAGAAAAACTAGGAGACGCTTGGGCTTTCGAGGCAACGAGTGTGTGGATAGCAATCGCGCCTCCCCGACGCCTCAAAACACGGGCCGGTCCCTCTCACCCATTAATGACGAACGCCCTGCGCCTACTCGCTCGACGGCTACGCGAAAGGTTTAGAAAAACATTCGACAGTAAAATATCATTTGGCGTACTCAAGCAAGCTGCCAGAAATATAAGCAAAGAAATAAAAGCATTCGCAAGGCACAGAGCATAAATTATTACAGATATAAATAAGTCCAATGTCCCCAGCACCATAAACGAAAAAAGTAATAAAGGGGGCGAATGATGACTGGGCTAGTGCTCCTCCCAGTACCACCGACCCTGCCCTCGCGGCCCAGCCTCCGTGGGCATTCGCGGACGATAGTACGCGAGCATGGTGGTGATCTCATGAGAGGCCAGCTGGAGCTGGTCCCGGGCTCGCGCAGCATACCTCCCGGGAGACAGCTCGCCACCTTCGCCTCCCAGGCGCTCCACCGCTGCAAGGAGGCGCGAGTAGTCCTTCCGAAGGGCCTTCAGCTCGCGCGTGACTTCAATCCGCACACCATCCACCTGGCTGACGATGTCCCGCTGCATACAAATAAGCTTCCCCAAGACCTCCGTCATTCGCTCCTTCAGGGTCGCGTGGTCTGAGGGGTCGCCGAGGAAGTCAGAGAGGTCCCCAGGAGAAGGGAGAGGCGAGGGCATCCCGTCTTCCCCCTCGTGGTAGGACCCAAAGGGAGAGGCTTCCCGATAGCCTGCGAGATCACAGGCTGGTCAGTCGCGTTAAATCAAAACGGATGCGCTACATGCGGATGAGGTCACTAACCTAGTATGGGTTCCCCATGACCTGGAGGACGTGACGAATGGGAGTGCGCTTTAAACAATCCAACAACGGGAGTTAGGACTTTTCCTTTCCCGGGGCGGAAGGGCTTTGAGGAAGGAGCTGGAACATTCGCGTGATCATCTGCACGGTCCTGCTGACCGGGTCCCCTTTCAGGGGAGACCCTCTGCTCATTCGCAGGCACGGAGGGGTTCTGTTGAGCAGGGGATCTCGGAGGAACGGTGTCCCGCGGCGGAAGGTCAGGGTTGAGGACTACAAAAAACAGCGGTCAGTAATGCGCAGTGTGCAGGGCGAGAATTCATAACTCACCAGATTGCCGTGGGGTCTCGCCCGAAGGAGGTGGAGGAGCAAGATGCAGATCTGGAGGAGGCCTCGCATCCGCGAGAGGCGGCACCACGACACTATTCAAGGCGGCCCCGTGGCCACCCTCAGGTGCCGAAGTCCCCTGCGAGTGGTCAGAACGGTCGCGAGATAAGGGGGATAGGAACTATAAGAAAGGCAGGAGGAGTCCTCATACCTGCGTTCCGAGGTCCGGAGGAGTGCTCGCCGGAGACTTCGAGGCAGTCTCGCCTCCCTGACGATTCAGCCGAATCGCCTTGGCTCGACGCGAGACGTAAGGGGCGCTCGGGTCCCGCTTGGACGTAAGCCAGGGAGCAAACCTGGCAGCCTTGCGGGCGGTTGTACTTTGGGCCGCAGCCAGGCGTTCAATAATTTCCTGCGAAAGGGGTCTCGAGGAAGGCTTGAGGGAAGACATTGGAACTAGCGAAAGGTCAAGGGAGAGAAAGAGCTCCGAGCCAGGGAATGAAAGCGTTCCAGGAAAATCTGACACTAAGAAGTATATATAGGGTGACGGTGGGACCCACAGAATCTTACGGGCCCAGTCAGCAAGCACTCACCGAATACCGGGTTGGACTGTTCTTTCCGAGCGTAGGAACCGCTCGCAAAGAGCGGGGATTGTGTACAACCCGTATTCGCCGAGTGGGTCCCTCATGATCACTGGCGAGATCCAGGTCAGCCAGTCCATTCGCCCAGGCTGAGACAGGTGGAAAGACCCCCGGGTAAATAGGGGCGAGCCGTGGGCAGGAAGGAGAAATCGACGAGTGGCACCCTTGCGGACCACTCGCCCAGAGGTGTGGGCATTCGCCCAGTCAAGCGAGAGTTCGGCGAGTGGTGCCCTCATGGACCACTCGTCCCCAAGTGCTTTAAGGAGGAAATGACCATGATGCCCCTTATGGGCTGCAAATAGCCCTTCAGAACAGCGGAGTTGGGTTATTAGCAGACCAATCTGGGGTGCGGTTAGTAAAATTAAAAGGCGGACTCATGCTATTTGCAGACCAGCCTAGAAAAATCTATAAATAGACCCTTAAGGGCACCTTGGAGGAGATCCGATTCTTTGAGAGTCCTCTCCTCTAGGCTAGTCTTGGTTGGCTGCTAGTGCCCTCCAAGGTGCCCGACTGAGCTTTGGTTTGGAAGGGGAAGCTCTCTAAGATCTTCCGGGTGTGTGACGGGACCTCCTCGCTGCAGCCTTGGGTCTATTCCAATTTTCTCATCCACCAGTCAGAGAGTTTAGTGAGGGAGAAGTAAGCGTCGTCTGCACACCCCAGTGGGTCCGAAGTCAGGAGACCGGTTGCCGGTTTCAACACTCGGGTGTGCAATTAGGAGTGGTAGTTTACGACCACTGGCCCGCAGGCTATCCTCTCCAGTTGCATATTTTGAGATAGTCGACTCAAAGATCAGTGGTCGGTCCGGCCAGTTAGCAGAGCAGGATGGAGTCCACATCAGGTTCAGAGCAGATGGTAAAGTTGAATGGTGCCAATTACCACCAGTGGCATCTTCTGATGGAGGATCTGATCTACGTGAAGGGCTGGCATGCTCCTATCTTTGAGGAGATGCCAGAGGACATGGATCCGGCGAAATGGAAGGTGGAGCATCGGAAGCTGTGTGGGTTCATCAGACGGTTCGTGGAGCCGAACGTCTACAACCATGTGGCTAGCATCACTGATGCAAAGACACTGTGGACGACTCTCGAGACGTTGTATGCCAAGAGCACGAGCATCAACAAGCTTTATCTGCTGAAGAAGCTTGGAGAGTTCAGGTACCGGGAGGGCTCACCTATTTTGGATCATGTCAACAAGTTCCAGGGGATTATTGATCGTCTAACTGCTATGAAGGTGACCTTTGAAGATGAGGTGAATGTGTTGTGGCTTCTCAAGTCACTTCCAGACTCGTGGGAGATGGTCAGAGTTTCTCTGATCAATTCTTCCCCCCAGGGGATTGTTTCCATGGAGATCGCCAAGAGTGGGATCTTGAATGAGGAGGTGAGACGAAAGTCTCAGGGGACTTCGAGTTCTTCTTCACGAGCCGACGTTATATTTACTGAGCCCAGGGGGAGAGGAAGGAGTAAGAGCCGAGGCAGGAAGGAGGACAGGAGTCAGAGTAGGGGCAAGTCGAAGTCACGTTATCAGAACGTGGAATGCCACTACTGCCACAAGAAGGGCCACATAAAGAAGTTTTGTTATTCATTGAAGAACGATCAGAAGAAGAAGGGGATTCCCACTGAGGGCAAGGATGAGGGTCATACGGCAGCTACTGTTTCTACTGAGGAGGACGACGTCATCATTGTTGGCGACGACGTCACTGCTGCACTTGCGTGTGACAACCGGTGCTGGATCGTTGATTCTGGAGCTTCTGCACATGTCTCCCACAATAGGGAGTTATTTGCCACCTACACCACTCATGACTGTGGGGTGTTGAGGATGGGCAATGGGGATACGTCCAAGGTGCTTGGGCGTGGAGACATGCATTTGAAGACGAGCACTGGAGCTCTACTTATTCTGAGGGATGTTAGACACGTGCCAGATATTCGCTTCAATTTGATATCAGTTGGCATACTTGGAGACGAAGGACACCTGAGTGTCTTTGGAGGATATTTCTGGAAGTTGATCAGGGGATCACTTGTGCTGGCCAGGGGGTACAGAGATACTGGCTTGTACAACATGGAGGGGAGGCCTGAAGCTGCTCAGGCCAACTCCGTCAGGGATGAGGCATCCACCTCTTTATGACACAGGAGACTGGCACACATTAGCCAGAAGGGATTGGGATGCTTGGCGAAGAAGAAGTTGATTAGTGATATGTCTGATGTTCACATGGAGAGGTGCGACCACTGTATGGCTGGGAAACAAAACAGGGTTTCATTCCACAGCCACACGTCCACCAGGAGATCGGAGCCATTGGATCTTGTTCACACTGATGTGTGAGGACCACTGAAGGTTCAGACTATAGGAGGAGCATCATACTTCGTCACTTTCATTGACGACCATTCGAGGAAGCTTTGGGTCTTTGCCATCAAGACCAAAGATCAGGTCCTCGATACCTTCAGGAGATTCCACGCTGAGGTGGAGAGACAGTCTGGGAGGAGACTGAAGTGCATCAGGTCCGACAACGGGGGAGAGTACATTGGTCCCTTTGATGAGTACTGCAGGGACCATGGCATCCGACATGAGAAGACCCCGCCGAAGACGCCACAGCTGAATGGCGTAGCTGAGAGGATGAACAGGACACTGATGGAGAGAGTTTGATGCATGCTTTCTGAGTCGAAGCTGCCAGGGATGTTCTGGGGCGAGGCTCTTCTTACTGCAGCGCATGTCATCAACCTCTCGCCGAGTTCAGCTTTGCAGGAGGATGTCCTAGATAGGGTCTGGTATGGGAAAGACCCCTCTTACAGTCACTTGCGGGTATTTGGCTGCAAAGCCTTTGTGCACATCCCCAGGGACGAGAGATCGAAGTTGGATTCGAAGACCCGACAGTGTATGTTCTTGGGGTACGGCTACAGTGGAGAGTTTGGGTACAGGTTCTTTGATCCAGTTGAGAAGAAGCTTGTACGTAGCTGTGATGCTGTTTTCTGTGAGGATCAGACTGTTGGTGATCCTGAGGGGACTGTTGAGTTGGAGGTTGACTCTCGTGCTGCTGCAGAGTCACCTATGGTTGGAGCTGATGATACTGAGGAGGCTACTGAGCCTGAGCCAGCACAGGGTACTGATACCCTTCCGGACCATGATATCACCACTGATGGTGAACCAGGAGTTGTTGAGGACATTACTGATGATGTGCCTGCACCGGCCCCTGAGCCTGTCTTGCGGAGATCAGATCGTGTCAGGCACCCGTCCGCTTGATACTCTGCTTCAGAGTTCATACTGTTGACTGATGTGGGGGAGCCTGAGAGCTATGACGAGGCTGTGGAGAGTGCTGAGAAGCGCAAGTGGATGGCTGCTATATAGGAGGAGATGCAGTCGCTGCAGAAGAACCACACGTATGACCTGGTGAGATTGCCTAAGGGCAAGAAGGCCTTGAAGAATCGGTGGATTTTCAGGGTGAAGCAGGGAGATTCCTCCACACCTCCCAGATACAAGGCCAGGCTGGTGGTGAAAGGTTTTGGACAGCGACAGGGCGTTGACTTTGATGAGATCTTCTCACCAGTGGTGAAGATGTCATCTATTCGTGTTGTTCTTGGCCTCGCTGCGAGGCTTGATTTGGAGATTGAGCAGATGGACGTCAAGACCGTCTTTCTGCATGACGATCTTGACGAGGAGCTTTACATGGAGCAGCCTGAGGGCTTTGGTGTTAGGGGAAAGGAAGGTCTGGTGTGCCACTTGCAGAAGAGTTTGTATGGCCCGAAGCAGGCCCCGCGGCAATGGTATAAGAAGTTTGATTCTTTCATGGGGGAGATAGACTACAGGAGGACCACCCTTGACCACTGCGTGTTCATCAAGCAGTACGCTCCAGAGGATTTCATTATCCTATTGTTGTACGTGGACGATATGCTGATCGTCGGGAGGAACACTGCGCGCATTGCTGAGTTGAAGCGGCAGTTGAGTTCCACCTTTGAGATGAAGGATCTGGGTGCTGCGAAGACCATTCTGGGGATGCACATTCGCAGAGACAGGGGAGCCAGATTACTTTGGTTATCACAGGAGCGGTACATCCGCAAGGTGCTGCAGAGATTTGATATGGATCAGGCGAAGAAGGTGAGCGTGCCTCTTGCAGCTCACTTCAGGCTTACCGTTGATCAGTGCCCCAGCACACCCGAGGAGATAGAGGAGATGCAGAAGGTTCCATATGCATCTGCAGTTGGGAGCCTTATGTATGCGATGGTGTGCACTCGTCTAGGCATTGCGCATGCGGTTGGGACCGTCAGTAGATTTCTCTCCAATCCTGGGAGAGAGCATTGGAGCGCAGTGAAGTGGATACTGAGATACCTGCAGGGGACGTCAGACTTGACGCTGAGATTTGGAGACAGTGAGCCAGAGCTGTTGGGCTACACTGATGCGGACATGGCTGGAGATTTGGATTCCAGGAGGTCGACATCCGGGTACTTGATTCTGTTAGCAGGGGGAGCTGTCTCGTGGGCGTCGAGACTGCAGAAGTGCGTTGCACTGTCTACCACGGAGGCAGAGTTCATTGCGGTTACTGAGGCTGGGAAGGAGTTGCTTTGGATGAAGAGGTTCATCAAAGAACTAGGATTCACTCAGGACCGATACACACTCCTGTGTGACAGTCAGAGCGCTATCCATCTGGGGAAGAACCCCACGTTTCACTCGAGGTCGAAGCACATCGACACTCGGTATCATTGGATACGAGATGTCCTGGAGCAGAAGGAGCTTGATCTTCAGAAGGTGCACACTGATGATAATGGGGCAGACATGCTGACCAAGACCGTGCCCAGGGGGAATTCGAGCACTGCATTAGAATCGTCGGGATGGCGGTTTCTTCCGCCTCGATGTGAAGGGGGAGATTTGTTGGGTGTGGTTCCCATCCGAGTCGGTAAAAACCACCGGGCATGCTAGGTGGAGCCCGTGTTTTATTTGCAAGTTTTTCAAAATCAGGAATTCTGTGAAAAATTGTTTCAGCAAAATATGTTGCAACCTCTCAAAAGGCAGGTTGCAACATTTTTACTGCTGTCTTTTTTGATGTGGAGTTTAATAGGATTTTTCTTTGGACCGGTTCAAGCTGAACCAGACTGCATTTGTTTTGGGCGTGAACAGTTGCCCGATATAGAAGGTATCGTGAGAAGTTAGGGTACAACACTATTCATCCTCTTCTCTCTTCGTGAGTGCCGCCTGGTAACCTCTCTCCCTCTCTCATTTTTCTGAAAACTGCAGCAGCCCCATCTCCTCTCCCTCTCTCTCGAGTATTCTGCTGCCTGGAGTTTAGGAGGAGCGCCGGTGCCGCTGTTTTGGAGGAGCGCCATCGCCGTTGTTTGGAGAGGAGTGCCGCTGCCGCTTGGATCCAGGCCGCCGCTGCCGCCTGGGATCTTGCCGCCGTTTGTTGGAGAGCGCCGCCGCCGCCGTTTGTGAAGGAGCTTCCTTTGGGCTGTCCAGATTTGGTGCCGACCGGACTTGTTGCGGCATTTGTTCGCGGCTTGGAGGTTGAAGACGAAGTAAAAGGGGTTACGCATAGCCGGTCTTCTTCGTGACTTTTGGAGAACGTCATCTTCGACGTTGGGACGGATTGTTCAATCCGTCCGGGTAACGACTCCGTCATCTATTTTATTTTTCTTCTTGCAAACTGTGATTTGTGTGAATTATTGGAGAAGAAGTTTGTGGTGTAGATCCGGTTTGGATCGTGGTTGTGTAGATCATTTGTGGATCGTGTTTGTGGTGGAGGAGTGGAGATCCTTTGTGGATCGGTGGAGGGAAAGCCTGTAATCGTGCGTGTGATTTATCACACCTTTTTAGTGGAGGCTTTCCGGGTTGGACTCCGATCGTCCCGTGATTTTTCACCCAATTGGGTTTTCCACGTTAAAATTTCCTGTGTGTTTTTATTATTTCCGCATTGCTATTTCTTTTGTATATTTGCATACCGCTGAATGCGGTCGCACAAGTGCTTGCTCGAATTGCAACAGGTGCTCTGATCGAATTTGTTTGCTCGCATTCCCAACAAACTGAAGTGCGAATAACAATCACCAAAATAAAACAAGCGGACACAAATTTATCCAAATAGACAGTAGCAAAGATATACTGCATATATACTATATATCAATAAAATGCCGGAGGAAACTTTATATAATAATATTACATATTTCATAAGCGGTCTACTGTGCCAGAGCACTGGTATTGTAAACTAAAAGTGCACCACCAGCAAGCAATCCAAATAGTGTCACAGCCCATATCACCAGACCAGTTTTCCCTGCATTAATTATTACCATATATGGAAACATAACATTAGGGATTTAAGATTGAACACTGCAATTTTATTTCCTCATTTTTTTCGCCTACCTCCAACGTATACATCGCCGGTTGGGGACCATTCGTCGGGAGAGTATATCGGGCTGCAAAATATTTATAAAAAATAAGTCAAATGTGGTATATGTATATATTCTGTCGGTTCGTCGTTCTTAATTTATCGGCTCGATCGGTTATTAGTTATAACCGTATCATGTTGGTTGAAAACTTGAAACAATGATAAATATTCATTTTCTATGGTTAGTTCATAGAGATTACGAAAACACTTCTTTGTTTTGTTTTTGCAGAGCGAAAATTTTGAGGATTGGTTTCAAAATTTGAAGTATAGTTAGACGATTTGGTTCGAAGGCCGCCGCATCTAGGTTTGACTAACTATTAGATAGTCTCATCCTACTATCTTTTGTTCTTAAAAAAACAACATAGAAATGAATATTTAATATTTTACTAATACAAATTCACCTAAAAACCAAGCCATGCAATTGTTTAAGAGCAATAAAAAGTTGTGAATGGTTTATATTTCAAGTGGCTTTTATTTGATTAACAAATCAAAATATTTTTCATTATATTTTTTAAAATATAAAAAGAATTTAAAATCAATCTTACTGAATTTGGATGAAAATTTGTGACATAATAAGACTCTATGGACTGTGGTCATTTGTTGCTCCAAATGAAAAGGATCCTCATCCAAGATCTTATTTGTATGCTTCAAATCCAATATCATTTGGAGTTTCCGAAGTCCATCATTATTTCACGCCCGCGCATCAGTCGACGCCGCATTTGAAGACGAATTACTGGGTTTGTATTGTACGGAATTGTTTATAAAACTTATCTTGTTATTGGATTTGGGCACAAACACAATAAATTTGAGCACATCCACTCTTGTAACCGTCTATGTTCTTCATCTAGTGAAATGATATTGTTGGCGTGTATTTGTATAAGGGTGTGCGTTTAGGAGTAGTGGTGTGCATATAACGGTGTGTAAGGGTATATATATGTATGTATTCAGATGATGAAATAACAAGAAGCCCTAATTCAACATGGTATCAGAGCCAAAGGGCGAGAGCTAGGACGGAAGACGCGATCCAGCAGCCGCTGCGAACTCGACGCAGCACGACGGCCTCTCCCCTCCCTGTCACCGGCGGTCTCGTAGTTGGCGGTCTCGTCGCAGCTAGATCCTGCGGGGTTCTCCTCTCCGTGCTATCGTCGGAGGACCGCCGTGCGGGGTTCTCCTCTCCGTGCTATCGTCGGAGGAGCTCCGTGCAATATTGGAGGGAGGATAGCGACGACGACGACTTGGAGGAGTTTCGTCAGAGGAGTTCCGTCGGCGCGCAGAAGACTAGGAGGAGTTTCGTCAGGGCGGATCGCGACATCGACGAAAGCAGGTAGCGCGCAGTGGAGGATATCGTCGAGGTCGCGCAGGGGAGGATATAGTCGAAGGCCCTTCGGATCTGCCGTTCGAAGTCAGCGCGCAGTGGAGGAATCGATGATTGTCATTAGCCGATCGATGATTGCCATTAGCCGATCGATGAATGCCATTAGCCGGATTCTGTGAATCTCTTTAGCCGAATCCTGTGAATACCTTTAGCCGAATTCTGTGAATACCTTTACCCTAAAGCCAAATTCTGCGATTACCTTTAGCCGAATGTGGTGACTGCCATTAGTCGAATTATTGTAGCGACGGAAGAATGGAGGAGGTCCTCAAGAAGTTAGATCCGGCTGAGGTGACGACCTTGTTGAAGTTGTTGGGGTCATCACCCCGACCGGTGAAGTTGGACCTTCCACCGGTTGACCTGAAGCTCGAAGGGTCAACCACCTATCCGGGTTGGTCACGCCGCGTCAGGAAGACCCTTACGACACAGAAGATTGGAGGATTCTTGACAGGGAAGTTGGAGAAGCCGGAGAACCCCGCTGCAGGAGATGAGTGGGAATCAACTCACATGACGGTGTTTATGTGGCTTCTCAGCTCGGTTGTCCCGTCGATTGCTGCCATGGTCGATGGCCTAGAGACAGTCGCTGAGGTGTGGGACAGGCTGCGATGCACATATGATGGAGTGGGGAACACTCTCAGGGTCTTCCAGGTGAAGGGCGAAGTTGATGACACGGTTCAAGGTGAGAAGACCGTACAGGAGTACGCATCAGAGTTAGAAAGGCTATGGGTGGACTATGACCACGCTTCTGGTGGTATGGGTTGAAGTGACCCACAGTGTAAGGCCTCCAAGCTAATAATAGAAGAGAGGACCATGAGGTTCCTGAAAGGGCTAAATGAACGGTTCGATCAGAGGAGAGCCTTACTTCTGTCAGGTACGAAGATCCCCACTCTGGCAGAGGCCATCTCGGCCATGATTCAGGAGGAAACCCGGTTTAAACTCCAGGCAGGGACGGGAGATTCTGCCGCCGTAAAATCTGCACTAGCGGCTACTGGCACGAATATTTCAAGACCCCGAGAGGAAACACGACAGTGCTACAACTGCGGGGAGACAGGTCATCTGTTGTATGCTTGCCCCAGACCACCAAAGGAGAGAGATTTTGGTGGTCGTGGACGTGGTCGTGGACGTGGACAGGGTCATGGTGGCAGAGGTGGCTATCGTGCCAATCTCGGCATTAGTGGATGCGATGAGAAGGCTGGTGAGAGCTACACTGAGGAGGAGAAAAATCTTCTGAGCCTAATGAGCAAGATGGAGGGCCTCAAGAGGAGGCAAGCCGGAGACATCATTGAGGGGCCATCTCATGCTATGTGTGCTCATCCTTCTGGAACGACGGAGTGGATTGTTGACTCGGGTGCATCCCGACATGTGACCGGGGACTCTGGGAAGTTCACTTCCTACTCGCGCCTTGCATCTCCGGATGGTATCCAGACAGCGGATGGGACCTTTCAGCCGGTGGTCGGTAAGGGTACGGTCGACTGCACAGGTTCGGTAAAACTGTCCAATGTCTTGCATGCTCCGTCATTTCCTGTTAGTCTTCTGTCTATCAGCTCTATTATACTCCAACTAAAATGCACTGTTTCCTTTGATATTCCCAAGGTGACCTTCCTGGAGAAAGGGACGAGGCGTATACTTGGGACTGGGACCTGGCGTGATGGCTTGTGGTACCTGGATCAGCAGGGATTGGACACTGCACTTGTATCTGCGACGGAGAAGATGAAGGAAGGGAACCTGGAGACAAGTATAGAGGAGACACTTCTGCTGCACCATCAACGTTTGGGCCACTCCTCATTTGGCTTTTTAGAACGATTATTTCATACTCTTTTTGAAAAAATATGTAAAAGTAAACTTGTGTGTGATGCTTGTGACATTGGTAAGCTCACAAGAAACTCGTATGCTAGTTCTAGTTGTAGAAGCTCTTCTGTGTTTGATGTTGTGCATTCTGATGTTTGGGGGCCGTGTGCAGTTAATTTCTCTAGCGGCTATAAATACTTTGTGACCTTTATTGATTGTGCTTCTCGTGTCACGTGGGTATATTTAATGAAAGCTAAGAGTGAGACCCCACGTGTTTCCAAAATTTTCATAAGTATGTCCAAACTCAATATGGTGCAGTACTCAAAGTACTTAGGTCGGATAATGGGACGGAATATACCAATAAGATCCTTGCAGAATACTTGTCATCTCACGGGATACTGCACCAAACCACTTGCGCGTACACTCCTGAACAGAACGGCGTCGCTGAGAGGAAGAACAGACATCTGATGGAAGTGGCAAGAAGCATGATGATACATATGAAGGTTCCCCAACACTTGTGGGGGTATGCAGTGTTAACTGCAGCACAGTTAATCAATAGAATGCCATCGAAGATTCTAGGTTGGAGATCCTCGTGTCAGGAGTTGCAAGGGCATAATGAAGGGATACTTCCACTTAAGGTTTTTGGTTGTGTCTGCTTTGTGAAGGATAATAGGACATGCGTTGGCAAACTTGATGCAAGGGCGATTAAATGTATCTTTGTGGGATATTCTGGTACTCAGAAGGGATATGTATGTTGGAGTCCAGTCGAGAAAAGGTATTTCGTGAGCATGGATGTCCACTTCCGAGAGCGCGAGCAGTACTACCCACAGAAGGAGATTTTACTTGTACCTGAAAAACCCAATCTTGGGAATGGAGGCCGAGAATGGGAGAACCTAGTGACAGATTTAGGCAAAGACAGTGAAAAACCTATTGAGGAGCAAGGGACGGATGAAGGGCAGGAGGAGGTGAGAGACGTAATACCCACAACTTCAGGGGAGCTTGTCACATATCAGAGGAGAGAAAAAAGAATTCCTGACCTCGTACCTGCACCCACAACGATAGTGTCTAGTCCCTCGTTTATGCCCATCTCAATTGTTGGAACATGGTTTTCCGCATCTCCTAGGTTTGAGAATAACAAATCCTATGTGTATTTGATCTTGTGTATTAAAGTGTGCAGGTTAACATTGTCCACATGACTCAAGGAGTACTCATGATGTCTTCCCCCAAAATTGAGGCCAAAATTCGAAAAAGCTCACTAGCGCCGGCGGTAGCGATAGCGCTCGGCGCTAGCATTGATTAGCTCGATTCCGGCGGCATTTTTAGAAGGAGCTAGCGCCCGACGTTAGCTACTAGCGCTGGCGGTAGCATGGCGCACAAGAGGCATGGAGCAATATGTTGTCACGGATTGAAGATCCTGCCGCGCAAAACGTTTCCTAATCCGGGCTAGCGCCGGCGGTAGCGCTAGAGCCGGCGGTAGCGCTTGGGCTATAAATTGGATGCTTTGGCTCCGAATTCTTCATCCTCCTCCAATCCCAAACTCCAGAGCTTCGTGCCACAGCAGAGAGAGGAAGATTCAGAGCGATACTCCCACAATTCCATAAAGCCTTAAGGAGATCCGTGGAGAAGATTTCAACACGCGTCATCATCGTGACGAAAGGCCGCATCGACTACGATCATACTCTGCGGGCCTTCGTCCACTTCTCCAAGAGATCCACATAGAGGGAGTTTTTATATTATTGTCTTTTCATTTCATATCTTTTCTGTAAACGGTAGTGAAATCGCCTCGTGTTGGCGACTAGGTCTGGGGTAGGACTTAGGGCTGAAATTCGCCTCGTGTTGGCGACTAGATCTAGGCTAGGTCTAGGGGTGCTCGAGGCCTTTCTGGGGATAGATTGGCTAGAGCGGCTTGAGGCCGTATCTGGGGAGAGATCAGCTAAAGCCAACCAGTTCGTGGGGATACGAGTCGGTATAGAAAACGAAAAAGAGTTTTTATTACTCGCCTCCGATCTCTAGCGCCATTGAGATCAAGTTTTATAAAACTTAGTTAATATCAATAAAGCTTGTCTCTCTTTTTGTTTTACTTGACTTCTTGTTTTATTATTGCAATATTCCAAAGTTTTCTAAATAAAATATAAAGTTTTTGAAAACCCTTATTCACCCCCCCCCCCCTCTAAGGGCGCCGACCGATCCAACATCAATCTCGGAAGCACCTCCGTCTGAACCACTGTCACCTCCAGGTGAGTCTATCTCTCACACATCCCCGACTACCTCTGTCAGGAGGAGCACTCGCAGCAATGCGGGTAATCCTCCTGATCGCTATGGTTGGGATCTTGCTTCTTTTGTCTCCTACAACTCTATCTCTTCTTCTCACGGAGCATTCATTGCATCCCTGGATAGTATTATTGTACCTAACAGTTGGTAGGTAGCCAAAGCCGACCACAACTGGCAAGCATCAATGAAGGAGGAGATGCGGGCTCTAGAGAAGAATAAGACGTGGGAACTAGCACAGCTCCCGACGGGGAAGAAGACTGTTGGGTGCAAGTGGGTTTTTACTGTAAAGCAGAACCCTGATGGAAAAATCGAGCGCTACAAGGCCCGATTGGTTGCAAAAGGGTACAGCCAGACGTACGACATCGATTATGATGAGACGTTCGCACCCGTTGCAAAGATGAGTACGGTTCGTACCTTAATCAGCTTGGCGGCTAATGGTGGATGGAAGATGCACCAACTGGATGTGAAAAACGCTTTTCTGCATGGTGATCTTGCTGAGGAAGTATATATGGAGGTCCCACCGGGATTTGGTACAACCATGACGAAGGGCAAAGTGTGTAGGTTGAAGAAGGCACTGTATGGACTGAAACAGTCCCCTCGTGCATGGTTCGATCGCTTTAGAAGGACCATGGTCGGGATGGGATATCAGCAAACCAACGCCGACCACACTGTGTTTTTCAGACATAGTGAGAAACATCACATCACCATACTTGCTGTGTATGTGGATGACATGATCATTACAGGGGATGAAAATGAGGAAATTATGCGTCTTAAGCGTGATTTGGGGAAGACATTTGAGGTAAAGGACTTAGGCTTGCTTAAGTATTTCCTTGGAATGGAGATCGCCTATGGGGAGAAAGGCATCGTTCTGTCTCAACGAAAGTATGCCCTGGATCTCCTCACCGAGACAGGAATGCTGGGATGTAAGCCAGCGGCAACGCCGATCGATACAAGAGAGAAGGTGAGCGCTGAAGCAGGGGAACCAGTTGACCGGGAAAGATATCAAAAACTTGTTGGGCGATTGATTTATCTGAGTCACACTCGTCCGGACATCTCCTTTGCAGTAAGCGTGGTGAGTCGTTATATGCACGATCCCAGGAAGGGTCATATGGATGTCGTGTACCGAATACTCCGGTACTTGAAGTCTGCTCCAGGAAAAGGGCTCCTCTTTAGACGGAATGGGCACGCGAAGATCGAAGGATACTGCGATTCGGATTGGGCGAGCTGCGCTGACGATAGGAGACCTACCTCAGGCTATTGTGTGTTTGTGGGAGGCAACCTGATCTCATGGAAAAGTAAAAAGCAGTCAGTTGTAGCTCGATCAACAGCGGAAGCAGAGTATAGAGCTATGGCTCTAGGGGTTGCTGAACTCCTCTGGTTGAAAGGGATGCTCATGGAGCTAAAATTGGACCAAGGAGACAGAATGAAGCTATAGTGTGACAGCCAAGCAGCAATCAGCATTGCCAACAATCCGGTTCAGCATGACAGGACCAAGCATATTGAGATTGATAGATTTTTTATAAAAGAAAAGCTGGATAGTGGCATCTTGGAGCTCAGCTATGTTACTACCAAAGATCAGGCTGCCGACTGTTTGACGAAGGGGCTCAGCTCAAATGATATGATAAGGAACTGTGACAAGATGAGCTTAGTCAATATCTTTCGCCCGCCTTGAGGAGGAGTGTTGGCGTGTATTTGTATAAGGGTGTGCGTTTAGGAGTAGTGGTGTGCATATAACGGTGTGTAAGGGTATATATATGTATGTATTCAGATGATGAAATAACAAGAAGTCCTAATTCAACAGATATGTTGTTGCCCGTGAACGTAGCCCAACCTGAGGCGAATCACATAAATCTCGTGTTTTCTGTGTTGTTTTCTTTTCTATTTTGCTCGATTCCATGACACGAGTTCCAAAGCAAATCCAGGATAGAAAAAAAACCCCAAAAAACTCACCAGTGAACCCATTCCATTTTGGGCCAAATGAAGCCTCATGTTATAGGTCTTTGAAGACATTAAGGCTCCGTTTGGCACAGTGTTTTTGTTCCGGCGAGTTTGGACAAAAACGCCAACGTCATTGAATGTATGTTTGGTATGACAAAGGTCATGACCGTCATCAAAAAAGAAAACAAAATTTGAACATAAAAGTGGATGAAACTCCTTAGGTGAGGTCGGGCGTTCGCGAACGACGGCTTATAATCACCGCGTTCGTGACCACTACCGCCGCGCCAAACAGAGCATTCCTACCTGTAGCCATCAACATTTGCTCCATACTTGTCAACAAATTGGTAAACACCCTTCCCCTGCAACAACAATTTGAAAACATTTAATAAATTAGGGTTAATTAAGACATTGCTCCTGCTGTATTAATACAAGTCAACCTTAGGCTTCCTGCCAGATGCATCAACACCATTGGGCAGGTTCATCCCTCCACCAGTTCCTGCAGCACAGTAGTAGTTTTCAGCAGCCAATGAAGCTGATGAAATTGATGATGCTCTTTGTATGCTGATGATAGACTAGCAAAATAGCATGAACCGATGATGCTTACACTTTTTTCTTCTTGTAATTGTTCGTCGTTCGTGCGCTCAAAACATCATTTTTTAGTATCGATGCGATCCGATGGAGCTCAGTTTGTGAAATGTGATTTCTTTGTATTTGAGATTTCTTGAATCCAGATCCATTTGAGGCCTATTTAGTACCTAATCTTTCGCTGGAAATCAACATAATTACATGTTACACCTCACTTACTTTTGAAATTACAAGAACCTCCCTTGTAAGAGTACATTTCATAACATACATGCACAAAAATATCCTCTCAATTTTCACGGAGTTCTTTTTGTGCATGGATGTTATGAAATGTGCTCTTACAAGGAAAGTTTTTGTAATTAATTTCAAAAGTAAAAGGGGGTGTAGCCTGTAATTTAGCAAACTTAGAGGGGACGTCCCGGTAAATGGACCTTTTGGATATATGTTTTGAGCATTTCTTTTAGAATTTCATAGTATGTGATATTGAGAGACTTGTCTGTTTTGTAGTGATGTATAGACTTTGATAGTTCTAGGGTTGAAGGTGTGTTGAGCTTATAATTGTCTGTACTGCTTCTCTCTGCAATCATGGTTCCTTACAGTGAAAATTTTCTATATACTCATCGCACCATATATTTTTTCCCTTGATTTATACAAAATAATTGATGAAATATATATTATGGTCTTTGTATAGTCATTTTAAGTACTCATATGTATATATTTTGGAATAAGAAAATCGATAAAAATATAGTCGTAAAAATAAATTATAGCTGTAATTTACAAACTATCATTTGCAACTGTAATTTTAGGGAAAAAAAGTAATCACACCATGCCCATAATGCGATTAACATATAGAAAAATTTCCCCTTGAGCTTAGTCTTTTCTTAGGGTTTTTCGGTTATGTAATTATATATATATATATATATATATATAACTTTTTTCTTTCTTTGCTCTATTGTTCATATCATTTTTTTATAGCTTAAAAGTATTGTTAAATCTATCAAATTTTTTGGGTCCTAACATACATATTGTACCTTACATCCAACAAACGTAGCACATATTCTCCATCCTTTGGAATTCTTTGTGTGCCCAAAGTTTGATCTACTCATAAATTTATATATTTATTATGTTGTTGTTTCTTTCTCTTTCTCACGCAATGCTTTTTACTACCAAGGATCAGTATGGCACGACGGTGGTGATTGTCAATCTGACGGTTATGAGCCGACTTTCGTGAATGTCCGACCTCACCTAAATAACTTCATCCACTTCTGTTCAAAACTAGTTTTTTTTTTCTTTGCGTCGGTTGTAACTGTTGTCATGTCAAAAACACATTTTTTGAGGTTGGCGTATTTTTTTTCAAACTCACGGGAGCAAAAATACAGCGCCAGATGGACCCTAACTCTGACCGTCCTCTTTGTCGGCCATCTCCATATACTAGGCTAGCACGAAAATCAACAATATTGCTCACAAAGAACATTCGAGGCACCGACGTTTTTCAAGAATCTATAGAAGATGGTATTCCTTTTTAACTTAGGCTCCTTTTGGCACAACATTTTTGCTCCTATGAGTTTAGACAAAAATACCACTGTCATAGAATGTATGTTTGTCATGACAATGGTTACGACCACCGTCCGCCGCCAAGAAAACTAAATTAGTTTTGAACATAAAAGTGGATGAAGTTCCTTAGGTGAGATCGAGCGTTTACGAACGACTTACGGTTCGTAACCACCAAGTTCATGACCGCTACCGACGTGTCAAACGGAGCCTTAGCTGGTTTGTTTAACTTACCGTAAGGAGTAGAGGTTTTGATCTTCTTCACGCCGCTGGCCACAACCTTGAGTGCGGACGAAGACCTCGCTAGCGACGGCAGCCCCTCGGCTTTTGGCCGGGCGGCCAATATTGGAGACGCCTTCAGCACCAAAGAGGAAGACAGAATAGTGGCCGCCATTCTTCCTTCTCTCCCTCTTCTTCTTCTTCTTCCCCCCTTTTCTCACATGCTACTGGTTTTTGAAGCACTGAAATATTCAAATGAGGCCATAATCTGCTTTCAGACACGTGGCATGTGCTGGCTGGCTGGATTCGGATAAGGAGTATATGGTTCATGGTTGTGAGATTGTCTGTGCCTTCTTTATCTTCTCATGTATGGTTAATTTGGAACTGATAATTTCAGGATATTTTTGATTGGTTAGGCCGTGGTGGTGGTCGACTCGGCTATGGAAAAGACTGTTCGCGGGCGGTCCCGGCGGACGTGTCCTGGTCTGAATCAAATCCTTGAGAACTTTTATTCGGGTTGAATTTGAAGTCGGTTTGCTCGGACTCGAAGATGGCACGCTCGAAAGTAATTGCCACAAAAATTGCATCACTTAAGAATTTAAGGCATTTCGACGGTTATGATCGCCACCAAGAAAAGAAAACTAGTTTTGAACATAAAAGTGAATGAAGTTCCTTAGGTGAGGCCGAACGTTCACGAACGGTTCATAACCGTTGCGTTCATGACCATCACCACCCTACCAAATGGAGCCTAAATATATAGTGTATTATAGATAGACTATATGAACACAAATCCTTTCAAACTAAAGATACAAAATCATTCAAATATTTCATGTTTTTTACTTCTCCCTCCCATGCCACATGAGCTAGTTATCTTTCTTAAAAATAAATAATGGTCCGTTCGTTTGGACGGAATTGGGTTTCTGGAATTGGCATTGGAGATTAGAAATCCAATTCTAGTGTTCGGCGCAACGAAATTTAAGCGGATATTGGCTTTCATGTGAAAACTCATGGCTTTTACAATGAACTAAAAAATCAAATAACAATTCTTACCTCCGCCCATAGGTTTTCCGCATAATCAAATGTTTACACTAGAGTTTTTCAACCTACGCGCGAGTTTTTCGCCTAAGCGTGCGTTTTCCTGCAGGGTGTTTTTTCGTCCGGGCGCGTTTATTTCACCCGGGCACATATTTTCTCCCGGGCGCGATTTTTCGCCCGGGCGCATTTATTCGCCCGGGCGCGTTTTATTTCGGCCGGACACGTTTATTTCGGCCCGACACGATTTTTTAGCCCCGACGCGATTTTTTCGCCGAGGGCGCGATTTTTTCGCCCGGGCGCAATTTTTTCGTCCCGGGCGCGATTTTTTCGCCCGGGCGCGATTTTTTCGTCCGGGGCGCGATTTTTTCGCCCGGGCGTGTTTTTTTCGTCCGGGGCGCGATTTTTTCTCCCGAGCGTGTCTTTTTCGTCCGGGCGCGTTTGTTTATTTTCGCCCGGGCGCGATTATTTCGCCCGGGCGCGTTTTATTTCGCCCGGGCGCATTTTATTTCTCCCGGGCGCAATTTTTTTGCCCAGGCGCTATTTTTTCGCCCGGGCGCTATTTTTTCGCCCGGGCGCGATTTTTTCGCCCGGGAGCGATTTTTTCGCCCGGGCGCGATTTTTTCGCCCGGGCGCGATTTTTTCGCCCGGGCGCGATTTTTTCGCCCGGGCGTGATTTTTTCGCATAAGGCGCGATTTTTTCGCCCGGGCTCGATTTTTTCGGCCGGGCGCAATTTTTTTGCCCGGGCGCAATTTTTTTGCCCGGCTCGATTTTTCGCCCGGGCGCGATTTTTTCATCCGGGGCGTGATTTTTCGCCCGGGCGTGTTTATTTCGCCCGGGCGCGTTTTATTTCTCCCGGACGCGATTATTTCTCCCGGGCGTGTTTTATTTCTCCCGGGCGCGATTTTTTCGCCTGGGCGCGATTTTTCGCCCGGGCGCGATTTTTTTTATCGGGCGCGTTTTATTTCGCCCGGAACCGTTTTATTTCTCCCGGGCGCGATTTTTTCGCCCGGGCGCGATTTTTTGCCCCGGCCGCGATTTTTTCCCCCGGCCGCGATTTTTTCTCTGGCCGCGATTTTTTCGCCCTGGCGCGATATTTTAGCCAGGGGGCGCGTTTTTTGCCTGGGCACGCGCTTTTTGCCCGGGCGCGCACTTTTCGCCCGGGCGCGCGCTTTTCGCCCGGGCACGCGATTTTAAAAATTTGAATTTTAAAAATTTCAATTCCAGAAAGCTAATTCCATCGTGCAGCCGAACAACTTACAGATATCAATTCCAATTCTATTCACTGAATTCCATCCTGCAACCGAACAGCAGAATTGGTTTTATGCACAAAACCAATTCCTGCAGATATTGGTTTTATGGCCAAAACCAATTCCAGAAAGCCATCACCTGTGCGCCGAACGGACCCGATTGTGTACAACCCTCATTCTCCGAGGTAGGCCCATTCAAAGCCACGTAGGCTGAAGTCAAGGTCAAAGGGTCAGCACAGGAGCCGGCAGTCCAAGACACAAGACAACTCAGCCAGCAGGAGCAAGAGGCGAGCTGGGCGAGCAAGGGGCGAGCAAGGGGCGAGCAGAGGCGAGCTTGGGCGAGTATCTCGCGAGTATGGGCGAGTATCTCGCGAGTATGGGCGAGTATCTCGTGAGTATGGGCGAGTAGCCCTTGTAACTCGCGAGCAGAGGCAGTATACTCGCCTGTACCCCCCCTAGGATTTCTCTATAAATAGACCTCCATGGGTACTAGAAATGGCACTTTTGGAAGTGGTCGAAGTCCCCCCAAGTTGGATACTCGCCAAATCCATGCCCGTCTAGTACCTCGCCCAGCTTTTGGTTGCGGAGGGGAAGTTTCTCCCAAACTTCCGGGTATGTGGTGGGACCTCCCTGCTGGAGCACCTGGGGTGTGCTTAGTCATTTTCTCTCTCCTATTTTAGCTATCAGAGTCGTGGAGTTGGACCGCAGGATCAGTAACCTCGGGCTGCATTGATCCGAATCTTGAGGTCATGATTTTCCTGGCGTCAACACTAAGGGTTATTTATCCGGGCCTCCCCTCGAAGTTTGCATAATTACAACTTACACCCCTTTAATTTTTGAAATTATAATTATCCGCTTCAATGTTTACATTTCATAACATCCATGCACAAAAAGATCTTTCAGAAGATTTACTCCAAGGGAGACCTTTGTGCATGATCGATGTTATGAAATGTAAACATTGGGGGAGATTTTTGTAATTTTGAAAGGTATAATGGTGCAAGCTGTAATCACGCAAACTTTGAGGGAAGGTCCCGAAAAATAACCCAAATAAAAAAAAAATATAAAACCCCCATGATTTTCTTCATGTAAAGTGTAAACCAACAGTTCCAGAATCTTCACCATTAAGCAACAATTGATCATTTGTCAATCGTATATGCGATGATGCCTAATTGAAGCGTGCTTAATCCCAAAATACCTTCAATTTATTTTCATTAAGTTTGGCGCGGCGGTCATGAGCGCGGTGGTTATGAACCATCGTTCGTGAATGTCCTGTGAAATATTTTGTAGTCGGAAGAACATGTCAACCAACATGAGAATAAGGACACCAATAGATGAACACAAGCTTTCACAATAATAACTCTGGCAGCTAGTTACAAACAAACAAGACTGAATACAAGCTGCATCCAACTTGATTCACGACAGCCAAAAGTAGAAAAGAACTTGGTCACGGACAAGGTCCGTTTCCCCTCCGGAGCACACCGCGCAGGTGATACTCGCTCCTCGCTACCGCCGGCGTTAACGCTAACGCCCAGCGTTAGCTCTTCTCCTCGCAAGCTCGCTGCTCGCACTCCTCAGCTCCCTAGTCGCCACTAGACGAAGCTCGCTATTCGCCACACTCAACGCCCCGCGTTAACTCGCGAGAAGGTAACTCTCTTGCCGAACTTACTCCAAGTTCGATGCTCGCCTGGACGCACTCTGGTGTCTCTAACTCGCTCAAAGTAGAGGATACTCGCCACTTTCAGAATTGATACTCTTTAGAGGGGGGTACCCCTTTATTTATAGGCAAAACAGGGGGGAGGAGCCAACGCGGGCGTTAGCTCGTAACGCTGGCGTTAGCTCAGTGAGAAGGAGCTAACGCCGACGTTAGCTCTAACGTCGGGCGTTCGCTCACTTCAAAATCTCAACACTCCCCCTTGAACTGAGCTCCGGGAACAACTCCAAGCAACGAGCGAAGCCTCCGGAACGGCCCCGCAGATAGGGGCTTCGTGAATATATCTGCAAGGTTGTCTTCACTCCGCACATGCTCTACTGCGATCAAGCCTCCCAACACCTTCTCTCTGATGAAGTGATGCTCGATCTCTATGTGCTTGGTCCTTGCATGACACACTGGATTGGTTACCAGTTTCAATGCACTCTCATTGTCCCCGCGAAGCACAGTAGGTCCGTTGACCTCCTCGTCCACATCCTCCACTAGTCTCCTTAGCCAGACACACTCCTGAGCTGCTAAGGACGACGCCTTGTACTCGGCCTCCGTGGTAGAAAGGGAAATAGAGTCATGATTCTTGCTACACCACGATATAACAACAGCTCCACACAAGAACACGTAACCTGATGTTGACTTGCGATCATCAGCGTCACCTCCGTAGTCTGCATCCGTGTACCCATGCAGCTTGAAGTCAGACTTCTCTTCATAAGACAACCCCATCTCAAGGGTTCCCTTTACGTACTTCAGTATCCCCTTGGCTGCCTCCAGATGAGGCTTTCGCGGCTCTTGCATATACCGACTAACTCGGCCGACAGCAAATGCGATGTCCGGCCTCGTGATAGTCAGGTAGATAAGACTCCCCATCAGTGCCCGAAGGATCTTCGGATCAGGAAGAATCCTCCCTTCTTCCTTCCAAAGCTTCAGCCCAGCCTCCAGAGGAACGGAACTGCTCTTCCCCTCTTTCATGCCGAATCTTTCGACGATCCTCTCGGCATACGCCCTCTGGGAAACATGCAACCCGCCTCTTCTCTTCTCAACTTAGAGGCCAAGGAAATGATGCAGCTCACCAAGATCCTTCATCTCGAATCGTATGGAAAGCTGCTGTCTCAGCGCCGCGATCTCCTCAGGGTTATTCCCTGTCACGATCATGTCGTCGACGTACAGCAGCACCAGCACGTGAAGACCTCCACTCTTCTTCACGAACATGCTAGAGTCTGAGTCTGAGGCATCATAGCCGCAGAACTGCAAGTACTCCGCAATCTTCCCATACCAGGCTCTCGGCGCCTGTTTCAACCCGTAGAGAGCCTTCTTCAGCTTGCAGACGTGATGTGGAAGTGACTTGGACACGTATCCAGGTGGTTGCACCATGAATATGTCTTTGTTAATCTCTCCATACAGGAACATGTTCTTCACATCAAGCTGCCACAGCTTCCAATCTCAGCACACCGCCAGAGCGATGATCGTCCTCACCGATGTCATCTTTGCGACATGACTAAATGTCTTCTCGTAGTCCTCTCCGTAGGTTTGCGAGAAGCCTCGAGCGACAAGCCTCGCCTTGTACCGCTCCACTTCTCCATCCGCTCTCTTCTCAACCTTGTACACCCATTTGCAGGTGACAGGTTTGATGCCCTCCACCATGGGAACCAGGTCCCATGTCTCATTCTTCTCTAGGGCCTCCATCTCCTCGATCATGGCCGCGTCCCACTCCTTGATGCGAACTGCATAATCAAAAAAGGCAGGTTCCCTCTCATCAAGTGGTCCTGCGAAGAAGCAGGAGACCAAACTCACGAAGTTCCCCTCCTTATAGTGAGTAGGTGGGACGATCGTCCGCTTCGACCTCCTCAAGGCTTGACCACTATCTACCACTCCGGTAGACTTCTCTGCTTGAGCTCCTCTCTGAACTCCTCTCTGAACTCCTCCTGAAGCGGTGCTCTCCCTGCTTCTTGAGTTCGAAGCTCCCCCTGAGCCAGAAGCTCCTCCTGAGCCAGATGCTCCTCCCGAGCCAGATGGCGATGGAGCACTGGGAGATAGCTCCAACTCCACAGTAGGGTCCTCAGTGACCCTCTCTTCCCTGCTAGATTCTCCACTCTCCGGCAGCACCACCGAAGAGACTCCCTGGTATGAGACCAGTTCGTTAAACACTACGTCGTGCGAGACGACGAACTTGTGGGTCTGCGGATCCATGCACTTCCACCCCTTCTTCCGCTCATCGTAGCTGATGAAGCTACACTTCCTCGCTTTCAGCTCCAACTTGGTTCTCTGGGCGTCCGGGACGTGCACGAAGCAGGTGGAACCAAACACTTTCATGTGACCCACATTTGGCTTCTCCCCGAACATGAGCTGGTGTGGAGACACCATCCTGTTAGGACTCAGAGGTAGCCGGTTGATCACATGAGTAACACACACCATTCCCTCCGCCCATAAGGCCTTGGGAATGATCTTGGCATGTAGCCAACTCCTGGTAGTCTCCACCAGATGGCGGATCTTCCTCTCTGCCACCCCATTCTGCTGAGGGGTGTGAGCGCAGGAGAGCTCCTGCTGAATGCCGAACCTCCTGCAGAAAGAAGCAAACTCATTGAAGGTAAACTCCCCTCCATTGTCGCTTCTCAACTTCTTCACTCTGCGGTTCAGCCTCCCTTCCACAAGCTCCTTCCACTCTTGGAACTTGTCGAATACTTCTGACTTCTCTATCAGAAAGTATACCCACGTATAGCGGGTGTAATCATCCACCAGAACCAGCGCATACTTATTGCCTCCATAAGTAAGGGTGGCGTACGGCCCCATAACATCAGCATGTACGCACTCAAGAGGTGTCTTACACCTGATCTCCGACTTGTCAAATGGAAGTCGATGTGACTTTCCATATTGGCATCCGTCGCACACATGGCCGTTGCCGTAGGAAGAGAGATGAGGCAGGCCACTCACTAGGCCCTTTGCCGGTGAGCGTGACGTCAGCATCGACAGAAAGGTTCTTTAGGAACTTCACCTCCTTCGGTCCAAACAGCACGTGGTATCCAGCATCCACTGCGTTAGCCACCGAGAAGAGGTTCTTCTTCATGCCAGGCACGTGATACACACTCTTCAGTGTTACTGGCTTCTCTTTACTCCCAAGGGATACCTTCCCTTCTCGCTCCACGGGATGTACTGTATCATTCGCAGTGATGATAGCGTCCGTTCCTTCATATGCTTCCAAGGAGACGAACTTGGACATATCTCCGGTGAGATGATGCCCGCAACCGGAATCTACTATCCAGTCGTTCTCGAGGTTGATGGAGGCTAAGACATCGACTGACGTTGCCGTCATCTCTGCCAGGAAACAATTGTCCCCCCTCTTACCGCCCTGGTGACCTCCACCTCTTCCTCCACCTCTCTGGTGATCTCCCTCCTTGTTAGCAACATGACCGGCCTTCAGATTGGACCGACAGTCTTTTGCCATGTGCTCGTACTTCCTACAGGCAAAGCAAAGGGATCTCCCCATCTCATCGTGCGCAGGAAGGAACTTCCTCTCATCTCCCTGAGAGGACGTTGAAGGTCCATCTTCGGAGTTCTTCTTTTTCTTGTCCCATGATCTCCTCTTTCCTGAGAACAAGGCCTCGCCATCTCCTCCTGAGATGGATACTCCTGCCATCTGCTTCGCCAAGCTCTCCTATGACGATAGCAGGTTCTCTAGCTCCAGTAAGGAGGGCTGAGTAGCCCACCCTGCACGGAAGTAACGAAGGGGACATACTCCTTCCTCAAGCCTCGGAGTATGTGCCGCTTCAACTTCGCCTCTGAGATTGGCTCTTCAGGTTCCAAGGCCGAGATCTCCCCACACAGGTTCTTCACCTTCAGGAAGAAGGTGGATATCGCTATCTCGCCTTGAGTCGACCTTGCCAACTCATTCTCCAGGAATTGTAGCCGCGCTACATTTTTCTTGTTGAATAACCCATCGAGGGCTATCCAGATCTCAGACGCTGACTTGCAAACTATGATGTGGTCAAACAAGTCAGGTGAAATGACTCTCTTCAAGGTGAACTCCTATAACATCCCCAAACTTCTAGACCCCTAAGTTGGTTTTGTCATGACTAGGTCATGAAAAAACCATAGGAAGAGCCCAAGACCTTCTGAGCTTAGGAAAGAAGAAGAAAACCACCTTGGTCTGCAAATAGCAATTTCCAGTTACCAAGCTTAGGGTTGGAATTTAGGGCCTCAACTTGACCATTTGACCCCACCATAGCATACCTAACCCTTTAGGGGTCCCCTTAGAGCACCAATGGCCCATTTGGGTCAACCAAAGAGGCCAAAGTGACCAAAGTCAACCATAACCCCAAATCAGTTAAAGTAGCCTAATTAGGGTCAATTGACCTCCATCATGCCAAATTTACCTTGACCCTACCCTCATAAGGATAGTAGGGACACAATGGACTAAAAAGCCCCACCATGGGGCCAACAATTTGACCAATTTGACCAAAGTCAACTCCACCCTAAATTTGGGTCAAAATGACATATTTTGACCTAATTAAGCCCAATCCACTTGGGCTAGACCCAATTGGAGTGGCCCAATAGCTTCATGGGCCTGATATCTACTCAAGGGGCCATACAATTTCTGGAAATGATGAGTAGGAGAGAGAAAGTGCATTTTCCCCAATTTTGAAGAGAGATAAAGAAGAGAGAGAAGGCCATTAATGGCCAAGGGAGGCCAAGGGCCTCCCCTCTTCATCTCCAATGGCTTTGTACCTCCCCCCTCATCATTTTTGAGAAGTTCAATAGCCATGGTCGGCCACCCAAGTGGCTAATTTAAGGAAATTTCGGTTTTGACCAAAAAATTTTAATGGCCATTAATGGTGGATTCAAGGTATAACCCCTCCTCTCCCTCGATTAAGCTCTCTATCATCTTCAAAAGTCTGAGAGGAGTGAAACCCCCAAGTATCCAGAAGAAATCGTGCACTCTAGGCTCGGATTGGCATGGCTCTACAACCTCCCCGAGCTCCCATGGTGTACTCAAGATCCACAAGGAATTCTGCCCCAATTCAGGTCCGATCCCCTTCTCCTCCCCTAGTGCGTAGATCTGAACTCGATTGGGCCTTGATTCGAGCCAAAATGGCCTTGGATCGAACTTACCAAAAGGCTCGTTTTAGAGCTTTTTCCCCTCCCCTAAAACACTATTCCGGCCATCTCCGGCCGGCAAACCACCGTCAAACGATGGCCACCACCTCAACGGAGGTGGTGGTGGCGGTGGCCGGCCGGGAAGGTGGTCGGATCACTGGCAAGAAGGGTTGGAAATGCTTCAGGAAAGGGCAATCATGGCTGTTGGCTCAAGGAAGAAGACGTAATCTTGTCCGTTCAAATCTGTCCAAATCTTTTATAATTAATATTATTATATCTCATTTTATGTATTATAACTGGCTGTAGTTAGAAATTATTATAGAAAATACCTAGGGCTCTCTACAGAAAAAGTGCCCAACACCAAAGTTGTAGCCCTTGGAGTCTAGTTTAATTTTTAAAAAAAATTAGCCCAAAAGGAGTAATGTAGCTCCCTGTAGAGCCATTTTGGTGGGGTTGGTCCCTAGTGTAGGACAGCCACCATTTCTTGAATAATTTTGATTGGGTCATGAGATAGCCTTGATATTTAAAACCTAGGCTAGATACACCCACCCACACAACATATCCAAAGATGGGAATTTTAGGAGAACATTTTTTTAAGGTTTTTGTAATAATTTCATAAATCAAATATTAATTAATTAGTGGGACAAATGACCTCCAATGCCCTCTAAATTTTTGTGGGTGCTCCTTAGGGTTATTATATGACCCTGGTAAAAATATCAGCCCATTTGAGACTGTTTTGGTTAGGTAATTGGTCAACCCAAGTTAGGTCAAGTTGGGTCAAAATTAGGGCATGGTGTTTATCTTGGAATTTGGTGGTCAAAACTCATCACCATGAGGTGAAACCTTGGCCTCTGGTTTAGGATCACCTAAAACACCCCCATGAGTGGTCTGGGTGATGTAGCACGTTCCTACGAGCCTACACGGGGACGTCCAGGATAACCTCGATACCTTACACTCTCTCGACTTGGCACGATAACTAAACGCAGCGGTACAATTAGGTTATTTATTTCTCGCGCTAACGTGCGGATAGCCAACCCGCTAGAGATCGTATCACGGCTAGAGGTCAAGATCCGATCAAGCTAAAAGGACGAATATTTGCGTCCGAACGAGCTTTGTTGTACCAAAGAAAGATCCGCCAAAATAAATCTGATTCGCAAACGGTAGATCTTTCCCCAACAAGAAAATAACAAGGTTCGCCAAACCTTTCGATAGTATCCGGAAGATCAAACAAAAATACAAATCTATTAAAGAAAACACCGCGAGAAATTTTTCTTGCTTCGAGAAATCACGCAAAAATCGTCCACCACAAAAACGATCTAAGAAAGGAGTTCTCTTGAGTAGAAATTTCGTTACCCCTCTCGGAAACGTAGATCCGAGATATTGGATCCACTAGAAAATAATCGCTCTCCTTTGGAACACGGAAGGGGCTCCAAATGATGAAGAAACTCGTTCGTCTTCCTCGCCTTTGCACCGGAGAGATTCACCAAACCGTAGACTCTTGCACTTGATATCTTCTCCTCCAATATTGATTGACTTAGAGAAAAATCCGTTGAAGAAGATTTCGTAGATGAAGATTGAGATTGAAGTGGAAGAAGAAGGTACGGAAAGAGAGTTGGAGAGAAAGAGAGATTGAAAGAGGGAGAGAGAGGGGGCCGAACTTGGGAAGAACCAAGAGAGGGGGCGGCGGCAATATGAGAGGGAGAAGAGAGGAGAGGAGAGAAATTAGGTTAGGCAATTTTTCAATCAATAATATTCTACCTTTTTAATTCAATTCTTAGCCTTATATAGGCCTTACAACATAAGTGCTAATAGCACACCAAACATAGCGCTAATCGCACACCAATAGTTCAAAATAAAATAATAAAATGCAATGTCATATTTAAATTAAGACATAACTTAGCAAAATATAATAATAATTAATTCTTGCGGCGTGGACGAAGATTGTAGCCGTGGCCGCCACGGCGCCGCATGTCTTTAGCCGGTGGGCCGTCATCATCATCTTCCGTCGCAATTCCATGACCAACCATGCCGTGTCCATCATCTTCGTCTTCAAGTTGGCCGTCTTGGTGGCAGTCGCCATCAATCCTCCCCCGCTCGAAAGAACTCATCACCGATGAGTGGTCTGGAACATAACGGTGAAAGAGATCCGCATCAAGTAGCTTCACCTCCGACGCGGAGAGCCAAGAGTCGTCCGAGGCAGGACGGCCCTTCCATCGAATCAAGAACCTGTGAACATCACCATCGGAAGTTGGGAACACAGCATCCTGCAAAATCCTGTCAGGCAAGAAAACGGTCCGGGAAAACCTCGGAAATGCGTTAGGCAAAGAAGAAAAAGAAGTGTCATCATCAACAGGTGGCTTACCTCCCGTAGAGTCCGTAGGAGAGGGCGATCCAGAAACAATCTCACTACTCACCCCATTAGAATTTTTAGTGGAAATATTAAACGGAGAGGCAGAAAGTTCAGGTGGTGGAGCGACATAAAGCGTTAAATCCGAAACGTTAAAAACAGGGGAAATTCCCCACTCAGCGGGTAACTGTAATAAATATGCGTTTTCGCCCAACTTCTTTAACACTCGAAAAGGACCGGCCCGCCTATTTGCTAATTTCTTTATGGTGCCCGAAGGCATCCGTTCAGGGGTTAAACGCACCATTACCAAATCACCAATATTCAAGTGGACCGCTCGCCTATTTTCGTTAGCATTCGATTGATAAATAGCATATTGTTTAGCTAGCGTCTCGCTAATTTGCTTATGGAGATTGTGAACGTGCGAGGCAAAATCCTGGGCAAAATGACTAGATTTGAAAGATGGGGGTAGCGGTACTAAATCAAGAGGCACGGGTGCCTTATAACCATGTACAATTTCATTTGGAGACAACCCAGTGGACCTATTCCGTGAATTATTATAAGCTATTTGAGTATGAGGAAGAATAAGGTCCCACGTACCTTTATGATCGCCTACTAAACAACGAAGTAATCCACCCAAACTTCGATTGACCACTTCCGTTTGCCCATCCGTTTGGGGATGATAGGCCGACGAAAACATAAGTTTTTTACCCATAAGCTTCCAAAGCGTCTTCCAAAAGTAACTAGTGAATTTGACGTCCCTATCAGATACTATCATTTTTGGAACGCCCCGATGCGCCACGACCTCTTTGAAATACAACTTAGCAACATGGGATGCATCGTTGGTATTGTGACTAGCGATAAAATATGCCATTTTAGAAAATCTATCGACGACGACAAGGATGGAATCGTGTCGCCGAAATGTCATAGGTAAACCCAAAATAAAGTCCATACTAACGTCCTCCCAAGGAACCGACGGGATAGGAAGAGGTGTATAAAGACCCGCGTTGGTCTTGTTACCTTTTGCTAATTGACACACACGGCAACTCCCAACGATCTTATTAACCATTGGCTTAAGTCCAGGCCAAAAGAATTTATCTTCCACTAGTGTTATCGTTTTATCCCGGCCGAAATGTCCCCCTAGCCCTCCACTGTGTAGCTCCCATACAATGAAATGGCGTAGTGAAGAGCGGGGAATACACAGTTGCGTATGCCTAAATAAATAACCGTCACGAATGTAGTATGCCGAAATAGTAGAGGGAGCCTGTTCCTGAGCGGCTAAGTAAATGTCCTTAAAATCCGGGCATAGGACGTACTCGTCTTTAATGCGTTCAAATCCTATTACCGTCACCTCCATTTTAGATAATAATAATGTGACACGACTAAGGGCGTCCGCCACACGATTTAACGTACCCTTAAGGTGCTTAATAATGAATGTGTACTCCTGAAGATAGGAGACCCATTTGGCGTGCCGAGGGCTGATTTTACTTTGAGAGTTTACGAATTTTAGCGCTTCATGATCCGAGAGGATTACAAATTCTTTCGATATAAGGTAGTGTCGCCAATGTTGGAGACAACATATTACTGCATAAAACTCACGATCATAATTGGAATAATTTAATTTTGGGCCCGCAAGTTTCTCGCTAAAGTACCCAACCGGATGTCCCTCTTGGCTTAGCACCCCCCCAATTCCTATCCCCGAGGCGTCACATGATAGTTCAAACACTTTATTAAAATCCGGCAACCGTAGTAGTGGGGCTTCGGACATCCGATCCTTAATCATTTGAAACGCGCTAGAGGCCGATTTGGTCCATTTGAAATCACCTTTCTTCATACATTCAGTTATTGGTGCCATGATGCTACTAAAATTGCGAATGAATCGTCTATAAAACGTGGCCAATCCATGAAAACTCCTAACCTCCCTAATATTTTGTGGTTCCGGCCATTCTTTAATCACTTGGACCTTCTTAGGGTCAACATGTATACCCTCGGCACTCACTATGTATCCTAAAAATTCCACGGAAGTCACACCGAACGCGCACTTCTTAAGATTAATGAATAAGTTCTCTTGGCGCAATGTAGTAAGGATTGTTCGCAAATGAGTTTCATGATCGATCGGCGAAATACTAAACACCAAAATATCATCGAAATAGACTACGACAAATTTTCCCATGTACGGCTTAAATACTTGAGTCATTAATCGTGAGAAGGTACTAGGTCCGTTGGTGAGCCCCTCTCCTAGCACTAACCACTCGTAAAGCCCGTCCTTAGACTTAAAGGCCGTTTTCCATTCATCTCCCTCCCGAATTCTTATTTGGTGGTAACCACTCTTTAAATCCAATTTTGAAAACACGGTGGCACCGGATAACATATCCAATAGATCATCCAAACGGGGAATGGGAAACCTATACTTGACAGTTATTTTATTAATGGCCCGGTAGTCTACACACAACCTCCAAGACTTATCTTTCTTCGGGACCAACAAGGCAGGGACGGCACAAGGGCTTTTACTATGGCGGATAAATCCCTTTGCTAATAAATCGGAAATTAATATTTGTAGTTCATTATGTGCGGAGGGATTAAGTCGATAATGGGGTTGATTAGGCAAGGATGAGCCCGGGACGAAATCAATTTCGTGTTGAATGTCCCGGATGGGTGGCAATTTGGAAGGCAAATCTACCGGATAGACGTCCTTATATTCATCCAATAACGTGCGCAGAGATAACGGTAGGTTCTCTAAAGACGGTGACTCTTCCTTAGCTTGTAGGCATACCAACGCATAAATGACGCCATCTAGAAAGGTCTCGCGTTCTAACTCTTTCCTACTTATAAAACTTATGGTTTTCCTTTCCGCAGGCACCACTGTGTCCTTGGAAGCAACCGACGGGTCCTTAGGTGGTGTGGGTTTCAAAACAATGGTCTTACCATTGAACTTGAACTCGTAAGTGTTGGCTCTGCCAAAATGGGTCACGTCATAATCATAAAGCCATGGACGTCCTAGTAAAACGTGACATACATCCATAGGGATGACATCGCACCACACTTTATCAACATAGCTCTTCACTGTGAGCGGTACCAAACATCGTTTAGAAACTGCGATAGACGTTTTGTTCACCCATGCTATCTTATACGGATGTGGATGCGGCTCGGTGACTAAGTTCATTCGAGTGATGGCATTCTCCGAAACGACGTTCATACTACTTCCGCTATCGATTATTAACTTACACCACTTGTCACCGTTCTTAAAATTTACCGAAAAGATATTCGTCCGATTGTAATCGTCCATCGCACGTGGTGTATTCAGAATACATCTCATAACCATCATAAAAGAGTCATCATCAATATCACTCGGCTCGGCGTCAGACTCAGTACCGGCCTCATAGACGATCTCAGTGGGATCAGACGTGGACTCTAATAGTGCTAGTGGTTTACTCTTAGTGGGGCACTCGCTAGAGTAATGTCCTTGGATACCGCAAGAATAACACGTGGCGTTTGTCTTATTTATCCGTCCTACTGGAACTCTCTCGCCCGTGGGATTCCTAGTGTTCCTAGCGGTGATAACTACCGAATTCGAATCAGTCGATCGAAATCTTCCTTTGTCCCTCATGGAGGACGAAGGTGGGGCTCCTAAAAGGGATTTTCCCTTCTGGAAAGCTCTTCCCTTGGACTTGTAAGCGTTGTGCTTCTCTATGTCTAAAGCAGCATTGAATGTCGTGTTAAGGTCCGTATGACCATAACGCAATAGCTTGCCTTGGATGTCTGGGTTAAGCCCCTTACGAAAGCGAGATAATGTAACTTCGGGCATTTCCCGTATGTCACACCGCACCATCATATCTTTCAGAGTTCCCATATACTCCGATACCGATTTGCTACCCTGACGATGGGTGGCTAACTCGTCGAACATTTGCGTTCTGTGATACGCAGGGACGTATTGGTCAGTCAAAAGTGCCTTCATGGCAGCCCACCCAATTGGGGGTGCCCCATTCACGGTACCTAAACGCCTCTCTTCGTTCAACCAGAATGTTTTGGCTCTACCCAAAAGCATCATCCGTGCAACTCGCACCTTCTCACCATCCGTCAGATTCTTCCACTCAAAATAACACTCGATCTCCATAGTCCAGTTTAAAAATACTTGGGGCTCACCCAGTCCATCGTATGATGGTGGATCAATTTTAACGGCTCTAGTTACATCGAACTCATGAGGAGCACGGGGCGCTTGCTCATCGTTCTGATTACGATACTGGTTTGGTCTCTCATCTCGCTGGTCGGCAACGGGATTTCGAGGCGCCGCTTGATTGAAAACTAACCCTTGTATTAACTGCGTTAGTGCATCGAACTTAGCATTAAATTCGTCTCGAAGCTCCGCAATCGTTGCAGGAGCGTGCCCGTCATCATGGTTATCTGCCATGGTGGAAACGGTTGGGAGATATTCCGTACCACGCCTCGTGGGCATACAACAATGGGACCAGAAATTTTTAAAAATTTTTTTTTTTTTTTTTTGAAGTTCGCAGACAAGTTATAAATTCTAGACCGCTATTCGCAGACCAACTGGACAGAATTACGACGTTTCCAATTTTCAGACCGACCTAACGAGGACGAATCGAAAAATTTTCAGTTTTAATGTTGCTTGAAATACGTGCAGGAAACTCCAGAAAAATTTTCAGATTTTGTTGAAAAGTTTTTAAATTCCGAGATTTTTACTAAATGCAGACCAATCCGAAAATTTTAGATTTTGACCGTGCTAACGAACGCACCGACTAGAGGACGGATAACCTACAGATCTGAGATTAAGGACGGTGTCGAGATAGAACTCAACACAACCTCGCTTTGATACCAAAATTGATGTAGCACGTTCCTACGAGCCTACACGGGGACGTCCAGGATAACCTCGATACCTTACACTCTCTCGACTTGGCACGATAACTAAACGCAGCGGTACAATTAGGTTATTTATTTCTCGCGCTAACGTGCGGATAGCCAACCCGCTAGAGATCGTATCACGGCTAGAGGCCAAGATCCGATCAAGCTAAAAGGACGAATATTTGCGTCCGAACGAGCTTTGTTGTACCAAAGAAAGATCCACCAAAATAAATCCGATTCGCAAACGGTAGATCTTTCCCCAACAAGAAAATAACAAGGTTCGCCAAACCTTTCGATAGTATCCGGAAGATCAAACAAAAATACAAATCTATTAAAGAAAACACCGCGAGAAATTTTTCTTGCTTCGAGAAATCACGCAAAAATCGTCCACCACAAAAACGATCTAAGAAAGGAGTTCTCTTGAGTAGAAATTTCGTTACCCCTCTCGGAAACGTAGATCCGAGATATTGGATCCACTAGAAAATAATCGCTCTCCTTTGGAACACGGAAGGGGCTCCAAATGATGAAGAAACTCGTTCGTCTTCCTCGCCTTTGCACCGGAGAGATTCACCAAACCGTAGACTCTTGCACTTGATATCTTCTCCTCCAATATTGATTGACTTAGAGAAAAATCCGTTGAAGAAGATTTCGTAGATGAAGATTGAGATTGAAGTGGAAGAAGAAGGTACGGAAAGAGAGTTGGAGAGAAAGAGAGATTGAAAGAGGGAGAGAGAGGGGGCCGAACTTGGGAAGAACCAAGAGAGGGGGCGGCGGCAATATGAGAGGGAGAAGAGAGGAGAGGAGAGAAATTAGGTTAGGCAATTTTTCAATCAATAATATTCTACCTTTTTAATTCAATTCTTAGCCTTATATAGGCCTTACAACATAAGTGCTAATAGCACACCAAACATAGCGCTAATCGCACACCAATAGTTCAAAATAAAATAATAAAATGCAATGTCATATTTAAATTAAGACATAACTTAGCAAAATATAATAATAATTAATTCTTGCGGCGTGGACGAAGATTGTAGCCGTGGCCGCCACGGTGCCGCATGTCTTTAGCCGGTGGGCCGTCATCATCATCTTCCGTCGCAATTCCATGACCAACCATGCCGTGTCCATCATCTTCGTCTTCAAGTTGGCCGTCTTGGTGGTAGTCGCCATCACTGGGGTGGTGTGGAGGTGATTAAGCCCTAGAACCCTAGTTTTAGTCCTAGGTGTGCAAATAGAGCTTTGTGAAGGACCTGAGGTCAAAAGTCCTCTGATGGTCATGGAACTTAGGAGATATGTTCATGGGGTGTAATTATGCCCTAGGAAATTTTGAGAGAATTTTAGGAGAACTTATTCCCCCTAAAATAAGTTTTAATCTTTTTTGAGAAATTCCTTCCAAGAGATAATTACATGCTTAAAAGGTCTTGGATGATGATGAGACTTTGGTTGTGCCCTTATAATCATGATTCAAACCTTTGGTAAATTTTATGTATTTTATTGAATTATTTAATCAGTACTTCATTCACAAGGCACCAGTTTTAGTTTAAACTTAAGAAAAATATTTGAGGGTCCAAAACTCATAGTTTAATTGTGCAAACTGGTGATAGGACATTCCAGGACATTAGGAAGCTCTGTGATTTTTTATAGAATTTTTGGAGACTTAAATCAGTAGGCTACTTCACAATTTATTTAATTTGAGGTTTTCTTAAAGTATTTATTTAAGTATGAAAATGATTCCCTTAAATACTGAAACTTAGTCAGTAGCCTTTTCTGATGAATACAAGAGCTTGGTAATTTTCCCATAATTTTAGTGTTGATCTTTTTGGTGGTTCCTTCATAAAACTACAGTTTTGGATAGATGATAAATAATTAATTTAGAAGACAATTTCTTACTGTAAAAATGTGACATGCTGTTTCGGATGTTATTTAGTCATCATAGATTTATCATAATTTTTAGAGAGCCATATCATAAGATTTACTTACACTTCATGTTCATTTTCACACTTGGCAAATGTTTGGAGAAATTAAGATAAATACTAATTAATTAGGGAAAAAATATGATTCTCTGGATTTAGTCTTCTAACATCATGATAGACCTCCACTAAATAGCTTGTGTCAGTTGGATGAATAGTTGGAGTACCTCTAATTACAAGCTTCATATAGTTAGTTTGGTCTGCGTTTAGTAAAACTGTGAAACATAGGTTTTTAGTGGCCTACTAAGTGGGAATGACATGTAGTTAGTGTACATGGTCAGGGTGAAGAGATTGAGGTCACCAAAAAGGAGTTAGGTATTAAGAGTGCTTGGTGAGTTAAGGGTAAGTTGTGCTCGGGTTTGACGAAAGATCGTATTTCCCCTGGTATGTCTTAAAACACCTATGTCTAACACAAGTGAAACGGTAGAAGAGATTTCTTAAGGGTAGATACCAATAACAGTAAGTGTCTTGAGAAGGGAGCTTTGGGGTGTCATCCCATTATAGCTCCTAGTACCGTAGTGAGCCCCTCACAGGGTAACCCTCGGGAAGTCCAAGATTAACCATAAGCCGTAGGAGTAAGATGATGCTCAAGATTAATTAGTAATACACTCACCCACACCCCGTAGTTATGGGAGTCTAGTCGGTTTGGTGTTATGAGCTATAGGCTCAGTGATGTCTGTTGGTGCGGACGGGTTGGTCCGGTGTACTTGTGACTCAGAGATGTTTGTTGGTGACGGGCGGGTTAGCCCGGGGAGCTTATGGCTAGATCGGAGATAGTTGGTAGACATGTTGCATGTGCATAAGGTGGTTGGTCCTTAGTGTCGACGATCGTTGCACCGACGTTGATACATGAGCTCGGCAAGTGTGGTATTTACACTTAGCCATAAAAGTCTGGTGGTCCAGCCAGTAAGAGTACGCAGATGCTCCGCGGGTTTGCGTTGAGGCGTACGATAGGTCTAGGTTAGATAGTGCATATACCAACCTAAAGGTGGGCGAGGCCCAACCCACCGCTTCCGTTTGCCACTACGGGAGTATCCTGGGAGTCTTGCTAGCTCCAAAAAGAGGGAACTAAAGGTCTATGCGCATAGAGTCGCAGTGAGTGAGTTGCACTTGTATGAACATAGCATAACAACATACCTTGCATGTCATAGCATAAGCATTGCATTTCAACCGCTACCCCTATCGTATAAGTTGGTATGAGACTTTTTATATGATAGGCCCTGCTAAACGACCCCTTGGTCTATAGATTTGTGTGGGCATTCCTATAAATCAATGGTTACTATTTCTAGTTTATATGTCTTTACTTACTGCACTTTACTTATTCTTTACCTGTTCTTGCTTTGCTTATTAACTGTTGCATTTATGTATATATATACTTGTGTAATGGTAGATCTTTTCTTGTAGAATTCACCATGTCATCTGCTATTGTTTTTACCCCTTGTTTGTCCTCCGCTTCCTCCTCCCCATACGGTGCCTAGGAGCCATTGGGGGAGGGGTGAGGGATTGACTGAGTCTAGTTTGACTGACGGTCGGTGGACCTTATCATTTTAGGAGACCGCGACGACGGAGCAGCACCAGAGGCCGGTGCAGATGGAGGCGGGGCAGTCTAGCACTGGAGCACCGATGACAGGATCCGTGAGTGTTAGTTATAGTTGATTTGCTTCCACGAGTGAACTTTGTAGTGAGGCTTTGATGTATCGGGCAGGAGCCCTTGTTATCTCTTTTATTCCAGTTATGATTGTGGACATCTCTTTTGATAGTTTATTTATATGTGATGTGGACTTGGCTTATTTTAGTCGTTTAAGCTTTACTTTTCTTTGTGATCGATTTGGCCGGCAGGATCGGCATTTTGTAGTGGCGACCTTCCCGTGCGAGGGTGTCACCGCAAAATGGCGGTTCTGGGCCTAAGACCCGGTGTTTGGTGAAAAAAATGGGGTCTTACAACTCCTCCATGGCGTTAGTCTTCCTCCAAGCTCTCACGGCTTGACCATTTGTCTTCGATTGGAAAGACTTCTGCCCGCTCTTCTCCTCGAACGACCTCCCATAGGTCCTCTCCAAGCAGGTAACTCTCCAAGCAAGACTTCCACTTCTTGTAGTTGGTCTGGGTGAGCAGCTCGATGCCAAGTCCCCTAGCATACCCTCCTCCGCCGTCCACCTTGGTTGCTCAGTCCTTGTTCCCACTATCCCTCTGATACCATGTGAAATATTTTGTAGTCGGAAGAACACATTAACCAACAGGAGAATAAAGACACCAATAGATGAACACAAACTTTCACAATAATAACTATGACAGCTAGTTACAAACAAACAAGGCTGAATACAAGTTGCATCCAACTTGATTCACGACAGCCAAAAGTAGAAAAGAACTTGGTCACGGACAAGGTCCGCTTCTCCTCCGAAGCACACCGCGCAGGTGATACTCGCTCCTCGCTACCGCCGGCGTTAACGCTAACGCCCAGCGTTAGCTCTGCTATTCGCAAGCTCGCTGCTCGCACTCCTCAGCTCCATAGTCGCCACTAGACGAAGCTCGCTACTCGCCACACTCAACGCCCCGCGTTAATTCGCGAGTAGGTAACTCTCTTGCCGAACTTACTCCAAGTTCGATGCTCGCCTGGAAGCACTCTGGTATCTCTAACTCGCTCAAAGTTGAGGATACTCGCCACTTTCATAATCGATACTCTTTAGAGGGGGGTACCCCTCTATTTATAGGAAAAACAGGGGGGAGGAGCCAACGCGGGCGTTAGCTCGTAACGCTGACGTTAGCTCAGCGAGAAGGAGCTAACGCCGGGCGTTAGCTCACTCCAAAATCTCAACATGCCCGACCTCAGTTATGGAACTTCATCTACTTTTATGTTCAAAACTAGTTTTCTTTTTTTGGCGGTGGTCGTAACTGTTGTCATGACAAACATACATTCTATGACAGTGGCGTTTTTGTCTAAACTCACAGGAGGAAAAACGCAGTGCCAAACACAGCCAAAGTGCACGAACATACATTTTTCTATGACCGCAGCGAGAGCGGCGCGCCCACATCTGTGGCCGGCGGGGCGCACACACCCATACACGGCAGCGCGCCCGTCCACGCGCTGTGATGTGCGCGCTAGCTGCCTTGCGCGCGCGCGCGCCCGCCTTGCGCCCGCGCGATCTCGCGCGTGCCTTGGAGGGCACACACCTTTGCGCACCGTCTTCGTCTCCCTGACAAGCCTGCACGGACCGCTCGGGGGCATGATCGTCATTTTCCGAAAGTTATGATCCAGGTGGCCGAAATCGTGTGTTCCTATTCGCCCGTTCAATTGCCAAGAGGGCGCAATTACCAGTGCCCCCCCCCCCCCCCCCCCCCCCCCGCCCCCGAAAGCTAAAAAAAGGCCACAGACCTTCATTTGCAAGGGGAGAAAAAAAGGAGAAGGCAGAACTCTAATGTTTTTCGGCGAAGGCTTGGCTCGATGCTCGCTTTCCTGATCCGCGTGCGCACTACTTGTGACGTTTCTACTTCGGTGACTGCTCCCGCGGGAGCAGCACATCACTTTGCTTTTTCTTCAAGAGACTTGTAAAAGGAGCGGTGACATGTCACCCTCCCAAAACTCTAACTCATGTAAACAGATACATCTAATGAAATTTGTCAGAACTAGGTCAAACTCTGTGGTGTTTTCCTTTTCCGGATTTTCCACGTAAAAAATTTGATGTCTACTATTGATTCTACTTTTTTATTGTTTGTCCACTTGGCTTACACTCGAGCTAAGACATTCTGAATCCTTCGATCCATGGGAACGCTAAGCGACCCACAACAACAATAGTATTTCTGTAATCTCATATGAGAGTTGTCTTGCACACCCGACAAAATCATTCAATACATCAATTATGTTTATGTATACATTAATATAAAACGAGAATCCCGTTTTGTATAATATTGATTTTTCACATAGTCGATTGTTTATGACCGATCTCAAGATTATAAAGTGATTTTGTTGTTACCCAAGTCCATCATTCACTGATAAAAATTCTCTTCATTTGCCCATTTCATGATTTATATCTCTTTTCATTTTATAAAAATATGTGAATTTTTTTGGAGATATAAAAAATAATGAAATTACTGAACCCGTGGGATCAACTTAGATAAAATCTTAACCGCGAAATGAATACTATCTATTTGGAGTGAAATGAAGGGGATCTTTTTTCTCGTACACATGGTGAATGCATTTTATGTGCGATATTTTGAAATTACCATTATGTACTCATAGGCTCCGTTTGACATAGATTTTTCTTGCTACAGTGAGTTTGGACAAAAACACCATCATCATAGAATGAATGTTCGACAAGACAATGTTTATGATCTCCACCAAGAAAAGAAAACTAGTTTTGAACATAAAAGTAGATGAAGTTTCTTGGGTGAGATCAGAGGTTCACGACTGCCACCGCCGTACCAAACGGAGCCATAATAATTGCCATCGCCCATCGCTATGAATATTCGATGCATTTAGTTGAATATATTAATTAAACATAATGAAGAGTTTTTATAATATAGTATTTTGAAGGTAATAAATATTAAGATTTAATTCATTATATACTGATGGTAATCATTGAACACCATATATTTCAACATAATTGAGCACATTTAGAACGACTATAAAGACAGTTTTTTTACTTAAAATTTATAGATGTGATTTATTCTAAAATATTAGAGCAAAGAGCACCAATAAATACATTTATATGTAAATATCACTAATATTGTCGGTATCGATCAATGAAATCGGAAATTCAACAAAATATTATTAAGAGATTTTTCCCGTACGCATGATATAAATGTGGGGGCAGGGTTACATCATTTCTGTATAATTATAGTGGTGCGGCCGCGTAGGTTAGCCACTAAAGAGGAGCAAGGGCGCAAGTTAGCATAACCGGTGCGTGATAACGATTCCGTCATCCTGTACTCTCCGTTACTTTCCCTCCCTCCTGAACTGCTTCTCTCACTCTTCTCTGGCTCCGGCGCTCTTCGGCTATTTCCGGCGCTCTTCAGCTATTTCCGGCCCAAGTTATCGAAACCTCTAACTTGTTGAACCCCGGGATATTGGGTTTGGCTTAAGTTTAAAGCTAAAACCATTTTGTTTTGTCCTTGCTCAGTTCCTTCCCAGCTGTGCGCGCGATCGATGTGCTCTTGCTGCGCGCGAGATCAAAGCCTTCGCAGGCGGAACTGGAGACTGTAGGTGAACCGTGGAAGTGGCAGCGCCGATTCCTTCGGTGCTGTAGCAGAGGTGACACCCACTGCGCGATCGGAGTCCTAGCCTTTCCCTCTGATTGAAGTTTAGAGAAGCCCTAGAAGCTGGAAGGAGGAGAGCGAGCGGGCGTCGAAGTTGGCGGGGCGAGGGAAAAGGGCTGTTGATGCGGGTGGAGTAAAGTGTTAGTCGGATCAAGCTGTTGCCGCTGCGCGTGGTTTCGTGACTTCGTTGGTATGTTCCCAACAACATCCTGAACTCACCAGCATTGTCACCATGAGTCCATTTTTGTCCATTTTATAGCTTGTCTTCTGAGACGGTGAGGGTAATGTGAAGTTACCCCCACATTGCAGAAGTTATTCTGATATAATTTGACTTCTATTATCGCTTCCTGCGGTGTAATTGATCAGACTTTCATTGCAGCGCGTAGCATCGAAGTTTTTTGATCGATTCCCCGTGCAGTGCATTCGCTAGCTAACTATTGATATCGTCATCCAATATATGAAAGATGTTAGAAACTGAAGAGCTGCTCCCCACCACAATGAAGCGGCCATCACTTACTCCAAAAGCCATCATACATCAGAAATTTGGTATCAAAGCTTGCTACAGGATTGAAGAAGTGATGCAACCTGCTGAGAATAGTTTCCCTGGTCTGGCTTTGACACAGAATGTTCGGAGTCTGTATAAATGTTATTTGGATCTGCCGGAGCTCTCTGTTGTTTCAGACCCTCTGCCAAAGAAGAAGGATGCTGAGCATGCTGCTGCAAAGATTGCTATAGAGAAGGTCAAGTCTTATTAAATTTTCATAGACATGATTTTTCAAAGACAACTTTTAATTTCACCCAAGATAACTACATAATTTTTCTGACTCTAATGAAAGAAGGGGAGCCTTGGCGCACCGGTTGAGGTATTGCCGTGTGACCTTGAGGTCATGGGTTCGAGTCCTGGAAGCAGCCTCTTGCAAAAATGCAGGGTAAGGTTTGCCTACATTTGACCCTTGTGGTGGGACCCTTCCCTGGACCCTCGCTGCGTGGGGATGCATTGTGCACCGGGCTGCCCCTGCCCCTTTACTGAAAGGGGTTCTACATCTAATAAAAAGAAGCAAATTCTTGTATTCATTTTCCTTGAATTAATGACATCCCATTTACCACATTGTTGTTGTCTTCTTTCCTATTGAGGGGTCGTGTTCTATCTCCTGCATATAGTGATTGACTCCGTGGATGTCTTTCTCATCAATCCATTCTTCTCGAATAATGTATGGTGGTAATGTCACTCTATTATCTTGAGATAAATTTCTCTCGATAGGCTACTCAATCATAATATAACAATTAGGAGATTAAGAATGTGCATGAGCATGCCTTTAAATAATGATTCCCACTATTAATGAGATACAATTATGTAATTAACAAAATAGCTCAATAATAATAGATTCAACATTTATATAATGATTGAACAAATTATTTTAATAAACTCTAACATACGATCGAAAGTGGCAAAAACTCTTTGATAGAACATGAGTTATCACAACTCATCCAACATGACAATGATTTGCAAAGTACTGCACTCACAATAGAAGAAAAGGGGAAGTACTATTTATTACTAATAGGCAAGAAAATTTGTTAAATAGGCAACAAACACATTAAACGATATTGATTGCAAACTAAGATTACTCACTACAACATTCACTATGAAACATACTTAGGAATAACCAAGGCAAGGGAGAGAGAATAGAAAGCCTATTACAACGAACGATCAGGAGAGGCGCAGGGATCAAATGACAAAAAATGGTGACCGAGATCTTGTCAATTAGTCTTCTTTAGTTTTTCAACAAGATCATTCTACACTTATGAAAATATGATATGTGTTGATCATCCTGTGTCGAAATATCTGATCTTGTGCTAAAAATCATCTGAAGGATAACTTAAAGTTTTTAGCAATCCTGTATATGTTGATGATGATTCCGATATGAAATAGTCTGATCCAATAATAGACAGTTTTGGAAGATGATTATACAATTATTTGCAGTCCTCTCTGTGATGATGTTGTTTGCGATTTTGATGTAAAATCTCGTAGTCATATGATTGAAGAAAACTTTAAGAGAAAATTATATTTTGGAAAATGATGCTAGAAATAAATGTACATTTGATGTTGAACATAAGGTTAATCATGACTAACAATGCGCTAGTGCCTACACCACTTAGAACTTGAATCAAACAATGAATCTTAGCTCTTACTTATTCTTACACCTGAGCTTACCTTTGATTTTTATTCACCTGAAACTTCACCTTCTCGCGATAGTGGCCTTACATTTACTAATAAACAATTTGATTTTGTATTTGGTTTTATGTTATCAGACCAATCAGAGAATGTAAAATATTATTTAGAGAATTTTGAATTTAGGTGTATATCTATGTGCCCAACATTAAATATCCCCTCAAGAGTTCATATTCCAATATTAATCACGTCCTTTCTGAAACATTAGATTGAAAGATGTTTCCGAAAGAAATTTCACAGAAACTAAAAGTTGGAAGATTGCATAGATTATTGATTAACCACTTTCGATTATTTTATTTTAAGGAAATTCTTCACTTTCATAAGAGCACATAGATTGAAAATAATTTATAAAAAATAGTAATTTTTTTAATCTATTTGTATCAGTGCTTTTCATTTTAAGTTTTGCATATGTTCTCCATCATCCGCATCATCTACATATTGTTTCCATATAAGAAATTATTTGCAGGACATTCTATATAAGAAATCATCTGCATGAAATCCACATGATATTTCCATTTGATTGCGACCCTAGATTCTTAAGTAATTTCAGAGGACATTACGGGCAAGATTAGTGACATATGGTAGGCGGTAAATATTCGACTCTAAACGATACAAAACCCAAGTGTAGTGTCGAGAGAAATCGTATCTAACCTAGGATGATACATGTTTGTGGGTAGATCCAACAATGCTTTACAAACAACAATAAAACATTCGAAACTTATATAGTTAGCACAATAGTTCACAAAAAAATTTAAGAAGCGCAAACAAGTTCAGTTCTCCTTCGTTGAGAATGCTTTAATTAATCACGCAATAAGAATAGATTCTGCACGTCACAATTAACCATGAAACAAACACACTAACACATGTACGCATCCATAATCAAATAAGTATTCTGATCCGTACAATAATGAAGAAAACAAGAAAACCAAACTAAAAACTCACAAGTAGGGTGCCGTAGTAGGAGTGGAGATCTGGTGACTGTGGAGTGGGGTGGCTGTCGGGGAATGCGAGACAGATGCGGGCTGCTGGGGGAGGGGAGATATGACCGTGGGAGTGGCTGCTGGGGGAGGGGAGATATGACCGTGGGAAAAGGGTTATGGAAGGTGGGCATTGGCTGGACGCTGTAGTATTTAAGCACCCGTTGCTGGGAGGTTTGGAGGGTAGTGAACAACAAGGTGTAGAATTAAGGGGTTGTAAGTCATAGCTGATGAAGGCTCCAGGGGTATTCCACTGTTGGATGTACTAAGGGATGGTGCGGCTGATTTCTGGGAGACGGTTTGGAAGGTTGTTTTTAAGAATATTGAAAGTGTGCTGTTGGATGCTAGCTAGGTTGTAAAACAGTGAATGAAGGGGGTTCTGGGAGGGTTCCGTATAGGTGAATGCAATGGAATTTCAATGGGTGCAGTTGTATTGGAGAGTGGTAGGGGGAGGGGCAACAATATGGGGAAACATTTATAAACAAGAGAACGTAATACCAACGAATCAGCACCTAGAGTTCATAGAGTCAGCACCGTAGAAGACCTCCGTATTCCAGGAAGTAGCTCTCCTAAATCTGCGATAAAGCCTAAACCATCCCCTAACTTGTTTAAATAGACAAGCACGGTAGGGCAACCATCTTGAACGATTTAGATCTCTTGTTCATGATGGTTGTTCGGTCTCTCGAAATAAAAACAAGCTAAAATAAAATAAAAATACATAGAAATAGGTAAACGTCACTCTGAACGCTAGTGCTAGTTTAGATCATTCATTGGGCAATGCCAAATATGATAAGCAACAAATCACCCCCGAGCGTGCCCAGAAACTCGTGCTCCAAAAATCTTATTGGTTTCCATCAATTAGGAATCATACTGAAGTGGTCAATAGAACCCTAAATAATTTACTGTGATGTCTTGCGGGAGAAAGGCCAACCGAGTGAGATTAAATACTTGCATAAGCCGAATTTGCTTATAATAATTTTGTGAACCGTTCTACTAGTAAAACCTCATTTGAGATCTTTTATGGTCATCCTATACCTCGCCTGCTTGATATGACCCATTTACCCTTTCATGATAATATTAGTGTAGAGGCTAGTGAGCTTATTGACCATATCTTAATTGTTCATAGGGTAGTACTTGAGAGACTCTATCTCAAATAAAAGTAAATGATAGCTATTGACGAGCACAAGAGGGAGCATCACTTTCAGGAGGGAGATATGGTGTTAACATATTTTCGGCCACAACGCTTCTGTCACCCCTTAGGATTTCACCGCTCCAATCCGAGAAGAATAAGAGGAAGGAAGAGAGGAATTCCAAGAGGGACTCTTGGCCAGCCCTAGGATCCAAAACCTTTCATTCCAAATGATCCAAATATACAAGATACAAGGGTTTTGGGGTATTAGAACCACTCACCGGGCAAAAGCATAAATAGTCAAGAAATCCAAATTGCAACTTAAGTAAAAGATAAAATACCCTGCCTGGGCATTAACACTCATGTCAGTGCCTCCGTAACAATACCCCAATTGGGAAAATTTGCCTTGTCCTCTAGGCAAAACTCAGGAAACTGGTTGCGGAAGTCATCATGATTCAGCCAAGTTGCGTCGGAAGGAGGACGATGTCGCCATGCCACCAACACCTGCTCTCGAACACAACCGTCCACCTTGACGGTTTTGCTGTCCAAAATGGCTTCGGGAAGGTAGACGGTGGAGCCATCTGATGCGATGTTTGGCAGCAAGGTCTCCTCGACGGGGTGATTGCCCACCACCCGTTTGAGTTGGGAGACGTGGAAGACCTGATGAATCCGGCCATGGAGAGGAAGGCGAGGGCGGTAAGACACTTCTCCGATGCGGGTAACTACTGTAAATGGGCCGAAGAAGCTGGCAGACAACTTGGGATGGTGGCGATTCGCCACCGAAGTTTGGCGATACGACCGGAGCTTGACAAAAAATGCGTCTCCCACTTGGAATTGGACTTTGCGACGCCGTTTGTTTGCCTGGTGGAACATCTTCTGTTGTGTGCTGCGAAGATGGATCTTCACGACCCGCAATATCTCAATCCCTATCCATGAGTTGCGCACACACCATGCCGACATGACATTCACCTGATAGATACTGTATCATAGAGGGCGGTGGCGGCCATAAACGGCTTGGAACAGTGTCATGCCGACGAAATTTTAGAAGTGTTGTAGGAGAACTCGGCTCACCCCAACTATTTGTTCCAATCCCGTGGACGATTTGAAGTATAGCAACACAAGTAAGTCTCTACTCTCTAGGCATCGGTTCAGTACCTCAGATTGGTCATCCGTCTGGGGATGGTAGGCGGAGCTCATCCGTAATTGTGTTCCTTGGAGTTTGAACAACTCATGCCAGACGGTGCTCATAACGACCTGGTCTCGATCGCTGACGATCGAACGAGGAACACCGTGTAGGCGTACCACATCGAAAATGAAAGCCTCAACCACTACCGGGGCCGTGAAAGGATGTCGGAGGGGAAGAAAATGGCCATACTTAGACAAATAGTCCACCACGATGAATATGCAGTCGTATCTCAACGAGTGCGGAAGGAGCGTAATGAAGTCCATCGTTATATCATCCTATATGAGATCAGGTACGGGTAAGGACTGCAGAAGACCCCGGGAAAAGTGGCCTCATATTTCGCCTGCTGGAAGACCAGGCAGGCCGCAACATATTCCTCCACATGTCGCATCATTCCTCACCAATAAAGCATAGCTACGAGGCGGCGGTATGTGCGAAACACGCTCCTGTGGCCCGCGGACGGCATAGTGTGTAACTCAACGAGGATGCACAGAATGCCGAACAACGATGAAGAGAGGACCAACCGGCCCCGGTTTAACAATCGACCTCCCACAAGTGTGTACAGGGGGCACGCGGTGACATTCGTCTGCAAGCTGTCCATGATAGGTTAGAGGGTCGAGTCGGCCTCCACCTCACCTTTTATGGTGCCCGCCTCCTACCAGACCGGGCGGGAGATGGCCGTCTGCTCTGCCGAAGCCTCCTGGCGCGATAAGGTGTCCGCCCTCATGTTGGATCTGCCGGAACGAAACTTGACGGTAAAGCCATAGCCCAATAGCTTCGTCTCCCAAACCTACTGAGATGGGGTGGTCATCTTCTGGCTGAGCAACTATCGCAAGCTGTGATGATATATACGCACGATGAAGTGCCGCCCCAATAAGTTAGGGCGTCGGTGATAGCGCCATCAACTCGTTTTCGTAAGCGGAGCGGGAGCAGATGGACGTGGAGAAGGACCGACTGAAGTAAGCTATGGGGCGCTCGGTCTGCATGAGAACGGAGTTGACGCCTGTCCCCGAGGCATCGCACTCGACGATGAAGGGCTGAGAAAAGTCAGGCATATCCAGAACCGGAGTCGTCACCAAGGCCTCCTGAAAGGATGCGAGGTTGTTGGTCACCGCGGAGGACCATCAAAAGGCAATATCAGTCGTCTTGCGCAGAATGCTCGTAAGTGGTCGTGCCAGCGTACCATGGTCCCGGATGAAACGACGGTAGTAGCCCGTCAAACCGAGGAAGCCTCGTACCTCGTATAAGGAGTGCGATTGCGGCCACTGCAGCACCGCCGCGACCCGCGACCTTGTCGGGGTCCATGGCCACCTCCTGAACTGAGACAGTATGACCTAAATTGGAGATCTCGCGCTGAGCAAAAACACATCTCTTCAGGTTGGTGACCAAGGAGTGGCGCCACAATGTCTCCAAGGTGGTCTCCAAGTGATGTAGGTGATCGTGCTACGCCAGGCTGTAAATGAGAATGTCATGAAAGAAAATCAGAACATACTTACGAAGCACCAAACGGAAGATGTTGTTCATCGTGACTTGGAAGGTAGCTGGGGCATTAGTGAGACCGATCGACATCACCAAGAACTCGTAGTGGCCGTCGTGAGTGCGGAAGACGGTCGTCGAGATGTCCTCGGTGCATACCCAGATCTGATGGAAGCCCGATCGGAGGTCAATCTTGGAGAAGTAGGTGGATCCACATAACTCGTCCAATAACTCCTGGATGATGGGAGTAATATACTAATCTTCTACAATGGCTTTGTTAAGTGCACAGTAATCAACACAGAAGCGCCAGCTGCCATCCTTCTTCCGCACTAGGAGGACCGGGCTTGAGAATGGACTCGCACCGGGTCAGATCAATCCGACATCTAACATGTCGGACACCAAGTGCTTAATCTCATCCTTTTGAATATGACCGTAGAGGTAGGGCCGAACTGAAGTCGCCTGTACACCATCCCAGAGTGGGATGCGGTGGCCGGTGGTGCGGGGCGGTGGAAAGCCCGGAGTCTGCGCGAACACAGACGAGTAAGTCTCTAGAAGGCGAGACAACTACGGCGGAGGGGAAGAATACGGAGGCGCCGGGTCCACATCCGCCGGTGAGGTGATTTTCCATAAGTGTGCCCGAAAGTCCACAGAGTGAATCCGAAGGGCGACACACGATGAGACGAAAACCCGCTGAAGGTAGACGTCCCCCAGGAGTGTGCAGGGCTGATTAGCCCAGTGGATGGTCATCCACACGGAGGCCCAGTTGTGGTTGATGTCGCCCAATGTCTGTAACCACGTAATGCCTAAAATGACATCCACACCGCCCAAAGAAAAGAGATAAAAATTGGCGAAGGCACTGTAGTCGCCCAGCTGGAGTGGGAGGCCACGACAAAGGCCACTAGTCTGGGAGCGACAACCGTCACCAAGGTAAACCAAAAACACTGTCATCGGGTCGGTGCGCGCAAGCGCATCACCAAGTCGTGGGAGACGAAGTTGTGCGTTGCCCCATTATCCATCATAAACACCACAGAAGTCCCATTTAGAAGTCCCTGCAACTTCATGGTGCCGGGCCGCGAAATTCCGCCGGTGGAAAAAAGTGAGAGCTTCAAACGCTGAAAGGCACCCATCGTCATGTCCGCTGGAGGGACATCATCAAGGATAAGGTCATCGAAGTCGGCGCCCGTGACTTTGTCCCCATCGTCAGACGTGAGAACCCGCATCTCCTTGAGTAGGCAGTCGTGCGTTGGGGAGTAGGGTTGCCTGCAACGGAAGCAGAAACCCTTACTGCGCAGGTCATTATACTCCTGTGTCAAAAGGCGGTTGAGGGTCAACGACCTTGGGGGCCAAGGAAGATTAGCCGGCTTGGGGGGAAGGGTGGCCGTAGTTGGGTGTCGACGACTGGAAACGCGGTCGGTCTACCTGCTTGACCAAGACATCCGCCTTCACCAAGCGGGCGACCTCCATAGCGTCGGTAATATCCTGGCCTCTCGGGGATGGTTAGTATGGAGCCGTGAGCGGATATGGGGTTGGAGACCCTGAAGGAAGAAACCCATATAGTGATTTAGAGGAAGATCAGGGACGTGGTTGACGAGCTCGATGAATTTGTCAATGTACTGATCCACCGAAGACGTGTGGTAGAGCGCACTTAAGCTCTCGATGACATTGTCGGAGTAGCGGAGATCGTAGCGCTTGACCAAGGCCAGTTTGAGGTCGGCCCACGAGAGGAGCGGGGTGGAGTGGCTGAGCCAACGAACCCATTGTAAGGCGGAGCCCTCCATGGAAAGTAGCATCAAGGAGACCTTCTGCGTCTCTGGGGTGCCCTGGATGTCAAAGAATTGTCCAGCCTTGGCAATCCACCCAGGAGGATCGGTCCCGTTGAAATAAGAAACTTTGAGGGCGCGCGACGCATGTTCTGCGGCAAGTGCGGAGACCGAAGGAGGCGTCGTGGGGCTGGCCGACAGCTCACTGAAGGAGGACGAGTTCTCCAAAGGCGGTGGCGGAGTGGAGTCCGAATGGGCATCACGAGCCTCCAAGTGTTGGTGGCTGGACTAGATTGAAGTGAGGATGCTGGCTTGATCGTCGAGGCAGCGTTCGACGACATCGAGGCGGGCATCCGTCATGGCGTGGGTACTTGTTCGTCTCAACGACGTTGCAAGGAGCAGAATATAACCGGCGTCGGTGCGGGCGAAGGATGCGGGAGGTGCGACTGCAGAGATGTGCAGGAAGAAGTTGGGTGGAAGAGATGCGGACGAGTAGAGATGCGTGGGAGGAGTTGTCGGCAAGAAGTGGTTTGCCGAGAGAGATCGTGAAGTGTGCGCGGAAGGAGGCGGTTGGATGCACGGAGAGGCGTGGTTGGACGTTGTCGCGAGCGACGTCGAGACGATTTCCGTGCGCTTGACAAAAGCGGGTCGGAAAACTGTTCCCGTGCGCGGACATTGGACACGATTGAGGTTTGCAAGAGTCCTGTCAGCTAACGAAATAGCGGACGTGGTCGGCAGGTCAAAGCAATGTGACCTCTTAGGGCTTCACCACTTCAATCGGGGAAGGATAAGAGGAAGGAAGAGAGGAATTCCAAGAGGGACTCTTAGCCAGCCCTAGGCTCCAAGCCTTTTTATTCTAAATGATCTAAAGATACAAGATACATGGATTTACAGGTATTCGAACCCCTCACCTGGCAAAAGCGTAAATATACAACAAATCCAAATTACAACTTAATTAGAAGATAAAACACCCCGCCTGGGCATTGGCCATCACGCCGGTGTCTCCTTCGCGGCCCTCTTCCTCCTGGAATAGACATGTCACGTTGTCGATGCCCCTTCGAGCTCCGTGCCTTCGTCCGCATCCGTAACTGTTTCCTAGTTAGTTCTTACTGCAAGTTGAGCAGAAGGAAGTTTGATTCAGAAACTAGACTCTAATACTGAGTCTGAAACCCCCGATTTGCATCCTAGCCCAAACTCGAGGTGAAAGGAGATGGCTCTTGAGACATATAAGCACAGTCAAGTGACCATGGGTAGGCAATGTGAGACTAATACTTCACTGACAAGCGACCTGTGGGTAATCCGAACAACAATCGGTCCTACACAACACATGGGCACGCTGGAGACCATCACGTGACAAGCTCTGCACCGAGTCAAACTAGTCTCTAATACTAAATCAAAACCCGTGGCTTCATCCAAAAACCCTGAGGTGAATGGAGGAGGAGCCTCAGACCTATAAGAATAGATGGGTGACCGTGTGTAGGCACATGAAACTAATACCACACAAACGATCCATGGTTGGATAATCCGAACAACATTCAGTTCTACATGACACAGCAGACTCACTGGGGACCAACACGCTAGCACGCCCCACACATAGTCAAACCAAGCTTTGATACTAAATCAGAAACTGGTGGCTTCCATCCCAAAATCTCGAGGTGAAAGGAGGTGGAGATCTATAAGCATAGACGGGTAACCATGGGTAATCAATGTGGAACTAATACCACACAGACGAACCTCACAAAAGAGTCATTCTTGTGGTTCTAGCTTTCACTTGGATGAGAATGTTGAGGGTTGATGTTAAGTTGAATGCCATTCATAAGACTTAGACTTATGCTGAATAGAGTTACAACAATACTTAGCACGTAGCAAAGATGAATGGAGAATGATTCACAAAGCCAACCCAAAATAGTTGGAGTAAAGATGAGGATGATTAAATAAAGTGATATCTTATAAATTTGAAATATATATATATATCAATATTTTCACAAGTAATCTTGTGAGATAAAGAATTATGAAATTTTTGATGTCTTTAACCATCTGTGTTGTCCATTTAATTCTCTCCAAACCAGATCTCAAAGTTTTGATGCTCAAAAAAAGAAAAATGAAAATGGAGAATTACTTATTTATTTATTTATCTATTATTTATTGGTTATATATATATTTTTGGTTGTCTCCTGACCTGAAATGCATGCTACAAGTGCTTGAAGAGAGCGTTTTTGTCTCAGTATTAATGCACTTGCCCCCCTTTAGGTGTGTTACATAATATATGTACTGTCTCTGTATTTTGCTCTAAAATGGTAGTATTCGATTCATAACATCTGTCTATTGCGTTTTCATTCTTGTTTTTAGTTGTTTGAAATGTCTAGAAAGATAATGAACTGAAGAAGTGATAGTGACAATGCAACTTCAACATATTGGTGTAATAGTATTGTATATTGAGCTTTCTTTCATCTTTTCTTGGTGAAGTGTATACTCTTATTTGTGTAGCTTTAATATTGTGCCATCTCCCCTCATTAAGTTCTCTTTTCTCTGAACAGTTAGGTATTCAATCAACGGTTGATAGTCCTACTCCTCAGGAAGCAATGGATGCATTAATTGTACGTTTAGCTGGCTTCTTTACAGATAAGGTCAGTACTGTGACTTGGTACAAATGATGAATCGTTTTATCCTGGGCCACTAGCAAATATTTATTGGAAATATGTAGCTCTCAAAATGAAATAAATATTGATAATTTTATGCTTTTGTTTGAAAGAAGATTGGAACTCACACAATCCGGGCACCTGTATTAGCAGAGGTAATTTACTCTCCTTTAGGTTGAATGTTACAGACACAGACAAGGGAGAGGAGCGCGCTCGCGTGTGGCGCGTATATCGATGTGGGAACCGAGGAGGCAAGGACACCGATTTCAGTAAGACGACAGATGTCCAACATTGCGCACAGACATCGCACACTTTGTTATTCTTATCTTATTATCATATTTTATATTTTTGGCCTATTTGGTTATTTACCATTTGCCCTTTCATGTATTTGAGCAAGACACCATATAAGCCCATGTAAGAACTAATATTATGTATCTTGGAAGTATGATCAATGAATTAGCCATGCGGGCTGAAACTCTCCTCTCTAGTTCATTCTTCCCTCTCCCTTCCTCAAAACCCACCACCGTAATATTTGGTTCGACCTGCCCTCTTCTGGCCGTGGTCTTCTCCGCCCGAAACACGATCTTGCACCTCGTCTGCATCCGCCATGTGCTATGCTTCTGCTTGATCCGCACCGCAATGCCCGAAGGCCGATCCATGCCCACTGATCCGCAGCTTCTGCGCCTCATCGACGCTCGCCTAGCCCACACATCCTTGACTTCCACACGTGCGCTTCGTCCGCGCCCTCCATGCCCGCGCCTCATCCGCGCCCTCCATGCTTGCGCCTCTTCTGTGCCTGCCATGCATGTGCTACTCCTCCAAGCTTGCTCCAACCTCTGCCACCTTCTGCAACTCCTTCTGTGACTATCGTCCCTGCTCCCAGCTCCGACGACCCCCGTTCTTGCTTACAACACCGTTTTCGCTGCCTCTGCTCCTAAATATGCGGCTCGCCACTATGTTTCCATCCCATCTAGTCCACCGCCTAGCGTGTATACCCTAACTAAGTTCCATAGTGCAATTACCTACGACTCAGCCCTCACCGACCCGACCATCTCTCGCCGCCTCGATGCTCATGAATCCATCACCTCTCTTCAAGTCCTAATACAGTGGTTGGATGCGAAGTTTGATACATTCATCGTCGACCGACGAAGCACCTTGTCTACTTCCAATGCGGACTCCCCTTCGGTTCTTGGCATTCCTTTGGTAGTTACTGTCGGTTCGGCGATCCTTGTGATAACTTCTCACAAAGAAGTTATCTTGATCCTTAATTTTGATCAAATTATTCAATAAGTTTGATAAATACAAGTTTAAATGTGTTAAATTAAGAATATTTATTATTTTGGTTAAGATTGCATATTATCTGTACTTTTATATGTTTTCATAGACATTTTAAAGCAACCAAAGGGATTGAAAAGCAGCTAAAGGAGAAGCGCTGGAAAAATGTTGTGAATATGTTGCAACATAAATTTTGGTGTTGGGTGCAGAGAAGTGCAGAAAGAATTATGTTGCAACATATTTAAATATGTTGTAACATATTTAAATATGTTGTAACATATTTAAATATGTTGTAACATATCGACAAATCCTGAAAATTTAAATTCGAATTTTTTTCAAATCCGGCGGTTACAAAGTGAAGCGAGGCATTCATTGAAGGGAGAGAAGATTCCAGAAATGGAAAACGCCCATAAATACGTAAGGAGAGAAAGGAGGAATTTATTCAAACCAAGAGGGGTGGACGGTTAAGGAAAGTTCCTGTTGAGGATTTGCGAAAAAGCCATTGGAGAGGGAATTTCCTAATTTCAGGCATCATGTATTGTAAGACCTTTCTAATTTTGTGTTCGATCTCAGTTATAAACTAAACTCTCATAGTCTTGTATGATGAGAATACTATGTGTATTTTGATAATGAATTTTTCTTAAGTTTTAAGTTTGTTTTATAATTTATCTCTATGGAACTTATGAATTTGAAAATGAAATCTTTGGATTTTTCTTTTTTCTCTTATTGCGCCTCGAGAATCGAGAGATGAGTGATGTAGTATTAGTTTGAAGGCTATCTTATTGCACCACGAGAATCGAGAGATGAGTGGTGTGAATTTTTAACCAAAGTTTCTTTAATTTTACTACGCTTCAAGATTCGAGAGATGAGAAGTGTAAGTGTTTCATAAGTTCACTATAGCATAGAAGGGAGAAAGAGATTTCCTCTTCTTGCTAGCGACCTTGATTTTTACTCTTTATAATATTTTCATTCCGCCTAAGTTAGAGATGACTAGGGGAGTGTAAGATATCAAGATTTCCGATGTCGAGAGATAAAGACTATTCTATAAAATCGTTGCAAGATAAAAATCATCATAATAGGCATAGGAAATCAGAAATGCAAGACTGTCTTTTCCAACGGATAAAAAAGTATTTTTAAATAGTTGATTTAGTTTAAATCTTCATTTAGAGTTTTTATTACTTTTCAAAATCACCTCATTTGATCTACTTGGATTTAAAGAAACGGTGTAACTAGTATTTGCAAGCATTCGATTAATCACTTCTTCGTGGGAACGATCTTTATTCACACTTTATTACTTGATCAGACACGTGCACTTGCGTATAAACCATTTTTCGCGTATCACCTTCCCCTTTGCCTTTGGCCGCTTTACCACTGACCCGCTCCTTCGACATCCCAATTTCAACAAAATAAATCCAATGGATTGGATTGGATTGGATTGCGCGTGCAGAGCAATCCTTCGACATCCATCATAGCTTTGAGGCACAACAGATCCCCACTATTCTTGTCGACATGGAAGGGTAGACCATTCATTTGGTACGCTGGCTCCGCCAGAACTACTCTTCCCTCTCGTGGTCGGAACTCTAACAGGACCTCATTCTCCGCTACGACGTTCAGTATTCTGGGACGACGGTGGAATGTCTTTTGGCATACACCAATTGGCCCCCCTCGACGACTACATCGATGAGTTTATTGCATTGGCAACGCACGTTTTAGACTTATCGTCGGATCATTACTTGGGCTTCTACATGCAAGGACTACTTCCCCACATTCGGCCCGCCTTTGCACCCACCGCCCCTGGTCTGTTACCAATGCCATGATGCTCGCCCACTTGGTGGAAACAAACTTAAATGTCAAATTCATCAGCACCGGCCGTCCCCCGCGGAGTTTTTCTGACAGCTTTTCATCCCCTCAACATTCTTCCAACCTCCACCCAGGAGTATACTGCAACTCTCCCACTCCTCAAGCCCCTTCCACGACCTCCCAGAAGGCCAACCAGGCCTCAGATGACCAACAAGGAGTACCGCGATCTTCGCACGAAGGACCTCTATTTCTGTTGCAAACAACTCTACTTCCCGACTCATGATTGTCCCCTGAAGGAGCTCCGTATAACCATGCGAGGATCAAGAGGTCACCAATGAGGATTTCAAAGCCTTGGAGGGCGGTGACACACCACACGACGACGAATCCCAAGTGAGGCTACATCTTTTAGACCTTCCTTGATTTGTGGTTGACGACATCTCTGGCCCCAAACCATGGAGCTCTCTGGTTACCCTTTATGGAACACTCGCGATTGTGATGTTTGACAGTGGGACTATCCATAATTTCATCTCCCAGCACCTGGTGACATGACTTTATATGTGTCGATCTCATGCTTCTAGTCTCTCGGTCTACTTAGGCAATGGTCGCCACAGAGCACTGGGCCTTTGTACGAGCTTGGAGATGACTGTTGGCCCTTACCCTCTCCAGGCGGATTTCCACTCTTCTGAGCTTGGTGTCGTTGACGTCATATTGGGCATATCATGGATCCGTACCCTTGGCGACGTGTATGTCAATTGGGATTGCATGGCGATGTGTTTTCATCAGTCGGGGTTCCTTTACTTTTGATGGATGCCTTCCTCATTCCTTAGGCGGTTGCCTTCCATTCTATCCATAAAACAGTGGAAGTGGACTTTTCCGCATGCCTGCGCAAGTCGTCGAGATGATCACCCCTAAACCACGCTAGCTGCAGTGCGTCCTAAATGCTTTCCCATGGGTCTTTGCCGATGCTAACCACCTTCCACCTCCGCACCTGACTGACCACCGCATTTCCCTTCAACTAAGGGGTGGCCACTATTTTCTCCCGTCCCTACCGCTACACGCACGTTCTAAGGGATGAGATCAAATGCCTTGTGGGCGACATGTTGACTGGGCGTCCTAGCGCTATCCCTTTCTCCAGTCCAAACGTTCGGAAGAAGGATGATAGTTGGCAGTTCTGTGTGGATTATTGGGAACTCAACAAGGCGACCATTCTGAATGAGTACCCTATACTGGTAATCCAGGAGTTATTGGATGAATTGCGCAGGGTGATATTCTTCTCCAAGCTCAACATACGGTTCGACTACCACTAGATACGAGTGTATGATGAGGACATTCCGAAGACATCTTTCCGCACCCACGATGACCACTATGAGTTTGTGGTCATACCATTTGGTCTCATGAACATGTTACCACTTTTCAAACGATCATAAACAATCTCTTTCGTACGGTCCTACAGAGATATATTTTGGTGTTCTTTGGTGACATTCTTTCCTATAACTCCTCTTGGCAGATTCATCTCTAGCATGTGCGAGCGACCCTGGCCACCCTTCACGTGCATGCCTTCCTTGTGAACCCCAAGAATTGCACTTTCGGCCCGATCGAGATTAGCTACTTCGGGCACACCATTTTAGCAAAGGGCGTGGCGATGGAGACCGAGAAGGTGGAGCTCGTCCTCCAATGGCCGAGCCCCCGCTCCCTTCGGTACGTTCAGGGATTTCTCAGTATCATGGGGTACTATCGGCGTTTCATTCATGATTGCGACAAGCTCACCTAGCCCCTTTCCATCTTATGGAAGAAACAAATTCCAATTCCTTTCCGTGATGACAGAGGCGGCCACGACCTTCACTACCCTTTAACAGACTCTTGTTTCGCCCCCGTCTTGGCATTTACTGACTCCAAACAATTGTTCATCGTCGAGTGTGACGCCTCGCGCTCGGGCGTTTACTCAGTTTTGATGCAGTACGGTCTGCCAATGGCTTACTTCGGTTGCTCCTTCATACCCACGATTCCTACGCGCTCCGCCAACGAGACCGAACTCATGGCCTTGGTCTTGGCCATCTAGCATTGGCACCCTTATCTGTTGAGCCGACAGTTCACCATTCGCACCAACCATCGTAGCCTTTGGTATTTACTACAACAAAAGATTTCCACGCTAACACAACAAGTCCGAATAGCGATGTTGTTGGGTTACGACTTCATCGTCAAGTTTTTATCTGGCCAGTCCAGCTAGGTCGTTGACTCATTGTCCCACAGGCCGTCTGCTGCCACCCTCACGACCATCTCCTGGACGGTTTTGGAGGATGCCGCCGCCATCCAATAAGAAGTCACCGTTGATCCGCTTCTCCAACCCTTCATCACCGCTCTTCAGACATATGTCTTGCTTGACCACCCTTCAGTTTGATGAGTGCTTTCAAGTCGAGGGAACTTGATGGAGATCGACGACCCATATACGTTTATTGCGCAAAAGGCGGCGATCCTCCCCTAGGCTACGTCGAGAGTTCTGACGCTATGGACCATTCGATTTGGGTGCCCTAGTTGTATTTGTATATTTATACATGTGCAGGCTGCTAGTCTGGAGATCGAGGTTTTGGTTCAGATTTCTGAAACAGTTGGTCTCCCTCCCAATGCGACTCCGAGAGGTCCTCTAGGTGACTCCTAGGGTTCCGACATTCCCTCATATCCCCACCGTAACTAACGACTCCTTCCCAACGCTATACACGAGTTTCTTCCCCACCATAACCCCGATTACATCCTCCAGTGGATCATCTACAACTCCACCGACCGCAGCCCCCCACTTCCTCCATCAGCAACCATGACCATCACTCCTCCATTCTAGCCCGACGTCAACCAGCCCTCCTCCGTCCCCACTCTACGCCGACTAGTACTCCTTCATCGCAAGCCCTTCCCACCGCAAATCACTACCTCCCATCTCTCTCCACCGCATGCCATTTCATCTTCAGCCTTCGTCCGACTGTCCACCGCCAGATCCCACCCAATCCGTCAATAAGCCTTCAAATCCACCCCCAGACCTTCCGCCATCCCATCTCTAGACCCAATTCCGCCAGCAACTTCCATCCAGCAACCTACCTTCATATCCAGTTTCGGATTTCAGCCCATTCCAGGTATCTCCAAGACCCAATGGCCTTTCGTCTTCCTTTAAGCAGCACCAATTCTCGCCTGCTCATGTAAATCATAATTTGGTGTTCTATTCTTCTACTATTGTGAACTTGGACTATATTTTAGTGTATGCGATATCATATATTTTCTTACCGTGAAATTGTCCGATTTGTAGGGCTTAGTCATTGCACGCTTGAAAGTACTTGTGCTCAAATTGTGTGTGAATTATAGCGTGTTGTTCTATTCAATTTTCTGTAAATGATTGTGCTCCTGAAAAAGCGTTATTTTAATCAATTAATTATTTCTAATTTTTAATCGGACTATTTCTATTGCGTACACATCTACACTAAGCTACTCAGTTATCATTTCGCACTCCACTTAGGTTGCACCATAGAGCATCCGTACTCACAACCTCCCATGCATCAAATTGGTACTTTATTCATTGGATTGCGTGCATACTTCTACATTATGCTATGGTTGGTCGTTAGTTCATTGCATTCGTCGCGTGCTCGCTTGCATTGCATTTAGGGTTAGGTAATCGCGCTTCCGTCACCTGTAGATTGGTCTTCGTCATAATTCCTTCTTCTTCCTCCCAACCCACCACTGTAACATTAAAATTCATATAATTGTATTGATGCTGGAGAACATTAATCATATATGCAGGAGAACATTAATCATACAATTCATATATGTTAGAGATCATTGTATAGATAATTATATTGATTTCTTTATATACCCTCTTAGGGATGAATCAAACTTCACTTTTTGTTCTTCCAAAATCTTCTATCATGGCATCAGAGCTATCAACTAATTTCTTTGAACTTGCTTGCATCTCCAGATCCCCTGTCGATCTGTTAGCTTCTAGCGATACAACTTCTGTCGGTTCAACTCCATGGGTTTCCGTCTGTTGTCGATCCCTTCAATTGTTTTCATTGGTCATTCAATAGTTCGTTTTCGTAGAATAAAGACTTTTCTCGCTCATTTTGTTGCCTCCCTCTATTCGTTGGCATCATGAGTTGGAGGTGGATGTTAAATATTACTGTATAGACTTCTTCATATACTCTTTTGGGGGATAAGTGTAAGGATGGTCATAATGAAACGCCTGGACTGATCGAGGTTTTTCCTTGATGGATATTTCTTGATATACTGGAGAAGTACGTTGTTGGAATTCTAGTTCCTATGTCGACATTAGAAGTTTAAAGTTGTGCTTGCATATCCAAGCACATGAAATAGCAACTGTTTGATGGCATATACAACCTTCTTGTGATCTGTGACTTATTATTCTGGTTCAGTAGGAGTAGTGCACCTCTAACCTATCATTCTCTTGGATATATGTAAACATCTGATTAAATAAGGTGCTTAACAATTAAACTTGGTCTCTAGTTGATGAAATATGTGAATGAAACTGTTTGCTTCACAAACTATTGCATGTTAAGTTAGTCATTTAATACCATGGTTACATACTTTCGGTATTTTCTTCTTATTGTGGCTTTCCAAGTGCCTGACATATCTTGTTGTCTTTACTTGGTGTATAGTTCCTTTCTTCAGAACATCCTCTGGTTGGACATATCAAAGTTGCACTTGAAAGAGTTGGTGACCATTTTGGTATGCTACCAATGTCTGCAATTTCTACATGTGATGCAAAAGTCAATAATTTGTGCAAAGTCATCAATCCAAAGGCTGATTCAGATCCTTTCTTGGTTTTATCACTTATATCGACGGCTGCCAGAATGTCTGCATCCATAACTTGTCATGAACTGTGGATATGGAAGCAAGGGTTTCATCCTACCGAGTTTCTAAATTCAACCAACAATTGTGCTTCAGTATCAACAGAAATTACACATGCTGAAGCACTTCGTATTCCCTGCTTGCGCAGCAGAGACGTTGAAACCTTGACTCTGAATTTTTCTGACAACCAATATTACATGGATGAAATTGCACAGAAACTTCTTGTCAGGGATTCATCCCGCCTTCTAGTCTCACGGTAAGATAGAAATAATTTCATTATGTTTTCATTCACTTTCTTCTTTTTTGTTATTCCCCTGTATGATGCTTTTCTGGTTTTAGGAATATTGGAAAGGCTTCTTCAGAGATGAAATTATATTTCTCTGCTCCAGATGTTTCTGCTTTGGCTTCTGATTCTTCTATTGAAGTATTCCTAGCGGTGGAAGGAAACAACAATACGGAGACGATCTTAAATGAGCGAGCTTCATATTTATCTGGACAACATATTTATGGAGATGCAATTCTAGCTCATGTTGGATATGCGTGGAAGTCCTTCGATCTTTTCTATGAAGACATCTCTTTGAGCACCTATTATAGGTATGTGCTGGCTTGCTGATACTTGTTCTTGTTATGTACTATTCTGGATGAAGATGATAGGTAACAAGAATTTATTGGCTTCCTTTTGATATGCTGGAGAGCTCCTTTTTTTATTGTCTATCTCATTTATTTTCTTAAACTTTGGTAACTTTGATAGCATGTAATGAAAGAACTAAACTATTTGGTTTGTTATGAAGAAAAGGTGCAATGAGCATGTTATTCATTTCAATCAAACCGTTACTCGAATTAATACTGAGATAATGACGGATAGATCATATATGAAAGATGTTGACAGTGAGTTCTTTTCAAATTGATGGCATGTTTCTCTATTAGAAGCAATTCCAATTGAGCTGTATCTCCTGTAGAATACAAGGATGGGATTTAACGAAAGATATTTAGCAAACTGGTTTTTTATAATAAATTTCATAATTGCTATATAAGTAAATCCTAAAGACTATTTCAAGCTTAAGGGAGTGGGACTTGAAAAAAAAACTGGATTCATGAAGATAGACATTCGAAAATTGCAATACTATGAAAACACCGTTATACTTTTACTGGGGCTAAACTGTAGCTAAGAAAAGACAATTAAGTGTTCCAATAGTTTGAGCTAGTTAAATTGAACAAAAGAGAAATCATATCTCAAAGATGTAGTAATTTAAGAACTACTTAATTCTGTTTAATTGGTAGATAGTTTTTTTTAATGTATAACCTAAATTTGTTTGTTTATTTTAAAGTTTTAAGCATTTAATCTATAATTTCAAGATTCTGTGATTAAAATACAAAATTGTTGTAATTTAAGAAATACTAAATTCAGTTTCTTGACTTATTGTATTGCAATATTTTTTTATATAATTATCTATTTTTATTTTTTCCAAAAAGATTGAATTTTTAAATGCTAAAAAGTTTCTGTTTAATAATAATGTGAGTTATATGTATGTTAAGTTTGTTACTTTAAGTTGATTTCTAAGGATGTAATTGAAAATAATAAAATTAAATTAATAATAAGTAGAGAAGTAATGCTTTTATTGATTTTCTTTTTCAACTTTGGATGCTGTGGACAAACTGAGATTTTTATATGTTTGAATACTTGATATGTTTATTTTCTCAAAGCAATATTACAAATTATTATATAATTTATAGTTTTATAACCATATAATTAATAGATGTTTTTGGACCCAAATTTGTGGATTAAAATACATTTACTCAGTGAGGAATTAAAAAAAAATGTATCGAAAGAAGAATGCATTTGATGCAATATTTGTATGATATTTCCTAATGCTGGTTTATTGATTTGTTGTATTTTCAATGGGTTGATTGTTTTTTATAATAGCGCAGTGCTGAGTGGTACTTGAAAGATCTCCATCAATTTTGAATTCTATTGTAATCATATTGTACTTCAATAAAGGATCAAAACACTTATATTCCTATAAATGATCAGGTTTTGTCATACAATCTTTTAATGTTTTACTTGCATAAACAGTTGTGTGCGATGCTATGTTCCCCACTAAATTTTGATGCATCTTGCTTCAATTGTAAAATTAGTTAATAGAATTTTGTCTGAAATTATCCACTTGCATTTAGAGCACTTGTGTATTTACTAGCACTTGAAATATCCTTTTATTCCCATGAAAAAGTACGAATTAAAAAAAATAAATTCTTAGCAATGTTTTTCGTTGGAACATTTCAAGAAGTAAATAATTGTCCCTTGCCGATTAAAACATTTCCTGGCACTTGATGCTTCAAGAAATTACACTGGTGCTTAAAAATAGTAAAATTAATGATCAAATAGCGATAAATCTTGCATTATAGTTAACTCGGAAGATAAATTTGGAAAAAGGACAAGTTCACCGCCTCCTATAACCCTTTAACATGTATGCATGCAATATGTGTTTTACCTATGTTGTCCTGGGGCAAGCCTACTATAAAATTCTAATTTTTTTGAAGCATAATAAGAAAAGATTTCATGTTTTAGTTTAATATGCATTTCAAATTAAGCTTGATAATGTTACGGGCCCTGGACTGAGAGCGCGTGCAAGGGGGAAGAGGCGGGAAGCCCTCGAGGGAGGAGGAGGAGACCTTCTTGGAGCCTCGGGGAGCTATGGCTGGCGGTGGCTGTTTGCGTCTTGCGGCGATGTAGGGCAGCTGCGCGGGATCGTGCTTTCCGAGGATGGGGGGCGGCTAGGGCGCGGATGGGGGCGGCTCGTGGAAATAGAAGAGGGTTAGAGAGAGAGAGAGGGAAATAGAGAGAGGAAAATAGATAAAATGAAAAACACTTCTTCCCCCTTCATCAAGGTTCCCCACCCGGGTACTAAATAGTCCACCAAAATGCCCCCTCCTTGGGCTTTTACACGGAGGATCAAAGTGCATAGTAAAAATATAAATTAGGACTAGATAAAAGTCTGCGATATACACGACCAAAACGGGACCCTAACATCTCCACCATGCCTGACTACAAGCTTGCCCTCAAGCTTGTTCTGTGGTGTCGGTCGGCGTCGGATCCCCCGTGTCCGAGCCCGCATCCCGTTCTGCGGTCGGGTCGTCTATCTCCAACCAGAAGAGGCGCTTGCAGCGATGTCCACGGAAAAAGGGCTCGTCGCAGTTGTAGCAGAGGCCCTTGGCGCGACGGTCAATCATCTCCTGTGTAGACAGTCGACGAATGGTGGTGGAACGGTCGGCATCGCGGTCCAGAGGGCGTGGGGTACGAACGGCCCCGTCGTTGCTCGGGTGCTGTAGATGAGGGTGATCCAAGAGCAGACGCCTCTCGCAGAAGCGAGCCAAGCTCATTGCAGTCGTCAGATCGGCGGGGGCCTGAAATTCCACGTCCATGCGTAGGCGCTCATGGAGTCCCGCCGTGAAGATGGACACCTGCTGTGTCGGGAGAACTGAAGGAGTGCGGGCCAGGCGGACCTGAAACTGCTCGAGGTACTCGTCGATCGGACCGGTTTGTCGGAGAGAAATGAGATCCCCCAAGGTATTGCTGTGGAGGGGTGGGCCGAAGCGGAGGGTGCAGCTCACCTTGAACTCCTCCCAAGATAGGAGTGGTTTCTCCCGTTGCAGTTGGGAAAACCAAAGTTGGCCCGGACCCATCAAGTGGAAGGAAGCAATATTGAGTCATTCTTCCCACGGGGTGCGTTGATGGGCGAAGAACTGCTCACAGCGAGAGAGCCAGGCCAAGGGGTCTTCGTGGCCATCGAATATGGGAAAGTCCAGCCGCACGTATCGTGGCCCGCCGTTGCCCTCATGCCGCTGTTGGTACATCTCCGGTGGAGGTGGCGGAATCGGCACGTCATTGGAGGAGCCCGCTGCCGGTTGGGCCTGTCGGTTAGCCGCAAGCTGCGCCGTGATGGTGTTGATGAGTGCGGTGTTGTTGTCTGCCAGGAGCTTGGCGAGGGACTCAAAGATTTGAGAGAGAGAGGGTGGTTCGGCCATTGCTGGAGCGTTGATGGCGTCGGAGGGGCTGGAGGACGGCTTGAACGGCGGCGGTAGCAGCCCAGTAGAAGCAGCGAGCAAGGGGGCCCCGTCGATGGAGGAGCCGAGTAGAACGGGTCGAAGCAGGGCGGGAGGGAGCTGGACGAAGCTGGACGGAGCAGGTCGGGGCGTAGGCGGCTGGGCGAAGGAGGTCGGAGCGGAGCCGGCCACGGTATAGTCGATCGGGGCCGCGGGTAGTAGATCCGGAGTTTGGGTCGATGGGAGGAGAGTAGCCTCTGATACCACGTTGTTACGGGCCCTGGACTGAGAGCGCGTGCAAGGGGGAAGAGGCGGAAAGCCCTCGAGGGAGGAGGAGGAGACCTTCTTGGAGCCTCGGGGAGCTATGGCTGGCGGTGGCTGTTTGCGGCTTGCGGCGATGTAGGGCAGCTGCGCGGGATCGTGCTTTCCGAGGATGGGGGGCGGCTAGGGCGCGGATGGGGGCGGCTCGTGGAAATAGAAGAGGGTTAGAGAGAGAGAGAGAGGGAAATAGAGAGAGGAAAATAGATAAAATGAAAAACACTTCTTCCCCCTTCATCAAGGTTCCCCACCCGGGTACTAAATAGTCCACCAAAATGCCCCCTCCTTGGGATTAGACACGGAGGATCAAAGTGCATAGTAAAAATATAAATTAGGACTAGATAAAAGTCTGCGATATACGCGACCAAAACGGGACCCTAACAGATAATTACTTCGTATAATTTCATTCTATATCCGCTTTTTTGAAGTTGTTTTATGGGAGTTTATTGTATCTGTCAAAATTTAACTATTAATATTATCCAGGATGATTCTGGGGAAGCTACCTGATGGTCATTATAAGCTGTCGAGGGAGGCAATACTTGGTGCAGAATTGCCTGCTGTATACTCTACTCGCTCAAACTGGAAAGGCCCAGCACCTCGGGATCTTCTTTACGCTTTCTGCCGCCAGCACAGACTATCCGAACCTCTTTTCTCCATCAAAACCCTAGACTACAGAGACACGTTTGAGTCCTATGAAGTTTCCCAAAATTCCAATTTATCAGTACATGCTGATGAAGTTGAAAAAATAACTGGGGGCCAACACGATCTTACCAGTAGAGTATCTGGTAAATCTGCTAGTGTCTTCAAATGTGAAGTTACAATATTGTCGAAGGGACAAGATCCAGTGATCAAATGTTCCTTTGATGATTCTTGCAGGAAAGAATATGATGCAATTCAGAATGCTGCCTTGAAGGTTCTTTCATGGCTGAATAAGTACTTCAAGCAACCTGATATGCCAATTGAAAAGCTTTTGGAGTTCGAGCATAGTCATGACATAGTTGTATATTCCCGAGATTTTATTCAAGAACTTGTGAAGTGTCTATCCTTATATGATACTCAAATAATAAACAAGCATTCATCAGTACCCATATTTACAAATCAGCATAACCCAAAGTATGAGAATGGATTATATAATATTAATGGTCCAGATTCTGGCATTTTTCCATTGCCAGGCTCTGTAGCTTGCATAAGTTATGTTGCTTTTTTAATGATGAAAGATAAAACTATGAAGGAAGTTATAAAAAGCAAAGATGTGTTTGAGTTTGAGATAGGTAGTGGTGCTGTAATTAATGAACTTGAATCATGTGTTAGTCAGCTCGTTGTAGAAAGCAAAGATATGTTTGAGTTTGAGATAGGTATTGGTGCTGTAATTAATGAACTTGAGTCATGTGTTAGTCAGCTCACTGTAAATCAATCTGCTCGATTTGTTGTAGAAGCGCCTTCTAGGGGCTTGATCTTTTCTGCGGCCGGTAAATCTGCAAAGCATCTTGCACAGTTATCTTTGCGTGAGTTACCTTCTGTTCTCGTATTTCTTTTGCTATGAGTTTTTCTGCAATATATAAAGAAGTTTTTGAGGTCTTAACCATTGATCATTTCAGAGAACTGCTTCTTGGAGTACTCTGTAAAATTGTTACAGGTGACGGAGCCTTTAGAGGACAGGATTGAGCAGGCTTTATTCAGTCCTCCTTTGTCAAAACAGAGAGTTGAGTTTGCAGTTGGGTGCATCAATGAGTTGCATGCTACAAGCTTGGTATTTTGGCCACTCAACTTTCATCTTTGTACCTGCAATTTATAGATCTTATTATTTATTTTCTTATGCAGGTGGATTTTGGTTGTGGATCTGGCAGCCTGCTGGAGTCTCTGTTGGATCATACAAGTACTTTAGAAAATGTAGCAGGTGTAGATATTTCACGGAAAGGATTGCTTCGGGCTGCAAAGGTACAATCTATAAATATTTTTCTATATTTGTTCTATTTTAGTTAATGTTTTGTTTATGTTTTGAAGAAGTTTATTGAAATAGTTTTAAGCTTATGTTCATTAAGGTGCAGTTTTTTATTTATGGACCGAATCTGGACTCATCCAGATTTTTTATTACATCAAGTTCTCAAAATATCAAAACAATTTGGGTTCTAAAATTGTCTTTGTTCATGCATTTTGTGTTGTTTCAGATTCTACATTTGAAATTGAGTGCAAATCATTTGAGGAAAAATAACATAAGGTCTACTGTACTTTATGATGGGTCCATTACAGAATTTGATTCTCGTCTAGGCCAGTTTGATATTGGTACTTGTTTAGAGGTATTTCTTGCTCTCTTTGTTGCTAGAATATTATGTGTTGTGGAAACATGCTCTTATTCTAACCTTCTTTTAATATTTGATGTTCTGAATTATCCTTTTTAACTTAGAAAACTGTTGAATTTAATGACACAACACAGGATAACAACTAGCCTTGAAAAACTATGACATGTCATAGGCATGATTTATTAAAACAAAAGTACATTTAAGCGGCTCTACTACAGATAAAGAATGATAATCACTCCAACCTATAATATCTATATTTCAAATAAAATTTCAGGATAAACTAATGAGCTAGATTGGTTAAAGAGTTCTTCAAAAATACATTTAAAACCAGGTTCAGAATAAGCATGCCATCATTCAAGTGTAGTACCTTTTCTTCAAATTTTATCAAGTATATCCGGTGATCTGACATTAAATTGCACTTGCCACTATCATGAATACTCCGTATGTAGAAAGAAAAACCATATGATGGGGATCATAGTCTGAGATCGGGTCATTGGGGCCTGCACAGATCTACAAACACAGGAGATAGATAGGGTAGTCATTTGGAGAACCTGAGCCCATAGTCGGGTCCGGATTGGTGACGACATATTTTTATGTATGTTTCATTTTTATCTCGTAGGATTTCACAATCATCATGATCAGATGATCTAGAATGTTCATCGTGGTTGTCTTAGGCTGTTTTGCCCATAAATACAACATATATGACTGATTTCAGGCATCAAAGCTTTTGGACAGATTTCTAGGATTTTTCGGTCTTCCCCATGGTGTCGAAGCCGTGGAATGTAGGTCACGAAGTCCAGGCCACTTCTTCTCCCCCTACTCCCTTGGATGACCACCACTTGCTGCAGCCAGCCACCACCTTGCCCCTCCCAAACTAGTCATTACCCACTTCCTACAACCATCAAAACTACCTCCAATACAAAACCATCATAACTACCCACTTCCTTCTCTACAACTACCCACTTCCTCCACTTAACTATCCCGCTTCCCACTTCCAATAACCACAATTCCTACATCTCCACTTCCAAAATAACCATAATTTTCTCCCCACTTCCAATAGCTATTTAACTAAGTTAATATTTAATTTCCTGCAGGAAACCACCCACCATCTGTGGATACTGCCACCATCCCCTCCAACTGCAGGAACTACCCACCAACTCGTCTACAACTGCTAGAAACTGCCATTTCTCCTTGCTGAGCTCTTCCCATTCATTCCAAGTATGTAGCACGGGGACGGAAACGGGATACGGGATACGATACAAAACGGATACGGGAAACGTGATTTTTAAAAAAATACGGATACGGGAAATGTTTTTAATTTTTTTAAATTATTTTAATATAAGTATTAATTAATATAAAAAATACAATTAACAAACTAAGGTACCATCTCAGTCACTATATTCAATAAAGAATAATTGGCGCACAATCATGTTGTTTAGGCACAATGGGAAATATTAGGCTAGGAGAAGGTATTAGATATCACAGGAAGAGAAAATATGAAGAATAGTTCATGCAATCTATTCCTTGAGGCATATCAAGTCCAAAAGCACAAACATTATTTATAGTGCCTACAAGTACACACATTTTAGTTTGATTTATTTATTATCAGTACACATTGAGGAAGAAGAAGAACAAGAGGAGGCGGAGGAGGAAGAAGAAGAGGAGGAAGAAGAAAAAGAGGAGGAGGAGCTTACTAGCAGGGAGGGATCGAGAGCAGGGAGCGTGATCTGGAGCGACAGTGGAGCGGCAGCAGCTTCGGCTGCGGGGGTCGAGAGAAAACAACACAAAGCTGCGGGGGTCGGGGTCGTGAAACGCGCGTGAGTGTGAACCATAAACAATCAAATTAATATGAGGCGTGACCGCGCGCCTGACGCCGTGAATAAAATAGAGGGAAACGCATATCCCACAAGTGGGATACGCATTTCCCAATTAATTTTTTTATTTAATTTAAATATTGTGTTTCCTGCGTTTCGGAAACGCGTTTCCGGGTGTTTTCCGTATCCGATACGCGTTCGAGCCGATACGCGAAGCATTTTTAAGTATCCGTTTCCAACCACCGGACTAGCCTTACCCTACCATCTGCCCACCGCCGGACTCCTCCCAGCACCCATAACTGCCCTCCCAGCATGCTGAATGCCCACTCCAGCACCGCATGCCCGTCTCCCAGTAACATTTCCGCCAGTCAGCTTCCTCCAAGCACCTAAAACAGCCCTCCCAGCAGACTGCAGGCCCCCTCCAGTCCCTGGATACCCGTCTCCCAGTCTCCTCCCTTCCACCGAAAACCCTCCCAGCTCCTTCAGTGTGCTGGAAAACCTCTCCCAACTTCACCCAGCCCACTGGAAGTCCTCACAACCCTTCCCAAAGCTGGCAACAACCCTCAACCAGCCCCCTCAATCCAATTACAGCCCTTCAACCTCTCTCACAGTCCCCTCCAAAGCCCTACTGCCGGCTTTCCATTCTTCCCTTGCCACCGAAACATCATCACATCATCCACCCCATGTATCATATACTTGTGTAAATTCTGTTTTGAAGTTTATTTCTAATTCTTTTTGTACAAATTGATCATACTACTATAAATGTGCGCTCGTTGTTTTTTCTCTCGAAATTGTGCGGCTTGTAGGGCTTATGCTCTGAGTATTTATTTTAAGCTCTTTCAGACCACATGAACTTGAAATCGGAAATTTTCTCTATTGTTTTGTAATCAGTTGTGATTTATGTGTGCTAACCTCAACATCATATCTTTTGATAGTAATGTCACAAAATGCAAGAGCACTAATTAGTCCTCTCTATTGGTTGGAAAAATGGTTATCCCTAACCTATGCGGCCTAAGGATTCACCTATCCTATGCCATCTTTAAAGTAATTATTAGCTCTCCATCTTTGATGCTTATGTGGCTTGTGATGGTTCTACTGCTTGAATTTGGGTGAGTACAAATAGGAAGGGCTTCCATTTTCTAGACTGCAATCCCCTTTCCTTCCAAATTCAAGAATAACCTGACTTTCTAGAAAAATCTAAAATAGAGCTCAATAGATTCTAGATACTCTGAACTATCCAAATGTTTCTAGGAACTTCCAGTATGTGAAAATAGAAGAACCTTTTCTTTCAATTAAATCTTAATAATTATATATTACATAACCCTTCTATATATAAGAGAAGGGGGAAACCAAATTACAAGATACTCAATGTGGGACTAAACATAAATACCAAGAGGTGAAATATCTAACACTCCCGCCCTCTACCCACCCACCTCCTCCCCAAGCTGGAACATATATATCATATGCATCAAGCTAATCAACATAAATATAAGATATTCCGGGGGATACAGAGTGATTTGGTGAAGATATCAACAAGCTAATCATTTGAGTTGATGAAGCCTTTTCACGAATCAAATGATAGTCAATGTCTATATGCTTTTTTTGTTTGTGAAATATGTTACAATATATGTTATTTCTTCATATTTTCAACATCTGTAATGTAGCGTATGTCGCATAGTATCTTTATCCGTGTCTATATATAGAGGGGATATTTGCTCTTTGAGTGCAATGAAGTCTTTTTTGGTTTTCCACAACATGGTATCAGAGCACCGAGTCCTGGTGCCCTAACCGGTGCTCCACGCGCCGTCTTCGTTCGCGTGTGGCTCCTTCGATCTCGCTCGCCCGCTGCGATAGATCCACCACCGCTCACAGTCAGAGATCCCTCGCCGCACTAGATCTCTCTCCCCGCGACTCGTTCGCCGGTCTTCCGTCGCGACTCGTTCCTCCGTTCGCAGTCGACGCCTCCCCGCCGTTCGCAATCGCCGCGACTCCTTCCGTACGTCCCTCTCACAGCCAGAGCTCCCAACCAGAGCTTCTTATCCCTCCACTCCGCCGTTGTAGCCGTTGTTCTTCCGGCGCCGGCCATGCAGTGAAGCCCTTGCTTCCTTCCGGCGTCGCTTGCCTTTTTCAGTCGTTTGATGAAGTGGATTTCTCTTCCTCTCCTCTTCTACCGTTGCATTTGCTTAACGTAATCCGCCACTCTTTGATGCCTTAAGTTGTGGGTGGTCTCCAGATTTCTATTCTCGAGCCACTATGTCTAGCATCAATGATTCCCCTGCTCCCTCCTCGACAGCTCATCCTCCTGCGAGTTCTCTCCGTGGGTGTCATTGTCATAATACTCCGCAGATTACTACCATTCGTTTAGATGATTCTAATTATCTCTCATGGTCCCGTTCCATCACCTTGGCACTTAAGAGCCGTCGCCTCTTTGGTTATGTCAATGGTCAAACTAAGGCACCGAAGCAGACCTCTTCCGATTGGCTTCAGTGGGAGTCAGAGAACTCCTTAGTCATGTCTTGGCTAACGAATTTCATGCAGGAGTCCATTGCTCGCAACTACTTATTTCTGGATACTGCTATCGATATTTGGCGGCGTGCGGAGGCCACTTATTCTCGGAAAGGTAATGCCGCTCAGATCTTCCAGTTGAGACGGAAGATATCCTTACTCCGCTAGGGTGATTGTCCTCCATCTGTCTACTATTTGGAGTTTACTCAATTGTACCAGGAATACGATCATTTTGATTCCCTCACTTTTGTTAGCCCTGTTGATGAGGCCATGGTTCGTGCTAGGGAGGATCGCAATCGGATCTTTGAGTTTCTTCATGGTCTTCATCGGGACGTTGATTAGATCAATGCTCAGATTTTGGGACGTCCCCTGTTACCGTCTCTTCTTGAGGTTTACAATATTGTTCAACAGGAGTTTGTTCTGCTCTTGCTGCCGCTACTTCTTATTCTCCGGGTGCTCGTCCAACCGGTGACTCCAAGCTGAAGGGTAGTGATAAAGACCACCTTCTCTGTGATTATTGTGGAAAGAACCGTCATACCAGAGACAACTGCTTCAGACTTTATGGTTTTCCTCCACCGAGAGGTGGTGCTCCTCCTCGTGGTGGTCGTGGCTTTGGACGCTTCCCTGGTCGTCATGCCTCCCCTTGTTCTGCTCACCTCACTGATGCTGCTACGGATACCTCTCCTAGCCCGTCTGGCGCCGATATTTCTGTCCTCCCTAGTGTTTTCGCGGTTGATGAGGTTCTTGCTCTTCGCCGCATGATGCACGATCTTTCTACGGAGCATTCTGCCTTGTCTTCGTATGCCCACACTGGGACTCCAGGTGCTCATTTTTCTACTGCCCACTCTTCCACTCAGTGGATCATTGACTCCGGGGCTACAGATCATATGACTGGCACCGCCTCAGGTTTCATCTCATATACTCCTCTCTCCGGTCGTGATAAGGTGAGTATTGTTGATGAGTCCCTTTCCTCTATTGCTGGAAAGGGCTTCATCTCCTGTTCCTCCCTCACCTTATCATCGGTTTTGCATGTTCCCAAATTCACACGTAATTTACTCTCTACTCCTCTAGTGTTTTTCAGGACCTGAAGACGGGGACAGTGATTGGCTCTGGTAGTTTGGTCAATGGTCTCTATGTGCTCGACTCCAGCCTAGTAGCACCTCCTATGGCTCTTCATTCCAGCACATCCCTTTTATATTCATGGCATTGTCGCTTAGGTCATCCATCTATTTCTGTTATGAAGTTATTGTTTCCTGTTATGCCTACTACTATTTTTAATTCTTTTGTGTTTGATGTCTGTACTGTTAACAAATATTGTCATACTACGTTTAATCGTGTTTCTTTGCCTAGTTCTATTCCTTTTGTCGTGATTCATTCTGATGTTTGGGGCCCTTGCCCTATAGCTTCCATCTCTGGTTGTGTTTGGTTTGTCACCTTTATTGATTGTTTTTTCTCGAACGACCTGGTTATACTTACTGCAGAAAAAAGTGATGTCTTTACTACAACAACAACAACAACAGAACCCATATAGTCCCCAATCATTAGTGATGTCTTTACTAGCTTCAAAAAAATTCATAACATGATCTCCACTAAATTTCAAACCAAAATTAAGATTCTTCGCGGCGACAATGGTCGTGAATACCTGGATTCGCAGTTTGCGCAATATCTGGTTGATCATGACATTATCCATCAAACTACTTATGCTTATTCCTCTGCTCAAAATGGTGTTGCAAAGCGTAAAAATCGACATCTGCTGGAGGTGGCTCATTGTCTTTTGCCCACCATGCATCTTCCCAAATACTACTGGGGGATGTTGTTCTCACTGCGACATATCTTATTAATCGTATGCCCTCGAGTATTCTTGGGAATGCCACTCATCACACTCTACATGTCCCTTCCTCTCAGATCCCTCCTAAGGTGTTTGGCCGTGTCTGCTTTGTTCACATCCACCACCCTCCTCCCACTAAACTTGATGCTCAGGCCCTAAATTGTGTGTTATTGACTATTCTCCAACTCAGAAGGCATACACGTGCTTTCATCATCCTACTAAGAAGGTCTTTGTCACCATGGATGTCACGTTCCGTGAATCTGAGGCATACTATCCTGCCCCGGGTGACTCTCCTTCCATGTCCTCTCCTCCTTTGACCTCTCATGTTCCTCTGCCCGTTCCTCCACCTTATCCTTCACTTCAGGGGGAGTCTGTGCCGTTGGAAGTGAGTAACTCTACTGCTCATCTACCTATTCCTTCTACTGCTCCTAGCTTGCAGGTGTATACTCGGCGTAAAAAGAAGAACATCACACTTGACCTGACTGTGCAACCAAATCAATCATTGAACCCTGACTCAGGTTCTTCTGAGCATCCCATTGCTTTTAGAAAAGGTATCTGATCCTATACTCAACATCCTCTTTCCAATTATGTTTCTTACAACTCATTTTCTACTTCCCATAAGACCTTTGTGTCTTCTCTTGCTTCCCTGTTCATACCAGCATCTTGGCAGAATGCTCTTGAGATCCCCATGTGGAGAGAGGTGATGTTTGAGGAAATGACTGCTCTTGAAAAGTGCAACACATGGGATTTGGTGCATCTTCTCCATGACAAAAAAACCAGTTGGGTGCAAATGGGTGTTCTCTGTCAAACAAAACACTCAAGGTGTTGTTGAAAGGTGTAAGGCAAGACTGGGGCAAGAGGGTATACTCAAACCCTTGGGATTGATTATCGGGAAACATTTGCCCCTGTAGCAAAGATGAACACTATCCGTGTCCTCTTATTCTGTGTTGCTTGCAAATGATGGGACCTTTGGCAATTTGACGTGAAAAACGCTTTCCTCCATGGGAATCTGGATGAGGAAGTTTACATGTCTCTTCCACCAGGCCTTAGTTCTATAGGTTCCGTAGGAAATGTTTGGAAGTTAAAGAAAGTCATATATGGACTGAAACAGTCTCCAAGAGCTTGATTTGGGAGATTTCACAAGGTCATGCTATCTTTTGGGTATCACCAGAGCAATGCTGATCATACTATGTTCATCAAACGTAGGACCGATAAACTCACAGTCCTCATTGTCTATATTGATGACTTGTTATAACAGGCGACGATGTGGAGGAGATCAAGTTCTTAAAACAAAAATTGGCTTGTGAGTTCGAGGTCAAGGATCTGGGTGCTCTCAAATATTTCTTGAGTATTGAAGTTGCAAGGTCCAAGCATGGGATTTTTATCTCCCATAGGAAGTACACTATGGACCTACTCGAGAAGACTGGGATGAGTGGTTGTAGACCCTCTGATACCCCAATTGAAGCAAACCATAGGTTGGGACGCGATGATGGAGCGAAGATTTAAGATATATCTGAATTTCAGAGGATGGTAGGGAGGCTGATCTACCTGTGGCTCATACTCGTCCAGATACCACTTATGTTGTAAGTGTTGTCAGCCAGTTTATGCATGCTCCAAAGACTTTCCATGTGGATGCTGCCCACAGAATCCTCAGGTATCTCAAGTCCTCACCTGGGATCTTGTTTTCCCCAAACTCGGCCCTAAATGTTGAAGTGCATACCGATGTTAATTTGTCCAGGTCTATTGACGATCGACGATCTACCTCGGGGTATTGCTCTCTTGTTGATGGGAATCTTATTACTTGGAGAAGTAAAAAACAAGTAGTGGCAAGATCTAGCGCTGAAGTAGAGTTCTGGGCTATGGCTCATGGTGTTTGTGAAGGTCTTTGGTTGCGTTCTTTGCTAAGTGACCTGGGGTTTCCTGACGTTGAACCCATTCGATTGTATTGTGATAACAAGGCTTCTATCAACATCGCCTACAACCCTGTCGAGCACGACCGTACTAAACATATTTAAGTGGATCGACATTTCATGAAAGAGAACATTGAAAAGTGCATTGTGTTTACTCCCCTTGTTCCGTCAAATAGACAGCTTGTTGATATTCTCACAAAAGGCCTGAGTGGGAGCACCTTTGTGAAGATTGTTGTCAAGTTGGGAATTGTTAGAGATGGAACGTTCACCTAGAGGGGGGGGGGGGGGTGTTAGGTGATCTTGGTACCTTTTTGATCTATTAGTGTGAGTTATCGATATTCAAGCAATGCACAAGGTTAACACACAAATAAGTCAAACCAGACGACACAAGATCTATAGAGGTTCCTCAAGACGGGGTGTCTTCAGTAGTCCTCTTTCCCTCTACGCCTACCCAGCATTGTGCTAGGCTCGGCAAACTCCGCCAAAAGCTTCAAGCCCTCAAGCCTTACAACACGGACCCGCAAGTCCCAACAGCCTAAGCCCTCAAGCCCTTACTGCCCCCGAGCCTGCAAGCTCGACACTCAGGCCCTCAAGCCCAACACAACACAGACCCGCAAGTCCTGTGCCTACAGCCTAGGCCCGCAAGCCCCTACTGCACCCGAGCCCTCAAGCTCGACAAGTCGCACCCGCAAGTGCACTGCCCTAGCCCTCAAGCCTCACAGCTCTCCAGCCCTCAAGCTAGACGGTTTGGCCCGCAAGCCTTACAAGAAAATACAATAATAAAATGTTTCTCCTGCCGGATGAAGATCAGCACCTTTAGCCTGTTGAAGATCGGCTCCTTGAGATTGAAGAAGATTGTTATGAATCAGATCTTGAGCGCACGGTTCTTCTTCAAATCTTTTCTTAGCCAGATGAGGATTGGCTTCTTAGCAGTCGATGAAGATGACTGCTCCTTCCTTTACTCTTTCTTTCTTGCGGCGCTTGTGTATTTCGATTTACTATATGCGCAAGTTTTTTCTTGATGATTAACTTTTTAGGGCAGCCTCATATATCCTTTTATAAGACTGCGATGCCCCCAACGGTCTTCTAAGAAGTTTCTTTATGTGCCAGACCTCCATTCCCTTTTAGCACGCGCTGATATCTTTTTCTTTTTGGAATACGCGCTAATGCCTCGATTCATTAAGTGCACGGGCTGATTTGGACAATCAGGCGGCGGCATTAACTGCTGATAGTACGTCTGCACGATTTGAATCTGTCTCGACGATATTTCCATTGTTATGACGACATGGATAATATCTCGACGACAGCCCTTTGTCGATGTCATGAACTCTGGTAGACCTTCATGTCTTCTTTCTTCTACCTCTGATGCTGGCATCACAACAATACGAGACATCCTGGCGATTCTTCACATACGACGATATGCCGTTTCTGACTGTGTCGTTGAGATCCTCTTTCTTGCAATATGTCGTCGTAATCATGTTGTTTACTCGACGACAATCCTTCCTTCGATATCTTTGATTCTTCTCTGCGTTCGACGATCTCTCCACGTCTCAGCGTTCGACGATCAGCATTCTTCGTTCGACGATCTCGCCATGTCTCAGCGTTCGACGATCGGCATTCTTCGTTCGACGATCTTGCCATGTCTCAGCGTTCGACGATCTTGCCATGTTTTGAGAGGAGGGCCACCTCTCTATCAGTCTCATCAGAATCAGAGGAACTAGCTTATGATTCCTCACTGTTCTCAGTTCTATTTTGAGAAGCAGAGGTCTTGCCCTTGAATCTTCTGGTGCTCTCTGCCTTTAGAGCCACCGATCTTTCTCTTGAGCTCACCTTTGAGCTTTCTTCTTCTTCAGCCTTCCTTGTATTAAGCTGAAGTTCATGAGACAGCAGCTTCCCATATAGGTTCTTGGGCTCCATGTTGCCCAGTTAGCCCATCTCTCTGATGGCACATATCTTGATATCTCATTCCTTTGTGAGGGATTTGAGAAATTTGTCATTTAGATCCGAGTTTGTGAACTCTCTGTCGTAGTTTCTCAGTCCATTCACGATCTTGAAAAATCTCTCATAGCAGTTGGAGATTGTTTCATTCTTGCCTTGTTTGAAGGCTTCATATTCCTGGTTGAGGAGAGATTTTCTGTCATCCCTTACCTCTTCAGTACCCTCCATGTATACGATCAGGGAGTCCCACATCTCCTTGGCCGTTTTGCAGTGAATTAGATTTTGGAGGGTTGAGTCATCTATGACACTTACGATGACGTTTTGTGCCCTCTTGTCTAGACCTGCCAAGGCAGCTCGTCCTTGGTCATGTCTTCATATTTCTTTATCACCTTCCTGGTTGGATCAATAGTGGAGGCAGTGGTAGGGATGAAGGGACCCTGCTTGATTGTCAGGTAGATTCTTGGGTCAGCTGCCTCCATGAAGAGTCTTACTATTTCCTTCCAAATAGTGAAATTCTCTTTTGTGCAGATGGGAAGCTTCATGGCTCTCATTTCGCGATTCGGATCTCCACCGGCCATGGTGAGTCGTTCCTGATCTAGATCGGACTGTTAAGTCTCCTTTTGATCAACCTCGCTTTGATACCACTTGTTAGAGATGGAACGTTCACCTAGGGGGGGTGTTAGGTGATCTTGGTACCTTTTTGATCTATTAGTGTGAGTTATCGATATTCAAGCAATGCACAAGGTTAACACACAAATAAGTCAAACCATACGACACGAGATCTATAGAGGTTCCTCAAGACAGGGTGTCTTGAGTAGTCATCTTTCCCTCTACGCCTACCCAGCAGTGTGCTAGGCTCGGCAAACTCCGCCAAAAGCTTCAAGCCCTCAAGCCTTACAACACGGACCCGTAAGTCCCAACAGCCTAAGCCCTCAAGCCCTTACTGCCCCCGAGCCCGCAAGCTCGACACTCCGGCCCTCAAGCCCAACACAACACAGATCCGCAAGTCCTGTGCCTACAGCCTAGGCCCGCAAGCCCCTACTGCACCCGAGCCCTCAAGCTCGACAAGTCGCACCCGCAAGTGCACTGCCCTGGCCCTCAAGCCTCATAGCTCTCCAGCCCTCAAGCTAGACGGTTTGGCCCGCAAGCCTTACAAGAAAATACAATAATAAAATGTTTCTCCTGCCGGATGAAGATCGGCACCTTTAGCCTGTTGAAGATCGGCTCCTTGAGATTGAAGAAGATTGTTATGAATCAGATCTTGAGCGCACGGTTCTTCTTCAAATCTTTTCTTAGCCAGATGAGGATTGGCTTCTTAGCAGTCGATGAAGATGACTGCTCCTTCCTTTACTCTTTCTTTCTTGCGGCGCTTGTGTATTTCGATTTACTATGTGCGCAAGTTCTTTCTTGATGATTAACTTTTTAGGACAGCCTCATATATCCTTTTATAAGACTGCGATGCCCCCCAACGGTCTTCTAAGAAGTTTCTTTATGTGTCAGACCTCCATTCCCTTTTAGCACGCGCTGATATCTTTTTCTTTTTGGAGTACGCGCTAATGCCTCGATTCATTAAGTGCACGCGCTGATTTGGACAATCAGGCGGTGGCATTAACTGCTGATAGTACGTCTGCACGATTTGAATCTGTCTCGATGATATTTCCATTGTTATGACGACATGGATAATATCTCGACGACAGCCCTTTGTCGATGCCATGAACTCTGGTAGACCTTCATGTCTTCTTTCTTCTGCCTCTGATGCTGGCATCACAACAATACGAGACATCCTAGCGATTCTTCACATACGACGATATGCCGTTTCTGACTGTGTCGTTGAGATCCTCTTTCTTGCAATATGTCGTCGTAATCATGTTGTTTACTCGACGACAATCCTTCCTTCGATATCTTTGATTCTTCTCTGCGTTCGACGATCTCTCCACGTCTCAGCGTTCGACGATCAGCATTCTTCGTTCGACGATCTCGCCATGTCTCAGCGTTCGACGATCGGCATTCTTCGTTCGACGATCTTGCCATGTCTCAGCGTTCGACGATCTTGCCATGTCTCAGCGTTCGACGATCAGCATTCTTCGTTCGACGATTTCGCCATGTCTCAGCGGTCGACGAATACTTTGCTTCTCAGCGGCTGCTGCTCTGCCCGTCATTACGACGACAAGCACGCATTGTCGACGATATCGTCTGTTCTTCTCGACGATGTGTACTTATATTTTCCTGAGATTATGAACTAGATGTACGATCAATACAAAGTGAAGTACTCTTGAAATGATGACTTCTTCAAATCAGGAATCATGTGGGCAAGATTCCCAACAGGAATGATTAACATCTCACGCCCAACTTGAGGGGGAGTGTTACAATATCTGTTATTTCTTCATATTTTCAACATCTGTAATGTAGTGTATGTCGCATTATTATCTTTATCCGTCTCCATATATAGAGGGAATATTTGCTCTTTGAATGCAATGAAGTCTTTTTTGGTTTTCCACAACAAAATACATTGTTTGATGCAATGTGCAAGACTGTTTGATTGTCACATATGAAAGACAAAGTTGACATTGCAGAACTTTAATTCAGAGAAGCTATTTTAACCATGTGTTAACATGTGGTTAGTGCAATGACTCGATACTCTGCTTCAACACTCGATTTAGCGACAACATTTTACTTCTTGCTCTTTCAGAAAATGTGATTCCCTCCAATTAATACATATTATCCATAAGTCGCCCGTCTATCACTTGGATTACTAGCCCAATTAGCATCGGTGTAAGCAAGATGTCTTAGTGTCCTTGATTTGCATTGACAATTCCTTTACCTAGAGATCCTTCGAGATATCATAAGATTCAGCTAACAACATCCCAATAACTATTGTATGGTGAGTTAAGGAATTGATTCACAACACTAACAACAAAGAAAATGTCATGTCTTGTTACAGTTAGGTAATTCAATTTTCCAACTAACCATTAATATCTTTCGGGATCCAACTGTACAACCCCGTATTTGTCGAGTGGGCCCCCAGGCTTACGATAGGCAAAGGATCAAGCATGACTTCCCTTGTTCTGGTGCAAGTTTAGTATTTGGGTCCATAGGCGCATCAGTAGATTTGCGGTACATCAACCCAGTTTCTTCCAGGATATCAAAGGCATACTTCATGTGAGATATGACTATTCGAGATTTTGATGAAGCCATTCAATTTCAAGGAAATAATGTAATCGGCGAAGATCTTTGTTTTAAAATTGACGAAATAGATGTTGTTTGAGGTTCATGATTTTCTCCAGTAATGACAATGTTATCGACATAAATCACAAGATAAATACTGCGATCATTAGAGAAGTGTTTGTAGAAGACATAATGATCTGTTTCACTTCGAATCATTCCAAATTGTTGAAGAGCCGAAATAAATCATCCAAACCATGCACATGGAGATTGTTTGAGACCATATAGAGTCTTCTGTAGTTTTCAAATGAATGACCAGATTTCCCAGAAGCAAGAAAACCAGGTGATTGCTCCAAGTACATTTCTTCTATAAGATCACCATGGAGGAATGCGTTTTTTATATCTAACTGATATAGGGGCCAATTACCCATTGTAGTCATGGATAAGAGAAGACAAACATAGCCACGTAGGTCATTTTTGCAACTGGAGAAAATGTATCTCCATAATCCAATCCAAAGACCTGCATGTACCCTTTAGCTATTAATCTTGCTTTTAGTCGATCAATTTATTTGTCTAGACCAAGTTTGACCGCAAAGATCCATCGACATCTGACAATGGCTTCCCTTAAGGGAGAGGAACTAAAGTTCACGTAGAATTGAATTCCTAAGTTTTCATTCTTCAACCATAGCCTATTGCTATCCAGGATGAGATAATGCTTCCTGAATGGTTTTAGGGATATGGACGGAAGATAGAGCCGAAACAAAGTTGTAGTGGGACGGTGAGAGGTGATGATAGCTTAAGAAATGATAAATATGATGAGGATTATGAGTTGAGCGGTTACCTCTGCAAATAACAATGATACTAGGATCTGAAGCAGGTTGAGATGTGGAGGCAGCAGCTAAATCACCGAAAATGATACCTTCATTTTCCCATGTCGACGAATGTTGGGATCGAGGTTGGTAAGTGATAAGGGGATGAATGATAGGAGGATTAGGAAGAGTAATATGTGTGTCTAAAGAGACAGAAGTGGTAAGGACCTGTGATGTAGATTCAGATGTGGATGGGGGCGATGAGAAATACACTGTATCCTCAAAAAAGGTGTCATCAACAGAGATATAGTGGCGACGAGTAGAAGGAGAGTAACATGTATATCCCTTTTGGATTCGTGGGTAACCGAAAAAGATACATCTGACAGCATGAGCAAATAACTTGTGAAGTCCATGTGACAAATCATGAACAAAATAAGTTGAACCAAAGATTCTAGGAGGAACCTAGAATAATCTCTCTTTTGAGTATAAAAGAGAATGAGGGACTTTGTGACTGAGAGTAGTGGATGTTATACAATTGATTATGTAGACAACAGTGAGAAAAACATTATCCCAGAGATTTTGAGGGGCCTTAAGATGGATCAAAAGGGCCCCTGATAGAGCTGGAAGATGGAAATGGTGGATCTCTAACGGAACGGTCCTCGGTACGACACAATCATCTTCTTTCTCAACGAACTATCCAACTCGCATGAATTAAATCACGGGAGTAGGAATTGGAGTTCCCAATTCCATTTTCCATGTTTGGTTCAGGTAAATTATGTCAGAATTGGAACTGTGCCTAATAGCGGGGCTTTGAAATTCCTACATCTTGATTGGAATTCCATCCCAAACCCACCATTTGCACATCGCACAACCCGACAATGCCCAATTTCTTCTTCTTTTATTCTTTCATATTTCATTCGGATCTAGGGTTCAAAGATTCCACATTCTCCCCTTTCCCCTCGTCTCTCTTTCACCCAAATCTAGGCACTAAAGATCCTAAAGCTCCTCTTCCTCGTCGGAGAGATCACAATTCCTTTTCTCTATTGAGGTCTTGACTTTGCACACAAAGCTCTTCTTACTTGCCACTGGCGAAATCGCCAATGCCCCATTAAAAGCCCGATTTCTTGTCTGCTGAGGTACTTGGTTCTCTCGTTCTCTCTTTCGCTCGCACTGGGGAAAGTTTATGTTTGTTTATGTTCAGATTTAAAAAAAAATCTAGGGTTTATGAATTATGATCACTATATATATTTCACTCATTCTTGTATCTGTTTTTTATCTTCACCTTCAGATTTTAGGTCAATGGTTGTGAAATCTCTATGATCTGTATTAATCATTTGCTTTGTGCTTAAAATTTAGTTAAAATTGAAATATATGTGATTCCTGCAACCAAACGGCAGATTCTGTAAACTGAATTGAGTTGCCTGACCAAACAACATAATTGGAATTAAGTGTGGGAATTGGTTTGGATCGAACTCCAATTCTATCATTCCATTTTCCATCATACGAACAAACCCCGGTTGGGCGGAAATTGGCTTAGGAGGAATTGGAAGTGAGAGCAAGTAATTCAATTGCAATGTGTCTTGGACGGAATTGGAGTTAAGAGTATAAGTCAATTGCAATGTTTGTCTGAACGGAATTGAAATTAGGTTTTGCCCAATATCATTTTGGGGTGTTCGCATGGACAGAATTCCATTGGAATTGAAGTTGGGTTCAATTCCAACGGAATTCATTATAGTTAAATTTTGTCATCTTCAATTTTTAGCCTATTTGATAGGAATTGTGATAGAATTCAATATATGTAGTTTAAAAAAATAATAATTATTAATTATTTTGTTGAATCATAATTTTTAGCCTATTTGATAGGAATTGTGATAGAATTCAATATATGTAGTTTAAAAAAATAATAATTATTAATTATTTTGTTGAATCATAATTTTTAGCGTATTTGATAGGAATTGTAATAGAATTCAATATATGTAGTTTTAAAAAATAATTATTTTGTTGAATCATACATTACTTATGTTTATTATTTTATTATTTATTTTTAATTTTTAAAATTTTGTTTTTTAATCTTTGTTTTTTTATTGAAAGTAGCTAAATTGAATTACAATTCTATATGCAAATAGTGGTAGATTACTAGATTATCTAAGATGATAATTTTCACATAAAATTAATAAATTCAAAATTTATCATTTTATTTAATATATAAATTAATATATTTTATATATGTATAATTTCATTATTCTAGTTCTATATTCCTAAATTTGAATTTTGTTCTCAACCGGACAACTGAATTTAAATTCAGCACAATTCCAATTTATGTGAGAATTGAAATTGAGCAGAAATTAATCTCAATTTCAATTTCTCGTGGAAATTGCATTCGACTGAATTCTAATTCTCCAGTTTCAATTCCTGTTATCAATGGACCCTAAAATAGAATTCATGCTATTTTTCAAGCAACTCTTTTTTAATATTGCAAGTCAAAATAATAATAATATAATAAAATACAGGTCATTGAACACATGGAGGAGGATCAAGCCTGCCTGTTCGGCGATGTCGCTCTGAGCTTCTTCCGTCCAGCTGCGCTCGTTGTCTCCACCCCCAACTACGAGTACAACCCGATTATTCAGAGATCTTCGAATCCGAGCAAGGAGGATTCAGAAGACAGGGCCGCTTCCACCAAATTTCGTAATCACGATCACAAGTTCGAGTGGACTAGACAGCAGTTTCAGCGCTGGGCCAACGATCTCGCCGCACGGCATCATTATAGCGTGGAGTTTAGCGGTGTCGGCGGGTCGATCGACGTCGAGCCGGGGTTCGCATCCCAAATCGCCGTCTTTAAGAGGGGTTCGGAGAAGCAATTCTCCAGAGCTTCGGAGCCATCCCAGCCCTACGAAGTCGTCTGGCAGTGGAGCGATGGGTCGGCGGCGATATGATCTGATAGCTTGCCCGGCGTGCAGTTTTGAAGGTATTTACGCTCAGGCAGCCCACTGATTTTGCCCGTCTTTTTAATTGTTGCGATTAGTTTTATTATAAAATGAGAAAGTTAACTTGATTTGAATAATTTAAAATCAGCTATCTTGGTTTGAATATTTTGGAATTTTGTTATGATCTTTTATCAGCTATCTTGATTTGAATTCAAACTAGTTAACTAATTTTGTTTTGTAACCCTATGTGTTAGGCAAAATTTTTAAAACCGGGCTCCGGGCGGAAATTTTCGTTCGAGCAGGCGAAATGATCTCCTAGATCTCCTAATTTCCTGACTTCCCCTTTTTCCGGCCCCATGCGCAAAAATGTAGGGACAAAATTTTAGGGACGGAAATTTAGGGACTTCCCCTTTTTCCCCTCCTGATTGGTCCCAGACGATAATTTAGGGACGGAGTCTGATTGAAAAAATTTCCCATGTATTAGGGGCTGATGGATGTTACTTTGATCAGTAATGAAAATGAATTGCATTTGGAAGCATTTCCCATATTCTCGCCTCTCCATCGTGTCCTACCAGGGGGGACTGAGATCCTCTCCATGTAGGACCCCAAATGGAGGTCCAATTCATGGTCTGGATGCATTCTCACTTGATCTAATGGTGTAATTTTTTTGATTGAAATGAAAATAAAATATGATGGGATTAGTGAACTCATCGGATCAGCCAGAAATTGATCTGGACCGTGAAATGGATACTATATCTTACCGATGTTGTCTTTTCTCTATTTCTTTTCCCTCGTTGAGATCCGAAAAACGAGAAAATTTTATGTACGCGTAACGTTCCTATAGGATGGTACGGGACAATATTTTTAGTTGAAATTGCGACTGTAACTGTATTCATAGTTATAGTTACAGTCGTAAAAACATATGTAATTTACAACTGTAACTGTATTAAAAATTTACTTTTTAACACGTGTATTTTTAGACTGTAACATATACATATGAGATCTTAAAATGATCATAAAAATATGTAAATTAATATTCTGTAATTTATTTTTAAAAAAAATACTATATTTTGGCCTACAAATACAATTTGCGCACCTTCCTTTAGAAACCTTACAAGTACCTAAGTATTTTCCTAAGAGTGGTGTTACGGGCACACCAATTTCGGCTATGGACACATCAATTTCTAAAAATTATTATGCGCCTTTTAAAAATACTCGTTACCCATGTATTTTTAGGAAACACGTTCAACATGAAAGTTGTAGACCTCGACGAGATCTACAACTTTCGTTTTGAACACTTTTCCTAAAAATGGACGCACAAGACGTACTTCCAATAATTATGCCCATGTTTCAATCAGGGAGGCAATACGTCTTGTGCATGCATTTTTAGGAAAAATGTTCAACACGAAAGTTGTAGATCTCATCGAGGTCTACAACTTTCATGTTGAACACGTTTCCTAAAAATACATGGGTAAGGAGTATTTTTAAAAGGCGCATAATAATTTTTAGAAACTGATGTGTCCATAGCCGAAATTGGTGTGCCCGTAACACCACTCTTTCCTAAAGACCAATTGCCAACCTCTCCTCTCTCCAGCTTTCTATCTCATCCTTCCGAATTAAGAGTTACATTCAAAATGGAAGAAGATCAAAGCATGGCGGTCAACAACAAAGGCTATTATTATCAATCAATCATCACGCGAATGACTTACGATTACGCATACGATTGTAGCTATTAACTAATCAATATCACGATTACAAAGTCAATCCCATTGGGGCCTCATGATATTGAGTCACATTACAGTCATGATTGTGATTCAAATCATCCATAAGCACTAATGGTGGTACATTTAGGGTCCGTTTGGCACGGCATTGGCGGCACGAACGCGGTGGTCATAACCCGTCGTTTATGAACGCATGACCTCACCTAAGGAACTTCCTCCACGTTTATGTTATTTAATAATGTTATTACACTAGCTAGGATACTTCGACGCTGATTGAAAAAATAAGAAATAAATTATAATTGCTCGTTGCCGTCCTGAAATAGAATCGTGTACTTGGAAACTACATGTATCTCCTCCCTTTAAGTTATGTCAGTTTACAAAATGTCACTTTCTTTAGAAATATGTATGTAAAAGGATAAAAATCAGCCAAATTATTTTACCATATTCAATTTTACCCTTTGTAGCGACTCTACGTTGAAAGTGTGACATTTTACTTTAGAAATATAGATGAAAAGTGATCAAATATGTCAGTATTTTATGATATTTCAATTTTACTTTTTGCAATAACTCTATATTCAAAACGGTGCATTATATTTTAACTTTTGTAATGAAAAAGACATCAAATTTGTATGAAGTTTATTCTCAAGTTTTCACAAAGTTAGAACCTAGTACAAGAAGAGTATAAATATACCTAAATTCTGTTTTCCACTCCAACAAACCTAACCCTGCCGACTAACAAAGTACATAAAAATATTGCCAAAAATATTCTTTCAACTATTATTATTAACTAAATAAGACATGCAAGTTATATCATTTCAATGATTTCAATATTATTTGTATATAAATAATTTTTTTGAGTTATATCACTTCAACATTGTATTGAGTTGATTTTTTTTTATAATATTTTAATTTGATTAATATATTATCTCAAAAAAATTAATAATATTTATCTTTTAAGTAGCATAGTTTTTTTTTAAATCTTAAAATTTTAAATAGTAAACTTAAAAAACGAAAACAAAAACAGAATAAACTGATAAAAGAACCAAACCGATATACACGGGCTCGGTTTCGGTTTGGGACGCAAACCTAATTGCATCCACCCTACCTCAATTTGAATGAAAGCTCTAGAGATTGAAGAATGGATTTCTATTATGCACATAAGCCCTCCAAGTCTAGATAATTACATTCTTAAACCTAAAACAAGTATAACTAGGGATTCCGGAATTTCAATAGGGGGGACATGCATCATCTTACTTTAGCCAAAAAGAAATACGAAGGCATCCATCTTATCGGAGTTGTTTCTCCATCATACGGACATCATTTTTAACGTATAAGTAGTTTGTCTCGATAAGTGAAATTCAAATCAATCTTCTATTTCGCAAAATTCTTAGGGGGGTGGGCCCCTGCCCCCGCCCACCCCTCTTATATCCGGGAGATTTTTGCGTCTGGAGCCCGATTATAATCACTACTGGCCGGAGATAAAACTCATTTATCTGAGATAGAACTCATTTATCAAGGATACAACTACTTTATGTGAGATAAAACTCTTTTACACTTGGCGCAATCTGAATGGACTATTTTTCTGTCATCCCCAAAAATTTCGCCTTATGTCCACCTCTGCTCACGGTAAGTTTAATTACCAGAATTCCTAAGTTTCCACTAAACTAAATCCAGGAGCCTTCGTCATCACCCGCTCCTTCATCCTCCTCCTCATTCTCGCCGCGTCTTCCCATCTACCAGCTTCCGCATACAAGTTCGCCATTAGAACGCAGATCGTCGCATCGTGAGAATCCAGCCGCAAGAGATCTTCTACGACGAGCTCCGCCATCTCGACATTCCCGTGCATCCTGCACGCCCCAAGCAGAGCTCCCCAAACCGCTCTGTCCGGCTTCACCTCCATCCTCTCCACGAACTCAAAAGCGTCAATAATCCTTCCGTCACGCCCAAGAAGATCGACCACACAAGCGCAGTGCTCCACCGCCGGAACAACGCCATAATCCCTCTTCATGCCGTCGAAGTGGCGCAGTCCTTCCTCCACACGACCGGAGTGGCTGCAAGCTGCCAAAACTGAGGTAAATGTGGAGTTATTAGGCGTAATTTTTTCATCTTTCATCTCTGAGAAAAGCTTCAACGCCTCCTCGGCATGGCCGTGAGCTGCATACGCCCCGATCATGGCGCTCCAACTTATCACACTCTTCAACGGGAGGAGTTTCTGAAAGAGATCTCGAGCGGAGTCGATCTTCCCGCATTTGCCGTACATATCCAGCAACGCGTTGCCGATTCTCGGATCAATCTCGAGTCCCCTTTTCCTCGCGAGCTCGTGGACACATCTCCCGATCTCCAGGTTTCCTGTGTTAGTGCAGGCCGATATGACGCTTACCAACGTGACGCAGTCGATGCCGATCTTTTCAGCCATCAACCTTCGGAAAATCCGAATCGCCGCGTCTCCATCGTCGTTCTGCTCGTACACGGCAATCATGGTGTTCCACGAAACTAAGCTTCTCACAGGCATTCTCTCAAACAGGTACTTCGCAGCTTGGGTTGAGCCGCATCTACCATACATTGCGATGAGCGCGTTTGCTAATGAAAGATGGGGATCCAAACCAGATTTGATCACGAAACCGTGTATCGATCTCCCGAGACCAGAATATTTCACCTCATTGCATGCTGGAAGAACGCTCACCAGTGTGATCTCATTAGGTTGCGCTCCGGCACAAATCATTTGCCTGAAAACACACAAAGATTTTCCAAAGTAACAGTTCTGTGAATAACCGGCAATCATGGCAGTCCACGAGACGACGCTCCTCTCCTCCATCCCTGTAAAAACCATCTCCGCGTCAGAAATCTCCCCGCTCTGGAAATACATCGCGATGAGCGAGCTCTGCGCGAAGACGTTGGAGTCAAATCGGTTCTTCACGATGTTGCAGTGAGCCTGCTTTCCTTCTCCAATGGCGGAGATCACCGAACAGGAGCGGATCACGAACGGGAAGGTGAAGTGGTCGGGCGTGAATCCGGTGCGGTGCATCTCGCGGTAAAGGAGGGGAACCTCTTCGCACGGGCCGGCGGTGGCGTATCCTCGGATCAGGGTGTTCCAGAGGAAGGAGTCCCGGTGGGGCACATCGTCGAACAACTTGCGGGCGTAGGCCATGGTGGGGGAGAGAGCGGCGGCGAGGTAGATGAGCTTGGTGGCGATGGCCAGGCGGGGGGCTAGGCCGTGGGTGAGGAGGGAGGCGTGGAGGCGACGGAGCTCGGAGAGGGAGGAGCAGGAATTTAGGAGGTCGTTGCATGGAACAGAACTGCGGTTGGCCGAAAACACGAGAAGAGACTGCGGGAAGGAGATGGAAGTTGGTATTGGGCAGGTTTGAAACATGCGGGGGAGACGATTAAATTATCGATTTAGGGACGCTAATTTTTTGGTATAATATATGAGCAATGCTATATGCAGTCCACTTTTGATTTTATGCAGACCGCGAATATATGCAGCCCAAAAAATTATTTACCAAATTTCATATTTATAAATCATATTCAAAAATCAAATTAATATTTTCTTATATAAATCAAAAGCAAAATATAACATTCATAAAAATCAAAAAATATATTTTTGAAATCTATTTGATCCACAATAATAGTCCAACAAAATACATTATAACTATTTTGATTATATATATCACAAAAAATAAGTTAGAGTAAGAGAGAGGAGCTCGCCGGCCGGAGAACTGGAGAAGGGAAGGAGGTGGTCGGCCGGAGAGGAAATCCGTTCCAACGTTCTCTTGTTTTTTTCGCGTCCGGCGGCTGCAAGTAAATTCGTATACCAGTAAATTTTTGTTCCAAAATGTAGAAAAAAGAAGTCAGGTTTCATACAAAAATTAATAAAATCCTTTTTATGGTGCAATTTATCTAAGTAAATGCTATGCTACCCTGATATGCTTCAAGTTTTTGCACCTATACTAGAACAAACAAATAAAAAATTATTAAGACATCCAATTTAAACTACAGCCATATCATACTAACATTTTACTGGGGAAGAAAATTCAATCACTAGCTTAAATTTAGGCACAGAACAGTCCAATGAATTAAATTATGTAGCAAGACGCAAAGTTAAACAAGAGCATCAACAGATTTATAAAGAGAAAAAAGGGAGAAAATGATACTTTTAAAAAAAAAATTTGTGGTCTGCATATAGCCAAAATCGCTCTGCATTTAACATCGCTATTTTTAATAAATTGTGGCCTGCATATAGCCAAAACTGGTCTGCGTTTAACATCGCTCTAATATATTTGCTGAAGATGCATGGATAAAAACACTAGTGAAAAAACTAATGAATTTTTTGAGAAATAATTATTTATTAAAATAACTTTTACAAATCGAACGAATGAAATATATTCAATTTTCTAACGAGCTCAGTAGTCGGGCGAAATTTTTTTGGTACACGTAATGTAGCATCCTCCCGTGCATGTTTAAATAGCCTTTACCTCATGTGGCCCACCCTCCTTATTTTTGAAACTGCAAACTTTCGAAACCTCGGAAACTTTTTCCTGCCTTTTCACTCGCCCTTCCCTCTTCTCCGACGCTGTTTGATTTCGTTTGTTTCTCCATTGCAAGGGCTTGAAATCCATGTTTTAGGTCCGCCCGTTCCACCCATTCCGCCAGCTCCACGACGGGAATTAGCTCCAGATTTTAAGTCGCACAGGAAGTCGCCATTACTGGAATTTACTACGGTTTTCTTCTCTTTTCCCCATTCCGATTGCATCAAGGTAAATCCACTTATTTTTAACTATTTTCTGATTTCTGTTAGATTCCAGTTAGAAAATATATTTTCCAGTCGTAAAAATGTAGTTTCTAGTTATTAATCACGTTTTTCAGTCGTAAACTATGTTTTCCAGTCGTAAACTATGTTTTCCAGTTATAGACTTCGTCATTTCCAGTTCTAAAAACATTTATTCCAGTTATAAAATCAAATTTTCCAGTATATTCCAGTTAATTTTGATCCATTCATGTTATTTTCCAGTTTTAATTCCAGGTTATCAGTAGTAACTTGCGAGTAATAAGGTTCATTCCAGTTATAACTCCTGATTTCCAGTCGTAATAAAGTTCATTCCATTAGTAATAAGGTTCATTCCAGTTGTAGAAATATTCATTCCAGTTGTACAATAGTTCATTCCAGTTGTGATATTTTATCTTATACTTTTTTATATTTACAGTTGTAAACCATATTAATTGATAATTGCAGATATGCCTGGATCCAGTTATCTGTATAGCCGATGCGCTATAAAAATATTCAAAAAACATGCAACACCCTTGTTGGATGTTCTATCTGAGGAGTCGAAAGATGCTTTAGAAAATATTGTTGTTTTACAATTGTTGAATATGCCTGATATTCAACAGAATATTCATCTTTTATATTATATTTTGAGATCATATTCTACAAAGAGAAATGCATTTTATTAGGTAAATTTTACGTTAAACTGTCTGTTAATCATGTTGCACTTATTCTGGGTCTTCCAAACCGCGGAAGGGAATTTCATTTTGAGAGAACTCCGCTTGCGAACTGCATGCATAAGGACTTGGTGAAGGAGCTGGCTGACCTCACAGTTGAGGAGAACTCACCAACCTTAGAGCTTAGGAGAGTGCATGCCTTGATTAAGTATGTCTTGGCAGTTTTGTTTTTCCCTCTTAAAGGACTGAAAGTCCCTACGTGTATTATGGATTTTGAAGGGTTAGATGTTTTTCCTGAGTTCAATTGGCCGAAGGCCATACACAAGTTCCTCCATTCTCATTTTGATCATATGAGCCGGATAGCTAATACTGAGGGGGTGACGAATTTAGGTTACCTTGAGGGATGTTCTGTCGTCTTAGTGGTAAGAAATTTACACATACTATTTAACTTTGTAAAATAAAATATTATTTTAATTGCTCTTGTATAACTTGTTGTAGATATGGTTTTTTGAGCAAACGCCTATAGCAGCGGCAACGCCTGAGTTAGCAAGACCCTGCTTGCATCGATGGTCCTCGAAGCTCACTATTAGTGCTACTCAATACTCAAAACTACGTGCTAAGCTGTCGAAGCCTGACGCCGTAAGTTTTACTTTATTATTTGTTGTATTAATAGATCCGTATACACGTTACATTTGGTGTTTTTTGGTATGCAGGTTAGGAGGGCTTTTGTGTATATATCAGTTGAGGAACAGAACTTACTAGGAGAAGAAGATGGGGAGGAGTCCTCAGATTTTGAGGGTGATAGTAGAAGTGGGGAGGAGAAGAGGAAGGTGAGGGAGGAGAAAAGGGAGGAGAAGAGGGAGGAGGAGAAGAATGAGAAGAAGAGGGTGAGGGAGGAGAAGAGGGATAAGGAGGCTAAGAAGAGGGTGAGGGAGGGGAAGAAGGAGGGGAAAGGGGAGGATAAGAGGGGGAAGAAGGAGAAGGAGAGGAAGGAGAAGGAGAGGTTGAGAGGGTATGTAGACGAAATCGTCGGGCAGCTGAAAAGCTTTATTCAAGAAAAGTTCGACGCTTTGGCAGCTCTGATTGGGGAAAGCAGAGCATGTGTCAGTGTAACACCCTACCAGTACGAATAGTATAACAGTAGGTCTGGCCGGGACCCCACGCCATACAAACCACACTAGCTAGGAGTTAAAAGGTGATAAACAGAAAGAACTACAACAGAGTATACTAAACACTAGCGGAAGCATAATGATTTAACATTTCATTTAGAACTATCCACTATCATAGGAATGAAACCATAAAATAGAGTTACGGCCTTAATGCCTTACATTCACCAATGTACAAAACTCATAATATACTTCGGCACGCAGGCCGGCAATACATGAGAAAGCAGAAAAGGGAGGCTGGCCTTCAAGGGCCAACTTAGCAAAAGGGTCACCGCCCGCTATTTCCCACTAGGCTCACCTGCACCTGCATAAGAACATTCCACCAAGCGGTGGCAAACAAAGTAACGGTCAGCACAGCTGACCAAATTATAACGATCACACCCCTTTCCCGGGGTGGCGGAGCTTCTACCCTGCAAGCAAGCCATACTAGCACAAGTACTAATATAAAGAAAGTGCAACTACACAAGGTGAGGTTTCAAGCACAATCAATCTTCTAGGTTGAGCATCAAAAAGGAGGGAACCTAGGTATGCACATGATGTTGGTTGGGTTCACCCGAAGATTCCCCACAACCGCCTAAACAACCGCATGAGGCTAACAACATCAATTCCACAAAACACTCCACCGTAAGGGCCATCGCCTTAGGTGGGAAAAAGAGTTTTTGGTCGGTCTAGGTAAATCACCTTCCACGACCTCTCTCATGATCACACGGCTTCCATGAGGTAGGGACCTCTTACCGATCTGCATGGAAACGGGTTCGGTTTAGCTTTGCCCGTGCTCTAATCGTCGCGATCTAACGCACGACGCGGGTACGACTTCACCTCGACCCGTAAGGGTTTAACACTTTCAAGTGCTACACAATTTATAAGCTACGCACCTAACCCCTTCGCAAGGATCTAGGCTTCACAAATACTCAACAAGGGAGGTACAATACGCTCCACATCAATTTCGTGGTGAAGGTTTGCCTTCATCCAATCTCAAAGCATGGGGCTTTCGTTAGGATCTTCACAAGACGCTTACACTTAATTCCCGCAATACTATAGATGATTTCACGGAGTCATTCTCCGGCACGCATTCTAGGTCTAACTTAAATGCAACGTCGCAAATCAAGCATCACCGATTCGGGCTCACGGCCACGAATAGGCTTCACACACAATGCCTAAATCCGCACGACTACCGGATTTTCTACATGCAATATGCCGGGGACGGACACAATCAACCCGGAGTTCCGAAGAACTTGAGGAGATCCTACACTTCACCCATTTGGTGAAAGGGATTCCTCATGCAAACATAGAAAGAGGAATGAAAGGACAAATAACAAGTCCAAAGTTTGGGAGGAAGAATCGTTACCCTAGGAGCGTTCTTCTTCGCCATGGATCCGAGATTCTAGACGGAGGGAAACGACCGCACCGGGCTGCACTCTCCAGATCTGGAAACGGCTCGCGAAACGGAGCTCCGGAGCTCCGTCAATGGCGGGATCTCTCCTTCTTCTTCCTTGCCTCCTTCTTCTTTCTCTAACCTTGGAGAGAGAAAGGCCTTGGATTAATGAGGGATTAACCCCTCTCCAAAGACCTAAGACCCTCCAGCAACTAATCCTAGCCGTCGGATCGGATTCCAAAAGATTTGGACGGACCGATCTCCTTCTTCGCTCAAATTCGCGGAGCAGAATAAACAGGGCGCACAAGCATCGGCGCACGGTCAGTGGTCGTGCGAAAGCACTTCCCCTGATCGTGCGCACTTACCGCAACAGAACTCTGAATCCTTGCGAATTAACGCACGATCGCTGGCGCACGATCACTGGTCGTGCGCGAAGAGGGACAGTGGTCGTGCGCGAAGAGCTGCTATGAAATTTCCAGCCTAATCCGAGCGCAGCACCACCTCTCCGCCTAATTCGCTGAACTACGATTTTTGGGGTGTTACAACTCCACCCCCCTTAAAAGAATTTCGTCCCGAAATTTCGAAAACAGTAATAGCAGGAATTACAGTTATAAATTACCTGAGAGAAATAGCTCGGGGTACTCTGCAAGCATCGCTTGCTCTCTCTCCCAAGGGAGCTCCTCTCGGCCGCAATTGTCCCACCGGACTTTCACCATCCGAATGGACTTGTTCCGCAACTGCTTTACTTCGGTATCTTCGATGCGTAAAGGCTTGACTTTCGTCGACAACCCACTATCAACCGGCACTTTGCCGACCGTGACGATATGAGTAGGCTCTTGCACTGCCTTCCTCAAAACTGAAATGTGAAACATGTCGTGCAGACCGCTCAGCTCTGCAGATAGTGCAAGCCGATAAGCCGCATCACCAACACGCTCCACGATCTCAAACGGTCCTAAGTACCTTGGACTGAGCTTTTTCAAGCGTCGGATCCTTGATACCCCTTTGAACGGTTTGATCTTCAAGTAAACCCGGTCACCGACGGCGAACTCTAGGTTCCTATGCTTGGCGTTGAAATATTTTGCTTGCCTATCCTGGGCAATCAATAGTCTTTCACGTACAGTTCGGATCGTCGAAGTTGCTTCCTCAACATCCTTTCGCTTTAATAGCTTAGTATCGCCCGTTTCCGCCCAAGACAACGGCGTGCGACACTTCTTACCATAGAGGGCCTCGAAAGGAGTCATCTGTATACTGGCTTGGTAGCTATTATTGTAGGCGAACTCGATCATATAGAGATGATCTTCCCACTTCTTTCCAAAATCTAGAGAGCACATTCAGAGCATATCCTCCATAGTCCTGTTGGTTCTCTCGGTCTGTCCATCCGTTTGCGGGTGGAAGGTCGTGCTGAACTTCAATTTCGTGCCCAACAGTTCATGGATAAGCCTCCAATCTTTCGATGTGAAACGCCCGTCACGATCGCTGACGATGCTACGAGGGACACCGTGCAGTCGCACAATACTATCAACATAGAGCTTCGCTAGCTTTTCTACAGAATCATCCTTCCGGTTCGGAATAAAATGCGATACCTTCGTCAATCGGTCCACGATCACCCAAATGGCGTCGTTTCCCTGTTGTGATCTCGGCAATCCGTGCACGAAATCCATCGAGATATCATCAAACTTCCACTCCGGAATCGGCAAGGACTTCAAAAATCCACCGGGACGTTGACATTCCGCCTTCACCAACGCGCAAGTATTACACTTGGCCACGTAGAGGGCAATGTCTTTCTTCATACCCGGCCACCAGAAAAGTTTCTTCATGTCCATGTACATTTTCGTGCTCCCCGGGTGGATAGAGTACTTGGTATGATGAGCCTCGTACATCAACTCCGCCCGTAGAGTGCCAATGTTTGGGACGCATAATCTGCCCTCTTTCCACATAAGGCCATCTTCGAAGGAGAAATCAGCGTTTAACCCATCAACGGTTTCCGCTTTATAGCGTTTCATGCTCTCATCCAGCTCCAATGCCAGTCGAACTCGGTCGGCAAGGTCGTATTGAACCTCCTTCCAGTTCAAGCATGCTGAAGTAGACGCTCTCCTATCAACGCAAATGATCTCCATTTCTTCCAGTTCGCGGATTAGACGCTCATCGTGCATCAAAATCCAATTTGCTTGAGCGGGAGCCCGATGACTCAACGCGTCCACAACTACATTTCCCTTTCCAGGAGTATATTTGATGTCGAATGTGTAGTCCCCCAGGAACTCCATCCACCTCCTCTGACGCATATTTAACTCCCTTTGATCCAGCAGGTACTTGAGGCTCTTGTGGTCGGTAAAGATGTCGATCTTCACGCCATACAAATAATGCCTTCAAAGCTTAAGAGCAAATACCACGGCCGCTAGCTCCAAATCATGGACCGGGTAATTCCTCTCATGAACCTTCAGTTGCCGGGAGCCGTAGGCAATTACCTTTCCGAACTGCACTAGGACACAACCCAAGCCACTCCCCGAGGCGTCGCTATAAATTTCGTAGCCTTCCGTACCACATGGCGAGCATAGAATGGGCGCCGTGGTCAGACGGCTCTTCGGCTCTTCAAAAGCTCGTGCGCACTGGGCGACCAAACGAACTTATGATCTTTCCTAGTCAGTTTAGTGAGAGGAAGTGCAATCCTCGAGAAGTTTTCCACAAAGCGCCTATAATAGCCGGCAAGTCCTAAGAAACTTCGGACTTCCGCTACGTTTTTCAACAAAGGTCAGGCTCGGATCGCTTCTATCTTCGACGGATCAACCGCAATTACATCTCCACTAACGACGTGACCAGGGAATGCTACTGACGGTAGCCAAAAACTCGCACTTGGAGAACTTGGCATATAGTTGACTCCTCCTCAAGGTGCTCAGAACTGCGTGCAGATGCCCTACATGCTCCTCTTTCGACTGAGAGTATACCAAAATGTCGTCGATGAAGACGATCACAAATTGATCCAAATACTCCCGGAACGTTCTGTTCATTAAGTCCATGAATACCGACGGTGCATTAGACAGCCCGAACGGCATCACCGTGAACTCATAGTGCTCAAAGCGGGTACTGAACGCTGTCTTTGGAATGTCACATTCCCTTATCCGCAGTTGGTAATAGCCGGACCTTAGGTCCAGTTTGGAGTATACCGTCGACCCAACCAGCTGGTCGAATAAATCATCGATTCTTGGAATCGGATATCGGTTCTTCTCGGTCAACTTGTTTAGCTCTCGATAATCAATACATAGACGCAAGCTCCCGTCCTTCTTTTTCACAAAGAGGACCGGTGCACTCCAAGGCGATGAACTTGAACGTACGTAGCCTTGCTCTAGCAGCTCTTGCAATTGAACCTTCAGCTCTGCCAATTCCTTTGGCGCTATCCGGTACGGTGAGCGGGCCACAGGTTTGGCACCTGGCACCAACTCGATACAGAAATCAATCTCCCGATGAGGCGGAGCCCCAGGGAGTTCGTTAGGAAACACGTCGGCGTACTCCGCTACAACTGGGACATCACACAACCTGGGCTTTGGCTCCGAAGCCTCCAACAAGGTGAAGAACAACTCGGCGCCTTTTCTCACCGCCTTAACCACTTGGAGAGCAGACATCAGTGTCTTGCTCGCTCCTCGCATACCGGCAAACGTGGTTTCTCCATCGGTGTTCCTTCCCAGAGTGATCTCCTTTGAATTGCAATCTATGCATGCTCGCTGCTCCGAGAGCCAGTCCATGCCGAAGATCACATCGAATTCAGCTAACGGTAATAACGACGCTTCCAAGTCGAAATCCTGACTTCCGATCCGCACCTTCACATGGCTCTTCCTATCCGCACTCATGCGAGATCCATTGGGTAGAACTACTTCCAATCTATCCTCTACGAAGGTAGACGGCACTCCGATTCGCACCACGAAGTCCTCAGACAGAAAAAAGTGCGATGCACCCGTATCAAATAGAGCTCTCGCCGGATAGTTGAAAATTAGGACAAAGCCTAATTGCACATGAATAAAACATACAGTTGCACAACAGTATAATCACAAATAGCTATGTAAAAGCTAACTTTTAATTCATACCTGTGACGACATCAGTTTGTCGTATAGCTTCTTGCTGGCCAAGCGAATAGACTCTCGGCTGAGTCGGAATAATGTGCTGGGAAGCCGAAGATTCCGCAGCTTTACCCTTTTCCGCAGCACGAGCATAGTCCAACGCTCGGTTCTCTGCCTTCGGGGGACCACTTCGACACACCGCGGCCTTGTGTCCCACCTTCCCGCAGGTGAAACATGTGATAGGACCCCGCACAGTCGTTGCTCCCGAAACATTTGAGCGAGTTTGCTCCGCCGATTTGAACTTCCTTTTGTTCTTTCTGAACTCTGACTTGGACTGAGAGGCCGGCACATGAAACTCAGGTTTCTTTGCCACGGCTTTTGCTTGTACCCTCTTCATGTCCAACTCTAGGGATCTGGCGGTTTGGACCATCACATGGAAACCTAACGTCATTGGGCCTGCAAGGAGCAGCCTCAACTCGTCCCGAAGACCTTCATAGAACTTGTTCATCTTTGTCTCTTCATCTTCCATCATAGGCCCCGCATATCGACCCAGTTTAGTGAACTCGTGCAAGTACTCATCCACCGAGCTGTCGCCTTGAGTTAACTTCAGAAACTGGTTCTGCAATGCGATGCGTTGGGCAGAAGGAATATACCTTTGAAGAAATGACTTTGAGAACTCCGCTATCGTGATCTTGGTAATCTCCTTGCCTCCAAACTTGTGCACTTCCTGTTCGGCCCACCAACGCTCTGCCTCTCCGTTAAGGAGGAAGGTGGCTAAAGTGACCATCATAGCTTCTTCTGTTGCTGTCGCCTTTAGAGTTTTTCTAACCGTTGACAGCCAGTCCTCCGCCTCCGTTGGGGATCCGGTCCCCGAGAAAGTTGGAGGGTGGAAGCTTAGAAAGTGTTGCAGTTGTTGATCACGCGCTCGCGCAACGGCTACACGCTCTACAGGACGCTCCACCCTTTGCACCACTGCAGCCACTGGCACAGGGGTCTCAACCCTCGGTTCCACCGCAGGTTCCACTGCTGGTTCGATCACCGGGGCCGCATCTGTATTAGGCGTAGCAGGTTGTGCAAGCCTTTGCGGTTGAGCATTGATCATCGTGAAGACAGCTTCTGCGATTAACCTGATCATCTCAGCAGGAGGAGTGGTCGCTGGCACTTCAGCCGACCCACTACTTTCAGTAGTGTTACGGGGTTGAGCCGGCCCCGCACCACTCCTAGTCACCTATAATCGTGTAAGACACAATTTAGTGACTGAAAACATAGCAAACAACAATCATGGAACGCTCAGGTTCCGCAAACAAGTATGTTTTTTTTCCATTCCTAAGTGGACATTCTTATTAGTTTTTGTCGTTTTAGGTGAATGCACATCCCGTGCACACCACCCCTTAAAAGGAATTCGTCCTGAATTCACTAAACTACGGATCGACACCTTAAGTCTGATACCAAATTGTAACACCCTGCCAGTACGAATAGTATAACAGTAGGTCCGGCCGGGACCCCACATCATACAAACCACACTAGCTAGGAGTTAAAAGGTGATAAACAGAAAGAACTGCAACAGAGTATACTAAACACTAGCGGAAGCATAATGATTTAACATTTCATTTAGAACTGTCCACTATCATAGGAATGAAACCATAAAATAGAGTTACGGCCTTAAGGCCTTACATTCACCAATGTACAAAACTCAGAACATACTTCGGCACGCAGGCCGGCAATACATGAGAAAGCAGAAAAGGGAGGCTGGCCTTCAAGGGCCAACTTAGCAAAAGGGCCACCGCCCGCTATTTCCCACTAGGCTCACCTGCACCTGCATAAGAACATTCCACCAAGCGGTGGCAAACAAAGTAACGGTCAGCACAGCTGACCAAATTATAACGACCCCACCCCTTTCCCGGGGTGGCGGAGCTTCTACCCTGCAAGCAAGCCATACTAGCACAAGTACTAATATAAAGAAAGTGCAACTACACAAGGTGAGGTTTCAAGCACAATCAATCTTCTAGGTTGAGCATCAAAAAGGAGGGAACCTAGGTATGCACATGATGTTGGTTGGGTTCACCCGAAGGTTCCCCACAACCGCCTAAACAACCGCATGAGGCTAACAACATCAATTCCACAAAACACTCCACCGTAAGGGCCATCGCCTTAGGTGGGAAAAAGAGCTTTTGGTCGGTCTAGGTAAATCACCTTCCACGACCTCTCCCATGATCACACGGCTTCCATGAGGTAGGGACCTCTTACCGATCTGCATGGAAACGGGTTCGGTTTAGCTTTGCCCGTGCTCTAATCGTCGCGATCTAACGCACGACGCGGGTACGGCTTCACCTCGGCCCGTAAGGGTTTAGCACTTTCAAGTGCTACACAATTTATAAGCTACGCACCTAACCCATTCGCAAGGATCTAGGCTTCACAAATACTCAACAAGGGAGGTACAATACGCTCCGCATCAATTTCGTGGTGAAGGTTTGCCTTCATCCAATCTCAAAGCATGGGGCTTTCGTTAGGATCTTCACAAGATGCCTACACTTAATTCCCGCAATACTATAGATGATTTCACGGAGTCATTCTCCGGCACGCATTCTAGGTCTAACCTAAATGCAATGTCGCAAATCAAGCATCACCGATTCGGGCTCACGACCACGAATAGGCTTCACACACAATGCCTAAATCCGCACGACTACCGGATTTTCTACATGCAATATGCCGGGGACGGACACAATCAGCCCGGAGTTCCGAAGAACTTGAGGAGATCCTACACTTCACCCATTTGGTGAAAGGGATTCCTCATGCAAACATAGAAAGAGGAATGAAAGGACAAATAACAAGTCCAAAGTTCGGGAGGAAGAATCGTTACCCTAGGAGCGTTCTTCTTCGCCATGGATCCGAGATTCTAGACGGAGGGAAACGACCGCACCGGGCTGCACTCTCCAGATCTGGAAACGGCTCGCGAAACGGAGCTCCGGAGCTCCGTCAATGGCGGGATCTCTCCTTCTTCTTCCTTGCCTCCTTCTTCTTTCTCTAACCTTGGAGAGAGAAAGGCCTTGGATTAATGAGGGATTAACCCCTCTCCAAAGACCTAAGACCCTCCAGCAACTAATCCTAGCCGTCGGATCGGATTCCAAAAGATTTGGACGGACCGATCTTCTTCTTCGCTCAAATTCGCGGAGCAGAATAAACAGGGCGCACGAGCATCGGCGCACGGTCAGTGGTCGTGCGAAAGCACTTCCCCTGATCGTGCGCACTTACCGCAACAGAACTCTGAATCCTTGCGAATTAACGCACGATCGCTGGCGCACGATCACTGGTCGTGCGCGAAGAGGGACAGTGGTCGTGCGCGAAGAGCTGCTATGAAATTTCCAACCTAATCTGAGCGCAGCACCACCTCTCCGCCTAATTCGCTGAACTACGATTTTTGGGGTGTTACAGTCAGTCATTCTGAGGATCATTTGAAAACGTCGTCGCTATCTTCCCCATGACCATCGACAATTGTCAAAGCAATAATTCCTTTGAAATCTGATTCTCCCGTGAAAACCAGACAATTCACCCCAGTGAAGGCAATGAAGAAGAAAAGGGAGAAGATAGATGTCGAACGGGTTGACCGATATCAGTACCCCGAGAGGGATTATCTTGCTCCCATAGATAGCCACATGATTGATTTCGTCTTATCCCGATACCCCAATGAGTATGTAATGTTTTAATGTTTAATATTCTTTATGTATTTTTAATATTTAGAACATGTTAATTTTTTTGCAGCGATTCAATTGTTATCGAAAGTGGCAATATTTAGATTCCTCGATCGAGTATTAATGATATATTAGGGGACGGGTGGGTGTGCGACGCACATATAGATGCTTATGCATTTGTTCTCAACCACCTCAAAGCAAAAGGTGTAAAAGACATGATTAATTTCTTGTTTGTATCTTCTAACCATACGGTAATGAAATTTCTTTATAAATTTACTTAACATTGCTTCAAATGTATTGATCATCTATTCTAATATATGTTTGTCATGCAGTATTATAAAAGATGTGGCAAGACAAGCCTACCGCTTGTTGAGCACATCACTTGTCAATCAATTTCCGCAGCCGATGTTATCATAATGCCTTGCCATGTTGCCAGTCATTGGGTATTATTGGTATGTAATTTGAAAGAGAGGCGATGAGATTACTATGACTCACTGCTGAGTGTCATGCACAGGGCATGTATTCGGGAGCACGTATGTAACTCTATAATTATGTGCATGATTATATTTACTTATATTTACTTACCTTGTGTAATTATGTGCAGATTAAATTCATTTATGAGGATAGGGTTGAGGTACTTCTTGTAGATATCACGAATTGGACTGTACACATAGTTGAAGGCATCCCGACCCAGGATAATGGCAACGACTGTGGAATTTTTGTGATGAAGTACATGCAGGCGAGCTTGTTGAAGGAGCCGGTTGATTGGAAGATCCTAAAGAGTTGGCCAAAACACACGCAGCATTTCAGGGCAGAAATAGTAGTGGAAGTATTCAAAACCTTCCATAATTCTCTACTTAAAGAACATGGTTTTGTAGGTTAATTTGAATATTCTGTTACATAGTTGTCATGTTTAACATCTGGAGACTATGTTTAAGATGAAATCTGTTTTATGGTTGACATGATTAATTTCTTGATTGTAAACGGATAGTTTAATTCTGAAATCGGGCGACTATGATTACTATGGATGCTGCTTCGATTTTCAAATTTTAAATACCTTTGGCTGAGATGAAATTTAGCAGCAGCTGCTGGAATTATGATAACAGCTGCTGAAATTTTACTATGGATAGTTTTAATCTGAAATTTTTCAGGCGTTTGACGAATTCCAGACGTTCGACGAATTCCAGACGTTCACCCACTGGTTTCTCGTATTAATTAGCAGTAATGTTACTTCAATTCCAACTGTAATACCAAAAAATAGCTAGGAAAACACCTTTTTAGTGCATGTTTTCTATTCTTATCTCGAATGAAAGTTGATCATTACAAGAAAAGAAAGATTAAAGACTCACATTGCCAAAACTATCAACCACTGGTTTCTCGTACGCTTGCTGCATGATTAATTAGAGGGTTTGGCGTTTCGTTCTGATTTGTTAAATCTTGGGAGTGTTAACAGCAACTGCAGATGAATGATGAGAAGGAGATGACAAAAAGTTAGACGGAAGAACACTGACTTGTGAAAAATGTGAAAACTTAGCTGAGAAAATGTTAGATTTTCGAACCAGGAGGGAGCGACCAAGGAACTTCTGCTGTGCTGAGAAAACCCTAATAATGGCGATGACGTTCCGGCGTCGAGGGGGAAAGAAGAGAGCGAGTGAGGGAAATTTTGCAGTTCCAAAAATAAGGAGGGTGGGCCCCATCCGGTAAAGGCTATTTAAACATGCACGGGAGGATGCTATATTACGTGTACCAAAAAAATTTCCCCCGTGCACTATATATATGATTTTAACGTTGAGTCCCAAACTCAAAGATACGTTGAATATTGTCTTATATAAATAGAAACAAAGATATGTATTATTGTCTATATAAAGATATGTATTAGTAGAATATTGTCTACATAAAGATATGTATTATCTTATTTAAATAAATTTAGTTAATTACTAATTACATTGAAACAAAATATCAATGTTAAAACTATGAAGTAAATAATATGTTAAAGTACTAATGACGCCCTTATACCGTAGAGAGAATACATTTAACACCGTGTAAATTTTAGAAGAACTATTGTAACTCATTTTCATAATCGAGACATTTGACAACTTGTCGAAAGAATTTGTAGGGATCAAATGTCTCAGTTATGAAAAAAATAGAGGTTACAACAATTCTTTTGAAACTTATAAGGGGTTAAATATTTTCCTCTTTAATATAGGGATGCCCCGCAGTCATCCATGCATCAAGATAGTTCCTATAAATTGGGGACTCTTATTAAGATATATATGGAAGCTCCTACTATTTTATATAGCAAAAATATATTAACTACAATAATATTGGGTACTTACAGCCGAAGAAGATGAGAATGAGAACGCCGGAGATCATCGGAGGTCTCATCATATATCCGAGAATCCATTTAAGAGCTCTCTCTTAATAGAAGTGAGCTCAAAGGATGAGAATGTTATTAATGAGGTGCCACCTTAGAGAATGGTGTTTTTTCAAAGAAATTTGATGTTAAGAGGGTTATTGTATAAGAAAGTGAGCTTAACTATTATAACATAGAGATTGTTCTCTGAAAAGAGGATTATCTTCTGAGAAAAATTATAAGTCGAGGGATAAAATTAAATATATTATCTCTTCTGACAAAGCACTAAATGTCAAAGAGTTAATTAGTTGGTGATGATTACAAAATTAGTGGAGCACTTTGCCACGACCTTGCCAATAAGCTCATGCAATGTGATCCATGCTGAATCGAATTAAGATGACGATGATATGCAATATCTTATAATTGTATATTAATGAGGTAATGTATATTAAATAATAGTAATATAGTATGACATGAAATACAAATGTGATATGCATGTAGATTGTTTTAATATACATGTGATGTTCATATATAATAAAATAATAGAAGTGTGGTAGATATGTGTATTAGAATAATAGAAGCATGATGCACGTGCATATTAGAATAATAGATAATGAACCATATAAAGGGGTATGACGATTAGTTTGTAATCAGCAAGTTCAGAAATAAAGTTTCTTTTGTTCATTCTCTTCTCCCTTGCTCTTTGTATTGTGCTAGCATAGTAGCATTTATGTTCTTGAGCACCAAGGTGTTACTGTGAGGCTGACTTAACTAGGAGAAAGGTGTAGAAAGGAGCTAAGGCTGCACACATTGCTCTCGAGAGGATAGGTGTGTGACAACTCGCTAAGAGATAGTGAGAGGACTCACTAGAGGTTATGAGTTACACAAAGGTGTTCACGAGATAAGTGGTTGTCATGCGTCGAGGGTTGCCTGAGCGGGTTATGAATGTGCAAAATCTAAGCGATCTAGCTCTACACACATGGTATGTTGATTCGTGATTCGAGTATGGCCTAGGGATATCAGTCGTCCAAGTGTAGGGCTAAGATGGCTTCAATTGGTCGCATCCATCAAATAACATCATCAGAATTGTAAGGGAGCAGTAAGTAAAAGATGTTGAAATTGGGAGAAATATAAACGAAATTAAAACGGAGTCAAAATTGAGCGAAATATAAAAGATGACAATAATTGAAAGCACCCAAGACCCATAAGAACCACAAATCGCACGAACAAACTCGGTTCCAGTTGAATCAACGACAATGATACACCTTGTTAATGATCTAGAACTAAAATGGAGTCAAAATTGAGCCAAATATATCGACACTCAATCCTACGGTTAACCAAATGCTTAAGCTAAAATGTGAGAGCACACCACATCACATCTAAACCAATATAAGACTAAACTAATAAAGGCAACCTTCAAATCTCCATTCTTCTCATTCTACTCTTCAAAATAATTTTTTTTACTTAAATCTCGAGTCTTCACATAATGTACTAATAACATGACAATTTAGGTCATTGCTAAACACACTACAAATATGGCTAATAGCACTAAATTAATCTATTTTTAAGGCATTCTAAAAAACCTATCCGCACTCATCCCGTGTCCAACAATCTTAGCTCCGTGCGGTGCTCCAGCAATTGAGAGAAACTTGATTGATCTAATCTAAAATGGAATGTTTCCGGAGAGGCGATTAAACCAAACTCCAACAATCTTAGCTCTGTGCTACAGTTCACTATGCTCGGCGTAATCAGTCTGCATAAATCATATCGCAGATAACAAAAATTTGCAGATAGGCAAAAGTACGGTGCTAATAAGAACACTTTATGCACTATTTAACAAATAAAAAAAGGGGACAACCCGGTTCAAACAAAGCATCCCCGCACAACGAGGGTCCGGGGAAGGGTCATACCACAAGGGTGAAATGTAGGATAACCTTACCATGCATTTTTACAAGAGGCTGCTTCCAGGACTCGAACCCGTGACCTCAAGGTCACACGACAACACCTCAACCGGCGCGCCAAGGCTCCAAAGGGGAGGTTTTAATAAGCTCGAAAAATAGATGGGATGTGAAGGGCTATTGATGTGTCCAGAAATTTCATTAACCAGCAACATTTAGCAAAGCTTGGAAAGTGTTTGTTAAATATCCTTCTTTTACATGAATAAAACAAAAACTGGAACACAACCGACTTCTATTAGAAAAATAAATGAAGAAAGTAACTCACAATGACTACCATCTCCCTTAAGCTCTTCATAAATCAATGTGGTGACTGTGAACCCTAATCCAGGAGAAACCTACTTTACAGAATGCTCCTTTTCTTCTGCCTGTCTTCTCCTGTTGCATATCCTTCTAACCCACTTCTCTTGAGCTGAAGTCAGATTATTAAAAAAAGGGACGGGCGAAGCGCATAACGGGGAAGAGGCCCCGACTGGAAGTTCGGCGGGAAGGGCGGCAGCACTGCTGGTGAAGAAGTTTAGAACGACGAATGCCAGAATCGGCGAGAGATCGAGCGTTCCGCCGAGGGGTGGGATAATCCCGCGAAATATGTTCAAATAGGGATCACACAGAGTGCTGGAGAGGAGGAAGATCAAGTTAGACCAGAAAATTAGTAGCAGAATACTGAAAAGTCATGAGATCATTCTAAATTGGTGAAGAAGAATTTAGTCATTCAATACTCCTTTCAGTAAAAAAAACCATCTCATAAGAAACTTGGCAAGAGTGCTTGGTATCACTATTTGGTAAAAGCGCTTACCGTTACTCGACAAAAGACAAGAAAGAAGCAATTGGCAGAAGAGTACTAGACAATCTGTTATCGTTCTTCGTGTCAGAAGTAGGCAGAAGCAGCAATTATCTTTTTGAGTTATCTACCCTTCATTCGATGTTATGGTCGCTGTCGGTGATGAAATATGGACTTAGTTGCAAATGTCTTTCATGCAAACCCTATTTAAAGAGCTTTAGGGCTATGGAATGGACAAACAAGAAATTAGTCTTCCTTTTCCTCTTAGTTCTCTCTTTAGTTAGGGCTAGGGATTTGGTGGCTCTCCTTCGGGCTTTCCGTCTCTGACAGCCATGGTAAGGCTTCACCGTTATCCCGTTAAGCTTTAGGAACGTAGCACTGCACTAGATCACGAGCAAGGTGGCTCCATTTGTAGGGCAGGAAATCGACGACACGTAGATAGCAACCGGAAGAACACAAAAGATGCTTCGTCCTAATATAAATACTTCTATGCGATCGGAAAAAAAAAAAAAAACTTTTCCGCACTCTCTCTCGCTCTTTCCTAGGAGTTTGGCTTAAGCTTCAACCTGGTTATTCTATTCCACCTCTTATAGAGAAGAGCTTAAAGCAAGGAACTTAATCACAGGACAATACATTTATACAAAATTTCTACCTCAGGCACTCACAATAGAGTTGTAGAGTTGTAGACAATCAAGTAAAATCCAATCCAGGAAATAGTAAAATCACTCAGGCTCCGTTCGGCACGGTTTTTTTGATCCGGTGAGTTTGGACAAAAATGCCACTATCATAAAATGCATGTTTGGCAAGACAATGGTTATGACCACCACCCAAAAGAAAAACTAGTTTTGAACATAAAAAAGGATGAAGTTCCTTAGGTGAGGTCGGGTGTTCACGAAGGACGGTTTATAACCATTGCGTTCATGACCGCCACCGCCGTGCCAAACGGAGCCTTAATCGCCTCTCAAAAAGCTGTCGTAGCAAGTAGCCAAGTAATATCGTGTTAGGAATATCACTGACATTTTGAATTTCAACAATCACTATTATCATCATGATCCATGTGCCTTTACTTGCCTGGTTTGACTGCACTTTGCATGCAACTGCTGCTATCAACTGCAGGAATGAATCTACTTTTAATTCGCTCTAGACTTGCTTGGTTCATTATATTTAGGTGGTAGCTTTATAGAAATAACGGTGATTCCAAATTTATCTGTAAAATGTGGTGGGTTTGATTCGAAGTTATCTTACATAATATAATGTTCTCTAGAATGATCAATGATTATTGCATGTTTATATTTCAGGTTATTTTTTGACATTGAAAGGCTCCGTTTGGCACGGCGGTAGCGGTCATGAACGCGGTGGTTATGAAGTGTCGTTCGTGAACGTCCAACCTCACCTACGAACTTCATTCACTTTTCCGTTCAAAACTAGCTTTCTTTTCTTGGTGGCGGTCACAACTATTGTCATGTCAAACATCCATTCTATGATGGTGGCATTTTGTCCAAACTCACCGGAGCAAAAATGTCGCGCCAAACGGAGCCTAAAGCTCCGTTTGACACGACGGTGGTGGTCGTGAACATGGTGGTTACAAACCGTCGTCTGTTTGCCGCGGCGTTTTTGCTCCGGTGAGCTTGGACAAAAACGCCACCATCATGAATATGTGTTTGACATAACAACGGTTATGCCCTCCGCCAAGAAAAAAAATTATGTTAAACATAAAAATGGATGTAATTCCTTAGGTGAGGTCGAACGTTCACGAAAGACGGTTCGTAACCACCACTTTCACGAACGCCGCCGCCGTGTCAAACAGACCCTAAGGGTTAAGGATGAACTCAAGTATGGAAGAATCACTCCATTCGACCGGCATTATCAGTTTTGCCGGAGAGAAACAAGATACACCGTTGAACCTAAAGAATTTCCCTAAAGAACGTCCTATATGCCTACAAATCAATCTCCTGTGACGCCGCACGAAGCTATATGGTTCAACACTGATCTAATTCTAAATAAGAAATGCAAGCAGACGCAAAACAAATGCAAATAAAGCAATGACGAACCTAACACTATTGTGATGAAACTAAAAGAGTCAAAAATGTCAGGAAATTAAATATCAAGCGAATAAAATTACATGTCAACTAAAAGTAAATTGGTAAAATAATCAGAGTAAAACATCACTAGAAATAAGAAAAATGAAATCTAAAATAAAAAAATCATCGAGCAATCAGATCTTATGCGAGAGTGATGATGTAGATGGGTTTGGGTGGGGACAGGAGTGATGCGTACAGGGGCGGACCCACATAGGGTCCAGTGTGGAAGGCTGCCCACACTGGAATTTAAAAAAATCCAGTGTGGACATTATTAAATTAAATTAAAATTATTTCCAGTTCTTATATATATTTTATATTGTATCTATTCATACATTTTTTTAATAAAGTAAGATTAACATAATGGTACTGACTTCGTGTTAAGGTCATGAATCTGAGTATATGGTCTTGGGTTCAATTTTTAATGGCCAAAATTAAAAAAATTCACACAAAAATTAATTAAAAATGCATAGTTTTTTTACTATATTTAGACATGTTGTACAAGAAAATCATTAAAAAAATGTAGACATTTTTTTATATTTAGACATTGTACAAACAAATTCACTAAAAAATGTGAGCATAATGCAAAAGAATGTGCCATTAAGATAATATATTTATATTTTTTTCAATATTTATTAAAAAAAATCGAATAAATATTTTTCCCGCACATAGAAAAAATCTTGCATTCGCCACTGGAAGCGCAGGATCGAATATGTGGTATGTGGGGGATCAGTATGAAAATTTTAGGGCTTTATGGGATTGGGGATTTTAGTGGAAGGGGAGGGAGTCAATTGTGAAGATTGGGTTGTCGCGGGGGATGCAGCTGACATGGGAGGGCATGCAATGGGCAGTGGAGGTAGAGGAAGGGGTGGTGGTGGAGTGGAGGTGGAGAAGGGGCGGTGGAGGCTAGGGCTGGTGGCGGGGGCTTGCCAAGGCAAGGGCTCTTTTACTTTGCACTTCTATCGTTATAGCCAGAGGCGGATCCAAGAAGTTCAATAAGGGGGGCCAAACATTGTCTTTCTCCAACCAAAGTTTTTTTTGAACGCCTCCATCATATCGAAGTTGTTTTTTGACGTGTAAGTAATCAAAATTCACTGTCTTGAAGAGAGGAATCTAAATCCAATCTCTATTTTTGCAAAATGTTGGGAGGGGGGGGGGGGGGGGGGGGGGGGGGGGGGGGGGGGGGGGGGCGCTAGCTTGTCCCCCTTAGATCCGCCCCTGGTTATAGCTGAGGTTCATCGATCCACTCTTATCAATGTAGGAACCTCCAGCCATAGGATCAAGCCATCCATGAATCGCGGATATAAGACGCCCTCGATCTGCTTTGCATTCTTAAATTTCTCATCCTTCTACGCACCGATGAACTCCTAAACCCTATGAAAGTAAACTTCTAGCGAAGAGAGCGAAGATATTGATTGTCGCCAAACTGCGCCAACATCAAACCTGTGATCAACTGAGTAATTAATCAATAGTTATGATGAACTCCAACGTCTCCCTTGCGTTTTCGATTGAGGGGCTACTCGAACTTTTATGACTCATTTTATACACTCTCTAGCTTCCCAGTCTCCTCCAACGGTTCTTTATCATTGTCCAGGGCACCCCCAAATCAATAACATTGAAATTTACAGCTTCAGTATCCATCTATGGCATCCTGCACTATATTTTTTTTGCACAAACACTTAGCTATCGAGTCTTTACAATTACCTCTTCATTGAAATTTCGTCAACACTGTATATTCTATGGCGTTTCTATCCCTAATCCATACCAATGAGCTCATCATTAATAAGGCAATCCACCAATAAGCCGCCAATTTCCGCCAACAACAAATCTATCCAACCAGATTTACGTTCGTCTTAAACCCGATCGGAAGAAATTAACCCGATGAAAAAACCATAAATGGATTTCGGAAAGTTCACAAGCACGCTCTCGTCTTTACAAACAATTAACAAAAAAAATTATAAAAATCTTGCTTAGTCCAACGTTTGATTGCCTTAGACTACGAGATCTACTGTCATTCCACTCATTATTGTTTTATCATCTTACATGAACAGGAATGTAAGTAAGAAACTTAAATGAACGTAAATCAATTATACCTTAGAGGGCTGACAATGGCCGGCGGAGAATTGGGAAACCAAGTGAGAACCAGCCTAACAACCAGAAGCGTATTGTAGATGTTCAAGAAGTTGGAAAGACCATTCGCCACTAAAAGTCCCGCCACCGAATCGCCGGGAAGTATTGCGGCGAAGTTATGGGCTGACAGCGATCTGCTACTCTTTGGGCTTCTGCAACGAACCTGGCAGAAAAGGGGAAAATGAATCGATCAGTATCAGGAAAAACCTTATCCAAAAGTAGGGTTTCTCTTCGGATTGCCTCGGTGAGGAATGTGCGGATATCGGCGGAAAGGGTGAGGAAGGGTTTGATCCATGGATGAGCGGTGACGGCAGCGGCTAGGGTTTCGAGAATGTGAGCTACGGAGGGTGCAGGACGGACGAGAGACGGGGGCTTCGAATGGAGGCGGAATGCGGAGGAGACGAGGCCGGACTGAGGAGTATCAGCGGGAGGAGTAGGATGAGGGAGAGGAGCCATGGTTGGAATGTTGCCTAAAGCGCGGGTTCGGGCAGTGGCGGGTATAGAGAAAATTGGGAATGGATAACGTTGTGACGTGGAGAAGCATATGACCGTTGGATGGATATGATCTGATCCAACCGTTATATCTGTGAACCTGATGGGGGCTCGTATAACGGACTCTTATTTATAAGCCGCAATGACAGCAGATATTTCCAAAAACGCTCTCCCACCAGTTTGGCAGGGGATCCCGGGAAATAAAGCTAGAGTTGTCATACGGAGCCACGCCGAGAATGGCAACGGGACCGCCTCCCATCTTGAAGCCGTCCCGCGCAACCGCGCCACCTCACGGGGCGCGGCCGAGCCGCACGCCCGCAAGGGGTGCGGCCGAACCCGGGGTGCGGCCTCGCCGCCGCACCCCCATGGGGTGCGGCTTGGCCGCACCCCCCCTCGGGTGGGGTGCGGCCTGGCCGCACCCCCCTTAGGGTGCGGCCTTGCCGCACCCCCCTCGGGTGGGGTGCGGCCTTGCCGCACCCCCCTTTGGAGGGGTGCGGCCCGGCCGCACCCCCCTCGGGTGGGGTGCGGCCCGGCCGCACCCCCCTTGGGGTGCGGCCTGGCCGCCCCCCCCCCCCCCCCCCCCCCCCCCCCCCCCCCCCTTGGGTGTGGCTTGCCGCACCCCCCTTGGGTGCGGCCTGGCCGCGTCTCCCGGGAGTGCGTCCCGTTCGCCTTCCCTCTCTGCGGGGGAGGGTGACCGTTTCCTCCCCCTCCTTCCCCCCTTTCTGACAGGGGGACTCACGGGGCGCCTTTTCGGGCGAGCTCCTCGTCAGGAACGACGGACCCCGTTTTCCTTCTCGTATCGCGACCAATCGCCTCCCCGTTCGCTCAGAATGCTCCCGCGCTCATTACGCGCTCAGAACGCCTCTCCGTTCGCTCAGAACGCCCACGTGCTCATTACACGCTCAGAGCGCTCCCTCGCTCGTTGCGCGCTCAGAACACTTCTGAGCGCGCACTTCTCACTTTCTGTCTTCCTGACTTCTCACATTTTGTCTTTCAGGCTTCTCACATTTTGTCTTTCAGGCGTCTCACATTTTGTCTTTCAGGTATCTCACTTTTCAGGAACGGCCAGTCACCTTTTTCGCCTCCAACAGAGCTGCCGAACTGCCCGAGCCGCCCAAGCTGCCCGAAGGGCAAGGTGGTCATTTACGAAAAATGGCGATCCGTGTGCCCCAAACCGGAAAATATGATTCGTCCACCAAGCATTTATGGAAACTGCCAACGACAAGATTACCAGACTACCCCCGGCCAAAGCTATAAAAAGGGCCCTGGGGCTTCATTTGAAGGGACGTTGACTTCTGGACCTGGGAGAGCTCCTTGCAGACTTTTGCGGAATTCTCCTTCGGAGCTTGAAGATTTCCTTTCCGGACTTGAAGATTTCCTTCATCCCGAAAGGCGACGCAGCAGCTCACTTTTGTTCCCCGGAGCAGCTCACTTTTGTTCCCCAGAGCAGCTCACTTTTGTTCCCCGGAGCAGCTCACTTTTGTTCTCCACCTTTCTCAGAAGGAGAAAAGGACTTAGTTTTTTCCAAGAGGCGGTCTGTCGCCTTCGGATCTCTCTATCTCTCTACTACTGTAACGAGTTGCGGCCTGTCGCACTCGAGTTCTAAGTCTCACTTTGTAACCCCCCTGAAGATAGTGAAATTTGGTCGGCACAGCTCCGACCACGTGGTTTTTTACCCTTTCCGGGTTTTCCACGCTAAAAAGTCCCAGTGCAATCAACGAATCTCTAATTGACTGTTTGCGCGCTTAGTTCGCTCACGAGCTAAGGTGGTTCAATCGAACCGGTCTACCAAGAGCCCTAAGCGTTCCGCAACAGTTTGGCGCCGTCTGTGGGAATGGATTCCCAAATTCTAAGCAAAGCATTCCCGAGCGCAGTACCCGCTTCGCCGGAATTCTCGGAACCAGCAAAAGTGGACACCTCCCCTGAACTATCCGACGCATACAGCTCCTCAGTTCCAAAGAGCCCGGTGAAAGGAGCGCTCATCACTGCACCCATCCGGCCCCCTTGGCCTGGATCGACTGGCAAACCGACCCCTCTCGCGGCAGGACAGGATCCGAACGATGATACGCCTGGACAAAGGCGATCCGCCCTCTCCAAGTCAATTTTGGAATACCCTGTTCCGTCATGGCTAAAGCTCCCGTACAACAAGGAATTCCACGGAGCAGAAGATCCATATGAGCACGTTAATCATTTCCTGATAACGATACGGAGGCTCGGACTTCCCGACCCAGTCAGCTGCAAAATCTTCACCAAAACACTGCGTGGAGACGTCCTCCACTGGTATCGATCCTTGCCAAACGGAGCAATACACAACTTCATCGAGTTGTCCCAACTGTTCGTCAAGCAGCACGAGACACACACGACGAAGATTCAAGGGGAAGAAAAGCCTGGTGAGGGCAAACCACCCCTCCTAGGGGAGGAAGAGCGGAACGAGCAATCGGAGAAAATCGGCACAAATTTTCACCAAGAGCGCCCCTGCGCATGGATGGACTTCATCTTGGACGCAAGCATAGGGAGTCCCCCCTGTGAGCTGAGGAAAGCATTGATAACTCATCGCATCTCATTCAACGTTCTATTCCTAGCAGCAATAGTTCGGCTCAAGCTCCTAAGCGGGAACCTCAAGCTTAGGTCCAGCGAAGCGGAGCTCCCTGATGGAACTACGGTACCTACCGTAGGAATCATCTCTCTCCCCGTCCAAAGTAGGGGCGCACGCAGAACCAGTCCAGTATGATGTACAGTTCGTCGTCGCCGAAGCAGACTCCCCCTACGACGCGATATTCGGGAGCCTCCTTCTGGACGCCATGGACCACGACGTTTCCATGTCCCGACGCATGACCAGCAAAGGAAATATCCTCAGGAGCGCGATGCATGGTTTCGACACACCCGCCTCCAGGCTCCCCTGGATCAACAGCAACCCGTCGCCGAGATCGAAGTCTGAGAAGCGGGGTGCACGGAAAGGCCAAACGACTCCTGCAGTAATTGGAAAAGACAAACTTCAGACGCTGACAGGCTCGCCGCCCTTCGATACAAGCCGCAAGAGAAAGGGGCAGCAGCAGCAGCTCGAGGAAGCCGAACTGCCCGCTCAGAACCAAGCAGACCGCCTCCGAGAGCTAGCAAGTCAAAGCTCCTGGAGCTTCACCCCGCTGAATACACCGCGCGAGCGCATATTGTCCGTAATCTGTAATAGCAAGATCATCCACTGGCCCAGAAAGCTCTCCTTGCTCAGGGGAGATCAATCCCAGTTCTGCCACTTCCACAAAGGTCGAGGGCACCGAACGGAGCAATGTGCTCGACTGAAAGATGAAATCGAACGCCTTGTCCAATTAGGATACCTGGAGGCCTTCCGCGCAGAGACACAGGAAAAGGCCATCGAAGGTCAACCGCCGGGCCACTGTCGCCCCCCAAGCTGAACGGCCGAGGAGACTCGAGCAAGCGCAACGCAAACGAAGCTCAACGCTATCTTCTCCCTCAATAAAGCCTGTCTCAGAAACTTGTTAACCCCGGGATCGCAAGATTACACTTGCGCATGTATCAGTATTCATTTTCTAATAAAATTCTACTTGCTCCAATCTATTCTGCTGCAGGTACCGCTACGGGGCCCTGCCCCAGGGACTCTGCACCGCCGTCGATTGAAGGTTCGCCCTTCTCCTCCGCCGTCGAGTCCCGGTGTCGTGGGGGCCTGCCCCCCCTGCGTTCACCCCCGGTTTGAATACACCCGCTATTCACCGGCCAAAGCCGCGAGCACAGACTCATGCACCAAAGCCGCGGGCACAGAACCGTGCAAAAAAGTCGCGAGCAAAGGCTCGTGCACCAAAGCCGCGGGCACAGAACCGCGCAAAAAAGTCGCGAGCAAAGGCTCGTGCACCAAAGCCGCGAGCAAAGACTCGTGCACCAAAGCCGCGAGCACAGACTCGTGCACCAAAGCCGCGAGCACAGACTCGTGCAAGAAAGCCGCAAGCGCAGACTTGCGCATACTAACTCTTTATATATATATACATCTGCAAGCCGCGGGCTCCATCTCGTGCGAAATTCATTTTGAAAACAAACAAACTATGCAGGTGCTAACAACCAGATTAACAGGATCACGCAAAAAGTGAATACGATAAACACGATAACCGCGTCAGCTCAACGCTGCGCACAAAACAGACAAAAATACGGAAAGCGGAAAAGCAAAGTGCAAACAAACCAACTCAGAATGACGCACAAATAGACAATGGCATGGAAAGCAAGGAAACAGAAGACGATCAACGTCAATCCTCGGCTGCGTCCGAGCACTCATCCTCCGAAAGGTCTCCCGCTCCAAGACCAGCGGTATCACACCCGAACTTCCTCCCCACCAGGCGCAGAGTCTTCTGAATACCGCGCTGGAAGGCGACTTCGCGCTCATCCTCCAACAAGGGCTCGACCTCCTTCGTCATGACCTCGGCACGGATCTCCTCCGCCATCTGGAACCGCTCCTCGACAAAAGCAAGAGAATCTCGGAACTCGGCCACTCCGGCCGCCTTGGCATCCTCAAGGCTGCGCTCAACCAACGACAGCCGCTCCACCTCGCTCCGCAGAAAACCCAGCTCCCCCTCCATACAAAACATCTCCCACTGGGCCTCAGACAACTGACGAAGCGCATCCTGGGAAAGCGCCTTGTCTCCACCATACGCCTCCTGCAGCTTCTCAACCTCAGATCGAGAAGAAGAGAGGTCGGCCTCCAGCTGCTTGACGCGGGACAGATCGCGATCCCTCCTCTTCTGTAAAGCAGACATGTCCCTCTTCATCACGCTCAGCTCCTCCTGGAGGGAGATGTAGTTGTCCTTGAGGCCCACGTAACAGTCGTTCCACGTGAGAGCAACATTGGTCAGAACGTTCGCCTGCAAACACGAAGGAAGCAATCAGGAAACATAAACAATGAAAGCAAAGACAAGCCAAGACCAAAGAAAGGAGAGATTCACTTACTGCAGAAGTCATCGTCTGGAGGGACGAGGAAACTCGCCTCGACGGTGGATAAGGAGGAGGTGGCGGCAAGTCTCCCTGCACAACCTGCTCGGCAGTAGCGGAGGCCAGAATCTCGACCTCCGGGTCGGAAGCAATCGGCTCCCCCGACGGCGGCTCGGACCGGCTTCATGACCGTGGCTCCTAGGCTCCGGCGGAGCAGAACACGAACCAGGAGTTCCATTCCTGAAAACAATCTTTCTCTTCCTTCCACGCTCTAAGGGAACAGCGGCCTCCCGCTCGGCATCCCAAGAAAGCCCCGCCGAGAGTAGCCGGCTCTCCTCCACGCAGCTGTGAATACAGAACAGAGCCTTCGACAGGCCCTCCCGGCCAGGGAAACCGGGAATGGGAAGGAACTCGTCTTCCCGCCCGGTCAACCGACGACAACGACTAGGGAGCGCTCTCCAAAGCTCCGGCAGCTCCCAGCGATTACGGACATACCCATAGAGGGTGTTTCCGTGACGGTAATCTGCCTTCTCGCCAAAGCGGAACCAGCTCTTGTTACTACGGACCTCGATACGACCACCCGAGTCGGTGGAAACCTCGCACCAGCCCTTGAAAAGATCGAGTGAAAAGCGCGCGCTGTGCTCCCGGAAGAAGACAACCAGCCCCATGATGTTCGCCATCCCAGCAGGCGCAAACTGTGTAATTGGGACACCGCAGAACCGGAGTATCTCAAGAACTTCATCAGATGGAGGAATACGAAACCCAGACTTTAAGCAGCTCTCGGAAAGAGTCATAAAACCAGTAGGCGGATTCTGAGCGCGCTCCTCCGCCCCCGGAATCCTCACCTCAGTATTAGGCGGCAATCCAAACCGTTTGCGCCATATCTCGATTCGCGCACCATCAAGAGAAGAACGCAGGCGCATCGGCCTCGACTGGCCGCCCCGCTTCGAAGCCTGAAAAAGAAATGTATATGAACGCAGGCGCTAAGATAGACAAGTAAAACAACCAAAGCAGGGCGAACCACACCGACGGTCAAGAACGCGCGAATTCACGCACCATCTGTATAAACAAAAACCGTGCGCAAACTCCGAGCACGCACGAGAGCCGGGCGACACACGCTCGCCGCCGGCTTCGCTCAAGAACGTGTGCAGGCACCCACCGTACGCGGGCACCGCGCGCGGGAACCAGCCCCGCCCGGGCACCACGCGCGGGCACCGACCGCGCGCAGCGGCCGCCCGCGGACGCCCGCCGCACGCCGACGCCGCGCGCCGGCACCGAGCGCGGGCACCGGCACCGCGCGCGGGCACCGGCACCGCGCGCGGGCACCGGCACCGCGCGCGGGCACCGGCACCGCGCGCGGGCAACACCGCGCGCCGACGGCGCGCGAGCACCGGTCGCGCACCGCCGCCACGCGCGGGCGCCACGCGCGGATACCGACCGCGCAGCGGCCGCCCGCGGACACCCGCCGCACGCCGGCGCCGCGCGCCGGCACCGCGCGCGGGCACCGGCCGCGCGCCGACCTCGCCCGAGCGCCGGCCGCGCGCGGGCGCAGACCGCGCGCGTCCCCCGCCTGCTCTGGACCGCGCGCAAGCACGCGCACGGCCGCCTCTCGAGCGCCGGCCGCCCGACCCCCCGACCGTCGTTCCCGTTTTTCCCTCCAAGCCATTTTTTCAAAAAACAAAAACTTACCTCCGGCATCGTCCGTTACGTCACGCAAATATTCAAAAAACCCTCGCACTCCTTCACAAGTTCTGGACTCCGACGGTTTTGGTGGGCTTATGATGGGGGCTCGTATAACTGACTCTTATTTATAAGCCGCAATGACAGCAGATATTTCCAAAAGCGCTCCCCCCACCAGTTTGGCAGGGGATCCCGGGAAATAAAGCTAGAGTTGCCATACGGAGCCACGCCGAGAATGGCAACGGGACCACCTCCCATCTTGAAGCCGTCCCGCGCAACCGCGCCACCTCACGGGGCGCGGCCGAGCCGCACGCCCGCAAGGGGTGCGGCCGAACCCGGGGTGCGGCCTCGCCGCCGCACCCCCCTCGGGTGGGGTGCGGGCGGGTGGGGTGCGGCCTGGCCGCCCCCCCCCCCCCCCCCCCCCCCCCCCCCCCCCCCCCCCCCCCCCCCCCCCCCCCCCCTTGGGTGTGGCTTGCCGCACCCCCCTTGGGTGCGGCCTGGCCGCGTCTCCCGGGAGTGCGTCCCGTTCGCCTTCCCTCTCTGCGGGGGAGGGTGACCGTTTCCTCCCCCTCCTTCCCTCCTTTCTGACAGGGGGACTCACGGGGCGCCTTTTCGGGCGAGCTCCTCGCCAGGAACGACGGACCCCGTTTTCCTTCTCGGATCGCGACCAATCGCCTCCCCGTTCGCTCAGAATGCTCCCGCGCTCATTACGCGCTCAGAACGCCTCTCCGTTCGCTCAGAACGCCCACGTGCTCATTACACGCTCAGAGCGCTCCCTCGCTCGTTGCGCGCTCAGAACGCTTCTGAGCGCGCACTTCTCACTTTCTGTCTTCCTGACTTCTCACATTTTGTCTTTCAGGCTTCTCACATTTTGTCTTTCAGGCGTCTCACATTTTGTCTTTCAGGTATCTCACTTTTCAGGAACGGCCAGTCGCCTTTTTCGCCTCCAACAGAGCTGCCCAAACTGCCCGAGCCGCCCAAGCTGCCCGAAGGGCAAGGTGGTCATTTACGAAAAATGGCGATCCGTGTGCCCCAAACCGGAAAATATGATTCGTCCACCAATCATTTATGGAAACTGCCAACGACAAGATTACCAGACTACCCCCGGCCAAAGCTATAAAAAGGACCCTGGGGCTTCATTTGAAGGGACGTTGACTTCTGGACCTGGGAGAGCTCCTTGCAGACTTTTGCGGAATTCTCTTTCGGAGCTTGAAGATTTCCTTTCCGGACTTGAAGATTTCCTTCATCCCGAAAGGCGACGCAGCAGCTCATTTTTGTTCCCCGGAGCAGCTCACTTTTGTTCCCCGGAGCAGCTCACTTTTGTTCTCCACCTTTCTCAGAAGGAGAAAAGGACTTAGTTTTTTCCAAGAGGCGGCCTGTCGCCTTCGGATCTCTCTATCTCTCTACTACTGTAACGAGTTGCGGCCTGTCGCACTCGAGTTCTAAGTCTCACTTTGTAACCCCCCTGAAGATAGTGGAATTTGGTCGGCACAGCTCCGACCACGTGGTTTTTTACCCTTTCCGGGTTTTCCACGCTAAAAAGTCCCAGTGCAATCAACGAATCTCTAATTGACTGTTTGCGCGCTTAGTTCGCTCACGAGCTAAGGTGGTTCAATCGAACCGGTCTACCAAGAGCCCTAAGCGTTCCGCAACAAAACCGAAGGATTCGTTTGGCGCGGTGTTGGCGGTGGTGGCGGTCGGGAGCGCGGTGGTCATGAACCGTCGTTCGTGAACGCCCGACCTCACCTAAAAAAATTCATGCATTTTATGAACAAAACTAGTTTATTTTCTTGGTAGTGGTCATAACCTTTGTCATGCCAAACATACATTCTATGATAATTGCGTTTTTGTTCAAACTCACCGGAGCAAATAAGACGTGCCAAAATTTTCAAATGGTAAAGAAACTCAACTAAAGGTATGAAACCTTTTAAAAAAAATCAAAATTAAAGTGAGGAATAGATTCATTAAAAATCAGAATTCAATTTTTAACTGAAATAGGTGAATTAAGGGAGAGAGATATGCTACTTGGAGTCAAACGTGGGACATTGGAAAATGCCTGAGAGGAAGCGATCTCGTTGGAGATGGGCCTGCCGACGAATGATGCCCTTGAGACTTTCGAAGAGTGATCGTCGGCAGGAAGAAGGGATATTGGATGAAGAAGAAAGAGAAGAAAGAATGCTAAGAAGAATATAGAAGATTACCTAGAGATGGACGATCGACTATGCGAGTAAGAGTAGGTCCAATAGATGATGCCCTAGACCCTAGGGCATTGAAGCGTCAGAGGAGAGGTCGCCAACTGCTGGAAGGGTACGAAGGCGTCTGTTTCATCGACAATCTGATTCAATATGCCGAGAGGACAGGGCAACAGCCGTCACTTTCATCAATTTCATGGTTATGATTCATTTGATGAGTCTCACCGTTACATCATTAAGATGATATCTTTATATATATAATAAGTGACAACACCCCGGCCGCGACAGTGCCCCGATGCGGCAAACACTTCAGCCACTCAGAGTCCACCGAGCGCACGATTGCAATCCCAAGAGCATCGTGAGGGAGAGTTTTTTTATCAAATTAAATTAAAAAATTTAAGAAGGCGAGGTGATTGAATTGAGGGCTATGATTACTTTGATGATCCACGTCATTACACGATAAAAATTAGTACATTAACGGTTATAGATATTTAAATGAACTCCCAAGATTCTCGCTAATCGCACTCCATCAAATAACCTCCTCTCCATCTCTCTCTCTCGTTGCCTAAACCCTAGCCGTAGTTCTATCGGTTGCGTCGTTTTCCCCCTCTTAGATTCACCTTCAAAAAAGAAGGAAATTATCCAGTAAAAATCTCAAAAAAGTAGTCAGTTTTTTGGTTAGAGGAAGGTTTGCATGCCGTTTAACTTGGTTTAGAGTTAATTCCTCTATACATGTCATTTAACTTGTTTTCTTCCTAGGTTTTTAAATTGTTTTTCTAGGCTTCTTGTACTTAATACACTTATTTGGGTTGGAGTGGGGTTGCAAATATAATTTTGGACTACAAATAAAATTTATGGACTACGAATAGCCAGTTCCGGACTGCTAATATCAACTCCCATAAAAATTAGTACAATACTGGTAAGCTTGAATACGCTGATCAATCAAATTCAATAATTCATCATCTATACTATATTAAAAGGGAAAACACTCTTCGGTTAAACATTTACTTTTCAATTTATCCCGCTTTATTTAAAATAATTTATTTATTAAAATTTTATGTGATTTTTTTATTTTAAAAAATGTGCACTAGTATAGGCAAAGTCTTCCACCACAATAAAAAAATGTATTCCCCCGCCGCTCGCAAACTCCTGTGCACACCGCAAAATGAGCGACGAGCGGAATATAACAGTATTAAGGGGTTTGCGAGCGGCTGGAGTGCCGTCGCATCAGGACAATATCGTCGCCGGAATAATATCGTGCGGGGCACAAGCCCGTGCACCACAACAGTTGATGTATTGTTGCGGTTAACGGTAGAGGCGGAGGGCCGTGTCTGCCGTGGTGTAAAACGAGCAAACCTCTTGGGGTGAACCGTTATCCATAGGCATCGATTTGTCTGACGTGGCAAATTCGTATGCAGTCAAGCAGCCAAATCAGAACAAGTCCCATTTTGTAGTTAATACATATATACAGTTTCAATTACGTACCCGGGATCTTCCGTCTCAGTTCTCATAATAATCCTTCACTTCTTTCACCCTTCACAATTCGAACCCAACTACTCTTCCTCAGCCCCTCAGCCCCTCAGCGCACACTTCCCCTCTCTCGTCAATGGCGTCTCCTCTCCTTAGATTAGCTCTTTCACCAAAACCTAACCCTAGATCCGTAACACCGCTCCATCCTGTAAGCGCACTACGCCGTCTCCGACCTCTCCGCGGCGGCGCCACCATCGGCGGGTCCGCGGGATTGTCGATTTCGAAGTCACCGAGGTTAGTCCGAGCAAAGGCCGTGGAGATTGGAGATCTGGAAGGTGATCTACGGCATCAGGAGGCTAGAAGTTCGTCGATTCTTCTGGAGGTGGGTGGAATGATGTGCGGCGCATGCGTCTCCCGTGTGAAATCGATATTGACTTCGGACGATCGGGTCGAATCTGCGGTGGTTAACATGGTGATGGAGACGGCGGCGATACGACTCAAATCCGGCTTCGATGAGGATGGGGAGGAAAAAGTGTCGGAGGAGCTTGCTGGAAGGTTGATGGGCTGCGGTTTCACGGCAAAGAGGAGGAGGTCAGGACGGGGAGTGGGTGAAAACGTGAGGAAGTGGAAGGAGATGGCGGAGAAAAAGGAGGTATTGCTTGCAAGGAGCCGGAATAGAGTGGCTTTTGCCTGGACGCTGGTGGCTCTGTGCTGCGGAACGCATGCTTCTCATCTTCTTCATACACTTGGAATACATGCTGCACATGGTAGGATTTACTTGCTGTAAGCTTATAGATTGAGGTAGTTTTGTTTGTATGAAAATCACCACTTGCTAAATTTTATACATCTTCAGTTAATTATACAGATGTAATTGATCTCTGTTGAATTGTTCTGCAGGACCGTTTTGGGATTTCCTACACAATTCTTACTTCAAATGCAGTATTGCAGCAGTTTCTTTGCTTGGACCTGGCAGAGGTGTTTACCATACCTTCATATTGAAATTCTTTTTTCTTGGAAACTGTTAGTTTGTGATATTTAAATTTATGAACCATTCGTAACTAAGCCAGGATGACCTAGTTAATTCTTATGTTGAGTTTACAGTGTTAAATCGTAGAGTGATAGATCAAAATGCACAAAAAACAGTAGTATTTGTGCTTGTGGTGCTTGGCAACTTAGCTCCATGGTGAATGTGTGAATGAATGCATACATGCAGTTCCATGAACAAAATGTGATAACTATCTAAACACTAACCCTAATGCAATGCTCACAAACCCTAACCCAATGCGAAGCAAATGATTCAACCACACAAGACAGTTTTCTCCAACATGTGATTAGTAAATAATGTTAATTTTAAATTCTTGCACGAGTGCCACAATTGATCACAAATAGTTCTAAATTAGGTTAACAAATAATATTTGTAAATTAACTGAAAATGCTAAAATTAAAATATCAAGGAGAATAGAGTACGTGCATATTGAAATGAGTCAATTAAGCGAAATGTCACTAGGAATAAGAGTGCATCCATTCATTGCAAAGAAATGAAACTAACGTAAATCTCATGAAATTGGCACTGGCAGTGGAGGATGTGGTAGGCGGGCTTGGGACGGTCTTATGACCGATAAGTTTGTTCGAGCATGCGGTTTGCGTGGGAATGCAGGATAAGATTTTAGGTATTGCCGACTTACGAGGAGATGAGGGGACTTTGTACCCCGGGGGAGGGGGTGGTGCGGGGGGTGGGGGGTGTTGCGGGGGTGGGGGGGGGGGGAGAATCAGAGTTGCAAGGTGGAATAACAGGGATTAGAGAGGGAGGGGTCTAAGGTTGTATGGGCTTTGGGAAGGAGACTTGAAGGGCATAAGACACTGGATGGGGGGGGGGGGTAGGGAAGGGCCAGGAGGGGATATATGAGTTGGGTGGGGGTTGGGAAAGGGCCTAGAGGGGATATATGCATTGGAAGGTCTAGATAGTATTGCAATAACAAATGGAGCTGAGAGGTGGTTGTGGGTAGGATTGGTCGATGCCCGAAATGGTCAGCTTAAGATGTCGGTGCTGGTGTAGTTCTGATGGATGCATGGGAGTTAGCGGCTGGTGTTCTGGAGCGGCAAAGGCAAAGGATGGGCTCGACAGGTACATGGAAAGCATATGCGCGCTCCTAGAAGAGGATGAGACAGCTCCCGACATTGGCACTAGGGAGGGAAGCAACTACGACGTCGCACCATGGGACAGAGGAGTCGGGCTCTCTTGTCACAGACCAGCTGAATTCAACATCCATAATTTTTCGATGAACTAACTCTGAAAAATAGATCAAAACATATATAAGGGCGGATTTATGTTAACCGTATTCAACAACCCTGGTCTTCCAATCAGATAACTTAGCAGAACTCTCAAAATTGGCCTACAAAAATAAAAATAGGAAAAATTGCGCTAAACACGATGATGTTCTTCTATCGTCCATCCGACAATCCAAAAAATGTCGATCAAGAAAATAGATTAAAAGATGCGTGACTGATCTCCATTATACTTCCAACTCAGAAGCATTCATCTTCCATGAATGAAGGTTGTCATTGTAATGACCCATCCCTCACAATATCAGAAGTATTGTCCGCTTTGGTTCATCTCAGCTCATGCGAAGCTGAACCACATAGTATTGTATTTTTCCACATGTGGACTACGAGTACTTTTTAGGAGATCACTCATCCCAGGATTACTTCCACTTGAAGCACGCTTAACAATGGAGTTTCCAATACAACTCCATCAGTTGCTACAAAAAGGCTCCTTTGATATTTAGAGTTTTGAATTACTTTTTAATCCCAACAACTTTTTCTCTATTTATGATATGAGATTCGGTTCATTTCTGCACCTCTTTTCACCCAGAAGCCTATCATCCCAAAAGCCTGTCATCCTAGAAGTCTGCCAGAAGTTGTATTTCTCATGACCTTTATGCCCTAAATACACTCCCCGTCAATCCTCATTGGACTTTCCTTTATCAAATTCTGGATATTATAGGCCCATCAGCTTATGCATGGTTTGTCCTCAAACCACACATCGTATTACATGAGGTCTAACTTTGATAATATTTGTAATGAACCAACACTCTGTAACGTTTCAACGTTTACAGATGGTGGCTCAACTCCCAAGGCATAACAGAAGATGACAAGCTCAACCCTCAAGACGCAGCAGAAGATTCAACGGCTAGGATACGCAGTCTGGGATATCACAAGGCTAGGAGTTGTCATTTAATGTAAAGGCCAGTTGTATAAGGAGGCCACGTGTAAAACATCGAATTGTTCCCAACTGTCATAATAGAGTTAAGTCTGTATAAATAGTTCCATTAGGCTGTAAACATGATTATTACAAAGTTTAGTTTTAATTCTTCTTCTCCACTGTATCTCTTTCCTCTCTCATTCCCCAGCCAGCCCGCCACCCGCTGGATTTTGTCTAAATAGATTCCACCTATTTTACACACTCTCACAATATCAGAAGTATTGTCCGCTTTCGTTCATCCATGCCCATACTTAGTTAAACTGCACAATTTTATCTTTTTTCACATGTAGTCTATGAGTACTTCACAGGAGGTCACCTATCCCAGGATTATTCCAACGCATGCTTAACAATGGAGTTTCCAACACAACTTTACCAGTTGCTCCGAAAAGGCATCTTTGATATTTAAGATTCTGAATTATTTACTTACGCCCAACAAGTTTCCCTCCAATTCCAAAGTGAGATTCAATTCATTCTCGCACTTCCTTTAACATATAATCTCTTCATCCCAGAAGTCTGCGAGGAGTTGTCTTTCTCTGAGTCTCTAAGCCCTAAAGACACTTCGTGCCCCCATCAGACTGCCTTTATCAAATTTAGGATGTTACAATCATGATCCTGATGTAGGCCAGGCAAGAATCGATGCATCTCCACAAACCCTGGAGTCGCCGTAATATTGTAGCTTCTGGTAGATGCCGTTCCCCAAAGCTGTTGAAAGTACTGTAACTGGTGTATGCCGTTATAGATGTGAAGGGTAAAGCTGCGGTGAAGGTTGTGGTTGGTGGTTCAAGTGAGGCCGAGGTGGAGGTAGAAGCTGAAGCTGAGTGGAAAAGCTAACAGTTCAGAAAACTAGGTGGTTCAACATCTAGAATCAAATCCTTTACATTGAATGTTGGGTTGATACACGTATTCCTAGGAATATAAAGCTCATATAAATTTGACTCTGTCTCTATCAGAACAGTGTAAGCACCAACTTATCTAACAATTAGATTCATAGTTGTCCCCAATGAACACCTTTCAATTCGTGGTTCTAATCATCATATAATCACCTTTTTGAATATCTGCTCCTAATTATCTGTGTATTAAAAAAATTATTATTCAAAAATAATTTTATGTCGGAGCATCACATGCAAATCATGCAACGGATGCAAATGATAAATGACTGACCTGACAAACTCACTAAACTTAGACTCTAATAACATCGAAAGTCCTTAAATATGGGTGGTTTATCAGGAGGATCTTTATGTGTGGTGCAAAAAATAAAAAAACTCGTCGAGTGTGCTAGTAACACCCATATCACTACTCGAGACATTGGCACTAAGGTACGAATTTATGAGATGTCTAAGGAGGTGATTAAGAGGCACACCATACATATACAGTAAAATTCGTTTGAATGTGACGATCATCTGCATGAATACCCAAGACATCGATAGTAGGGTACCACTGTAGGAAATGTCGAATGCCTTAACTAGAGGAAAATTCATTAATTGGTTCACATGAATAGGTATACGAAAATTAACAATGAACACGATGAGAACTAGTATAGGTTCTTGAAAAATCAGGACTGTCCTCAAGCCTCGGATAGGCAGCCACTACATACTTAGCACTGGGCTCAAGATCCTTAGGGATGGAATGACTGAGAGATATGATGTCAAGGGGGTAGAGAGATATGATGTCAAGGGGGTAGAGAGCTGTAACGACTCTCCAATGAGCCCGACCGTGCGATATGCACAGACATTACTTCTGGGGAAAACGGGACGAACCGGCCACCTGCATACAAGATACAATGGCTGGGAATACACGTCCAGCATCAGAAAACATAGAAGAAGAGAAGGGGAGCACCATGTGCTTACCCCCAACAACAAGGAGCGCAATTGCACACCGGAATGAGCTAAAAAGTGCACCTAGCATGGAATAGTACATATGAATGAAAACGTGCCTAAAATGTGGTGCAAAGACTAGAATACCAGCCCAAATGAGTCCAAAAATATATATGTAAATGAGACTCATCACACCCCCAGACTTACCTATTTGCGCATCCCGAGCAAACAAATCCGGCGGAGTAGGAAAAGCATAGCTAGCCAAAAAATTGCAAACATGAAATAGAATGCGAAGTTGCATACTTGTGTGCATAGAAGTTCATTAGAAGAAGTTTCTACATATGCTAGCTAATTTATAAAAGTGTAAATGCGTAAAAAGGAATTTATTTTTACTCAAAAATGGAATGTTGGTGCATCTCGTGGTCACGCGTAGTACGAAAGTAAGCAAGTCGCGAAGGTGAATGTTACCCAAGACCGGAACTCAGAATTATCTCCGTTGAAATCCATCAACGTCGAGAACCATAAGCTCGCCCGGTCACACTCTCTCCACGGCGCTAGTGAACTCACAAGACGAATCGATAGGACTTTAGGTGTACACGAGGCTTAGGTTACGGTTTGGAATGCAAAGATAAACGTGAAGGCTAATCGCAACCCAAATGAGCTCACAAAAGTGTTAAATCAAAGTTGCCACAATAATACACGTGTAACACACCCCCAGACTTGACTTTGAAACCGGGTGTGCACACGGCCTACAACAATCAATTCTATTTAGATGTTTCAATTAAAACGCTGGGGATATAAATCTATTATATTTTTTTTTACTTTGTTTTTCTTTTTCTTTTCTTTTCATCCCCATATCTAATAGCACAATTTCAGCACATAGACATTTTTAAAACTTCCACATCAACACTGAAGTGTCGCATCACCGCACCGCATTGGAAAATTACAATTCATAAATGCTTTTAGCTTAATTTTTGGTTGTGATAATAGGATTAGCTTTTAGGCCTTGGTGAAGTATGGTGGAGCTGAACCAAAAGATCGGGTAGGCACAAAATAGGCTAGCAACGGTTAGCGTATAAGAATGGTAGAACAAAGTTCAAGCTTGCCAAATAGATGGCCTATGTCACGCTCAACTTGCAAGTCATTCGCACCCATGCTTCAAGAGTCGCTTGGGCAAGTTCTTAGCCCTCGAGAAAGGTAATCCTTCCTCCCGACTCGAGCAACACGAACCTCGTGCTCACCTACACACAATATCACGCTACCAATAGATTAAACCACATTCACCATTTTGAGTAAAATAAATTAAAATCTATGCAAATCTACTAATTATAAATTAGAAGCATAAATAAAAACTAATTCTACTCAAATTTCTAAACAAAACACGAGTATTCAACTAGAGCACTACAGGAGTTAACATGCCACTCCATCTTGCAATTTTTAGGCTAACACAACAATTTCTACATCACAACCAAGAATTGAATATACAGGAGCATACAAACAAGCGAGTGCGCGCTAAAGTAGGTGTAATGGTGTGCGATGAAGATGAACAAATAAAATAACTGAAATAAAATACTTCTAGCATGCACTGAGATGTGCACGTGCAGTGGGTACAATAAATATCTCTCCCCCAGACTTCAACTAAACCAACCAACATAAAATATCAACATGAAATTTAAATGAGGGCTAGGGGAAGAGAGTACTCAATGCTCAGCAAGTGAGCATACCAGAAGTTTGGCGTGTGAATCAAGACAAAGCTGCAACGTCAGCCATCCAGAAGAATACCTGCAGGGGTGAGCTCCGCAAAAACAAAAGACAATATACAAACATAAAAATGAAATACAGTTAACTAAACTAAACAAGATGAAATAAGAATGATATGACCCTTTCCCCTAGACCTCGTGATCGGAGGAGGCGCTATGATCGGCAGACGGAAGGGGCGAGGAAGAGGGATGGCGGCGTCGATCGAGCGGGATAATGAACAGTCGCCCTAGCCGACTCACGGGCTTTTCCCGTGGGTTAGAGAGAGAGAGAGGGAGGAGGGAAAATAAGAGAGAGAGAGAGAGAAATCTTTTAGGTTCTAATTTCTTGCTTACTAACAAAGCCCACCCGGGCACTATTTAAGTTCATGCGACGCCCCCCATTTGGGCTTACGACAATGGGTCAAAACGCTAAAATTAACACCACAAAATAACATAACATAAAATTAAAGATGCGGAGATAACTCGAAGATACTGGCGTCGTCACGCCCATAACATCGCCGCCCTCGCCGGAAGACAGCTTGTCCTCAAGCTGGATCAAATGGTATTGCGGTGCGGTCGTCCCTTGCCTCGTCGTCACTGGGAGGATCATCTACTTCGAGCCAGAATAAGCGTTTGCAACGTTGTCCCAGTGTAAAGTGGTCGTCACAGTTGTAGCACAAGCCTTTCTCACGACGCGCGGCCATCTCCCCGCTGGACAAACGGCGGCGGACAGTAGGTCGCGGAGGATCATCCCGGAGTGGAGCCTTGGCGGGTAAATTGGCTGGAGGGTGAACGCCCTGATAGTCCCGACGTCCCAAAGGTGGACGATCTAATAGCAGTCGCCGTTCACAAGCCCTGGCGAGGCTCATTGCCGTGTTGAGATCACGTGGCAGCAGAAATTCCACATCCCAACGTAAACGCTCATGGAGGCCGGCAGTGAAGAGGTGCACTTGTTGTTCCGGTAGGACTGACGTCGCCCTAGAGAGAAGAAGTTGAAATTGTTCAAGATAGGTGTCGATGGAGCCGTCCTGTTTGAGGTTCACCAAATCGCCGAGTGGGTTGCCCTGTAGAGGAGGACCAAATCTTAAGGTGCAGGCCGCACTGAAGTCCGTCCATGAAGTGTGGGGGTGTTCGCGCATAAGTTGGGTGAACCACAATTGCGCTGGCCCAAGTAAGTGGAAGGAGGCGATGCTGATGCGTTCTGCCTCCGGCGTGCAGTGGGTGGCGAAGAAAATATCGCAGCGTGTGAGCCAAGGAAGAGGGTCTTCACGGCCCTCATAGATTGGGAAGTCCATCCGGAACGATCGAACGTTGGCGGGGTAATCCGCTCCAGGAGGCGTGGCGAAGTCCACACGGCTTGCCGAAGGGTGATCAACCCCGTTCAGCGGCGGAGGAGAAGCCCCCCCTTGTAGGGCATCCAGACGTGCGTGGAGGGCGTCCATTTTGGCGTTCTGAGTCGCAAACATGGTTTGGAAGAGTGCCATGACTTCCGCGAGCGAGGGAGTACTGTCCCCCATCTGTACTAGGGCTGGACCGACGGTCGGTGGTGCAGGGAGTAGGCCGACGGAGGAGGAGAGGCGCCGGGCTGTTGCTGTGGGGCTGGGAATGGAAGCGGACGCTGTGGAAGCGGAGGAAGAGGGAGCCGGAGGTGTTGCTGTGGGGATGTGGGGCTCGGAGATGGCCGGCAGACCTTCGTTCGAGGAGCTGGCGGGCGCGCAGGAAGGGCGGCGCTGGTTTGGGCGGGCGGAGGAAGCGCCGGAGGAAGAGCCGACGGTGGGCTCTGATACCAAACTGATATGACCCTTTCCCCTAGACCTCGTGGTCGGAGGAGGCGCTATGATCGGCAGACGGAAGGGGCGAGGAAGAGGGATGGCGGCGTCGATCGAGCGGGATAATGAACAGTCGCCCTAGCCGACTCACGGGCTTTTCCCGTGGGTTAGAGAGAGAGAGAGAGAGGGAGGAGGGAAAATAAGAGAGAGGGAGAGAAATCTTTTAGGTTCTAATTTCTTGCTTACTAACAAAGCCCACCCGGGCACTATTTAAGTTCATGCGACGCCCCCCATTTGGGCTTACGACAATGGGTCAAAACGCTAAAATTAACACCACAAAATAACATAACATAAAATTAAAGATGCGGAGATAACTCGAAGATACTGGCGTCGTCACGCCCATAACAAAGAATTGCAGGAAAAGTATGATAACTACTGGGGTTATTGTCCTCCCAGCACGACTTATTCAAATTTAAAGCAGTTCTAGCTAATGGGTCTATGAAAAAGGAAATGCACAGGTAACTGTTCTAATATGTGTGTCGGTAGCGGGTACCGATACGGCGATAGAACAGTCACGCCTCTACCCGAATAAAAATAATACCTGCTCATCACAGGTAGAGGGAATAAAAAGTAAGAAGAGGAGGAATCCTCACTCAACTCACCAAAACTATCCTTGCCCAGCAAGGTATCATCTCCAGGGAGGCAGCAGGGGGAGAAGGCAATGGGTGGAGCTTCCTCTACGGAGGGGGATCAACCTCCTCACATAAGAGGATGCTCTCATCATTGACTTGAGCATAATGCTCCAAGTCCTCCTGAAGTACCCGTGAAGACTCAACCTGCACAGGCTCAGATGAAGAAAGAGGATCAAGAAATAAAGAAGAAGAACATAAATAAAAATCAATCGGGGGAGTGGTCCCGGTCTCACTCCCATCAGGTTGGGGAAGTAAAATAATGTTTGCATTGTCATCAATGCTACAAGGTTCAGCGGGATCAACAGTGGTCATGCCCAAGAGTTGGACTTCCTCCACCGGTGTTGAGGAAAACTCCTCTTCACCTAGAAGGTTGTCCTCCTCCATAGGAGCAGGCATAACACATAGATCGCCAGCATCATCCTGCGACACATCCTCAACAATGTCGTCAGAGACGAATGTAGTATGCACAACAGGGGGAGGAATAATGCTTGGATAAATGTCAAGCACCGATTCCTCACAAAGAATCAAATTCATGCATGGTGATATATGGACATGGGAGATGGGCTCAGTCATGTCAGAGCCTAGATCATCCACACATATGGTGACTGTGTCCACATCATACCCTTCAAAACTTGAAGGTGAAATGGACACATAACCGGATGTTGAAGGTGTGCTGCCAGAAGTAGGAGTCGGGACGATCCGGATATCCGGCTCGTCATCCTCGTCCAATTGGCGAAGATAAGCAGCACAATCCTTCAAGGCATGATCCGTGCTCTGACAAAACAAGCACTGCCTTGCGGGCTTCTTTGGCACAGCAGGAGCTGAAGCCGAAAAGAAGTGTGACGGTAAAGGCTCAGCAGAATAGCCATAGGACTTACGCGCACCATATGGAGTACCAGACGAAGTCGGTGCTCCATATGCTGGGCCTTGAGTGCTAGGGCTATTATCTCCCTTTGAACATCTATCACTAGCGTGCGATATATCTCCACAAAAGCGGCAACGAATATTAAAAGAAGCCCACATAGTGTGAAGATAAAAATGATTCAAAATAAAGAGAATTAGTGTGCACAATACTACACCTAACAATATTTACTAAAGCAACCTCATAAAAACAGGGAAACAAAATAAGAAGAGATAAATCAAAAGAATGCAATACACAAATGGAAGGGCTTTAATCTCAGATTCTCCCTCTCCAGAAAACTCACACGACTGTGTTCCCCGGCAATGGCGCCAAAAACTTGATGCGCGAATCTCAGCACACCGCTATAGGCGGTAGCAAGACTACGGCACGAAACGGCAGTGTACCGATCGTTCAAGTAATATAAAATGTGGGAGTGAATCCCCAAGTATCGATCTCAAAGGAACACAGTAAGGTGGAGCTATCTATCGAGGAAGGACTTGAGATTGAAGTCCTTTTATCGGATGGGATGCGGAAACGGAGGATTTGGTTTGTGGAAAATAAAGAGAAAAATATTACAACTACTCCTATGCAATGCCGCTATGCAATGCTTCGCTTGGCGGGATGGAGACTAGGTAGGCCTTGAGCGCGCTACTTCGGAAGGGCGGATGGACGAGTAGGCAAACGTAATGAGGGTCGCAAACACCTCTTCAACAAGCACGCCACTAGCAATTGCTAGTGCGACACACGAACGTGACGGCGGGATGGATGATGGAATGGGGCGCACCTCAAGCAACTCAAACAATAAAGCATTTCACATAGACATGAAATATATAGAAATACAAACTAGTTTAAGTGCTACTTCATCATCATAATAAAAATCTACAACATATACAAATCAATAAGAGAAGAACAAGACAAGAAATCGACCGAATCCGAAGGCTCGTCGAGGAGTCGCGGTTGGAATCGCTAGGTTGTCAATCCGCGTCCAAGCTCGGTCCTCAACTACGTCCGGGGTAGAGAGAGCTGTCACGACTCTCCAATGAGCCCGTCTTCTTCGTCTCACGAACCGGTAAAGGTTGCAAACTTCCCCTTGCTTGATGGTAATGGCGGCTAGATCTCCCTTGAAGCTATAGGATGAAGGAGGAGGCCGAGATGATCTCCGGGCTTAAGATAGGCGTGAAGAATAGTCCCGGAGCACCTCCTGAAGGTGGGCGGCGATGGACGACGAAAAGGGCGCGGAACTAGAGCTCTGGGAGCGGGAAAAACGATCGATTAAAATAGGGCAAGACCTGCGGCTTAAATAGAAATTCTGTCAGAAAATGGTCACGCACGGTCGAACGCACGACCGTGCGCAGACCGTGCGTTATTAAATGATAAAACTTGACTTGGGGAAGACGCTGCGCCGCCGTGCGAATTGCTCACGCACGACCAATATCGCCCGTGCGTTCAAACGCACAGGTAAACTCCGAAGCTCTGAAATCAGGAAGACACAGGTCGACCGTGCGTTTTACTCACGCACGGGCGAATCCACCCGTGCGTCAAAACGCACGAGTAAACTCCGACGCTCCATTTTCAGCCCAGACACAAACGCACGACCGCGCCCGACCGTGCGTCAAGGAAACGCACGACCGTGCGATATGCACAGACATTACTTCTGGGGAAAACGGGACGAACCGTCCACCTGCATACAAGATACAATGACTGGGAATACACGTCCAGCATCAGAAAAACATAGAAGAAGAGAAGGGGAGCACCATGTGCTTACCCCCAACAACAAGGAGCGCAATTGCACACCGGAATGGGCTAAAAAGTGCACCTAGCATGGAATAGTACATATGAATGAAAACGTGCCTAAAATGTGGTGCAAAGACTAGAATACCAGCCCAAATGAGTCCAAATATATATATATATATATATATATATATGGGACTCATCAGGCTTCAAAGATGTTATGCTCATAAACGAGTCGCTCACTTGGATCTCATCCTCATCAAGAGGCGGAGGCTCATTACGGGGCTCATCAGGCTCTTCATCAAAGAATTCATCAATAACGGGATGCGCCTCCAGATGAATATGATTGATGATGGTAGTGTTCTTAGAGGCAATTGTGGTAGCCATTACAAGGTCAACACTAGACTCTCACTCGGGACATGAATAGACACTACAACATGAAGAGACTTTAAGGGATTTGATTCAAAGGTGGGTCTATGGTCGAGGATGTAACTAGATCTGTGTAGGGGATAAGGGAAGGACATATCAATACATGATCACTTGGTTGTTCATACTCACTAGTCATAATAATATCGCCCTCTGTCTACAATGCAAAGTCAGGACCAGACACAATCCTATAATCAAGTTGTATACTACTCATCATCGTCAGGTAATGAAGCTTGTCAGGATGAGATGGATCAAAGTCTGGGGAAGGGTTCCTAAAGAAGAACATCTCATAATACTGGTCAACTTCCCTCGACCTTGTGAATCTCAACTGATGCTTGTATTGGAGGGCGTGGTCAAATATCTTATAAATAAACTCTAAGCGGTGGGGAGTCAGCTCTCAGCGAATCTCTGTGCGGAGCTCACATCTAAAATTGTAGGTGGCCGCATCGTGCTCCTTCTGAATATTGATCCTTACAATAAGCTTGTCGAATTGAGTTCTATAATCTACAACTGACAAAGTCCCTTGCTGCATTGTGTGTAATTGATCGAATAGATGTCATCTATAAGATGCATAAATATATTTCTTCTTTAACTTCCGCTTCATGTCTGCCTATCGGGATATGGGGCAAAGACTATGACGCTTTATCCCACGCTCCTGGCCAGTCCTATAATCCTTTGCCTGATCCTGAAGCTTCATCTTACTAAATCTAATGAGATGCTTTTCAAGTATCTCATAGCAATCAAAATAATAATCATTGTTTAAGATCCAATCCATAAACTCTTTTGTGTCTAGTTGACCATCAAAAGATGGTACATCTAGCCTACATCTACTCGTGATATCATTCTCGTAATAATATCCTCTATGAGATCTATGATAATTGTCATAGTAAGCGTCACTAGTAGAATCAAATTATGACAGAGGGTCGAGACGATCTCTACGAATGGAGATCGGAGGACGAGGATGCTCATCATAATAATACGAAGATCTCTTTGAAGAAGTTCTATGGGGTCAAACATAGAAGAACTCTAGATCCTTAAATAGAGGGGATGGGTAGTGACCTTTCATAAATAAACACAAAGACAATATTACTGTATATCACAAACTAATTTCGAATAGGGTCTCTGATACCAATTTGACACATGACGATATATAGGATGCCAACATAATGTCTTTACTCTATATGAATGCGAGTAAGCATGCAACAATTGCAAATAAGAACTACAGATCAACTAAGATAAATATGTGAATGAATGCATGCTCACAATCACATGAACAAAATGTGATAACTATCTAAATCCTAAGTCCTAACCCTTATGCAATATTCGCTATCCCTAACCTAATGAGAAGCAAGTGATTCAATCATGCAAGATGCTTTTTCCCGACGTGCAATTATTAAAAGTCGTTAATTTTAAAATCTCGCATGACCGCCACAATTGATGATAAATAGTTCTAAGTTAGATTTACATATAATAGTTGTAATGATAGTTGTACGCTATCAAAAACTGAAATCAAATGATTGAACATAAACGATGGATACAATTGTCGAGACAAGCTCGAATCAAACTCGAGGGTTGGTTCCCCCTAAGAGTCTCTCTCACCTAGGAGACCCTAACACTCACAAGTTCTCAAGATAGAAAATAAGAGACACTACCACTCCCTTATGTAGGAGAGTGTGACATACAAATTATGATAATGCCCTTCAGAGTTATATAAGCAGAGGGAGATGTGATACATGTCCAGGAGGTCGTATATGTATCAACACTCCCCTCCCAAATAAACGATCTTGTCCTCAAGGATGAGTTTCATATGGGTCATCCGCGAGCGTCAGAGGATCCAAGTCTTCGAAGTCAGGACGGTCGGCTTCAGATCCAACTATCACGCACAAGTTTTTGAAAGCGTAGAGGTGAGTGGGCGAGTATGGCTGCTGGTAGCGAAAGCAAAGGCCCTTGCGGCGAAGCTCGAGGTGTTGCTCATGAGATAAGTGGTGGGGTCGTCGAAGCACCGGTGGATGCGGGGCCGACAAAACTAGTGGCAGAGACGAGCCTAGTAGCCGGGAAGGTGATCTGAGCGGGGAAGAAGTGGCGGGGATTTCAGCGACAACGACAGCAGTGACAACGACTGGTTGGGTGGGCGGGACGAGGACGACTGGGCTGTGTAGAGTTCCTCGTCGAGGCAACGAGCTTGCTCCATGTCGCGGGAAAGAGTAGTCAGATTGTGGACCTGGAGGGGCGCCCGAATGTAGGGTCGTAAATCCCCAAGGAAGTACCCCAAGTAATGGCTGGGGATAGGCCGGGTAGGTGCATGGAGACCTGGATGAACTCGTCAATGTAGGTGACCACAGTGTCGGGCTGACGCATGGAGCCGAGGCGCTCGTAGATATTGCCCACCTGACGGCCGTCATAATGGAGGAGGAGTTCCTCCTTCAGCATGGACCAAGAGAGGTCAGGAACCTGCTGACGCGTTCAACACACCCAAGGTAGCACCAAACCCTCCATATAAATAGTGTCCAGAGGAACTTTCTGGTTGGCGGGGGTAGAATGAAGGTCAAAGAAATGGTCGGCGTGGGCTATCCAACCGAGGGGATTAGTGTCGTCGAACACATGAATCTCGATCCTACGAATATGGGACGGGTGGATGTCCGTAGCGTGGTGGAGAAACCCCATATAGTCCGGGACTGGCCAGGGGGGCGATGGTGGTGGAGGAGGGGCCAGTGGGCAGTTTACCGTTGTGGCCTCGAACTCTCGAAGGAGGAGAGTGAGTCATGAGATCCTCAAGCCGTGCTTCGAGTTGATCCAAGCGATGGGTGTCCGCGGAGGCAAAGGCGGTGGTTTCCTCGTCGACGTGGAGGGCCATTGAACGTGTCCGGGGCATGGAACGACGGGGCCAAAGGGAGACATTGGCTACGAGACTGAATGGGGGGTGGCAGTGGGAGGGAAAGGCAAGGCCGGGGCCGGTGGGAGACGACTAAGCGCAGGAAGCGGCGTTGAGCGGGACGACGCTGGAACGGCGCAGGAGGAAGTGTCGGAGGCGATCGAGGTCCGTTGGAAGGCTGCAGAAGCCGCATGAGGTCCTATGGAATGCGTAGGGATGAGCTGGAAGGCTGTTAAAAGCAAAAGGAAACGCCTACGGGCCGACCAGAGACTGGTTCCCTCATGCAGCAAGCCGTAGAGGGCCAACCAGAGACGCTGGAGGGACGAAGCCCGCTGGAGCGTCAAAGGAGCACTTGAGCAGATCTAACCAGGCAGACTCGCGGCTGGAGCGGTGCTGCTGGCATGCGTAGAATCGACGATGTGTTGTGGTCGATGACAAGCGACGTTGGAGCGAACGAGGGAACCGGGCAATGCGAGTTGGAGCAGGGAGCCCGATCCAATTAGGGTTTCAACGGAAACCCTAAAAGAGCTGCAGGTCGGACTAATTGGTAGTTGCACGCTATCAAGATCTGAAATTAAATGATTGAACACAAACGAGAGATACAACTGTCGAGACATGCTTGACCAAAACTCTTGAGGGTTGGTTCCCCCTTATACCCTCTCTCACCCATGAGAGCCTAAAACTCACAAGCTCTTAAGGTAGAAAATAAGAGACACTACCACTCCCTTATATAGGGCGGTGGGACATACAAATTACGATAAGGCCCCTAGGGCTACATAAGCAGAGGGAGACGCGATGCGTGTCCAGGAGATCGTATATGTATCATGTAAATTAATTGAAAGTGCGTAAATTAAATCGTCGAGGCATAAAGTACACATGTAATGAAATTAACATAGCCAAGTTAATCAAAGCAAAATGTCACTAGGAGTAAGAGTGCATGTGCTCATTGCAAAGAAGTGACACTAACTTAAATAACCAAACATCGACAGCAGTGGTGGAGGAAGTAGTACGCGGACTCGAGATGACCATATGAGCGATGAGTTGGTTCCAATGTGCGATTAGCAGAGGAATGCAAGATGAAATTTTAAGGCTTGCGGACTTACGTGGAGATGTAGGGATGGGGAGGCGGGGTGCTGTAGAGGCAAGAATCGGGGATGCGAGAGGGATAGGTGGAGATCATAAAGGGGACATGGGTGGGGCAAATGGCTGGATGGGGTTTGGGAAGGTCCTGGTGGGGAGACGGGGGGGTTGGGGAAAGGACACCATAGGATATTAGTGCTAAGCGGGCGTCGTGAAAGTGCCTGGAGGGAATATGGGCGTTGGACGGATGTTTGGGAAAGATTGAGGTGGCAAAATGCACCAGGAGGTGGTTGTGAGTAGGGTTGACCGACTCAAGAAATGGTCGACTAAGGCTGCCAGTGTAGGAGTAGGCCAGGTGGGGGCAGGGGAGTCGGCGACTGGTGTCCTATAGCTGGAAAAGACAGGAGAGGCTCGATAGGTGCAAAGGAAGGCGACAACTCTTGCCGTCAGCACCATGGAGGTAAGCAACCACATAGATCGGTTGAATTGAGCAGCAATAATCTATCAACGAACTAACCTAAGATCTGATAGAAACATATATATGGGGATTTATGTTGAGTGTATCTGATGGCACTAGTCGTTCTATAAGACAACTTAACCTAACTCTCAAAATAGACATTAGAAAAATAAAAGAAAAATTCTTAAAAAAGGAAAAATCGCGCTGAATGCGATGACGGTCTTCGATCGCCAATCCAACAATCCAAAAATTGACCAAAAGCTGTGTGACTGATCTCCATCAATGTCCATCCCAATTTTTTTCTATTTAATATAGAGTGTAAAATTATGTAGGACACTCCTAAAGAGCTGCGGAGGCGACATTGGGATCTGCCATGAATGTTCATATGAGTAATATTTTATTAATTAATTAATTAATCTTGTATTAATTAATTAATATCCTAGTAAATCGATTAGTATTAATTTATATTAATTTATTATATTATTTCATCTTGTTGTCATTTTGTCTTGGACCTTCATCTATAAGGCCTTATGAGTAGAGAAAGGATTTTTGGATCATTATTTTTGTTGTGCTCTCTTTTGAGAAAAGAATTCTTAGGGGGGGGGGGGCTACCATTCTAGAGCTAGAGCTTGTGATGCAACCGTTGCCGCATCCGAGGACACGTGATATCACCACACGTCAGTATATTTTTATTTTGATTTATTTTATGTTTCTGTCTTTTTTATTAAGCACCCTTGTCATTTGGAGTTCCGGCTCATCGGTTTGACCACCCGGTGAGGCCCTGAATAAACGGTCCGGTAATTTAAATAGCTAGGACGAACAATGCAAGCTTGAAACTAATTAAGGACGCTTACAATTAAAGAAGTAATTAAATAGAAGATCTTATTTTATTTGGAGGAGGAGATTAATAAATTATATTTTAGAAAGAATATTGATATAGCAAAATATTTTGTAAACTTTTGGAAACAAATAAGATTCAAATGCTGGGAATTAACTTATAAAAGGAACCTCATTCATGGGATAAGGGGCCGGTCAATTCCAGAGGAAAAACGAAATTTCGTTTTTTCCCCTGTCGACCGCAAGCCCACCGGTTCACGAATCCCCCATCACCTGCCACCGACGAAAGCCCAAAGACCTGCACATCTTTCATTCCGCTTCCCAGATCGATCTTCCCGCCGATCGCGGCACATCTCCCGCATCCCCTTCCTTCGGCGTTGTTCAAGAGGACGTTTAGTTCCTGTTTCGACGAAGCTGTCGAGTCCCTGCTCGACGAAACTGTGCCGCAATCCCTTCCTCCGATCGTCGTCGACTTCGGAGCCCTACTCCGACGATCCATTCCAGCGTTTGTGACGAAATCGTCCAGAGATCGTCAAGCTCGACCTCCTGGTTCATTCTTACCGGAGCGGTTGGGTTTACAGAGGCACTGAGGCAGTCAATCCCAGCATATAGTACCCTTAGCAGACGGATTTGAGAAGGCCGCCTCCTCGCCGTAGATTTGCGTATGCTCTGGTAAACTCCGTCCTTTTTCGTGCTCCCGTTCATTAGCCTAGTCGTATGCAATTTCAACTAATTAGTAAGAGCTTGCCTTGAACGTTCGCGTTATTTTTTTTACCGTTATTTCATAAATTATCGATTGTGTTTACGCTGGCGGAATTTATATCTGCCGCCTCGAATCGACCTTTAAAAGCTCTAGAGAATTTCTACCTGAATAACGATTAACGAACTCTCGAAACTCCAACGTCAAGTGTGATTTTCGCGCGCAAAATTCGTTTGGCCCGCTCGGCCTTTTTCAAAAGTAAAATCGATCACATAAAAATTAATTTATTTTCTAAACCTAATTCGGGTCTACATCAGTTTGGTATCAGAGCGCCTTTGATTCACTTCTATCGCGAATCAAGCGATCCAGGTTTTCTAAAAATAAATAAAATAAGAAAATTATTTTTATTTAAAGTTGTAAAATTCTCATTAACTCTTTTGAATAAATTTTCAATTAAAAAAAATGAAGAGTTTATTTAAAATATCTTTTGAGATCTAAATCTGATTCAATTTTAATAATTAAAAAAATATATCATTTTGTTCATTTTAAAAATTAATATATGATTTTTTGATCTACCCACTCGGGTAATCTCGCTTAAATTTTTTTTTAAAATATTTGGGTTATTATTATTAATATGTTCTTTTGTAAGAAAAAAGAAAAAAAGTTATTTGTTATTATTATTATTATTAAAAGAGAAATTGTACCAAGTCAATTAATGTAATTTTGAGCGATAAAAAAAACAAATTATTTTGAATGGAAAAAATGGTCGAACATTTAGAAACTAATATAAGGTTGGAGAATTACATGAAAGAATTAAATGTTCGAATTAAAAAATTATCTGACATAATAGCGTCTCTCCCTCACATAACTCACTTATTGCAAGGAGAGAACACTAATCATAAAGGCTATGAGCACACACATCCGAGCGATTTTTACGGACGTCTAGGACCCGATGAATGCTTAGATTGGTGTCACAACATAGAATCGATTATGAGTCAGAATCAAATACCTTTGATTCGCCAACTCGTGTATGTGACTCGTAGACTTAAGGGGCCCGCCTTAGATTGGTGGAAACAACTTCAACGCGTGAGAGATAAGTTGTGGTTGCCTCAAATCACTACTTGGTTTGAATTTAAATTGGAACTACGCAAACATTACGTCACCACCGATTACCTCAGAACTTTGTATCATAAATTTCAAAATTTACAATAGAGAGGTATGTCGGTTGATGAGTATGTTAGGGCAAGACTACGAGAGGCTAAAAGAGAGGAAGATCTAGAGAAAGAGAGGGGGAAAACTAGGGTTAGGGTTGAGAAAGAGGAAGAAGACTAACCTTGTAATACTCATCATAACCCCAAAAGGGGGGCTGCCCGGGTATATAAATACCCGGGCAAGGAGGGGCCGGCCGGCCCCTCCAAGGAGGGCTGAACCCGCCTGGTTCAGCCCTCAGCCGGCCGGTTTACTGCGTGGGGGCTGAACCGGAAGGTTCAGCCCCGTTGTTTATCGCGCCCTTGCTCCTCCGTACATAATGACGCCCCGTAAAGCGTAGTGGGGGCGTAACATTCCCCTCCCCATCAAGAACCAACTTGTCCCCAAGGTGGTAGTCGGGGTAGAGCTCCTTGAAGTCGAAGAAGTCCACCCATGAATTGTGTGCCGACGACATGTTCTTCCATTTGACCAAGAGCTCGGGCCGGTATTCCGTGCCCTGCGTCTTCCACTTGAGCATCAAAATATCTTCAGGAAGCGGCCGCAGTTCACCTGCCGAAGTGACCTCAGGTAACAAAGTACTCGGTTGGACATGCGGCCCTACCTTCCGCTTGAGTAAAGAGACATGGAATGTAGGATGGATGCGCGAACCCTCCGGTAATGCCAGTGTGTAAGCCACCGGTCCCACCCTGCTGATAATCTGAAAGGGACCGTAGTAGCGCGGGGACAGTTTCTGGTTGCCACGACGAGCAACCGACAACTGCCGGTACGGCTGGAGCTTGAGGAACACCTCGTCACCAACAACGAACTCCCGCTCAGTGCGGTGCTTGTCCGCCTGGGCCTTCATGCGATCCTGGGCTAGTCGGAGGTTCTCCCGAAGTGTGACCAACATGCGATCCCGGTCCAGCAGAGCGCGATCGACCGCTGGAAGAGCGGTGCTCCCGGGCTCATAGCTGCCCAAGGTCGGAGGGGGCCGCCCGTAGACCGCCTCAAATGGTGTCATCCTGCTGGCGGAATGGTATGCCGTGTTGTAACAATATTCAGCCCAATGCAACCAGTCCGGTCAGCTGCGCGGCTCATCCATCACAAAGCAACGCAGATAGGTCTCGACCCCACGATTAAGCACCTCCGTCTGACCATCCGACTGCGGGTGGTTGGCCGTGCTGAAGTGTAAGCGAGTGCCCTGCAGCCGGAACAGCTCCTTCCAGAACCCACTGACGAAGGTAGGGTCCCGATCAGAAATAATGGCGCGGGGGAGGCCATGCAGGCGAACGATCTCTCGAGCAAAGAGGGCGGCTACAGACTCCCCGGTGTACGGATGACTGAGCGCCAGAAAATGGCCATACTTGGATAGCTTGTCCACCACCACTAGAATGACCGACTTCCCCTTAGACTTCGGCAGTCCATCAATGAAGTCCATGGACACCGTGTCCCAAATCTGCTGTGGAATCTCCAACGGTACAAGCAGCCCCGCCGGAGAAGAGGTCTCATATTTCTGCCGCTGGCAGATCTCACAGTGACGAACGAACTGCTGAATGTCCCGTCGCATGCCTGCCCAAAAAACGTTTGCTCGCGCCCGCTGAAGGGTCCGGAGCACCCCCGCATGCCCTCCTGTGGGCGAAGAGTGGAACTCATGCATCAACACCGTCTTCCAGGCTGAATCGGCGGGCACAACCACCCGGCCCCGATAGTAAAGCCGGCCATTGCACAAGTGATAGCCAGCTGCGACGGTCTCTCCCCGATGTAAAGCCTCCATCAACGGACGCAGCGTGTCCGATCGCCGGACCTCCTCCTGAATATCCTCCACTGAATCGACCAAGGGCCCCGAAATATGAGCGAGAGTAGCCTCTGGGAGACGAGAGAGGGCATCAGCGACCACATTCTCTTTGCCGCGGCGATACACAATCTCGTAGTCGTAACCGAGAAGCTTAGTCACCCACTTCTGCTGTAGCGGCGAGGAGACCCGTTGGTCCAGGAAATGCTTCAAGCTCTGGTGATCCGTCCGGATCTTAAAGTGGCGGCCCAACAGATATGGTCGCCAAACAGCCACCGCATGAATAATCGCCAACATCTCCTTCTCGTAGGCCGAGAAGCCTAAAGTACGAGGGGCTAAAGCCTTGCTGTAAAAGGCTATCGGCCGCCCTGCCTGTATCAACACGACCCCAATGCCGACACCTGAGGCATCCGTCTCCAGAACGAACTCTTGTGTGAAATCCGGTAATGCCAGGACTGGCGTGGTGGTCATGGCCTGCTTGAGGGACTGAAATGCCTCCTCCGCCTCCTCACTCCAGGAAAAGGAGTCCTTCTGCAGCAGCTGGGTCAGGGGCCGAGCTATCTTGCCATAGTCCTGCACAAACCGCCGGTAATACCCAGTGAGCCCCAAAAAACCCCGCAAGGCGCGGACTGTAACCGGCCGCGGCCAAGTCTGCATACTCTGAATCTTCCGTGGGTCGGCCCTGACGCCCTGACCGGAAACCAAGTGACCCAAATACTCCACCTCCTTCTGACCGAAGGAGCACTTGGAACGGTTGACATAAAGTTTGTGCTGACGTAGTCTGGCAAGGACCTGCTCCACGTGGTCCTCCCAATTCGCGCTGTAGATGAGTATATCATCGAAGAAGACCAACACGAATGCCCGCAAGAAATCTCTGAATATCTCGTTCATGTTGGCCTGGAATGTAGAGGGCCCTCCGGTCAGTCCATTGGCCATAACCAAGAACTCGTAATGGCCATCGTGAGTGCGGAAAGCCGTCTTGTGTATGTCCTCCTGTGCCATCAAGATCTGATAATAGCCGGAGCGAAGATCCAGCTTGGTGAACCGCTGGGCCCCATGCAACTCATCCATCAACTCTTCGATATGGGGGATCGGGAAGTTATCCTTGACCGTAGCACCGTTCAAGGCACGGTAGTCCACACAGAATCGCCAGGACCCGTCCTTCTTTTTGACAAGAATAATGGGAGCCGAGAAAGAACTCGTACTAGGCCGAATGATGCCGGCCTCCAGCATCCCGCGGACACCACGCTCAATTTCCGCCTTCTGGATATGCAGGTAACGGTAAGGACGGACATTCGTCGGCTCAGCACCCGCCTTGAGCGTAATACGATGATCGCGGAACCTCGCCGGAGGTAAAGTGCGCGGCTCCTGAAAAACATCAGCATAATCAGTCAGTAGTAGCTGTAACTGGACTGGTACCTCCGCAGGCGTGGAATCACCCGTCTGGACCTCCCGAAGAATAGCCATCAGTTGTCCTTCTCCGCTCAACCGCTGCATGCTGCGGAGAGAAACCTCCTTCACAGGAGACGGCGTGATGCCCTTCAAGAAAAACTGCTTCTCCCCGTGCACGAACTCCATGGTCATATGCTTCCAGTCGAAGGTCACCCGCTGTAACTGGCGCAACCACTGGACCCCAAGCACCATGTCTGAGCCCCGGATTGGCAACAAGTAGACGTCAGTACGGCCCACATAGCCATGTATCCGCAGCTCTACGCCCTTCAGCACCCCTTCGCACTGCAGCTTGCTGCCGTCCGCCACCATCACGTGAAAAGCAGCCTCCCTGTCCACCTCATGCCCCGCCCGTCGTGCCACGTCGGGATGTATGAAGTTGTGGGTGCTCCCACTGTCCACCAAAATCGTAACCTTCTCTTGGGCGATCCGGCCCGCCAGCCGTAAAGCAAGCGGGGGTGCACAACCCTCAAGAGCATGTAGGAAGACGCCGAACTCCCCCGACTCCTCCACGTCCACCTCCAACTCCTCATCTGGAGCCGGCTCCTCGTCTGCGTCCTGCTGCAACATGAAAACCTGTATCTTCTGGCACTTATGGCCCGACACAAACTTCTCGTCGCAATTAAAGCACAGGCCTTTCTCCTTCCGAGACGCCAACTCACTCCACGACAACCGAGTCACGGTCGGTTTGATACCCGCGGGTGGCTCCCGTCGTGCTGCTGTGGCGGGGGCCGCAGACGGCCTACTCGTGGTGCGGGCTCGCTGTCTGTTGAACCGCTCCTCCTGAATGCGCGCCAAGGTAATGGCGTGGTTCAACGAACGAGGCATGAGAGCCTGCACCTCGTCACGAATGTACTCCTTGAGCCCTGATATGAAGCAGCTGTAGAGAGTCCTCTCCGACCACTGAACCCGGTTCGCCAACTTCTCGAACTCGGTGCGGTACTCCATCACTGACCCCTTCTGACGGAGCTTTTGAAGAAGGGCCTCAAAGTTCTCGTACTCTAGTGGCCCAAATCTGGCCGTAAAGCCATCCACAAACTCTCCCCATGGCACGTACTCCCGTCCCCGCAAGACCCCCTGCGTCCACTGGTAAGCGTCGTCCTTCAAGTGAAAGGACGCCAACTGCACCCACTGCCCTTCAGGCACCTCATGATACTGATAAAAGAGTTCTGCCTTCTGGATCCATTCCAAGGCGTCGCCGCCCTCGAACTCCGGAAAGTACATGCGAGTTAATCCGGGGGTCAAGCGTTGTGCCCCATGACCTCCTTCCCGTCTTGCGGGCTCACCTTGCTCGAATCCGTAGCCTTGATGCTGACCGTTTCCCCAAGGAGGGGGTTGTTGTTGTCCGCCCCACGCTTGGCCAAATCCACCCATGCCCGACGGCCCAAACCCACGGGGAGGAGGGAGAAGCCCTCCCCCTTGGTATCCCGCAGGATCTGGAGGTCGCCTGAGCCCAGCCGGCTCCTCCCAGCCTCGACGAACCCAAGCCGGCTCCTCCCAGCCTCGACGAAACCCCCCCGGCTCCTGCCAGCCCTGCCGGCGCATTCCCTGGCCCGCACCTAGGTCGGAGAACCCTCCTGCTGCAGGTCCTGGCGCAATCGGCCCCGCCGAAGCCCCGTATGCGGCTGCCGAGCCCCCTGCTGCCCCGTATGCCGCTGCCGAGCCTCCTGCTGCCCCGTACGCCGCACTGCTAGGCCCTCCAGTGCCCTGCCAGCCGCCGCCAGGCGGAATCCAGCCCGTGCCAGGCGGAACTGCGCTCGCCCGCACGCGATCGTCGTCCGACAGACGCACGCCGCCGACGCCTTGCGTGCCATTTGCCGCCAAATCAGCCCCCGATCCGGTCGAATCCTCGCCCGCTGTGGCTTTCCCTTTCAACAAGGCCTTAAACTCCTCCATACGAGCGTCGATCCGTCCTTCCATGGCTGCCATAGAGTCGGTGAGGCCAACCATGTTCTCCTCTAGGGCTTCAATCCGTGAGGACTCTTCTTGAGTGCGAGTGGTCACCATGTCCGAGAGAAGGAACGGCTTTGATACCAAATGTTAGGGCAAGACTACGAGAGGCTAAAAGAGAGGAAGATCTAGAGAAAGAGAGGGGGAAAACTAGGGTTAAGGTTGAGAAAGAGGAAGAAGACTAACCTTGTAATACTCATCATAACCCCAAAAGGGGGGCTGCCCGGGTATATAAATACCCGGGCAAGGAGGGGCCGGCCGGCCCCTCCAAGGAGGGCTAAACCCGCCTGGTTCAGCCCTCAGCCGGCCGGTTTACTGCGTGGGGGCTGAACCGGAAGGTTCAGCCCTGTTGTTTATCGCGCCCTTGCTCCTCCGTACATAATGACGCCCCGTAAAGCGTAGCGGGGGCGTAACAGAGTACACTAGAGAATTCCTAGCCCTTCAATCTAGGTTAGATATTCAAGAGGGTGAAATGATGATCGTATCCCGTTACCTGCACGGATTACACTATTCCATAAGGGATCAACTAGAGTTGCACCACTCTCACAGTTTAGAAGAAGTTTCTAGTATGGCTTTTAAGGTAGACTCTGAGTTTAGGTCTACTGATAGATCTCTCTCTAGTTACGTCATTGCCTCCACTTTTAAGAACATCGATTCCCCCATTGTTACCACCCCCATGAGCACACTATCCCAATTTAGCTCGACGGAAAAAATCCCCCCAGTCGAGGAGACTCTTCCTGAGCCCCAGCTCCGGAAAGAAGAGCATCTTCCTCCTATTTATGTTATCCCAATTGAAGTAGTGACTCCGCCTTCTCACACTGACTCGTAACCTTTAATTGCCGAGTTTATTCCTGAGGCCCCGCTCCCAGATGAACTTACTAGCAATTTGGCAGTCGCCTTAAATGATGCCATCCCAATCCTCCCGAAAACGGAATTGGCTAGCGAGGAGTCACACATCTTAGGTGACGTAGATTCGTTCTGCGTATGTCCTGATTCTTCTAGCTCACTACAACCACCAACACTTGAGTCTAGTGACATTATGTGTGATGGTCACCCACCCATAGCCCTAGTATCACCACCACATGTCGATTTCGTATTTGGAGAATATCACTTTATCTCATTCCGTTATCCAATAATTATAAATGTGTCAAAAAAATTTATTATCAAATTATCGACATATTTAAAAGAACTCGTATCTTAAGGATAATGAGAACTCCAAAAACTTTCACTCCCAATAAGGATACACGTTTTAAAGGATTTCTTTGGAAATTTTTAAATAATAAAATTGGAGTCAATTTTAAAATTTGCAATATTAAATTTGATATAAGCGAAATTGTGAGATTGCAACATTATATTAAATATTTTATATCAAGTTTTTGGAACATACTATGGGATCGAAAGGAAACCAAACTAGAGTTTAGTCGTGTTTATCACTCTCTGACCAATGGGTAGACTGAGGTAGTTAAAAAGAGTTCAGAAAGCATTCTTGAGTGTCTAATTGGGAAAAATTCAAAATGGTGGCAACTTATATTTCCGCAAGCTGAATTTACTTTCAATAATTCTAAAAATTCTCTCCTTAATAAATCTCCTTTCGAGATTATTTATGTGTTCGTCATACTCCACCTACTTAACCGTCATCCACTTTCATTCCATGAACGTATTTCATTCGATGCGCAAGCTCACATTAATTATTTGAAAGAATTGCATAAAATTAATGTTAATAGATCGCGAGCAACCTTTGACAAATATAAATTCACGGTCGGTCGTTATCGCTGTGAGTTGTATTTTTCAAAGGGAGATTGAGTGTTTTCTTCTTTCAGGAAAAAGAGATTTACTACAGAGGTATATCATAAACTACCGCAAAGAAGGTTTGGTCCATTCCAAATTCGGAAGCGCATCGCGCCACCTGTTGAGGCCCAAGATATATCACCCGATTTAGCACCAGCAACGACGTCTGATCTCCATGTTGCCAGTTTCTGCAAATTCTCGCCGGGGTCGAGCTCTGTCAACCCCGGGGGAATTGATGCAACCGTTGCCGCATCCGAGGACGCGTGATATCACCACGCGTCAGTATATTTTTATTTTGATTTATTTTATGTTTCTGTCTTTTTTATTACGCACCCTTGTCATTTGGAGTTCCGGCTCATCGGTTTGACCACCCGGTGAGGCCCTGAATAAACGGTCCGGTAATTTGAATAGCTAGGACGAACAAGGCAAGCTTGAAACTAATTAAGGACGCTTACGATTAAAGAAGTAATTAAACAGAAGATCTTATGTTATTTGGAGGAGGAGATTAAGAAATTATATTTTAGAAAGAATATTGATATAGTAAAATATTTTGTAAACTTTTGGAAACAAATAAGATTCAAATGCTGGGAATTAACTTATAAAAGGAACCTCATTCATGGGATGAGGGGCCGGTCAATTCCAGAGGAAAAACGAAATTTCGTTTTTTCCTCTGTCGACCGCAAGCCCACCGGTTCACGAATCCCCCATCACCTGCCACCGACGAAAGCCCAAAGACCTGCGCATCTTTCATTCCGCTTCCCAGATCGATCTTCCCGCTGATCGCAGCACATCTCCCGCATCCCCTTCCTTCGGCGTTGTTCAAGAGGACATTTAGTTCCTGTTTCGACGAAGCTGTCGAGTCCCTGTTCGACGAAACTGTGCCGCAATCCCTTCCTCCGATCGTCGTCGACTTCGGAGCCCTACTCCGACGATTCATTCTAGCGTTTGTGAAGAAATCGTCCAGAGATCGTCAAGCTCGACCTCCTAGTTCATTCTTACCGGAGCGGTTGGGTTTACAGAGGCAGTCGATCCCAGCATATAGTACCCTTAGCAGACGGATTTGAGAAGGCCGCCTCCTCGCCGTAGATTTGCGTATACTCTGGTAAACTCCGTCCTTTTTCGTGCTCCCGTTCATTAGCCTAGTCGTATGCAATTTCAACTAATTAGTAAGAGCTTGCCTTGAACGTTCGCGTTATTTTTTTACCGTTATTTCATAAATTATCGATTGTGTTTACGCTTGCGGAATTTATATCTGCCGCCTCAAATCGACCTTTAAAAGCGCTAGAGAATTTCTACCTGAATAACGATTAACGAACTTTCGAAACTCCAACGTCAAGTGTGATTTTCGCGCGCAAAATTCGTTTGGCCCGCTCGGCCCTTTTCAAAAGTAAAATCGATCACATAAAATTTAATTTATTTTCTAAACCTAATTCGGGTCTACATCAGCTTGTCTCTTGAGTTACATCCCACTATTTCATGTAATGCAATTTCATCTTGAGTTCTCTCCCTCGATTCTCGCTTGCTTTGAGTGTTCGCTCTCTCTCGCATAAATGGTGGAGATTGGTTCATACAGTTGATAAATGAATTAGACATGTATATAGTTGGAAAATGATTGCTTGTCGGAAATTCATGCAATTGATGAAATGACATAGATTGTTTAGCGAATGCATGTATTACTGGTCACAAGTAAATTAAATTAAAATTTCCATAACATTAGTTTGAAGGGGAGCCTTGGCGCATCGGTTAAGGTGTTACCGTGTGACCTTGAGGTCACGGGTTCGAGTCCTGGAAGCAACCTCTTGCAAAAATGCAGGGTAAGGTTTGCCTACATTTCACCCTTGTGGTGGGACCCTTCCCCGGACCCTCGTTGCGTGGGGATGCTTTGTGCACCGGGCTGCCCTTTTTTTCCCATAACATTACTTTGTTTTAAGGAATGTGTAATTTCCATATTTGTAGATCTCCTTTTAGATGGGCTCAAAGCATTCCGAAAAGGGTCGCCAAATATGAATTCTCTTGTTGGTTTTGGGTCTATTGCTGCATTCCTGATTAGTTCTGTGAGTCAAATTTAAGAATCTGCCTATTTTAATAACATATTTGTTCTCCTTTGGTTTCTCTTACAGTTGGTACATGCTTAATATGCTAATCACTTTTCCTTTATTGCAGGTATCACTTCTGAATCCAGGTCTAGAATGGGAGTCCTTCTTTGATGAACCGGTGACTTCTCTTTTCAATATTTATTGCAATCCTATTTCTAGCTTGATTAGGTGACGAGGACACGGTGTCTTATAAGAACAAAGTATTACCCTGATTTTAGTATTTGGCTAAATTGTTTGGATTTCATTTCATTCCTTTACTATTTTTGTTGTTCTTACTATCTCTGTCTTCATTTTTTGTAACTTAGTATTTATAATTTCTGCATTTGCTGCATGCCACATCTCCGGCTTGCTATATATTTCTGATGAACTTTTCATTGAATTCACCATAGCAATGCATGTACTAAGTTTTTTTTTTATCATTCCATGAATAAATCGGAAGGGGAGCCTTGGCGCACCAGTTAAGGTGTTGTCGTGTGACCTTGAGGTCGCGGGTTCGAGTCCTGGAAGCAGCCTCTTGCAGAAAAGCAAGGTAAGGTTTGCCTACATTTCACCCTTGTAGTGGGACCCTTCTCCGGACCCTCGCTGCGCGGGGATGCTTTGTGCATCGGGCTGCCCTTTTTTTATTCCATGAATAAATCAAGTTTCATATTAATTTACCCGGATTTTAGGTTATGCTGGAAATATATTCTCAATCTACACAATTGTTGTCTTAGCATGCAGGTCATGCTTCTTGGTTTTGTACTGTTGGGGCGATCTCTTGAAGAAAGGGCAAGGCTTGAGGCATCTAGTGACATGAACGAATTGTTAGTAAGTTTCGTAAATACTCATGGATTTAGGTTCTTATTTCTACCCCTCCCCTCAATTTGTTGAGAAGTTGAGGTCAATCCTTCATCACCATCATCACCAATAGCTTTATCCTAACTAATTGGAGTTTACTTTGGGAATTATCATTTGCTATTCATTATGTTGATAGCTTCTTGAGGTGTTGAACTTAAACTAAGCAAATCATCCTGAGCAAATTTCATCCATATTATCTTGATTCTATCCCTTCTCATGCATAATCCTTTGACACTAATTGATGCAGAATTGGTTCTCAAAGTGAACTTTAAGCAAATTAGTGCGGTGCCCGGAAAATGAAACTCTATCTATCCGCATGGAGATAAGGCGATAAATTACAAATAATAATAAGACAAATCTCGCATGGTTGTCACAAACAGATTGCAAATAATTTTAGGCCCCGTTTGTTTTGGCAGTTTTTCTTTGTTCCATTTTTTAGAAAAAACACACTATTTTTGATCGTTTGAATAGCCTCCATTGAACCCCCAATCTCCCAAACCGCCGTTTTATACCTGATTTCAACCGCAGGGAGAGAGCTCCATTCAAGAACTCTATTTCATCCCCATCTTCAATCGCCACCACTCATCCAAACAGACTCTTAATTTGCAAGCAAATTTGGCTTTCCTCCATTGAGGGGGCTACAAGCTAATATGCACAAGAGATAAAGATCTTGCAAGACAAGATTAATCATGGACAAACAATCAAAACAAGACGTTCATAATCATATAAAGATCCAAATCCGTACCACAACGAAGAAGAGTAATGAATCCTAACACCAAAACACTCACAAATGAAGGGTCGTAGGAGAAGCCACTGAGATCCTACAGTTGTAGATGCAATGATGACATTCTGTACCCGTGGTAGTTGTTGGATGATTGTCGATGGGAATTGGGAGGGGCTGTTTGTGGCTGAACTGGGACTGTAGGACTGGGATTTTGAGGTGGAGGTAATGGGGAAGATGGGTTAAGGCTTCTGGAGGGTGGTAAAGTCTGGTTGTGTGTGTTTTGGGTTGTAAGAGAGGTGTCTAGGTACTGGACATGATCTGAATCAGTCGGTTAGGCAGGAAAATCAAGGGTGGAGGTTTGTTGAGGGGTGATATGGTGGCTAAGGATGATAAAGTACTAGTTCGAGGCCGGGGAGGTTGAGGGAGAGTTGTGGGTGATGGCTGGGCAAGAGTTATGGATGAAGGCTTCTTGGGGGTTGGGCGACCAGTGGTGAGGTGGCTGATGGAGAAGGTTCTAGGGTGGGCGGCCGCAGAGTTGAACCGCGTCGTGGGTTTTCAGGGAGTGTAAGGATGCGGCTAGGGTGAGAAATATGGGAAAAACTTTTGGAAAGTAGGGATACAAACTATAGAAGAAGTGTGTAAAGCCCAATATAAAGGCCCACATCTATGGCCCATTAGGAGATATCTCTCTTGTATAGTTTGGTGTCACGTCATGGTTTGGAGTTGAGGTGTCACTCCTCTCACCTATAAATATGTGTACATGTCTTTGTATTTTTCCTTAATGTGAAGTAATAAAATTATTGCTCTTAGTATTTCAATGTTCCACATATTATCAGAGCAAATACGATTCCTGGAGAACGCTCTCCACGATTGAGCTCTCTCTCTCTCGCTGATTGAGCTTCCTTTTTCGTATCCAGCACATCGTGACCCGACCGATTGAGCTCGCTTCCTTGCTGAGCTCGCAACACGCCGCTAGCCTGAACACCTCGCGCGCAGCTCATCTCGCCTCCCACCCAACTCGCTCACCTCACATGCAGCTTGCTTCCATCTCCTGCGTGCAATCCCCACTTTTTATTTATAGACCCAACAATCCTCGGGGTCGCAGCTTCTAGGTTGTTGTTACGGCTCGACAACTTCTGGTCGTCGAAGCCTGCTTGAGTCTGCCGCTTCCTACCCGTGTCTTGAGCTCGCCTTTGGTTTGCGCTCAATTCGCCGTTAGGAACTTGGGCTCATTGCTTGCTCACCTCCTGATACTTGCGGATCTCCTGAGATCGACACCATCTGCTCATTGAAGCCTGCTTGTGCTCGCCAAAGCTCCTGTGATACTCACTAAGCCTTTCTTGAGCTCATCGAGTATATGTGAGCCCACTCGCTTAATGATTCGTATAGCTTGTTGTTTGACTGCCTGGACTGCTCTATGTTCGAGCTCGCTATTGGCTTGATCTCGCTCCTGTCTACCACCAGCTTGAGCTCACTAATTATGACTCGTCAGTCCTTGAGTTTCTTTTTATACAATGGGAACGAATGTTGCTTCAACCGGTCACACTCGCTCCTCCCATCTACGAAGTACATACAAACTGAAAATCACCATTATCTCTCTCACTGGGAAGAAGAACTTTGTTGAATGGGTCCACTTCGTGCGCCGAGTACTCCAGACTAAGGGTCTTCTTCATCATCTGACTCGTGAACCCCTAATTAAGCCCACCGAGCAATGACTTCGGGATGATAGCCGAGTTCAGTCTTGGATACTAAACTCTATGGACAACGAGCCATATCGAGTAGCTATGCAGCACGAAACTACAAAGGATATGTGGGATGAACTCAGGTCTCTCTACTCTGAAAAAGATAGCTCTCAACACCTGTTCTATCTATTTAGTGACCTACAAATGGTTGAACCTAGTTCGGACGGTGACTTGACGTCATTCGTGACGTAGTATAAGACCCTTATCGAGGCTTGGATTCAACACCAGCCTCCGACTTTGGATTTAGCTACCCAAAAGGATCAAAAGGAAACTATTAGCATATCACCGAGATGACATAAATACCACCTCATTTATACAGTGTCTGAGCCAACATCTTATCCTCTAACTATTCCCTCTTTATCATTTGTTTGCTCCATAATTCTGAAGGTGGCTCCACCCACCGATGTCTCCATGACTCCCTCTCTTGCCCTACTCCAACATTCAACTGAAGCTCTCCCCCTACTAGACACCGCGGAGGTCGCAATTGGTCTCGAGGAAGTGGGCGTGATGGATGAAATCGTCCCAAAAGACAAAACACTCACATGTGTACCCACTGTGGTCGGGAAAACCATACTGAAGCTACCTGTTCCAGAAAACATGGATTCCTACAACAGCTACCTAACCCCCCTCACCACACCTCTCCAGCGGTGGATGCTCGCAACATATCCCGTTCAGAAATTGACCTTGCTGGAGGAACCCATGTTTGCTCTATGGAGTCCCTTTTAGGGTTGTATTGGAGTGGGGGAGGTCTGGTATGGCTTGGGGGTGAGCTGGAATGGGCTGTTGAAAGAAGGATGAAGGCAGGCGTGGTGTTGGGGGAGTCGTTGGAATGGAAAAATGGAGGAAAGTTGTTGTGGAAATGAAGGAGGGGGTGTAGGAGGACTGACGGTGGATGTGGAGGGTGAGGGTAGGCTTTGTGGAGGCGGCGGATGGATCTGGTAGGGCTGGCGACGGTTGTAGTGGGAGGCAAAAAGCTTTGCGGGGCGGGGGAAGCAGTGGGAAGTGGATCTGAGGACAGATTGGCGTCTGTAATGTTGGACTGGGGTCACCCGGGGCTGTAGAGGCAGTGGGCACTGGCGGCAAGAGCTCTGGAGCCAGCACCAGGGCAGCGGAGGCAGCTGCGTCGACGTCGCACCGAGCGTAGGAGGACGGAGCGGTTTCAATTTGAAACCTAATTTCTCGATACCTCGGTAAACTGGCTGCTAAAATGATTTATAGGGGGGAGAGAATTAGAGGTGATCTGATTGCTCAAATTGAACGATCAGACCTAATTCCCAAAATATACATCCAAAAAATAAAAACAAATACATGAAAAAATGCCAAAAATGAGCTCGACACGGTCACAGACTCCGATCGTCCATCTTTCGATCTAAGAATGTCGATCTCATAAGTCCCTCAAATGCGACTCGATTGATCTCCATCAATCTCCCCGGCTCATAAACATTCATCTTCGGTGAATGGACATTGCATGCTACCACCGCAAGCCAGGTAAGACTCTCTGTCGCTCATAGTAGAGACCGTCCCCGCATATGGTCATCATTATGTTGAAGTCTCCGGGAGTCCAACACACCAAACAAGCCGTCATAGGGGTAATGGGTAGGACTTAAGAGTGATAGGAAATACTGTAGTGGAGACTGGATGTACAAGAGAGGTTGTAATGTTGGTGTAAACTGAAGCTAAAAAAGAACGCCGAAGGTCCAAAAGTAGGTGACTCCACATCAAAAGTCAAGTCCTCAACATTGAGTACAAAATGAACACCAACATTCTTAGTAATATCAAGCTCGAAGAAATTTGACTTAGTCTTTATCATGACAGTGTATGAACCTATTCGCCTAACACTTAGATTCATAGCTGCCCTCAATGGGACCTCTCAAATAATATGCAAATCATCATCAAATCACCTTCATTGAATATTTGCTCTCGCATGTGATTACTCATACAAGTTTTATAATATTCATTATTTAATATAACTTTAAGTCGGAATATGACATTCAAATCATGCAACAAATGCAAATAATGAACAATGAACCCAACAGACTCACTAAATGCATAATTTACGTAGTGGTGAAATTTCCTAAAGATGGGTGGTTTATCAGGAGATCTCCCCGGGTCTCGAGAGGGACTCATCGCGGAGGTCAACAAAAGTGGGATGATCCTCCAGATGAGAATTGTCGACGGTGATAAAGTCATTAGGAACAAAATGACCCTGAACAACTGAAGCAATTACCACAAAGTCAATATTATGCTCACGAATCTCACTCATAACGTGACTCGACACTGCCACGTCATGCAGATTTGATGAGCAAGTACTCAAGTGTGAGCCGACGGTCCAGGCAGTATCTAAATCAACACATGGGATAGGGGAACGAAGTGTGACTGTAGGATCAATGGATCACTCGTACTCACTCTCATCCGGGGTCGCAAGAAATGAGTCAGAATCCAATGACAGACCACTAATTGGACAAATAATTTCACTGGAGTGGGATAACTTCGTACCATCAATCATGTCATTCGTGTCCAAGGGGGCCATGAGTAAGCATGGCGGTGGTCTCGGGCCGAGGACTCATGGAGGGATGGTCAAGGAGCGAGTCCACTCGACTAACTCTAGCGGATCTCAAAGATTGCTCTTAGTGAATGTCGAGTTGGTATGCATGATTGAGGGACTCTAAGTAGTGATATGTCAACTCAGTACGTATCTCAGATCGAAGCCCAGATCGAAATCACGAAGTGGTCATAACTAGCTCCTCTTGAATGTCGCTCCTCACAATAACTCATAAAAATGATCCCAGTACTCAGCGACGGATAGAAATCCACGTCGTAGGGTAAATAATTGATCGAGCAAGCGACTCCGATACGACACTGACAAATACCTTTGTCATAACCTTCGTTTCATCTCTGCTTAGCTAGTGATGCAGTGAAGATGATCTCGCTCGTAGGTCCTCTCAATGCCAGACCAATACACTTCCGCCTGACTTACAAGTGTAAGTTTCGCAAATTCAATGTGTCGCTCACCGAACAACTCAAAATGATCAAGGTAATATTTCATGTCTACGAGCCAATAATTGAAAGACTCGGGACTCGTCAAACCGTCAAAAGATGGGACCACAACACAAAACCGACACTCGCGATCTCTCTCAAATGGATGATCCTCGTAATAATCATCCATAAGATAATCGAGTCGTGCCGAAGGATCAACACAATCCGCTCTTGCGCAGGGATAGAGACAACGATCATCGTATTGATTGTCTATAGAATAGAGGGATCGCGTCGATGGGTCGACACGATCTCCAGAAGTAGTGTACTGCGATTGAGAATAATCATCGTTGTAAAATAAGGATCTCTCTGAAGGGGCTCTATGAGATCAGATGTAGATGAACTCAAGATCCCCAAATAGAGGATAGCAATGAAAACAATAACTAGTCATGAAGGAACCTATAGACTATACTACTGTGTTTTAAAATATAGCTCGAACCTGGGGCTCTGATACCAATCTGATCATTCTGATGTATGACAAATCATAGGTGGTGGGCATGCTATGCCCTAACCCTAGATGAAATACAAGCAACCACAATGAATATAAAGGAACCAATGATAAACCTTAAAATGAAGATGCAAATGAATACACACACACACACACTCTGATGCACTAACGAAGGCTAACCCTAATACGATGCACATGCAATGATTCAATCAAGCAAGTATAATTTTTTTTCGATGCACAATTAATGAAACAATATGAACTTTAACATCTCGAGCAGACGCCGCTATTGATCACAAACATTACACGTTAAGTAAGCATATAATAATTGCAGCTACATGAAAGTGCGCTAAAATTAAATGACAGGTGAATAAGAAATGCATGTCTACTGAAAGTGGAATAGTTAAATTATATTAAAGCATAAGATTTTTAGCAATAAAGGTACTCATATAATGCGAAGAAATGAAACTGAAAGTAAAAGCTCACCAAGTAATTGATGTCGGTGGTGGTGAGGAAGATCTGATGGTGGTTGTGGCTGTCTGATAGGGAGAATGTTGTTGTGTATGGGCTCTCAGAGAGGGATGGTGGTTGTTTGGTGGATGGTATGTGATGTGATGTGATGGGAGTGTTGTATGGAGTCCCGTTTAGGGTTGTATTGGAGTGGAAGAGGTCTGGTATGGTTTGGGGTGGGCTATAATGGGCTTGGAGGGCTGTTGAAAGAAGGATAAAGGCAGGCGTAGTGTTGGGGGAGTCGCTGGAATGGAAAAACGAAGGAATGTTGTTGTGGAAATGGAGGGGGTTGTAGGAGGACTAGCGGTGGCTATTGAGGGTGCGGGTAGGCTTTGCGGCTGTGGAGGATGGCTCTAGGAGGGCTAGCGGTGGCTATAATAGGAGTGAGGAAGCTTTGTGTTGGCGGGGACAGCAACAGGAGTTGGATCCGAGGAGGGATCAACGGTTGGAATGTTGGACAGGGGTCACCCGGGGATGTAGAGGCGGAGGTAGGTGGCGGCAAGAGCTCTGGAGTCAGCACCAAGGCAGTGAAGGCAGCGGCTGCAGCGGCGCACCGAGCACTCGACATCGCACCGAGTGTAGGAGGACCTAGTGATTTCAATTTGAAACCTAATTTTTCGATACCTCGGTAAACCGACTGCTGGAATGATATATATGGTGGAGGGAATTATCTTAGGTGATCTAATGGCTCAAATTGAATGATCGGATTACTTGACTTAATTTCCACAATATACACCCGAAAAATAAAAACAAATACATGAAAAAATACAGAAAAATGATCCCGGTGCGATCACGGACTTCAATCGTCCATCTGGCGATCCAAGAATGTCGATCTTGTATGTCCCTCAAATGCGACGCGACCGATTTCCATCACTAGCACCTATGTTGTTAAAGGCGCGCATAAGGTTCAAGGCTCACCAAACTTAGACGTTTGCGCCTTCGTGCGCCATTTTTGCGCCTTTGGAGCATAAAAGGTGCGCCTGAGTGCGATTTTTTTGTAAACTTTTCTTTTCAAAGAGAAAGAATTAAGGTTAGAACTCAATAATTTTTACATGGTTTATTGTTTTTGAATCATAATCGAGCGTTGAGACTTAGGCTCTGTTTGGCGCGGCTGCAGCGACTGGAGAAGCAGTGGTGGGAAGCAGTGGTGGAATAATCAGCTGTTTTGCAGAGTGGTGACAGAATCTGTGAATCTGTTTGGTAGAGTAGCTGTTGCAGTGCTGTTTCAAACGGAGAAGCTGTTAAGCTGTTTGGCAAAACAGCTGTGCGTTTTGAATTTCATTTTTTTAAATTAGAAATAAATAACAATTAATTAAAATAAATTAACTTAGTACATATTAAGCACTCTGATATTCTATTAATAAATAAAATACACTGATTAATATGTTTTTCCCAAACAAAACTCGTAATTGTGATCCGCCCTGGACATGCACCATCTCTTTCGATCATCGAACGCCAACTGCATAGTTAGAGTAATGTAATTAATCAATTGTTAAATTATATAGTAATATAACTTACAATATTAAACACCTCAATGTATTTTACCTGTGATATTCCATCAGTGGATCGGCTATAAAGTCTCTGATGTTTGAATCGTTCACTTGTTTTCCTGTATGTTTCATTGTGACCCAAAATATATACTATGATTGCTAATATATCACTAGCTTGAGTTCTTTGTGTTCCCTTAATCCGTGAGTTTGTTCTAACAAGGCTAGCAAATAAATAAAAATAACCTTTGTCATTCGAAACATGTTGTGAAACCTCCCAGGATGTCCGACAAATAATTCATGTATCCACTTATGCCCGGTTTGAGATGATGTCATGCAAGGTGTTTTATCACAAAATAAATATGCAGGCTCATTGATCACACATACAGTGGATGCCACGGGGTTGACGAAGTGAGCACATTCCTGTTAACGAGTTGCACAATAATTTACTACTAGTTCTTCATCATCACTCATGTTAAGATCATCATCATGATTCATTGTTGCCATTATAGTTGCCTAAAAATATGAAACATTAATCATTATCATGATTTAATAAAGTTCATAACTGATAAAATCTAAACAAATGCATGAAGAAACATAGAAGTAACATAGAACAAAAACGGAAGTAGCATAGAAGTTTCAAAATAGAAGTAACATCGAAGAAAGACATCAGTTAAGCGAATTCATGTAGTGGGTCTTGAGCCATTCAACTCTTCTATCCTCTGGTATACTCAAGAAGGTGACTCGATTCACCGGAGTTTGGAAATGTACTGTAGCAAAATGATACAACCCTCTGTCCTCAAAGATCTCTGGATATTTCTCTAGTTCCTGAATTGCCTCTCGCAGTAGGTATATGCTCGGTGGAACAATATGTGCTGCAACACGCTGCATAATAACATCAGAAGAGGAGCATAACTTCTCAACATGTGATAGCATAACCTGTTTAACCCCCATATCTAGCTTCTTTCCCTTGCGTTTTTTTTTTCGAAGCTACTCCACTTTGGAAACTTTCACCAGGTGTAGTTGAGCCAATATCATCACTTGCAAATGCTTGTGTGTTATTTTGTTCTATGGTATGGTCATCATCCCTTGATAAGGTGTCGTGCTGGGAGAAAAGAGAAGGCAACTCTCCAGACGAAGACATCCATACATTGTCTCCTGTAGCAACTACCAACTTGAACATTTTCTCTAATTTCTCTTCAAGCTCTGGAGGTATACCAGCAGACCGGAATTTCTTCGCATTAGGGATCATCTACAAAATTGAAATAAGTGTTAGACATGGAAAATATTAATTTCAATATGTGAAATATAAGAATCTACATAGTAACTAACCTCAATTCTTTCCTTCCACCAATCATCGGAAGCATCTATTGTCCGTTTAGTAGGGTTCCAACCAAGCCCTATCTCGCCTCTTTTAAGTTCACGCCATAATTTTCAATCACGTTTCAGTTGATCTCACTTGTTTTTCATTTGTGCACGACTGTACTCTAAACTGGTTCGCTCCTTAAAGTGTTTCATCAAATTGACCCAACCCTCTTTATTGAAATGAGTGGTTGGTCTATTCCCTAAATCTATCTCTCGGATACAAAGATCACAGAATAAGAGAACATGGGATGACTCCCAATTGGCCGATATTCCACCATCTTTTGATATTACCATCTACGGGACCAAACATACAAAGCATTCAAAATAAAAATACAAAACATACACATTTGTTAATCAGATAATAGTAATAATAACAACACAACATTTGGGTGCCAATTAACATGGGGAGCATGAATGAGAAGCTTCATCAATACATTCAGATCAGCAATAAGGATGAAAAAAATCAGGCATTTTGAATCTTGAAGATGTAAAAAATCAGGCATTTTGATATTTCTCAACTATCATTTTACTGCCGCAATGGATCGGGAAGAAAAAACATGGAGTGCACGACATTGAGCTTGTAATCATGAAAAAACTGCTTGGAAAAAACATGGAAAAATCTTGTAAAAATCTGGAGGAGCTTATAAAAATCCTGTTGGCGAATGCTGTACAAATTCTTGAAAAAATCTTGTAAAAATAGTGAACAAATCTTGTAAAATTCGTGAACAAATTCATGAAAAAACCTGGCCGCGCCAAACAGAGCCTGAAATTTCTTGAAAAACTGTGGAAGAAGGAGAAATGGGGAAGGAGAAATGGGGAAGATAAGAAATCTATATACCTGCAGTTGAGGAGAGGGCTCGCCGGCGTGTAAAGGGAGGACGGCCGCCGGAGAAGGATGGTCGACGATGGCCTATCGCCGGAGAAAGATTGGCGGCTGCGCGTGATCTGTGCGGAAAGCTTTCGCTAGGGCAGGCGGAATTTGAGCGGGGTGGACCGCGCGATTTGGAGGTCGCGATATATTTTTGCAACTCCTGCCGCTGTATTTTGTGCGATTCGCAGCAGTGGCGATTCCCACTGTCATCCTTAAAATAACGTTTGGCGGGGCGGTGCCAAAAGCTGCGGCACCCCACTCCCAAAACGCTCCGCCAAACAAAGTCTTAGATATGATGCAAGTGATTACATTGATTCTATTTTTTAAGAGATATAAATGATAGTAATGAATGATTAATGAGTAGAATAAATGAAGAATTTGATCAAGAAGATGAACTGATGTTTGATGATGATCATTTAAAATGAATCTGATTGCGCCTTGCCTTTGTCAGACACACGCCTGTTCCTTGAGCCTTACGCCTAGGCTCCAAGACCCCTTGCGTCTTGGTGCGCCTTACACCTTTAATAACTATGACTAGCACCACGTGCGACTAAATATACATTTGTTGGGTACTCTCGCACACATAAGGAATATGTGTGTTACTCTCCCACCAATCTGAAAACGGTAATATCTGCTGACTGCTGATGTTACCTTCTTCGAGGATTAACCCTTATATTCCTCGTCTCCGCTTGATAACTTCCATATGTTATCCCGCATCCCAGCATCCCTATCGGCTGTCCACCACCACTCGTGCTACGGACACCACCTCCTCTTCTAAACGTGTACACTCATCGTCAATCTCGTATGGATGCGCTGGGATAGTCTCCCCTATTGATGTTGCCCCTCATCCAGCTGATATGCACGTGAATCCCACCAAGGACACATTCCCATCTACAGCTTATATGCTCTCTCATTATGTCTTGTTTCACTACTTATCTCTAAAACTCCACAGGTTTGCAGCCTCCCTGTCTTCTATTTTCATCCCCTCATCTGTGCAGGAGGCTCTCCAGCATCTGAGGTGGTGGTCCGCGATGGAAGATGAAATGGCTACCTTTTGGGCTAATTAGACATGGGACCTTGTTTCAGTTCTTCCTTGTCAATCCCACGTGGGATGTAAAGGAGTCTTCACGTTAAGAACCGTCCTGATGGGACGGTTGAGCATCTCAAATCCCGTCTTTAGCTCGCGGTTTTACTCAAAAATATGACATCTTCTATGAAGAAATATTCTCTCCAGTCGCCAAGTTGAATACAGTGCGGGTATTGATCTCCTTGGCAGTCCATCGCCATTGGCAGTTGCATCAACTTGATATTAATAATGCATTCATTAATGACGATTTAACAAAGATTGCCTATATGCAGCAACCTCCTGGTTATGAGACCACGAGGAAGTCTCTTGTATGCCGCCTTAAGAAATTTATCTATGACCTAAAACAGTCCCCTTGAGCTTGGTTTGACAAATTTAGTCAGGTGTTCAGGATTTTGGATTCACTCGGAGCTCGACTGACTTCTCATTATTTACACGTTGTCTACAAGCATGCACAGTGATTCTTCTTGTGTATTTTGATGATATTATCATCACGGGCCATGATCTGAATGACATCTCTAAGATCAAGAAGCACTTGACCTCACACTTCCAGACCAAATATTTGGGGTGTCTCCGATACTTCTTGGGTTTTGATGTAGCTTGCTGATCTAATGAGATTGTTTTGTCTCAATGAAAGTATTGCATTGATCATCTACAGGATGCCGACTACTTGGGTTGTAAGCCCGTCACCCATGGATGCTACTCACAAGCTCTGTGCTCACGATTCTAGCTCTGGTCCTTTGCTCCCAAATCTGGAGTACTATCGTGTGGATGGATGCGGAGGTGGGGGGCATGGCCGGAGAGGAGTTCCAACCGGCGGCCAATGGGAGTGCTGGTGAAATTTCGGCGACGGAAACCGCGGTTGAAAAACGGCAGGTCGGACCAATTGCTACAAACAAGAATCTTGATGAGCGATCCACTCAATGCGTTGCGTGCGAGAGAGAGATTGTACGATTCAAAATGATGAACATTGCATTGCATTCATAAGAGATGCATTCGCGAAAGGTAGAGAGGAGAGTCTCAAGAGGAGAGAGAGAGGGAGGAAGAGAGAGAGAGCTCATATACTTATGCTGGGTATTCACCCAAAAAGGGGCCTAGTTAGGCCCCCGAGGCCTGGGCCGGGCCGGGGCTTTTCCATGCTGGGCCTTTTCCAGGCTAGGCCGGGCGGGCTTTCCAGGCCCAGACTTTTTTGACACGCCTAGTTGTACACTCCAAAACCACTTAAGTATATATTTCTATTATTTTATTTTTAAAAAAATTCTTCTACAATTATTCTACTATAGTCGTTATTTCATTGTGACTTAAGTAATATCTTTGTTAGTTTTCTACTTTCTTCAAACCTAATTTCACTTCATATTTTGAATCAATCTATAATATATTATATATCTAGTTGATTTTTTCATTAAGCTCTTCCAAAATATTTTATTAATGATGTGTTTCACCTCTCTTAAGCTATAATATATGATATATCTAGTTGATTCGTTCATTAAGCTCTTCTAAAATATTCCAAATATATTTTATTATTAAAAATCTCATATAATAACTTGTCAAAATAGTTTCACCTCTCTTTGTTATTGTCTTCATTAATCATTAACTTATTATATTCATTTTTAATGCATCTAATTTAATTAAAATCATTTGATATCTCTTCTTTTGCCATAATTATACTATGTATCTTTTTTTTTTCGTTCTTATACCATATCTATTATATAAATCATCAAAAGCCTTTGGATCAATTTTAGAAATATTACAACATTTTTAGTTACAAGCCTACTACTATTCAACCAATATCTAATTATATTACAAAATGGAGTTGGTTATTGCCTGAAATTATGATGATGATACTACATTTATTTATCTATGGTAAGCTATGTGCTCAATTCTGCTAGCATATGATTTTAATTTATACAAGAATAATGCACACCTATACATTAAGCTGTCAAGAAGCAAATTTGGTTGTTGCAAGCAACTGATATGATGTTCTTTCTGCAGTCTTTGGTCGCTACGCAGTCACGACTAGTGATAACTTCGTCTGAAGAGCCCATGCCAACTGATAGCCTACTAAGTGCCAGTTCTGTTAGCATTGAAATCCCGACTGATGATGTCCAGCTTGGAGATTCACTCTTGGTTTTACCAGGGGAAACCATTCCAGTTGATGTATGTTGATAATTAATATTGATTGCTTGTATATCTCATGCTCCTGAGTTTTATTTCATTAATATAATTATGGTTTATTGTGATGAATTTTAGGCTTTTAGCACCAAATTGAAGCATTTAACTATATATATGTTGTTGGATCGACCTTCATTCTTGAACATGTGGATCCTATTATCTAGGATTTAGGCTTCCTAGTTAGATAATATTTGGAATACATACCCCTTGCTGGGATGTTTATTACTTTTTAGGAAGTGCCATACCTGATGATGTTACCTCCATTTTGTTTTCCTTGCTACATAGATAATATGGTTTATTGTTGGCTACTTGGAGAAAAAGCAACTGTTTAACAAAAAAGTGTCTTAAGAGATAAAACAATCTTAGTAGTCCTACATGTTTCTTGCATAATGCTGTAATGAAAATGCCCAAAGCTCTTTGGAAGAGAGCCAAAGGGATAGTATTAACATAGGAAATTACAAATACAACACCCCAAGTTAGATTAGAATATATCAAAACAACAAAATAATAACATAAGAATTTACGTGGTTCGGTCAAATTTGAACGACATCTATGAAATAAGATTGGTACCGTTGGAGCCGAGAACCCGGCTCATGAAGTACTGAACGAAGGATGAACGAAGGTTATTAGTCTCTGAGTCTGCAAACGTAGGTACGAGGCAAGCAAAAGAGAGATCGATAGTACGTACTGCATATAAAAACAAACCACGAATTACATCAAGGAGGTCCCGACGGCCTCCGCGCACCCAAGTGTGTATAGAAACTCCTCCCAAACCAAATACTGCGCTAGGTTGGGGAGAGAAGCAGGCTCGAGCTAGGAACATGCGAGTTCGCTAGTGTTAGGTGAGTACGCTCATGAGCTATTGGTACTGTCTCTCCCTCCCCCTCGCTACTGGGTCGTATTTATAGGCAAATGTAACTAGGGGCACCATGTTGTCATAGGATGGGCCCCACCCCAAGCGAACCTGGTAAGATCGCCGACGAAGCTGCACAACCTGAATTTTACCTCGTGTGAGTGAAAGTTGAGGCAGAGGCGAGTTGTTGGTGAGTTGCACAGGGTTCTCCATACGATTACCTCTTTGGTAAACAATCAACGTTAGAGACTGTCAGTGTCCTCGACGAATAATAATAAAACTTTAAAGTCGCATAAGACAACCAAAGCAAATAATAATTACATATAATTGAGAGTACTAACACAATGAGTATTAAACGAATAAGACATATGAGTCCATTGAAAGAAACTAAGCAAATAAATTTAGCAAAATATTACTAGCAATAAATAGGAGTACTCATACAATGTAAAGAAGAATGAAACGAAAATGTGAACTCACTGAGTGATCAACGTCATCAATGGCAGAAGATCTGATAGCCATGGAAAGGTGTGGTGGATGTCGGAGAAGCACGAGGAGGCTATGAAATGATAGTTTGGAGTTGTGGTAGGTGGGTGAAGGGTTTGGGAGTGGAATGGGGGGAGGGCTTGGTTGTAGGTGGGGTAGCTGTAAAAGGTGCGGGGAGTGGTAGGGTGGCAGAGCAAGGCTGAGGGGAGTCCGACGGCGGCTGTATAAGGTGCAAGGAGGAGATGTGGAAGCGGTGGAGGGCTGAGGAAAGGTTGGCGGCGGCTGTAGCAGGTGCGTGGAGGCTGTGGGAGGACTGTAGAGGTGTAGGGGAGGGGAATAATGACCGGCGGTGGTTGGAGGGGCTGGGAGGAAACTGGCAGTGGTTGGGAACGGGAACTCCGATGTCTGGGACTCAGGTGAGTTTGGTGAAGGGGGGAGAAGGTGGCTGTCAGTCGGGTTGGGGGCGCTGGAGGGGAGAAAGTGTCAGGCGGCAGTTGGAGAAGGATTCATTAGCAGAAAAGCGTTTGGAGAAGGACTCATCGGCGGCTGAAGAGGCGGCGGGAGGCGGCACCTTCGGATGTGGAAATTTGCGGCGTCGCACCGCATGTGGCTCTCGACATCACACCGAGAGCAAGACCGAGCGACTCCTCTGGAAAAGCCCTAATTTATCGATCATTTTTTCAGTCGACTGCTGGGATAATATAGGGGGGAGTTAAGTTAAATACATCTGATAGTTTATTTAGGATATAGTCTAAGTCACCTGGAGGGGGGGGGGGTGAATAGGTTTCTTTTGTTTTAGGCTTAGTGTTTTCTGAATTTAGGTTAGTAAAATATCAAGCACAGAAAACACAAAGAGATTTATAGAGGTTCCTCAAGACAGAGTGCCTTGAGTAGTCCTCTTTCCTCCTTCACCTTTCTAACAATGAGTTAGATATGACCAACTTCTCCAAACTCAGCTCCAAGAGCCTACAGCACAGATCCCACAGGATCTCTCAGGTTTTCCCAAACCCTACCTCAGACACAACAGCCCTACCTCAGGCACAATAGCCTTACCTCAGATCACACAATGATCCTACTCTCAAGCTGACCTCTCAGCTCTACAGCTCAGGCCAATCAGCCTTACACACTCAGACAATAAAACCATACAGTCTCAGAACCCACAAGCTCCTACAGATGATATAATAAAGGATTACAAATAGAAGGAAGAAGAGGTCAAGCCTTGGTCTTCTTCTTCTTAACAGCTGCTGTTGCATACTTGAACCAGGGAGGAGAAGTACTGCTCCAACTTGATTCTTCTTGATCAGCCCTTCAGATGATGGACTGGATCAACTTGCTCTTTCTTGAGATGAATCAAGATAAGCAATCTCTTCTCTCCTTGCAGCCTTGTGTAATCAGTTCTTGGCTGTCGACAATGAAACAGTAAAGTTCTTCTTTCTTGTGTGCTGGAGAGTAAGATCAAAAGCAAAAGTTGTTTGCTCAACCCTAACTTATTCTTTTTATACTCCACTGATCTTCAACGACTCTTAGCTGTCCTTCTGACAGGTATGTGAGTGATTGGTGGACCCCAAGAAGCCTTTCTGCAGCTTGCGCCAAAAGCAGAACCCGCCAGATCACTTTGAATCTGTCTCAGCGGTTGGGCTGAGATAGCTAGCCGTCTCAGCGGTTGCTTCTGTCCCGTCCCAGCGGATCCGCTGAGACAGACAGTTGTCTCAGCGGTTTTCTTCTATCTGCAGCTCAGCTGGCCCAGACACCTTCTCAGCGGCTCCTGGCCTTGTCTCAGCGGTTCAGCTGAGGCTGAGAGCTTGTCTCAGCGGTTTTGACAGTAAACCAACTGATCATTCATCACACCTTGGTATGCCCTAGTCCTGCATTGCCATGAGATAGAAATGGAGTTTATCAAATACAACTTGTACTTAGCATTGAGTGTGAGGCCTCTTCAAATCAAGGGAACATTGAGGGTCATTTTCCCCACAACATCTGATGACTACGATTGCTCGATGGATAATTTAACATAACTCTCAAAATACAACTCAGAAAAAAACGTAAAAATATGAAAAATCGAGCTGGTCGTGATCATAGTCTCTGATCGTCCATCTGAAGATCCAAAAAAATCAATCCCACAAACATCTGAAATGACGTGTAATCGATCTCCATCACAAATTCAATGCGATTTTTTCTCCTTTTTTAAGGGACTTCGAACTTTACATTCTCTTTCTAAGGCGATCGGTTATCCTTCAAAAGAAGTTTATTGAAGAGCTTTATAAGGCTCATGAGTAATTAATTAAATAATAAAACTTTAAAGCACGCATAAGACAACCATAACAAATAGTAATTGCATATAATTGAGAGTACTAAAACAATGAGTATTAGGCGAATATGTCATATGAGTCCATTGAAAGAAACTAAGCAAATAAATTGAGCAAAATATTACTAGCGATAAGTAGGAGTACTCATACAATGTAAAGAAGAATGAAACTAAAATGCGAACTCACCGAGTGATCAACGTCATCAATGGAAGAAGATCTGATAGTCATGGAAAGGTGTGTTGGATGTCGGAGAAGCACGAGGAGGCTATGGAATGATAGTTTGGAGTTGTGGTAGGTGGGTGAAGGGTTTGGGAGTGGAATGGGGGGAGGGATCAGTTGTAGGTGGGGTAGTTGTAGAAGGTGCAGGGAGGGGTAGGGTGGCAGAGCAATGCTGAGGTGAGTCTGTCGGCGGCTGTAGAAGGTGCAGAGAGGAGATATGGCGGTGGTGGAGGGCTGAGGGAAGGATGGCAGCAACTGTAGCGGGTGCGTGGAGGATGTGGGAGGACTGGAAGGGGTGTAGGGGAGGGGAATAATGGTCAATGGTTGTTGGAGGGGCTGGGTGGAGACTGGTTGGGAACGGGAACTCCGACGTCTGGGACTCAGGTGAAGTCGGTGAAGGGGGGAGAAGGTGGTTGTCAGCGGGTTTGGGGGCGCTGGAGGGGGAGAAAGTGGCAGGCGGCGGCTGGAGAAGGATTCGTTAGCGAAAAAGTGGCTGGAGAAGGACTCATCAATGGCCGAAGGGGCGGTGGGAGGCGGCACCTCCGGAGGCAGAAATCTTTGTCGCACTACATATGGCTCGCGACGTCACACCGAGAGCAAGACCGAGCGACTCCTCTGGAAAAGCCCTAATTTGTCGATCATTTTTTCAGTCGACTGCTGGGATAATATTGGGGGGAGTTAGATTAAATACATTTTATGGTCACGATTGCTCGACAGATAATTTAACATAACTCTCAAAATACAACTCGGAAAAATACGTAAAAATATGAAAATTGAGCTGGTCGCGATCACAGTCTCCGATCGTCCATCCGAAGTCCCACAAACATCTGAAATGACACGTAATCGATCTCCATTACAAATTCAATGTGATATTTTTTTCTCCTTTTTTTCAAGGGACTTCGAACTTTACATTCTCTTTCTAAGGCGATCGGTTATCCTTAAAGAGAAGTTTATTGAAGAGCTTTATAAGGCTCATGGATAAATCAAAAACATGTCCTTTTGTTGTAGGCAAGAGAGTAGATCATTAACAGGACCTACCTATGACCTAAATTTAGAAACCCTTCCATGCATGTTTTTTTTTCTTTTTTAATTAATTATCTTCCATGATATCATGGCTTAATCTCATATTTCATTGTTGGTAAAATTATTCATGAATCTTATCGATCCTTATCAGCCTCTAAAGGACTCCCTCCTTCCATGAATAAGCAAATTGTACTTTTTGTTGACCTAAGCAAACTGATTAGCAAAATGTCCCACCATCATTTGGACAATATTCCTTGTTTTTTCAAGTGTGAAGAACTACTTGTGATCATATTTTATCTCCGTTTGTGCATTCCTATGCAGGGAAGTGTTCTTGGAGGAAGAAGTGTCGTTGATGAATCCATGCTAACTGGAGAGTCTCTTCCTGTATTGAAAGTAAAAGGTTCATCCGTTTCTGCTGGAACTATCAATTGGGTATGGCTATACTTTCAACATTATATTACTCTGACACTTTTTCTTGAAAACAATACCAATCATTTGTTAACAAAAGCTTTCCATTTTACTTGAAAAGAAACAAAGAGGGATTATTTCATTATTGGTTCATCCGTTTCTGCTGGAACTATCAATTGGGTATGGCTATACTTTCAACATTATACTACTCTGACACCTTTTCTTGAAAACAATACCAATCATTTGTTAACAAAAGCATTCCATTTTACTAGAAAAGAAATAAAGAGGCATTATTTCATTATTCAATTAGAAACATGGGAAATATCCACTTTGTTCCGGTAACTAGCCATGACTATTGACATATATACTTGTATGTTTCAAGCATGCTCCACGAGACATGTGAAATGAATTATCTATAAGCTACCTGATGGAGATCGGTCAAGCATTTTTAATTGATCTATATGATCGACAATTTTTGGATCGTCGGTTGGGCGATCTTAGACTGCCATCATGTTAGTCGTGATTTTTTTCTCAATATAAATGTGCATCTATACAATGTAAAGAAGTGAAAACTAAAAGTAAAACTCACCAAGAAATTGGCATTGATAGCAGAGGATGTGGCAAGCGGGCTTGGGATGGTCGTAAGAGCGGTGCGTTGGCTCCAACGTGCGGTTAGCAGTGAGATGGGAATGAAATTTTTAGGGCTAGTGGATTTTAGGAATTTTTTGAGGCTCCGGGATAGGGGAATGGGTCCGGGGATGCTACGATTGAGGGAGGAAGGCTCAGGGGTGCCGCGGTTACGGGAGGAGCCGAGAATATAGAAGAAGAGGAGGGAAGACGAGAACTAGGTTGTATGGGGTTGGGAAGGGGGAGGTAGGTGGCTGGATGGACTGGGCAGGGGCTGGCCGGTGGCTGGAGGGACTGGGAAGGGGGAGGTAGCCTCAGTGGGGTCAGGCAAGATTGCCATTGGTGGAAGGAGTGCGAGCAAGGTCGCTGGAGGATTCCGTGGACGGAAATGGATGCGCAAGGGGCTGGGAGGGCGGCAGAGGGCATGTGGATGGACTGTAGAGGAAGCAGCGTGGTCGGGGTGGTTCTGTTGGCTCATGGGAGGTCGGTTGTGTCTCCATGAGTGAGGAAAAAGTAAGGGAGGCAACTCCAGATGTCGGCGGATGGAGGAGAGGCCATGACGTCGCACCGTGGGGAGGGAGGAGTCCATACCTCCCTTTTTGACCGAGCAACCTTCGTATATAAGCCCTAACCTCTCGATTTCCCATATAACCTAAAAGAGATAAAGTTAGACAGTTGTTATTAGCACCACACTTTTGGCTATTCACAACTATTTGATAACCGTCAATCACTATTTTCAAAAAACTATATCAGCAAACAAAATTTTAGAGAAGTGAAAACCTCAAGCAGCAAGCATTAAAACAAAAACATGTTATCATGTCCTCATCCTTGTAACTGCATAAGATTAAATGCAAAAATGTTAGTATTTAAGCTAATGTATGATCTTCTATCTATAAGAATGAAAAACTAAGATGGTTTATCCTAATCCCGTGTTTCTTGCTTGTGTCTTGCCGTGGAATTTTCCTATTTCCTTCACTAGTTTCAGGGGAGTGACTTCATCAACGGAAGCTAGCAGTAGTGGTCCATGGGGAGCACTTCCAAACCCGCGATAGACTTGATGATATCTATGGTGCTGCATAGCCAATCCCAGTGCATCATGCCTTAATTTGTTTATCAGCAAAACAAGACCAAATAGTGTATAAGGTACTGCACTCACAGCCAGGTTTGAGTGAGAGTATTAGAGCACACGGAAACCCACCTCCGTCCGATTGCATTGGAAGAATCTACAGTAAATCTTTGATGGCGGACCTTATCAACAGGCAAAGGTAGTACAGGTTTTCATGAAGCAAGTCATATCAAGCTAAGGCTGCAATCAACAGAAGCTTGCAGTCAACAATGGCGGCATCCAGAAACTACACATGGCTCCAGTTGGCATTGGTTTATTAGCGAAGAAGAAATGCTCAACTGGCTTCGGTCTGCAACAATGGCGGAGAAGCTGGAGTCCAAGAATGGACAGGCATAGGCTGGGATTTATTGTATTGGAAAAAACAAAACTAGCAGCAGCTAGTAGAGAGAGTGGCAGCAAGTGAGGTTTTTGTCAGTCCTGGGCGAGCAGCAGTGGGCGGAAAGGAGAGAAATAGGTGAGTTCAGATAGTTTTCTAGGGATGCCCTAAAAATGAGTTACGGTGAGTGCTAATAGCCAATATTGAAGTGCTATTAACAATCGCTTAAATTTAATGTACAACATGAAAATTTCTTAGAGCTCTCATGTCCCAAGATTTTTTTTGACTAATCAATCATGTTTTTACATTTGTTTTACTTTACCTTCTTTTTAGCAACGTTGTTGAACTGATGTTTAACAACTATGTTTATATTCATAATTAGTTCCTATAACTTCATATCTAGGCTGTGTTTAAATACCCTTGCCAACTTTCTAATATGCTTTATTTTCAGGATGGTCCACTAAGAATTGAAGCCTCAACAACTGGTACTATGTCAACAATTTCCAAAATTATTCGCATGGTACGCATATATTTTCCCTAAAACTATCAGTTTTTCTTTGAAGAAGACGTGAGAGAATCCTTAATGCACTTGTCTTAGGTTGAGGATGCACAAGCACAAGAAGCACCTATTCAGAGACTTGCAGATTCAATTGCGGGGCCTTTTGTTTTCAGTGTGATGACAATCTCAGCTGCTACTTTTGCTTTTTGGTGAGTCCTGCATTGTTACTATTTATTTGTCGTATTACAATGAATTTTTATAAAAAAAATCATAGTGATTCTATTGTTCCGCTCCCTGGCAAAAACCCTAATATGGTAGTGAGTAAATTAAGTTAAAGAAACAGAACACATGTTGTAGGCATGTAGTTGCAATGTGGGAATGAGATTAGCATAATAGTTCGGCGGACGCTTCACTTACCTTTGTTCTTGTATCTCAACATGTTAAACTTCTGGAGAACCATATTAGGAAGAAAACAATGATTTTTAATATGTTTTATCAACTAGATGAATCCTTTGTGGTCATTTCCAAGCCACAGAGCATTCCCTAGTCACTATCTCCAATCCCATCAGTTTCTTTTTAAATATGTTATTGAATGGGCCCTATATGTGTTGCAAATGATATTCAGTTAATTGAACAAAGAGAGGTCTCCTTTATATATAGGAGAGAACCCTAAGGGTATAAAAGGCAACAACACAAAAGGATAAAATAACAAACAAAGGAAAATAACCCCCAAATCTAACACTCCCCCTCAAGTTGGGCGTGTGATATCTTTCATGCCCAACTTGCATATAAGCCCATCAAAGGCTCGAGAGCTTAATCCTTTTGTGAGAACATCCGCAAGTTGTTGTCCAGACGAGACAAACAGAGTGGTCACAACACCTCTCTCAATGTTCTCTTTGATGAAGTGTCGGTCAACCTCGACATGTTTCGTGCGATCGTGTTGGACAGGGTTGTGAGCAATACTGATAGCAGCTTTACTGTCACAGTAGAGTTTCATAGGATCATTATGTTTCATTCCAAGATCATTCAGGAGAGACCGGATCCAGAGGCCTTCGCAGATTCCATGTGTCATCGAACGAAATTCCGCCTCAGCACTTGATCTGGCCACCACATGTTGTTTCTTACTTCGCCAGGTGACCAAGTTTCCTCCAACAAACGAGCAATATCCAGATGTAGACCTCCGATCATCAGCAGATCCTGCCCAGTCGGCATCAGTGTATACTTCCACATTTAATTCTTTGTTCGGAGAAAGCAGGATACCTTTCCCTGGAGAGGATTTGAGATAACGAAGAATCCTGTGGGCAGCTTCCAAGTGCCTGGCTTTGGGCGAATGCATAAACCGGCTTATGACGCCAACAGCATATGTGATATCAGGGCGAGTATGGGCTAAATAAATGAGACGCCCAACCAATCGTTGAAAACCAACAATATCAACCAACGGAGAGCCATCATCCCTTCCTAGACCATGGTTGGCTTCAATAGGGGTGTCAGCAGGGCGACATCCACTCATTCCAGACGACTGAAGCAAATCCAAGGTGTACTTCCTTTGGGAGATGAATATTCCATGCTTAGAACGAGCAACTTCAATCCCCAAGAAGTATCGGAGATCTCCAAGATCCTTCACATCGAACTCCTTTGCCAGCCTCTGTTTGAGCTTTGCAATCTCTATAATGTCATCACCTGTTATAACAATATCATCAACATAGACGATGAGGGCAGTGACTCTACCCTGTATGTGCTTTACGAACATGGTGTGGTCAGCATGGCTTTGGGAGTATCCAAAACTCACCATAGCCTTATGGAATCGACCAAACCAGGCCCGGGGAGACTGTTTCAAGCCATACAACGCCTTTTTAAGCCTGCACACTTTACCTTCAGAATCTCCTGGGGTAAACCCCGGTGGTGAAGACATATACACCTCTTCCTTTAACTCCCCATGCAGAAAAGCATTCTTTACATCCAACTGGGACAGAGTCCACCCTTTGCAGGCGGCACATGAGAGGAGCACACGCATGGAGTTCATCTTTGCCACGGGCGCAAATGTTTCTTGATAATCAATGCCCATAGTTTGAGTATAACCTCTGGCAACTAACCGAGCCTTATACCGTTCAACTATCCCTTGGGGGTTTTGCTTGGCCGAAAACACCCACTTACATCCCACCACAGTATTTCCTGGAGGGAGAGTCGATAGGTCCCAAGTGTGGTTCTTCTCAAGAGTTAACATCTCCTCATGCATGGCACCTCTCCACTTAGGATGCTCAATGGCTTCCTGCCAGGTGGAGGGAATCGAGATGGTGGATAGGGAGGAAACAAAGCTTCTGTGTAGAGGGGTTAGCAAGGCATATGAAACAAAATTGGACATCGGATGTTGGGTGGAAGAAAAATTACCTTGAGTCCCTGTCAACGTATCAGGTGATGGAGCTGGTAAGCTAAGCACGGGAGCTGGTCTCCTGTTCCGTCGCGTGTACACCTGGAGAGGAAGAGAGGGAGGCAGAATCGAGGAGGGAGCAGTAATGTGGGTGGTGAAGGTAGAGGTAACGGAGGGATACTGATATTTCCAATGATAGATGGTGAAGGTATAGGTGAGGGAGGAGGAATAGGCAATGGAATAGTAGAAATGCGTGAACTCTCTTCCATTGAAGGCTCCCCCTGAAGAGAGGACTCGTAGTATGACTCAGACTCCCGAAAGATGACATCCATAGTGACAAATGTCCGTTTGGAAGGGGGGTGAAAACATTTATACCCTTTCTGGGTAGGCGAGTACCCAATAAAGACACACTTGAGAGAACGAGAGTCAAGCTTGGATTTCGGATGAACGTAGACAAAACAGGCACATCCAAAGATCCGAGGAGAAAGATGAGAAGGGGAAAGATGGAGAGCATTGAGAGGGGATTTATCCCCGAGGACACGAGTAGGTAGGCGGTTAATGAGATAGGCTGTAGTCAGAACAACATCACCCCAGTAGAACTTGGGAAGGTGGCGCTGGAGAAGAAGGCACCGAGCGACCTCAAGGAGGTGGCGATTCTTGCGTTCAGCAACCCCATTTTGAGAGGGAGTGTAAGCACACGAAGTCTGATGTATAATACCCCGATCACTGAGGAAGCGTTCAAATTCGGAATCGATGTATTCACGGCCATTGTCGCTACGCAAGACCTTAATGGTCGCATTAAATTGAGTGGTGATCATATTATGAAAACGTTGAAAGAGAGGGAACACTTCATTTTTCCGTTTCATCAGGTAGATCCAAGTGCAGCGGGAGAAGCAATCAATAAATGTGACAAACCAGTGCGAGCCAGATAAAGAGGCAACAGAACATGGGCCCAAAACATCAGTATGAATTACAGAAAAAGGAGTATCACTAGAAGGGGAAAAACGGTTAAAAGAAGCACGGTGTTGTTTACTAAGAGTACAGACATCACAGGTAAACAAATTAAAGCTACAACCGACATAGTAGGGAATAAAACACGCATAGTAGATGGAGAGGGATGTCCAAGGCGACAGTGTCAGGAGTCCAAGCTAGAGGGCAGAGCCGCATGGAGAGCACGAGCTGGAGGAGGAGGGCTGGAGGAATCGAACAGGTAGAGGCCATCGCGCAGCTTACCAGAGCCAATCACCGTCCCCGTCTTCAGGTCCTGAAAGATGCAAAAAGAGGGAAAAAGGTCACAGAACAGTTTAAGGAGTTAGTTATGTGACTGATAGAAAGTAAATTGCGAGTAAATGTAAGAACGTGAAGAACGGAAGAGAGGGTGAGACTGGAGCACGCCACAGATCCTTTCCCAGCAATATGGGTGAAGGACCCATCTGCAATGCACACTTTGTCACAACCCGACAAGGGAGAGTAGGACATGAAACCAGTAGCAGAACCTGTCATATGATCAGTGGCTCCAGAATCAATAATCCACTGAGTGGGAGTACGAGCATCAGCTGAGTGGGCCTCAGGAGGTCCCTGGTGAGCATATGCGGAGGAAGCAGAGCTAGAAGACTCAGACGAATGTCCCAGCATAAAGCGACGGAAGGCCAGAACCTCATCAGCTGAAAGAGAGGGCGCAGAGTCAACCACAGCAGGCCCGCTGAGAGGGGCAGGGTCATCCACAGTATCTGATAGGTAAGCAGTGCGGGAGGGAGGTGGTCGAGACGGCGGGCAGCCAAAGCCCCTACCATCACGCTGGCTCGGGCCGCCGCGGGGTGCGGGGAATCCATGAAGCTTGATGCAGGTGTCCCGAGTATGGCGGCCCTTCCCGCAGTAATCACATATCAGATGGTCCTTGTCGACAGGCCTGGGCTTGGAATCACGAGAGGAACGACCTCCAGAACTGAACCGAGCAGCTAGAGCAGATCCCTCAATAAGAGTATCGGGAAGAAGCGTCTGTCGGCGATCATACTCGTTTTGAACAAGACTGTACACCTCAGGCAGACTGGGAAGAGGAGAGCGGCCAAGCAGCTGAACACTAATCTGATCAAAATCACGATGAAGGCCATGAAGGAACTCAAAGATCCTGTTTCGCTCTTCCCTGGCACGAACCTTAGCCTCATCCACCGGAGATTCAAATGTGAGAGGATCGAAGTGATCATATTCTTGATACAGTTGGGTGAACTCCAAGTAGTAAGTGGCAGGAGGACGGTCACCTTGCCGCAGGAGAAATATCCGACGACGCAACTGGAAGACTTGGGCAGCATTCCCGCGACAAGAGTAAGTAACCTCAGCCCGTTTCCAGATGTCGACAGCGGTGTCCAAGAACAGGTAGTTGCGAGAAATCGACTCCAGCATGGAGTTGAGGAGCCAGGACATTACCAAGGAGTTCTCCGACTCCCATTGAGACCACTCCGAAGAGGAAAAGGCAGGAGCCGTAATGTCACCACTAACATAGCCAAACAAGCGGCGACTCTTAAGAGCCAAAGTAATAGATCGAGCCCACGGAAGATAATTCATGCCGTCCAACTTAATGGTAGTGATCTGGGGAGTCCCATGATCATGGGTGGCCCGAAAATGACCGGTAGTAGGCAAAGGATTGGAGGCGGCACTTCCATCGGAGGAAATATTCAGAGAGTCCATACTATCTGGCATAGAAGGAGGAGGGAGAACGCTGCAGATCAGCAAAAAAGGAGATCTCACTCATATAAAGAGGAGAGAAGAGCAATAGCCCACTAAAGAAGGATGGGAAACGCCGGATACGTCATATAGGAGATCCGGCGTCACAGGAAACTGAAAAACTTCATGGAGGAGAGGCCGACGGCTGCTGCCGGGCGGAGAGACGAAGAGAGGGAGAAGGAGAAAAAAGAACGAGAGGAGAGGTGGGTTGGAGACGAGCTGAAGACGAGAGGAGAGGTGGGCGGAGCGGCTGGAGACGAGCGGTGCGGGAGGAGAGGCGGGATCCGACTCGGAGCGGGCTGGAGACGAGGAGACGGAACGAGCGGTGCGGGCTGAGCAGGCGGGATTCGACACGGGCTGGGGAAGCGAGATTAGGTCACGCCGTCCACCTCTGATACCATGTTGCAAATGATATTCAGTTAATTGAACAAAGAGAGGTCTCCTTTATATATAGGAGAGAACCCTAAGGGTATAAAAGGCAACAACACAAAAGGATAAAATAACAAACAAAGGAAAATAACCCCCAAATCTAACAATATGTAATGGAGTGCATCGTTATTTCACAGATTTTGGGACATCATGTCTGGCTTATTTGTTCAAGATCATGCGGATCTCAACTCGTTAACCAAATCTGCTGCAGTGTAAACTTGTGTCCATCAGCTTAAATTTTGATGATATGAGAAATGATAATCCTGTTTGAGGTCATAGTTTTTTGTATATTGCTCACTTAGCTGTTGTATAGGACTTTTCTTATTACACTGCTTTATTTCATTACTAAGCTGCTGATTATGATCTCGCAATGCTTTGATTCCTGCCTAAGTTTTGTTTCCCTAAAAAATAGGCGTTCTTGATTAGTCCCAACAGTCTGATCAAGGACTACAACATTCGTGCATTTATGATCCCGTGTGCAATGATTAGATGGGATGATGATCCTTCTGACACTCTACTATTTGATTGTGATGCGGGACCCTACGGGCTCAAATAGTAGATAACTAGAATGTCCTTGCAACGGCATTCTCTTGAGGTGTCGTCGAGTTAACGACTTTGAATCTACAGAAGAACAGGAGTCAAGCTGTAGTGAAATTTTATTTCGATATCAAAGGTTATTGTTACAAGGCCAAATATCCTATTTAAAGGAAAAAAGGTCCCAACTTAGGGGATAAGCAGAAAAAGGGAAAAAATAAATAAAAATCAAATAAACACAAAATGACTATATCATTTAGGACTTATCCGAATACGAGTAAAAATAAATTCTAATTGATTGAAACAATGTCAATGGACTCTTATTGAATATTGTTATCTCTCCTGTCCGGGTCCTTGTTCAACGAAAAAGAGGGAGTTCTGGAACTTGGGGGCCGAGCTCATAAGATGCTGAGCAAAATTTGTCGAAGTAAGCGATTGGTTTCCCTCGAGAAGCATTAACATATCTGTCAATTATGCATTGACATCTTGCACTTTGGCGCTAATAGTATCCAATATTGTTGAGGATGTTACTAAGGGCATCATGCCTCTCAGGAGTGACATTGCAGCGTCCAATCATGGTGCAATATAAACCGAGGAAGAAGACAAACTATTTTGGATGTGGACTGCTATCAAAGGGAGAGGTATTACTGTGATTGTTGTCTAAAAGTGAGTGTGGTCATCAGCGGCGGAGCCAGAAATTTCGTTCAGGGGGTGCTAAATTTTTTTTTATATATTTTTAATTCAAATTCAGGTTTATCAATTATGAATAATCCAAAATAAATTTAAGCAAAATAACAATATTTAAGTATAAAGTCACTTACATTGTAATACATCCTCAAATTTGTACTCTTCTGTTCTTCATTGCTTGAAAACGCTTAATAATTGCTTCGTTATCAATATCTTTGAATGTTTCTCTCTCAATATATGTCAGTAAACTGTCATTAAGCCATTCATCATTCATCCGATTGCGCAATCGGGTCTTTATAATCTTCATAGCAGAAAATGCCCTTTCAATAGTAGCTGTTGCAACTGGTAGCAATAATACCAATTTTATCAGTGAATATACCAAAGGATATGTGATATCCAGCTTCATTCTAACAAACTGTTTAGCAAGATCACTGATACCATTAAAATCAGAAAACTCAACACGTGATCTGACGTCTAAAACATAAGTCTCAAGCTGACTCTGAAGTGTCATAAGCTGAATTTGAGAAAAGTCAGATGGATAAAATTTTGCTAAACGTAACAATTTCTGTATGTCAAATGCTGAGAAGTTTTCACTTGGATCAAAGCATGTCATGCAAATGAGTAGTTCAGTGTTGACCTCGTTAAATCTGTGATTTAACTCATTAAGCTGTAAATCAATTACTGAATAAAAAACATTAACCCGATAGTGATGCAAATTTGTTCTCTCTTCAACCTTACGACGTGACCTTCCCAAAGCTCGAAATGAAGCATTCATATCCAAAGTTTCTATTTGATGTTTGGTACAAAATAGATTCACTTCTGTTATCAGACTTTCCCATCCACTGTCCCTGAATATCATCAAGCACATCTACAACGGAAGAAAACATGAGTATCAAGCTTAAGATTGAATTATAATGTGAACTCCAACGAGTATCACCTGCTCTCTTGATATTAGTTTCTTGATTTAAACCATGTCCACTACAGATTTCCCCATTACTCAGTCCTGCTGTGATTCTAGCAACTTCTTTTTCTCGAAGACTATCTCTTCTTTGACATGATGCTCCAACAATAATAGAAATACTGGTCATCAAAGAAAATAACATTGCAATTTGACAATCATTATTTGCTACTCCAATTAATGCTAGTTGTAACTGATGAGCAAAACAATGTACATAATGAGCAGATTCATTTTCCCTCAGTATTAAACTTTTAAGGCCATTATAAATACCCTGCATATTACTGGCTCCGTCATATCCCTGCCCTCTTAGCCTTGAAATAGATAATCCATGAGTGGAGAAAAGCATGTCTAATGCTGTTTTTAATGATAAAGCAGTTGTGTCACTGACATGGATAATAACAAAGAAACATTCTATAACACATCCCTTTTTATCCACATATCGAAAAATAATAGCCATTTGTTCTTTAATTGAAATATCCCTTGACTCATCAATTAAAATTGAAAAAGGTTCTTCACCAATTTCCAAAATTAATTTTTCTCTAATTTCACAAGCAATAACACTCACAATTTCTTTTTGAATTTGTGGTGATGTTAGCTTCAGATTTTCAGGTGCATTTCTTAAAGAAACACTTGATACATTATCATTGTGATCCGCTAACCATTCTAGGAGCTCAAGGAAATTTCCTTTATTTGTAGAAGTCTCAGATTCATCATGTCCTCGAAACGGTAAACCTTGTCTCAAAAGAAATCTTACAACATCAATTGATGCAATCAATCTAGTACGATAATCGGCTTTTGAACTATCTGATTGCTTAGTGAATGCAACTGTAATGTGAGATTTTTGATCTATAAGCAACTGACATTTTCGCAAGGCAACATTATGTGCACTATCAAATGCCCCAACATGCTTCTGTAGTTTTGAAGTTTTTTTCCAATAAGACCATCCGGTCGTAGCAAATATATTTCCTCCACTTTGTTCCCCATGATCAACTCTAAATAAATAACAACATAGACAAAAGGCGGCATCTTTAGAAACGCTATATTCTAACCAATCACCGTATAAGTTGAACCAATCTCCAATAAAACGTCGTGGATCTTTTCCAAAATAAGTCCATTTAAATTGATGGTTACGAGGCTGGCAAGGACCTTTTAACCAATAAGCTCTTCTAACTTGGTCGCGTATGTTCACATGAAAATCAGATATTATAGGGCGTAAACCAGGATCAGATATTATTTCAGAAACATCAAAATCTTCTTGAAGTCTTTTGGAATTAGTGAATGTACTTGATTCACCAATGTTAGCTTTATTAACACAAGAACTTGGAACAATCTCCTGATTTGCATTATCAACGCATGAATTTTCCAAGGTTTTCATTTTTTTCTTGAAATATTTTTCCATTGGAATAACTTTCTTGTTGCTAAAGCCTGAATTAATCCATAAAACAAGTAAACAACAACATTAGAAAAATTCTAATAACATGAAAGATGAAACCTAAAACAGCATAAATCTGAATTTATCTTAACACAAACCAGAAAATTCTAGCAGCATAACCCAGGAAATAGCCTACTCAGTCTAAGTTTAGCCAATGCCAAGTTTAAGTCCAGATTTTTTTTTTGAAGAGGAAAACAAGTCCAGGCATCCAGATTTTTGTGCAAACCAGAAAAAAAGAAAACTTCCCTAACAGAGCTTTGATCGGAGCCAAGGATCAACAAATTACGAAGAAAAAGGGGGGGGGGGGGGGGAGAAGAAGAAGGAAAGTCTCCTTGCCTGAAACGGAGCCGACGCTACCCCGACGAAAACGCCACGCTCCGGTCGCCGACCCGAACCCTAGATCGCCGAAGTCGCCCGGCTGCTGGAGTATCAGGAGGGGGAAAAAGGATCGGCTAACCCTTTGCCGATCCTTGATTTGTATATATAAAGAACCGCAGACTGCGGTTCTTATAAAGAACCGCAGTCTATTCCCCCAGGGGGAGAATAGACTGCGGTTCTTATTAAGAACCGCAGTCTATTCTCCCCGCAGGGAGAATAGACTGCGGTTCTTTATAAGAACCGCAGTCTATTCTCAGAATAGACTACTGTTCTCTGTAATTCTCTAAATTTTTCAGGGGGTGCGGCCGCACCCCCTGGCTCTACAGTAACTCCGCCGGTGGTGGTCATGTTACAATCGATGTCTAAGGAGGAGGATAGAAGAAGACTACATGAATTGTCGTGATTCTATCGATATTTAAGAAATCAATGTGGTCGGGGACAATAGAATAGCTATTGATATTGTCAATGTTGAGGGAAGCTATTGCATCAACGAGGCGGAGGATCACAAAAAAGTTATTTTGTCTCAGAAAGATCGTTGAAAGAAGCTATTGCGTTGAGGATCATAGATGTTTATGGAAAGATTAGTGGAGTTGCGAAAGAATATAGAGGATGACAATGCTTCATCATCTATATCTGCAAGGACTTGTGCTTCGGGAGTTGGATTATGCACTCAAGGTATTTCATCCAACAGTTAGTATGCATGTCAAAATGCTCTACGAGCATAAACGTGTGATGTTTTTGAATGAGAAAATTGCTGCGTACATAGATGACTGCTCTATAAGAGACAAGCATAGAGAAACTAGAAAATAGAGATTTTCCAGTGATTGCTCTTATGTGGATGAAAATTGCACAAGAGAGATGGAGGGAAACCAATGACATATCTTTGAAGTCCAACCGAGCTTCTGCAAATAAAGAAGCTCGTATGATAGAGCTTTTGTGATTGGACGACAACAATGGCTCCGCTCTGCTTCTTCGGCAAAACATCTGCAATAGAACTACAATCATCATATTTGGTGAAAAAGGGGAGATGGTCGCTGATGTGCGATCCAAGCTTGATGTGTAGTCCTATTGATCGGTTTGTCACTACACAACGTACAAACACACACTTGAGTTCTATGTTGGTTCCCATTGTTGGTTCTAATCAAATGACTGAAATGAGACCATTTACTGTTCCAATAACTTTTTGGTTGTTTGCATTGGATAAATTAGCTTGAACTTAACTATTAGAACTTTACTCGTCCAAACTAAAATTAATTGGCTGTAGATGACGGGGCTTGGGATCTATATTAAGTCACAAGGCAAGATGAGTTTCCTCGGAAAAAAAAACGAGTTACCCGGGGCTATATTCTCAACAATATACTAACGTGGTTGGAGAAAAAGAATTTTTTATGAAAATGAGAAAAAAGTTCTTTTATATACAACAACACTACAACACTCAAGCCTTTATCTCACTATAGTGGGGTCGTCTATATGGATCCTTTGTCGCCATTGTGCTCTATAGGAGCTTATTTCATCAGAGTTCATCTTTTTTGTTTTGGTTTTATTGTTCAATTACTTATCATCTCACCAACTTTCTAGGCAGCACGTAAGCACGTTTAACTAAAACCAAAAGCAAGTTTAACATTGTTCTTTGGGTTAGTGATGTTCGGTTGGGCCTGTATATTCATTTCATTATAGGTTCATCATTCTTTGGGTTAGTGATGTTCTTTGAAGTCCAACCGAGCTTATATAAATTAGCATTGTAGAAACATTAACATGTATATTCATTTCATTATAGGCTTATAGCTCATTAATGAGTTAATTTCGTGAGGTGTATTAGCTGTATCATCTCTTTTCTTACATTGTAGGTATTCTATTGGAACAAACATATTCTCTGATGTACTGCTAAATGATGTTGCTGGTCCTGAAGGGAATTCATTACTCTTAAGCTTGAAACTAGCTGTTGATGTGCTTGTAAGTTCTGATAAATTTTTTGAAGTTCTATGAAGATCTGCATTTAAGTTTAAATTGTTCAAATATATTTTCCTCTTAATTTTTTTTGGTGGTAATGAAACTATATATTCAATGCCAATTAAGTATCAAAGTTAACAACTTCATTCCGAGATGACAATATGGTTTTAGTAATTGCAAAGAGTTTTATTGTAAGCTATATCTTATGACACTATGGTTTTAGTAATTGCAAAGAATTTTATTGTAAGCTATATCTTATGACACTATGGTTTTAGTAATTGCAAAGAATTTTATTGTAAGCTATATCTTATGCCATGAATTTGATACGCATACGCCTGGCGAGCATAGATGCAGCGACCGTTACGGGTTATCTTATGTAGTGGGGGTTGCATCTATTTAAGGAGCCGTAGGTGGTGACATCTTTTTATCTTTTGAGTGTTAGTCTTTTGGGCTCTCTTAGGGAGATGAGTGTTTGGAGGACCCAACCTCCGGGTGCTTGGCGGAAGCTTGTCTCCCTAGTTTGCATCAAGTCCTTTCATTCAATGCAAGTTCTTCGTTCGTATTCTTGTTCTTGATACAACGTAGCTACTGCGTATCAATTGGTCCGACTTGTCTTTGGGGTTTCTGCAGGAACCTAAGTGTTCTCCATCCATGTTTCCAGCAGACGTCGCCCGATCGTCTTCCCTACCCCATTCCGCCAGCGCCAGCTTCAGTCCACTCCATGTCCCTCACGCCAGAACCTCTGTACCGCCGCTTCGATCAGCTCGAGGTCGTCCTGGACGACCTCCTCTCCATGGCGCGCGACCTTCACCACCGCCTTTGCGCAGGCCCGCCAGCGACCGCCCCGACATCTTCTCCCCCCGTGCCTCTCGCACTCCTACCTCCAGTTGACCCTTCCAAGAGGGCACCACTGCCAGTCGCCGCTCTCCTCCTCGACCAAGTTTGCACGTTCAGGATCCCTTGCCTCTCGCACGACCCCTACCTCCAGTCGGCCCTTCGTTACGGGCATGCTTGGTGCCTGACCCTAATCTGGGCTGGCACCGACGGGGTACTAGGCCAGACCCTGTAATGATATGGGGGCCTATTAGGACCTTTAAGGCCTATCATGGGCTTGCCCTGGTTCAGGCCTACCCAAACTTTTGACTAGGCGGACCCAAATGTGCTTTCCAGGCCTGGGGTTTTTTATACGCATATTGGAGATTCAATGGTGCCCTCCACATGTGAACTTCTCCTGTGGCATATAATACACTTATTGGAGATTCAGTGATGCCTTCCACATGTGAGCTCCTGTGGCATAAACCCTTGCCTTGAGGAATGATGCAAGTAGCTGTGAGTGAGATTTCCAACGGGAGATTTCTCCAAAGATTTTATGATTTATGAATCCAAACCCTGGGGTGCAAAGAGTGCGAGGGAGGTGCTAGCTGAGTGGTTGAGGGGGAGGGAGGAGTAGGTGGTGAGCACGAGCAAGGATTTAAGTACCTAGAAGAAGATGCAATATGACTCGACCGAGTAGCGGCGATAGCGAAGACCGGAGAGCTTGATGGGGGACAAAAGGAAAGCTCAAAGAAGATGCTTTGGTTGAAGTGTAAATTGGTCTTTTTTTTGTAGAATAATGCTAAAAATATCACGTTTAATTTTACAGTCGAAGTTAATAGAGTAGTTATTGCGAGGACCTGGCGGTACTAAGTCTGAGGGACCTAAGTGAAGTGTTTTTTTTATAAACGTGAAACAATATGAAACACAGTTTGTATCTCAAGGACCTCTGTATAAATCATCCTTTTTATTAATTGCAAAGCCTTTTTCCATAAGCTACAATTCTAAACGTGATGTTGCGGGTTTCTCATATGGCTCATTTTTTGTCAGAGTACTTCTGTATTTATGTAGAGTTTAATTGTACATCTTAATCCAGAAAGTCCAATTTTAATCCCTTCTCAGGTAGTCTCCTGCCCATGTGCGCTGGGTCTTGCTACACCTACAGCTATTTTAGTTGGCACTTCTCTAGGTACTGTTTCTAATTTGAGCAATTGCACTTGTTCTACACAGTTCTTTTCCATAGTATCAGGGAAACATTCTAATGTTGTTCACTTACCTTCAATGTAGAATTGTAGATTATCGTTATGTTGTTGAATTATTATTTTTTAGATTCTGCTAATCTATATCATCAGCTTTTTTAGACAATAGAATATGTTTTTTCTCTGGTGACACTATTATTCAGTTGCAATGAACTTAATTAGTTCTGTTGTCATAATAATGTTCTTTATGAATGAACTAGCACTATAACACTGTGTTCCCGGTATCAACTTAACTCTCTATTCTCCAGCAATCCAGCCGAACTTTGCAGACCAAGCGATATTGGAGCCTTCAGTCCCCATTGCCGATGTCACTTTCCCGTCATCGTTTTTCGCTTCGGGATTAGGTCATGACAATGTTACATCATGTTAGAAATAATTAGTTATTTCTTTTTTACTTGTTTAAGTTATTTGCTTGTAATACCTTATTATTCCAAAATACGACACTATCGTGAAATTCCAAATGATATCAGAGCTCTAGCTGCTCAGCCTTCTGTTCGTTCGCTCGATCTGCCGACTTCGCCCGCCTTTCTTCCCTCCCCTCTCCGATCTCATCTCTCCTAACTTCTCCACCGCATATCCTTCTCTTCCCCCTTGTATAACCCGTAATTCGTCGAGATCAGAAATGCCTAAGGAAGACATCTTAGGAGACCAACTTAGTGGCCTCAAGCCTTCAGCTCGGCGGAATTCAGCTCAATAGACCTCGTCTCGGCAGACCTCGTCGGAGATGGCTATTCGTAGACCTCACCAGGAGAGTACTCGGCAGCCTCCAGGAGAGTACTCGGCATTGTTTGACTTCAACCCTCAAGGATTTAATGTTCTAGGATTCTTGGCGGTCCTATTGGTGGTGTCCAAAAAAAATTCCGATAACTGCGCATTTTCGGCGATCTTCCGGTGGTTGTTTTTGACCTAATTTGAAATTCTTCGACGTTTTTGTTCTCCAGCCTCATAATGTCTGATGTGATTGATTCTCGTGACGTCTCACAACCCGCTGGATCTAACCCGAGTTTGGCAGGATCATACGACTTTTCAAATTACCACGATCCATCTTGATACTACAAATTATTTATCTTAGTCTTGATTTATTTCCTTGTCCCTCAAGAGTCGTCGATTCTTTGGCTATGTTAATTGATACTACAAATTATTTATCTTAGTCTTGTTTTATTTCCCTTGGCCCTCAAGAGTCGTCGATTCTTTGGCTATGTTAATGGTACTATTAAAGAGTCAGCGAAAACTGCGTCTAGTTGGGGACAATGAGAATCAAAGAACTTGTTGGTTATGTCATGGTTGATTAATTCGATGCAAGAGGCTATTGCACAAAATTATCTATTCTTGGATACCGCTGCGGACATTTGGAGTCTTGTTGAATCAACATATTCTCAGAAAGGAAACACCGCTCAGATATATCAGCTAGGAAGGAAGATCTTTCTCCTTCGACAGGGTGATCGTCCACCCTCCGCCTATTATTTGGGGTTCACTCAACTATATCAGGAGTATGACCGTTTTATCTCCCTCGGCCTTATCTGCTCCACTGATGCGGTCATTGTTCGTGCTCATGAAGATCAAAACAAGGTGTTTGAGTTTTTACATGGATTACACATGGACTTTGATCAGATCATTGTTCAGATCCTTAGACGCACTTTGGTCCCTTCATTGTCAGAGACCTATAACATTGTTCAGCAGGAATATGACCGCCGCCAGTCTTGGAGTTCAGAGGTCATCACTAGTGGTTCTGCACTAGCTGCTTCTCATTATGGAGGTACCAATACTCGGGACTTTAAGCCCAGACCCACGGACAAAAACCACTTGATGTGTGACTATTGTGTCCGGAGTCGGCATACTCGCGACACTTGCTTCAAATTGCATGGGCTCCCACCACCGAGAGGTCGAATGGTACCTCGTGAAGGACGCGGTCGTGGTCGCTCCAGTTTTATCTCTCGCTCTGCTCACATGACTGAGTTCATTGATGACAGCACCTCTGGTGGCCGGATCTCTGAGCCTCCTTCTCTACCTGGGTCTTTTTCTATTGATGTGATGGTGACCCTCCGCCGCATGATGCATGGGTTATCCTCTGAGCCCACTCCTGGTCCATCCTCATCATTTGTCCATTCATGTAGTCCATGTGCTAACTATGCTACCGACCGCCTACCACTCATTGGATCATTGACTCTGGGGCCACTAACCATATGACTAGGTCATCGTTAGATTTTGTTTCCTATTCACCATTGTCTGGCAAAGACAAGGTAAGCATTGCTGATGGAACTCTTTCCTCTATTGCAGGAAAGGGATCCATCAATTGCTCTGCACTTACCTTGGCTTCTGCTCCACACGTCTATTCTTTTACTCGCAACCTCTTATCTTTTATCCATATTACAAACTCTATGAACTGATCCATCATTTTCTTTTCTTCTCACTGTGTCTTTCAGGACCTGCAGACGAAGAGGGTGATTGACTCTGGTAGGATGCGAGATGGATAATGGATTGTACGTGTTTGATAATGTTGGTCCCCGGGCTCTTCATGCTCACCAGCTTCCTCTGTTGGCTACCTGGCATTGTCGCTTGGGTCATCTATCTGCTACCACTATGCAGTCTTTATTTCCTAGTTTTTCATTTTCCGTGTTTCAAACCTTTATGTGTGATTTTTGTGAACTCAGTAAACATAAGCGTGTCTTTTTTACTCATATGTCTAAGTCTTTTATTGTACCTTTTCATACTATTCATAGTGATGTATGGGGCCCTTGCCCTATTGCTTCAATCTTCAGTTATCATTGGTTTGTTACATTGATTGATTGTTATTCTCGCACTATTTGGGTTTATTTGATGCGTAGTAAAAGTGAAGTGTTCTCACTTAAAAAAAAAACAAAAAATGATTTCTACTCAATTTAGTGCAACAATTAAAACTCTTCGCAGTGATAATGACCGTGAATATATGGATTCCAAATTTGAAAGTTAGTTGAGTGATTTTGACATCGTTCATCAAACCACTTGTGTCCATTCTCCCCCACAAAATGACGTTGCTGATTGTAAAAATCGTCATCTTTTTGAAGTGACAAGATGCTTAATATTTACCATGTCTCTTCTGAAATACTATTGGGGTGGTGCCCTTCTTACTGTTGCTTATCTCATTAATCGTATGTCTTCCCGTCATCTGGGCAATCACACTCCTCTATATACCTTAGGTATCCCTCCTACTACTCTTTCCCCTCGTGTGTTTGGATGTTTATGTTTTGTTCACATTCATAACATTACTTGAACAAAGCTTGATCCTCGTGCACTTCGATGTATGTTCATTGGTTACTCTCTTACACAAAAAAGGTACAAATGTTATCATCCTCCTAGCAAGAAAATTTTGTCTTTATGGATATCACTTTTCATGAAACCACATCCTATTATAAGTCCTCACTTCATGGGGAGGCTTCACACTTGGAAGTGAATACTCTTACTCTTCCTTTACCTGTTCCTCCTCTTTACAACACCACTCAGGGGGAGTGTACAACCCTTATTCTCCGAGAGTGGGCCCATTCAAAGCCACGTAGGCAGAAGTCAAGGCCAAAGAGTCAACACAGAGGTCAGTAGTCCAAGACACAAGACAGTTTAACCAGCAGGAGCAGAAGGAGGCCTGGGCGAGTATGGGTGAGCTCGCGCGAGTAGCCCCAATACTCGCCAAGATGTAGGTGACCATAGGTGATACTCGCCTCTCTCTGAGCGAGATCGCCTCAATGTCGCCTAGTCGCCGAGTTGGGTGGGGTATAAATAAGACCCCCTCTCTTTGGTTTTCCTATAAATAGGACCCCAGGGGGTACTTGGATTGACACATGATCTTGAGCTTCTGGAACCCCGTTTTTGAACTCTTGGACCCGTCATCCTTGGTTGTCACTCTCGATACTAGCCAAGTCGGTGCCTTCCTCGTACCCTGCTCGGCCATCTTTGATTGTGGAGGGGAAGTCTCTTCGGAGCTTCTGGGTACGTGGTGGGACCTCTCTGCCGCAGCGCCTGGGGTCCTGTTGTTTCTCTTCTAGTTCTTCGTCGTTGCCAGTCAAGCTTTCTCGTTGGACTGCTGGGCGAGTAGCCTCCGACTGCATTGGTCCGAATTTTGGGGTCGGGATTTTCCTGGCTTCAACACTTTGGTGCGGTGAACGTGGATCGTAGCCAGATGGGGAAAGTCTAGTAGAAGGGCGATATGGTAGTAGTTGGCGACCACGGGGAGGTAGTAGGTAACTCGGCCGACGGAGGCGAGTTTGTGACGTTGGCTGTCCTCGAAGAATTTGCGCGGCGAATCGAAGGGACCGTGCAAGCAGCTCTCCAACCTCGCATGGAGGGAACAACGACCTCGCCTCATCATCCGATTCTTACCGATGAAAGTGTTCCATCCCGGCGAGCAGGGAAGGAGCATGAGGAGGAGCCCGAGCGACCGAGGAGGTCGCAGTTCCACCTGCAGGCCTCGCAGGGAGCTGGCGGAACTCGATTCCGCGAGGAGGAAGAGAAGACGAGGTACTACGGTACTCGCCAATTCAGCGAGTATGGGGGAGATACTCGCCTAGCAGAGGATCGTCGCCAGTTTGTTGGGAGGAGCCCATTCTGTGAAGAGATCATTGTTGCGCCCGTGCCGGAAGGATTCAGAGATCCCGCGATGAATTACTACTCGGGGAGGGATGACCCTATCCGACACATCCAGTGGTTTGAGGATGTAGCCTCCATCCGAACCATGTCAGATGCCTTTAAATGCAGGCTCTTCGCTATCACCTTCCGAGGGAAGGTCAGGGACTGGTTTTACCAGTTGCCAGCAGGTTCGATATACTGCTTCGAGGATCTGTTCCGGGGGCTGACAATGCGGTTCTCCACGGCTAAGAAGCTGAAGAAGAAGGCCACGACCCTTTTCCATCTGGTGCAGGGAGCAAAGGAGACGTTAGGGCATTATATCGACCGCTTCCAGGAGGAGGTGCTGGACATCCAGGAGGTGGAGAGTCCCACCTTGCAGCTTGCCCTAACGTTCGGCCTTCGCGAAGGTCTCTTCAAGTTGGAGCTCGGCAGGAACCCTCCTTATTCCTACGACAACCTCATCGAGAGGGCCAACAAGTTCGTTCATGGGGAAACTTCTAACCAAGGTTTCCTGGCCCGGCTCACCAGGGTAACCAGGGAGGATAAGGAGGAAGAAGAGAAGACCCCAGAGAGAAGGAAGAGAGAGGAGCCCAGAAGGGAGAAGAAGAGGAAGCCTGAGGAGAGGCGAAGGGTGGAAAGGAGGAAGGAGGAGCCCAGGAAGGAGGAGCCAAGAAGAAACGATGAGAGGAGGCTCATCGTGGCTCCGGAGCGTCGAGAGGAGGAAAGACACTACCAAGTTCCCGTCAACCGGCCACCTTGGAGGCCGGCAAGAGGACCTCGGCGTCAGGATCGGGGAAGGAGATCCCCGGAGAGAAGACGCTTTGACCGGCCAGAGAGGCGTCAGGAAAGAAGAAGGGAGAAAGCAATGGCGGTTGCCCGGCGAGGCAACCGGCAAGGTCGGAAGAATCGGCAAAGAAGGCCGCAGGCGGAGGAGGTTCCCCTTTACTGTGATCTGCATCAAGTAGAGGGGCACGGGACCATGGCTTGCCCAGACTTTTGGGAAGCCAGGAGGAGGTTGGCGGCGGGAGAAGCAGGAGAAGAGCAGCGGAGGATTGAAGCCCCTGTCGAGCTGCCGGCCGTACAAGCCGTCGCTCGAAGGAGGAACGAAGACCAGGTCGACCATGGAGGTAGAGGAGATGTCGCCCAGGGAGGCAGAGGAGGAGTGGGGGTGATCCACGTGGGAGCAGGGATGGGAGCTTCCCGCAAGGGTAGCCTCCATCAAATCTATCGAAGGAGTGTCACTTCGACTTCGCAAGCACCACCCCCGTTGGAAGAGATCACCTTCTCCGAGGAGGACATGTTAGGGAATGAGAATCCTTTCCATGATGCCCTCGTAATCCAAGCTGCAGTAGAGGACTTCACCGTTGATCGAATCCTGATCGATAACGGAAGCTCCGTGAACGTCGTCTTCAAGGAGACGTTCGATGGTCTGGGCATCGGAGCGGAAAGAGTCTGGGCGTCGGATGGTCCCCTCTTTGGCTTCTTGGGAGAGAAGAAGGAGGTGGAAGGAGGAGTAGATCTCCTTGTAACACTCGGTGGCACCTCCCTCAACTGCCGCTTCGTCATCGTCGACGCCCCGAGTTGCTACAACGCCATCTTCGGAAGGCCACTTCTCAACACCTTCAAGGTCGTTCCGTCTTCCTACCATCGGAGCCTCAAGTACTGCCAGAGGGACGTCCAGGTGAGGATCAGGAGCGATCCAAGAGCCGCCCGCGAGTGTTATCTCAGCGCGGTTAGCACCATTAGCTGGATGGCTGACGCGGAGGAGTTCGAAAGAGTGCAAGGGAGCACGACCAGGCTGAAAGTGGCTGAGGAGGTGGAAGAGATCGAGGTACTCTCCGAGGCAGGGGTACCTGGATTGCTGAAGATCGGAGGATCGCTGAAGATCAGCGAGATGAAGATGACGGCGTGTCTGCAAGAGAACGTCGACATCTTCGCCTGGAGTGCTGCTGAGATGCCAAGGATCGATCCTGAGGTCTCCTGTCATCACCTCAATCTCGACCCCTCTGCAAAGCCCGTCCGCCGGAAGAAGAGGTCCAGTGCCGTCATGTTGGTCGGACCTATCAGAGAGGAAGTAAAAAAGCTGCTTGAGGCAGGCTTTATTTCGGAGATCCAGTGCCCAGGCTGAGTCTCTAATGTTGTAATGGTGAAAAAGGTTGGGAGCAGCTGGCGTATATGTGTAGATTTTTCTTTAATGAATAAAAGATGCCCGAAAGATTGTTATCCCTTGCCTCGAATCGACGCGCTGGTTGATCCAGCCGTCGGTTTTTCTGTGATAAGCTTTCTTGATGCGTTTTCAGGATACCACCAGATCCGAATGAATCCCCCCGACTGTCGCGATGTCTCCTTCATCACTGACGATGGTTGCTACAGCTACAAAATGATGTCTTTCGGGCTAAAGAACGCAGGTGTGGCTTACCAGCGGATGATGGACCATGTCTTCAAAGAGCAGAAGGGGAGGAACCTGGAGGTGTATGTGAACGATCTCTTGATTAAAAGCAAGAGCGTCCAGGAGCATGTAGCTGATCTGGTGGAGACCTTCGCGACGCTGAGGAAGTTCAAGATGAGGCTCAACCCAGCGAAGTGTGTGTTCGGAGCTGGAAGGGGAAAGTTTTTGGGGCATCTCATCACCCCGGAAGGGGTGGAGCCGAACCCTGACAAGGTTAAGGCAATCCTAGAGATGACCTCGCCAAAGACGATGGAAGAAGTCCAAAGGTTGACAGGAAGGCTGACGAGTCTTAGCCGCTTTCTATTAAAGGCAGGTGAGAAGTGCTCTCCATTCTTCAAGACGCTTCGGAAGAGCGAGGACTTCGAATGGTCCGAAGAGTGCGAGAAGGCGTTCGACAGGCTGAAGGAGTAGTTTACTCAGACGCCTCTCCTTCAAAGCCCAAAAGAAGGCGAATACCTGCTCATCTACCTGGGAGTAGGAATGGAAGCAGTGAGTTCTGTACTAGTTCGGGAAGAAGGGAAGAAGCAGCTACCCATCTACTATGTTAGTCGGGTACTGAAGAAGACCGAACTTCGGTATCCGATCCTAGAGAAGCTTGCCTTCACCTTAGTGGTGTCGGCGCGGAAGCTCCGCACTTATTTTCAAGCTCACTCCATCCGGATCGTGACTGATCATCCTCTCCGAAGTATCTTGGAAGGGGTGGAGCATTCGGGAAGGATGGCGAAATGGTCGATAGAACTCAGTGAGTTCGACATTTCCTTCTCGCCTCGGGTGGCGATCAAAGCGCAGGCGTTGGCGGACTTCTTAGCCGACTTCTCGATAGAAGCAGAGCCGGGGGAGGAAGTTTCTAATCCAATCCCCTGGAAGATGTTCGTGGACGGAGCTTCGGGCAGAAACTCTGTGGGAGTAGGCATCGTTCTTGTCAGCCCACAAGGAACTAGGATCGAGCAAGCAGTCGAGATCATCTTCCCCGTCACAAACAATCAAGCGGAGTATGAGGCTATAATGGCAGGCTTGCGTCTCGCGAAGGAGCTGGGCATCCAAGATATCAGGGCCTTCACTGATTCGATGGTGGTCGCTTCGCAGATTCGGGGAGAATTCGAGGTACGCGACGTCGTCCTGCAAAAGTATCTTGTCAAAGTGAAAGGATTGATTGGAGGCTTCCAATCCTTCTTTGTCGAGCATGTACCGAGGGAGGAGAACTCGGCAGCGGACCGTTTGTCCAAGTACGGACCGAGGGCCGGAGGAACTATCACTGAGTTATTCCGGTCATCCATCGAAGAAGGGGAGATGATGGAGATCGAACAATGCCCTTCCTGGATTGATCCGTTCGAGGCATTTCTGAATACTGGGCAGCTCCCTGTGGAAGAAGGGGATCAAAGGAAGTTTCGATACAAGGCGGCGTACTACCTATTGCAAGACGGGGAGTTATATCGCAAGACCATCTCAGGCCCCCTGGCCAGATACGTCTCTGAAGACGAAGTACCTCGAGTGTTAGAAGAGATCCACTTGGGAGAGTGCGGAAGTCATTCTGGGACTCGCACTTTGGAGCAGAGAATTCTAAGGCACGGCTACTTCTGGCCTACTATCCGTAAGGATGCGAAGATCTTTTCGAAGAAGTGTCAGAAGTGCCAGCTATTCACCCCCCTTCAGTTGCAGTCGGCCCAGCAACTTCGTTCAATCACCACCCCGTGGTCGTTCGCTATCTAGGGAATGAATTTGATAGGCCCCTTTCCTTCAGCAAGTGGCCAGAGGAAGTTCGTTCTCGTCATGATCGACTATTTCTCCAAGTGGATCGAGGCCAAAGCTCTGGCCAAAACCACCTCTCAGGTCGTGAAGAACTTCATCTGGGGGAGATCGTTTGCAGATTCGGGATCCCTCGCCATCATCACCGACAATGGTCCCCAATTTGCCAGCTTGGAGCTGGAAGATTTTTGTAGGCAGCTAGGCACTGATCTTCGATTCGCTTCAGTGCATCATCCTCGGAGTAATGGACAAGTGGAGGCCGTCAGCAAGCTGATCATCAACCTCCTAAAGAAGAAAGTCGAAAACCTACGAGCTAATTGGCGGAGCAGCTCCCCTCGGTGTTGTGGGCTTTGAGGACCACTCCTAGCTCAGCTACAGGGGAAACTCCATTCAAACTCTCTCATGGGTCCGAGGCTCTCATCCCAGTAGAGTTCGAAGTCCGAAGTCTAAGGGTGGTTGCGGCCGAAGACGGAAACGAGGAATGACGGCTAGAGAATGAAGAAGCTCAAAATCTATCTCTCGACTACATTGAAGAACTCCGCGATTTAGCCTCAGCTCGGCAAGAGGAGATCAAGCGTCGAATGACGAGGCACTTCGACAAGCATGTCCGCCTCAAGCATTTCCAAGCTGGTGATCTAGTCCTAAAGAAAGTAGACGCAGGCGGGAGGTCAGCGGCCGTTGGAAAGCTCAACCCAAATTGGGAGGGACCTTTCATCGTCCACGAACCGCTTATAACAGGAGGTTATCGCCTACAGAACCATGAAGGGGAGTTGTTGGGAAATACCTGGAACGGCGACGACCTGAAAAAGTTTTACCCCTGAGCGGGAGTATGCACGCCCCTCTTCTGTAAATTTGTCACCTATGAATAAATTTTTCACCCCCCTGAAATATGGGTTAGCAAAGGGTTCTTACATTCACCTCAAATAAAAAAAATGTTTTCAAGTAAAGGAAGAAAAGCAGGTTAAGCCAATCCTCACACTTGGTTGGGAAACGGGCATCCGACTTAATTCTCGTAAAATCCAGAACGGATGATGGGACGGTGCCTCGGTAGTGCGTTCTCCTAAGACCAAGCCTCTGCACTGACGGTCGAGATCGACTCCCCCCTTGCACGTTGGCCGTAGTTCCCTCCGACCGCATCTCTCATCCGACTGGAGAGATTATCAGGAAGAAGTCTGGACGCCGACCTCCCAATTCGACGAAGAGATGATCGACTTAACTCATCAGGGGGCTTTTGAATAAAGGCATCATAAAGCCCCCAAATGCTGAAAGCTCGTGGCATAGCGTTCCGTTTCCGATTATTTCGTTCGATCATTGAGTTGGTGCGCTTAATCCACTATAATTATTGAGTATGTCAGGAAAGAGTCCACCTCAACAACATCAACATCACGGTAGGATGGAGACCCCGGGATGGTGTGTCTTCGGACCTCCCCGACTGTCATTCCCTACTTGTCGATCTCTTCGTCAGCATCCACATCATAGTAGGATGGAGACCTCGGGATGGTGTGTCTTCGGACCTCCCCGACTGTCATTCCTTACTTATCGATCTCTTCGTCAACATCAAAGCACCACAACAGGATGGAGACCTCGGGACGGTGTGTCCCCTAGGACCAGCCCGATGGTCATTTTCTACTTCTTTTTCCTTGGAGTTCATTACTATTGCAAACATCCTGGCAATTCTTTATCAGGTACAATTGTACAAAGGAAGGCCTTGGGAGAATATGTCCCTCAGAACCCTCCCCAAGTGCCTTTTACAGATCAACTACAATAAGGATTTTTCTGAAGAAGGCGAGTATGCAGGTGCGAGTATGGTGGGCGCGAGTATGCCTAAGAGCATAACGAGTAAGGTGTGATCGTCGACCGCAGCATCCAATCTCGCGCGTCCTTAGGAGTCTAGCGAGCACTCAACCTCACCTCGAGCCTAAGAGCCTACTCGACATACAAACATAGAAGAGCGACAACAAAAGGCGAGCAAAAAATTCGTATTCATTCCTTTCATAAGTTTTTGAGTTACATAGAACAAAAATGTTATACATCTTCAAAAGTTGTCAAAAAATGGCCCGACGACTATGCATCATCATCGCCTTCATCATCATCTTCATCCTCGCCATCGATGTCGACGTCTTCCTCGCCATCCTCATCCTCGGAATCTTCATCCTCGGCATCACTGGAAGACGGTGAAGGAACTCGCCTGGGAGAGGTGGACTCTTCGGCGAGCAGCGCTGGGATGAGGTCCACCACGGTCAAGTTCATCGCCTCCGGCTTCAAGAAACATTCGGCTTTCAACCTGCTCAGGACAACCTTCCCGGCCGCCCGCGCGATCTCTTAGCGGATGTGCGGCATCTCGTCGTCGTGCATCCTTATCTGCTTGCCGACTCTGGAGGGGCCCGCCTCCGAAGGTTGTTGCTCGGCAGGCCGAGTTTCCAGTTCGGCGATGCGGACTTGGGCGGCCTCCAAGGTCTGCCGAGTATCCTCCAGCTCCTTCTCAAGCTGAGATACCTTCTTCGTCGTCTCGATCTCGGCGGCCTGAAAAAACATGAAGACAGCGATTAGCAGAATGATCGACACAAAGGGCGAGCATTCCAGAAGCCGTAAAAGCGACGAGCGAGTACCTCACACTCTTTCCACTTGGTGGCCTCTAGCCCCAAGGAGATGAGCTTCTTGCCCTGCATCTTGATCATCTGCTCATACTCGAGCAGCCTCCTCGCCGTTGCATGGCCGAGCTCGGCGGCTCGCAGGTACGAGCGCGAGCTCTGATGAGCCAGATACTCGGCCGAGACGTTTTGCAGAGCCTCAGCATCCGCGCGACCATACATGGCGAACATCACATCGAATGCCTCGCCGTTGTCCTCCCAATCCTCCGACCAGGAGGGAAGATTGGTGCTCAGGGTCACCTCATGGGCGCGCTCCGCCCAGTTCACCAAGGGGCGACCATAGGCATCCCCGCCACGAGTGCCCTCGTTGAAGAGCGGGTGACTGTGAAGCTCGCCAGCCTCCGAAGGATCCGCCTTCGCCTTCAGGTCCCTCCTAGCGACCTCCTTCTTCTTCCACGCAGGTTCTTGGGACTTGCCCTTGCCCTTCCGCTTCCTGGAAGGACCAGCATCATCATCGGCGACCTCCTGCGCATCACCACCCGGCGACAAGTCAATCGGGGTGGAAGTCTCCGCCTTCACCGCCATCGGAAGAGGCTCGCTAGGCAAAGAGCGAGTAGCTGCAAAAAACAAGAGAGAAGGAAGTTAGTCGCCAGTTGAAGACGAAAAGGCGAGAATAACCAATACTCGCTCAGAAGACTACCTTCGCCGGGGAACACCTCAGTAAGTTCATCTACTCGCTTCCTCCAGAAGACCACATCCAAGCAGCGATTCCGGAAGCAGTCGAGTAGCTTCTCCCTACTCTCCTCCAGGTAAGGAACGGCGAAGGCGCTTTCCGACGGGTGGAAGGACGAGGTCGGGATGATCTCAAAGTCGCCTTTGACGACTACTAGTCGCTCTCCCCAGCGATGGTTCTTGTTCGCCATGCCGACTAGCGAGCAGACGTGGCTGCACAGAAAGACAACGCCCTCGCCGGTCGCGTTGAAGTGGAATACTCGCCGGAAGACAGAGAGATCAAAGGCGATCCTCTCTTCTCGCAAGAAGCAAAGGAACCTGATGATCATCGCCACGCCGTTCGGATTGATCTGGGCTGGGACTATCCCGAAGTAGCGCAGAATCTGGCAGAATTCTGTCCACAACGGTAGTCGCAAGCCAACCTCGAAGTGGCGAATAGGGAACACTATCTCGGTGGGCGAGAAGGTGTTCAGACGCTCATCCTCGCGAGGAAGCCTTGCGACATAGCCTGGCGACAGGTACTTCGCAGAAAATTCCTTCAAGTCCTGCGCCCGAGTAATCGGCTTCTTGAAGGAGGTCGCCTCAAAGTTCTTGGCGTGGCTCGCACGCCGAATAGCCACCTCGTCAGCCATTTTAGAAGGAGAGAAGGAGCGAATATCAAAAGAGGCGAGAAGGAGAGTAAACGGAAGATACTCGCTAGAAATGAAAGAAGATCGTCAGCAGCGTAATAAATACGTACCCACCCCCCCTATTTATAGAAGTCGAGGATACTTGGCTTGTCGCGTACGCCGCCGCGAATATGAGTAAGGGGTGGCGAGTATTAAGGAAAGACGCCAAAACGACAGCGCACGACAAATCACCAACGTTCAACATGCGAGTACCTGCATCAGAATACAAGGATCTCACCAGATAGGCGCGACATTCAAACCACTACTCGCAAAGAAAAACAAGAAAGAAGATAGAAAAAATCAAGACATCACAAACAAACAACCAAAGAATAAAAGACGAGATCTAAATATTCGCCAAATGGAATTACATACATAATTGTTCAAATTAATGCCGACCTTGTGACAATAAAAAAGGGGAAAAGATAGAATCTAAGGAGGGCCCTGGAGGTTCGCCTGGGCATCAGGAGGTTGCGGATGTCGCCCAACCCAGCCCATGATGCGAGCTTTCTTGAAATGCTCGAAGGCCAAGGTCATCGCGTCCTCGCCTTGTCGCAGCTGGTCCTCGATCCTCGCCAGCGGACCAACTGAGCCCATGCTCGCACGCATCCCCACAAGCTCGTCATGATGCAGCTACTGACGATGCTCCATCCTGGCGACCCGGCGCTCCAAGTTGTTGACAAATTGAAGGCAAGATTCCGTACCAGCCAGCCGAGTATCAAACTCTTCCAGCCGGGAGACTCACACCTCCAGCTCGGTTAAGCGACGATGAGGCTCGACGACCGCCAAGCGCTCGACCCGCGTCTTCATCTCAGTCAGGCGACGGTGAGGCTCGCTGATCGCCAAGCGCTCTATCTTCGCCTCCAGGTCCAAGATGGCGCGAGTAGCCCTCTCCTGGTACTTGCGAGAAGGAAGCCCTACTCCATCAATCAGAGCTCCCATAGGAGTTTGAGCGCGAGCTGCCAAAAGAAAGTAGAAAGCATTAGTGGCGAATATCAACGGTAGATCGCAGCAAAAACCAGCAAAACAGACAGTCAAGATTACCAGGTCGGCGCGCATCATTCCTCGAGCCGCGAGGAGGGCTGCGAGATCGCCGAGAAGGGGGGGCCCTTCCTCGATGAGGTGAGGTGCTATGATGGCCAGCACCTCGCCGACCAGAATGATTCCCGCCAGTTTGCTCCCGGACCGGAGGCGCGTTTCCCCGACCGCGACCATCCACTGGTCGCCCTCCCCCTCTTGGGGCGAAGAACCCTGAAGATCCCCCAACCCCGCCTCGGCGCGAGGACTCTCCTAGATGGGTTGAGGGAGCAGCAGAAGACAAAGGGCGCTAATCGCCCTGGATGTCGGCAGGAGGAGGGAACGGAGGAGGTGGCGGAAGCCCACCCCCGGGCAGTTGCGAACTGCTCTCCAGCTTCGGTTGTTGCAAAGGCGGTGGCGGTGGAGGCGCGCTGCTCGCCAAAGGAGCCCTCTGCTCGCTTGAAGGCCGCTTCTCCAGAAAGAGCTGTGAAGGATCCGCACCGAGCGACCACCAGCCCCAGGCGAGATCATCGGAGATGATCGCAAAGGCGGCACGACCATAGGCTTCTCCCGAGCATCGATGGCCGACAGATCTGCGAGTAGTAGAACGGATGTTAGAACACCGCCAAGCACAAAAGACAGTTTTTTAGCAAGTTGATCCGAAGGTGGTGAGTAGACAGCTCTCACCTTGCGCAGGGGCGACATCAGGTTGAGCCTGAGTCGAGGCCCCGGTCGTACTCGTCTCAGGAGAGATATTTAGCGCGGGAGGATCCGAAGCAGGTGAGTTTCCCTCGTGAGAGAGACCCAGGTCGTTGAGCATTTGCTGACGACGGACGACTAGAGGATCGGCGACATTCTCCGAACCAGCGGTCTTCTGCTTTTTCTTCTTCTTTTTCTTCTTATCAAGCCGCTTCCTCTTTTTAGAGGCGAGGAAATCTTCAAGCTCGACGTCTACCCGAGCAGGAGTTCGAACAAGCGGCAGCCAGCCCAGAAGGTCGGCCATGTCAGCAGCAGCTTCCTCGGCAATACTGCGCGACATCTTGAGTGAGATCAGAAAAGCCGCGCCATCAGAGACCCCTCCCCCTCTATATATAGAGCCAGGACGACAACAGTGAGATGCCGACCATAGACCGATACTCGCCAGCATGACAGCTCGTCGAATAAAGGTTGGATGATTCTTTCCGAGCAACTACGTTACTTGCAAAGAGCGGGGATTGTGTACAACCCTTATTCTTCGAGGGTGGGCCCATTCAAAGCCACATAAGCAGAAGTCAAGGTCAAAGGGTCAACACAGAGGTCAGTAGTCCAAGACACAAGACAGTTCAACCAGTAGGAGCAGAAGGAGGCCTGAGCGAGTATGGGTGAGCTCGCGCGAGTAGCCCCAATACTCGACAAGAGGTAGCGACCATAGGTGATACTCGCCTCTCTCTGAACGAGATCGCCTCAATGTCGCCTAGTCGCCGAGTTGGGTGGGGTATAAATAAGACCCCCCCCCCCCCCCCCCCCCCCCCCCCTCTTTGGTTTTCCTATTAATAGGACCTCAGGGGTACTTGGATTGACACCTGATCTTGAGCTTCTGGAACCCCGTTTTCGAACTCTTGGACCCGTCATCCTTGGCTGTCACTCTCGATACTAGCCAAGTCGGTGTCTTCCTCGTACCCTGCTCGGCCATCTTTGGTTATGGAGGGGAAGTCTCTTCAGAGCTTCTGGGTACGTGGTGAGACCTCTCTGCCGCAGCGCCTGGGGTCCTGTTGTTTCTCTTCTAGTTCTTCGTCGTTGCCAGTCAGGCCTTCTCGTTGGACTGCTGGGCGAGTAGCCTCCGGCTGCATTGGTCCGAATTTTGGGGTCGGGATTTTCCTGGCTTCAACAGGGAGAGTGTGAATATTCCCAAAGAAAAGGAGTTGTAAGTGTACACTAGGAGAAACAAAGGATCAAACACTCAGTCTCATTCCATAATACCAGAGCCACTACTGGATTCGTCTTCAGCACCCCTTGTTTTATCTATTGCTCTCCGAAAAGGTATTCACCCATCCACTCAATAGTCAATATCCTTTATCTAGCTATGTTTCATATGCCTCTTTAACATCTTCCCATAAAGCCTTTGTTACTTCTCTATCCTTCGTGTTTGTTCCCGGTACATTGCAGGAGGCACATGGCCACCCAAAATGGACAAAGGCAACGATGGAGGAAATGCAGACTCTAGAAAAGAACCATACATGGGACCTGGTCGATCTCCCTCCTAGCAAGAAAGTTGGTTGTCGATGGATTTTTACAGTAAAGCAGAATCCTGAAGGTATTGTGGAGAGATTCAAGACACGGTTGGTGGCAAGAGGCTACACTCAAACTCATGGTATTAACTACCAAGAGACATTTGCTCCTGTGGAAAAAATGAATTCAATCCGGGTCTTGTTATCCTGTGTTGCCTGTAAAGGGTAAGATCTTCAATAGTTGGATGTAAAGAATGATTTCCTTCACAGTGAGTTGGAATAGGATGTTTATATGTCAATACCGAAGGTTTGTGAATTGAAGAAAGCTCTTTATGGGTTAAAACAATCTCCAGGAGCTTGGTTTGAGAGACTTCACAGTCATGATCTCGATTAGGAGGGTGTAAAATGCTTAATATTAAAGTCTCTGGGGGTGCAAAGTGCCAAAATTAAATATTTATAGTGCAATGTGAAAAAATCTCCTAATTGGGGAGTGCTTAGTGTCAGTCCCCAAAATTTGTGATGGTGTCCTAAACCTTCATTTCAGTAACTTCTACTGTTTTCTGATGACCACCATTTATCTTTTGATGCAGGAGATGGTGCCTCTGGTTATGCTCATGCACTAATGCTTCATTTGTTTGTTTGTTTGTTTGTTTGTTATGAAATTCTACAGGCTCCTATGCTTTTATTTCCATCTTCATTACCATACTTGCAATTATTATTGATATCCTCAAAAATCAGTCACTTGGTTATCTTACGTTTTCCTTCGATGAAATTTAGAGTGTTTCCTCTTATAGATCAAAACTGCCACCATTATTTTCAGGGGCTAAACAGGGACTTCTTATAAGAGGAGGAGATGTGCTGGAATCATTAGCAGGAATTGATATTGTTGCACTAGACAAAGTATGTTAGCTCAGACATGCTTTTTGCTTCAGTGCTGCATCTATAATCATTAGGCTATAGGAATAAATACGAAAAACTTCCATCTAACTTTGCATAGTTATAAGGGTCCTCCTCTCTAAAGTTACATTGTTAACTTTCATGAGCAAAAAATAAAAACCTGGATTTTGGTAATGTTGAAAGAGAGGGAAAGTCCCTGTTGTTATGCGAAATTAGAAGGGAGGTCCCACTAAATGACCCTTTGGTTATATTGTAAGATTTGGCTAACCCCCTTTATGACATTTTACACCTTTCAGACTGGGACACTGACAGAAGGAAAACCCACTATCACGGCCGTTGCTTCTTTGATTTACACAGAAACTGAAATTCTTCGACTGGCTGCTGCTGTGGAGAAAACGGCCTGTCACCCAATTGCAACGGCCATTTTGAACAAAGCTGAATTTTTGAGGTTACAGCTGCCAAACACTATAGGTCAATTAACAGAACCTGGTTTTGGCTCTATGGCGGAGATCAATGGATCTCTAGTTGCTGTTGGCAAATTGGAGTGGGTTCATGAACGATTTCAGAGGAAAATAGCAACAAATGAATTGATCGATCTTGAAAATCGTTTAAATTACATTTCATCCAGCAAGGTATCATCGTTGAATCAGTCTAGTTCACTAGTGTACGTGGGCCGTGAAGGAGAGGGCATAGTCGGTGCAATAGCAATATCCGATGTTCTTCGCCATGATGCAAAATCAACAGTTAAGAGGTATTCTACAGTTTACCACAGCTTATTGTGCTTTATATCTGTCATTCATCAACATTTATACTATATAGTAAGGGAATCCTTATATTTTAGTTGACACTTGACACCATAAAATTCATCACAATCATCCGATTATTTTATAGTATCTTCATTTTAAAATTAAAATAAAATAAAGGGATATTAAGTAAGAATAATAAAAAACCTGCATATTATATTTATACTGTATAAGGAATCATCATATTTGTGTGTTATATCACCAAAATTATTGCAACCGTCGATGGACTTTATTTGACAAAAAGCATTTGGTATCATCATTTGGAATTTCCTATTTTAGTCTTCCTCATTTCACTTATATTCAATCAAATGATAGTACAAAAATAGTTAGTAGTTGAAAAATATTAAATAAACTAAATTAAATATATAAAAATGTTACAAAATAGAAAAAATATTAAGTGAAAGTATTATACATAAAAAATATTTTAGGAGATCGCGCTACCAGTGAAGGTGCCGTTGTCGGACAGTGCGACCACTAGAGTGATGTAGCTTGCTTTGGGTACTTATCCATAGAGATTATCGTTGCCGGAAATAGTGTTCCCCGAAAATAGTATTCTGATAAGGTTTTAGTATGTTTTATTGCATAATTTGAATGGCATCTATAGAAGGAGCAGTAGAATATTCCAGCATGAACACTCTTCCATTAAAAGCCTGATGATCATGAATGAAGAAGAGATCTCTCTGTTCATATTTAGAATTTTATTTTGGAAAGAAACTATTTCAGCTTTATACTTTTTTTTTCTCATCTTCTCTTCCTTTGGACTGGAAGGCTCCAGGAGAAGGGAATCAAAACTGTTCTCTTATCAGGCGATAGGGAAGAGGCAGTGGCAGCTGTGGGGAAGATGGTTGGAATTGAACTTGTAAGGGCGTCCGTAACTCCCCAACAGAAGTATGATTTTATATCAAGCTTGCAAGCCGAAGGGCATCGTGTCGCCATGGTAAGTAAATTATCCGTACACCGATATCTCAAGCCTATTGTTTTCTATATATGAAATGAGTCGTTTACCGGAGCCTTTCCTGTGAGTTTGCTAAATTACAGGTTGCACCCTTCTATCTTTTGAAATTACAAAAAACTCTCCTATTCATGTAAACTTCAGGAGAGGTTTTTGTAACTTCAGCCGATAGAGGGGTGCAACCTGTAATTATGCTAACTCCCAGAGGAGGTTTGGGTAATTAATAGTATATGAAATTAGCCAAAATAGACACTTTTTTAAATAGAGAAATTTATGAAAACTGTATTTATTATTCCATTTTTTTCCCTTCTCCAAACAAGGTTGGGGATGGCATAAACGATGCGCCGTCTTTAGCTCTTGCTGATGTTGGAATTGCTTTGCAAATTGATGCTAAGGAGAACGCTGCATCGGACGCGGCTTCTGTAATTCTTTTGGGAAACCGACTTTCTCAGGTAATGCGTTATTTTCTGTCTTTTAGTTATAATAAATATTCATGTAAGAAATCTTCAATGTGCTGCTGAACTACCAAAATATAATTATTAATCTAGCTTAAAGATTACTGGAAACCGGAACCGGCTTGGATCAAAATCAATTCGCCGACTAACAAGCGAAGTTCGGCTCGATCAATTTTGAATTGATCCGAGCTTGGATAGGATCTACTCAGCTTGAGATTGGATTAAAATTTTATGCATTTTTGTATGCTATTTACCTTCAAAATATCAAGTATATGCATGGTTAATAGGAGTTTTGTGAGTCTCCTTCATAATATATGCAAGGTGGGAAATAAATTTATGTTGTTTGGACATGTATTTATGGTGAAAAATGCAGTCATAAGATGGGTTGATAAAATTGTTAGCAAAGGATTAGGATGGAAAAGAGACAGATTAAAGGTAACAAAGACAAGCTCTCCAAACAAATTTGCGTAAAATGGTTAAGATGCCTCGTGTCTAGTGGTCTTCCCGAACCAAATAGTTCGTAAATGATTCACAAATAGTTCTCGAATATTTAAGATTTAAATATTCCAGAAGTTCTGTAATGAATAACATAGAAGTAATTTTTTGGATTTAAGAAATAATTGTCATGCTTTTACATACTAAATGATTTTTTGGCAAATCCAAATTCGAATCAGAATTCAAATACTAGATTTTATGGCAAACCCGAATACGAATGTTAAAACAAATATTCAAACGAATTCAAATCATAATTGAAATATCTACAAAATATGAGCGATTTGGAATTGATTCGATCCGTGAACATTCCTATCACAAATCCTTATTGTAATAGTCAAAATTCGTGAACATCCCTATGAGCGACACAATTCGGAATCGATTCGATTCGTAAACACGGGATATGATGGTTTGTAAAAGAAACCTAAAATAGTTCGCAATGATCAGGATCATAACCTAAAACCGTTTGATCGTTAAACTTTTACTATAGAACATTCAATAGAAATTGTATTATCATTTTTCCCAATTCCTTATTGCAATAGCCAAAAATTGAACCGTGTCCGACCTGTACATTGCTCCTGCTGGATCTTCGCCCAGTCAACTCATTTTTTCCCCGACAGATCGTCGATGCTCTAGACCTCGCTCAGGCGACTATTTCCAAAGTGCATCAGAATCTAGCATGGGCAGTTGCATACAATATCGTTTCCATACCAATTGCTGCAGGAATACTACTACCGCATTTCGACTTCGCCATGACGCCTTCGCTCTCAGGTGAACTGAGTAACTTATCCACGGATCTCGTGTTGCTCGGAGAAATTTAACTGTGTTTTATTTTATTTTTATTGCAGGGGGGCTGATGGCCTTGAGCTCCATTTTTGTTGTCAGCAATTCTCTGCTTCTGAGGCTGCATGGCTCTGCCAGGAAGAAGGAACTGAGGGGTGATAACAGAATGGCTCTGTGATTTCTCTTACCACAGATAATAATTCTACCCTTGAATTTGATAACAGAATGTGGCTCTGTTTTATATTATTGGCTTATTTTGAATTGTGTGTAGAGAGGATGGAAAAATACTTGGGCTCAAAGCAACAGTTGCATAGTGATTGATCAATTCATGGTTAAGCCTTCTCAGTATAAATATATATATATATATATACACATATATATATATATATAGTTAAAAGTATAAAAAAATACTTTAAATGTTTAGAAATAGGAGGAGATGGTGTGATTATCAGAGTGTCGTCTCCGCCTGTTGCGATTCTTTTGACGTTGGATATTTTTGCATACCGAAGATATCAGGTCTCAAGTGGTGTGCGACGTTTTTGCACCGGTGAGATTGGACAAAAAAGCTATCATTATAAAATATATGTTTGGCATGACATCCGTTATGACCGCCACAAAGAAAGAAAATTAATTTTGAACGTGAAAGTGAATGAAGTTTCTTAGGTGTGATCAGGCGTTCATGAACGAACTACTATGTTCACGACAGCCACCGCCTGCCAAACGGATCCTTAATCTGTTTGAAATATGGTCAATTGCCTCCCTGCAATGCATGAACATTCGCATATGTTATATTTGTTGCGATGCATTTTGTTTCAGGCTTCTTTAGGAATTTTATGTTCCGAGATAATTTGAGGAATTATAGCCGTAGGGTTTGAATTTTATCAAATTTATAGTCTTCTGTTAAAACTTGCAACCCTAATAAACATTCGATGCACACATGACACATGGATGCTGCTCGTTTTTAAGGTGAGTTGCGTAATTTCCCGTGACACAGCATATGTTAATCTCTCTCGTCTTGACCTCCTTGTCGATAGCCTAACAATTGGGTCCACGAGGGACCCTTAGGAGAGTTGCCGGCTCTGACAATCATTCGTGTATGGTACAGTGATGGCGGCCATGAACGCGGCGGTAAAATCGTCATTCATGAATGCCCATCTAAGGAACTTCATCCATTTGAACATAAAAAAGGATGAAGTTCCTTAGGTGCCCGTTCACAAATGACAGTTTTACCGCCGTGCTCACGACCGCTACCGTCGTGCCAAACGGAGCCTTAACCAACTACTTATCCGGCCTCTTTGTTCTAGAAATCTCATTATTTATCTCAGTAGAGTCTTTCAACTGTATGTTTCTGTCTTCTTCCTTACTCCTTTGGAAAAGTTGGACATCGGGCTCAGACGCGAGGGACTATCATTACATTTTAGGGTTTATACGCAAATTGGCATAGCCAATCTCTTGCTATTCATCAGGCTCTTGAGGGCATTAACGATGCGGTCGGAGGCAGCCTTGTCCAGGGCCTCCCTCGGCGCATTCTCATACAAGACGAAACATAGTTAAGAAAAATATTGAGTTCATAAGGAGTCATGGGTGTTCAGACCAAAGAATCATGCATATTTCAAAGGATTTCCATAGAAACAATGGGCAATAGAAACTATAATCCTTGTGAAACTTTCAATTTTCTAACTTTCAGCCTTCTCCCTTTTGAAACAAATAGAGTTAAGCCACCTGTCTTTCAGTATTGGTCCCCTCTGCTGCTGGAATAACCCATTTGCTAACTCTTGCTTGGGCCATGGCCACCTGCAGTATTAAATCATAGCAAATAAGAACTCAATGCTTGGCGCATCTCATTAGAACTAATAAGTTTACGTCTTGATGGATGTTTTTTTTTCTTCGCTCTCAGCTCCTTCCAAGACGGGGGATTACATTTGGTCGATGTTCTTGTGCTAATGGTATAATGTTCAATGGTAAAAAAAACGATCTTTGATATCTAGGTTGAGTTTGAATGTGTGCAGACTTGAAAAATCAAAGGAATGATTGTATAGAGAAATAAGGGGAGCAACGCCTATCGAAGAAGATATAGAAACTAGATTTAGAATGGTTTGGGCATTTGTAATGAAGTTTAGAGGTGAACCGACTTCCGAGGCAGAGACGTATGCAATGCACAAAAGATGCACGCGTGGTTGAAGTTGATCGTAATGCTCTGTTTTACTTCGCATTTAACACCTCGGGCAGCACCCGACGGGAATGATATCTAAACTTCTTTTTTATATCGCTTATCATCAATCTTAATCGATTGTTTTCAAATATTCCAAACTTAATCATATGCAACCAGACATTAAAATATTTAGGAATGAAAAAATTAGCATCATTGCAGAATTTAGTACCTGTTTGTCCCAATCTGTTCTCCAAGTGATCCAAACAAGAACAAAAGTCTGCGCTGCTGTCCCAATTAGCATTCCTATCCATATACCCTGCAATATAAATTAATATCATTAGTAAACCTCGTCTCTAAAATGACAAAACCAACCCATATACACAAATAGATTTTATCAATGGGGTATAAAAAAAGATAAATAAGTTGGGGGTGCAACTCGGGTCAGTTAGGAGCAGTTCCGCCCAAACCAAGAATCGGCCTATACAGGTGCGGTTCCAAATTTTCGAAACCAGAACCGACTCATATACCTAAAACATAGAACCTGATATGAACCATTCCGTTCGGTTCGGTTCTGGTTCAGTGCTCGGTTCTACCTGAATCAGTGAATAGTGACTTCAGTTGCAAGGGCGCAGAGTTTGCGAGTTACGATTTTTCTCCTTGCGGCTTTGCCTTCCCTGAATCAGTGAATTGACACTTCTAATGAGTGTGGGAGTCGAGTGTACGTAATTGTCTTGAAATAGAATACTTGTAAAAAGTTTTAAACTGTTTTTTTAATCTATGTCGATTCTCGGGTCAGTTTTTGGGTCCGATCTGAAGAACAGGGAACCAAATCGAGCCGCGTTTTTTGGTTTTTTTGGAACTGGACCCAAATCAAGACTTGTTGGAACCGACCCGAACCTTTCGGAAAGCAAATTGTGAGTTCATGCCACATAACTTCCTAGAAGTGTTGCAGACCTTCCATCTTGGGTGTCCCAATCTTTTGATCGATCCCATCAGAGATTGTGAGGGAGAATAGGAGAAATAATATTTGTATGCATCTTATTCACCCCGTCAGGGGGACGGGGGTATGTAAAAGAGAAAAAGAAGGCCTATTGAGAGCTTCCTACACGATGTGGGACAAAAACATAGTGTTTATTTTAACATAGATACGGGTACCGTAGTGAGTGACCGTAAATAACCCATCCTATTTTGGCCCTGTTTGGGGCGGCGGTGGCGGTGGAAAAAACAATTGTGGGAAATCAGTGGTGGCATTAGAGCTATCCAGAAAGTTGTTTTGAAAAAGTTGTTGTGTTTAAGTGTTTTTCAAAAAGATGTTTACATTTTTCTGCTTGGAAGAACAACTTTTTTAGTAATAGATGTTTATCTTTTTTTTAATAATAAAATTGTGTTTTATGCTAATCATTTATCGCATAGATAAGTACATATTATATAAATCCTAAATAAGCAGGTTACAAAGGAAAATCGGCGAGAAGCAAAGATAGCGAATGGGAGAAGAAAATCTTCGAATAAAAGAGGAAAAGCTGAAAGCAAAGAAAACGGTTTTTAGAAAGCCCTGTTGGACCGGCCGCTCAAAAAGCCCCCAAAGCACCTTTTGTTGTAAAAGCTCTTTTGAAAAGGCTTCTCATCCAAACAATCTAAAAAGAGCGATGGCGGTGGGAATAAAGTTATGTTTTTGCACTCGATATAGGGTTCACAAAAATCAATATGAGGACAAATTATTCAAAAATAGATTAATAATTAAAAAGCTGCCACCATTTTATCATGTAAAGAACAGAGTGGCACTAGGTATGAATGGAAAAATGATTACCTTAACATGGAAGCCTATCAAATATCCAAGAACAACTCCAAGGGGAATTCCTACAAGGTAATAACATGCCACATTTACATAAGCCACCAAGCTTTGCCATCCAGCGCCTACAGCAACCCCTGCAAATTATACCAATGATAATAAGTCCTACAATCAAAAATAAAAGTTCTTTGTACCAAAATCCAAACATTAAGGCTCTGTTTGGGTCAGTGGTGGCTCGTGAAAAAAGTTCTATTCCCACCGCTACCGCTGTTTTGGGGACGTTTGATTTTTCGGTACGTGAACTTTCTGGAAAATATCGAGCAAACCCACTTTAAGAAAAGCTAAATGGAGTTTCAACGTTTTCATGTCTCTCTTCCCATGGATCAACATCCCCCCCCCCCCTCTTCTACTACTGCTTTTTTAACATCTCAAATCCCAACATCGATCGATTTTCCTACCACTGCTTTTTTAACCGCTCAAATCCCAACACCGATTTTTCAATACTACTTTTCCCGCAACCACGAACGTCCCAAACAGAGCCTAAGGCCCCGTTTGGCGCAGCGTTTAAACCGCGGTTGCGTTTCTAAATAAACGCAATCGCACGGCGCGACCCGTTTGGTTCCCAAAAACGCCACCGCCATCCGCGACATTCAGCGTTTTCTAGGTTTTTTTTTAACGCGTCGGCCGATCACTTTCGCGTATTCCATCAGCGCGATTTTCCCTCACCTCATTCTCGATTTCGCTGGCGACGGCGTCCAGAAGCCTCCAGTCCTCTCGCCGAGCCTCCATTTCCCCTCGTCGACGGCGTCCAGAAGCCTCCAGTCCCCTCGCCGACGGCGTCCAGAAGCCTCCAGTCCTCTCACCGAGCATTCATCTTCCTTTGCCGGCGGTTCTTCTGCCCTTATCCTCCGGATTTAGGTAATAAATCCTCCTTTTTTTCAGTTTTTTATTTTATCTTGGCTTGTTATAGTACTTCTATGGTGGAGGAGAAGGTATTTATTTTTGTTTTTGGGTTTGTTTGAAGAATGATTTGTTCTTTTTCAAATTTTTGATGGATTTTTATAGTACTTCTATGGTGTGTGTGTGTGTTTGTATTTGTTTTTCATTTTTGTTTTTGGGTGTTTGTGTCCAGAATGTGTGTGTATGTTTGTGTGGTGAGTGTGTGTTTGTGTTTTTGTGTAGTGAATCTGTGTGTGTTTTTTTTGTGGTGAATGTGTGTATGTTTTTGTGTGGTGAGTGTGTTGATGGTGTGTGTGTTTGTTTGTGTTTTTGTGTAGTGAATGTGTGTGTGTGTGTGTTTGTATTTGATTTTGTGTAGTGATTCTGTGTGTATGTTTTTTTTGTGGTGAATGTGTGTGTATGTTTTTGTGTGGTGAGTGTGTTTTTTTGTGTAGTGAATGTGTGTTTGTTTGTATGTGTGATGATGGTGGTTAGTGTGTATATATTTTCTTGATTGTTTTGATGAATGTGGTGAATGTGTGTGCGTACAGAAAATGGGTTCTCGAAGGGAGAAAGGACTCTCGGCATCTTGGGATACGAATGACGTGATGTTGTTTTGCGATATATGTATTAGAGAGATTGAAGTAGGTAATAGACCCACCACGCATTTTAATAAAGAAGGCTGGAAGAATCTGATAATGAAGTTTAAAGAGGGTTCTGGAAAATTGTACGATCGCGCACAACTTAAAAACAAATGGGACCAGATGAAAAAAGACTGGAAACTTTGGAGAGAGCTTAAGAGGAATGAGACAGGTTTGGGTTGGAACCCCATCAAAAAGACGATTGATGCCCCCGATGAGTGGTGGGCTGAGAAAATCCAGGTAATAGTCAACCCTTACGTAGTCTGCTTTTACTCATTACAAATTCTTGGTTTAACAAATGCTAAGAAGTTTCCCTTTTTATCTTTAGGCCATACCAAATGCTAAGAAATTCCGCTATGGGGGCATTGCACCAGAGTTGGAGGAAAAGCTTGATAGAATGTTTAGTTATGTGGTTGCAACTGGTGAAGATGTTTGGATGCCTAGCTCGGGCAAACTACCTTCAGAAGTCATGTCAGAGCATATTGCATCAGATGATGATGATAATATGGCAACAGATAATATGGCAACAGATAATATGGCAGCAGATACTGGTACTCATGGAAGTAGGTATGATGGAGGACATATGTCGGTTGGAGAATCCTCCTCACATCAGAGCAAAAGAAAGAGCACTATGAAATCACAGCTAGTCAACTACGTCAAGGAGTTAGTGGGCACTGCACGTGAGGCAGCACCTACATCTAGGGCATCGACCATCAAAGAGGCCTTTGAGGAATTGACAAAGATCCCTTTAATATATGATGATCTGAATTTCTATAATTTTGCAACAAATGCAAATGAGGTGTTAGCCATTACGATATACATTTTGGCTCAAAATGAAACAATGAGGGCTACTGCTGAACGCTTTCAACATTCAACAGAAACAATTTGTCGTTTTTTCGCATGTGGTATTAATGCTCTAATTCGACTATCAGTAGATATTATTCAGCCGGATGACAGACAATTTAGAGATATTCCTGCAAAAATAAAGTACGATGATAGATATATGCCTTTCTTCAGAAATTGCATTGGAGCGATTGATGGGACACACGTGCATGCACGCATTGCAGCCGATAAACAGGTACCATATATCAGTCGACAGGGAAAACCAACACAAAATGTTATGGCTATTTGTGATTTCAATATGTGCTTCACATTCGTGGTACCAGGATGGGAAGGATCGGCACATGACAGTCGGATATTTCACCGTGCGTTAACAGACCGGAACAGCAATTTCCCATTTTCGCCGCCTGGTAAATGTGATACTTTTTTTAAAGTTTTTTTTACAACTACGCTATGCCTGAACTTGTTGATAATACAAAAAATTCTACAGGTAAATATTACTTAGTAGATGCTGGGTATCCACTACAGAGGGGATTCTTAAAACCCTACCCTGATACTAGGTACCATTTACCAGATTTTGCGCGAGGTAATCGTCCAATTCGAGGACCCCGAGAGCTTTTTAATAAGTCACACTCGTCACTGCGCGGTGTTATTGAAAGAACATTTGGCGTATGGAAGAAAAAATGGGCAATACTACGAGACATGCCACAATACTCTTTCAAGAAACAAGTTTTAATCGTTGTAGCAACAATGACATTGCACAACTTTATTCGTAAGCATCCTTCACGTGAAGACCCAGAGTTTGCAGAGTGCGAGGCTGATGAAAACATCGGACAACAGGAGTGGTTGGAACCAGATGAAATAGATGCTGATTTCATAAATGGGGGAGGGTCTGCTGAAATGGCGGACTTACGGGATCATATAGCCAGTCAACTAGCTGAAATGGTGACCTTAAGGTATCTTAACATTCTAGTTAGTTATTGTTAATGGACTCTTTATTCATACAAAATTACTCATAATTTTTATAATTGTCTAATGTGCAGACGATGTTGATCGGAGCTGGGAGAGGAATGAAAATTTGAGTAGGCGGATAAGAATGCTATAGTTTATTATGATTTGAACAATTTGATGTTTATGTTTCATTGTGAACAATGATATATTTATGTTTTTGTTTTAAGCATGATAATTGGATTTAAAAAGAAAAAGAAACCGCCACCACAGTCTGTGTTACCAAACAGATAAAACTGCTTTCACGTTCATGACAGCACCAAAAACACAGTTTTACCAAACGGCAAAACTGCGTTTCAAACCACAATTTCAAACCACTGCTTTCATGACCACCACCGCCGACCGCTGCGTTTCTAACCGCAACAGCCGCGCCAAACGGGGCCTAAGAAACAAAATATAATGCGCGGGAAGCGCACCAGAAAGCACGGGTTGAACGCTGTTAAGCAATATGGAGAAAGCCAGCAGAGGGGAGAGGTCCGCAACCGCAGCGGCGACTTTCGAGCTTCCCGTGAAAATATAAGCGATTTCGCCGCGGAACAACAGAAAGAGCACGAACAGCAAAAGTCCAAGTGCGAGCGAAATGGTTGTCACCACAACAATTGAAAATTTCGCATTCCTCGCACTCCCCGCACCGAGCTCATTTGCGACCCGAACCCTGCAGCAATCAAAACCTCATGTTTACAAGACCTGCAAAGCTCCGGGGTTCAGGCAAAGGATTCAGTAGCTCTGAAGCTGAAAACAATACCCCGCAGCCGCCAAGAATCCGAGGGATATCATCAATTCCCAGCCATTGATGTTGAGGCTGCTCGAAAAAGTAATCAAATTTATGGAGAAATTGATGGAAATAAAGATGGGGAGCAAATTTGTGAGCATGTATGTACCAGATTGAGAGAGCGTCAATGGCGGTCTCCGCGTCCTTCATTTTTCCTGTTAGTAAAACAAGGATGGTGTTGTACCAAAGCTCCAAACTGAAACAGTCGACATCAACTTTGGTCATACGCGATCATTCTTTGAACTTATACGATCATTTTTTGGCGAACTTTTCCATCCCGAGCTCCGTTTTCAAATCTGCGTTCGGAATTGACGCGATGTCAATTAACTGCAGGCGGAATTACTAGTAATCCTCCGCTTTTTTTTCCGACACGTGTCAGCGTCGTAGGAATCCCGCACACGGATTTGGAAACGAAGCCCAGAGTGAATCATTTCTCAGTGAGCGCTCGAATGATCATTATGGTCCTATACGATCATTCTTGCACGACCAAAGCAAAGTCGCCTAAAACCAAAGTTGTTCATATAATAAGACCATAGCCGGCCTCAAGTTATTTTCGGTCTTGCACGATCAATTTCGGTCCTATGCAATCACCCGTTCGTTTCACACGATCATTTTGATCTTACGCGATTGCTTGAGCCGGCTGCTGAATTAGGTTTTAGTGAGCTTACCACACCATCGCGCCGGAGGAGATCGACAGCCTAATCACCGGCCGGAGGTCATGAAAAGCCATCCAAGAGAAGCCCTTCCAAGTATCGGGGCATCCCCCGCACTGCAGAAAAAGGAACTGGCCTAGAACGGTGATCCAGAGAGCCAAGATCATGGATCCCATGGCGCCGGCAACTCCCAAGGAGAGCTTCGAGACGGTGATCCAGGAGAGGAGTATGTGAAGGCCGAATGAGGCGGCGGCGAGGTAGGAGACGATGCGGTTCTTGCTCTGGGACTGGAGGAACATTTGGAAGGTGAAGGAGAATACGAAGGAGATGATGATGGGGATGAACCAGAGGGAGAGGCGGCCGGCCGCGACGGCGATGGATTCTTCTTGGCCGAGGAGGCGGAGGATCGGAGTGGTGAAGATGAATAGGGGGAGGAGGAGGCCGGTGGTGAGGAACAGTACGATCCACGATCGCTGAAGGTAGATGCCGAGCATGTGGCTCTGCTTCGCGCCGAAGGCTTGGCCGCAGAGCGTCTCCAGGGCGCTCGCCATGCCCAGCTGCAATGCATTTCTCACAAATTAGGCTCAGAAACCAGAAGATTTTAGCCAATGCTTAGCAAAAATATATAACGAAGGGAAGCAGATTTGGTTTTCCTTCCATGAACATTCTCCCTCTTGTCATGGCAAAATTCAGACCCAAGTGTTTTTCTGGGTCTAGGGCATCTCAGATACCCATTTGCATTTGCACCAAGAAGGAAACATGTTGGGTGTGCGAATAGTAAAAAGCCAGTGGGCCAGGCTAGCTTATGTAGCGGGACGCCACTGGTCCCGAACAGTCGGACTCTCTGTTATGTGGGTTTTCAATGTGCACCAACAGGCGGGAGAATAATTTGGCAAAAATGATAAATTATAAAGTCAATTTATATTAGTGGTCCAACCATCAAAACTTGGAGCCTAATATAATTATAGGAGCGGTTATTAGTAGTTCACCGTCACTTCTTAGTGATGGTATAAAGATTATCGCTCTTCACTTTCAAATCTAGCGTTATCACACCAGCATTTTTGATGTCTTTAGAACTTGTGCGTGTTGCGACAATTCCTTCTAATGTGTTCGGAATAAAGTTTTCCAACTGAATTTTTTCAGCCGGAACAAAATTTTCTAACTTTAATTTTTCATGAATATTCAGAAAATGAATAAATGAGCACTTAAAATAATTGTAAAAATTCAATAATTCAATAATTGAACAACAACAGGACCTACTAAGCTAAAGACATGCCGGAATTTTTGAAGGATATCGACACGAGGAAGCGATTTATCTTACGAAACAAGAATCCTACCAATGGTGGATAGGACGATGGAGCCTGAAGGAGTCACGTCGACGTGCATCGTCGGATTAGGTGTCTGACATGCCGGAGACTCTATTTTATAGGATCAAAGGATTCGATGAGCAGCCAGAGGTGATCATGCACGACGATGGTGATGGGACGGTTACAACAGCGAGCTTGCTGGCGCTGGAGAAAGATCGAACCCTAGACGAAGGAGGCGGGCGGCTTGCGTAAACTCCAAACCGGTGTGCGATTATGGAAGTGAATAAAATCTAAAATAAGTTGTATTTCTCTCAAAATTGGACTGCTAATAGTCATTTAAGGGTTGGTAACAAATATATAATTTCGTAGAAAAAAATTCCTACAGAGTCGGTCCGTACAGTCATGCGGTGTCTTGTTCGAGTCAAAAAAATATCAAAGTTAATCGGGGCTGAGTTTCAAGATTAATCTGATTAAGCAAAATAACCCAAAAAGGCAAAAAAGAAAATTTCTTTTTTAGAGAGAGAGAGAGAGAGAGTCCGGCGAAGAGATAGAGAGAGAGAGCTCACAAGAATTCCATTGGCGAAGCGGAGGAGGACGGTGGAGACGAGCGCGTAGGCGGCGAGCTCGGTGGATCCGATGTGGCCGATGAAGGCCTGGCTGATCACTGAGACTCCAAAAGTCGAGAACCGGGTGAAGATCGCCGGCCCGGCCACCACCCACAGCTTCTTCTGCTCCGCCCACAGCCGCCGCCTCAACCCCAATTCCTCACCGGCGGCCGGCAAAAGAAGCTTCTCCTTCGCGTCCTCCATCTCCTCCGAGCAAATATTGAACTGTTACGACAGTGAGAGAAACAAGCACAATGGGTGACGCATATTTAATAGAAGAAGATAAAAGACACGGTGAAGTGACCTTTTTGGTCATACCCTTGCCAGCTGTTTAGGTCAATGAGGACTGTGCCCAGAATAGTATTTTCACAAAAGCGGAATTGACCGGAATGTACATGATCTTGATGCGCTCGTGAGATTCTTTCCCAGGGTAGAGTGGGGATAAAAGTTTACTAATCGCTCGTTTTATCGCTATTTATATATATTAAATAAAAGATAAAACATTACGGTACGTTTGTAATTAGTCAGTCTTTTTGTCGTTGGTATAACAGATTCATGTTATGCTTGTAATTATTATACGGTTATTATTCGTTTGCAGGCAAGGTTGGATGACGTGTCAGAGAGGAAAGCTGCCCAGGCATTCTTGTTAGAATTTTTTATTAAAAATTTTTATTATAATATTTAAATTTAATGGAGTTTTTTTATGATCAAAATATATGGAACTTAAAATAAGGGTGGTGTTAAAGGCAAATCAGATTTGGCTATTGGCAAACCAATTTCTATGAGTTATTACGCGCCTTTTGAAAATACATGCATTTTTAGGAAAAGTATTTAACACAAAAATTGTAGATCTCGTCGAGATCTACAACTTTCATGTTGAACACTTTTCATAAAAAAGCACGCACAAGGCGTATTGTCGCCTTGATCGTAACTATAGCGAAGTTTTTGAAAATACGATTTGTCCATGCATTTTTAGGAAAAATGTTCAACACGAAAGTTGTAGATCTCGACGAGATCTACAATTATCGTGTTGAACACTTTTCCTAAAAATGCATGCAAAAAACGTATTTTCAAAAGGCGCGTAATAACTCATAGAAATTGGTTTGTCAATAGCCAATTCTGATTTGTCTTTAACACCACCCTAAAATAATTGGAGGCAAAACTTGAAAAAGAACAAACTTCTTAACTTTATGTGCGGGGTTGTGCGTATATAAACAAATTCACTCATTCATATTATATAAAAAGAAACATAAGAGAATTAATGAAACACATATGCGTGTCGCATCGCACCCGGATTTCAGATTTAGGGTTTCGTAATTAGTATTTGGGGAATAATTAAATTTTATTTTATTTTTTTGGACAAAATAGTTTTCGACTAGTATATGAGGTGCGATGAATATTTTTTGACGTACGATGAATCTGTGAGTCGATTTCCATTCGACATTTTCTCTCAGCATTTACAAATCAACATGCGTCCATTTTTACTTACCTATAAATCGAAGTACGTTGACTTGTCCTTCTTCATCGTGCGTCGTTTTCTTCCCGCTATCAGTAACGTCGATTTCTTCTTTCTCATGCGTCAATTACTTAACTTTCACAAGTGAATTTCGTACGCGTTTCTTTACGCGCGTGTTTTGCAACATTAATATTACATTGGAAATAAAGGTTTTCATCCCCAACGCATTTGCTTAGCATAACCGTTAAAATTAATTACGTAGTTATTATTTACAGTTTTTCAAGGCTCATATATTGGAGATTCATTCTGAAACGAAATTTATACTTTTTTCATAAACTAGTATTCACTCTTGCGATTTCTGCTTTCTTGGTGTTTGCTTCATCAAGTGTGAGTTCGGGCGATCTGTACTTTTTTGGTGTCCACGCACAGCGGAGTTTTTGAGATCTAGCTGAGTGTTGTAGTTTGGAGAAGTGTTATTGGATGAAAGCTCTGTCGGATGATGGTGAAATTTTTTTTGGGCAGTCATCAAACATCTTACCCAAACTTGATTCTAAACTATATATTATTATGATTTTCTTATCTTCTTATTTACATGTTTGTTTCATATTGGCAGTAAATGCTATACGCGAGAACATCAATGTAAACACGAATAAGAATCAAAGTAAATACGGGCTGCCTCTAAAGCTACCCCAGACAGATAGCCATATTTAGAACTAATCAAACAATGGATCCCAGAGATTCCGCCAATTCCTCAGATGGGAATTTTCTGAAAACCACCGCGACCACAGCGGCAGCACCGTTCAAAGAAATGCATCACTGATTTCTTTAGCTCTCCGTCGACCAACTCTTCAACTTGGACACGACGTCCGCGCCGGGGGAGAGGAGACCACCTGAAAATCACAAATGAGGGAGGCGAGATTGCGTGGGTCGGTTGAGAAGTGGTTGCATGTAGTAATTTTAGAAAGCTCTAAAATAATAAAAATTTGAGTGGTGATAGCCAAATAGCAATTGCTAATAACAATGGCCTATAAAAATATTAATACTAAAAAGAGAGTATTTAAAGCGAATATAATAAGGGTGTTGTTATTATTTGTACCTCATGAATGATATTTGTTGAAACCGACAACTTGGTGAACAAGCCTCGGTCTCTGTGGAGTTCGGGGCCCTCAGCAAGCTGAGGGCGACCAACACTTACTCCCCTCAAGGGAGAGCTCTAGGTTGAAGATTGAGGCACTATGAACTGGACCAAGGGCTCGGCGAGGAGGTCTCACCACATACCCGGAAGATCTTTAGAGCGCTTCCCCTCCCAAGCCAATGCCGGGCTTGGGCACGACTGGAGGCTCTCCTCACCCCACTAGAGAGAGACCTGGGGAGGGAGAGGGAGAGAGCTAGCCTAGGATAAGCTTGCCTCCAAATGGTGCCCCCTTGGTCCTATTTATAGGATTTCAGGATTTGAGCTGCAAATAGCCACTAACTGGTCCGCGAAATTACCAAAATACCCTCTGAAATGGCCTGCGGATAGCCAAATTCCGATGTTCTGGAGCGCTAAACGCAGACCAACCCCTCCCCCCGGAACTGGGCGAGATGGGGTACCTCGCGGGGCTCGGCGAGCTTATTAACCGGGTGGGGCGAGACCCGGGGGTCGGCCCCCTGCTGGTCTCGCCCCTCTGCTGGGGCTGGGCGAGACCCAGCTAGGGGCGCCCCCCCTGCTGGTCTCGCCCCTCTGCTGGGGCTGGGCGAGACCCAGCTAGGGGCGGCCCCCCGGCTGGTCTCGCCCCTCTGCTGGGGCTGGGCGAGACCCAGCTAGGGGCGGCCCCCCTGCTGGTCTCGCCCCTCTGCTGGGGCTGGGCGAGACCCAGCTAGGGGCGGCCCCCCTGCTGGTCTCGCCCCTCTGCTGGGGCTGGGCGAGACCCAGCTAGGGGCGGCCCCCCTCCTGGTCTCGCCCCTCTGCTGGGGGCGCGGGGGGCGAGAGGAGCTTCCCCCCCGGGGGCGAGAGGAGCTCGCCCCCTTGCCTTGGGGCGGGGCGAGAATTGGCTAGCGCCCGGCGGTATTGCTATCGCCGGCGCTAGCGACTCGCCCCCCTGGGGTCTCGCCCCCTGCTGCTGGGGGCGCGGGGGGTGATGGAGCTCGTCCCCCTGCTGGGGGTGGGGGAGCGGGAGGCCTCTACCTCCACCGCTCTCCCTCTTCTCTCCCTACCCTGGATCCTGCTGAGGAACGATGTTCCGAAATGCCTCTTGGCTCGAGTACCTACTCGGAGAATACAGGGTTGTACACAATCCCCGCTCTTTTCGAGCGAGGTACACGCTCGGAAAGAAATGTCCAACCCTGTATATTCGACGAGTGTCGCTGGAAATCCGACTAACGGAGCTACTTTGGGAAAAAACATAAAGCCTCTCCGAGAGTTCCTCCAGCCTGTCGGCTAGCGAGAGTCCGGCTAGCGGAGCCACCTCGGGGGAAGAATTTACTTTGGCAATCTCCGGCCACCGAGCGGTTCCCGGCCATGCCAGCTAGGTGGAAGCCTGGTCAGCGGGCCAGTCTCGGGGCTAAGTACCTTGAGCAACATCCGGCCACCGAGCGGTTCCCGGCCCTGCCAGCTAGATGGGAGCCTGGTCAGCGGGCCAGCATCGGGGTTAAGTACCTTGAGATCTTTCTGCCACCGAGCGGTTCCCGGCCCTGCCAGCTAAATGGGAGCCTGGTCAGCGGGCCAGCATCGGGGTTAAGTACCTTGAGATCTTTCTGCCACCGAGCGGTTCCCTTCGAAGGCATAGATAGATCCCGCAGGGGGCTGGTGGAACCAATCCCTTGCCTTCTCCTTCAAAGTTGTCGTGAAGAGTCTGCACTTGAAAGCGTCTGACATGGGCCTGATGGAGACCATGTCCTCAAACCACTCCAGGTGCAGAACTGGATCATCCTTGCCGGAGTAATAAGACATCTCCGGCCCTCCGAACCCCTCTGGAACCGGGGCTGAGAGGATCAACTCACACAAAGGACTCCTCTCGCTCGCCCCCCTTTGGGACCGGGCGAGTGGGTGCTGGCTGCCTCCCCACTCGCCCCCTTGGGGCTGGGCGAGTGAGGGTCTGGGACCTCTCCACTCGCCCCCTTGGGGCTGGGCGAGTGGGGGTCTGAGACCTCCCCACTCGCCCCCTCCTAGGGGACTGGGTGAGTGGGGGCCGAATGCCTCCCCACTCCCTCCCACTGGCACCTCCTTCCTGGGCTGCTGGCCTGGAGGGCTCTCGCCCACCTGCTGAGACGGGACCTCCGGACCACTTCCTCTCCTACCTTCGCCTATCTCGGCAAATGTTAGTTGCAAGGTCTATAGGACCTCCTGCCTGAAATTTTCAAACATCTCCAACATCGCTCCAGCCACCGGGGGCTGCGAGTGGCCTGGGTCGGATCCTCCACCTCCATCCATGGAGCTCAGCTTGAGACTTTCTTGGTCACTCTCCACGCTCACCGCACCAAAAATGTTGAAACCGACAACTTGGTGAACAAGCCTCGGTCTCTGTGGAGTTCGGGGCCCTCAGCAAGCTGAGGGGCGACCAACACTTACTCCCCTCAAGGGAGAGCTCTAGGTTGAAGGTTGAGGCACTATGAACTGGACCAAGGGCTCAGCGAGGAGGTCCCACCACATACCCGGAAGATCTTTAGAGTGCTTCCCCTCCCAAGCCAATGCCGGGCTTGGGCACCACTGGAGGCTCTCCTCACCCCACTAGAGAGAGACCTGGGGAGGGAGAGGGAGAGAGAGCTAGCCTAGGATAAGCTTGCCTCCAAATGGTGCCCCATTGGTCCTATTTATAGGATTTCAGGATTTGGGCTGCAAATAGCCACTAACTGGTCCGCGAAATTACCAAAATACCCTCGGAAATGGCCTGCGGATAGCCAAATCTCGTTGTTCTGGAGCGCTAAACGCAGACCAACCCCTCCCCCCGGAACTGGGCGAGAGGGGGTACCTCGCGGGGCTCAGCGAGCCTATTAACTGGGTGGGGCGAGACCCGGGGGTCGGCCCCCTGCTGGTCTCGCCCCTCTGCTGGGGCTGGGCGAGACCCAGCTAGGGGCGGCCCTCCTGCTGGTCTCGCCCCTCTGCTGGGGCTGGGGGAGACCCAGCTAGGGGCGGCCCCCCTGCTGGTCTCGCCCCTCTGCTGGGGCTGGGCGAGACCCAGCTAGGGGCGGCCCCCCTGCTGGTCTCGCCCCTCTGCTGGGGCTGGGCGAGACCCAGCTAGGGGCGGCCCCCCTGCTGGTCTCGCCCCTCTGCTGGTGTAAGACCCCATTTCAGGCAGGTAAATTTCTGCAGTTCTTAGCGCTGCCGCCCAGGCGACAGTGGCTGTCGCGCCGGCGATAGCGTTGTCGGGTGGCGGCTAACGCTGCCGACAAGGTGATTGGGGTCATGCAGCAGTGTGGCTGACTGGTCAAAGTCGGTTCTTAACGCTGTCGCCTAGGCGACAGTGGCTGTCGCCCGGCGACAGCTCAAAGTTGGACTTTGTGGCCGAAATCAAGGGCATTGATTGCACTTTGACTTTGGGGGCTGGTTTTGGCTTGGGGGGATCAGTGGCAGCATAGAAGGCCGAAATCCCCCTTCTTTCTCATTATTTCCTTAAGTGTTTAAGGAGGAGAGAGAAAGAGAGAGAGAGAGGGAGAGCTTGGAGAAGAAGAAGGAATAATGAACCCTAGCTTGGAGCTTGGGTTTGGAGGAGCTACACTCATCCAATCCCTTCATCGTTGGTGGCTACGCGTAGAGGAGGGCAAGGCGCTCCTTTCCATCCGTGCCAAAAGTCGAGCCATGGGCTCAAAGCGGCGTTTAAGGGTAACGAACTCTTCTAACCCGTTTTGGACATGTTCTAGTCCTTTCCCATGCATCGTTGAGGCACCTACCCAAAAGGGAGAGGTCGTGGCCTCCGACGGGTCGATTTGTGCTATCCCCGTCAAAGCTTGCATACATATAGAGTCCGTGCGTAATACGGACGTAGGCGCGCTGTGTGAAGCCCATCCGAGACGGTTCGTCCGGATTGGTGATGCCTTGTGGTATTGTGCGTGCTCGGGGAAAACCCCATGTTGTTATCCTGCTTCGTAGGACTAGAGAGTGCTACTGCATGCGCAGCAACGCCTGGGGGTGTGCCCCGGGAAGCACCCGAAGTTGGATGCAGAAAATGAGTTCTGCTCACTGTCGCCAGGCGACAGTGACTGTCGCCCCGGCGTCAGCTCCCGGAATTGGTTCTGGTGAATGTTTGGTGTTCTGAGGCAGTGGAAGTGCTACTGCATGCGCAGCAACGCCTGGCGGTGTGCCCCGGGAAGCACCCACAACTGGAAACTAAAAGTGGAATGTTGTCTACTGTCGCTAGGCGACAGTGACTGTCGCCCAGGCGACAGCTCCCAGACATGGGTCTGGTGATGTTTGTTGTGCCCACCTGTTGAGGGGACCTGTGGTCGGCATGCCCGACCCGTAAGGGTGTCCTGGTGGATGACTTAGCGGCCCGTGGAGCCAGCTAATTGAGAATACCTGGGCTGAAGGGACGCCATACCCGCATTTCGTGTCGTACAACGAGTGTGTGAACAACGGGCATTTGGCGTACCGGCACCCGAACCATTGCAGCACCTGATTAGTAAGGCTCGAATAGCATGTCAGGAGGCGATGGGGAAGAGTCTTCGGACTGCGTAAGTTCACAATTAAAGCACGGGGGAGGCCTGGTATTCGGGCCGCCGACTTTAGCCTCGAAGGGCAAAACCATCAAGAGTGGATGGTGGTGGAAGGCGTAGTACACCAAAGAGTGCCTGAGTGCACGAGACGTGGAGGCCATTCCCACATTTGTGTTGTTGCATATGTATGAAATGTTGTGGGCTCGTCTAGTCGCACTCTTAGATATGTATATGCTGTTGAGACTGTTTTGCAGGGACGGTTAGCACTGCCACCCCCTCGAAGGGGTGGCGTCGTTATAAATTGGTCAGCTTTAGCTGACCGTTGCCCTGTTTTGCCACCGTTTTTGGTGGGCTTGTTGTACAGGTGCTGGACCGAGCGGGAACTTGGCGGGCTGAAGCCCCTGCGCTGCTGCGGCCCTTGAAGGCCTTTGATGTTCCTTCTATTTTTCATGTATGGCCGGACTGCGCGCCGATGTTGGTAAACTGTAAGGCCGTCGTGCCTCTTTTGTGTTATAAAACATTTTATTCCAAGTTAATAGAAGTGGACATACCCGAGTTCGGGTCTTGTGGTTTATAATTCTGTCTCTCTCTCTTTTACTTCCGCATAGAATGCTCTGAGTTAGGCTTCGTGGTATAGTGTCGTTGTTATTCCATTAAGTGACGTTCCCATTTGTTTTATAGTATATGGCGTGGGGCCCCGACCGGACCTTCTGCTCCATGCTTTCGAACGAATGAGGGTGTTACAAATTGGACGAATTCTTTTAAGGGGTGGTGAGCACGTGTGTGCGCTACCGTTGAGACGTAAAATAAACCAAAAAATGTCCACTTAGGAATAAAATGCAACAACAAACCAACAATAATTGCATGATTTTGGAACCTGAGTGTTCCTTTTGTTGTTAGTTGCGACTGTGCTGTCGCCTAACTATGTGTTGCACTTGTGTAGGGCACTCGAAGTGCAGCGGGACCGTCGCATCCCCGTGATGTGCATGAGAGTAGTGGGTCTGCTGAGGCCCCTACAACTCCGTCTGCTGAGTTGGTTCGGCTAGTTACTGAAGCCGTTCTAGCTGCGTTGAATGGCCAGCCTGAAAGGCAAGGCCAACCGCCAGTGCAAGAGGTGGCCCCTGAGCCACTAAGAGTGGAGCAAGTCCCAGTGAGGCGTGCTCCTGAGCAGCAGCTGAAGCATTTTCTGGGATTTCGACCTCCTCCGTTTACCGGGGTTGAATCCCCAGCTGAGGCCGAAGACTGGTTGTCGCATGTGAAGCGAATTCTGACAGCGACACAATCGGAGGAAGCGCAGTAGGTGACCTTTGCTTCTTTCTTGCTAGAAAAGGAAGCTAGGCGGTGGTGGGATGAGGTCGAGAGGTGCCAGTTCGCGGGAAGGCGACTGGTTGATGTGACGATGGAAGAGTTCTCGAGAATCTTCCTCGCAAGGTATGTGCCTCAGTCGCAGCAGATCGCGATGGAGAACCAGTTCTTGGCCCTAACACAGGGTGGTAGACTGGTTGATGACTACTTGCATGAGTTCACCCGCCTCGGGCGCTATGCTGGAACTTCTTTCGATGATGAGGAGAGAAGGGTGAACAGGTTTTATGGAGGTTTGCGTACTGAGTTGCGGCATCTTCTGACAGGGCCGTTGACGCAGGGTTTCACGACCCTCGTTGGTTCAGCCCGAGCCCTTGAGCAGGACATGCTCAGGGAAAAGGGCAAGGCGGTTGTGGTCGAGGCAGTGCCGGAGGGCAAAGCGCCGAGTGCGGCAAAGTTGCAGAGGTTGAGTCGCTGGAAGAAGGCTCGAGTATCTGGGCCAGCTCCCTCTGCTTCGGGCGCGTCATCTGGACGTGGCCCTCTTATTTGTTTCACTTGTGGCAAGCCTGGCCATTTCTCGCGGGATTGCCGCAGTGGGCTTCCAAGGCCAGAGAAGAAGGCGGGGCCAGCTTATTCTGAGAAGGGGAAGGCAGCTGAGTCCACTGCTTCCCGTATGGCTCCCCCGCAGCCCAGAGTTTTTAGTCTCGATCAGCAGGAGGCTATCAAAGCCAAGGACGTCGTGACAGGTATAATTTAAGATACAGTCTTTACTGTTTTATACACCTGTTTTAATGTTCATGCTAACTCGTTGGCGGCGTAGGCTATGTAAATATTTTAGGCGTCCCTGCGAGAGCGCTTTTCGATACTGGAGCTTCGCACTCCTTCTTATCGTCGGACTTCGTCCAACGTATTGGTGCTGTACAACCCTATATTCGCCGAGCACTCCGGAGGATCCGGGAAGAGCCAGCTTGGTAACATCAAACCGCGCAGACGGAGAGGGGAGGGAGGTCGGGGGTCTCGACCCCCCCTCTCGCCCAGGAGGTGGGGCGGAGAGGGGAGGGAGGTCGGGAGTCTCGACCCCCCCTTTCGCCCAGGAGGTGGGGCGGAGAGGGGAGGGGGGTCGGGAGTCTCGACCCCCCCTCTCGCCCAGGAGGTGGGGCGGAGAGGGGAGGGGGGTCGGGAGTCTCGACCCCCCCTCTCGCCCAGGAGGTGGGGCGGAGAGGGGAGGGAGGTCGGGGGTCTCGACCCCCCCCCCCCCCCCCCCCTCTCGCCCAGGAGGTGGGGCGGAGAGGGGAGGGAGGTCGGGAGTCTCGACCCCCCCTCTCGCCCAGGAGGTGGGGCGGAGAGGGGAGGGAGGTCGGGGGTCTCGACCCCCCCCCCCCCCCCCCCCCCCCCTCTCGCCCAGGAGGTGGGGCGGAGAGGGGAGGGGGGTCGGGAGTCTCGACCCCCCCTCTCGCCCAGGAGGTGGGGCGGAGAGGGGAGGGAGGTCGGGGGTCTCGACCCCCCCCCCCCCCCCCCTCTCGCCCAGGAGGTGGGGCGGAGAGGGGAGGGAGGTCGGGAGTCTCGACCCCCCCTCTCGCCCAGGAGGTGGGGCGGAGAGGGGAGGGAGGTCGGGAGTCTCGACCCCCCCTCTCGCCCAGGAGGTGGGGCGGAGAGGGGAGGGAGGTCGGGGGTCTCGACCCCCCCCCCCCCCCCCCCCCCCCCCTCCCCCCCCCCCCCCCCCCTCTCGCCCAGGAGGTGGGGCGGAGAGGGGAGGGAGGTCGGGAGTCTCGACCCCCCCTCTCGCCCAGGAGGTGGGGAGGAGAGGGGAGGGAGGTCGGGGGTCTCGACCCCCCCCCCCCCCTCTCGCCCAGGAGGTGGGGCGGAGAGGGGAGGGAGGTCGGGGGTCTCGACCCCCCCTCTCGCCCAGGAGGTGGGGCGGAGAGGGGAGGGAGGTCGGGGGTCTCGACCCCCCCTCTCGCCCAGGAGGTGGGCCGGAGAGGGGAGGGAGGTCAGGGGTCTCGACCCCCCCTCTCGCCCAGGAAGGTGGGGCGGAGAGGGGAGGGGGGTCGGGGGTCTCGACCCCCCCTCTCGCCCAGGGGGAGAGGCGGAGAGAGGGGAGGGGGGTCTCGCCCCTCCCTCTCTCGCCCAGGGGAGGTCCCCTCGTCCGGTTTGTTATTCGCAGTCCAGTTTTGGCTATTCGCAGCCCGGTGACCTGCGTTTAGCGCTTCAGAACAGCGGGATTAGGCAATCCGCAGCCCAATTTAGGGGTATTTTGGTAAATTGGCAAACCAGTTTTCGGCTATTTGCAGCCCAACTTCAAAAATCCTATAAATAGACCCTAATGGGCACCAAAGAGAGGGATTCCAAATTCCGGATCTTCTTCTCCCTTGAGAGCTCTTGACTTGTCGAGCTCTCCTTTGGTGTCTCTGGCTCAGCATTGGCTAGGGAGGGGAAGATCTCTCAGGTCTTCCGGGTGTGAGGTGGGACCTCCTCGCTGTAGCCTAGGGTCTGTTTCCAAATCCAAGTGCTCTTGCCTAGAGAGCTGGTTCGGGAGAAGTAGGTGTGAGACCACCCCATTTTTGGGACCCCGAACTCCACAGAGACCGAGACTTGTTCATCAAGTTGCTGGTTTCAACAGGTGCGCCGTCGATTGCTTCTGCAGATGGACTGGAGGTCCTACTGCCGAATGGATATTCGATGCGTGTGGAGAGGAGTTGCTGCGTAAAGGTTCTAGTTGGTAGTCAAGAGTATGACCTGAAGGCATCGTTACTCCCCCTGGCTGAGTTCGATGTTATCTTCGGTATGGACTGGCTGTCGGAACATCGTGCATGTATCGATTGCACCACCAAGGATGTGAGGTTTGGGCAGAGTGCCGATCGGGAGACGGTCTTTGCGGGCATGCGTGGATCGAGCAAGACGCTGATGTCTGCTCTCCAGGTGTCCAAGGCAGTGCGACAGGGAGCAGAGTTATTCTTTGCTCTTGTGGAGGCTTCAACGCCGAGGCCCAGCCTAGCGGATGTTCCGGTAGTAGCAAAGTTCCCCGATGTGTTCCCGAGCGAGCTCCCCGGTGCTCCACCGCAGCGGGAGATAGATTTCACGATTGAATTGGTGCCAGGTGCTACGCCTGTGGCCCGCTCGCCGTATCGTATGGCTCCGAAAGAGTTGGCGGAGTTGAAGCTGCAGTTGCAGGAGTTGCTTGAGCAGGGCTACATGCGTCCGAGTTCCTCACCTTGGAGTGCACCGGTCCTCTTTGTCAAAAAGAAGGACGGTAGCCTGCGGCTTTGCATCGACTATCGGGAGCTGAACAAGCTGACGGAGAAGAACAAGTATCCTCTTCCGAGGATAGATGATTTGTTCGACCAGCTCGTTGGTTCGACAGTATACTCGAAGCTGGACTTGAAGTTCGGCTATTATCAGGTGCGGATCAGGGAGTGCGATATCCCGGAGACTGCCTTTAGTACGAGGTACGGGCAGTATGAGTTCACCGTGATGCCGTTTGGGCTGTCTAATGCGCCTTCGGTGTTTATGGACTTGATGCACCGGACTTTCCGAGAGTACCTCAACCGGTTTGTGGTCGTCTTCCTGGATGACATACTAGTCTACTCTCAGTCCGAGGAGGAGCACGGTGATCACCTGCGAGTAGTTTTGGAGGTTCTGAGGAGGAACCAGTTGTATGCCAAGTTCTCGAAGTGCGAGTTCTGGCTTCCTTCTGTGGCGTTCTTGGGCCATGTGGTTAGTGGTTCGGGTGTGGCAGTAGATCCGGTGAAGGTTTCGGCCATTAGGGAGTGGCCTGTTCTTTCTACTGTAGCGGAGGTCCGTAGCTTTCTCGGGCTGGCCGGCTATTACAGGCGCTTCGTGGAGAACTTCTCGCGAATCGCGCTACCTCTTACGACGCTGACACGGAAGATGCAGGAGTTCATTTGGACGCCCGCGTGTGCGCAGGCTTTCGAGGAGTTGAAGCGGCGGCTTACGACGGCTCCGATCTTATGTTTGCCTTGCGGCACGGAGGGCTACGAGATCTACACCGACGCTTCTGGAAGCGGCCTTGGCTGCGTTCTGCAGCAGCATGGCAAGGTTATAGCGTATGGCTCTCGCCAGCTGAAGGTGCACGAGCGGAACTATCCGGTCCACGACTTGGAGTTGGCGGCCGTGATATTTGCCCTGAAGCTATGACGGCATTATGTGTATGGCTTGAAGATCAACATCTTCACGGACCATAAGATCCTGGAGTACCTTCTGACGCAGAAAGGGCTGAATATGCGGCAACAGAGGTGGATGGAGTTCCTGGGGGACTTCACCTTCGAGATCCACTACACTCCCGGGAAGGGGAATGTTGTTGCGGATGCACTCAGTCGCAGGGCTCCAGCGCAGGCCAACTGGATTCAGATGCATGATGAGTACCTGATACGTGACCTGGAGGCCTTGGATATTTCTTGCGTAGAGAAGAGGTGCAGTGCCGGTGCCTGTTTGAGTTGGTTTGAGGTGCAGTACGACCTCGCAGAGAGAGTCCGCCAGGCTTTTGAACTCGATCTGAGTTTGAAGCGCTACACGGAGGATGCTGGTGGTGGGCCAGATGCCCAGTTTCAGGTTCGAGACGGATTGCTGTGGAGAGGCGACCGTTTGTGCGTCCCCAAGGTGGGTGAGCTGCGCGATGAGTTGATGTACGAGGCGCATCGTACCAGGTATTCAGTTCATCCGGGGAGCACGAAGATGTGCAAGGACATGAAGGTCCTTTTCTGGTGGCCAGGTATGAAGAGGGACATCGCTCACTACGTGGCCACGTGCCACACTTGTGCGCTAGTGAAGGCGGAATGTCAGAAGCCCGGTGGCGTTTTGCAGTCATTGCCTGTTCCGGAGTGGAAGTTTGATGACATTTCCATGGATTTCGTGCATGGGCTGCCGAGATCGCAGCGCGGGAACGATGCCATCTGGGTAGTTGTAGACCGGCTGACGAAGGTGGCGCACTTTATCCCCAACCGGAGGGATGACTCGATGGAGAAATTGGCAAAGTTGTATGTTGATACTATAGTGCGACTGCACAGTGTGCCCCGTAGCATCGCCAGTGATCGTGATGGACGCTTTACTTCAAGCGACTGGAGGCTAGTCAACCGTCTTTTGGGTACGAAGCTGCAGTTTAGCACGGCCTTTCATCCTCAGACGGATGGCCAAACTGAGCGTACCAACAGGACGATGGAAGACATGCTCCGGATGTGCGTCCTGGATTTTGGCAAGGGGTGGGAAGATCACCTCTTTCTTGTTGAGTTCGCGTACAACAACAGCTATCAGGCGAGTATTCAGATGGCGCCTTTCGAGGCCCTCTATGGCAGGAAGTGCCGCACTCCCTTAGCTTGGGCGGAAACGGGCGAGACGAAGCTCTTCAAGAGGAAAGACGTCGAAGAGGCGACTTCGACGGTACGGTTGATCCGGGAGAGGCTTTTGGTTGCGCAGGATAGGCAGGCGAAGTACTATAATGCGAAGCACCGCGACGTCCAGTTCGCCGTTGGCGATTGGGTTTACTTGAAGATCAGGCCGTTCAAGGGTGTATCCAGGATTCGACGCTTGAAAAAGCTGAGTCCGAGATACCTTGGACCGTTTGAGATCATCGAGCGCGTCGGTGAGGCGGCTTATAGGCTTGCACTATCGGCGGAACTGAGCGGGCTACACGATGTATTCCACATCTCCGTGTTGCGGAAGGCAGTGCAAGAGCCTACGCAGGTGGTAGCGGCGGATCAAGTGCCCGTGGATAGCGGGCTTGCGACGGTGGTCAGGCCCGTTAGCATCGAGGATGCTGAGGTGCGTCAGCTGCGGAACAGGGCGATCCGTATGGTAAAGGTCCGTTGGGACAACTGCGGTCGCGAGGAGCTCTCATGGGAGCGTGAGCAGACCATGTTGGAGGAGTTCCCCGAGCTATTTCGGTGACACTTATCTCTTCTTTTCCCCCTGTATGTAAAGACTTTTTGGATATTGTATATATGCCTGTTTTTTTGCAAATTTCGGGACGAAATTTATATAAGGAGGGGAGGGTTGTAAGACCCCATTTCAGGCAGGTAAATTTCTGCAATTCTTAGCGCTGTCGCCCAGGCGACAGTGGCTGTCGCCCGGCGATAGCGTTGTCGGGTGGCGGCTAACGCTGGCGACAAGGTGACTGGGGTCATGCAGCAGTGTGGCTGACTGGTCAAAGTCGGTTCTTAACGCTGTCGCCTAGGCGACAGTGGCTGTCGCCCGGCGACAGCTCAAAGTTGGACTTTGTGGCCGAAATCAAGGGCATTGATTGCACTTTGACTTTGGGGGCTGGTTTTGGCTTGGGGGGATCAGTGGCAGCATAGAAGGCCGAAATCCCCCTTCTTTCTCATTATTTCCTTAAGTGTTTAAGGAGGAGAGAGAAAGAGAGAGAGAGGGAGAGCTTGGAGAAGAAGAAGGAATAGTGAACCCTAGCTTGGAGCTTGGGTTTGGAGGAGCTACACTCATCCAATCCCTTCATCGTTGGTGGCTACGCGTAGAGGAGGGCAAGGCGCTCCTTTCCATCCGTGCCAAAAGTCGAGCCATGGGCTCAAAGCGGCGTTTAAGGGTAACGAACTCTTCTAACCCGTTTTGGACATGTTCTAGTCCTTTCTCATGCATCGTTGAGGCACCTACCCAAAAGGGAGAGGTCGTGGCCTCCGACGGGTCGATTTGTGCTATCCCCGTCAAAGCTTGCATACATATAGAGTCCGTGCGTAATACGGACGTAGGCGCGCTGTGTGAAGCCCATCCGAGACGGTTCGTCCGGATTGGTGATGCCTTGTGGTATTGTGCGTGCTCGGGGAAAACCCCGTGTTGTTATCCTGCTTCGTAGGACTAGAGAGTGCTACTGCATGCGCAGCAACGCCTGGGGGTGTGCCCCGGGAAGCACCCAAAGTTGGATGCAGAAAATGAGTTCTGCTCACTGTCGCCAGGCGACAGTGACTGTCGCCCCGGCGACAGCTCCCGGAATTGGTTCTGGTGAATGTTTGGTGTTCTGAGGCAGTGGAAGTGCTACTGCATGCGCAGCAACGCCTGGGGGTGTGCCCCGGGAAGCACCCACAGCTGGAAACTAAAAGTGGAATGTTGTCCACTGTCGCTAGGCGACAGTGACTGTCGCCCAGGCGACAGCTCCCAGACATGGGTCTGGTGATGTTTGTTGTGCCCACCTGTTGAGGGGACCTGTGGTCGGCATGCCCGGCCCGTAAGGGTGTCCTGGTGGATGACTTAGCGGCCCATGGAGCCAGCTAATTGAGAATACCTGGGCTGAGGGGACGCCATACCCACATTTCGTGTCGTACAACGAGTGTGTGAACAACGGGCATTTGGCGTACCAGCACCCGAACCATTGCAGCACCTGATTAGTAAGGTTCGAATAGCATGTCAGGAGGCGATGGGGAAGAGTCTTCGGACTGCGTAAGTTCACAATTAAAGCACGGGGGAGCCCTGGTATTCGGGCCGCCGACTTTAGCCTCGAAGGGCAAAACCATCAAGAGTGGATGGTGGTGGAAGGCGTAGTACACCAAAGAGTGCCTGAGTGCACGAGACGTGGAGGTCATTCCCACGTTTGTGTTGTTGCATATGTATGAAATGTTGTGGGCTCGTCTAGTCGCACTCTTAGATATGTATATGCTGTTGAGACTGTTTTGCAGGGACGGTTAGCACTGCCACCCCCTCGAAGGGGTGGCGTCGTTATAAATTGGTCAGCTTTTGCTGACCGTTGCCCTGTTTTGCCATCGTTTTTGGTGGGCTTGTTGTACAGGTGCTGGACCGAGCGGGAACTTGGCGGGCTGAAGCCCCTGCGCTGCTGCGGCCCTTGAAGGCCTTTGATGTTCCTTCTGTTTTTCATGTATGGCCGGCCTGCGCGCCGATGTTGGTAAACTGTAAGGCCGTCGTGCCTCTTTTGTGTTGTAAAACATTTTATTCCAAGTTAATAGAAGTGGACATACCCGAGTTCGGGTCTTGTGGTTTATAATTCTGTCTCTCTCTCTTTTACTTCCGCATAGAATGCTCTGAGTTAGGCTTCGTGGTATAGTGTCGTTGTTATTCCATTAAGTGACGTTCCCATTTGTTTTATAGTATATGGCGTGGGGCCCCGGCCGGACCTTCTGCTATATGCTTTCGAACGGATGGGGGTGTTACAGCTGGGGCTGGGCGAGACCCAGCTAGGGGCGGCCCCCCTGCTGGTCTCGCCCCTCTGCTGGGGGCGCGGGGGGCGAGAGGAGCTTCCCCCCCAGGGGCGAGAGGAGCTCGCCCCCCTTGCCTTGGGGCGGGACGAGAATTGGCTAGCGCCCGACGGTATTGCTATCGCCGGCGCTAGCGACTCGCCTCCCTGGGGTCTCGCCCCCCTGCTGCTGGGGGCGCCGGGGGTGAGTGGAGCTCGCCCCTCCTGCTGGGGTGGGGGAGCGGGAGGCCTCTACCTCCACCGCTCGCCCTCTTCTCTCCCTACCCTGGATCCTGCTGAGGAACGATGTTCCGAAATGCCTCGTGGCTCGAGTACATACTCGGCGAATACATGGTTGTACAATATTCATACCCAAATCTGAAAGCATTTCTATTTAATTTTGAAGCCCTATATCTTAATATTTGTGTCCACTCTCTCGTTCAAGCAAGCCCTACCTCCCGAGTCCTGACCATCTTGCGAATCATGCATGCAAGCCGCCCGCTTGCCTGCTCGCTGGTAAAAAGGTCAGAGGAGTTCGAAGGGCTTGCCGACAACAAGGTCAGAGGAGTTCAAAGGTGTCGCTGACGACGCTAGCAACCGTCACGCTCGGTCACAACTTCATCCTCCAACAACATCCATAACCGACTCTAGGTCATCCTCCTTCGATCTTCATCCTCATGCACAAACCCTAAAGAACTAACTGGAAAGTCCAAAGTCTAGAGAATACTTTACCTCTGCAGGTAAATCCACGATCTCATGTTTTTCGTTCTCACCCTAGAGAGCTAATCGGTGCAGGTAAATCAATTAAAACAAGAATTTACTCCTTGAAAGTCCACGGCTCGCCAAATTTCAGCGCGGGATAGGACGACTCCTTTTCCCCCTCTTCTTCATGTGGACACAGACCTAATTTCTCACGAAGCCGCTATAAATGTCTTAATCCGGATTGGATTTTCTTAGATTCATTAGGTAATTTGTTACTCAAATTCTGAATATGAATCTTGCAGTGGTCATTTTTCTCTTTTTAATCAGCAACCTAAGCTCAACAAGAATTATCAATGGGTATGAATAGTGTGTTTGGGTATGATATAATTCCATGAGTATAATATATCCAATGAGTTACAAATATTTATTGGTACAAATAACACCATATAATAATTGTCTAAAAACGAAATTGCCCCGATCTGAGAATTGAATCAAGGCTGGCGGTAAAGGTGCAAGTGAAGTTGAGCCAGCTCAAAAGCTCGATGAGCCGGCTTGAAGAAAGCTCGAGTGGAGCTCGATTATGAGTCAAGCTCGAACCTGTGGAGCTCGATTATGAGTCGAGCTCAACTATTATTGTTCTTGAGCTCGCGAGTTTTTTATTTATACATTAAAAAAAAAAAAATAAGGCGCATGACCTAAGAAACTCGTGAGCAACTCGAGCTCGATAAGTAGCATCGAGCTCGAGCCAGGATAAATTGAGCTCGTCGAGCTCGGGATGATTAGCTCGAGCTTGAAAAATTGGCCAAACTTGACAATTGAACCCCTATAGCTGGCCGGTCTAAGAAAAAATAAGTAACTATTCCGTACTAAGAATATTAAACTTAATGTAAAAATGTTTTAAAAAGGAAAATCGTCGCCTGAGAGATTCGAACTCTCGCGGGGAAACCCCATGTACTTAGCAGGCACACGCCTTAACCACTCGGCCAAAGCGACTGTTGTATTATCAGCGCTTTAAATTTATATATAATAATTATAACTAGTCAACAACTTAAGAACCTAAGTTTAATTTCGGTGATCCAGCTATTGAAGAATACAAATGGAGGACGGTGGCGCCGGCGGAAGAGAGGTGGAGGCCGACGAACCGCGAGATGCGCGGGTGGTGCGCGAGCTATTGAGGTCCATGGGGATAACACAGGGGGAGTACGAGCCACGTGTAGTGCATCAATTTCTAGAGCTATGCTACCGCTACGTCGTCGACGTGCTTTCCGACGCCCAAATCTACGCTGAACACGCCGGAAAAGCAATCGTCGACCCAGACGACGTTCGCCTCGCCATTCAGTCCAAGGTTAATTTCTCTTTTTCGCAGCCCCCGCCCCGCGAGGTACGTTACTCCCTCAACCCCTAATCGCTCAAATTCTTTTTTAATTGCACTTTGCATCACGGTGATAATCGGGATTGTTCTGTTGATTTTGGGGTACTAGTTGCGCTAGTACCAATAGATGAGTACCCATTAATCCAATGATGAAGGTAATGAGTATGGAAAACTCTCGTATTGTTGCGCATTCAACTTGGGATATTCTCCATTCTTATGTGGATGGTAGCAATCCTCCCACCACACATTATTCCTTGACAGAAATCCTCCGATCACTTACCTTAAAATGGAAGTTCTTCAACATCATGGAGAGCTCACTTAATCACGCGGAGTCGACACGGTGATCATTTGCCATCAACCTTTGCTTGACTATCTTAGAAGCAATCAAAATCCATGAGAGTCACAAAATGCATGGACCACTTGATCACATATGAACTATTGACTATATTATTATTATTATTATTATTAGGGTTTAGGAGGGTAAGAACGTAAGGGATCAAGTTAAGCCCAATATAGTTATGGATGGACACTTATGGACCAAACTATTATGTTGATGTTGTTAGTTCAGAAAATATCACAGAGAGCTCACTTAGGCTCTGTTTGGTGCGGAGTTTTTCATAAAATGTATGTTTGTCATGACAGTCGTTATGATCACCAATAAAAGAAATTAGTTTTGAACATAAAAGTGAATGAACTTCCTTAGGTGAGGTTGGGCGTTCACGAACGATGGTTTATAACCACCGCGTTCACGACCACCACCGCCGCGCCAAACAGAGCCTTAATCACGTGGAGCTTGTACAGGAGTCATATCATAGAGAGCTCACTCAGTCATGTGGAGCTTGTACGGGACTCACTAGTTCTTGCTTGACTATCGTAAAAATAGTCATAATCCATGAGACAGAAACTACATGAACCGCTTGATCATGACTCTGCTTGTCCAACGGATTTTTTGTGTGTTTGTGTTTATTTAAGGCATGAAACAACTCGCAACATGGGTCTTTCTTATTCTCGAGAAGAGAGGAGCCATGAGGTCCCCCTCCCCTCCCCCGGACCTCCCACGAGTGAATTGAAAGTTCGATCTCCATTGGATATATGAACTATTGACTAATTTATTTTTGGTTAGGAGGCTGAAACAGTTGAGGACCAAGTTAAGCCCAATATAATAATAGATGGACATCTATCGACCAAAACTCTTAAATTGTTGTTGTAGATCAGAAAAATATCATGGAGAGCTCAATCAATCATGTGGAGCTTGTACTGGAGTCACCAGCTCTCGAGCTTTGCTTGACTATGGTAGAAGAAGTCAAAATCCATGACAGCTGCAAACTACAGGAACCACTTGATCACATATGAACTATTGAGTATATTGTTACTATTTAGTTAGGAGGATAGAACGTAAGGGATAAAGTTAAGCCCAATACAGTTATGAATGGACACTTATGGACTAAACTATTAAATTGATGTTGTAAATCAGAAAAATATCATAGAGAGCTCACTCAATCATGTGGAATTCAATTTTTGTTAGGAGGGTAGAAAAGTAGGGGATCAAGTTAAGCCCAACACAAGTATAGATTGACACTTATTGACTGAAATTCTTAAGTTTTTACTGAAGATGCACTCTGGCATATTAGGAATTTAATTTTTGTTCTACTTCCAATGTGGGACTATTCTCCACTTCCATGTGAATCTTAGAAAAAAATATGGGTGGATAATTGGAAATTTGGAATTCAATTGGTTTAGGTTTTGCTGATTTATCTAAATTCTTGTTTTCATTCTTTATCTGTTATTACCTAATACCATGAGATTATAACTGTTGAAACCAGTTTCCCGGTTTCAGCGTTCGAAAGGGGGTTGCGACTAACTCTTACTTGACCCAAGCCTTGACTTTTGACCGGTCACTAAGAACTAAGAGACTCGGACTTGGTTAACACTTGAATCCACAAATGGACCCCTTAAGCTGCAGCGCGGAGGTCCCACCACATACCCGGAAGATCTTAGAGCGTTTCCCCTCCCAAGCCAATGCTGAGCCTGGGCACCTTGGAGGGCACTAAGAACCACCTCACCGTCAACTGGAAGATGACAGGGGAGGGGGGGTGCTTGCTCACAAGACCACGCGAGGGAGGGGGTAGAGGTCAACCCTTCCCAAGGTGCCCATGGGGGTCTATTTATAGACTTTCCCAAAAATGGACTGCGGATAGCCAAAATTGGACTGCGAATAGCCAAAATTCTGCTATCCGCAGTTCGACCATGACCATGAACAATCAACGCGTGAGGGGGGCGAGTGGGACTCGAGATGCCCACTTCCCCCTCATGGGAGGTCATCCCGACCTCCCCCCAACGTGCCGGGCGAGTGGGAGCATTCCTCCCACTCGCCCAAAAGAGGGTGGCGAGTGGGAGGGCCCCCTCCCACTCGCCCCCAAGGTGGCCGGCGAGTGGGAGGCTCCTCCCACTCGCCCGAAGGGGGGTCGGGGGAGCGGGTGCTCCCCCTGCTTCCCCCGCGGCCTCTCTTTGCCTTGAGCGGTTTCGACCGTCTCCACGCGATCGTATTGCCCGTCTCGGTCGCCTTCGTAATCTTGGCCTCATCCGGGTCGGGTCCCACCGACTCGGGAAATATGAGGGTTGTACACAATCCCCGCTCTTTGCGAGCTTGTCCCAAGCTCGGAAAGAAAGTCCAACCCACCTATTTGACGAGTAGGTGAGACCTTAGGGGAATCCGCGAAAAGATCTGCCAACGGGGCATCCCTGCCGAGCTTTTCGGTTGATCCTGACTTGAGACGGAAGGTGAACCTTTTTCCACTAAACACCCCTCCTATAAACCGAGCTCAACTGGAGATGGAAAAAGCTCAACACCTTAGGTCGAATTGACTTCGATCTGAGGTGGAGGAAAGACTCAGCACCTCTAGTCGAGCCGAGCTCGACCTGAGGTGGGAGGAAAACCTTTCTCCACTTGAGAACCCTCCTATGGGCCGAGCCCAACTGGAGGTGGAGAAAGCTCAACACCATAGGTCAGATTAACCTTGACCTGAGGTGGAAGAGAAACTCAACACCTCTAGTCGAGCCGAGCTCGACCTGAGGTGGGAGGAAAAACCTTTCTCCACTCAAGAACCCTCGTATGGGCCGAGCCCAACCGGAGGTGGAGAAAGCTCAACACCTAACCGGGAACCGAGCTCACCTGGAGGTGGAGGAACTCAACACCTAACAGGGAGCCGAGCTCACCTGGAGGTGGAGGAAACTCCACACCTACTGGGGAGTCGAGCTCACCTGGAGGTGGAGGAACTCAACACCTAACAGGGAGCCGAGCTCACCTGCAGGTGGAGGAACTCAACACCTAACAGGGAGCCGAGCTCACCTGGAGGTGGAGGAACTCAACACCTAACAGGGAGCCGAGCTCACCTGGAGGTGGAGGAACTCAACACCTAACAGGGAGCCGAGCTCACCTGAAGGTGGAGGAACTCAACACCTAACAGGGAGCCGAGCTCACCTGGAGGTGGAGGAACTCAACACCTAACAGGGAGCCGAGCTCACCTGAAGGTGGAGGAACTCAACACCTAACAGGGAGCCGAGCTCACCTGGAGGTGGAGGAACTCAACACCTCACAGGGAGCCGAGCTCACCTAAAGGTGGAGGAACTCAACACCTAACAGGGAGCCGAGCTCACCTGGAGGTGGAGGAACTCAACACCTAACAGGGAGCCGAGTTCACCTGGAGGTGGAGGAACTCAACACCTAACAGGGAGCCGAGCTTACCTGGAGGTGGAGGAAACTCCACACCTACCGGGGAGTCGAGCTCACCTGGAGGTAGGGGAACTCAACACCTAACAGGGAGCCGAGCTCACCTGGAGGTGGAGGAACTCAACACCTAACAGGGAGCCGAGCTCACCTGGAGGTGGAGGAACTCAACACCTAACAGGGAGCCGAGCTTACCTGGAGGTGGAGGAAACTCCACACCTACCGGGGAGTCGAGCTCACCTGGAGGTAGGGGAACTCAACACCTAACAGGGAGCCGAGCTCACCTGGAGGTGGAGGAACTCAACACCTAACAGGGAGCCGAGCTTACCTGAAGGTGGAGGAACTCAACACCTAACAGGGAGCCGAGCTCACCTGGAGGTGGAGGAACTCAACACCTAACAGGGAGCCGAGCTCACCTGAAGGTGGAGGAACTCAACACCTAATAGGGAGCCGAGCTCACCTGGAGGTGGAGGAACTCAACACCTAACAGGGAGCCGAGCTCACCTGGAGGTGGAGGAACTCAACACCTAACAGGGAGCCGAGCTTACCTGGAGGTGGAGGAAACTCCACACCTACCGGGGAGTCGAGCCCAACCGGAGGTGGAGAAAGCTCAACACCTAACCGGGAGCCGAGCTCACCTGGAGGTGGAGGAACTCAACACCTAACAGGGAGCCGAGCTCACCTGGAGGTGGAGGAAACTCCACACCTACTGGGGAGTCGAGCTCACCTGGAGGTGGAGGAACTCAACACCTAACAGGGAGCCGAGCTCACCTGCAGGTGGAGGAACTCAACACCTAACAGGGAGCCGAGCTCACCTGGAGGTGGAGGAACTCAACACCTAACAGGGAGCCGAGCTCACCTGGAGGTGGAGGAACTCAACACTTAACAGGGAGCCGAGCTCACCTGAAGGTGGAGGAACTCAACACCTAACAGGGAGCCGAGCTCACCTGGAGGTGGAGGAACTCAACACCTAACAGGGAGCCGAGCTCACCTGAAGGTGGAGGAACTCAACACCTAACAGGGAGCCGAGCTCACCTGGAGGTGGAGGAACTCAACACCTAACAGGGAGCCGAGCTCACCTGGAGGTGGAGGAACTCAACACCTAACAGGGAGCCGAGCTTACCTGGAGGTGGAGGAAACTCCACACCTACCGGGGAGTCGAGCTCACCTGGAGGTAGGGGAACTCAACACCTAACAGGGAGCCGAGCTCACCTGGAGGTGGAGGAACTCAACACCTAACAGGGAGCCGAGCTTACCTGGAGGTGGAGGAAACTCCACACCTACCGGGGAGTCGAGCTCACCTGGAGGTAGGGGAACTCAACACCTAACAGGGAGCCGAGCTCACCTGGAGGTGGAGGAACTCAACACCTAACAGGGAGCCGAGCTTACCTGAAGGTGGAGGAACTCAACACCTAACAGGGAGCCGAGCTCACCTGGAGGTGGAGGAACTCAACACCTAACAGGGAGCCGAGCTCACCTGAAGGTTGAGGAACTCAACACCTAACAGGGAGCCGAGCTCACCTGGAGGTGGAGGAACTCAACACCTAACAGGGAGCCGAGCTCACCTGGAGGTGGAGGAACTCAACACCTAACAGGGAGCCGAGCTTACCTGGAGGTGGAGGAAACTCCACACCTACCGGGGAGTCGAGCTCACCTGGAGGTAGGGGAACTCAACACCTAACAGGGAGCCGAGCTCACCTGGAGGTGGAGGAACTCAACACCTAACAGGGAGCCGAGCTCACCTGGAGGTGGAGGAACTCAACACCTAACAGGGAGCCGAGCTCACCTGAAAGTGGAGGAACTCAACACCTAACAGGGAGCCGAGCTCACCTGGAGGTGGAGGAACTCAACACCTAACAGGGAGCCGAGCTCACCTGGAGGTGGAGGAACTCAACACCTAACAGGGAGCCGAGCTTACCTGGAGGTGGAGGAAACTCCACACCTACCGGGGAGTCGAGCTCACCTGGAGGTGGAGGAAACTCCACACCTACCGGGGAGTCGAGCTCACCTGGAGGTAGGGGAACTCAACACCTAACAGGGAGCCGAGCTCACCTGGAGGTGGAGGAACTCAACACGTCCTCAGACCGGCTTCTCTTCTTGGAGCCTTACCAACCCAAACGAATCTATCTGACGAGCCACCCAGCGACCGGCATCCACAAGCCCGGGCGAGTGGTCTCCAGTCGAGGACTCGACTTAAAACGAATCTACCCGACGAGCCACCCAGCGACCGGCATCCACAAGCCCGGGCGAGTGGTCTCCAGTCGAGGACTCGACTTGAAACGAATCTACCCGACGAGCCACCCAGCGACCGGCATCAACAAGCCCGGGCGAGTGGTCTCCAGTCGAGGACTCGACTTAAAACGAATCTACCCGACGAGCCACCCAGCGACCGACATCCACAAGCCCGGGCGAGTGGTCTCCAGTCGAGGACTCGACTTGAAACGAATCTACCCGACGAGCCACCCAGCGACCGGCATCAACAAGCCCGGGCGAGTGGTCTCCAGTCGAGGACTCGACTTAGATGCTATCTTTAACTACTTTTGATATATCATAAATAGATTACATACCATTACATTGCGCTTCCTTGAGCTTACTCGGCCACATGCACCTTGGCCATCTCATTCATCACTTCCTCCATCTCCTCAGCTTCCTCCTGGTCCTTTGGGGCATAGCTGTCTCCTCTCTGCCGAGATTCTTCTTCCTTTCCTTAACTCCAGAAACTCTGGGCATGTGGCTGTCGCGTGGCCCTCCTGCTGATGGAAGTCACAGTATGGCAATGCCATCCTCCTTGCTTCCTTCCCTGCGTGACCCCTCTTCTTATTTCCTCTTTTTCGGCCAATCGTCACGGTTTGCATGTGGTAGGGTTGCAATGGCCTTGTGTCCGGCTGCCACCCTGCTGGGTTGAACCGTCCCTGCTCCCCCTGAGAGTTTCCTCTCCCTTGGAAATGGCCTCTTCCTTGGCCTTGAGGGGGTCCTCCTGGCGGCCTCCAGGTTGGTAGGGCGACTGGTGGTTGAAACCCCCAGCCTTGCTCCTGCCCAACGGGGGGTCCCTGGTCCCCCTGACTTCTCGCTTCCTCCTTCTTCTTCCCTCCTTGCTGATGTGCTTGCTCCGCCTCCATCGGAGATTGCGAGGTGAGCACGGGTGTGGGTGGTGCCGAGCACTCGCCGCGAGGGGGAGGTGCGATCCGCAAGAGCTCCAGGATCGACTTCTTGAACTCGTCAAAATCACCCTTCTTCAGGTACTCGCTGATAGGGGGTGAGTCTCCCAACTCATCGCTTCCGGACATGAGACTTGGCTCAGAGCTTTCCGAGCTAGTCGCTTCCATGCTCACCGCACCAGAATGTTGAAACCAGTTTCCCGGTTTCAGCGTTCGAAAGGGGGTTGCGACTAACTCTTACTTGACCCAAGCCTTGACTCTTGACCGGTCACTAAGAACTAAGAGACTCGGACTTGGTTAACACTTGAATCCACAAATGGACCCCTTAAGCTGCAGCGCGGAGGTCCCACCACATACCCGGAAGATCTTAGAGCGCTTCCCCTCCCAAGTCAATGCTGAGCCTGGGCACCTTGGAGGGCACTAAGAACCACCTCACCGTCAACTGGAAGATGACAGGGGAGGGGGGGGTGCTTGCTCACAAGACCACGCGAGGGAGGGGGTAGAGGCCAACCCTTCCCAAGGTGCCCATGGGGGTCTATTTATAGACTTTCCCAAAAATGGACTTCGGATAGCCAAAATTGGACTGCGAATAGCCAAAATTCTGCTATCCGCAGTCCGACCATGACCATGAACAATCAACGCGTGAGGGGGGCGAGTGGGACTCGAGATGCCCACTTCCCCCTCATGGGAGGTCATCCCGACCTCCCCCCAACGTGCCGGGCGAGTGGGAGCATTCCTCCCACTCGCCCAAAAGAGGGTGGCGAGTGGGAGGGCCCCCTCCCACTCGCCCCCAAGGTGGCCAGCGAGTGGGAGGCTCCTCCCACTCGCCCGAAGGGGGGTCGGGGGAGCGGGTGCTCCCCCTGCTTCCCCCGCGGCCTCTCTTTGCCTTGAGCGGTTTCGACCGTCTCCACGCGATCGTATTGCCCGTCTCGGTCGCCTTCGTAATCTTGGCCTCATCCGGGTCGGGTCCCACCGACTCGGGAAATATGAGGGTTGTACAATAACCTTTCAAAGTAGAAAAATATAAAGTTTTGGTAAGTTCAGCTGTTCCTAAAGTCAAAGGGCTGATTCCAAAATATGCAGGAACAAAGATAATTTTGTAAGTTTGTACACGTGTTATTTTATGATCCATACCTTACAGAATACATTAACGTTTCTCTTTCGTCTAGCAAACATTGACAATCTTTTATGCTATGAGAATTGTGAGGATCCAAGTTTCATATTAGCCAGTACGACGATCACTTAAACCAGCAGTTTATGATGATGAAATGTCTCTTCTTCCGCATTCAAACTTTTAAACCTTTGGGGTTGGGCTTGCGAATATTCTTTGAATGTCAAAGATTTCGAAATTACTGTCTTTGTATTTATGTGCTCAAGCACAAAACATTTGAATGAATCGATGAATTAGGAAGGCTTGAGCTTGGATAGTACATCTATGTTTTATCTATATGGATTGATGTTGGGTGCTCAATTCAAAGATAGAATTTTAATTGAGAATCTGTGTTTTAGGCATGCATGTATTAGAATCACTATTCTAGGCTTGGATCTATGGCCTAGAAGAAAGTGTTGAGAAATGATTATATTGAAGAAATGATGGGAGTAGCATCTTTTGAAAGTAAGGTGGTGGAAAATAAAATTAAGCTGTTGTGATAAGCATTTACATAAATCACTAATCATATTAGGAAGAGAAAAACATAGCAATGCCACTTAGAAGGAGTAGGCAATGCATATGAATTCTTCTTGTAGAAATTTAAATTACATGTGATATAATAAGGTTTCAAGAGAGTGGTAATTGTTGACAAAGAAGAGAGAAAGAGTGAGGGAATAGGTGGTGGCATGGAGCAAGGTGGAGCTCAGTTTGTTTACTATTATGTGGAGAGGGATATTAGGGGTAAAAACTGAAAGATAATAGGATTGGGAAGGATCTAGGCCTCTAGGAAATCAATGGAGAGTGTGCATTGGGGATCATGTAACAGTCACACAAAGGTCTACATGATGATCGAAACTCTTCATTTTGTGTGGATCGTCGATCCTTGATTTTTAGTTATTTTTGAATTTTTAAGTGTATTTGTAAAGTCATCATTATCGGAAGATCACGAACGTCCATGATGGCTCATAAATCTATAATATACTAGAGAGCTTCATTTCGAGGGATGAAGAGTTGAAGGAAAAAATTCAGCATTCCGGTGTCGAAACTGGAAAACTAGGTGTAAAGCCTAGACTCCTCTTCCCTTGCATTGCATTGGCCGGCCACCTTTACCCCTCCTTCCTCATTTCCGGCTACCATCCAAGTCACCGTACAGCAACTTGGCCGGCCAACATCCCCTTCACCACCAACTCTTCCACTCTCCGGCTAGTAACTACCCTCAGTATTCCTATAAGGCCATAACTACCCATAACTACCTATAACAACCAATATCCTCCATTATCTCTGCCAATAACTCCGTAAGTACTTCTCCCTCCCTTTATTACAACCGGCCAACCAACTCCACTACTAAGCAACTACTAAAATTCCTATCCGAATTTCCTGCAGCCCACTACTTCAGATCCCAAGCCACATCATTTTCCTGAAGCCCATTTCCATTCCCCCAGTCCAATCCACATCTCCCCTCTGTCCAGTAACTCCACCCAGCCCACCCTTCTGCTCATTCAGCTGAATCCCTCCCTCTATTAGTTTGCAATATTTGTATCAAGATGTCTTGTGATTTGCAAGATTTTATTCGTTTATGCATTTATTATTTCATGCTCTTTCTTGTCCATACCCGTGCTTGTTCTCTTAACTAAATTCTCCTCACTTGTGCTTGTCCCGTATTATTGCAAACTTAGAGTGTTGGATAACTTGTTAAATCATTTAGGCATTCATAGAGTCGACATTTACTTCACTAGACCCACCCCATTTCAGCGTGGGGTATTGATATTTTTTATTAGATAAAGAGAAGCTGAATGTGTTTTAACCTCAGGCAATACTCAGTAAGATTGAATTGAGTAAGTAATCATTACAAACATAGATAGTGGATAAGAGTGATAATGATGAGGGGGGTGCAAATGAGAAATTTGAATAGACAATATGTGTTCTGGGGTCTTTTGCGGGTGAGAAATGTACAACCCTCATTCTCCGAGGGTAGGCCCATTCAAAGCCACGTAGGCAGAAGTCAAGGTCAAAAGGTCAACACAGAAGCCGGCAGTCCAAGACACAAGGCAACTCAGCCAACAGGAGCAAGGGGCGAGCTGGGCGAGCTGGGCGAGCTGGGCGAGCTGGGCGAGCTGGGCGAGCAAGGGGCGAGCTGGGCGAGCAAGGAGCGAGCAGAGGCGAGCTTGGACGAGTATCTCGCGAGTATGAGCGAGTATCTCGCGAGTATGGGCGAGTATCTCGCGAGTATGGGCGAGTAGCCCTTGTAACTCGCGAGCTTAGGCAGTATACTCGCATGTACCCCCCTAGGATTTCTCTATAAATAGACCCCCAGGGGTACTAGAAATGACACTTTTGGAAGTGGTCGAGGTCCCCCCAAGCTGGATACTCGCCAAGTCCATGCCCGTCTAGTACCTCGCCCAGCTTTTGGTTGCGGAGGGGAAGTTTCTCCCAAACTTCCGGGTACGTGGTGGGACCTCCCTGTTGGAGCACCTGGGGTGTGCTTATAGTCATTTTCTCTCTCCTATTTTAGCCATCCGAGCCGTGGAGTCGGACCGCAGGATCAGTAACCTCGGGCTGCATTGATCCGAATTTTGAAGCCGGGATTTTCCTGGTTTCAACATTTTGGTGCGGTGAGCGTGGATCGTAGTCGGAGGAAGAAATTTTTGCGAGAAGGCTTCATGACTTAAAGTGGCGGGCGAGATGGAGGCCAAAGGCAGCAGCTCGCGAGCATTCGACAAGTTGGGCGAGTATCTCGCGAGTATGGGCGAGTAGCCCTTGTAACTTGCGAGCTTAGGCAGTATACTCGCATGTACCCCCCTAGGATTTCTCTATAAATAGACCCACAGGGGTACTAGAAATGACACTTTTGGAAGTGGTCGAGGTCCCCCCAAGCTGGATACTCGCCAAGTCCATGCCCGTCTAGTACCTCGCCCAGCTTTTGGTTGCGGAGGGGAAGTTTCTCCCAAACTTTCGGGTACGTGGTGGGACCTCCTTGCTGGAGCACCTGGGGTGTGCTTATAGTCATTTTCTCTCTCCTATTTTAGCCATCCGAGCCGTGGAGTTGGACCGCAGGATCAGTAACCTCGGGCTGCATTGATCCGAATTTTGAAGCCGGGATTTTTCTGGTTTCAACAAGAAACATAATAGATAACAATAAGAAAGGGTGTTTTATTAGGGCACCCTTCATTTGGCTATTCCCACACCCTTAAAGAAGACCTGATAACATTCAACACACACATTCACAATCGCAGCCCAAAATTAAACTTTGTGAGGCCTCGCCGAAACAGGAATACCACGCAACCTTGTCCCCATCGCTGATCCCATTGGACTCGATTCCGCCGCACGTCGAGCTCGAATCTGCTGCCGTTGTAGTCGCCGGACTTCTAGGGTGTGATCTCCCCTGGCTGAAGCCCCTCATCTTCTTCTCCCCCGCCTGAGCTCGATCAAGAGGTCTTCAGTTTGGTAAGAGCGAGATAGTGATCAGCTAAGGGAGCGATCGTGTTGAGGCCCTCCACCTGTTTACATCTCAGATCGACCTGTGCTGCTACAATTTTTAGTTGTGGATTCTTCCTCTTGTTAGTGTGTGAGCGTGACCTGGTATGGGGGTGGTTTCCTTTTTATTCTATTTTCATAGTTCTTAGCCCCTGATCAAATCGAAGACTAGGGTTTGGTATGTTTTGTGCAATTCCAATATAGATCCTAGCTCTCCGCACTTCTTGTGGTTCGCCAGATTCGTCAATCCAGGTCAGTTGGATCCGCTTATTGCATTTTTATCCATCGGGGCAGGCGTGGTTGTCACTGGATTTGCTTGTTAAGATCTAGAAGGATTTGAACCGCAGCTTGAGTACTTGCCCAAAGAGATATTACCATTGCTTATGTGGTTTCATTTAGGTGGCAGTCGTGTATGCCACTGGGAAGATATTATGGATCAATTTCTGAGGGCATTATCACTTTCATTTCTTAGTCCCAGGTCTTCTTGTGCAGAGTGTAACCTTCTACCATTTTTGCGCCTAAAAGGGTTCAGCCTTCAGGGAACCTACATGAAATTTCACACATTTTTTTTCTTTTATTTTCTGCTACATCATTGCTCAGCTAAGTTACACTCTGCTTCCTTACTGTGAGAGAAATTACAACGGAGCTTTCATATTTCAACCTAAGAGATATTATGGCTGATTTCTTTTATGTAAGTGAACATCTATACTATCTATAAGGGAAGAGGAGCCTTTCGTGCTCACGCTTTGGGAAGGTCTCTCTTAATAGCCTTTCTTCATAAATTTCTCTACCTTTTCCCTCGATCTTAATTCAAGTCTTTGCCAGTTTTGTTTCACCTGCTAAGGGTTTGTGATAATCGGAATTCTGAAACTTGTTGTGCTGATTAGTTATTCACAGTTGAGTAGAGAGGCTATTCATTGTGTGTTCACGCTGATTCTGCTGAAGATGTGCTCGCGGCAAAATTGCACGGTGGGTCGGAGCGAATGGACGATTCTGCGAAGATTTTGTACTCTGCATATCAATTGATCAATAGACGAAAGGTTTCAAAACACATTACAATGTATGTGAAGAAATTTTGGTTTTGGAGCTGCGAATATCAAAGTGGTGTACAAATAAGATATCAAAGGGCTGCGTATAGCGAGAGAGGGTGTGCTAATATAAACCCCTGTAAGCCGCCGATGTTGAGGTTGTTTTGTAGCCATTTTGCATAAGGTAGAGAAAGTAGGAGAGGGAAATAGGGAGCTGATTATAATGTATAGGAGAGAGAATAGAAGCTAGTTCTATTCAATTTTGAAGGGGGAGAAAGGTGGAGCGAAGCATTGGGAAAAGTAGAGCTATGAAAGACTTATAACGGATAATGGCTGCGGCAATTGATAGTCAAGTGACTCAGAAAAAAAAGCCGATTATTCTACATACAAAAAGAGTGGGGTCAACAAATGATGGAGAAGTTGACTTCACTTTTTTTTATAGGATAAGCAAAAGAAAAAACCATTTTGATGACAAGGAATGAAGCGTGTTTATCTCTACCATTTGTAAAGTATTCCCCGCAAGGCTTTCTTATGCCTGATACTGTCCAATTGACTAACTCACATGTTGATCAAGATTAATTATGTCTACTTTTCTTTCTTTAATTACACACACACAAGTGACAGGCAAGGGGTTCCGTCCCTACGGCCAACCGCGACAGTACCCCGACCACGATAGGCTCGGGGCTCCACCCCTATCAATTATTTAATGCAGCTTAAAATAAACACATGATCAATTAATTAATACGGAAAGTAGTTATACACCACATTTCGATTTTTGTTAAAATCTTCATCCTGATGCATATATCATCATGCATGTTAAATCAACTTCAATAAAGTTGATTGGTTTAATTGTAGCTCCTCTAAAATATCGCTGACATGCCTAATGTCAGCCATCCTCGAAAAGACTGCTGACATGTCTAATGAAAACCTATCATAGTAGGTATAGGAGCTCTATTAAAAACTTTTTGGATTTCCATCGTTACTTTTAATTTTGGGATAAGGTGTAATTACTTGAATGGATATTGTATTTTAAATTTTTTGTAATAGATTATAATATATGTTGTCAATAATTTAAAAAAAAGTGGTATATTTGACAATTTTGAATGTTTTACCAAAAACAAATTTTCCCTTTTAGTATTGTAAATACATACCATTACACTATCAAACTAATTGCAAGTTTTGAATTTATTTTTAAATCAAATAATTTTAGAAATAAATAAATTATTTATTTAAATAATATTTCAATAAAATTTGATATTTTAACAAATGCAACAAAGGCGAGGCTTGAACCTTCGCCACCATTTTTACCGCTGCACTTAATAATTTTTATGTGAAAATATGTAATAAATTTAGGGTGATGTTAAAGGCAAACCAGAATTGGCTATTGGCAAATCAATTTCTATGAGTTATTACGCACTTTTTGAAAATACGCTTTGTACATGCATTTTTAGGAAAAGTGTTCAACACGAAAATTGTAGATCTCGTCGAGATCTACAACTTTCGTGTTGAGCACTTTTCCTAAAAATGCACGCACAAGGCATATTGTCGCCCTGATCGTAACTATATCGAATTTTTTGAAAATACGCCTTGTGCGTGCATTTTTAGGAAAAATGATTAACACGAAATTTGTAGATCTCGACGTGATCTACAATTTTCGTGTTGAACACTTTTCCTAAAAATGTATGTACAAAGCGTATTTTCAAAAGGCGTGTAATAACTCATAGAAATTGGTTTGCCAATAGCCAATTCTGGTTTGCCTTTAACACCACCCTATATATATATATACATAATGCATCTTCCCATCGCGGTGCCTACAAGATTAATGGTACAAGGGGCTAAAAATGATGTGGTAAAAATAGACGTGTTCAAAAAAACCGGGCCCGGGGGGCCGGCCCGGAAAAAGCCCGGTTAGGCTCGTGCCTGGGCTAGCCTGCCCCGGGCCCAGGCCGGGCTATGGGGGCCCAACAGGGCCCCCATATATGCTCAAAGCCCGGCTCGGGCCAGGCCCGCCTAAGCCCGGGCACTGGGCCTTAACTGGGCCTAGCACCGAGGCCAGGCACCAGGCGGGATAATCCCGCCTAAACAGGCGGGATTTTAATTAAATCCCGCCTATTAGGCCGGATTTAATTGAAATCCCGCCTATTTAGGCGGGATTTTATTAAATCTCGCCTATAGGCGGGATTTATTAACCGGGCTGGGCCCGGCCTGGCTTTGGGAGCCTTGGCAGGCCCCCTGCCGGGGCTGGTGCCCGAGCCCGGCTAAAGCAAGGCCCGAGCCCAGGTGACAAAAGTCGGGCCCGTCAGGCCCGGTACCGGCCCGACCCTGGCGTTTTTTTTTGGACAGGGCTAAAACTAAGATAGGTAAATTAATGACTGATTAAATTTCAGAAATATTGAGAATGACGTGTATTGAAGGTAATATGATAAAAAATAGATTTAGGTGGTTTTAAAATGCATATCAAATGTTAGATAATGTACTGTACTAATTAGGCTAGTAGTTAGAGTTATTCTATCATAAAGAGATTCATTCTTCCTTACCCTGCTTCGTCTTAATTGTTATTTGAACAAAAGGATCACAATAAACATTTGGTCAAAGTGATGTCTTGGTCCGAGTGGGGATATAGTTTCTCTTCTGCATGTCGTCTATGAAGTTTTGAAAAATCCGAACATTTCAGTGATGGATATAGAGGTAGGAATTTGTCAAACGAACCGCACTCCTTCGTGTACATCAGGAGGAGGATTATGTGGGAAGAAAGGTGAATCTAATGATAATATGGGTGAAAATTGTTCAATATGATTTATATAGTTTAGATTTAACACCTCAACCACTACTCTACACGAATGAACATGTTATGGGCCTACTCATAGGTTGCCGGAGGAGTGGCCAGAGGTGGAGATGGCGGTGGTGGAGATACTACGGAGCCTTGACCGCGGCTGCCTAAGCGGGGCATGCTCAAGAGAGAGAGCTTCCAAAATCTCTTTAGGGTTTAGGAAAATAGACTTTCTTCATTGATGTCTTTTCTTACACGACTCCATTGGTTTATATAAGATCCCCAATGACGTGGGTGTAAATAACCCAAAAACATAAACATAACGGACTCGACGCGACTAATAAAGCGAAACGACTCGACTACTACTTTTGACTTGATATAATAGCTTGACTCCAATTATAATAATAAACCTAGATAATTGTTACGAATAGGATCCATAATAGAACACCCCCTAAAAAAATTCATCAAGTTTTCTTCATCTCTTGGTGATACTTTTTAATGACAGATGCTATTTTGATAGAAAACAGATGTTTAATGTAGCACTTTTATTAAAAAGATTATTATTATAATTACTATTACTGCAGTTCATATGCCTTTACATTAGTAGCATGCTCAAGTGATTTGGTATATAGCAGATTTTTGGCTATTCTAGTATCCAGTTGAATTATTGCAAATTGCAATGCAGGTGAATCTGAATCTATAATTCTTCTTTTAGCACATATTATAATGATTATACCCTAAAATTATTTGTTTCACAATATCTGTGATCCAAGCTCATCATCATGAACATCGGATCGGATTCAGCTTTTCGGATCGACTTTATGAACCATCTTTTTTCCTATTCATTCGTAAACTATCTTTTCATTTTCAATGTATTTTTGTAATTCAGGATTTCCTTTGCTCAAAATGATTGCCACAGATCTAGTCTCTGTTTGGGGCGGCATTGGCGGTGGGAAAAACTCTATTCCCACTGCCACCGCCCTTTTTAGGTTGTTTGGATGATGAATTTTATCAAAAGAGCTTTTTTCAAAAGAGGTGTTCAACAAGGCTTTTTAAAAATCGTTTTCTCTGTTTTTAGTTTTTTCTTTTATTCGAGGGTTTACGAAATTCACACCCCGACCATTCGCGATCTACCTTTCTTCCTTCTCGCCACTGCAACTGTTTTCTTCTCCCATTCACGATTCTTCACCCAGTCACGATCTCTGCTTCTCGCCGCTGACCTTTTGTAACCTGCTTATTTATGATTTATATAATATTTACTTATCTATGCGATAAATGATTAGCATAAACCACCTTTTTAATAATTAAAAAGCTAAACAACTATTATTAAAAAGTTGTTCTCCCAAACCGAAAACGTAAAACATCTTTTTGAAAAACACTTAAATGGAGATTTTCCAAATAGTCTACAAGTTACCCCCCTCAAGCAGCACTCAACATAAAGAAGCTATTTTTATAGATTTGCTAACAGCCTGTCACTTGCATCTCCTCTATAAGATGTGCTTTGTTTAAAAATTTAGTCTATTGAGCAATTGTCTTCTAACATATAAACTATCTCCATGTTTTACTAGCATTGTAACTTGCTACTGATAACTTCTGCACTTTTCTTAGGTTCTTCTCGAGTTGGCTCGCACACGAAACAAAACAGTGCTGCCCAAAACACTCGCACCGCCCGGTTCGATCCCACTGCCGCCCGAGCATGACACACTCGTCAGCCCTAACTATCAGCTCTTGATTCCCAGGAAGCACCTTCCGCAGATTGAGGAGACGGAAGAGGATGAAGATGTTCCTAACCCCACCCCCAATGCCAACCCTAACCCTAACCCTAACCCTAACCCATTTGCCGAACAGAGGACACATGCGGAGAAGCAGCAGATGCAGGCAGTTTCTCAGAAGGTGTCATTCCCGCTTGCCTCTGCCGCTGCTACTCCGGCGAAGCGTCAGAGGTGATCTCTTCAGGAGGGGGTTCAGGTCCTCTATATGTGCGGTTATCTGATTCTAATCATGCAATTTTGAATTGTTAGGATTTTGTTGACACTCATAGCAGCATAAATTTATGAAATACTCCACTTTATTCAACAACGTAGCAGAAAGATAACAATGCCAATCTGAGTCCTAGGCTTAGCCCATGTTTGGGAGAGCGGTGGGAGGGTGGCGATAGTTGTGAAATATTATAAAAATACACGGGCAGTGTTTGAATAGGTGTGGTCATGAAGGCTATGGCCTCGTTTGGCGCGGAGGTGAGGCTGCGCGGATTTCATCTGTGCCGCGCAACTGTGATCACGGTTCCCGCAGCGCGGATGAAATCCGCGCAATTCTGCGCCTCTTTAGCGGCAGGACTGATCCCCGCCGCCCGGCCACGGCCCTGCCAAATGACACTGGCCGCGGCCGGGCGGTGCTGTCCGCGCGACCATGGCCTATGTTGCACTCATCTTAGCTATGCAATTGTGGTCAAGTTTTAACAATTGTGAATGCCTGGACCTCAAAAAGTCAACTTTGAGGCAAAAAAATCATGAATTTCTAAGGGTAAGTAAATAGTCATCACCGTATTTATTATCAAAATTTTAAGTGTTACTGCTCCAATGCCACAGCTATGTTAAACATAAGTTTCGATTGGGACTGTGGTGGCGGTCGTGAACGTAGTGGTTACGAACCGTCGTTCGTCAACACCCGACCTCACCTAAGGAACACCATCCATTTTATGTTCAAATTTTTTTTTGGAGGCGGTCATATCCGTTGTCATCTCAAACACATATTTCATGACGATGATTTTTTTGTCCATAACCACTGGAGCAAAAACACGTCAAACGGATGACAGCTCATAACCACCGCATTCATGACCGCCACCACCGTGCCAAAGAGAACCAGTCTTAAGTTGGCTGATGAATTGAACTCCTGCAATAATGTATTATTTCCGTGTAAATATCGAAATTAATATGGTTTCTAGTGACTTAATTTTTTTTTTCATACAATAATGTATTATTTCGGTGTAAATTTGGAAATTAGATTTTTTTTTATATTGATGCATTCGATTGCTGGAATTTAGAAAATAAAATGTTTTGAGAAAAAAAATTATTTAATCAGATTCCATCAAGTGGCAAGATTTGGGCTCTGTTTGGGGCAGTGGTGGAAAAAGCTATATTCTCATTGTCAATCCTTTTTTGATTATTTGGATGAAGAGCTTTTTTAAAAGAGTTTTTTCAAGGAAGATGTTTTGGGGACTTTTTGAGTATGTGGTCCAACATGACTTTCTGAAAATCATTCTCTGCTTTCAGCTATTCCTCTTTTATTCGAGGGTTTACGAAAGTCACAACACGATCATTCATGATCTGCCTTTCTTCCTTCTATCACTACAAATGTTTGCTTCTCCCGTTCACAATTCTTCACCCATTCACTATTTTTGCTTCACGTCCGTGAGTTTTTGTAACTTGCTTATTTAAGATTTATCTAATATTTATTTATCTATGTGATAAATGATTAACATTGTTGCGGCTTCTCAACGCCCTCGGTAGACCGGTTTCAACTCGGTCCGTCTTAGCCCGGGCGGTCGAGCGCGCACACAGTCAGAATGTTGCAGAAAGTAAATGCTGAAAATGATACACAGAACTTTAGCGTGGAAAACCCTCCAAAGGGTGAAAAACCACGTGGCCAGGGCGGTGCTGGCCGAAATCCACTATCTCAGACTGTTACAATGCCTTTTTGGAGAATGCGAGGGCGACAGGCCGCGCCTCGTTACAATTGTGGGAGAGAGAGAGAGAGCTCCGTGGGTGACAGGCCACCACTTAGGAGTCGATCGCCTTGCTGCGTGTCTGGTACGGCTGCGCGCTTGCTAAGAGTGCACTTCGCTGAGCACTTTGACTTTGCTGTTCGGGCTTGGGGTGCTCGCCTGAGAGATGGCGCAGCACTTCTTCTCAGGTGAGCGGCGTTCGCAGGAGGAACCTGTCAGTTAGTAAAAACGAAGTGGCGGAGTGGCGGAATGTAGAGAGAGAAGCTCTGAGGAAGAAACGAAGAGAGAGAGAGTCTGGGCCCGAATCAGAGAGTCCATCCAAATGAAGACCCTTAGGGGTCTATTTATAGGCTTGGAAGGTGGAAGTTACGGTGGTTATGCGGATAACCACCAAATGGAGGGCTGAGATCGTTGGGGACGATTGAAGGGTCGTGATCGCGCGAGATGATCGGAGGGCCGCGAGGGACTCGGTGGGATCCGACGGAGGAGGGTGAAGGGCGGCGACGGCGATGGCCGGCCATGGGTGGCCGGCCATGGCCGTCGGCCATGAAGGGGGCGGCGGTGGCCGGCGGCGGTTGGCGGCCGGCCGGCGGCGGCCGGCGGCGGTTGGCGGCCGGCCGGCGGCGGCCGGCGGCGGTTGGCGGCCGGCGGTTGGCGGCCGGAGGCCGGCCGGCGGCGGCCGGCCGGCGGTTGGCGGCGGCCGGCCGGTGGCGGTTGCCGGCCGACGGTGGCCGGCAGGTGGTGGCCGGCCGGCGGCGGTTGTTGGTGGTTGCGATCCCGCGCGGGGCGGTTGGGATCCCGCGCGAGGCGGTTTGGATCGGCGCGCGGTGGTTTGGCTCCGCCGCGCGGGAGTGGGATCCGGTGTGCGAAGGTGGGATCCGGCGCGCGGTGGTTTCGGGATCCGCCGCGCCGTAATGGGATCCGATGTGCGGGAACGGGATCCGGTGTGCGGTGGTTACGGATTTCTCCATATATAGAGGGGGAACCCATCATTTGCCCCCCAAATCCATTTGTTTGGAGCGCACGGAGAGCAATTGGATTTCCCCCTAAGACTTGCATTTGTGAGCGATGGCCGGGGTGAATTCTAGCGTGGAGGTTGGCGGTGGCGATGGTGACGGTGGTGCCAAGGTGAGTACGGAGTCCAAAGGTTTGATTCCCCAAAAAGGCGGGCGGACAGCGTGCTAGAGGTGCGGGGAGTCACACGGAGGGGAAGGGCGACACTCGCGCGCTTGCGGATCACTCAAGGCTCCGGTAGACCGGACTAAATTGGACCGTCTTAGCCCGGGAGCGTTTGAGCGCGTAAACAGTCACAGAAAAGGAGAAAGCTGACAAGACAATTTTTTTTACGTGGAAAACCCGTCAACTGGGTGAAAAACCACGCGGCCGGGTCTGTGCCGGCCGAAACCTCCACTATTTATTGGTTGTTGTACAGAGCTGTTTTAAAGAACTCGAGGGCGACAGGCCGCCTACTCGGAGGGTGACAAGCCACCGCTCCTGGAGCTAAGACTTTTGTCTGATGCAGAGGAGGATGCTGCGCTCTAAGCGCTCTAGAGGTTTTGACTGCAGCTTGAAGGTTGGATCGATGTGCTCTGTGCGTCTTTGTCTCTGTCGGTTGTCTCCTGCTGCGCGAGAGGAGTTTGGAGTGTTGTTCTTGCTGGAGGCTGGAGCGTTTGTTCTTGAGTGCGCGGAGTGCTTGTTGCTGAGTACGCTGGGTTATACTTGGACGGTCTTGAGAGCGGAGCGCGCAGAGGCGCTCTTGGAGCAGTCTTCAGAGCGGAGCGCACGGAGGCGCGCTTGGAGCGGTCTTGAGAGAGGAGCGCGCGGAGGCGCGCTTGGAGCGGTCTTGAGAGCGGAGCGCACGGAGGCGCGCTTGGAGCGGTCTTGAGAGCGGAGCGCACGGTGGTGCGCTTGGAGCGGTCTTGAGAGCGGAGCGCACGGAGGCGCGCTTGGAGCGGTCTTGAGAGCGGAGCGCACGGAGGCGCGCTTGGAGCGGTCTCGAGAGCGGAGCGCACGGAGGCGCGCTTGGAGCGGTCTTGAGAGCGGAACGCACAGAGGCGCGCTTGGAGTGGTCTTGAGAGCGGAGCGCACGGTGGCGCGCTTGGAGCGGTCTTGAAAGCGGAGCGCACGGAGGCGCGCTTGTGAGCGCGCAAGGAGGAGGCGCGCTTGTGAGCGCGCAAGGAGGACGCGCGCTCGTGAGCGTGCAAGGAGGAGGCGCGCTGGTGAGCGCGCAAGGAGGACGCGCGCTGGTGAGCGCGTAAGGAGGACGCGCGCTTGTGAGCGCGCAAGGAGGAGGCGCGCTTGTGAGCGCGCAAGGAAGAAGGAGGAGAGAGAAAATCCGTAGGAGGATTTTCCCGGCTGGAGAGAGAGAAAGTCTCAAAAGGGGGGAGAGATGGAGGAGGAGAAGATGAGAGAGAGCCCCAAAAAAAGAGAAGCCTTGGGGTTCTATTTATAGTTTTTGAGGGTGGCACTTTCGTAATTAAATGGGTGGTTAGGGTAGTTATGGTGGTTATGCGGTTACCCGCACACCATAACCAATTTATGTGTTATACGCACACTTATCATGAATATAACTACGCGCACACCAGTTTGTATAGTTTTGCGGTGATATGTATTCATATGACGGATATGGTTATGCGCACACCATAACCATATTATTTGCTATACGCAGACCGTATTAAATGATTTTACTATTTGCACCCCCATGTTAGAGGATTTTACTATTTGCACTCCATGATGGAGGAATTTACTATTTGCACCCCCCATGTTGAAGGATTTAACTATTTGCACCTCATGATGCAGAATTTTACTATCTGCACCCACATGTTGAAGGATTTTACTATTTGCACCCACATGTTTGGTGGTTACGGGGCTAGTGGGGTTTCTTTGGATAACCGCGCACCCATGAATGGGGTGCGGTTAGCGCCTTCAAGGAAACCCTATCAAACATAAAATATTTTATTATTATTAAAAAGCTAACCATTTATTATTAAAAGTTTGTTCTTACAAACAGAGAAACATAAAATATTTTTTTGAAAAGCACTTAAATAGATATTTTTCAAATAATTCAAAGTTTTTTCGAAATAGTTTTCTGGACAGCTCTAATGCCACCATTAATAACCACCACTATTTTTTTCACCGCCACCATCACCACCACCACCAAACCGAGCCTAGTAGTTAGAAATTACTTAAATTTCTTAATAATAATAATTTCATTGTTCGCACTAAAAATGAAGGAAAACTTCATTATTATGTAAAGTTGTTCATTGTTTATAAGCAATCAGATCGGGCCGTTGGTTTAAACTCTTGCTTATTAATATCTGCATCTTAAACTGCAATCTTAAAGTATGTAAATCTTAGGGACTGAAACGAGCCAAAACAAATCAGTGCTGATGCATCAAGACAAACTAGTAATTAGTCAAATCTCCAGCCCCCTGGAGTTAGCATAATTACAATTTGCATCTCTCTATCTTTTGTAGTTATAAAATCGCCCTTATAAGTTCACAATTTATAACATATATGCACAAAAATATCTTCATGCGCGCGGCTCGACTCGAGTGATGTAAATACGCGTGATTTTTGTAATTTCAAAGAATAGAGAGGTACAAATTGTAATTAGCAAACTTATAGAAAAGGCATTGATAAACGACCCTCGATGCAAATAATATGCATCTTTTGAAATAATATGTAATGCAGGACGGCAGAACAATTACCTGTATTAAACGAATACAATACTTAAAGGGCGTTGATATTAGCACCGCAGTTTTGGCTAGTTGCACCGTACTTTCTTCTAATTTTTCGCGTCTAATTGTCCAACACGAAAGTTGTAGATTTCGCTGAGATCTACAACTTTCGTGTTGAACACTTTTCCTAAAAATGCATATACAAGATGTATTTCCAAAAGACGCGAAATCTGTGCGTATTTCCAAAGTACGCCTTGTACATGCATTTTTAGGAAAATTGTTCAGCACGAAAGTTGTAGATCTCGTCGAAATCTATAACTTTCGTGTTGGACAATTTTCCTAAAAATGCATGTACAAGACGTATTTCCAAAAGTCGCTAAAAATTAGGAGAAAGTATGGTGCGACTAGCCAAAACTGCGGTGCTAATAACAGCTTCTTATGTGATTGCACGTTTATTTATTTATTTATATTATATAAAAAGCATCACTATAATATCTAATATATTACATTTCTGACTCGACATTTGTGTCACATTGCTACTTTTTTTAATCTTTCATGAATATATTTAAAAATGAAGGGCGAGATAGGGGGGGGGGGGGGGATAAATAAATTTAATTAAAAAAATATATAAACGGAGAAAATAAAGTAAGAATATATAAAACATAGAGAGAGAGTAAAAATGTCTTTTCAAGAGATAGTAAGAATATAAATAGATTAAACGGATGGAATTGAAATTTAGATGGATTCTAATTCTTCTCAATATTGGAATTGATCCAATTTCAATTATATTGTTCGTCTAATAAACATAATTGAAGAATATTACGAAATCAATCAATTTTATTGTTCGTTTGTTAAATAAAATTTAATATAAAAAATATATTTTTATCATTAGCGATAAAGAATCAAATATTCTTTCACATGTATTATGAAAAACCTAAGTCACTCACATATATTATGTAAAAACATAACATTCTCTCACATATATTAACATTAATTATAGCATAATGAATTCAATAAGAACCTATCATTTTCGACCAGTCAAAAAATGCGCGTTCATGCAAAAAAATGCGCGTCCTGGAGAAAAAATTTGCGACCAAGCACAAAGCGCATACATGGACGAAAAAAGCGCACATGGGCAAAAAAACGCACGTCCGGGACAAAAATGTACGTCCGGGCGAAAAACGCATGCTGGGCGAAAAAATGCAAGCCTGGGCGAAAAGCGCACACGAGCGAAAAAGCGCCCCCAGGAAAAAAAACAAGCGTCAGGGTGAAATATGCGCGTCAGGGCGATAACTGTGCGCCCGGGCGAGAAAATGCAAGTCTGGGCGAAAAGCGTGTTCGGGCGAAAAAACACATGCACGGGCGAAAATGCACGTCAGGGCGAAATACGTACGCTCGGGCGAAAAATGTGGCCCGAGCAAAATACGCGTGGTCGCGTGAAAAAACGCAAGCCTGGGCGAAAAACTCGCCCTTGCGAAAAAAGCGTCTCAGTCGGAATTATCCAATTTTTATATAGATTGTGAATCGGCTTTAGTTCAAAATGAATTCTATGGAATTCCAATTTCAACGTTCAAGCGCGCAAATAAACAATAAAATTATAATTAGACCTTCAATTCAAATTTAAGAATCTAAATTCCGTCCAAACAAAAGGACCTGAGAGAATAGTGGGAGTACTACCTGTGCCCGTAAGATGGCAGTTTTGTGTTACAATGGAATAGTCATAAGCCGAAGAACTTTGAAATTACAAGACTATTCACACAAAAAACTAAGGCTTCATTTGGCGCGGCGGTGGCGGGCAAGAACTGGCGGGTGGAAAAGGGGGGTTGGGAACGGAAGGTGGAGGCGGAGGATCGAAACGGGCGTTTTGCCACGTTTTTCAGGGCGCGGCGGTTCCAGCCGGAGCAAACGCCGCCAGACCTGCGTTTGTTTACCCGCCGTCCGGCTGCGTTTGCCCCAAACGCAAGGCCAAAATGCCGCGCCAAATAAAGCCTAAGTCCCTAATAAACAATTAGTGAGTCATGAATGGCATCTAAACTCTCAAGATATAATAATCAATCAATATTTGATAATAGTTTGATTTCAAAAAATTTCAACGCTTTTTGTCGAACCAAGATGGCATGCCGGCGGAGTAAGTGACAGCATCGTCATCAGAGTAAGAATTTGGTGCGGGTAGTGTAACATTTGTAGAGTCGACATTAAAAGTACGACCGCAAAGCTTGCGAACGAGGGCAAGGGGCGAGATAGTACCGGATTCGTGATGACAATGGCTCCGTTTGGCGCGGCGGTGGTGGTCATGAACACGGTGGTTATGAACCATGAACCCCCGACCTCACCAAAGAAATTTCGTCAATTTTTATGTTCAAAACTAGTTTTCTTTTCTTGGTAATGATCGTAATTGTTGTCATATCAAGCATACAATCTATGATGATAGCGTTTTTGAAAAGTCACGCAAAACAGAGCCAATATTTCTGGCGGTGTCTGCCTCAACTAATTTCAATTAAAAATGAATGGCTAAAAGAATGGTCAAAGTTCTAGAAGAGCACTTATTGTATTATTAATTAATCTATTTAAATGATGTAATGACGCTGAAATGAATTGACAGGTCTCTTAATCCTACATTTAACTTGCAAGAACTATTAATTTAGAGCTTAATAGACCCAATTGGTACATAGAAGCATTTGGACTTGAAATCTTTATAGCACCTAACACTATTGTAAATTAATAGCATATATATATAGAGAGAGAGAGAGTTGGACACCGATTAATCACTGGGATAGCCGTGTTCAAAAAGACTGGGCCCGAGGAGCCTGCCCGAACCCAGCCCAAAAAAGCCCGGCTAGGCCCGGCCCGGGCCAAGGCCGGGTTTGGGGGCCTTATAGGGCCCCCATATCAGCCGATTGCCCGGGCCGGGCAAAGCCCGAGCGTCGGGCCTAGCCTAGGCCCGACACCTGGGCTGGCGAAAATCCCGCCAGGATCCCGCCTCCTGGCGGGATTTCCATTGAAATCCAGCCTGCTTGTGGGATTCCCTGATGGAACTGCTGGCGGGATTAAATCCCACCTTATCTAGGCGGGATTAAAATACCGCTTTATCTAGGCGGGATTAAAATCCCGCCTTATGGGAAATCAGGCGGGCCCAGGCCCGGCCTGGGAGGGCCTTATCAGACCCCTCTTTTGAGAGAGGGCCCGAGCCGAGCCAGATTGGCAAGAAGCCTGGACTCGATCGGCCCGGTCCTAACCCGGCCCGATCGAGCTTTTTGAACAGGACTCTGGAAATACTTTATTTTTGAAACGCTGAAAATACAGATAAATAAGATGATTGTTATTTGCACTATAAAAATAGAAATCGGTAACAATTTGATATTCGCATTATACTATTTTTTTTAAAAAATCCGCAAACAAAAATAAAAAATAAGCAAGAAGAAATGCGGACATCTCACCGGAAGACAATCATCCAATCGGAAACATATGCTTAGATTCTCCGATGATGCACCCCGGCTCTGTTACCGGCGTGAACTCAACAAATGTGCATGCGGATCTCTCTTAACACGTTAAGAAACACCGCCTAAAGGTACTGAAAACAACTCCCTGGTTATTGGCTCTCCGGCGACATCTAACGGTCTTGACCTCCTAGCGGCAAGCACCCCTGACAGCTACCAAGCGCGTCAGCTTCGCAGCGGAAATCGATTCTGCATGGAAACATCACGGCGAGTGCGGAAAGGAGTGAGTGTGGTTAGTCTTTTTGAAAAACCATAAAAAAGTATTTATTTGCGAGTGCGGCTAGTCAAATCTGTAGTGCTAATAACAATGACCATAAATAAACATCAATTGATATCTTTATATTTCCTGAGATAATAGCTGTGAAACATGTTTCATGATTTTATAAGGGTGGTTATATTTGCAGGCCCTAAAGAGATTGTTGCAACTCAATTTTTACGAGTTATTACGCGTCTTTTGAAAATACTCTTTGCCCATGCATTTTTAGGAAACGTGTTCAACATGAAAGTTGTAGATTTCGACGAGATCTACAACTTTTATGTTGAACACTTTTCCTAAAAATGCATGCACAAGACGTATTTGCCGCCTTGATTGAAACATGGGCGTAATTATAGCGAAGTTTTGGAAGTACGTCTTGTGCGTCCATTTTCAGGAAAAGTGTTCAACACAAAAGTTGTAGATCTAGTCGAGATCTACAACTTTCATGTTGAATACGTTTCCTAAAAATGCATGGGCAAGGAGTATTTTCAAAAGATGCGTAATAACTCGTAAAAATTAGGTTACAAATATCTCTTTAGGGCCTGCAAATATAATTACCCTTTTATAATAATGAAAAAAGACTTAAAACATAAGAAACAGCTACAGAAGCAGACCTACAAAGCCCAAAAGTCAAACTTGTTCACTCGTTCCTTAAAAAGATAAAACATCATATAAAATACTTTAATGAAATATACTTAAAAGTTTCTAAGCAAATTTGACCAATAATAAAAGGCTCCGTTTGGCAAGGCTTTTTGCTCGGGTTAGTTTGGACAAAAAAGTCGCCATCATAGAATATATGTTTGGCACGACAATGCCTACGACCTCCATCAAAAAAATAAAACTAGTTTTGAACATAAAAGTGGATAAACCTCCTCTCCACGAGGTTCACAAATAAAGAAAAAGTTGTCTTTTGTTAACATTCAAAAATGTCAATTATATCCTCATTTTATATTTTAATGACTTACATATATTTTAATCTATTTCAAAAAAAAATATACAATGTTCATTCAAGTAATTACACTATCTCAAAATTAAAATTAATGATGAAAATCTATTAAAATCCAAAAAAAAAAAATTGTAGAACTCTTATACCTATTATGGATTTATGGTAAACTGTCATTAGGCATCTCAACGGTCTATTCGAGGAAGGTTTTCATTAGGCATATCAGCGATAATTTCGATGAGCTACCATTAAACCAATCAACTTTATTAAAGTTGATTAATTAATATTGTATTTATTTTAAGCTGCATCAAATAATTGATATGGGCGGAGCCCCGAACCTATCGCAGTCGAGATACTGTCACAATTGGCCGTAGGGGAGAAGCCTCGTGTCTCTCACTCGTATGTATGTAGGAATGAGTGGAGGTCAAATGTGATGGCATCTATTTTTATCAATTAAAATAAAATAAAATGATAAACGGGTGATATTTCATTTCCATTTTATTGAGACACGTGCCTGGTTGATTCTTAATTAATGTATTCCTATGATCCTATAATCCTCTAACAATGATTGAATAACAATAAAAAAAACCAAGTCTAATCTATCCTCTATTCTGTATAAATATTGCGTCTATTTGTTTAGATCACATTCAGGAGCTGATCAAACTATTCTATCGTATTTCAATTTTACTCATTTGCAAAGATTCTAGATTTATTACAAAAGGTAAAATGTAACTCATTCTTTTCAATTTCAATGTAGAGTTATTGCAAAGAATGAAATTGGAATATCATAAAATAATTTGACATATTTGATCATTTTTCATCTATATTTCTAAAGAAAAAGATCACACCTTTCAATGTAGTGTCATCACACACACACGCGCGCGAGTGCCCGACACGGGGTTCCGCCCCTACGAACAAACGCGACAGTGCCCGACACGGGGACGGCGGGCTTCGTCCACCCCCGGCTCGATGCTGTGGGGCGGCCTTCGGCCGCATCCATCGGGCTTCGCCCGCCTCCGCACGGACTTCATCCGTGCTCGATGCGTTACATATGAGTACTCAAAATGATCATAAAAAATATACACCATCAATATTATAATATTTATTTTGTAAAAAAATACGTATAGATATTAAAGATGTTTCTCATAAAACATGTGGAAGACATTTCAGTTGTTTGGCGTAAATAATGGAGAGGGGAAGTTTTTTATTATTAAAGATGTTTGGGATAAAACATGTGAAAGATCCAACGGTGGAAAATGAAAGCACGGTAAGAGCATGGAGAATGCTATATTCTCTTTATAATATATATATAAATATATATGCGCGCGCACACACACACACACACACGAGTTGAGTGCGCACGGGGGGCACCCGTGTCCCGCGCGATAGTACCTTGCCCATCCCGGCGGGTTTCACTAGCAACCGGCACGCACCCGAGTGACAGTGCATGGGAGGCCCCCTTGCCCTGCGCGAGAGTACTCGCCCCGCGACGTTCTTCGCCCAATCCTGACAGGCTTGCTTCACACACCCCCGAACGACGGGCTTATTTTAATTTTTTTGTTTAATTTATTTTTTTAAGATTTAAATTTTTTAAAGTATTTCATTTTTTTTATTATAATTTTTCGAAAATTACAAAATAATTCTACGCAGGTGGTCTGCGAATAGCCAACCGGCGCAAAACTGTTTGGCTGTTCGCAGACTTCGGTGGACTGCGAATAGCCAACCAACACAAAACTGACAGGCTATTCGCAGACCACCAGCAAATGGATATGATCGTTTAGATCTTGATCAAAGGGTTCAAATTCGTCTGATGGGCCTCAATGTTACACCAAAAGAAACTTCCATACATCTTTGTATATATAGTATAGATATATATAACCAAAGCGACAGGTGTCCTTTTTTCTCCTCTCCCCGGGGATGTTTAATGGCCTGCACATCAGGAAGAGTTGAAGAGAAGGTTCTAATGATGGTGGCACGTCTACTTCTTACATATAGTTTTAGACTTTTTGTGACATTGTCTTAATTATTTTAAAAAAATTTAATAAATATAATTATTTTTTGGCTTTGAAAGCTAAGCTTGAAATCTAACAATACGGTCTTTCATTCAATTTAAAAATTTGGAAGACAAAGTAAAGATATACATCAAGGATTCATAACGCCGGTCTTCGGAACGACAATCACACGCAAATTATACACAATTCTATCAAAAAATGAACCGGACCCACGAAAAATACGCGATGATTTTGCTACAACAAGATGATGAGAATATAAAATCGTCGTAAACAGCAAATGCAATATATTATGGCGAAGAATACGAAATAGATGTATCTAGGTAGAAAGAAACGAATTACCAAAGACCCCTCGACCCTAGTAGATGACAGAATCTATAAGGATTCTGATCATAACCCTACGTAGAATACGTGGCATATCCAGCCACGTATCCGGCCACGGACTTTAAATAATCGGGTTAAAACTATTGACAATGATTTTAATAATATGATGTTAGATTCTAAATATTCATACATTTCTATTAATTTTATGCAATCTATAAATCCTATGATCACAAATCCTCTCTTTACAATGCCGAAATCCCAAGGGCAATTTAGTCATTTCCTTTCAGCCATTCAAGCCCCAAGTCCCTCTATATTTGGCAGATGAGTGGTTGAGCTCAAAAAACCCTCTCCTTTCTTCACCCTCCTCAAATCCTCAAAAATCAAAACTACTAAAATATGCACATAATTCTTAGCTCACCAAAACGCCACCGCCACCCCACCTGAACCAAAAAAACTCCTGCATAAACTCTCATGAACAGCAATTCTCCGGCCATGAGAGGAAACTCATGGCGGTCTCTTCTCATGGGCTGCTGCAGCAGCAGCAGCACCACCACCACCTTCATCAACGGCCAGCAAGCACACGTAAACCCCGCCCCGAAGCAGAGCTCCGCCCGACGGCTCCCGTTCTCCCGGCTAAGCTCGCCGGACTCCCTCTCCCTCTCCCTCGCGGGCTCGAGCCTCCACGCATTCACCCTCGACGAGCTTCAAGCCGTGACCGACGGATTCTCCCGCGGCAACCTCATCGGGGAGGGAGGATTCGGGCCGGTGTACCGGGGGTTCGTGGACGGGACGATGCGGCCGGGCGTCGAAGCTCAGGCGGTCGCGGTGAAGCTGCTCGATCCCGACGGCGACCAGGGGCACAGGGAGTGGCTGGTGGGGCTAATGTTTGCGGGTCGCCGGCATAGTTTGTGGGTGGTTTGGATTTATGGCTGATGGTGTGTGATTTTGTGATTGTTGTAGGCTGAAGTCATATATTTGGGGCAATTGAGGCATCCACATCTTGTGAAGCTGATTGGTTACTGCTATGAGAATGAGCACAGGCTGCTGGTTTATGAGTACATGGCAAAGGGAAACCTGGAGAACCATCTCTTCAACAGTATGTATATATTTTTTTTAATCTTCTCTGGACCCTAGCAAGGAAAAAAAAATACCCATACCAGCTGTGGTTTATACACCTGTGGCCGCGATTTTTAAAAAATAAGGTTTCTTTGCGCCGGTTATATAAACCGCTGTGCAGCCTAAATCCCGTGGCGGTTTTACGAATCCGAATAATATTATCTTTATTCGTAAGATTCGTGAAAAGTTCGAGAATAATAGCAATATATATATTTAAATTCGAATTCCAAGCCCGAAATCAAATTCGAATCCGAAATAGATTCTAGGATTTCAGCCCGAAATTAAATTCGAACACGCACAAAATCTGTTTGTTATTGCGTTTGTTTCCACGAATATTCTGTCTTCAATACTAACTCATGCATATACTAAATGTTGCTTCAGAGTAAAACAAAAAGTGTCTACAATGTTATTCAATTAAGCACAAAATAATTGAATTATATTTAATTATTTATATACAATATAAGAGGGAGATGTTTCGTGTCAATCGCGCTTGACTTGAGCCTGCTCGACGGGTAGGTTATTTATGGCCACTTGACGATCGTCGAGCGGGTTAAGCCAGATGGTCTTTTAAAAAGAATCAAAGTGATTATTTGTTTATAAATAATAAATACTTTAATTAATCATATTTATTAACAAAAAATTAAATAACTAAATATTGATTGCTTTTTAATAACTAGAGCAATCGCCCAAGGGGTTCCCTTGTGCCCCGGCAGCGACAAAATCCCAGTCATCGCCGTCAACTGCAGCGAAGGGCTGTTGTCGGCTTGTCGCTGCCAGAGCATGGGGTAACCCGTGCATGACTACTCGTACTAAATGATTAGAAATAAAATTTCCGCGACGAAAAAATCTTACCGTCAGCTCTTTACTTGCGCAGGGTTCTTCGTCTCCTTAACATGGCTAACAAGGTTGAAGGTAGCAGTGGGAGCTGCCAAGGGCCTGGCCTTCCTCCACGAGACCGAGCAGCCTGTGATATACCGCGATTTCAAAGCCTCCAACATCCTCCTGGATTCAGTAACTCTCCTTCTCTGAAATCTCTAAGGATCCGTTCGCTTGGACGGAATTAGAGCTTCGGAAATGGAATCGGAGATTCAATTCAAATGAAAATTGTTTCACAATTTCAATTCTAAAGCCTCAATTTCGTCCAACCGAACGGACTCTAATATGCTTTTTTTCCCTGCAAAACAAGAAAGATTAGAAAAAGACTTGATAATTAAGCACTAATTATCGATTATGAACAGGACAGACCTGTAATAATTTACGGTAATGTGGTTTTAATTATCAATTTGATTATTAAAAAACTTGATTTTTAGTACTAATCACATTTAAATTTCAAGGAATATTCAATTTGATTTCAGGAAGATTTCCGGTGAAGCGAATTTAATGTTAAGAAATTTAATGGAAAAAAAAACTTCGTATAACTTTTATTTGACCTTTGTCTAGGAAGGAGTGGAGAAGAACTCTCATGTGATATTCAATTAATTAAACTAGTTGTTACATATAGGCTCTGTTTGGTGTGGCTGTGATGGTCACGAACGCGGTGGTTATGAATTGTCGTTCGTGAACTCCCGACCTCTCCTAAGGAATTTCATCCACTTTTATGCTGCCATAATTGTTGTCATGCCAAACATACATTCTATGGCGGACTGGCGGTGGCGTTTTTATCCAAACTCACCGAAGCAAAAAAGCCACGTCAAATGAAGCCTTAGGCTCCATTTGGCACGGCGGTGGCAGTCGTGAACGCGGTGGTCAGGAGCGCATCTAGGAATTTTGACCGGGGGGTAGGCAAAATGTGAGTAGAAAATAAAAACACAGAAGACGCAGATTTACGTGGTTCACCCTAAGATGTGCTACGCTCACCGGTCCGTTTTTCCCTAGATCAAGATCAGTGCTGGAGATATTTGAAGCGAAGCTCTATGGCCCGTCGGACCGTCAAGGATCTGATACCGTGTTAGGAGGAAGGAGTAGTGCTCGAGATGAATTATCTTGTGATATTTAATTAATTATACTAGTTATTAATATTTTATTAACTATTTCTAGGCAAACACAAAGCAAATTATGAAACACATAATATGATATACTCTTCAACTCTTGTCATAGAGAGAATATTTTCATTAGTTATATTGATGACAGAATAAACTGAGGATGTCGATATGTTTAGGCTCTGTTTGGCGCGGCGGTGTTAGTCGTGAACACGGTGGTTATGAACCGTTGTTCATGAACGCCCGACCTCACCTCTAAGGAACTCCATCCACTTTTATGTTCAAAAATAGTTTTCTTTTCTTGGCGGCAGTCATAACCGTTGTCATGTCAAACTTATGGCAGTGGCATTTTTGTCCAAACTCACCAGAGTAAAACACCGCGCCAAACAGATGCTTAGTGACAGCATAATTGTAAAGCATTGCGGCGTCACTCCCCAAACCCACGCGGTTAGGGGAGGAGTGGTCACCCCACTTATACACCCAAGACAAAGGAGCACGTTAGGCGGTGTGAGACTAAACCGCTCCTTTTAACGAGTCGCGACACACACTCGGACATCACCATCCACTCCACATAGCGCACTCAACACCCCCCCCCCCCCTCGCCACGTGCCCCCCTGCTCTGAGCATTGTGACGTCACTCCCAAAACCATGCGGTTAGGGGAGGAGTGGTGATGCAGAGCGTAGGCGAGGACGAGCTTTGGGCCCATTCGGAGATGATTTGGCGACTTACTATATATGGCGTGACCGGATCGCCGATCCGCCACCGCGGTTGCGTCCGGCTCGTCGTTCTGATGAATTTTCATATATAGCATGTTGTATTTTGAATATTATTTAGTGTTGTTTTGGCGCCGAGATCGACGGCCAATCATAGCCGTCCATCTTGATTGCCCTAATTTTATTTCATTATAAATAGGACATAGGGCTGCAGTTTTAGATTATTGCTGAATGTTTGGAGAGCTTCTTCCTTCATTCCGGTGATCCCCTCCGCGGTGCCGACTCCGTGGAACCCCTTGGTGACGACTCCTTGGGTAAGTGTTCTTTGTATCTTTGTGTTTCCTTGTTCTCCTTCTTCTCCACCAAACAGCCACCCCTCTTCCTTTTCTTCTTGCCGCCACCCCCCTGTCAAAATCCAGCCACCAGCCCCTGTCAAAATCCAGCCACCAGCCCCTGTCCAAATCCAGCCAGCCCCTAACAGCCGCAGCCCCCTTCCAGAAATCTGCCGCCAGCCCTTTCCCTCACCACTGCCGTCAGCCCTCTCCCTCACCACAGCCGCCAGCCCCCTGTTAGTCTCCTGCCGCCAGCCTACCTCCCAGCAACCCAGTCGCCAGCCCCGTCAACCTCCTGCCGCCACCCTACTTCCCAGCAACCCAGCCGCCACCTCCCTGTTAGCCTCCTGCCGCCCTTCCCTCCCCCTCACAGCCGCACACCACTGGTCCCCTAACAGCAGCCCCTCGGCCTTCCAAACCAGCCCGCCTCCTCCCTGTCCACTGCAGAACAGAACGTTGTCCAAATCTGGACCGCCTGTCCAGATCCAGTCCGTCGCCGCCCTAATCAGCCCCTCACCCTCCATATCCGCAGCCAACAGCCCCTCCATTCCGTGGAACAACTTCCCCCTTGCCCGATCTAGTCCGCCACCACCCGGAAACCTTTAATCTTCTCCAAAACTTCAGTTTTTCCTAAAAACTACAGCAGTTTTATTTTATTTGTGTTGTGTTTTGGATTGGAATTGGGTTGTAAACATTGTTATTGTTTGGAATATTACGTGTTTGCTAGGATGTTCATTTTATTATAGTTATTTTGTGTCTAGATTAATCTCTAACTGCAGGAAGGAACTATTCGCCGCGCGTTCTTGCTTTGGCCCTCCACGCGGAGGAAAGCCTAAGCCCGCTTGCTTAAAGAACTATTTTGCGTTTGCTAAAATTATCCAAGTGTGATTTAATTATTTATTGCTTCATTTGAATTCACCGTCGGGCTTTGCATAGCATGTAGGGTTAGGTCGCGGTTTATCCGCCGCCTATAGATTCGTCCTGCATCAATTGGTATCAAAGCGGGTTACGCGCACTTTTCGATACGCAGTCGTAGAGTCTATAGGAATTTTTCATTATGTCTAGGTGTCAAAATTATGCCTCCCCTCACTTTGGAGGTCTCGAGTCCACTAGCACCCGCTCTCACAGAGCCCCGTCAGGGAGATCTTCACGTTACTACGACGATTATTCTCGTGATGATTGTCATCGTTCTTATCCGTACACGCGAGCGGATCGTGTTGATCCTTCAGCTCGACTCGGTTACCTTAGAGATGACTATTATGAGGATCGTCGCTTTGAGAGAGATCTTGTGAGTCAGTTTCGTACTGTTGCCCCTCCTTTTGACGGTTCATCGAGTCTCGAGTCCTTCAGTTATTGGCTCGTGGATATGGAGTATTATCTTGACCATTTTGAGGTATTCGGTGAGCGTCGCGTCAAGTTTGCGAAACTTAGACTTTTAGACCAGGCGAGGGCATATTGGTCTAGCGTTGAGAAGACCCGCGAGCGAGACCGTCTACATCGCGTCACTAGTTGGGTTGACATGAAGCGTACATTGTGTCAGAGATATCTGCCTTCGTCATATCGGAGTCGTGCTCGACCAATTATTTTCCCTTCAGCAAGGATTCATGTCTGTCGCTGAGTACATGGATCGCTTTGATGAGTTAGTTGTGAGGAGCGATATCCGAGAGGACCCAGCCATGACCTCATGCAGATTTTGGTCTGACCTTCGACCAGACATTCGTACTGAGGTGGTTTATCATAGCTCGAAGTCCCTCGAGCAGACGTATCAGCTTGCCCTTCGTTATGAACAGTCTTTGAGATCCGCAAGAGCTGGTCGATGAGATTCTCACCTTGACCTCCGCAGTATAAGCCCCGCCCACAAGGAGGACACCACTCTGCCTACCATCGTTCTGTCAGACATGACAGAAGTGATACCAGATACGGATCGCTCTCACCCCAGTGAGGTGCGTAGTCCAGGGATTGACCTATCTCTTGTGCCTGACCCGTCTCTTGTGGCCCCAGCTGAGAGTGAGCCTGAGCGACCTCTTGAGCCTATAGTGTTGTGCTCCTCACCCACACCACCACCTCTGGCATGTCATGGGTTGGTTAGCACCCCTACCCTTAACTCACATCTTGACACCGCACCCACAGACCCATTCTTGAGCGTATATCTATGTCGCTCTCCCATTGTCGTTACCCTGAGTCACATCACGACTGAGAGACCAGAGCCTAGTGTTGATCTCGTAGTGGCCATGTCATCCATTCACGGGGACACTACCTCTTTTGTTGGTACTCATCTGGAGGACCTTGAACCTAGTGACGAGTTCCATGACGAGCCCCCAGTTGAGCCTCCTGATGATCCATCACATCCTGATGAGCATGGGATTCAGGTGAGCCCTGCTTGTATGAGTATCGATTTATGGAAGCCTCTTCCATTATCGTCCCTGACCCCGCCCCAGAGGATGGATATTGTGAGGAGCATCCAATATTTAGGTCACCACCTGCTGACACATCACACTCGTGATGAGTTTTGGGACACACCGCCCGCTAACCCACCCGATGAGTTCTTTGTTGTCGGGGACACTCACCACACTATAGCGCCACGTGTTCTAGTCGGTGCACACGATTTTCACTTAGACGGTCGTCGCATTCGCAATGACTTTTCTTACACACCTCCTAGTGAGCCCCCTGATGTGTCACGTTCCCTGAGAGACACTTGGATCTTTACGAGCTCGCATTTGAGTATAGATGTCTCACGCGATCATCTGAACACTCGTCGTCCACGGGATGAGTTTTTCTACACTCCCCCGAGAGAGCCTCCTGATAGGCCACCTCCTTTGGTAGATTTTCAAGTGGTTATTAGTCTTTCCCATAGCGAGTACGTTGTATCCGTCGTGTTTTATTTACATCATTTGTATGAGTCTGTTGAGTCGTTTCGTCATCATTCGCATGAGTCTGTTGAGTTGTTTCGTCATCATTTGCATGAGTCTGTTGAAATGTTTGTTCATCGTTTGCTTGTGTGTCATGAGTCGGTCCGACGAAGAATCCATAATGATAATAAATTTTGTAAATCACATGCGGATGTTCACTGGCAAGTGCAGGTACTTCATGAAGGCGAGCAGGTGATGGTGAGAATCTGCGTTGTGAGGCTCCGTGCGAGGCTTGCTAAAAGCTTGAGCGTTAGGCGAATGGGTCCCTACTCAGTCCTGAGGCGCATCGGGACAAATGCTTATGAGTTGGACATCCCCGCGAGCATGGGTACCCATACTGTGTTCAATGTCGAGGACCTGACGCCATACTTTGCACTTCATGAGTATTCAGGCCCACATCTTGGCGGCCCTCCCGAGCCTTTACCACTGTTGTTACCACCCACCACTCAGTCTACCCCCGAACCATTGACACCACATTCATTGCCCCGCTCTCAGCCCACCTCTGACCTTTACTTACCCGGGATTTTGTCCCCACTGGCTTCACCATTGGCACCTCAGACCCCACCGGATCCTTCTACTAGTGTGTTGAGAGATGAGTTTGATCGATTCGCCCCCGGACTTCGACTTCAGTACGTCCGTCTCCACTCATCGGGGATGGAAATTTTTCAGTCCGGAGGAGTTGATTGGCAAGGCCACTTTTCAGCGACGACACTTGGCCGACCTCTGGCGGGCTTCTTCGAGTTTTACCTGGCATGCGGCGAGAGAATTCTGACCCCTATTCATCGGGAGATGAATTCTTTCAAGCCGGGGAGATTGATGCGGAGCGTAGGCGAGGACGAGCTTTGGGCCCATTCGGAGCTGATTTGGCGACTTACCATATATGGCGTGACCGGATCGCCGATCCGCCACCGCGGTTGCGTCCGACTCGTCGTTCTGATGAATTTTCATACATAGCATGTTGTATTTTGAATATTATTTAGTGTTGTTTTGGCGCCGAGATCGACGACCAATCATAGCCGTCCATCTTGGTTGCCCTAATTTTATTTCATTATAAATAGGACATAGGGCTGCAGTTTTAGATTATTGCTGAATGTTTGGAGAGCTTCTTCCTTCATTCCGGTGATCCCCTCCGCGGTGCCGACTCCATGGAACCCCTTGGTGACGACTCCTTGGGTAAGTGTTCTTTGTATCTTTGTGTTTCCTTGTTCTCCTTCTTCTCCACCAAACAGCCACCCCTCTTCCTTTTCTTCCTGCCGCCACCCCCCTGTCAAAATCCAGCCACCAGCCCCTGTCAAAATCCAGCCACCAGCCCCTGTCCAAATCCAGCCAGCCCCTAACAGCCGCAGCCCCCTTCCAGAAATCTGTCGCCAGCCCTTTCCCTCACCACTGCCGTCAGCCCTCTCCCTCACCACAGCCGCCAGCCCCCTGTTAGTCTCCTGCCGCCAGCCTACCTCCCAGCAACCCAGTCGCCAGCCCCGTCAACCTCCTGCCGCCACCCTACTTCCCAGCAACCCAGCCGCCACCTCCCTGTTAGCCTCCTGCCGCCCTTCCCTCCCCCTCACAGCCGCACACCACCGGTCCCCTAACAGCAGCCCCTCGGCCTTCCAAACCAGCCCGCCTCCTCCCTGTCCACTGCAGAACAGAACGCTGTCCAAATCTGGACCGCCTGTCCAGATCCAGTCCGTCGCCGCCCTAATCAGCCCCTCACCCTCCATATCCGCAGCCAACAGCCCCTCCATTCCGTGGAACCACTTCCCCATTGCCCGATCTAGTCCGCCACCACCCGGAAACCTTTAATCTTCTCCAAAACTTCAGTTTTTCCTAAAAACTAAAGCAGTCCTATTTTATTTGTGTTGTGTTTTGGATTGGAATTGGGTTGTAAACATTGTTATTGTTTGGAATATTACGTGTTTGCTTGGATGTTCATTTTATTATAGTTATTTTGTGTCTAGATTAATCTCTAACTGCAGGAAGGAACTATTCGCCGCGCGTTCTTGCTTTGGCCCTCCACGCGGAGGAAAGCCTAAGCCCGCTTGCTTAAAGAACTATTTTGCGTTTGCTAAAATTATCCAAGTGTGATTTAATTATTTATTGCTTCATTTGAATTCACCGTCGGGCTTTGCATAGCATGTAGGGTTAGGTCGTGGTTTATCCGCCGCCTATAGATTCGTCCTGCATCAAGTGGCCACCCCGCTTATACACCCAGGACTAATGAGCACGCTAGGCGGTGTGGGACTAAACCGCCCCTTTTAACGAGTCGCGACACGCGCTTGGACATCACCGTCCATTTCATGTGATGCACTCAACAATAATCTTGAAATGCTACAAATCTTGAAAAGACATGAGAGTCCCATGAGATGCTAGCTCATGTTTCATAATTCTTTAATATCTTTAATAACTTCAACATACATTTGACACACAAGTTATTATTAGTTATGTAGTAACCAAAGAATTCACAATAGGTTTATATCGGTAAAGAAAATGAGGAGAAGGGAAATAGAAGGTGCAATTTTATTCATCCTCAAAGGGGAAATATATAGGAGTACAATAAGACACCACACACCGATAAGCGGTGTGGGACTAAACACAAATACTTAAATATAAAATACTTCAACACTCCCCCTCAAGCTGAAGGGGAACCCTTCAGCTTGAACACAACATAAAAGAAAAGGTAAATGATGGTTGGCAATGTGGGACAAAACAACAGCCACCGAGGCCCAACCGTGTGTCACCGGGGATACTTCAACCGGGCAAAGGCCACACGACGTTGGTCCACAAACCGACCATGAGCACACTGGATGCTCCCGGTGCTGGAGCCAGGTCAACCAACAAACGCCAAACCACACCTACCTAACATAGAAAAGATGGGGAGACACACAAACAACATACGAAATCAACCTGGGGGCCATGTGTGACTAAGGCAGGAGTCGGGAAAAGAGGCATCCGAGTCGCCGTTATCACAAACACTCCCCCTCACGTGGAATACGTGTATAAAGGCATAGACTATGCCTGGAGGCCGTGACGTACACTCCCCCTCACGTAGACCATGTGCACGTGTGGGACCCTCGTCGGGTACATGAACCCAGATCACGTGGAAGGGGGCCGAAATCGTAATGAGACGCAAAAAACAAAACATAACAACAACAACTAAAACAAAACTACAGCAGCAACTTAAAAATAAAATGGAGAGGGCACTGTTAAGGAAATCCTAACAGGCACGGCATAGCAGCAGCGACAACGGCACAGCAGTGGCACAGCAGGAGAGGGGAAGCAGCGACAGCGGCACAGCAGCGGCACAGCAGGAGAGGGGAAGCAGCGACAGCGGCACAGCAGGAGAGGGGAAGCAGCGACAGCGGCACGGCAGGAGAGGGGAAGCAGCGACAGCGGTACAGCAGGAGCAGAACAGCAGCGGCACGCGAAAGAGATCGGCAGAGTGTTACGCCGCATCACAGAGGAGAAGCTGCGGGAGGAAGTGCGGTGTCGTCGGCAGTGGAGCTTCGACGAGATCGTCGCCCGGCAGAGGCGCAGCAGCGGTCGATGAAGACGGGAGAAGCAGAGGTGGTCGACGAGATCAACGAACGAGACCGTCGATGGAAGGAGCCGACGGGAGAAGGCGTCGATGACGCAGACGGGATCGCGGCTGGGGAAGGACGACGACATCAGCAAATTAGCGCTCATCCTCGTCGAGGGGAATAGACGCCACTCCCGTCGATGGAATCAAAGGCAAGTCCGTCGACGGGAGCGGGAAGAGAGCCTCTCGACGGGGCGATACTAGCGCAGGACGGGGTACGGGATCGTGAGGAATACGCCGGGAGTCAAGTGGCGGCCACGAAAAAAATTTTAGGGTTTCAGATCTTTCGCTTTGATACCATGTAGAGAAAATGAGGAGAAAGGAAATAGAAGGTGCAATTTTATTCATCCTCAAAGGGGAAATATATAGGAGTACAATAAGACACCACACACCGATAAGCGGTGTGGGACTAAACACACACCGATAAGCGGTGTGGGACTAAACACAAATACTTAAATATAAAATACTTCAACAATATCAAATATGAACACTCAATCCATATATTTTATATTAGTAATGAAAATGCTTATGAAATATATCCAAAATGATAACCTAAGCACCTTCTTGTATGCTTTATTTGTTGATAACATGTTATCGAGTTAAGCGAAAAGTTAAAACAACGAAGAAAACGTTCAGAAGAAAGAGCGTTATTATTCTGAAGAATGAGGATAATGCTAAGGATGGATGTTTAAAGTAGAGAAGAGCATTACGAAAACTATTTAATACGAAAATAACAAAGACACTTAAAAGGTAAATTTTGTGAGACCAAATTCCGCAGCAATGTCCTTAAGGTTGTGTGGATTTCGCTACAAATTATGTGTTTGTTGTATTTATTGCTTAAGGACCCCTAAAAGCTTAATGAAAAACAAAGGAATTTCAAGTCTCTATAGCTTAGCTAAGAAGGATTTGAAAACTCTCCATCTGAGTACCCTGACAAGGTTCCATTGTATCATTACGATCTAGGTTCGTAACAGGGCTAGGGACAGTAAAAATGAGAATGCGTAGATGGTTGTGTGGCAAAACTAAAGAAGATAAAATAATGAATAATTATATTAGCGGACCAAATGGAGTAACATACGAGGAAGACAAGAGAATGACAAATATGCATAGATAGTAGTTTAGGTCATGCAACGGAGATTATAAAATGCACCAATTAGACGAGTATATGAACATAGTTTTTAAGGACTGTGTAGGAAAGAGGTTGTCCCAAGGTAACACCGATGCAAGTTGTTTGAGATGATTTGCGTAATTTAAGTTCACATCTCGGGCATCACTCAACATAAACGAATGAAACACTTGTGGAAGAGGAAAGAGTAAGCTTGCTTGTCTTGTTCTCGCAATCTTTCTAATCTAGGGTTTATACACATTTTCAACTTCTTCTATCATTACTTTCACTCCTAGGGTTTAGGGTTTGATCATCCCTCAAACCACAAAAGTGCTCCATATTTATTTGAAGAATTTCTTACCTAAATGGTCCACCCTACAACTTAAAATAACAAATCCTTTCTTATTCTCAGGATTTTACAGCAAAACTTTCGGACTTCGGACTCGCAAAGGATGGCCCTGAAGGAGACAACACCCATGTGTCGACTCGAGTCATGGGGACCGAGGGCTACACTGCGCCGGAGTATATCATGACTGGTATGGATCAGATAACACGAGGGACCCATTCGGTTGTTTGCGGATAAAAATCATGCCTAGGAAATGATGAAACTTAGTAAATTCAATAGTTTTGTTGAATGCAAGTAGAAATCAGCATGAATTTTAAACCCTGCCCCCCTCAACAATAAGTAAAAAATGGCTTTTCCTAGTACAATTTTTTTCTACAAACGATTGTATGATTCTCTGGCCTCCCTAATCATCATAACTTAATATCCAGGCCATCTCACAACAAAAAGTGATGTCTACAGCTTCGGCGTGGTACTGCTTGAGCTTCTGACAGGAAGAAGATCGGTCGACAGGATGCGGCCGAGCAGAGAGCAGAATCTTGTCGAGTGGGCACGGCCTTGCCTGAACGATACGAGAAAGCTGATGCGGATAATGGATGCCAGCTTCGATCAACAGTACTCGATCAAGGCCGCACAGAAGGCAGCGGCATTGTCCTACCAGTGCTTGAGCCAGAACCCCAAATCGAGGCCCCAGATGTCGACAGTTGTCGAGATTCTGGAGCCTCTCATGGACTGGGATGATGGGATAGTCGGCACCTTTGTGTTCACGGTAGTGAATGAAGATGTTGGAGAGGAAGATAGGGGGGAGAAAGATTGTGATGAAAATGGTAATCTTCACAAGGGACAGAGGCACAAGATGAGGCCGGGAATGTGTGGAGAGCGCGCTGATGTTTTGCTCTACAGAAGTATTTCAAGACGTCGTGGAAGAAAAGGAGCAGGAGAAATGGTGATGAATATGCAGATGTAAATAGATTTTGTTGGCTGTGTATCACTTGATGCAGTGAAAATAATATTATTTTGGATTATTTACGGATTTAATCTCAATTTATATGAATTTAATGCTATGATTATCTTTGTTTTATAGTAATTGATAGATTTGTTTATTGGGAGTTGATGAGTTTAGAAGATGGTATTAGATTTCAATTTGAATTATAATCCCAAAATGGGGTGAACTGTTGGACCCAAATTTGTTTTTGAGGGTATATAAGAGCAGTACTAGAGAGCAATGAGATACTGAGGAGATATGTTGATGAAGAAAAGAAGTGAGGAAATGTTTCTATATTAAAGAAACATAAGAACGGATCTATTACAGTTTCAGAGAGAAAAAATAGGAACATAATACTTGTTCACATGATGGATTAGTAGAAGAGCTTTTTGGGAAGATATTATGTTGATTCAGATATAGGTCCTGGGATCCCCTCCTTAACTATTTATAGGGTTCCTTAAAAGATGTATATGTGGGGGACAAGTCCCACAGAAAGACTTTGTGGGGGAAGAAAAAGATCGGTAGTTACTAATGTCATCTCATACTGCTATTTTATTGTATTCTCCATTCGACGAGGACCTTCACAATTTGTCAAGATATGATGCCAATTTATCTTTTTGTCGAGTTTCCCTTTGAGATGATTAGTTCTTCACGAGATCAATTTGTTGAGCTTCTGATACGATTCCAAATGAATCGAAGAGAACAGCGGGTGAGGACTTTCCGAAGGCGTAGCCTGGAGGAGAAGTCGATGGCGTCTTCGAAGAAGAGAGACCGGAGATAGTTGAGGGAGATTTGGGGAACTTACAATCACGATTTTCATAAGCTTTTTTTAGAACAGGCAGCCCCTTATAGGCTTTACAACACACGATCACACTTCACGCATAACTCACACTGAATTCGGGAGACAGCCCACAAATTCTAACGGTAATAACCGCCACAACACAGTAAGGCTTTTGCCACCTAATACAGAATAAAAAAATAAATAAAAGAAAGCTCAACGGTAACAAAACAAATCTAAAAATATAACAATTGCTCTCCTGTTTTGACATCCTTGTCCTCAAGGATCAAGGGAAGGATTGAGCTTCACCATATCATGATAATCTTCCCCGGAGGCTTCATCGAGAGTTGAATTTGTCCATTGTACTAAGATCTGCGGAATAGCCTGCCCACCTCTTGGAATCATGCGCCGCTCCAAGATTTTTTTCTGGAAGACGAGAAGAAGTTCCTCTTCCTGCATCCCTGGAGGCAGTGCTGGACACAGGATGATCTCCAATGTGCTCCTTGAGGTTGAAAATATGGAAGGTATTGTGGATCTTGGATATGGGCGGTATTTGTACTTGATATGCCACGGCGCCAACCTTCTTCAGAATCTGAAATGGTCCACTGAATTTGGGAGTGAGTTTGATGAATCCTTCTCCCCCGGCGCTGGTTTGTTTGTGTTATAAAAGCCCATGTAAAGACCCATATTGGAGCCCCTTTTCTTGTTTCTCTCTCTCTTCTCTTTAGTCCCACATCATGTATAAGGATTTTCTCTCTCTTTCTCCCTCCTATATATATGTATTCATACATTGTATTTTATACACAGAAAGGAATATACAAGCTTTGGCTTTTGTCTACATGGTATCAGAGCTTTCGGTCCAAAAATTGCGGTCTCCCACTTTTCTGTGACCGCCCCCCCCCCCCCCTCCCTCTTAGCGAGCTCGTGCGGTTTTTTTTCTGTGACCGCTCCCCCCCTGCTGTCAGCTCTGCTTCCAGGCCTCCTCTTTGGCCATCTTATAGCCTTCTCATCTCTGACATGTGGGCCCCGCCTCTCCCGATCTCTCTTTGATCGCAGCGGTCTCCTGTTCTCCTCGCAGCGATCTCCCGGGCCCTATGTTGCACCGACACCGACACGTGACACGCGACACGACACGACACGACACGCGACTCGTCCATTCTCCTAAACTACTAATATTCGACACGTTCGGACACGTTTGTTAAATTCATATTTACTACCCTTGCTTGAAGACATTCTACAAAAAAAAATTCATATACATGTATGTATGTATGATGTATCCAACAGCATTTGTGATGCGGAGCAGAGACGACGACAAGTTTTGGGCCCATTCGGGGCTGATTTGGCGACTTACCATATATGGCGTGCCCGGATCGACGATCGGACTCCGCAGATGTGTTCGGATTCGCGTTGCGAATCAATTTGACATATTGGTTTATGTATTTGGACTTATTATTGTTTTATTTTAGGCGTTTTCCATCCGGCCAATCATAGCCGTTGATTGGGATGCCCTAGTTTTTGTTTTAATTATAAATAGGCTCTTAGGGGGCTGATTTGAGGCATTGCTGAATGTGTGGAGACTCTTCTTCCTTCATTCCGGTGATCTCCTCCGCGGTGCCGACTCCGTGGAGCCCCCTTGGTGACGACTCCTTGGGTAAGTTATCTCATCTCCTCCTTGTTCCCCTCCTCCTCCACCAAAACAGCCACCCTCCCGGTTTTCCCTGCAGCGCCAGCCCTCTGTCAAAATTCAGCCGCCTTGCTGCCCAGATTCCACCCCCCCCCCCCTATTCACTTTTCATTGCACTATTCATTAATGAAATTTACTATTCAAACCCTATAGTTTTCCTCTCTCTAATCCACCGCCAGCCCCTCTGACCACCGCCGCCTACTCCCTTTTACTGAAGCCCCCCTGCCACCAGTCCTCCCTCCTCCTCCCTGCAGCCCTGCCGCCAGCCCTCCCTCCCCCTCACAGCCGCACACCACCAGTCCCCTAATAGCAGCCCCTCGGCCTTCCAAACCAGCCCGCCTCCTCCCTGTCTGCTGCAGAATAGAACGCTGTCCAGATCTGGACAGCCTATCCAGATCCAGTCCGGCACCGCCCTAATCAGCCCCTCACCCTCCATATCCGCAGCCAACAACCCCTCCATTCCGTGGAACCACCTCCCCCTTGCCCGATCTAGTCTCTCACTATCCGGAAAACTCTATCGCGCCTCTGAAATTTCAGATCTACTTAAAATTACTGCAGCCCTATTTTATTTCAGATTTATGTTGTGCTTTGTATTGGTTGAAGGTGTTAAAACATTGTTGTATTGTGGTTATCTTGTGCTTGTTTGGATGTTCATTTATTCTAGTTATTTGTGCCTGGATGAATCTCTAACTGCAGGAAGGAAATCATTCGCCGCGCGCTCTTGCTTTGGCCCTCCACGCGGAGGAAAGCCTAAACATGTTTCGCCCTAATTTAATTATTGTATCTTGCTGTGAGCTATCTGCGTGGGATGTTATTATTTATTATTCAATTGTGATTTAACCTGTCGGGCTTTGCATAGCATGTAGGGTTAGGTCACGGTTTATCCGCCGCCTATAGATTCGTCCTGCGTCAATTGGTATCAGAGGTAGGTTGTGCGCACTTTTCGATACGCAGTCGTAGAGTCTATAGGTTTGTCATTATGTCTAGGTGTCATAACTATTCCTCTCCTCACTTTGGAGGTCTCGAGTCCACTAGCACCCGCTCTCACAGAGCCCCGTCAGGGAGATCTTCACGATACTACGACGATCATTCTCGATCGCAGCACACCATTTTTAGAGATCGTGTTGGCCCACCGACACGAGATCACTACACTAGAGACGATCAGTATGCTGGTTGTCATCGTTCTTATCCGTACACGCGAGCAGATCGTGTCGATCCTTCGACACGACTCGATTACCTTAGGAACGATTATTATGAGCGTCATTCCGAGAGAGATCTTGAGAGTCAGTTTCGAATGGCTGCCCCTTCCTTTGACGGCTCATCGAATCCCGAGTCTTTCAGTTATTGGCTCGTGGATATGGAGTATTATCTCGATCATTTTGAGTTAGTCGGTGAGCGTCGCGTCAAGTTTGCGAAACTTAGGCTTTTAGATCAAGCGAGGACATATTGGGCTAGCGTTGAGAGGACACGCGAGCGAGACCGTCTATATCGCATCACTAGTTGGGTGGACATGAAGCGTACATTGTGTCAGAGGTATCTGCCTTCGTCGTATCGGAGTCGCTTGCTCGACCAATTATTTTCCCTTCAGCAAGGATCCATGTCCGTCGCTGAGTACAGGGATCGCTTTGATGAGTTAGTTGTGAGGAGCGATATCCGAGAGGACCCAACCATGACCTCTTGCAGATTTCGGTCTGGCCTTCGATCAGACATTCGTACTGAGGTGGTTTATCATAGCTCGAAGTCCCTCGAGCAGACGTATCAGTTTGCCCTTCGTTACGAACAGTCTTTGAGATCCGCAAGAGCTGGTCGGTTGGATCCTTATTTTGACCTCCGCAGTACGAGCTCCTCCCACACCGAGGACACCACTCTGCCTACCATTGTTCCGTCAGACATGGCAGAAGTGATACCTGATACGGATTGCTCTCACCCCAGTGAGGTGCTTAGCCCAGTGAATGACCTATCTCTTGATTCTGACCCGTCTCTCGCGACCCCACCGGAGAGTGAGCTTGAGCGACCTCTTGAGCCTATAGTGTCGTGCCCCTCACCCACACCACCACCTCTGGCATGGCATGGGTTAGGTAGTACCCCAACCACAGACTCACGTCTTGATACCTCACCCACAGACCCATTCTTGAGCGTAGATCTATGTCGCTCTCCCATTGTCATTACCATGAGTCACATCACGACCGAGAGACCAGAGTCTGGTGTTGATCTCGTGGTGGCTATGCCATCCATGCACGGGGACACTACCCCTCACGATGGTACTCATCTGGAGGACCATGGCCCTAGTGACGAGTTCTACGACGAGCCCCCCGTTGAGCCTCCTGATGAGCCACCACATCCTGGTGAGGATGCAATTCAGGTGAGCCCCGCATGTATGAGTATTGATTTATGCAAGCCTCTTCCATTACCGTCCCTGACCCCGCCCCAGAGGATGGATATTGTGAGGAGCATCCAATATTTAGGGCACGACCTGCCGACACATCGCACTCTCGCTGAGTTTTGGGATGCACCACCTGCTGACCCACCAGACGAGCTCTTTCTTTTCGGGGACACTCACTACACTATAGAGCCACGTCTTCTGATCGATGCACATGATTTTCACTTAGGCGGTCGTCGTATTCGCGATGACTTTTCTTACACACCTCCCGGTGAGCCCCCTGATGTGTCACGTTCCCTGAGAGACACTTGGATCTTTATGAGCTCGTATTTGAGTATAGTTGTCTCTCACGATCATCTGAACACTCATCGCCCACGGGATGAGTTTTTCTACACTTCTCCGAGAGAGCCTCCTGATAGGCCACCTCCTTTGGTAGATTTTCAAGTGGTTATTAGCCTTTCCCGTAGCGAGTATGTTGTGTCCGTCGTGTCTTATTTACATCATTTGCATGAGTCTGTTGAGTCGTTTCGTCATCATTTGTATGAGTCTGTTGTGTTGTCTGTTTCTTGTTTGCATGTGTGTCATAAGTCGGTCCGACGAATAATCCATATGGGTAATAAATCTTGTAAATCACATGCGGATGTTTATTGGCAAGTGCAGGTATTTCATGCAGGCGAGCAGATGATGGTGAGAATCTGCGTTGTGAGGCTCCGTGCGAGGCTTGCTAAAAGCATGAGCGTTAGGCGAATGGATCCCTATATAATCATGAGACAGATCGAAGCAAACATCTACGATCTTGATATCCCTGCAAGTATGGGTATCCACCTAGTATTTAGTGTTGAAGATATGACGCCGTACTACAAGCCTCGCGAGTATGTGGACCCAAGCAGTGGGGACTTCCAGCCACCCACACCTCCACTCCCGTTGCCTTACCACCCTCATAGCCCACCCACGTCTGATGACCACCACTACTCACCCACTCCTGACACCCACCCACCTGGGGACTCGTCTTCTTTGGTTCTTCCCACGGCGCCGCCGATCGCACCGGGATCCACTACTCATGAGTTGAACGTTGAGAGCATCACGGAGACCATATTCCGCTGGTACATTCCTACTACAGGCGTTGATGACATCTGGGTACTTGCAGCAGAGCGTGATCGATTCACCCCTGGACTTCGACTTCAGTACGGTTGTCTCCATTTACCGGAGATTACAACTTTTCAGTCGGGGAGAGTCGATCAGCGAGGCCATTTTTCAGCGACGACACTTGGACGACCTCTGGCGGACCTCTTCGAGTTGTACCTGGCATTCATCGAGAGAATTCCGATCCCAATTCATCGGGAGATGAATTCTTTCAAGCCGGGGAGATTGATGCGGAGCAGAGACGACGACAAGTTTTGGGCCCATTCGGGGCTGATTTGGCGACTTACCATATATGGCGTGCCCGGATCGACGATCGGACTCCGCAGATGTGTTCGGATTCGCGTTGCGAATCAATTTGACATATTGGTTTATGTATTTGGACTTATTATTGTTTTATTTTAGGCGTTTTCCATCCGGCCAATCATAGCCGTTGATTGGGATGCCCTAGTTTTTGTTTTAATTATAAATAGGCTCTTAGGGGGCTGATTTGAGGCATTGCAGAATTTGGAGAAAGCTATTCCCGGATTCCCGCAATCATCCCACGGTGCCGACTCCGTGGAACCCTAGGTGACGACTCCTAGGCTTGTATCTCCCTCCCCAAGGTACCCCTAACCCTAGCCCTCTTTTCCCCCTTCCAAACTCCCTCCCACAGCCCCCCCAACAGCCCCCCAAACAGCCATCGTTTGGCTGTCCAGAATCCCCTTTTCCCTGTTCAATGGTACTATTCAAAAATGATATTTACTATTCATTTCCTATAGTTTAAATCCTCCTACGGCAGCCCTCCCTCCTCCCTTCCGCCAGCCTGCAGCAGCAGCCCCCTCCCTCCCTTCCGCCAGCCTACAACAGCCCCCTTCCCTTGCTGCCGCCAGTCCACAGCAGCAGCCCCCTTCCCCGCTTTGTTCCCAGCAACCACCACCCCTCTCCTCGACGTGGAACCACCTCCACCCTCTCGTCCAAATCAGTCCAGATCTGGACAAATCCAGCCCGGATCCGCTCCTAAATCGTCGGATCTATCCACCCCTACCCGGATCTATTTCCTAGTGGCCGGATCTATCCATTTCCGGTCCGATCTCACCTTTCTACGCCAAGGACAGCCACCGCCACTCCGTCGCGCCTCCGGTTTCACCTTCGATCGCCGATCTACATACCCGAACCCGGATTCTTCATTGCCTTGCTCAGCCCACTACTTTGTGAGTCTTATTTGTATTGGATTATTATTTTCAGCATATTTATATTGGATTGGATCTTGTGGCTGTTTTGAATATCTTGCATGGTAGTTGTTTGTTAGATTATTATTGTGATTTGCAGGGTTTATTCGCCGCGCGCTTGTGCTTTGGCCCTCCACGCGGAGGAAAGCCTAAGCTTGTTTCGCCCTAATTAATTATTTGTATCTTACTGTGAATTTATCTGTGTGAGATATTTTAATTATTATCTAACTGTGGCTTAACCGTCGGATTTGCATAGCATGTAGGGTTAGGTCGCGGTTTATCTTGCCGCCTATAGATTCGTCCTGCGTCATCAGTTGGTGATGAGAGCTTGCCTGAGAGCTCTTTATCAAGGAGGTCGGGGGATCGAGCCCTGGCCTCAACAACCTATCGGCCCTGTGGTGGGACCGGGGATGGGTTGGGGTGTACGGTCCGCGGGACCTGATAAGGCTCATCGGGTGGACTCCCGGTGGGACCCCTGGGCCGTGGTGGGATGCCAGGTATCCAGGGTGGCAGGCGGGTGGTGATGCCCGTCCTGCATCAATTTGTACAGCATTTGTATACTACAGCATATACTAGTAATACTACAGCATATACTACAGCATTTGTACAGCATTTGTATACTACAGCATCTACAGCATATACATATGTATAGCATTTGTATACTACAGCGTATACTACAGCATATACTACAGCATTTGTACAGCATTTGTATACTACAGCATTTGTATACTACAGCATATACATATGTATGTATGTATGTATGTATGATGTATCCAACAGCATTTGTACAGGAAGAAGAGGAAGAAGAGAGGGAGTGGGAGAATCATACCTTATATCCATAACAAAAGAAGGAAAAGAAAAATGAGAGGAGAGGAGAAAGACTTACAGTGGGGGAGAAGAAGAGAAATCTCACGGTCAGTCGGACACGCACGACTAGCCCAGCCCAACAGAGAGCTCTCCCTTCAAAATCGAGAAGGATTGGGGAAAGAACTGTTGTCGTCGACGGAAATCGGCAGAGTTCTCGATGAGATCACGGCTGGCGGCGGCTGCTTGCGATGCCGGGTCGGGAAGCTAGGGCTCACGCGAGGATCGGGTGAGGAGGGGGTTCGGGAAGCTAGGGCTCACGCGGGGGTAAATACAGAAGGAGACGGGGAGCCGCCGGGTTTATTAACAGCGTCGAGCGGGCGGGACACGCGTGTCTTTTTTTGCGGGACACGCGTGTCCCGCATTAGGTAACGTGTCGGGCTTTCCGACACGCGTGTCCGAGCGTGTCGGCGTGTCGGACGCGTGTCGGAGAGTCCGACACCGACACTCTGGCCAGTTTGAAGTGTCGGTGCTTCTTAGCCCGGGCCTCCCGCAGCACTTCTCAAGCTTCTCCTGCGGTCTCCAACGACCAAACTCCCGTGCTGCAACTGCAGTCTCTCCTGCTTCAGCTGCGGTCTCCTCCTGCGGTCTCCTGGTCGCAGCACGTCGGATCACTGCCGAACTCCTCCTGCGATCTCCCAATCGATCTCCTGCCGGTCTCCTGTTCGCTGGATCACTGCCGAGCTCCTCCTGCGATCTCCAAATCGATCTCCTGCCGGTCCCAATCGGTCTCCTGCCCAGCGGTCCCCTGTTCGCCGGATCACTGTCGAGCTCGCCTCCATTGGACTACCGAGCTCTCTCTGCCGATCCCCTTGAGGTCGTGTGACCTCCTTCCTGCGGCCTGCTTTCCCGCGATCTCCCTCAGCAGCGAGCTCCTCCCTGGCCGAGATCCTCTCAGCCTTGCCGACCTCTCTGAAATGGGTTCCTCCAGTGCTCCCTCCGTGCATCCAGAGGGACAGACCGCTACCTCTCCTGCAGCCCGCTTGCTTCCCACTCCTGAACTGCGCGACGAACTAAAAATCACCACCATCTCCCTGATTGGGAAGAAAAACTTCGTCGAGTGGGTGCACTCTGTCAGACGAGTTCTTCAGTCCAAGGGACTTTTGTCTCATCTCACTAGGGACCCCTCATCTATTCCTACTGATGACTGGCTGCGTAACGATGGACGGGTTCAGACATGGCTTCTCAACTCACTGGATGGCGAACCTTACCGCATGGCCATGTATCACGAGACGGTCAAGGCAATGTGGGAGGAACTCCATTCCTTGTACTCCAGCAAGGACAACCTTCAGCACTTGTATGACATCATTACCGAGCTTCAAAACCTTGACACTGGCGGGGCGGCTGACTTAACCTCCTTTGTTGCTCGGGCCAAGACTCTCGCAGAAGCTTGGATACAACATCAACCATCTACTACGGATCTAGCAGCTCAGCGGGCTCAAAAAGAGGCTGTGTGTATTGCCATGATGATGGCGCGTGTCCCGCCTCACCTTCAGAGTATTCGGGCACAGATCCTCTCATCGGCTACAACCCCGTCATTATCAGATGTGTGCTCCATATTGCTCAAAGTCTCACCACCTCCGGATACTATTGGACCTCCCTCACCGGTCCTTCTCCAACACTCGTCTGCACCATTATTACCTCTCCCGCCCACTACTCGTGGAGGACGGTCAGGCTCCCGGGGCGGGGGTCGCGGAGGCCGACCACGTCCTAAGTGTACGTTCTGTGGAAAGGATGGCCATCTTGAGGCGACCTGCTACCGCAAGCATGGTCGTCCTCTTCACCCAACTGCTCATATTGCCGCTGACAATCCCTCTGCCACTCGTGCTGATCTTGACACAGTTCGCCTCCAGCTCCAGCAACTTCAAGGAATGCTTCGCCACCCACCTGCCTCCGTCGCCTCCATCTCCAATGAAGGTATCGCTTGTCTCTCAACTAGTCCGCGCTGGATAGTGGATTCAGGTGTTACCCACCATATTACCTCGCTACCACCACATCATTACTTGGATGCTCCTTATCCTAAGTACATCACAGTATCCAATGGTGACACTGTTCCCGTCTCCGGCTCTGCTGATATCCCTCTCAATTCTTCTCTCTCTCTACGCTCGGCTCTTCATGTTCCGGGTTCCCTGTTTAATTTACTCTCTGTTAGTCGTCTTACTACCGATTTAAATTGCTCAGTAACATTCACCTCTTCCTCTTTTCTGATGCAGGATCTACGGACGCAGAATATCATTGGTAAAGGATGACTGTAAAACGGGCTCTACCTCCTTAATGTTTCTCCTATCATCCTCTCCTCAGTCTCCTCCGTTGATTGGCATCGGCGTCTTGGGCATGCCCCTCTTCCTGTCCTTCAGAAGGCTCTCCCCAATATCTCTCTTTCTGCTTTTAAGTGTGAATCATGTATTCTAGGCAAACAACATCGTTCCTCCTTTCCTCCTCATTGTACTCAGAGCTATGCTCCTTTTGTTTTAGTACATTCTGATGTTTGGGGCCCGTACAAAATCACTAGTATTTCTGGATATAGATATTTTATCACCTTTATTGATGATTATTCTCGCACTACTTGGTTATATTTACTTCGTGATCGCTCCGAGCTTCCTCGTGTGTTTCAGACTTTCGTCCTTGAGATTCGCACGCAGTTTTCCAAAAATATAAAAAACACTCCGGACAGATAATGCTCGCGAATATACGAGTCACGAATTTGCTAATCTTTGCTCTGAATTTTGGATAATTCACCAGACGTCATGTGCCTATACTCCATAACAAAACGGCGTTGCTGAATGGAAAAATAGACATCTCCTCGATGTTGCTCGATCTCTCATGATCCAGATGCAGGTACCCAAAATCTATTGGAACTTCGCTCTGTCCACAGCATGTTATCTCATTAACCGTCTCCCTTCCTCCGTCCTCCAAAATGCTACTCCATTTAGCCTCCTTTTCCCTTCCACTCCGGCATTCTCTCTCACACCCCGGATATTTGGTTGTACCTGCTACGTTCACCTACTTGGCCCGTCCAAGGACAAGTTGGATCCCCGAGCAGCCAAACACATATTCGTTGGCTATTCTCGTACTCAGAAAGGCCATGTCTGTTATTCTCCTGCTACCCAAAAAGTGGCTGTTTTTGCAAATGTTACCTTTCAGGGAGACCAACCTTTCTTCTCCGAAACAACCACACCTCTTCCACCACCATACTTCCCACGACCTGTCATTCCAGTTACCACCCCTCTACCACTACTCCTTCCTGACCCTGCTCCCGCTCTCCCGAAACCACCTCTTATCCGTGTCTACACTCGTCGTCCTCCTTGCTTCGTTGCCCTAATGCAGTCGGCTTCGACCTCTGACACTCTGCGCTCTGCTGATCCGGCATCGGCCTCCACCGCTCATCCCTTGGCGAATTATGTATCTTTACATCGCCTCTCCCCACAACTTCAAACATTCGCTACTTCATTATCCTCTATTTCTATACCTAACTCTGTGCAGGAGGCTCTCCAACATTCAGGCTGGCGGGCAGCCATGGACGACGAAATGACAGCTCTCTGGGCTAACCAGACATGGGCTCTGGTTCCTCTCCCTCCAGGCCATAGTACTGTTGGTTGCAAATGGGTCTTTGTCATCAAACATGCTCCTAACAGGACAATTGACCGTCTTAAAGCCAGCCTGGTGGCTCGGGGCTTTACTCAACAACAAGGTCTCGATTATGAGGAAACATTCTCTCCGGTGGCCAAGCTCAACACAGTTCGTGTCCTTCTCTCCGCGGCTGTGCATCGCCAATGGCCTCTCCATCAGCTGGATATCAAGAATGTGTTTCTAAATGGTGACCTACAAGAAACGGTATACATGCAACAACCTCCCGGGTTTGAGACCACGGGGGAGTCCCGCGTATGTCACCTTAAGAAATCCATTTATGGTCTCAAACAATCCCCCGGGCATGGTTTGATAAGTTCAGTAAGGCTATTCGGGAGGATGGCTTTACTCGGAGCTCAGCAGACTTATCTCTGTTCACTCGACATCGAACTACGGGCACGGTTCTTCTGTTGGTATATGTCGATGACATCCTAATCACGGGAAATGATTCCAAGGGAACACAAACGGTAAAACAGCATCTTAGTTCCGTTTTTCAAACAAAAGATCTGGGGAACCTTCGATACTTCCTTGGTCTGGAGATCGCAATACGTCCTGATGGGCTTGTCCTCTCTCAACGAAAGTATTGTCTCGACCTTCTTCAAGATGCTGGTTATTCTGGATGCAAGCCGATTAACACCTCAATGGATGTCAATCACAAGCTGTGTGCACATGCTTCTGATGAAGATCTTCCTCTTCCAAATCCAGAATACTATCGACGACTCGTTGGAAAACTTATTTACTTAACAGTCACGAGACCAGACATATCCTTTATTGTTGGGGTGGTCAGCCGGTTTATGCATTCTCCTCGGATATCTCATCTACAGGCTGTCGAGCGCATCCTAAGATATCTGAAAACAGCGTCTGGTCAAGGGCTGGTATACAAAACCTCGTCCTCTACTCCAACATTGATTGCGTATTCTGATGCAGATTATGCTGGGTCCCTGGATGATCGATGGTCTACTAGTGGATTTTGTACCTACTTTGGAGGTCACCTTGTTACCTGGCGTAGTAAGAAACAAGTTGTGGTTGCTCGATATTCAGCTGAGGCAGAATACCGTTCGATGGCATCAGTTGTTTCTGAACTCACATGGCTTGAAAGTCTCCTTGTTGATCTAGGAGTAAAACTTTCCTCATCAGCTATCCTACTATGTGATAGTCAAGCTGCTTTACACATAGCTAAGAACCCGGTCTTCCACGAAAGAACGAAACACATTGAAGTGGACTGTCACTTCATCCGGTAGAAAGTTCAAATGAAGAAGATAGGATTAAAGCACGTTCTGGGTACTGACCAAGTTGCTGATATTCTCACCAAGGCCCTATCAAGTACCTTATTCTATCAATTCCTGTTCAAGTTGGGTGCCTACGACTTGTACGCTCCAGCTTGCGGAGGAGTGTTAGAAAAGCCCATGTAAAAGCCCATATTGGAGCCCCTTTTCTTGTTTCTCTCTCTCTTCTCTTTAGTCCCACATCATGTATAAGGATTTCCTCTCTCTTTCTCCCTCCTATATATATGTACTCATACATTGTATTTTATACACATAAAGGAATATACAAGCTTTGGCTTTTGTCTACAGTTTGTAAGGCAGCAACATGATGTACAACCATGCTCCTTCCTGGAAGTCCTTCTACGTCCGATGTTTATCTGCAATTTGTTTCATCCTGTTTTGGGCCTTCCCCAGATTTTGTTTTAGGAATTGAATGGCCTTCTCCCGTGCTTGCAAGTTTCGATCAACAAGAACTACCATTGTGGAGTCTTCTAAGTAGGGAATATGTAATGGAGAAGGCTGGCCATACACACTTTCATAAGGAGTCAATTGGGTGGCACGATGGAAGGATGTATTGTACCACCATTCAGCAAGATGTAGCCTAAGGATGCAACTTGAGTTGAGCTGGCTCGAAATAAGCTCGAGTCTGTCGATCTCGATCTCGACGAGCTCGAGCTCGATTATGAGCCGAGCTCGAGCTTACATATTGTTGTTTATCAGCTCGCGAGCCGACTCGTGAGGTTTTTATTTGTGCATTTTATTTAAAAAAATTTAAAATTATGAAAAAAATAAAGCTCATGAGTTGAAAAGCTCGTGAGCAGCTCGAGCTCGAGCCGAGCAAAATTAGCTTGTCGAGCTGGAGCTCAAAATGGTTAGCTCGAGCTTGGAAGTTTTGTCAAACTCGACTCGAGCTCAACTCGTTTGCACCCATAATGAAGCCATTTATTTCACTCTCATGGTTTGTCAAAGGTCGCACATCTCACGTAGTTCTCAAGACACATGTTAACCACTTCAGTTTGGTCGTCGGATTGAGGGTGATAAGTTGATAAATTGAGTCGAATCTTATTGGTTTTGAAGAATTCTTGCCAAAAGGAGCTTATGAAGATGACATCTCGACCACTCACGATGGACCTTGGCATCAATTTATAAATGTGTTCCATGAAGAGCTTCACAAAACAGGGAGTTGTAATCTGTCTTTTAAAGGCAACAGAGTGGGTATACTTGCTTAATCAATCCACCATTGCCGTAATGACATCATTTTCCTTATATTTTGGAAGCCCCTCGATGGAACAAATTGAGATGTCCTTCCATACTTAGTTTGCAATTGGAAAGGGTTGTAGGAGTCCCAACGGCCTGTGGTAGGTGTTTTGCATTGTTGGCCAATGGCACGCCTCCTAATGTATTGATAGATTTCTTTTTTCATATGCTTCCAAAAGAAGGTTTGCTTGACCCTTCTCAGTGTTGCCTGCACCACCGAGTGACCTCCCAGGCTAGAGTCATGGTAGATGTAACATATAAGCTTTTTTGACTTCCTCCTTATTGCCTACTACCACCCTTCCCTTCCTTTTCAGAACCCCATTTACCCATTGATAATGGGGTTCTGGAGTTGATTTTCTTCCTTGAGCTGAATGATTTTGGTGATTCTCGAGTCCTGATTCCACGACTGCTTGATTTGCTCCATTAATTCTGCTTGAGAGATGACCAAGGATTGTAGAAGACCTTCTTCAGGGGCTTGCTCCACGACTGCTTGATTTGCTCCATTAATTCTGATTGAGAGGTGAGCAACAATTGTAGAAGACCTTGAAGGGCCTCCCTCCTAGAGAGAGCATCAGTTGTGACATTATGAGTGCCCTTCTTGTAGTGAATGGAATATTCAAACCCCATGAGCTTGGCCATGTACATTTGTTGCCAAGGAGTTGTTAATCTTTGGTCCATCGGGAACTTCAGATTTTGGTGGTCGGTGTTGATGGTGAAGGGTGCTCCAAGAAGGTAGTGCCTCCATTTTTTAGTGACCAACACAAATGCTAGTAACTCCTTCTCATAAACCGAGGGGGAGGTGAATTTTGGTCTCAGGGCCTTACTGAAGAAGACTATTGAATGCCCCTCCTGCAGCAGCACTACCCCTATGCCATTGTTGGAGACATCAATCTCCAGTATGAATATTTTTGAGAACTCTGGGAGGGACAAAATTGGGGGTTCGCTGATTGCTTGCTTGAGAAGGTTGAAGGCTTGTTATGCCAGCTTGCTCCAGATGAATTGATTCTTCTTGAGGAGGTCTGTGAGTAGCTTGGCTAGGGTCATATATCCCTTGATGAATCTCATATAATACACAGTTAACCCCAAGAATCCCCTTAACTACCTTAAGGACTTTGGAGGTGGACAATCAACCATATCCCCAATTTTCCTTGGGTCAACATTTACTTCTTGTGAGGACTGAGGATACAATGTGCCCAAGATATTTTATATAAAGCATTCCAAAAGAGCAGTTGCTCCTCTTGGCATATAATTTTTCATCCCTCAGGATTTGGAAGGTGGTCCTTGTGTGACCGAAGTTGTTGAAACCGATTTCTCGGTCTCTGTGGAGTTCGGGGCCCCCAACAAGTTGAGGGGTGGCCAACTCTTACTTCCCCCAAGGGAGAGCTCTAGGTTGAAGGTGTTGGAACTATGAACTGGACCAAGGGCTCGGCGAGGAGGTCCCACCACATACCCGGAAGATCTTTAGAGCGCTTCCCCTCCCAAGCCAATGCCGGGCTTGGGCACCACTGGAGACTCTCCTCACCCACTAGAGAGAGAAAATGGGGGGAGAGAGAGAGAGTTAACCTAGAACAAGCTTGCCTCCAAATGGTGCCCCCTTGGTCCTATTTATAGGATTTCTGGATTTGGGCTGTAAATAACCAAACTCTGGCCTATCAGATTACCAAAATACCCCCGGATTTGGCTGCGGTTAGCCAAATCCCGATGTTCTGCAGCGCTAAACGCAGACCAAACCCTCCCCCCGGAACTGGGCGAGAGGACGTACCACGCGGGGCTCGGCGAGCCCACTAACTGGGGTGGGGCGAGACCCGGGGGTCGGCCCCCTGCTGGTCTCGCCCCCCTGCTGGGGCTGGGCGAGACCCAGCCAGGGTCGGCCCCCTGCTGGTCTCCCCCCCTGCTGGTCTCGCCCCTCTGCTGGGGCGGGGGCGAGGGGGGCCAGAGGCCTCCTCCCCTCGCCCCTCTGCTGGGGCTGGGCGAGACCCAGCCAGGGTCGGCCCCCTGCTGGTCTCGCCCCTCTGCTGGGGCGGGGGCGAGGGGGGCCAGAGGCCTCCTCCCCTCGCCCCTCTCCCCATTTTCTCTCTCTAGTGGGTGAGGAGAGTCTCCAGTGGTGCCCAAGCCCGACATTGGCTTGGGAGGGGAAGCGCTCTAAAGATCTTCCGGGTATGTGGTGGGACCTCCTCGCCGAGCCATTGGTCCAGTTCATAGTTCCAACACCTTCAACCTAGAGCTCTCCCTTGAGGGAAGTAAGAGTTGGCCACCCCTCAACTTGTTGGGGGCCCCGAACTCCACAGAGACCGAAAAATCGGTTTCAACATTATGGTGCGGTGAGCGTGGAGTGTGACTAACTCACGAAACTCTCAAGATGAATTCCATGGATGGAGGTGGAGGAAGATCCGACCCAGGTCACTCGCAGCCCCCGGTGGCTGGGGTGACGTTGGAGATGTTCGAAAATTTCAAGCAAGAGGTCTTACAGACCTTCCAGGTTGCTTTCGCCAAGATAGTCGGAGGCAGAAGAGGAGATGGTCCGGAGGTCCCGCCCCAGCAGGTGGACGAGGGAGCTCTCGGCCAGCAGTCCAGGAAGGAGGTACCGATGGGGGGAGTGGGGAGGTGTCGTACCCCCACTCGCCCATTCCCAAGGGGGGGCGAGTTCAGGAGGGAGGCGCCCTCCCAGCTCTCCCCGCCCCAGCAAGGGGGCGAGCTCAGGAGGGAGGCACCCACCCAGCTCGCCCCGCCCCAGCAAGGGGGCGAGCTCAGGAGGGAGGCGCCCTCCCAGCTCGCCCCGCCCCAGCAAGGGGGTGAGCTCAGGAGGGAGACGCCCTCCCAGCTCGCCCCGCCCCAGCAAGGGGGCGAGCTCAGGAGGGAGGCGCCCTCCCAGCTCGCCCCGCCCCTGCGAGGGGGGCGCCCTCCCAGCTCGCCCCGACCCTTCTAGCCCAGTCCCAAAAGGGGGCGAGCGGGGAGGCATCCGGCCCCCACTCTCCCCACCCCAAAAGAAATCGAGTGAATGTTGATGGTGGAGACCACCCCGGGTGGAGGCTATCCAATAGCCCGGCGAGCGCAGAGGCCAGCAAGTCGACCCCGCGAGAGCAAGGAGGGGGGAACTTCAAAAGGAAAAGATCCAACTGCCCAAGGCGGAGGCAGGGACCAAGGGCACCCCCTCCACCGCCTCCGCAAACTATGGCGATTGGCGGGGGAAGAAGAAGGAGAGTCAGGAAAGCAGAAAGAAGAGGAAGAGGAGGGGGTAGGGTGGAGTTATCCTACTGTGACTTCCACCAGGAGGAAGGTCACGCGTCATCCACCTGCCCCGAGTTTTTGGAAATAAGGGAGGCAATGAGTCCGATGCAACAACGACACTAACCGAAGGGGATCGAGGAGGACAGGACCTAGGATGTTGGAGACGAAGAAAGGATATCCCGAGCTAAGTGGTGGCGACCAAAAACGCTTGTACCAGTAAATCCACGTAGTGCGATGGTTTGTTTTCATACTTAGTTCCTTTTTCTTGCATACAATATTATGACTAACGAGGTGGTATATGATTGGTGCTGGAATGCCCCAGATCGATTCCGCTCCCGGGCTCTCACTAGACGGGGGGTTTCAGGTTGATCTCTGGAGAGGCTGGCAAGGTGATAAGTATTAGTGTTGGAATGCCCCAGATCGATTCCGCTCCCGGGCTCTCACTAGACGGGGGGTTTCAGGTTGATCTCTGGAGAGGCTGGCAAGGTGATAAGTATTGATGCTAGAATTCTCCAGATCGATTCCGCTCCCGGGCTCTCGTTAGACGGGGGGTTCAGGTTGAACTCTGGAGAGGCTGGCAAGGTGATAAGTATTGGTGCTGGAATGCCCCAGATCGATTACGCTCCCGGGCTCTCACTAGACGGGGGGTTCAGGTTGATCTCTGGAGAGGCTGGCAGGGTGATAAGTATTGGTGCTGGAATGCCCCAGATCGATTCCGCTCCCGGGCTCTCACTAGACGGGGGGTTTCAGGTTGATCTCTGGAGAGGCTGGCAAGGTGATAAGTATTGGTGCTGGAATGCCCCAGATCGATTCCGTTCCTGGGCTCTCACTAGACGGGGGGTTTCAGGTTGATCTCTGGAGAGTCTGACAAGGCGATAAGTATTGGTGCTGGAATGCCCCAGATCGATTCCGCTCCCGGGCTCTCACTAGACGGGGGGTTACAGGTTGATCTCTGGAGAGGCTGACAAGATGATAAGTATTGGTGCTGGAATGCCCCAGATCGTTTCCGCTCCCGGGCTCTCATTAGACGGGGGGTTTCAGGTTGATCTCTGGAGAGGCTGGCAAGGTGGCAAGTATTGGTGCTGGAATGCCCCAGATCGATTCCGCTCCCGGGCTCTCACTAGACGGGGGGTTACAGGTTGATCTCTGGAGAGGCTGGCAAGGTGACAAGTATTGGTGCTGGAATGCCCCAGATCGATTCCGCTCCCGGGCTCTCACTAGACGGGGGGTACAGGTTGATCTCTGGAGAGGCTGGCAAGGTGACAAGTATTGGTGCTGGAATGCCCCAGATCGATTCCGCTCCCGGGCTCTCGCTAGCCGGGGGGTACAGGTTGACCTCTGGAGAGGCTGCCAAGGTGACAAGTATTGGTGCTGGAATGCCCCAGATCGATTCCGCTCCCGGGCTCTCGCTAGCCGGCGAGGTGGGAAGACCTCTCGGGGAGGTTGATTTTTTCCCCCGAGGGTACTCCGCTAGCCGGGCTATCGCTAGCCAGCGAGGTGGGAAGACCTCTCGGGGAGGTTGATTTTTCCCCCGAGGGTACTCCGCTAGCCGGGCTCTCGCTAGCCGGCGAGGTGGGAAGACCTCTCGGGGAGGTTGATTCTTTCCCCCGAGGGTACTCCGCTAGCCGGGCTCTCGCTAGCCGGCGAGGTGGGAAGACCTCTCGGGGAGGTTGATTTTTCCCCCGAGGGTACTCCGCTAGCTGGGCTCTCGCTAGCCGACGAGGTGGGAAGACCTCTCGGGGAGGTTGATTTTTCCCCCGAGGGTACTCCGCTAGCCGGGCTCTCGCTAGCCGGCGAGGTGGGAAGACCTCTCGGGGAGGTTGATTTTTTCCCCCGAGGGTACTCCGCTAGCCGGGCTCTCGCTAGCCGGCGAGGTGGGAAGACCTCTCGGGTACTCCGCTAGCCGGGCTCTCGCTAGCCGGCGAGGTGGGAAGACCTCTCGGGGAGGTTGATTTTTTCTCCCGAGGGTACTCCGCTAGTCGGGCTCTCGCTAGCCGGCAAGGTTGGAAGACCACTCGGGGTGACTGTATGTTTTTTCCCAAGGTGGTATAGCTAGCTGGGCTCTCGCTAGCCGGCAGGGTTGGAGGAGCTCTCGAGGAGGCTAAGAGTTTTTTCCCAAGGTGGTATCGCCTCCACCGCTCGCCCCCTCGCCTCTACTACTCTTAGCCTCCTCGAAAGGTCCTCCAACCCTGCCGGCTAGCGAGAGCCCAGCTAGCGATACCACCTTGGGAAAAAACATACAGTCACCCCGAGTGGTCTTCCAACCTTGCCGGCTAGCGAGAGCCCGGCTAGCGGAGTACCCTCGGGAGAAAAAATCAACCTCCCCGAGAGGTCTTCCCACATCGCCGGCTAGCGAGAGCCCGGCTAGCGGAGTACCCGAGAGGTCTTCCCACCTCGCCGACTAGCGAGAGCCCGGCTAGCGGAGTACCCTCGGGGGAAAAAATCAACCTCCCCGAGAGGTCTTCCCACCTCGCCGGCTAGCGAGAGCCCGGCTAGCGGAGTACCCTCGGGGGAAAAATCAACCTCCCCGAGAGGTCTTCCCACCTCGTCGGCTAGCGAGAGCCCGGCTAGCGGAGTACCCTCGGGGGAAAAATCAACCTCCCCGAGAGGTCTTCCCACCTCGCCGGCTAGCGAGAGCCCGGCTAGTGGAGTACCCTCGGGGGAAAAAATCAACCTCCCCGAGAGGTCTTCCCACCTCGTCGGCTAGCGAGAGCCCGGCTAGCGGAGTACCCTCAGGGGAATAATCAACCTCCCCGAGAGGTCTTCCCACCTCGCTGGCTAGCGATAGCCCGGCTAGCGGTGTACCCTCCGGGGAAAAAATCAACCTCCCCGAGAGGTCTTCCCACCTCGCCGGCTAGCGAGAGCCCGGGAGCGGAATCGATCTGGGGCATTCCAGCACCAATACTTGTCACCTTGGCAGCCTCTCCAGAGATCAACCTGTACCCCCCGGCTAGCGAGAGCCCGGGAGCGGAATCGATCTGTGGCATTCCAACACCAATACTTGTCACCTTGCCAGCCTCTCCAGAGATCAACCTGTACCCCCCCCCCCCCCCCGTCTAGTGAGAGCCCGGGAGCGGAATCGATCTGGGGCATTCCAGCACCAATACTTGTCACCTTGCCAGCCTATCCAGAGATCAACCTGTAACCCCCCGTCTAGTGAGAGCCAGGGAGCGGAATCGATCTGGGATATCCTTTCTTCGTCTCCAACATCCTAGGTCCTGTCCTCCTCGATCCCCTTCGGTTAGTGTCGTTGTTGCATCGGACTCATTGCCTCCCTTATTTCCAAAAACTCGGGGCAGGTGGATGACGCGTGACCTTCCTCCTGGTGGAAGTCACAGTAGGATAACTCCACCCTACCCCCTCCTCTTCCTCTTCTTTCTGCTTTCCTGACTCTCCTCCTTCTTCCCCCGCCAATCGCCATAGTTTGCGGAGGCGGTGGAGGGGGTGCCCTTGGTCCCTGCCTCCACCTTGGGCAGTTGGATCTTTTCCTTTTGAAGTTCCCCCCTCCTTGCTCTCGCGGGGTCGACTTGCTGGCCTCTGCGCTCGCCGAGCTATTGGATAGCCTCCACCCGGGGTGGTCTCGACCATCAACATTCACTCAATTTCTTTTGGGGTGGGGAGAGTGGGGGCCGGATGCCTCCCCGCTCGCCCCCTTTTGGGACTAGGCTAGAAGGGCCGGGGCGAGCTGGGAGGGCGCCCCCCTCGCAGGGGCGGGGCGAGCTGGGAGGGCGCCTCCCTCCTGAGCTCGCCCCCTTGCTGGGGCGGGGCGAGCTGGGAGGGCGTCTCCCTCCTGAGCTCGCCCCCTTGCTGGGGCGGGGCGAGCTGGGAGGGCGCCTCCCTCCTGAGCTCGCCCCCTTGCTGGGGCGGGGCGAGCTGGGAGGGCGCCTCCCTCCTGAGCTCGCCCCCTTGCTGGGGCGGGGCGAGCTGGGAGGGCGCCTCCCTCCTGAACTCGCCCCCCTTGGGAATGGGCGAGTGGGGGTACGACACCTCCCCACTCCCCCCCCCCCCCCATCGGTACCTCCTTCCTGGACTGCTGGCCGAGAGCTCCCTCGTCCACCTGCTGGGGCGGGACCTCCGGACCATCTCCTCTTCTGCCTCCGACTATCTTGGCGAAAGCAACCTGGAAGGTCTGTAAGACCTCTTGCTTGAAATTTTCGAACATCTCCAACGTCACCCCAGCCACCGGGGGCTGCGAGTGACCTGGGTCGGATCTTCCTCCACCTCCATCCATGGAATTCATCTTGAGAGTTTCGTGAGTTAGTCACACTCCACGCTCACCGCACCATAATGTTGAAACCGATTTTTCGGTCTCTGTGGAGTTCGGGGCCCCCAACAAGTTGAGGGGTGGCCAACTCTTACTTCCCTCAAGGGAGAGCTCTAGGTTGAAGGTGTTGGAACTATGAACTGGACCAATGGCTCGGCGAGGAGGTCCCACCACATACCCAGAAGATCTTTAGAGCGCTTCCCCTCCCAAGCCAATGTCGGGCTTGGGCATCACTGGAGACTCTCCTCACCCACTAGAGAGAGATAATGGGGAAAGAGAGTTAGCCTAGAACAAGCTTGCCTCCAAATGATGCCCCCTTGGTCCTATTTATAGGATTTCTGGATTTGGGTTGTAAATAACCAAACTCTGGTCTATCAGATTACCAAAATACCCCCGGATTTGGCCGCGGATAGCCAAATCCCGCTGTTCTGCAGCGCTAAACGCAGACCAAACCCTCCCCCCAGAACTGGGCGAGAAGAGGTACCACGCGGGGCTCGGCGAGCCCACTAACTGGGGTGGGGCGAGACCCGGGGGTCGGCCCCCTGCTGGTCTCGCCCCCCTGCTGGGGCTGGGCGAGACCCAGCCAGGGTCGGCCCCCTGCTGGTCTCCCCCCCCCCCTGCTGGTCTCGCCCCTCTGCTGGGGCGGGGGCGAGGGGGGCCAGAGACCTCCTCCCCTCGCCCCCCTGCTGGGGCTGGGCGAGACCCAGCCAGGGTCGGCCCCCTGCTGGTCTCGCCCCTCTGCTGGGGCGGGGGCGAGGGGGGCCAGAGGCCTCCTCCCCTCGCCCCCCTGCTTGGACTGGGCGAGACCCAGCCAGGGTCGGCCCCCTGCTGGTCTCTCCCCTCTGCTGGGGCGGGGGCGAGGGGGGCCGGAGGCCTCCTCCCCTCGCCCCCTGCTGGGGCTGGGCGAGACCCAGCCAGGGTCGGCCCCCTGCTGGTCTCGCCCTTCTGCTGGGGCGGGGGCGAGGGGGGCTGGAGGCCTCCTCCCCTCGCCCCCCTGTTGGGGCTGGGCGAGACCCAGCCAGGGTCAGCCCCCTGCTGGTCTCTCCCCTCTGCTGGGGCGGGGGCGAGGGGGGCCGGAGGCCTCCTCCCCTCGCCCCCTGCTGGGGCCGGGCGAGACCCAGCCAGGGTCGGCCCCCTGCTGGTCTCTCCCTTCTGCTGGGGCGGGGGCGAGGGGGGCCGGAGGCCTCCTCCCCTCGCCCCCCCCTGCTGGGGCTGGGCGAGATCCAGCCAGGGTCGGCCCCCTGCTGGTCTCGCCCCTCTGCTGGTCTCGCCCCTCTGCTGGTGGGGGTGCGAGGGCGAGTGGAGCTCGCCCCCCTACCTTGGGGCGGGGCGAGTGGAGCTCGCCCCCCTACCTTGGGGCGGGGCGAGTGGAGCTCGCCCCCCTACCTACTGGGTCTCGCCCCCTCCTGCTGGGGGTGGGGCGAGAGGGAGGGCTGGCCCCTCCTCCTCTCGCCCCTCTACAAGGGCTGGGTGAGCGGGATGCCTCCGCCTCCACCACTCGCCCCCTCGCCTCTACTACTCTTCCTGTCTGGGACCATGCTGCCAGATAGGACTCTAAGGGGTCCTTAGGAGTACACTCGGTGAATTACGGGGTTGTACAGAAGTGCTTCTCCCAAGTGTCACTATGCACTAATATGTCATCAAAGAAGATAAGAATGAACTTCCTTAAGTGGGGATGGAAAATATGATTTATAAGGCTTTGGAATGTGGAGGGGGCATTGGTTAAGCCAAATGGCATAACCACAAACTCATAATGACCCTCATGAGTCTTGAAGGTTGTTTTGTGGATGTCCTTGGAGGTCATCCTTACTTGGTGGTACCTTGATCTTAGGTCCAATTTGGAGAAAATTGAAGCCCCGGCCAACTCATCCAATAGCTCTTCAATTAGGGAAATTGGGTAATTATCCTTAATTGTATTATTGTTTAGACCCTTATATTGTATACACATCCTCCATGACTCATCCATTTTTTTAACTAGAACTATATGTGAAGAATATGGGCTTCTACTAGCTCTAATCACCCCTGACTCCATCATTTCCCTAATCATCCCTTCAATCTCAGTTTTTTGCAAGGGTACCTATAGGGTCTGATATTGATGGTATGATTGGGGTCCCTTAAGTAGATGCGGTGATCATGACTCCTGTCGGGGGGGGGGGGGGGGGGGGGGGGCAATTCCAATTCCTTAGGCATATTGAAAATGTCCTCAAACTCTTTTAGTAATAATACCAGCTCTGGGAGAAGAATTTTCTGTGTGACTACATAGAGAATGTAAGGAAGGTGTTGTGAAGTTTATCTCATGGACCCGACAAACTATCATGTAGGATAGTTGAGGAGCCATTTGGAGAAGTTTATGCATCCATTTTTTTGGTTTATTAGATTGAGTTCCTCAAGGTTCTACTCCCTCTCAATGTGATTTTCTTGCCTTGGGCTTGGAACTACGTCTTTAGATTTAAGAAGTCCCACTGAATTGGACCAAGGGTGATCAGTCATTGAATACCAAGGACCATAACACATCCTCCTAGTGGCAGTACGAGCATGTCAGCTTCAAAAGAGACTCCCTAGATGATCCAATTGAACTTGGGGCACATATGAGTACTTAATAGGTGATTTCCATCAGCCACAACCAGGGAGGATCTAAGGGGGTGGGCTGGGGCCCGCGGCCCCCCAAGAATTTGCAAAATGGATAGTGGATTTGAATTCCTCTCGTCCAGGTAGTGAACTTTGATTACTTACACGTCAAAACGATGGACGAATGGGGAGAAACGATTTCGATAAGATGGAGACGTTCATTTTTTTTGCTGGAGAAAGACGATGTCTGCCCCCTCCCTGTTGAAATTCCTGGATCCGCCCCTGACCACAACCACCTTGAATGTTGGAATGGAAGCCAGGTTGCAATGTAGGAGGTGTGTTGTGTGCTCATCAATAAAATTGTGGGTGCTTCCTGTGCCAATAAGGATAGAAATGGAGTTGCCTTGATGAGATCTCGTCACCATCATTGTTTGGTATTCGTTGATGTCTATCAAGGCATGCATTGATACTTGTGGTGTTATGAGAGACTCTGGCTCGGTGCCTTCTGCGTCTGGCTTGATTTCCATAGGGAGAACTTCGTGCACTTCTTCGTCTTCCTTGTTCATCTCCAGAACATGAACTTGAGATTTGACGCCGCATTTGTGATCTCGGACAAACTTCTCATCACACCAGAAGCATAGCTCCTTAGCCCTGTTTTCCTCCATCTCCTGGGGTGATATTTTGTTGACTGTGCGAGAAAGCAACCCACTGGCAGGAGGGGCGGTGTTGGATGGTTTTGTAGTGTTGGAGTAAGTGTTGATCCCTCCTTGATGAAGTGGTATTTTTGGGCCTAAGGATAGTTGTTGTTCTTGGATCCTAGACATGTTGTAAGCCTTTTGTAGGGACTCGGGGAAGAACATCTTCACCGGCAAGGAAATCTCTTTTTAAGTCCTGTGAGGAAGAATTGACGGCATACTCCTCTGGTATCAACACCTTGTTCCTCAGGCTTTCGAATTCATCCAAGTACGCTCACACGAAGGAGGTTTGTTTGAGCTCCTTTAATTCTCCCATAGGGTCTTCAAAAGAATGAGAGTCAAATCTGGACAAATTGGCCTGCGCGAATTCATTCCACAAGAGCTCATCTTAATCTTCCCAGTTTTTGCTAAGCAGTTGATACCAAGACAACATCTTATCTTCCAAACTGACAACACCCAGCCTCACGTTCAGTTCTTCCGGCATCTTGTCTACTTCGAAGAACTGCTCGCATTTGTAGACCCACTCCTTGACAGCCTTTTAGGCGAACCGGGAAATTACAGGCGTGCTCCCCTGGTTGGCAGTTAATATTGTTGCGCTTGATGTGTCTGGTTATGAGGGGTATGAAGTGTTGATGAAGTGGCCTCATGATCCGCAACCATTTGTGAGATCAGGAGTCGTAGTTCCTCAAAGGAGGAGGTCTGTTGTAGGCTCGTCTCTATCATGGACTGTCGGAGCTGTTCCACCTCCCGGCGCAAGTCCTGATTACGAGTGTTCTAGTCGCCCATGGCGGCGGCGGAATGGTGAGGACAACCGCTCTGATACCAATTGATACGATTCCAAATGAATCAAAGAGAATTGCGGGTGAGAAGGACTTTCCAGATGCGTAGCCGGGAGGAGAAGTCAATGGGGTCTTCGAAGAAGAGAGACCAGAGACAATTGAGAGGAAATTTTGGGAACTTACAATCACGATTTTCATAAGCTTATTTTTAGAACAAGCCCTTCTAGGCTTTACAACACATGATCAAGATTCATGCATAACTCACACTGAATTCGGGAGACAGCCCACGAATTCTAGCGGGAAAAATCGCCACAACACATTATCGGCTTTTGCCGCCTAATACAGAATTAAAAAAAACTCAACAGTAACAAAACACATTTAAACATATAACAGCTTCACACTCATTTGTCGATGTCTAAGCCAAGTATTGATAAGTGAGTACTTAATGTTCGGCTACCAAGTATTATTAGTATTACTATTATCATTAAGATCATATACACTAAACTTGGTTTAAAAATGGATGAAGTCTGGATTGGTAAATCCTGGAAAGAAAAAAAGGCTGCCAACTATAGCATCGGTTCCTGGCTATAAGATTTCAAAACATTGTATGCTACTGATAATAGGAGTGGATTAAACCTTGGCTCCGTTTGGCACGGCGGCGGTGGTCGTGAATGCGGTGGTAATGAACTGTCGTTCGTGAACGCCCGACCTCACTCAAGGAACTTCATCCACTTTTATTTTCAAAACTGGTTTTCTTCTCTTGGCGGCCGTCATAGTCATTGTCTTGTCAAACATGCATTCTACGACGGTGGCGTTTTTGTTCAAACTAACCGGAGTAAAAAAGCTGCTGCCCCAAACAGAGCCCTTGTGGTTATGAAACCTTGGCTCCGTTTGGCACGGCGGTGGTGGTCGTGAACACGGTGGTTATGATCCGTCGTTCGTGAACGCCCGACCTCACCTAAGGAACTTCATCCACTTTTATGTTCAAAACTAGTTTTCTTTTCTTGGCGGCAGTCATAGTCATGACTCATAGTCTTGTCAAACATGCATTCTATGAAGGTGGCGTTTTTGTTCAAACTCACCGGAGTAAAAAAGCCGCTGCCCCAAACGGAGCCCTTGTAAAATATGTAACGTTGTTTATTCTTCTTTGAAGCATTTCATCATTCAACTTGCACGCATGTTTCATTGAAGCTACAGAAGAGTAGAACTAAGAGCTGAAGATCCCAAAATAAGAAGTTCAAAAATGAAAGGAGATTGAACTTACTCTCGATCGCCATCAAACCTTTCACTGGTTCGTCATCATGCATTTTTGAACCAACCACTTAATCGTCTCGAGAAGAAAGGGTTAGCCCGGCCTCAGTTGCTGCCGGCGAACGATGAACCTCACGACTTTTCTTCCGGCGCTCGGGATGTATCATAAGAGTTAAGACTCACCGGCAGGATTCTTCACAAATAATATAGTTTCTGAATAGTTTGATGCCTAAACCTCATTGCTTTTCTGCCGCACCGGAGGAAATAAGCCGCGCCAAACGCACCCTAAAATTTGTATTTTTCGAATTCTAATCCGAATTCAGATTCGAATAATTTTTGAATCCGAATTCGAATAATTTTATTCTTGTTCGAAGGATTCGTGAATAGTTCTCGAATAGTAAAATATATAGTTAAATAAATTATATATATGTAATTAAATATTAAATATAATTATATTTAAACATTATATAATTAAACATTACAAAATTCGAATTCGAATTCGAATTCATGTTCGAATCCGAATCCGAATCTAAATTCGAATCTAACATTTCCTGCCGAATCCGAATCTGAATCCAACTTCGAATATTCGAACGAATCTGAATCCGAATCTCTGCATTTTATGCCAAATTTGGATTCGATTGAATAGCTATTCGATTCGGTTCGTGAACACTCCTACTCACCGGTCACAATCTGTATTGTATTAAAAATAAAAATTTGAGTGATCCTAATTTCGAAATTGGACCATCAAATTACTCGGCGCTCTTCAAAAAAAAATTTGAAATCCAAAACGGCAAATTCATTTATGTATTCGTAGATTCACTACATCATTTGGGAGGCTACGAAGGGCAGCGGAGAACGACAAGACCGTCAAAACATGCGCAACTTAGTTACCATCATGCCGAGTGTGCGCAAAATAGCAAGATACCACACAAAGAAGCTCCCGCAAGATATCCCTAAGAGGCGGAATAGACTCCGCACAATCAGCCCTTCAATTTTTAAGCTCTCTCGTCAAACAAAATGCATGATTTTTTTAATAAGTAAAACAAACATAAAATTAGAAATGTATATATATTGTTTATGGATACAACCAGCCCGGGAGAGTGGGGCCGCACTGGTAATGCTTGACCATTGCTCGAGTGATCATTGGGTACTGTCACCGCCATCAGAGAGATTTTTAGGTACCTCAAACGTACCATGTTGTTATACGTCAAAATTTTCAGCCTTTAGATCCGTCCGGAATGCCGAGATCCGGCCGGAGCTTATTTTTTTTTTTAAAAACACCTCCGATCGGAATGCCGAGATCCGGCCGGAGTTTATTTTTTAAAACATTTTTTTTTAAAAAAAATGATCTTAAAATGTTTGTAAGCAAAATATAATTACTATTTGATAATTATTTTTGTAAAAAAATAATTAACTTGCTCTAAAAATGCATTTTTTATAATTTCAAACGCACCATGCCTGCTGTGCGTTTGACGTACCTAAAAATTTTTCCATTCACAGGGGGAGCTCATACATGACCGTTATAATTAGGCAAAATTGCTACATCCGTATCTAAACTACTAAAACATTTCAAATTTAGTCTCAAAGTTATTTTTATGCTTATATTATCGGGAAATGTATATAAAAGATTGTTAAGTAAATTTTTGTTTTTTGTTTTTTGGATTAAAATAAATTTTATTTGTACTTAGTCTATACAACTAGTAATTAGATATTTCTAAAAAATTTTACAGAAATAAAAACCCTACATGCAAATAATCAACAATAATCATAGGTGTGACATTGCAGAGTGTCTAACATCTCCTAGATCTAATATAGTTGCCATTAAGTGTCAAGTAGTTAAAGGATATGTGAAATTTCTGATGTCAAAAGAAAGAAGGTTTAACAAAAATTTGAAACTGAGTATCAAATTAATAAAAATTGGAAGCGTATGTGAAATTACTGGTATGATTCGAGTTTATTGATCGGTAGTTCTTAGTAATTATGGGGTAGTTAATTGGAAGTGGAATAGTGTGTGTAGTGGTGACTGGAAACAGAAAAGGAATACTGTTTCAGACATTTAGAGGAGCTCCGGCGAGAGAAATAGAGGAAAAGGGGGAGGAGGCAATTTACCATTTCGAAAAAGTGTCCGGCGGAGGAAGACGGAGGAGCTCCGGCAAGAAGGAAGTCGAAAGGGGAGGACTCACGCAGTTTCAAGTGGAGAGCATATGTTATTGGGAGTGAAACCTAAACCTAAGGTTTTAATTTCACAAATAGAAAAAAATACAGTAATATTTAAGTATAAAAACAATTTAGGACTAAGTTTGAATGATTTTAATGATTTATGGACTGATTTAAAACATTTATAAGTTCATGAACTGATTTGAAAAAGAACTCAAAGTATAAAGATTGATTTAGCAATTTTGCCTCGTAATTATAAATACCGAACATTTGTACTATATTTTCTGATTTTTAAAGGCGATTGTTGTCCGCACGACAGTTTTGGCTATCCCCACTCTTTTTGTATGAGTTATTACGCTTCTTTTGGAAATATGCCTTGTACATGCATTTTTAGGAAAAGTGTTCAACACAAAAGTTGTAGATCTGGTCGAGATCTACAACTTTCGTGTTGAACTCTTTTCCTAAAAATGAATGTACAAGGCGTATTTCCAAAAATTAGTTATAGTTACGCACATGTTTCAAACAGGGTGGCAATACGTCTTGTGCGTGCATTTTTAGGAAAAGTGTTCAACACGAAAGTTATAAATCTCGATGAGATCTACAACTTTCGTGTTGATCACTTTTTCTAAAAATGCACGCAAAAAACGTATTAATTTGTCTATTTAGTATTTATTTATCAACTACACCCGCGATTAAAACTACACGCATGTCATGTAAGCCAAATCTCTACTCATCAAGTCAATTTACGATGCAATTATACTCAATGAAAACATGACTACTTTTTTAAGTTGTTTGTGAACTCTATACTCACATAGACGACTTCATTGACAATTTGTTTTGGTGCACAACTTGAAGCCCGTCGGCTAAGAAAATTTTAAGCTCGGTCGAGACGCGGGTCATTCTGGCTGCCTTTTGTAACGCTCCAGAAATTATAAAATTAGAGTGAGGTGCGAATAGTTTATTGATGGGTGTGCGAATAGGAGGCGGTGTGCGGATAGCCTTAGGTGTTAGGGTTTTATTTTTAAATAAAACCCTAACCCCCCTCCCTCAGCCGACTCCCACTTTCCCCGATCTCCCTCTCGCCCTCGTCTAGGTCGGCCGCAGACCCCGTCGCCCATCTCCCTCTCCTCCCTCTCTTGCCCGCGCTGCTCAAAGAGGAGGCCGACGCTCCTCTCCTCCCTCTCTCGCTCGCGCTGCTCCAGGAAGGAGGATCTCTCTCTCTCCCTCTGCCGACGGGAAGGAGGAGGAAAGTTCGCCCTTCACCTCGACGCAGTCACCCTTGTTGCAGGATTCCTCATCGAGAGCCTCTGCTCTGCCTCCTACGAGTTGGGTTAATTGAGCCCTAAGAAGTAGAAGAAGGTCCATCTCTCTCCCTCTCGAGTTTCTTCCTGTCCGGGGTTTCGTCGCTAAGAGATCCCCTTGCCGAGTGGAGCCTGGGAGAAACCCCAGCCGAGACCTTGCAAGGAATCGTTACGGGAGAGCGAATCGGGGCTTGATTCGCCGAGAAAGGTCCAAATCCGTGGAGTGGAAACCGCTTTGGGAGCTCAAATCGCCAAGAGAAAATCGTCGCGATCGTTTCCATGGATCCGTAGCGCGCGCCAAGGGTAACGATTTCTTCCCCCGGTCTTAGGACCGTATTTTCTGTAGTTTGTGCTTGTGAATATGTTCCGTGCAATGAGAGTCCCCTCACGCCGTTTCGGTTGAGGACGGGGACTCCGTCAGGGCGTGGGATTGCGACCCCGACGTATGTTTGTGTGAGCTGCACGTAGAGTCCCTCTCCCGCTGTGCGGTGGAGAGCGGGGACTCCTCCAGGGCGTGGGATTGCGACCCCGGTGTAGTTTTTCTGTTTTTGCTTTGCTCAGGAGGGCCACCCGCCTCCAATTGGACGCGGTGTGTGTTTCCCTCGGTTCATTGCGAACCCCCGGGTCGATTGTGTCCGTCCCTGGCATAAATTTGCATTAGTGATCCGACGCGCAAGTCTGGATTTAGGCATGCTGTGTGAAGCCTACCCGTGGCGGCAAGCCCGGATCGGTGATGTTTCTGTGATGCGCATTGCGATTAGCCCTTGGTACGTGAACGAGAATGTCCCGTGTTATTCGTCGTAGTCTTGTAGGAATTCGTGGGCTTTATTCGTGAATGCCCCGTTCCTAGGCGGGCCTGTATTGGGCCCGGTAGAACGACATTTTTGTGGGATTTTGTTGGACGGGTGGATCCCCGTTAGTGCGTAGATTGCGCTTCCTTTGATCAGTCCTCTGTCACGTCAAAAAGGCAGTTGTAGGTCATATGTCTTCTGACCAGCCCTCTGTCACGTCAAAGGCAGTTGTAGGTCGTATGTCTTCTGACCAGCCCTCTGCCACGCTAAAGGCAGTTGTAGGTCGTATATTTTCTGACCAGTCCTCTGCCACCTCACAAAGGGGCAGTTGTAGGTCGTTTATCCCAAACCGGTCCTCTGTCCATTCTCTAGGACAGTTGTAGGTTTGGTCCCTTCTGTCACTACGATTGACCGAGTCGCGGTCGTACTGTTTTACTGGGCGTTGAAGTTTAGATCGTACGCTTTCAGTGTGTTCATAGCACGTGCGTGGTAGTTTGAAGGGTGACGCTTAGTGTGTCCCCTGACTCTTGGTCCTTTGTTCCTTGTTTGCATATTTTGGTGTGCGTGCGTACTTGCAGGAGAGCGATATACTCGCCCCGGAGTCCGCTAGGATGGCCGGGGGGAGGAGTCGTTACGTTGTGTTGGTCAGCCCCATGCTGACCTTCGTTGCACCGCCTGTTTGTTCTTGGTTTCAGGTGGCGGAGCTCGCAGTGGTGTGTAGTGGGCCGGAGCTCATGGGTTGCTGAGGAGCTGGCTAGGGTCCTCTCTCTGTTTTGGGGTTTTTCATGTAGCCCCTTTGGTTTGTCTGTACCTCTTTTGAAAGCCATGTAAGGTCTTAAGGCCGTGTCACTTCAGTACTGTTTTCCTGGTTGTTGTGGACATTCTGGCCCCTTTGTTTTGGGCTTGTGGTTAGCTTTCGTTTCTGTTTACTCTGAGTTTTATTAGTATGTTTTCTTGTATCAATTATTACCGTTCTAGATTTTGTGGATATTATATGTCGTGGGGTCCCGGCCGGACCCATGTTATATTCTATTTGCAGATTAGGGATGTTACAATTGGTATCGGACTTTAGGTTTCGTGATCCGCTAGTCTTTAGGTTTCGGGACGAACCCTTTTTAACGGGTGGTGAGCACATACAGTGCAAGAGCCTAAATAACTAAATTTACGTAGAATGTCCACTTAGGAATGACCAAAATCGTGGTTTTCGTGCACTTCTGGGAATTTAAGCATCTCATGCTTAGTGATTTCCCCTACTTATGACTGCTAGACCATGTGTCTCACATGTGTAAGCATTATTAATGACTGACTGAAGGGATTTTGACCTTCATTTCTCCAAGGATTACGTCATTGGAAAATAGAATGAGCGATTAAATGTAAAGGAATACGAATGTTAGGAGAATCGCCGCTATGATTTGGGTGTTTCCATAACTTAGGTGTTGACCACCTTAGTATGTTGATAAATGTTGTGAGTCCTTGTGGCTACCCTTATGCGAACATGACTAGTGGAATGAAAAGTCATGGTTTTTAAGGTGAGATCTGTTGTAGTGATTCACCCGATACGGTATTAGATGACTATAGATGGCTTCGAACCTTTGTCGACCTATTATTTGGAATCGTTGGATTACACATATACCATGTGAAATTAAGTGCAATGTATGAAAAGAGGCATCCGATCATTTGTGTTACCCTACGCTTGATGGTGTGACCCCGAGGTGCGCAAGCGAGCGCATAAGTTCACACTTAAGATTGACGATTAAGTAGTGACACGCTATGTTAATAGCTGTGATGAATTCTGATTCTTGGGCAATGACGTATATTGAAAGCATGGGTGGATTCCCCGTCGCGCTCTCTTTGGACAGTTGCGGGATGCTCCCCTCTGTCGCGCTCTTTTAGTTAAATATGAAATCTATTATTTTTGTGCTGAAACATGAGATAGTCCATGAGTCTGACTTGAGAGTTCGGACCGATAAGAAGTTCAGTGAAATTAGGAGCTGTGCACTGCTAAGTTTAGTTTGGGGTGCTTTGTATGCACTATGCTATGTTTGGGGCCATAGTTTGGCCTTGAGTTTGTAAACTCTGTAACTTGGGTCCTCGAGAGTCTGGTGTGGTTGTCCGGACAAGTAAAAGCCCAGGTGTGTTTGCAGGGTTTTGTATACCCTATATTGTGAATGCCATGAGAGCACTAGGTTTGACTCAAGTCTAGTATTGGACTTGATGATCTTACGCCGTTGTGTATTCCGTACGATGGATTACGTCCGTGGTGACTATTTTTGGCATCGTTTTAGCAGGGTGTGTTGAACCATGTTGTCGTTAAAGTGTCACTTGTAAAGTCTTATTCAAAGACCGTTGTAGCAGCCATGTATTGGATGTTGTGACTAAGGACCTGAGTGTTCTTCGCATGCTGATTAGTTGTTTGGGTTATTTAATGTCGTGTGTGTTGCTGAGTTCTTTCGTCATTCTACTAGGTGATTGGTGAAGAGGTTGGTCTCACTCCCTTACAGGAGACAACCGCAACCGGTGGAATTGAAATAGGAGTGATGGAAGAGCAGTGTGTCGGTGCTACTGCTGGCGGGACACCGATCCCTGTGGCATCTGCGCCCATGTCAGCTGTTGGAGAAGCAACATACGAGACTCGCGATTGGGTGACTTACTTCTTAAGTTGCCATCCACCTTTGTTCAACGGTGTCGAGTCACCCGCTTACGCTCAAGATTGGTTGGAATGGATAAAAGACCTCATTTTGGCCTTAGGAGTCCCGCCGGAGCTGAGGGTCACTGTCATTTCCTTTGCACTTTTTGGGGAGGCTAAGAGATGGTGGCAAGAGGAGTGTCGTGTACGTTTGCTCGACGCCCTTAGTCCCAAATCCCCGTGGAAGAGTTTGCATCGGAGTTTTGGGAACATTTCGTTCCGACGACTTCCTGCCTTATACTACGAGAAGATTTTCTGATGTTGAGGCAAAAGGAGATGTCTGTGGAGACTTATCTCCAAGAGTTTTTGCGATTGAGCCGTTATGCTGAGCATGTCCTGGTGACTGATGAGGACAAAGCGCGATATTTTCTTAAAGGCTTGCGCGAGGAGTGGAAGATCAGATTGCGCGCAGCAGCGTCTATCAGTTTCCCCATTTTGATTCAAGCTGCCCGCAACTTGGAGCTTATCTTTCGCTTAGGGCAGAGTGAGTCGGAAGAGGAGTTTGAAAGGAATAGATTGCTGGCTGCTGAATCGAGAAAAGCACATGCCTGCGAGGAATCCAAAGTTGAGAGTTCAAGAGAATCAAGGAAGAGGCAAAAGTCATCTATTGTCTGCTTTCTTTGTGGCCGTCAAGGTCACGTTGCGCGTGGGTGCCGAGCTTAGTCCTGAAGAAGCCGTGGTGATGACATCTTTTGTCCCCTCCTTTCGCGAAAGGTAAACATGCGTTGGAGTTTTGTGTGCGCGTGTAGTCGCACTTTTGAGCAATGTTTTGTTATATGTGTCAAGCATATACCCTCTTCATTTTGGATTCTCGTTGGAGGTTTATCTTTCACTGGTTTGACTCTGAGAGTCGAGTCCACTTTTGATGTTATGGTAGTTTTGTACATAGTGCTCGTGAAGCATTAGCATGAATGGTGATTATAGTGGACGAGTTGAAATTTAATTGTTGCGTAACGATGTAGTTGTGACCGCATACGAGTCGGACCTCGTAACGTATGTGTGATGAAAATTCATATCTGTGTTACTTGATAAGTAGCACGTTCGTCAAGAGTTTTTAGTCTACCACAAGATAGATTGAAAGTGACTCCTTCAAAGTTGAGTTGTTGGCACGATACTATAATATTTATTTGTCGTGAGTTTAGAGATTGTTAGTTTGGGAACCTGATCTTTGGACGCACGTCCAACTTAGTTCGAATCATGAGTAGGTTCACAAACAGCGGAGTTCGTAGTTTTGCTTGGTAGGATTCGTACGGAGGTTCGTACATATTTGAACCCAAGTAAACGCCTCATCGAGATTGAAATATCTCGGATAAGGTTCTCACTTTTGTGTGTGAGTTACACAAAATTCGGGTAGTAGTTAATGACTTTGGATTGTGTGAGCATTGTCACTCGTGAAATGTGTACGTGGTGGCACTAGAAAGAGTGCAACATGTAAGTGCTACTCATAATTTGCTAGCATGGGTTAAGGCTCGTATCAGTTTGATGATTTGCTTATGTATGAGTTGGATTAGTCGTAATAAATTGTAATGAATACGACTCGGTTGAAGTTATTGTTTTGACCTGTAAAGGAGCCATGATGAAATATTGACATCTTTCATTTGAGGTTGTGAGTTGATAGGCGAGAATTGAAATTTGTGGTAGCAAAATGCGTGTTTATCATGTCCAATGTTTGGATTCGTGCAAGAATCGTGGACTTAGCGTGAAAGATGATTATATCGATTTAGTCGTGTTTTCTTATTGCGTGGCTATGTAGTGATGACCCTTTGTGAATTTGATTTCCTAACATGTTGGTGAATGGAAATTGTTATTTATGACACTTGGCAAATAATACCCGTGAAGTGTTGCTAGTCTATCCTATGATGGGTTGAAGGTAATTCGTTCGAAATCAAATTGTTGGCACAATAATACGAGAATTTATGGGTCGTGAGTTGGAGATTGATGGTTTGAGGACATGATCCTTGAAATCATCGTATAGGTGAACCTATATGGTCGTGATGACCTACATAGTGAAACCCCTAGACAGGTTTATTTGATTGAGCTTGTTATTTGCGTTGAATGAAAGTCTAGAGAAAATCCAAGTGAAAGTGCCCTGTTGAGATTGTGATATCTCAGGCATAGCTTTCTCTTTTGTGTGTGGCTTACACAAAATGCGAACGGTAGTGGTGGTGTTGTGTTTTTACGTGTTGAACAGAGATGTTGTTCAAGTTTGATTACCGTTAGTTAGAGGCTTCCGGGGCAATTGCGGACTTGATGTGTTTGGAGGTGTGAGTGAACTCTCAAAGAATTGGAATCAATGTAGTGATTTAATTCTCCTATGAGAGGTCGAAGGCCCTCATTTTGGGAAGAGTGTGACTCTTCTCGACGTAATGGAGTGACCATGGAGTGACGGAAATGAGAGTTCGTAAGGCTTTGTGGTTATAAGCAATATGACGGGTGAATCCTTGGGAGATTGTATGTAAAGATTCGTTGATGTGTGTATGTTCGAATCTAGGATGATTCCCGGGGCGTTGAAAAGCCGTACGAATGTTATTCGTGACCTCCTAGGGTGATATCTCACCGCATTTAAGATCACATGGTTTTCCTAATGAATGTGTAAATAAGAGTAGCGCAGCGGAAGCGTGGTGGGTCCATAACCCACATGTCGTTCTGTAATTTGACTTGTGTATCCTTTGCAGCGGAGGCTGAGTATAAATTTCGGGAAGAAATTTCTTTAAGGGGGAGAGAATTGTAACGCCCCAGAAATTATAAAATTAGAGTGGGGTGCAGATAGTTTATTGATGGGTGTGCGAATAGGAGGCGGTGTGCGGATAGCCTTAGGTGTTAGGGTTTTATTTTTAAATAAAACCCTAACCCCCCTCCCTCAGCCGACTCCCACTTTCCCCGATCTCCCTCTCGCCCTCGTCTAGGTCGGCCGCAGACCCCGTCGCCCATCTCCCTCTCCTCCCTCTCTTGCCCGCGCTGCTCAAAGAGGAGGCCGACGCTCCTCTCCTCCCTCTCTCGCTCGCGCTGCTCCAGGAAGGAGGATCTCTCTCTCTCCCTCTACCGACGGGAAGGAGAAGGAAAGTTCGCCCTTCACCTCGACGCAGTCACCCTTGTTGCAGGATTCCTCATCGAGAGCCTTTGCTCTGCCTCCTACGAGTTGGGTTAATTGAGCCCTAAGAAGTAGAAGAAGGTCCATCTCTCTCCCTCTCGAGTTTCTTCCTGTCCGGGGTTTCGTCGCTAAGAGATCCCCTTGCCGAGTGGAGCCTGGGAGAAACCCCAGCCGAGACCTTGCAAGGAATCGTTACGGGAGAGCGAATCGGGGCTTGATTCGCCGAGAAAGGTCCAAATCCGTGGAGTGGAAACCGCTTTGGGAGCTCAAATCGCCGAGAGAAAATCGTCGCGATCGTTTCCATGGATCCGTAGCGCGCGCCAAGGGTAACGATTTCTTCCCCCGGTCTTAGGACCGTATTTTCTGTAGTTTGTGCTTGTGAATATGTTCCGTGCAATGAGAGTCCCCTCACGCCGTTTCGGTTGAGGACGGGGACTCCGTCAGGGCGTGGGATTGCGACCCCGACGTATGTTTGTGTGAGCTGCACGTAGAGTCCCTCTCCCGCTGTGCGGTGGAGAGCGGGGACTCCGCCAGGGCGTGGGATTGCGACCCCGGTGTAGTTTTTCTGCTTTTACTTTGCTGAGGAGGGCCACCCGCCTCCAATTGGACGCGGTGTGTGTTTCCCTCGGTTCATTGCGAACCCCCGGGTCGATTGTGTCCGTCCCCGGCATAAATGTGCATTAGTGATCCGACGCGCGAGTCTGGATTTAGGCATGCTGTGTGAAGCCTACCCGTGGCGGCAAGCCCGGATCGGTGATGTTTCTGTGATGCGCATTGCGATTAGCCCTTGGTACGTGAACGGGAATGTCCCGTGTTATTCGTCGTAGTATTGTAGGAATTTGTGAGCTTTATTCGTGAATGCCCCGTTCCTAGGCGGGCCTGTGTTGGGCCCGGTAGAACGACATTTTTGTGGGGTTTTGTTGGACGGGTGGATCCCCGTTAGTGCGTAGATTGCGCTTCCTTTGATCAGTCCTCTGTCACGTCAAAAAGGCAGTTGTAGGTCATATGTCTTCTGACCAGCCCTCTGTCACGTCAAAGGCAGTTGTAGGTCGTATGTCTTCTGACCAGCCCTCTGCCACGCCAAAAGCAGTTGTAGGTCGTATATTTTCTGACCAGTCCTCTGCCACCTCACAAAGGGGCAGTTGTAGTCCGTTTATCCCAAACCGGTCCTCTGTCCATTCTCTAGGACAGTTGTAGGTTTGGTCCCTTCTGTCACTACGATTGACCGAGTCGCGGTCGTACTGTTTTACTGGGCGTTGAAGTTTAGATCGTACGCTTTCAGTGTGTTCATAGCACGTGCGTGGTAGTTTGAAGGGCGACGCTTAGTGTGTCCCCTGACTCTTGGTCCTTTGTTCCTTGTTTGCATATTTTGGTGTGCGTGCGTACTCGCAGGAGAGCGATATACTCGCCCCGGAGTCCGCTAGGATGGCCGGGGGGAGGAGTCGTTACGTTGTGTTGGTCAGCCACATGCTGACCTTCGTTGCACCGCCTGTTTGTTCTTGGTTTCAGGTGGCGGAGCTCGCAGTGGTGTGTAGTGGGCCGGAGCCCATGGGTTGCTGAGGAGCTGGCTAGGGTCCTCTCTCTGTTTTGGGGTTTTTCATGTAGCCCCTTTGGTTTGTCTGTACCTCTTTTGAAAGCCATGTAAGGCCTTAAGGCCGTGTCACTTCAGTACTGTTTTCCTTGTTGTTGTGGACATTCTGGCCCCTTTGTTTTGGGCTTGTGGTTAGCTTCCGTTTCTGTTTACTCTGAGTTTTATTAGTATGTTTTCTTGTATCAATTATTAACGTTCTAGATTTTGTGGATATTATATGTCGTGGGGTCCCCGCCGGACCCATGTTATATTCTATTTGCAGATCAGGGATGTTACACCTTTAAATATGGTTTAAGAACTTTAGCGAATCAACGTTAGTTAGGTAGTTAATTATGCCGGAAAAGAGACTCACGCGATTTTAGCAACATACTTTTAAATAAGTCGCCGATAACAAAGCGCCAGACATACCTTCACACTGGGACATGCCTGAGGATCGTCGGAAAAGGAGGCCGGTCAGAGGAGCTTGCATGAAGGCAGTGGGGAATCTTGGAAATTAGAAATTATGGTGCAATTTTTTTTTTTTAAATTCAATAGTACATAAATGTTTCAAATTAATTTTAGGGGTGAACATAGCTGAGTTTGATCTGCGAATAGTCAAATTTAATTTGTGTAGCCAAATTTTGATCTGTTTATAACAAATTGAAAAACATTGGGGGTGTCGGTGTCCCTTTGGCTCCACTCTGAATCCGCCCTGCATGAAGGGCATCGGGTAGGGGGCTGCGGTTAGGGGATTTGGAAACTTAAAGAATAAGTGTTTTAATATTTATTTATGGATTACAAATTTACAACTAGCCAATGTGGCTCTGCTAATATCATCGCCTTAATTATTTGATTTTTTTTTTTGAAAATTATATTTATCTTGCATGTTTATACTTGAGCATTTTTCATTTGTTTTTGGTCATACAGATCTATACATAACCTAGTACGCTCGTTTACGCTCGAGACTTGTGTCCACCGACATGCGAGTTTACTTATATTTTTATTATTCTCGTGAGCAAACTATGATTTAGGTTGGCGTGCATTTAAAAAAATGTTGAGTGTGAACGAGGATACGAAGGCTAAAAAAAGTACTAAAATGAAAAAAGAATGTATACAAAACTTTTTTTATAAGAATTTATGCATCGTTTGCTAAAATATATCATGCATTTTATGGAAAAAAATATAAATTAAAATTAGTTAAGATAACAAAATTTATATGGGAAATATAAGTTTAAAAAATGGATATTTTTTTGGCTGTTTTAGGTCTGCGGTAGTAGTCGTGAACGCGGTGGTCATGAACCGTCGTTCGTGAACGCACGATCTCACATAAGGAACTGCATTCACATTCATGTTGAAAATTAGTTTTTTTTTCTTGATTGCAGTCATAACCGTTGGAATTTTTATCCAAATTCACCGAAACAAAAACACTGCACCAAACACACCCTTAATCTTTTGACAAATGACATGCAACATTAGTAATAAAGGAACACTCTCTTACTATTATTATTTATAAATATTAGTGTTACTATTAGCTTTAGTAATTTTGGCTCGGTTTGGTGCTGCTTTTTCGCTCAAATGAGTTTGGACAAAAACACCTTCGTCATAGAATGTATGTTTGGCATGGCAACTGTTAAGACCGCCACAAATAAAAGACGAACTAATATTGAACATAGAAGTGAGAAGTTCCTTGGGAGATGTCGAGCGTTCAGAAACTACGGTTCATTACCATCGCGTTCACGACCACCACCACCGCGCCAAATGGAACGTTAGTAAATGGGTATCTGACTTGAGAGAATCTGAGTGTCATGTGTCAGCTCATATATATATATATATATATATATATATATAATTCAAACTCAGCTTACTCTTGGAAGTCGCACGCTAATCGTACTTTAAGTTAAACTAATGACCCATTTTATTTGGCTAATTAGTAATTAACGAGCTCCATTCACGAGACATGGAGTTAATTACTTAATTACGCTTGGTGGGACCCAGGACACACGTGTGTGCTGGTGCGAAACCAAATAGATTTCTGTGCGAGATCCAATTAGCTCTAATCAACGCACTAACCACTGTACAGAATATTCTTAAAAACATTATGGCATTTTAATCTAGTCAAGAATATATTTGTGTGGCGACCCCGAAAAAAAAAGTAAATATACGTGCAAATCAAGTTTGGCTATGTGCAAATCATAGTTATGTGCAAATTAAAAAAAAAAATTAAGTGCAAACCAACTTATTAGATGCAAACCAAGCTGAAGTAATCAGAAAAAGCCTGAGAAGTGCAAATCGGCAATCAACTTCTTATTTTATCTTTTCCAGAAATTACGAATCCTCGTGAAAACTTGTACAAAGTTTGACACATACAGAGGGGTGAGGCGCTACCAAGGTCAACGTTTTGAAGTTTAGATAGCTTCTCCCAGTTAGAGACAGATGGGAGGGAAAAGAAAGAGAATAAAATTAATTGAATGAAATGGGGGATGAAAAATCACAAATCTTGCCGGTTTCAAACAGGGGACAAACAGCTTGGATGGTTGCTAATATTGTCAAAGCCGAAGGAAAATGGAGACAAGGGGGAAATGGGGGACGAAACTATCATTTCCACTGTTTCTATCTGTTTGAAAGAGCTAAATAGGGGGACGAAACTGTGAAGCTACAACAGATGGAGTTGGAGAGGTTTAAATATCAGATGGTTGTTGGCCGGTCGGTTGAAGTTCGGTATTATACAGTCGATGGAGATTTTTTTTTAGAAGAGGGATCGAGATATGTGGTGGAAGAGAGGGGAGAGGTAGGGTTGGGTTTATAGTGCTTGCTTGGGAGGAAGATGAAGTGAAGGTTCACAGACTTCCGAGCACGTACGCGGATGATTATTTGGGTACTGAGAGGAAGGAATCAAAAGAACGTCGTCGGAGATAATCAAAGCTGGAGTCGGAGAAGGAAAAAATGAAACTGTTTTTGGTGTTGGGCTCCACCTAATTTTTTTAGAGGATATAAGGAAAATACTCTTTAAAGATATTTGATTCCTTAGAGGATATAAGGAAAATGTTATAACTCTTGATTTGAGGAGGGAAGGTTTATGAAGCTTGTGATGAGTCATCGTGGTCCTCGATTAATGGGACCGAGGCGGTCATTAATTTTGAAGGACCGGGAGAAATGGAAAAAAAATGTTGGTGAGTGTAACGCACCTTAAATCATCGTGCGCTACCTCGATCCCGTCGTATATTTCTACCAACACGAATTTTTGCGCATGATTAATCTAAAATACAATCATTTTTCAATACGACCGTATTACACAAATACGGTTATATATTTTCGCAAACAATTTACACAGTTGAAATCATGGATCATACTATTATATCTCGCACGGTGCGTTACCAATATCTAAATATCTCTCGGAGAAATGAGGACTAAGTTGTTGTTGGGGGGGGGGATAGATTGTTGAATGTTGGGTGCGGGCGAAGGTGACCAGAGATCATTGCGTCGATGTTGGAGTCGTGTTCTACGCAGCGGAGGTAGATAGTTGTTTTCACACACTTTTGAGCTTTATGGAGGTTGTTGTACTCTAAACTAGCAATAAGTAGGTGGCGTGATAACTTTTCATTGAGATAAAGGCTTCGTTTGGGTGGACTTATGTTCATCGGTCAAGTGGTTACGACCGCATGAACCGGACCTTAATTGAACCGGACCTTAATTAAGGTCCGGTTCATGCGGTCGTAACCGCTTGACTGGTAAAAATAAGTCCCCCCAAACGGAGCCAAAGTCGATATTTATACTATGAACGAATTCAAGGAGGATCAGCAGGTTGTGTGGACAGTGTCAATGAATTCAATATGGTGAAGAGAAATATGACCGATCGAGTTAGTAGAGGGCAGCTACAATAGGTACGATTTCGTAATGACTGAGTTTGTAGGTGATGTTGTAAGCGTAGCTCAAGTGTTCGTAGAGCCTGAATTGTTGGTCTTGGGTTTCGATGATTTGTTGCAAGTATGGTTGATGTCGAGTCGAGTTAATTTGAGCGATTTAGGTTTAGCTCGAAATCGAAATTTTCTAGTCAAATTTGGCTCGTAATCGATTTTGAGTTGAGCCGGCTTGAAATCGAATCAAGTCGACTCAAAATTGTGCAGTTTATCTCTTTAATATTTCTAGTTGACCCGAAATTAAATTGAGCAAACTCTAAATTTAGAAAACGAAACACTTAAAGCATTCACACATTTTTATTTAGATTTACAATTTAGTGTTTTTTATTTAAATAATAATATATTAATAAATACATATCATTTTTACTCAATTCGAGCTGATTCAAATCATATATCAAGCGATTCAGAATTGCTCAAAATCGACTCAAAATTAGATTCGAGTCAAATTGAATCGACTTAAATTGAGTTGAATCAATTGTAAACAATTTCGATTCGGCTCATTATGCGAGCGACTTCGAGTTTTGAATAATATGCTCAACCCTAGTTGCAAGTGATGTTAGTGGCCGCTGTGATAAGTTTAGCTCGTTATCCAAAGATTGTGATGTCATTTACATTCAACTTAATAATAGTGTACATCTTGTGGGTACGAGTGAAGGTGACTTACCCGTGCAAGAGAACTTGCAATTATAGAAGGTGAGCGGACGGATTTATTTTTAGGGAGAACTTGCAAGAGAACTTGAAAATGAGATTTATTTTTAGGGAGACTGAGTGTATATTTGATCAGTACAGGTTGAGATCTGAGCCGTTCGATCAGCCGATCGGACGACCAGCCGAAAAGATTAAAAAAAATTGCTCCAGATTTTCGGCCGAATTTTAACAGAGCCCTAAATTTTCGTCCGGAACCCGCACCGATCAAATATACGCTCAGTCTACACAAAAATTGTTTAGAAAATAGACCTTGCAATGCTACTGCAATCCATAAGATGATCTTAATTTTTTTTACTTTAAATTATAAAATATAGTTTTATATTATTATTATTATTTTGGTTTCCTCCTGAATTCCTTTTTAATACGAGAGAGTAGAGACACATGCTCAATTATTACCCGATGTCCACAGCCGCTTGCGGCTCCCGCCTCGCGCCAGCGACCATCCGCCGACTCAGTTTGCTATAAATGCGTTCGACTCTCGGCAGCTCACTTCCCCACACCCCGGCGCTTCCGCCACTCTTCACCTCCGATTTCCGGCGCCGCTCTAATGGCGGCGTCGCCATCGAAGACGGTAGCTCCCATACTGCCGGCCGTGCCGCGACCAAGGTCTCCGCCCAAGCACCCGGAAAACAGCGGGACGCGCCGGCTCCAGCTCGATGCGCAGATCCTTAACCGCGAGATTCTCTTCCTCGAGGTAATCAACCGCAACCCTTCCTTCGTTTCCCCCCTCGTCTGTTTAGAAATTAATGTTCATGAGATTTTGATTCGTAATGCGCCATGATTGATTATCATGAGAGATCGAAGCTTAGTTTAGATTTTAATGAATTAATCTGGGGAAATCGGAGAGTATTGGGAGTTGAGATTGCGATATTTTTAGAAAGTGATCGATCGCCCAAGAATCAGGTTTATCCGACGGAAGCAATAGTGGATCTGAATGCGACGTCTGAATCAATGGTGGGTTCTGCTTTGTTGTTTTGCGCAGCAGCGCCTGTCATTCTGATCATGCTACCTCTGTGATTGGAGGATAGAAGAACCTTTTTATTACTATGGCGGGATAATGGCATCCTTTTGGGAGAAAAAAAACAAAATCTGGACGGTGTTGAATGTTAATCAGTTAATTGTTAAAGAACGGTAGAACATGATGCGACGTGGCCGTTCCTTTACGGTTACTACGTCATTTATTTTGGGCAGCTGTAAAATTCCCCAGTAAATTCAGTAGTAAATTGATATAGATTTGTCCATTTAGTATGAATTTTGGGTTCCTCCACCAATCTTTAAATTCTAGTATGATGTTAGCGTAGGTTGGTCCATAAACCATTTCTCAGAGTCCTGTAAAAAAGAAATTTCTGTGTTTTGAGGTCAAATAGCATATATGTGAAGCGATCATTGGGTGGGGGGATTCAATTACAACTATTTTGATCTTAGATGCACCGTTCTTTTTGGCTCCGTTTGGCGCGGTTTTTGCTCCGGCGAGTTTGAACAAAAACGTCACCGTCATAGAATGTACGTTTAGCATGACAACTTATGACCGCCGCTAAGAAAAGAAAACTAGTTTTGAACATGAAAGTGGATGAAGTTCTTTAGACACGAATGACGGTACATTACCACCGAGTTCACGACCGTCAAAGCCGTGCCAAACGCAGACTATTGCATATCAAAAAGGTGGTTATGTACCGTCACATTTGGGTGTTTTAAAATAAACCTAAATTTTTAATAATTTAATTGATTTGCATCTAGCCACATTTGGGTTGCACATAACACGGTTCTAAAAAAAATATGACCTTTTTTTGGCCAAACAATCATTTTGATGTTAAATGTGATCAAAATTTTTTTTTTAAAGTAAATATGATTATTATAATCTTAAAGTAGTCATATTTCACCAAAAAAAATATAGTATTTCATATCTTAGATGAAAAAGATAGATCTGATCAATGGCGGATCTAAGGGTTTTATTCCTCTCGCCGAGGCAAGGAACTCCGGCTATTTACACATCAAAAACGATGACTGTGATGAGGTATTTTCTCCTAAGTGTGAAAAGAGGCTAGCCGTCTTTGACTTGAAGGAAGCTTCCTAGAAAGAGGGAAAGTCAACATGTGCTCTTAAAGGAAGCTTCTAGGAAGGTGGCCAAAAGAAGCTTCATATTATTTGACATGTGTTCTTTGACCGAGGGAAGCTTCATGGAAGCTTCCTCCACATGCCATCTACCACCATTAACCCTTGGTTTTGGCCTATAAATAGGCATGAAGGAGGAGGGGTAAGGCATCCACTCATCTCCTATCTCAAGCATTGAAAGAGTTCTTAGAGAGGCCTTTGTGGCAAGCGTCTTGATTTGGGAAGAGCTTTCGGACGTCTCTGCGACGTTGACGAGGAATACTTCGCATACACGGATTGGATCTGGAGCAGACTTTGGCAAGTATTCGAAGAGGCATCTTGGAGAGGATTTGTGTAATCCGTCTCGTCGGCCACTGTCGGTAACTTGCAATTTTCTTGCTACTGTTGATTGTGTATTAGTGTGTGGTGCGAAGTTGGTGAAGATCCTGTGTGGATCGAGGAGGGAAAGCCTTGTAATTGCCTATCTGTTTTACACATTTTTAGTGGCGGCTTTCCGGGTTGGACTCCGATCGTCCCGTGGTTTTTACCCTATTGGGTTTCCACGTTATATCTGTGTGTCACCCTTTTATTACTGTTATTTTGTGCTGTGTTTTGGTTGTGTATCGGCATACCGCTAAGCGGACGTGCAGATACTTGCTCGAACTAATTTGCAGGTGTTCTGGTCGGGCTTTTGTGCTCTCTAGCCCAACAAGTGGTATCAGAGCTAGGTTCATTATCAGCGCAGTCATCGGGCTGACCTATTTGGGATTCGAGACGAGCCGATCGGATATTTCGGGTTAGTGATCGGGTGCGGTGGGTGACGACCATTGGTCCGCTCCCTATCCTCTTTGATTCCTTTCTTGGAAATAGTCGGCTCAGAGAACTGAGGTCAGTCCGATCAGTGACAGAGCATATTGGAGTCCACTTCAGGTTCAGGCTCCGAGCAAATGGTAAAACTAAACGGCGCAAACTATCACCATTGGCATCTTCTAATGGAGGATCTGATATACGTGAAGGGTTGGCATGCTCCTATCTTTGAGGAGATGCCAAAGGACATGGATGCGGCAAAGTGAAAGGTGGAGCATCGGAAGCTGTGTGGGTTCATTAGACGGTTCGTGGAGCCGAACGTCTACAACCATGTGGCTAGCATCACTGATGCGAAGACTTTGTGGAAGACTCTCGAGACGTTGTATGCCAAGAGCACGGGCATCAACAAGCTGTATTTGCTGAAGAAGCTTGGAGAGTTCAGATACCGAGAGGGCTCACCCATTTTGGATCATGTCAACGAGTTCCAGGGAATTATTGATCGCCTGACTGCTATGAAGGTGACGTTTGAAGACGAAGTGAATGCTTTGTGGCTACTCAAGTCACTTCCAGACTCGTGGGAGATGGTCAGAGTTTCTCTGATCAATTCTTCCCCCCAGGGGATTGTTTCCATGGAGATCGCCAAGAGTGGGATCTTGAATGAGGAGGTGAGACGAAAGTCTCAAGGGACTTCAGGCTCTTCTTCACGAGCTGACGTTCTCTATACTGAGTCCAGGGGGAGAGGAAGGAGTAAGAGCCGAGGAAGGAAGGAGGACAGGAGTCAGAGTAGGGGCAAGTCGAAGTCACGTTATCAGAACGTGGAGTGCCACTACTGCCACAAGAAGGGACACATCAAGAAGTTTTGCTACTCGTTGAAGAACGATCAGAAGAAGAAGGGGATTGCCACTGAAGGCAAGGATGAGGGTCACACGGCAGCTACTGTTTCGACTGAGGAGGACGACGTCATTATTGTTGGCGACGACGTCACAGCTGCACTTGCGTGTGACGACCGATGCTGGATCGTTGATTCTGGAGCTTCTGCACATGTCTCCCACAACAGGGAGTTATTTGCCACCTACACCACTCATGACTGTGGGGTGTTGAGGATGGGCAATGGGGATACGTCCAAGGTTCTTGGGCGTGGAGACATGCATTTGAAGACGAGTACTGGTGCCCTACTTATTCTGAGGGATGTTAGACACGTGCCAGACATTCGCTTCAACTTGATATCCGTTGGCAGACTTGGAGATGAAGGACACCTGAGTGTCTTTGGAGGAGACTTCTGGAAGCTGATCAGGGGATCGCTTGTGTTGGCCAGGGGTTATAGAGATACTGGCCTGTACTACATGGAGGGGAGGCCTGAAGCTGCTCAGGCCAACTCCGTCAGAGATGAGACATCCACCTCCTTATGGCACAGGAGGCTGGCACACATTAGCCAGAAGGGATTGGGATGTCTGGCGAAGAAGAAGCTGATTAGTGACATGTCTGATGTTCACTTGGAGAGGTGCGACCACTGTATGGCTGGGAAACAGAACAGGGTTTCATTCCACAGCCACACGTCCACCAGGAGATCAGAACCGTTGGAGCTTGTTCACACTGATGTGTGCGGACCACTGAAGGTCCAGACTAGAGGAGGAGCATCATACTTCGTCACTTTCATTGACGACCATTCGAGGAAGCTTTGGGTCTATGCTATCAAGACCAAAGATCAGGTTCTCGATACTTTCAGGAGATTCCACGCTGAGGTGGAGAGACAGTCCGGGAGGAGACTGAAGTGCATCAGGTCTGACAACGGGGGAGAGTACATTGGTCCCTTTGATGAGTACTGCAGGGACCATGGTATCCGACATGAGAAGACCCCGCCGAAGACGCCGCAGCTGAATGGCGTAGCTGAGAGGATGAATCGGACACTGATGGAGAGGATTCGGTGCATGCTATCTGAGTCGAAGCTGCCAGGGATGTTTTGGGGCGAGGCTCTTCTTACTGCAGCGCATGTCATCAACCTCTCGCCGAGTTCAGCTTTGCAGGAGGATGTCCCAGATAGGGTCTGGTATGGGAAAGACCCTTCATACAGTCACTTGCGGGTATTTGGCTGCAAAGCCTTTGTGCACGTCCCCAGGGATGAGAGATCGAAGTTAGATTCGAAGACCCGACAGTGTATCTTCTTGGGGTACGGCTATAGTGGAGAGTTTGGGTACAGGTTCTTTGATCCAGTTGAGAAGAAGCTTGTACGTAGCCGTGATGCCGTTTTCTGTGAGGATCGCACTGTTGGTGATCCTGAGGAGACTGTTGAGTCTGATGTTGACTCTCGCACTGCTGCAGAGTCACCTATGGTTGGAGATGACGATACTGAGGAGGCTACTGAGCCAGAGCCAGCACAGGGTATTGATACCCTTCCAGATCATGATATCACCACTGATGGTGAACCAGGAGTCGCTGAGGACATTGTTGATGATGTGCCTGCACCGGCCCTTGAGCCTGCTTTGCGGAGATCAGATCGTGCCAGGCACCCGTCCGCTAGATATTCTGCATCAGAGTTTATACTGCTGGCTGATGCGGGGGAGCCTGAGAGCTATGACGAGGCTGTGGAGAGTGCTAAGAAGCGCCAGTGGATGGCTGCTATGCAGGATGAGATGCAGTCGCTGCAGAAGAACCGTACCTATGACTTGGTGAGATTGCCTAAGGGCAAGAAGGCCTTGAAGAATCGGTGGATCTTTAGGGTGAAGCAGGGAGATTCCTCCACACCTCCCAGATACAAGGCCAGACTGGTGGTGAAGGGTTTTGGGCAGCGACAGGGTATTGACTTTGATGAGATCTTTTCACCCGTGGTGAAGATGTCATCTATTCGTGTGGTACTTGGCCTCGCTGCGAGGCTAGACTTGGAGGTAGAGCAGATGGATGTGAAGACCGCCTTTCTGCATGGCGATCTTGAGGAGGAGCTATACATGGATCAGCCTGAGGGCTTCAGTGTCAAAGGGAAGGAAGGTCTGGTGTGCCGCTTGCAGAAGAGCTTATATGGCCTGAAGCAGGCCCCGCGGCAATGGTATAGGAAGTTCGATTCCTTCATTGAGGAGATCGGCTTCAGGAGGACCACCCTTGACCATTGTGCATTCATCAAGGAGTATGCTCCTGGAGATTTCATTATTCTGCTACTGTACGTGGACGACATGTTGATCGTCGGGAGGAGCACTGCTCGCATTGTTGAGCTGAAGCGACAGTTGAGCTCCGTGTTTGAGATGAAGGATCTGGGTGCTGCGAAGACTATTCTGGGGATGCACATCTGTAGAGACAGGGGAGCCAGATTGCTCTGGTTATCACAGGAGCGGTACATCCGCAAGGTGCTACAGAGGTTTGATATGGATCAGGCGAAGAAGGTGAGCGTGCCTCTGGCAGCTCACTTCAGGCTTACTGCTGATCAGTGCCCCAGCACACCCGAGGAGATTGAGGCGATGCAGAAGGTTCCGTATGCATCTGCAGTTGGGAGCCTTATGTATGCGATGGTGTGCACACGTCCAGACATTGCGCATGCGATTGGGACCGTCAGTAGATTTCTCTCCAACCCTGGGAGAGAGCATTGGAGCGCAGTGAAGTGGATACTGAGATACCTGCAAGGGACGTCAAACTTGACGCTGAGATTTGGAGGCAGTGAGCCAGAGTTGTTGGGCTACACTGATGCTGACATGGCTGGAGATGTAGACTCCAGGAGGTCGACGTCGGGGTACATGATTCTTTTTGCAGGAGGAGCTGTCTCGTGGGCGTCGAGACTGCAGAAGTGCGTTGCACTGTCTACCACGGAGGCTGAGTTCATTGCGGTTACTGAGGCTGGGAAAGAGTTGCTTTGGATGAAGAGGTTCATCAAAGAACTTGGATTCACTCAGGACCGATACACACTCTTGTGTGACAGTCAGAGCGCTATCCACCTAGGGAAGAACCCCACGTTTCACTCGAGGTCGAAGCACATCGACACTCGGTATCATTGGATACGAGATGTCCTGGAGCAGAAGGAGCTTGATCTTCAGAAGGTGCACACTGATGACAATGGGGCAGACATGCTGACCAAGACAGTGCCAAGGGGGAAGTTCGAGCATTGCGTTAGAATCGCCGGAATGGCGGTTTCTTCCGCCTTGATGTGAAAGGGGATAAATTGCTGGGTGCAGTTCCCGTCCTTTGTGGAGAAAACTGTGGATTCGAGTTTTACTAACTCGAACTTGGTGGCGCTGGATCTATCGACATATGGAGGAGACATGAAGGTCTTACCAAATGAAGATTATTAGAAGGACACATTTTTTCACTTAGTCGAAAAGGGGGAGATTTGATGAGGTATTTTCTCCTAAGTGTGAAAAGAGGCTAGCCGTCTTTGACTTGAAGGAAGCTTCCTAGAAAGAGGGAAAGTCAACATGTGCTCTTAAAGGAAGCTTCTAGGAAGGTGGCCAAAGGAAGCTTCATATTATTTGACATGTGTTCTTTGACCGAGGGAAGCTTCATGAAAGCTTCATGGAAGCTTCAAGGAAGCTTCCTCCACATGCCATCTACCACCATTTACCCCTTGGTTTTGGCCTATAAATAGGCATGAAGGAGGAGGGGTAAGGCATCCACTCATCTCCTATCTCAAGCATTGAAAGAGTTCTTAGAGAGGCCTTTGTGGCAAGCGTCTTGATTTGGGAAGAGCTTTCGGACGTCTCTGCGACGTTGACGAGGAATACTTCGCATACACGGATTGGATCTGGAGCAGACTTTGGCAAGTATTCGAAGAGGCATCTTGGAGAGGATTTGTGTAATCCGTCTCGTCGGCCACCGTCGGTAACTTGCAATTTTCTTGCTACTGTTTATTGTGTATTAGTGTGTGGTGCGAAGTTGGTGAAGATCCTGTGTGGATCGAGGAGGGAAAGCCTTGTAATTGCCTATCTGTTTTACACATTTTTAGTGGCGGCTTTCCGGGTTGGACTCCGATCGTCCCGTGGTTTTTACCCTATTGGGTTTCCACGTTATATCTGTGTGTCACCCTTTTATTACTGTTATTTTGTGCTGTGTTTTGGTTGTGTATCGGCATACCGCTAAGCGGACGTGCAGATACTTGCTCGAACTAATTTGCAGGTGTTCTGGTCGGGCTTTTGTGCTCTCTAGCCCAACAGACTGGACGAGGGAGAAGCGACTCCGGCAAGGTGGAGGCTGAATGATGTCTGTCCCCCTTGTTGAAATTCCTGAATCCGCCCCCGATCTGATGTGTGGACCTAATAATTATTTTCATTATAGATTGGATGTATGTGTTGAAGATAGCATTAGTAATACATGCTTAAATCTGAGAGGAGGAGGTAAATGATAATTGTCCCCTTTTCAACCTAAGCATACAAAAATATGATTGCCATTTACTTCTTTGACCCGCCAGCAGGGTTATGACCAGTCCTTGACCCCCTTTTTTGGCCACGTGATAGAATATTCTTTATTAATGTTTAGAATCTTTTTGCCATGTGGCTCAAAAATGGGTCATGGGCGGGTTATAAACCTACGGGCCTTGACATTTAACTGGCAAATGAATTCTCTTGTTATTGATTAAAGTGACTGGGACCGTCCTAGCCTTTTAGGGAGTATGGGAAGACCAGCAAGCAAAATGAAAGGCTTTCTTTGTGTTTGTTTGTCTACCTATTTAGATAATGAGTAGTTATACCTGTTCGAAAGAACTGGGCCTCCTAATGGCTCTAAACTGTTTTAGGCTCCGTTTGGGGGGACTTATTTTCACCGGCCAAGCGGTTACAACCGCATGAATCGGACCTTAATTAAGGTTCGATTCATGCGGTCGTAACCGCTTGACCGGTGAAAATAAGTTTCCCCAAACGGAGCCTTAATTAGCTCTTAGAGAAAATGTTGCGAAGACGGAGCCACGAATGGTGCTTAGGACCTAATTAAGTAGAGTGTTTTTTGTTGCGAAGGCGGAGGAGGGCAATGGACGAGGAGACGGGGACATGTAATTCGGCCGTGTGTTATTTACTGTCTATCATTGTGTATTGTGGCATTAGGCACTATATAAGTCTATGTATATCTCTTGTTTGGATTATCTTGAAAGTATGATGAAAATAAAATCCTATGGGTTTTTCTTCTCCTCCTCTCCCTTTTTCTTTTTCTCCTCTTTCCCTTTCCCCTTCCTTATCTCGGAATCTCCGACTACGTAACAGTTTTAGAAAAGTTGCGGTCCAAATTTCAATGGCCTATGTGATATTTAGTTATTTACCCTTAAATTTTTTTTGTGCGTTAAATTTACTAATTATTAGAAGGCGTTCTATTTTCCTATTAATAGGCATAGGCTGCTGTAATGCCTTTTTTTTTTCCTTTGTTTAAATTTTACCTGCCCTCTGTTGTATTAATTTGCTGATTTTAGCGTTATTATGTATGTTGGCTCCTATAAATTTAAGAATGAATTTTGAAACTCTATTTTAAGCAGGAGGAGCTACAGTCTCTTGAAGATGCTGAACCTGTTTCCATACGCTGCAAAGAGTATGCACCATTTTTTTAATCTTTATATGCTTTTAGGTATTTTCCTAAATGAAATTCTCTGTGCACTCTTATTTACAGTGCAGTAATAAGCACACACACATACATATACATATATATAGAGAGAGAGAGACACACACACGAGTGACAGGGCACGGGCCCCCGTGCGGGCGGCGACATTCTGCGGGGGCGACAATATTCAGCAGGGGCGGCGACATTCTGCGGGGGAGACGATATTTAGCAGGGGCGGCGACATTCGGCGGGGGCGACGATATTCAGCAGGGGCGGTGACATTCGGCGGGGGCGACATTTGACAGGGGCGATATTCGGCAGGGGCGATATTCGGCAAGGGAGGCGACATTCGGCGGGGGCGGCGACATTCGACTGTGGCGACAATCTGCGGGGGCAGTCCATATTTATATACGTATATATAAAAACTAGTTCAATGTTGTTCAACAAAAATCATATGGTGTGATGATTGTCATTTTGCTTGACATAGTGGAAACCTGAGTTCAATTCTCACCATTGCCAATTTTTGTGAGATTAAAAATCGGGTCATATGATCCTCCTTTTTCAATAAATTTAGGGGTAAAATCGTAATTTCATGTTGTATGACACCCTACGCCTTAATATAAACATAGGATACCATATGTCCATATCATAGTAGTCGTAGGAGCCCTAGTAAAAAACTGTAAGTAATCGGACGATCCATACTAATCATGTCATCATTGACGAATCTGATCTTTCCAATGGCCTTAAAATTTCATGTTACCTGCATGCCACAGAGATCTTAATTTATAAGGTAGTATAGATATATACACGAGCAGCTCCGCACGGGCTTCGCCATGTGCTCGCTGACTCATAGCGTGCTGCGCCCGTGCTCACTGACTCTTAGCGTGTTGCGCCCGCATTCGAGCAGACTGTGCCTGCATATGAGCGGGTTGCGCCTGCCTATAAGCGGTTTGCGCTCACATATTAACATTTATCTTTTATTCAAAACATATACATATGAGTACTTAAAATGACCGTAAAAAATTATGAATTAATATTTCTATTTTTTTTTGTTAAAAAAATGTAAATTTTTACCTAAAAAATCAATTTCACTCTCCCTTTCTCTTCTCCCCTGTACAACCCGTATTCGCCGAGTGGGTCCCGCAGGCCAGCTGGCGAGACCTGGGCCAGTCAGACCACTCGCCCAGGATAAAATAGGTGGAAGGGCCCCCAGGTCAGTAGGGGTGAGGTGCAGGCGAGAAGGAATTCGGCGAATGGCGCCCTCACGGATCATTCGCCCATAGGTATAGGCACTCGCCCATCTAAGCGGGTGCCCAGTGAGTGGTGCCCTCGCAGACCATTCGCCCAGGATGGTTTGAGGAGGGAATGACCATAATACCCCTGGTGGGCTGCAAATAGCCCTTCAGAACAGCGGAGTTAGGCTGTTAGCAGACCAATTTGGGGTGCGATTAGTAAAATCAAAAGGCGGATTTACGCTATTTGCAGTCCAAGACTAGGAAATCTATAAATAGACCCTTAAGGGCACCTTGGAGGAGATCCGGTTTTAGAGAATCCTCTCCTCCAGGCTAGTTTTTGGTCGGCTGCTAGTGCCCTCCAAGGTGCCCGGTTGAGCTCTGGTTTGGGAGGGGAAGCTCTCTAAGATCTTCCGGGTGTGTGGCGGGACCTCCTCGCTTCAGCCTTGGGTCTATTCATATTCCCACATCCACCGTCAAGAGAGTCTAGTGAGGGAGAAGTAAGCATCGGCTACACCCCCAGTGGGTCCGAACTCAAAAGACTTGTTGCAGGTTTCAACATCCCCCCTCTCACTCCTATCCCTAAATGTAGGTATAGGAGGGCTATAAAGATTCTCTCTTCCTCTCTCCCCCTCTCTCTTCTCTCTTTCTTTCTCTCTCTTCATTGGATGACTAAGATCAAAAGCTTGTCACATATTGGATGACTAAAATTAAATCTACAACCCCAAAATACTTCTTTAATGTAGTTAAAGATATATATTTAAGCATCTATTGAGCGTTGAGCATCGCAGCCTTATTGTAAAGGATTTGGTAGTGTTTTCCTTTAGTGCGCTACTCTCGGGCTCCAAAGATTTTGACCATCATCCTAACACATCAATGTTGTGGAAACAATAGTAAGAAGATCAAACAAACAAAAAATCACAACACGGAAGATATAAATTTACGTGGTTCATCCCAAGATGGTTTACATCCATGGGCAACAATAGTCCATTTTTCACTAGATCAAGAGCAGAGGAGGTTACAGAAAGTGGGCGGATTTCTGAATTTTAGAATGATTCAAAACCCTAGAACGACAAGGAGTTTATATATCACTCCGTACATTTACAAAATACCCACAATATCCCTGATAACTACCCCGAAAAGAGTTCATCCAGGGTCAATCGTCGTCTTTTGGTTAGAATTCGAGGCATATAATTAACACATCACTTGTTTGGTACTGGACACTTGTATGATCATTAAAGAGAATAAAACAAGAACAAAAAATTACAAACAAATGATTAAATGAATAACACAAATGTTTGTGCAGTCTGAAATTCTCTACTCCACTGCGATCGCGTTATAGTTTTTTGTTACTCATGTTGATCAAGGGATTGCTATTTGTCTAGAGAAATGCTAGGACCACTTAACTTGCCAAAAGACCAAAATGCCTTAAAAATTTCTGGGTTGTTTGGAATCACGAAAGGACACAATGCTTCACAACTGACAACTCTTAACATTTCCTGGAATATAAGTTATATAGTGGTTTGAAATACCTTCTCTTGACCGGATGTGACCCCCAAGAGATTTTCAATATTCTGACCTTAATATCAATCTAGGCTCTGTTTGACACGACTTTTTTGTTCCGGTGAGTCTGGATAAAAATGCCACCGTCATAGAATGTATATTTGACATGAAAACGATTTTGACCACCATCAAAAAACAAAACTAGTTTTGAACATAAAAGCGAATGAAGTTCCGTAGGTGAGGTCGTGTGTTCACGAGCGAAGGTTCATAACCACCGCATTCGTGACCCCCACCGCCGTGCCAAACGGAGCCCTAATCAACCCAATGAGCAATAAGTATCCTTTGAACCACTCATAATATCCATTTTTTTTAATTCTAAGCTTAGCTGCCTTGTGATTCTCTGCTCTCACTCTTCCCAATGAATTTAATTAATGGTAATTTTCGCAGGGTCGATGAATTTGTGAGAACAAATGCTGATCCTTTTATACCACAGTATGATTCCTTGTCTAAGTTTGTCAATCCTCAAAGTTATTTGGAAGCTGATGAGAATCACATTTTTATATATTTCTTTTACAGAAAAAGGAAACGCAAATCTTGCTCCTTTCTTAGGTCACTCAGGTGATTCAATTCTCCCTTGCTTCATACATTTTGAAACTGCTATGGCCTCTAGATTGATTAAGTACTGCAAAATAAGGATGGAAGTTTCTTTAAATTCTTTCATGATCATAAATAATGCTATAAAAACTTTTACAAGGAAAGATAATGTAGGTGCTGTTTGGTTTACTGTTAATTATAGTGTTATTTAGATAGCTGCTATTCATATTTTGTGCATGTGGTATTCATAATTAATTTAGTGTTGGCTTAATGTCATTTTATATGATCAATGTGTAACTCCAATCCCAGGGTATATAGTGTTAGGAATTAGACGCTGCTACCATCGTTAGAGAAAAGAATACTAGAACGAGTGTACAATGATCAAACAAACAGAAAATCAAAACACAGAAAACATAAATTTATAAACTAATGTACCCAATGGATGAATTTTTATAGCTGTCATAAACTCATGAACACATTCTCATCTGCATCGCGTATGCCATTTAACTAATCATTGTTCATCCTCTGCTATAGATCAAGGCTGTGCTGCAGCTTATCATGGCTATGCTTCTCCTCTCCGTGCTCTCCCCGGCTCAAAAAGACGAGAAAATGCGCCTGCGATCGATCGAACAATTGCCGGAGTTTCCCCCACGGATTCTCCTGCTTCAAATGCCCTACGAAATGCCGCACTCTTCCTCGGTGCAATACTCCGAGGCTCGCATGCCCCAAATGTTCTTGTGGCTGTGTTTGGTATTGCTGCCCCAATTGTACAGGGCATGAGTCCTGCTGTTTTGCTAGGCCCTGCTGCAGCAGCCAGTGCCTTTGTAGCTGATCAGTCTCCAATTATTCTTTTGGAGTGTATTGTTTTCTGGCAGTCATTGTGGCTTCAGTAGTTTTTTTGAGAGTTGATACTAACAGTCCGGAACTGGCTATTCGCAGTCCACACTATTCATAGTCCATAAATTTTATTTGTAGTCCAAACTTATATTTGCACCCCACTCTCATCTCAAATTAAATAAGCGAAACACTTTGCCGATTTATTAAGTACTAGAAGCCTAGAAAAACATCTTAAAGGCTCAAACAATTTAAAAACTTAGCAGGAAAATAAGTTAAATGACATGCAAACCTTTCTCTAATCAGAAAACTGACTACTTTTGTAGGATTTTCGCTGGTTAATTTCTTTCTTTTTTGAAGGTTAATCTAAGAGGGCGAAAGACGACGCGACCGATAAAACTACGGCTAGGGTTTAGGCAATGGGAGAGAGATGAAGATGATGTTATTTGATGGGGTGTGATAGCGAGAATTGGACTGCAAATATAATTAGAAATTTTAAAAAATTTGGGGTGCGAATAGCGAGAATTGGACTGCTAATATCAACTCTTTTTTTTCTTGTATAAATCTTTAGGAGAGTGGGGTCCTAAATTTTAACCATGCAAATCATTTTTAATGATGGCCTGGTTTGGCCGACCGCTGCGGGGCCGCAACCACGCAGCGGGATCCACCCTTCTTCAAAAACACCATAATTCTCTTATATAATTACTAGCAGCTCCGCACGGGCTTCGCTCGTGCTCGCTGCTCCTCCCGTGCTCGCTGCTCCCGTGCTCGCTGCTCCTCCCGTGCTCGCTGCTCCTCCCGTGCTCGCTGCTCCTCGGCGGCCTTCGGCCGCTCCGCTCGGCGTCCTTCGGCCGCCGCTCCTCGGCGGCTTCGCCCATGCTCGCTGCTCCACGGCGGCCGAAGGCCGCTCCGCTCCTCCCGTGCTTGCTGCTCCTCGGCGGCCTTCGGCCGCCCCCGTCAGTTATTTAAAACCCTAACATTTTAAAATTCTCTAAAATTTAATTTTATCAAGGAATATAATTAATTTAATTATTAATTATATTAATTAATAATTAATATAACTGAAGGGCCAGCGTTCGTCGAACGCAGTCCAGCGTTCGTCGAACGCAGAAGGGCCGCCGTTCGTTGAACGGCGGCACGCGTTCGACGAACACGTGAACTCCTGCCGACGTTCGACGAACGCTGGGGTGCGGATAGGCCGCCGTTCGTCGAACGGCGGCACGCGTTCGACGAACGCGTGAACTCCTGCCGCCGTTTGACGAACGCTGTTAATATGATTTTTTAGCTGGGGTGCGGATAGGCCTCGTTGGCTGGGGTGCGGATAGCGTTCGTCTCAGCCGGCTGGGCCCACAACATATACATATGAGTACTCAAAATGACCGCAAAGAATATATATATACTATTTTATAAAAAAATTTCAAAAGAATATATATTTTAACAAAAAATAGTTTTAAAGTAAATTAATAGGTGTAATGATGAGCTATCATAGTAGGTTAGGGAGCTCTAGCAAAAACTTTTTGATATTCTGAATTTTCAGAATTAAATTTATTATTAGGATATAATAAGATTACACAAATAACCCTTATCTTTAAGTGTTATTCCATTTTATTTGGCGGGTTTTGAATGTAATTGGAGTAAAAGAATGAGGTTATATTTGGCCGATTTTGAATGTTGCACCAAAGGCAACTTCTTGCATTTAGTAGCGTAACATTAATTATCATATTTGATATCCTCTTAATTTTTAAATTCTATTAAAACACCAGCCAGCCAATGAGCCAAACTGCATCAATATCTCATGTTGCTCCTCAAATCTCAATAAATATCTTATGTTGGCCAAAATTTTACTAAATGTTTTCTCCATATTATTCAAATCTAATTTTTATTTACTTTTTCTAATCAATTAATAATATATCTTATTGTTGCGGAACGCTTAGGGCTCTTGGTAGACTGGTTCACTTGAACCGCCTCAGCTCGTGAGCGAGCTAAGCGCGCAAACAGTCAATTAGAGGTTCGTTGAGTACGCAGAGACTTTTTAACGTGGAAAACCCGGAAAGGGTAAAAAACCACGCGGCCGGAGCTGTGCCGACCAAACTTCACTATCTTCTGGAGGAGTTACAACTTGGAAGCTAGAACTCGAGCGCGACAGGCCGCTGCTCGTTACAATACTTGGAGAAAGAGAACTTCGAGGGTGACAGGCCACCTCTCGAAAAAACTAAGTCCTTTTCCCTTCTAAGACTGCTAGTCGCCTTTCGGAAGCGGGAAGGCCAGTCGCCTTTTCCTTCTGAGAATGCTTGTCGCCTTTCTGGAAGTGAGAAGGCTAGTCGCCTTTTCCTTCCGAGAAATGCTGGTCGCCTTTCTGGAATTGAGAAGGCTAGTCGCCTTTCTCTTCTGAGAACTGCTCGTCGCCTTTCTGGAATTGAGAAGGCTAGTCGCCTTTCTCTTCTGAGAACTGCTCGTCGCCTTTCTGGAAGTGAGAAGGCTAGTCGCCTTTCTCTTCTGAGAACTGCTCGTCGCCTTTCTGGAATTGAGAAGGCTAGTCGCCTTTCTCTTCTAAGAACTGCTCGTCGCCTTTCTGGAAGATGAAGATCTTCAAGTCCCGAAGGAGATCTTCAAGTCCCGAAGGAGATCTTCAAGTGCCGAAGGAGAATTCCGCAAAAGTCTGCAAGGAGCTCTCCCGAGTCCAGAAGTCAAGGTCCTCTCAAATGAAGCCATGGGGCTCCTTTTATAGTTTTTGTCGGGGGCGGCCCGGTAATTTTGCCGTTGGCAGTTTCCATAAATGCTCGGAGGACGAATCATATTCTCCGGTTCGGGGCCCTCGGATCACTATTTTTCGTAAATGACCACCTTGCCCTTCGGGCAGCTTGGGCAGTTTGGGCAGTTCGGGCAGTTCCGTTGGAGGTAAAAAAGGCGACTAACTGTTCCTGAAAAGTGAGAAGCCTGAAACCCAAAATATGAGAAGCCGGAAAGACAAAAAGTGAGAAGCCGGAAAGACAAAAAGTGAGAAGCCGGAAAGACAAAAAGTGAGAAGTCTTCCCGATCGCGCTCAGAAACGTTCTGAGCGTGCGCTAGCGCTGAGGTGTTTCAAGTGCGCGACGAAATGCGAGGGCGTTCAGGTTACGTCTCGAGGTGTTTCGTGTGAACAGGGGAACGACAAGCCGCACCTTTAAGGAGAAAATAAGTGCGTGGTGTTCCCGATGAAAAGTACGCCATGCGCAGGGAGTGGAGGGCGACGCGGTCAAACTCAAGGGAGTACGGCATGCCCGCCTCTCAAGAGGGTGCGACACGGGCGCACCCAAGAGGGGGGGGCGACTCTAACCGCACCCCGAGGGGTGCGGCTTGGCCGCACCCCGAGGGGGTGCGGCTTGGCCGCACCCCGAGGGGGTGCGGCTTGGCCGCACCCCGCATAGGGTGCGGCTTGGCCGCACCCCGCATAGGGTGCGGCTTGGCCGCACCCCGCATAGGGTGCGGCTTGGCCGCACCCTGCATGGGGTGCGCCAAGGCCGCACCCCGAGGGGGTGCGGCGCGGCCGCACCCCCAAGGGGGGTGCGGCCAGGGCCGCACCCCCAAGGGGGGTGCGGCCAGGGCCGCACCCCCAAGGGGGGTGCGGCCAGGGCCGCACCCCCAAGGGGGGTGCGGCCAGGGCCGCACCCCAAGGGGGTGCGGCCAGGGCCGCACCCCAAGGGGGTGCGGCCAGGGCCGCACCCCAAGGGGGTGCGGCCAGGGCCGCACCCCAAGGGGGTGCGGCCACGTGCGGGGCGCGGCTTGGCCGCGCCCCCCGCGGGGTGCGGTTGGGCCGTACCCCTTGCGGGGTATGGTTCGGCCGTACCCCTTGCGGGGTGCGGTTCGGCCGCACCCCCGAGGGGCGTGGTGCGGGGGCGAGGATCCCTCCCGCGACGGGAGGGAGAAACTCTGTCGCGTCTGTGGCAGTTTTGCGCATCTTGCGTTTCCTGCTAATTTCGGAGGGAGAGCATCTTTTGGAAATAATCCGCCTTTGGAAACGATCCGTCTTTGGAAACGACCTATCTTTGGAAGCGACCCGTCTTTAGAAATATTTTGCTGCCTTTTATGAGCATTTCCGTTAGATACCTTTATAAATACTAGACTCTTATCATGAGTACCCATCATAAGCCCCCCAAAACCGTCGGAGTCCAGAACTTGAGAAGGAGTGCGAGGGTTTTTTGAACGTTTGCGTGGCGGAACCGGTTTGGCGCTGAACGATGGTTGGGGTAAGTTGATTTTGCCTTCTACCTTTTTGAAAGAGGAGCGGAGGGAACAAACGGCCAGCGGCGGACGAGAGGGCGCGGTGAGCGGTGCGCGGGCGGCCGGTGCCCGGGTACCCTTGCGCCCGGCCGGGGCCGGCGGTGGGGCGCCCGGCTGGCGCGAGCGCGCCCCTGCGCGCGCGTGCGGCCCCTGCGCGCGGGTGCTGCGTTGTGCGCTCCTGCGCGCAGGTGCGGCCCCTGCGCGCGGGACGCGCGGGCGTTCCGCCCGCGCGCGCGGGTGCCGCGCTGCGCGCCCGCGCGCGCGGTGCCGCGCTGCGCGCCCCCGCGCGCGGTGCCGCGCTGCGCGCCCGCGCGCGCGGGTGCCGCGCCCGCGCGCGGGTGCCGCGCTGCGCGCCCGCGCGCGCGGGTGCCGTGCTGCGCGCCCGCGGGCGCGGTGCCGCGCTGCGCGCTCCCGCGCGCAGGTGCCTGCGTGTGGTCGGTGCGCGCGGGCTCTTGCGTGCGGACTGTGCCTTTGCGTGCGGCTGTTTTTCGCGTGCGGGTTAGGCTGGCGGTGCGGACCTCTGGTGCTTGCGTGCTTGGTGTGCGGAGAGATGACTTGTAACCTTTTGGATTTTCTGGTACGGTTTCTTTTTGACGCTCATTTTTATGTGTTTGCTCTTCCTTGCAGGCTTCGAAGCGGGGCGGCCAATCGAGGCCGATGCGTTTACGCTCCTCTCTAGATGGCGCGCGAATCGAGGTGTGGCGCAAGCGGTTCGGATTGCCTCCGAGCGTCGAGATTAAGATTCCAGGGGCGGAGGAGCGCGTTCAAAATCCGCCTACGGGTTACATAACACTCTCCGAGAGCTGCCTGAAGTCTGTATTCCGAATTCCTCCACCGGAGGAGGCTATTGAAATATTCCGGTTCTGTGGCGTCCCGATCACCCAGTTCACGCCTGCTGGAATGTCGAATATCATGGGGCTGGTGGTGCTTTTTCGGGAACACAGTACGCGCTTTTCACTTGAACTTTTCAAGGATTGGTGTGAGGCTACAACCGACTTGGGCGGACGGATTGAGGTGCGGAGCAACAAAAGTTGGTTCCACTTTGGCGAGAAGGTGGATTATCGCCACGGGAATACCCTTTATGGATATGTTCGGAATCGTTGGGAGCTACCCGAGCTTTGGAGGTCGCTTCCTGGACGCTGCCGCCGACTGACCGGTCGGGAGGACGAGTTCCTTCCTCTCCCCGGCTTCCCTGGCCGAGATGGGCTGTCAAAAGCTTTGTTTAGTGTGTACAACTGTGTGGAGGAGAGTCGGTTGCTTGCGGTGGGGCTTTCTTGGGATCCTGAGCGGGAGGCTGCGGTTCCCCTGGAGCGTGGGAAAAAGAGAAAGATTGTTTTCAGGAATGGAACTCCTAGTTCGGGCTCTGCTCCGCCGGAGCCTAGGAGCCACGATCATGAAGCCGGTCCGAGCCGCCGTCGGGGGGAGCCGATTGCTCCCGACCCGGAGGTCGAGATTCTGGCATCCCCAACTGCTGAGCAGGTTGCGCAGGGAGACTTGCCGCCACCTCCCCCTCATCCGCCGTCGCGGCGAGTTTCCTCGTCCCTCCAGGCGATGACTTCTGCGGTAAGTCAATCTTTCCTTGTCTGGGTCTTGACTTGTCTCTGCCATTGTTGTTCGTGTTTCCTGATTGTTTCCTTCGTGTTGGCAGGCGAACGCTCTGACCAACGTTGCCCTCACGTGGAACGACTGCTACGTGGGCCTCAAGGACAGTTACATCTCTCTCCAGGAGGAGCTGAGCGTAATGAAGAGGGACATGTCTGCTTTACAGAAGAGGAGGGATCGCGATCTGTCCCGTATCAAGCAGCTGGAGGCAGACCTTTCTTCTTCCCAGTCCGAGGTTGAGAAGCTGCAGGAGGCGTATGGTGGAGATAAGGCGCTTGCCCAGGACGCGCTTCGTCAGCTATCTGAGGCCTAGGGGGAGATGTTTCGCATGGAGGGGGAGCTGGGCTTTCTTCGGAGCGAGGTGGAGCGGCTGTCGTCGGTCGAGCGCAGCCTTGAGGATGCTAAGGCGGCCGGAGTGGCCGAGTTCCGAGACTCTCTTGCTTTCGTTGAGGAGCGGTTCCAGATGGCGGAGGAGATCCGTGCCGAGGTCATGACGAAGGAGGTCGAGCCCCTGTTGGAGGACGAGCGTGAGGTCGCCTTCCAGCGCGGTATTCAGAAGACCCTTCGCTTGGTGGGGAAGAAGTTCGGGTGTGACACTGCTGGTCTTGGAGCGGGAGATCTTTCGGAGGATGAGTGCTCGGACGCGGCCGAGGATTGATGCCGATCGCCCTCTGTTTTCTTGACTTCTGTGCTGTTGTTTGCTCGTGTGTCGTTCTGAGTTTTGTTTGCATTTTGCTTTTCCGCTTTCTGTATGGTTGTCTGCTTTGCGCGCAGCGTTGAGCTGACGCGGTTGTATCCTCTTATTGAGTTCGTCGTGTTTACCTCTTCGTACGATTCTGCTTATCTGGTTGTTAGCACCTGCATAGTTTGGTTGTTTTCAAGATGAGTTTTGCACGAGACGGAGCCCGCGGCTTTCAAATGAATACATATATAACGAGTTAGTTTGCGCAAGTCTGTGCTTGCGGCTTTCTTGCACGAGTCTGTGCTCGCGGCTTTTAAATGAATACATATATAACGGGTTAGCTTGCGCAAGTCTGTGCCTGCGGCTTTCTTGCACGAGTCTGCGCTCGCGGCTTTGGTGCACGAGTCTGTGCTCGCGGCTTTAGTGCACGAGCCTTTGCTCGCGACTTTTTTGCACGGTTCTGTGCTCGCGGCTTTGGTGCACGAGTCTGTGCTTGCGGCTTTTTGCACGGTTCTGTGCCCGCGGCTTTGGCCGGTGAATAGCGGGGGTATTCAAACCGGGGGTGAACGCAGGGGGGGCAGGCCCCTACGACACCGGGACTCGACGGCGGAGGAGAAGGGCGAACCTTCAATCGACGGCGGTGCAGAGTCCCCGGGGCAGGGCCCCGAAGCGGTACCTGCAGTAGAATGGATTGGAGCAAGTAGGATTTTATTAGAAAATTAATACTGATACATTCGCAAATGCAGTCTTGCGATAAGTTTTTGATACAGGCTTTAGGGAAGATGGCGTCGAGCCTTGCTTGCGTTGCGTTTGTCCGAATCTTCTTAGTTGTTCAGCTTGGTGGGCAATGGCGGCCCGGAGATTGGCCTTCGCTGGCCTGCGTCTTTTTGCGGAAGGCCTCCAGGTATCCTAGCTGGATAAGGCGTTCGATTTCTTCTTTCAGTCGGGCGCATTGCTCCGTTTGGTGCCCTCGGCCCTTGTGGAAGTGGCAGAATTGAGACGAAGCTCCCTTGTGCAAGGAGAGCTTCCTGGGCCAGTGGATGAGCTTGCTATGACAGATTACGGACAATATATGCTCGCGTGGTGTGTTTAGCGGGGTGAAGTTCCGAAGGCCTTGACTTGCTAGCTCTCGGGGGCGGTCTGCTTGGTCCTGAGTGGGCAGTTCGGCTTCCTCAGGCTGCTGTTGCTGTCCCTTTCTCTTGCGGCCTGAATCGAGGGGCGGCGGGTCTGTTAGTGTCTGAAGTTTTTCTTTTCCAGCTATCGCAGGAGCTGTTTGGCCTTCTCGTGAACCCTGTATCTCGGCCCTTGATTTTGGCGACGGGTTGCTGCTGATCCAGGGGAGCCAAGGGGCGGTCGTGCTGAGACTATGCATTGCGCTCTTGATGGTATTTCCTTTGCTAGCCATGCGTCCTGACATGGAAACGTCGTGGTCCATGGCGTCCAGTAGGAGGCTCCCGAATATTGCGTCGTAGGGGGAGTCTGCTTTGGCGACGATGAATTGTACGTCGTACTGGATCGGTTCAGCGTGCGCTCCTACTTGGACGGGGAGGGTGATGACGCCTATAGTGGGTACCGTGGTTCCATCTGGGAGCTCTGCCTTGCTAGCCCTAAGCTTGAGGTTCCCGCTTAGGAGCTTGAGCCGAACTATTGCTGCCAAGAACAGGACGTTGAAGGAGATGCGGTGGGTTATCAGCGCCTTCCTCAGCTCACAGGGCGGACTCCCTATGCTTGCATCCAAGATGAAATCCATCCATGCGCAGGGGCGTTCTCGGTGAAAATTTGGGCCGACTTTCTCTGATTGCACACTCCGTCCCCCCTCTCCAAGGAGGGGTTGTTTGCTCGCACCGGGCCTATCTCCTTCCTGGATCTTTGCTGAGTAGGACTCGTGTTGCTTGATGAACAGTCGGGACAATTCGGAGAAACTATGGATCGCTCCGTTAGGCAGGGATTGATACCAGTGGAGAGCGTCTCCATGCAGCGTTTTGGTGAAGATTTTGCAGCTAGCTGGGTCGGGAAGTCCGAGCTCCCGTGTTATTATCAGAAAATGATTAACGTGCTCATATGGATCTTCTGCTCCGTGGAATTCCTTGTTGTACGGGAGCTTTAGCCATGACGGAACTGGGTATTCCAAAATTGACTTGGAGAGGGGTGATCGCCTTTGTTGGCGTTGGTCATTGCTCGAATCATGCCCCCCTGCCGGAGGGGCCGGTTTGCCTGCCGACTCCGGCCAAGGGGGCCGGATGGGTGCGGTAGTGAGCGCTCTCTTCGCCTGGCTTTCCGGAATCGAGGAGCTGTATGCGTCGGACAGTTCAGGGGAGGTGTCCACTCTTGCTGGCTTCGAGAATTCCGGCGAAGGGGGAATTGCGCTCGGGAATCCTTTGCTTCGGATTTGGGAATCCATTCCCACAGACGGCGCCAAACTGTTGCGGAACGCTTAGGGCTCTTGGTAGACTGGTTCACTTGAACCGCCTCAGCTCGTGAGCGAGCTAAGCGCGCAAACAGTCAATTAGAGGTTCGTTGAGTACGCAGAGACTTTTTAACGTGGAAAACCCGGAAAGGGTAAAAAACCACGCGGCCGGAGCTGTGCCGACCAAACTTCACTATCTTCTGGAGGAGTTACAACTTGGAAGCTAGAACTCGAGCGCGACAGGCCGCTGCTCGTTACAATACTTGGAGAAAGAGAGCTTCGAGGGTGACAGGTCACCTCTCGAAAAAACTAAGTCATTTTCCCTTCTAAGACTGCTAGTCGCCTTTCGGAAGCGGGAAGGCCAGTCGCCTTTTCCTTCTGAGAATGTTTGTCGCCTTTCTGGAAGTGAGAAGGCTAGTCGCCTTTTCCTTCCAAGAAATGCTGGTCGCCTTTCTGGAATTGAGAAGGCTAGTCGCCTTTCTCTTCTGAGAACTGCTCGTCGCCTTTCTGGAATTGAGAAGGCTAGTCGCCTTTCTCTTCTGAGAACTGCTCGTCGCCTTTCTGGAAGTGAGAAGGCTAGTCGCCTTTCTCTTCTGAGAACTGCTCGTCGCCTTTCTGGAATTGAGAAGGCTAGTCGCCTTTCTCTTCTGAGAACTGCTCGTCGCCTTTCTGGAAGATGAAGATCTTCAAGTCCCGAAGGAGATCTTCAAGTGCCGAAGGAGAATTCCGCAAAAATCTGCAAGGAGCTCTCCCGAGTCCAGAAGTCAAGGTCCTCTCAAATGAAGCCATGGGGCTCCTTTTATAGTTTTTGTCGGGGGCGGCCCGGTAATTTTGCCGTTGGCAGTTTCCATAAATGCTCGGAGGACGAATCATATTCTCCGGTTCGGGGCCCTCGGATCACTATTTTTCGTAAATGACCACCTTGCCCTTCGGGCAGCTTGGGCAGTTTGGGCAGTTCGGGCAGTTCCGTTGGAGGTGAAAAAGGCGACTAACTGTTCCTGAAAAGTGAGAAGCCTGAAACCCAAAATGTGAGAAGCCGGAAAGACAAAGTGAGAAGCCGGAAAGACAAAAAGTGAGAAGCCGGAAAGACAAAAAGTGAGAAGTCTTCCCGATCGCGCTCAGAAACGTTCTGAGCGTGCGCTAGCGCTGAGGTGTTTCAAGTGCGCGACGAAATGCGAGGGCGTTCAGGTTACGTCTCGAGGTGTTTCGTGTGAACAGGGGAACGGCAAGCCGCACCTTTAAGGAGAAAATAAGTGCGTGGTGTTCCCGATGAAAAGTACGCCATGCGCAGGGAGTGGAGGGCGACGCGGTCAAACTCAAGGGAGTACGGCATGCCCGCCTCTCAAGAGGGTGCGGCACGGGCGCACCCAAGAGGGGGGGGGGCGACTCTAACCGCACCCCGAGGGGTGCGGCTTGGCCGCACCCCGCATAGGGTGCGGCTTGGCCGCACCCTGCATGGGGTGCGCCAAGGCCGCACCCCGAGGGGGTGCGGCGCGGCCGCACCCCCAAGGGGGGTGCGGCCAGGGCCGCACCCCCCGCGGGGTGCGGCTTGGCCGCGCCCCCCGCGGGGTGCGGCTTGGCCGCGCCCCCCGCGGGGTGCGGCTTGGCCGCGCCCCCCGCGGGGTGCGGCTTGGCCGCGCCCCCCCGCGGGGTGCGGCTTGGCCGCGCCCCCCCGCGGGGTGCGGCTTGGCCGCGCCCCCCCGCGGGGTGCGGCTTGGCCGCGCCCCCCCGCGGGGTGCGGCTTGGCCGCGCCCCCCCCCCCCCCCCCCGCGGGGTGCGGCTTGGCCGCGCCCCCCCCCGCGGGGTGCGGTTTGGCCGTACCCCTTGCGGGGTATGGTTCGGCCGTACCCCTTGCGGGGTGCGGTTCGGCCGCACCCCCGAGGGGCATGGTGCGGGGGCGAGGATCCCTCCCGCGACGGGAGGGAGAAACTCCGTCGCGTCTGTGGCAGTTTTGCGCATCTTGCGTTTCCTGCTAATTTCGGAGGGAGAGCATCTTTTGGAAATAATCCGCCTTTGGAAACGATCCGTCTTTGGAAACGACCTATCTTTGGAAGCGACCCGTCTTTAGAAATATTTTGCTGCCTTTTATGAGCATTTCCGTTAGATACCTTTATAAATACTAGACTCTTATCATGAGTACCCATCACTTATTATTTTGTTTATTGCGATCTTTCAAAAACCGTTTCTTGCTTAGTAATCTCATTTAATAAATTATGGAAAAAATAATCTGTACATGTTTACAGATAATATAAGGCAAAATATATAAAATAATTAAATCATGGCAAAATAACTAAACTAGACTATGTGCTAAAATAAGACCGAGGCTCGGTTTGGCGAACGCAGTGGTTATGAACGGTCGTTTGAGGCGTAACTTCATTCATTTTTTATGTTCTAAAGTAATTTTATTTTCATGATGGTGGTCATATCCGCTGTCTTGTCTGTCTTGTCAAACATGCATTCTGTGGCGGTGTGTTTTTCTCCAAGCTCACAGGAGCAAAAACGCCGCGCCAAACGGAGCCTAAGGGTTGGCACGGTGGTGGTCTATGAACCGTTAAACGTTTGGTGCAACATTTTTGCTCTAGTGAGTTTTGACAAAAATTTCACGGTCATGAATATGTGTGATGGGTACTCATGATAAGAGTCTAGTATTTATAAAAGTATCTGGCGGGGATGTTCGTAAAAGGCAGCAAGATATTTCCAAAGACGGATCATTTCCAAAGACGGATCGTTTCCAAAGGCGGATATTTCCAAGAACGGGTGTTTCCAAAAACTCTTCCCCTCCTAATTCGGCAGGAGGAATAAAACGCGCAAAACCGTCGCGAGCACCGCCGAGACTCCCCCTCGCGTCACGAGAAAGATCCTCGCCGCCGCGCCGCGTCTCAAGGGGGCGCGGCCTCAGGACGCGAGCTTGGCCATACCCCCTTGGGGTGCGGCCGAACCGCAACAGTTTGGCGCCGTCTGTGGGAATGGATTCCCAAATCCGAAGCAAAGGATTCCCGAGCGCAATCCCCCCTTCGCCGGAACCCTCGAAGCCAGCAAGAGTGGACATCTCCCCTGAACTGTCCGACGCATACAGCTCCTCGATTCCAGAAAGCCAGGCGAAGAGAGCGCTCACTGCCGCACCCATCCGGCCCCCTTGGCCAGAGTCAGCAGGCAAACCGGCCCCTCCGGCAGGGGGGCATGATTCGAGCAATGACCAATGCCAACAAAGGCGATCACCCCTCTCGAAGTCAATTTTGGAGTACCCAGTTCCGTCATGGCTAAAGCTCCCTTACAACAAGGAATTCCACGGGGCAGAAGATCCATATGAGCACGTTAATCGTTTTCTGATAATAACACGGGAGCTCGGACTTCCCGACCCAGCTAGCTGCAAAATCTTCACCAAAACGCTGCATGGAGACGCTCTCCACTGGTATCAATCCCTGCCTAGCGGAGCGATCCATAGTTTCTCCGAGTTGTCCCAACTGTTCATCAAGCAACACGAGTCCTACTCAGCAAAGATCCAGGAAGGCGATAAGCCCGGTGCGAGCAAACAACCCCACCTAGAAGAAGGGGAACGGAGCGTGCAATCAGAGAAAGTCGGCCCAAATTTTCACCAAGAACGCCCCTGCGCATGGATGGATTTCATCTTGGATGCAAGCATAGGGAGTCCTCCCTGTGAGCTGAGGAAGGCGCTGATAACCCACCGCATCTCCTTCAACGTCCTGTTCTTGGCAGCAATAGTTCGGCTCAAGCTCCTAAGCGGGAACCTCAAGCTTAGGGCTAGCAAAGCAGAGCTCCCAGATGGAACCACGGTACCCACTGTAGGCGTCATCACCCTCCCCGTCCAAGTAGGAGCACATGCTGAACCGATCCAGTACGACGTACAATTCATTGTCGCCAAAGCGGACTCCCCCTACGACGCAATATTCGGGAGCCTCCTACTAGACGCCCTGGACCACGACGTCTCAATGTCAGGACGCATGGCTAGCAAAGGAAATACCATCAAGAGCGCAATGCATAGTCTCAGCACGACCGCCCCTTGGCCCTCCTGGATCAGCAGCAACCCGTCGCCAAAATCAAGGGCCGAGATACAGGGTTCACGAGAAGGCCAAACAGCTCCTGCGATAGCTGGAAAAGAAAAACTTCAGACACTAACAGACTCGCCGCCCCTCGATTCAGTCCGCAAGAGAAAGGGACAGCAACAGCAGCCTGAGGGAGCCGAACTGCCCACTCGGAACCAAGCAGACCGCTCCCGAGAGCTAGCAAGTCAAGGCCTTCAGAACTTCACCCCGCTAAACACACCACGCGAGCATATATTGTCCGTAATCTGTCATAGCGAACTCATCCACTGGCCTAGGAAGCTCTCCTTGCACAAGGGAGCTTCGTCTCAATTCTGCCACTTCCACAAGGGCCGAGGGCACCAAACGGAGCAATGCGCCCGACTGAAAGAAGAAATCGAACGCCTTATCCAGCTAGGATACCTGGAGGCCTTCCGCAAAAAGACGCCGGCCAGCGAAGGCCAATCTCCGGGCCGCCGTTGCCCACCAAGCTGAACAACTACGAAGATTCGGACAAACGCAGCGCCAGCAAGGCTCGACGCCATCTTCTCGAAAGCCTGTATCAAAAACTTATCGCAAGGCTGCATTTGCGAATGTATCAGTATTAATTTTCTAATAAAATCCTACTTGCTCCAATCCATTCTACTGCAGGTACCGCTTCGGGGCTCTGCCCCGGGGACTCTACACCACGGTCGATTGAAGGTTCGCCCTTCTCCTCCGCCGACGAGTCCCGGTGTCGTAGGGGCCTGCCCCCCCTGCGTTCACCCCCGGTTTGAATACCCCCGCTATTCACCGGCCGAAGCCGCGAGCACAGACTCGTGCACCAAAGCCGCGGGCACAGAACCGTGCAAAAAGTCGCGAGCAAAGGCTCGTGCACTAAAGCCGCGAGCACAGACTCGTGCACCAAAGCCGCGGGCACAGAACCGTGCAAAAAGTCGCGAGCAAAGGCTCGTGCACTAAAGCCGCGAGCACAGACTCGTGCACCAAAGCCGCGGGCACAGAACCGTGCAAAAAGTCGCGAGCAAAGGCTCGTGCACTAAAGCCGCGAGCACAGACTCGCGCACTAAAGCCGCGAGCACAGCCTCGTGCACTAAAGCCGCGAGCGCAGACTCGTGCAAGAAAGCCGCAAGCACAGACTTGCGCAAACTAACTCGTTATATATGTATTCATTTGAAAGCCGCGGGCTCCGTCTCGTGCAAAACTCATCTTGAAAACAACCAAAACTATGCAGGTGCTAACAATCAGATAAAGCAGAATCGTACGAAGAAGTAAACACGACAAACTCAATAAGAGGATACAACCGCGTCAGCTCAACGCTGCGTGCAAAGCAGACAACCATACAAACAAAACTCAGAACGAAACTCAGAACGACACACGAGCAAACGACAGCACGGAGGTCAAGAAAATAGTGGGCGATCGGCATCAATCCTCGGCCGCGTCCGAGCACTCATCCTCCGAAAGATCTCCCGCTCCAAGACCAGCAGTGTCACACCCGAACTTCTTCCCCACCAAGCGAAGGGTCTTCTGAATACCGCGCTGGAAGGCGACCTCACGCTCGTCCTCCAACAGGGGCTCGACCTCCTTCGTCATGACCTCGGCGCGGATCTCCTCCGTCATCTGGAACCGCTCCTCGACGAAAGCAAGAGAGTCTCGGAACTCGGCAACTCCGGCCGCCTTAGCGTCCTCAAGGCTGCGCTCGACCGACGACAGCCGCTCCACCTCGCTCCGAAGAAAGCCCAGCTCCCCCTCCATGCGAAACATCTCCCCCTGGGCCTCAGATAGCTGGCGAAGCGCGTCCTGGGCAAGCGCCTTATCTCCACCATACGCCTCCTGCAGCTTCTCAACCTCGGACTGGGAAGAAGAAAGGTCCGCCTCCAGCTGCTTAATACGGGACAGATCGCGATCCCTCCTCTTCTGTAAAGCAGACATGTCCCTCTTCATCACGCTTAGCTCCTCCTGGAGAGAGATGTAACTGTCCTTGAGGCCCACGTAGCAGTCGTTCCATGTGAGGGCAACGTTGGTCAGAGCGTTCGCCTGCCAACACGAAGGAAACAATCAGGAAACACGAACAACAATGGCAGAAACAAGTCAAGACCCAGTCAAGGAAAGATTGACTTACCGCAGAAGTCATCGCCTGGAGGGACGAGGAAACTCGCCGCGACGGCGGATGAGGGGGGGGGGGGGGGGGGGTGGCGGCAAGTCTCCCTGCGCAACCTGCTCAGCAGTTGGGGATGCCAGAATCTCGACCTCCGGGTCGGGAGCAATCGGCTCCCCCCGACGGCGGCTCGGACCAGCTTCATGATCGTGGCTCCTAGGCTCCGGCGGAGCAGAGCCCGAACTAGGAGTTCCATTCCTGAAGACAATCTTTCTCTTTTTCCCACGCTCCAGGGGAACCGCAGCCTCCCGCTCAGGATCCCAAGAAAGCCCCACCGCAAGCAACCGACTCTCCTCCACGCAGTTGTACACACTGAACAAAGCTTTTGACAGCCCATCTCGGCCAGGGAAGCCGGGGAGAGGAAGGAACTCGTCCTCCCGACCGATCAGTCGGCGGCAGCGTCCAGGAAGCGACCTCCAAAGCTCGGGTAGCTCCCAACGATTCCGAACATATCCATAAAGAGTATTCCCGTGGCGATAATCCGCCTTCTCGCCAAAGTGGAACCAACTTTTGTTGCTCCGCACCTCAATCCGTCCGCCCAAGTCGGTTGTAGCCTCACACCAATCCTTGAAAAGTTCAAGTGAAAAGCGCGTACTGTGTTCCCGAAAAAGCACCACCAGCCCCATGATATTCGTCATTCCAGCAGGCGTGAACTGGGTGATCGGGACGCCGCAGAACCAGAATATTTCAATAGCCTCCTCCGGTGGAGGAATTCGGAATCCAGACTTCAGGCAGCTCTCGGAGAGCGTTATGTAACCCGTAGGCGGATTTTGAACACGCTCCTCCGCCCCTGGAATCTTAATCTCGACACTCGGAGGCAATCCAAACCGCTTGCGCCACACCTCGATTCGCGCGCTATCTAGAGAGGAGCGTAAACGCATCGGCCTTGATTGCCCGCCCCGCTTCGAAGCCTGCAAGGAAGAGCAAACACATAAAAACGAGCCGTACTAGAAAATCCAAAAGACCGCGAGTCATCTCACCGCACACCATGCACGCAAGCACCAGAGGTCCGCACCGCCAACCTCACCCGCACGCAAGGAGCAGCCGCGCGCAAAGGCACAGTCCGCACGCAGGGGCCCACGCGCACCGACCGCACGAATGCGCCCGCGCGCGGGAGCGCGCAGCGCGGCACCTGCGCACGGGCCCGTGCGCGCAGCGCCTGCGCGCGGGAGCGCGCGACGCGGCACCGCGCGCTCGGGCGGGCGGCGCGGCACCCGCGCGCACGGGCGCGCGGGCGCGCGGCACCCGCGCGCGGGAGCACGCAACGCGGCGCCCGCGCGCAAGGGGACGCACGCGCCCGGGCGCGCGGCACCCGCGCGCGCGGGCGCGCGGCACCCGCGCGCGCGCACGGGCGCGCGGCACCCGCGCGCGCGCACGGGCGCGAGGCCCCCGCGCGCAGGAGCGCGCACCGCGGCGCCCGCGCGCATGGGGCCGCGCGTGCGCGCAGGGGCACGCTCGCGCCAGCCGGGCGCCCCGCCGCCGGCTCCGCCCGCGCGCGGTCACCCCTGGGCATCGCCTTTTCGACCGCTCCGGCCGCGCGCAAGGGTGCCCGGGCACCGGCCGCTCGCACACCGCTCACCGCGCCCCCTCGTCCGCCGCTGGCCGTTTGATTTCCCCGCTCCTTTTTTTCAAAAAGGTAAAGGCAAAAATCTACTTACCCCAACCATTGTTCAACGCCAAACCGGTTCCAACACGCAAACGTTCAAAAAACCCTCGCACTCCTTCTCAAGTTCTGGACTCCGACGGTTTTGGGGGGCTTATGATGGGTACTCATGATAAGAGTCTAGTATTTATAAAAGTATCTGGCGGGGATGTTCGTAAAAGGCAGCAAGATATTTCCAAAGACGGATCATTTCCAAAGACGGATCGTTTCCAAAGGCGGATATTTCCAAGAACGGGTGTTTCCAAAAACTCTTCCCCTCCTAATTCGGCAGGAGGAATAAAACGCGCAAAACCGTCGCGAGCACCGCCGAGACTCCCCCTCGCGTCACGAGAAAGATCCTCGCCGCCGCGCCGCGTCTCAAGGGGGCGCGGCCTCAGGACGCGAGCTTGGCCATACCCCCTTGGGGTGCGGCCGAACCGCACCCCACGCACATGGGGTGCGGCCCAGCCGCACCCCACGAGGGGGGCGGCCCAGCCGCACCCCGCACGGGGTGCGGCCTCGGCCGCGCCCCACCCGGGGTGCGGCCAAGCCGCACCCCACGAATGGGGTGCGGCCTAGCCGCACCCCACGGTGCGGCCTAGCCGCACCCCGCGCGGGGTGCGGCCAAGCCGCACCCCACGCATAGGTGCGGCCTAGCCGCACCCCGCGCATGGGGTGCGGCCTAGCCGCACCCCACAGGGTGCGGCCTAACCGCACCCCGCGCGGGGTGCGGCCTAGCCGCACCCCACGCATGGGGTGCGGCCTTGGTCGCGCCCCCTTGGGGAGCGGCCAAGCCGCCTTTCCTCGAGGCGCGCTCGGCCCGCACCTCCTCTAGGGCGCGCCCATGCCGCGCCCCCTCGAGGAGCGGTCGCGTTGCGCACCCTTGAGGCGCGGTCGCCCGCCCCTCTCTCCGCGCAGGGTGCAGCCGCCCGCCTATCCGTCTTCCCCAATAGGGGGGGGGGAGCTCGCGAGAAACCCTCGCGGGCGCACTACGCCTCCGCAATTCGTCACGCACTTAGAACATTTTAGCACTAGCGCGCGCTCAGAACGTCTCTGAGCGCGGTCAGGAAGTCTTCTCACTTTTTGTCTTTCCGGCTTCTCACTTTTTGTCTTTCCGGCTTCTCACTTTTTGTCTTTCCGGCTTCTCACTTTTTGTCTTTCCGGCTTCTCACATTTTGGGTTTCAGGCTTCTCACTTTTCAGGAACAGTTAGTCGCCTTTTTCACCTCCAACAGAACTGCCCGAACTGCCCAAACTGCCCAAGCTGCCCGAGGGGCAAGGTGGTCATTTACGAAAAATAGTGATCCGAGGGCCCCGAACCGGAGAATATAATTCGTCCACCGAGCGTTTATGGAAACTGCCAACGGTAAAATTACCGGGCCGCCCCCGACAAAAACTATAAAAGGAGCCCCATGGCTTCATTTGAGAGGACCTTGACTTCTGGACTCGGGAGAGCTCCTTGCAGACTTTTGCGGGATTCTCCTTCGGCACTTGAAGATCTCCTTCGGGACTTGAAGATCTCCTTCGGTACTTGAAGATCTTCATCTTCCAGAAAGGCGACTAGCCTTCTCGATTCCGAAAGGCGACAAGCAGTTCTCAGAAGAGAAAGACGACTAGCCTTCTCGATTCCGAAAGGCGACAAGCAGTTCTCAGAAGAGAAAGACGACGAGCCTTCTCGATTCCGAAAGGCGACGAGCAGTCCTCAGAAGAGAAAGGCGACTAGCCTTCTCGATTCCGAAAGGCGACAAGCAGTTCTCAGAAGAGGAAGACGACTAGCCTTCTCGATTCCGAAAGGCGACAAGCAGTTCTCAGAAGAGAAAGACGACGAGCCTTCTCGATTCCGAAAGGCGACGAGCAGTCCTCAGAAGAGAAAGACGACTAGCCTTCTCGATTCCGAAAGGTGACAAGCAGTTCTCAGAAGAGGAGGACGACTAGCCTTCTCGATTCCGAAAGGCGACAAGCAGTTCTCAGAAGAGAAAGACGACGAGCCTTCTCGGTTCCGAAAGGCGACGAGCAGTCCTCAGAAGAGAAGGGCGACCAGCTTTCTCAATTCCAGAAAGGCGACCAGCATCTCTCAGAAGGGAAAGGCGACTAGCCTTCCCGCTTCCGAAAGGCGACTAGCAGTCTTTGAAGGAAAAAGGACTTAGTTTTTTCGTGAGGTGGCCTGTCACCCTCGAAGCTCTCTTTCTCCAAGTATTGTAACGAGCAGCGGTCTGTCGCGCTCGAGTTCTAGCTTCCAAGTTATAACTCCTCCAGAAGATAGTGAAGTTTGGTCGGCACAGCTCCGGCCGCGTGGTTTTTTACCCTTTCCGGGTTTTCCACGTTAAAAAGTCTCTGCGTACTCAACGAACCTCTAATTGACTGTTTGCGCGCTTAGCTCGCTCACGAGCTAAGGCGGTTCAAGTGAACCGTTCTACCAAGAGCCCTAAGCGTTCCGCAACAATGTGTTTGACATTACAACGGTTATGGCTGCCGCCAAGATTTTTTTTTCATTTTTAACATAAAAATGGATGGAGTTACTTAGATAAGGTCTACGGTTCGTAACCATCGCTTTCACGATCACCACCGCCATGCCAAACGGACCCTAAATCTTATTTGAAGAGTCAATTTGTATAGTTGGCCAGAGAGGGCCACCATGGAGACTTAAAAGCTCTGATTCTACATCTACTTTTCAATTTGTTATTTTCTCTTAGGAACGAAGAAAGAACAAGAAATCAACGCAGAAAATACACAGATTTACGTGGCTCGGACACCTTGCCTACCTAAGTCCACGGCCGCATTAGGATTTTCACTATTTTTTTAAGCTAGATGCAAAGAAGTTATTTTATACTTGAAGTCTATGACAACCGTAATAATGAAATTACATAAATATATATCTCTGCCCAATAAATGCAGTGAATGAACCGCTAGTACGATCAGACTCCATATCTCCAATAATTTTCATCCAATGGAAAACAAATTTCATAGGCTATAGAAAAATTGTGCAACCACACCAAGTTTCAAAAAGACAATTTGCCCAAGGGGATCCATGCATCTTTATTGACCAACTTTAAGAATATATCCGAGAAGCCATCTTCCCTTTCTGTTGTGCGAACGATGCGGAAAAACCAAAATCACACAATCATAAACAAAAGAACACGATGTGATTTACGTGGTTCGGCGAGGAGCGCCTACGTCCACGGGGAGGGGCTATTCACTATCACCGGTGGGGAAGAAAAAAAAGAGGCCAATACAATATTACAACTCCACACAAATAAGAACCCTAACCCATTCTATTTATAGGGGAAATTAGGGCAACCCCAAAAGACAAAATACCCCTCAAACAACAAAGACCAAAACGCCCCTCAAACCAACAATCTTCACCTCATCTCTTATTTGTGTTGGTGCTGCCAGAATTGCCCCCGACGTGCGGCGCTATTCGAAGCAGGTTTTATCCATGTGGGCTTAACTGGCTGCCCCGTGGATCCGCCCGAGGATCCGGTGATATAAAGAACAGTTGCGCCTTCACCAAACAGTCCGGGCTTTTGGTCGAGTTGGTGGCGCTGGGTCCTCTTAATTGCTATCAGAGGGGGTCGCGGGTTCGAAACCCCGGGGTCGTTTATGGGGGGATTGTTGGTGCTGCCAGAATTGCCCCCGGCGTGCGGCGCTATTCGAAGCAGGTTTTATCCATGTGGGCCTAACTGGCTGCCCCGTGGATCCGCCAGAGGATCCGTTGATATAAAAAACAGTTGTGTCTTCACCAAACAGTCCAGGATTTTGGTCGAGTTGGTGGCGCTGGGTCCTCTCAATTTGAAACAGAACAAATATGAGATGACAAAATAAACTACAACACCAAATCGGCTGCACCAAGGTGGCTGCCTACGTACCCCCCCCCCCCCCCCCCCCCTCCCATGGGATCAAGTCGCACATAGTTCTTCAAAAGTGCCCCTCAAGGCACTCACCTCTGAGCTCGAACGTTCACCAAACCTTTGCAATATGTGAACTTCTGAACAAGAAGCACCTTCGTAAGCATGTCTGCTGGATTCTCCTTGGTATCAATCTTCTTCAAAAGAATCTCGCCCGCCTCGATCAAGTCTCGAACAAAATGGTACCTTACATCGATGTGCTTGGTACGAGCATGATGCACTAGATTTGTCGCCAAGAAAATCGCACTTTGACTGTCATAGAAGACAGTTAAAGCCTTATGCTCCACGCCCAGATCATCCAATAGGCCTTGCATCCAGATGGCCTCCTTCATAGCTTCAGTCACTGCCATGTATTCAGCCTCTGTTGTAGATAAAGCCACTGTCAACTGCAGAGTCGACCTCCAACTCACTGGACCTCCTGCCAATGTGAATAAATATCCGGCCGTAGACCTGCGCCTATCTATATCACCTATATAGTCTGAATCAGTGTAGCTCATACACAACCCAACACTGGGATGCCTCTCATATACTAAGCCAACATCAACTGTACCCTTGAGATACCTCAGAATCCACTTAACATGCCTGCCAATGACCCTGGCCTGGATCATGCATGAATCTGCTCACCACGCCAATAGCTTGTGCAATGTCTGGCCTTGTGCAAACCATGAGATATATCAAACTGCCCACTGCACTGGCATACAGAACTAGCTTCATTCCCTTCCTCTCCTGGTCATCTTTAGGACACAAGTCAGCACTTAATTGAAAATGCGCTGCCAATGGTAGACTCACTGCCTTTGTAGTGTCATCAATCCCAAACCTCTTCAGCACCTTCTCAATGTACGCTCTTTGAGTGAGCCAAACCTTTCCAGCTTCTTTGTCCCTACGGATTTCCATCCCAAGAATTTTGCGAGCCTCGCCTAACTCCTTCATCTCAAACTGCTTTGAGAGCTGCCTCTTCATTTTGTCAATTTCTGTCTGTCTTGAAGCGGCAATCAACATATCATCAACATACAATAGGGGATAGATGAACTCACCAGTAGCTAATTTCTTGAAATATGCACAATGATCATACTGACTCCTTGTGTACTTTTGTCCCAACATAAACTGATCGAACTTTTTGTACTACTGTCTCGGCGACTGCTTCAAACCATAAAGTGACTTGTCCAATTTGCACACCAAGTCACTCTGAGCCCCATATCCCGGTGGTTGCTTCATATAGATCTCCTCCTGCAAATCTCTGTGCAAGAATGCAGTCTTCACATCAAGCTGCTCCAAAATCAGACCATACTGCGCTACTAAGGCCAAGAGAACACAGATCGACGGATGTTTGACAACTGGGGAAAACACCTCGTCATAATCGATACCTTCATGCTGAGCAAATCCTTTCGCCACCAATCTTGCCTTGTAACGCACATCAGCAACACCATGAGATCCTTCTTTCTTTGCATACACCCATTTACACCCAATTGCTTTTCTGCCAGGAGGTAACTTCACTAATCTCCATGTAGCATTTTTATGAAGAGTAGACATCTCTTCGTTCATCGCCTCCCTCCAAAAAACTGCTTCAGAGCTCTCTATAGCCTCCTTGAAGTGACTAGGGACTTCAGCCTCAGATGCAGTAAGTGCAAATGCAATGTGGTCCCTCAACCAAGCTGGCTTCGGGACATTCTGCCTCCTGGTCCGGCTCCTGGCAATAGAATCCTGAACATGACTCTCTGCCTCAACTTCCTCCACCTCTTGATCATCAACACCTGGTACCTCATCAGCAGTCTCATCATATACCTCGTCAGATCTGTGGAGAACTGGTGGAACAAATGGAGTCACATCAAACTCCTTCTTCTGAACAGTAGTAGTGATCGGCTTGGAACACTCCACCTGCTCTGAGTCCTGAGGCTTCAGCAAATTCGCCTCATCAAAAGTAACATCTCTGCTAATGACAATCTTCCTATATGTCTGATCATACAGTTTGTAGCCCTTGACTCCACGCCTGAAGCCAATGAAGACCGCCTTCTTTGCACGTGGTTTCAACTTGTCATTTCTCACATGATAATAAGCTGGACACCCAAACACTTTCATGTGCACATAATCTCTAGCAGGATGCCCCGACCACATCTCATTTGGTGTCTTCTTTCCAATAGCTGCAGAAGGCAGATGGTTTACCAAATGGCAAGCATACTCAAGGGCTTCAGCCCAAAAAATCCTATATAACCCAGCATTAGACAGCATACATCGAACCTTTTCCACCAAAGTCCGATTCATTCGCTCTGCCACCCCGTTCTGCTGCGGTGTCTCCCTGACAGTGAAGTGATGGTCTATACCTGATCTCTGGCACTCTTGCAAGAACTCATTCGATGTGTATTCGCCTCCATTGTCTGATCTGATACATCGAATCCTTTTGCCAGTCTGAGTCTCAATCCACTTCTTCCAAGTCACAAATATCTACAGAACTTCGCTCTTATGCTTCATGGTGCACACCCAAACATTTCTGGAATAATCATCAATGAAGGAGACAAAATATAGTCTCCCGCTAAAAGATGTCGTCTTTGTCGGGCCCCAAACATCTGTGTGAACATACTCTAAAATACCTTTCGTACTTTGGACGGGAGTCCCAAAAGATACTCGTGTTTTCTTGCCAAGCACACAATGCTCACAGAAATCCAATTTGCAGCTTCTTGCTCCCATAATCAATCCTTGCCTTGATAAAGCCTGGAGGGAAGCCTCTCCAGCATGAGCCAGTCTCATATGCCATAAAGTAGTGGCATATAAAGAATCATCAGCAACGTCCACAGTCCCAGTAACTGTACTCCCCTGAAGATAGTATATGTTGTGGTGGCGAACGCCTCTCATGACAACCAAAGCTCCGCGACTAATCTTCAGAACTCCTGCCTCGATCACCACCTTGTAGCCCTTGGCTTCTAAAGCCCCAACAGACGGCAAATTCTTCCTGATATCCGGAACATGTCTGACCTCGGTCAACTCCCTCACTGCACCGTCATGCATCCGAACACGAATACTCCCAACACCAATAGTGCGACAAGCCTGATCGTTGCCCATTGATACAGCACCAGTATCCAAAGACTTGTAAGCACAAAACCACTCCCGATTGTGACAAATGTGATATGTAGCACCCGTGTCCATAATCCAACATGAATCATCAGTAAATAAGCACTGAGGAGTAACAAAAGGAGAAACATCAGACTCACCACCACTAGTAATCTCCTGAGTAATATGGGCATTCGCCTCTGAGGAACCTCCCTTGTTTTTCTCTTTTAACTTGGGGCAATCCTTCTTCCAGTGACCCATCTCCAAATAGAATGCGCACTGATTGCGCTCAAGACTGCGACCACGTGACTTGCCACGCTTCTGAGTATCGTTACTACTCTTCTTGTGCCAAATCTTCTTTTTCTCAGATCTGCCCCGATGAGACACAAGTGCTTCGGCCGACTCCGCCTTCGACGAGTCTTTATCTCTTCGACGGAACTCATGATTCAACAATGTCGTAGACACCTCACTGTACTTTAAGACCTCCTTCCCATGAATGAGAGACATAGTGAAGTTCTCATACTCATCTGGAAGCAAATTCAATAGAAGGAGTGTCTTGTCTTCATCGCCAACATCCTCGTCCAAATTTAACAGATCTACCAACAGTTTCGTAAACTCGTTCAAATGCTCATCAATCGAGACTCCACGTCTCATCTGAAACCGATACAATCGACGCTTCATGTGGAGACGATTCTCCACGCTCTTCGTGAGATATTTATTTTCCAGCGTCCTCCAAAGATTTCCCGCAGAAGTCTCCACATATTTGATCTCCTGAGTCAGGCAATTTCTGATCAACCCGCAAGCACTTTGATTCATCTTCAACCAAACTTTTTCTGTCATCCCATCAGGACATTCGTCACCATCAAGAACGTCCTCCAAATTTAGAGAACATAACGCATTCATCACCTCGCATCGCCACATGCCAAAGTTACCTTTCCCGTCGAACTTGGTAACACCAATTTTGACCATATGTGAACTCGTATGATGGACCGTTGTTTCCACTACCCCGGAAGAAGAAGTTGCACCAGAGTCTCCCATTTTTCGGTTGATTCTGTAGCGCCGCCTCCTCCAAAACCAGCGCCCGGATCTACAACGCCGCCTCCGAACAGCCCACTGAAACCAGCGCGGCCAACGAACAGTCCTCTGAGATCAGCGCCACACCTCCACCCCTCTTGGGTTTTCTCTGTCTTCCCATGACAGAAGGAAGGTCCCCAAACCAACCTTTTTTTTTACTTTGATCGGCGCCCACCACTAGAAGAAGGAATAAATGCCTAGCAAACAAAGACCTCATCTATAGATTTTGCGTTGCCAGTTTGCCGGAGCCGAGCGAGGAGACCAACAGGAAGATAAAACCTCCTCGTTTTTGTTTTTTTCTCTCAACTTTTTCAAATGCCTATTCCGTGTGAGGAAGAAAGACCACCTCCTCTCTCACTTTCCTTTTGCTGCCTAAGCCAAAACAAGGAAAATGAAAAGCTCCAATATTTTTTTCCTTGATGGCGCTATCGTGCCTGTCTGAGAAGGAAAGTCCCCAAAACTTCCAAATTGATTTATTTCGCGCTCCCGGGCTAAAATATCGCGCCAGAGCGAAAATCGCGGCCGGCGAAAAAATCACGCACGGGCGAAAAAATTGAGCCCAACCGAAATAAATGCGCCTAGGCGAAATAAATGTGCCCGGGCGAAATAAACGCGCCCGGGCGAAAAAATCGCGCCCGAGCGAAAAAATCGCGCCCGGGCGAAAAAATCGCGCCCGGGAGAAAAAATCGCTCCCGGGCGAAAAAATTAAGTCTGGGCGAAAAAATTGCGCCCGGCTGAAATAAATGTGCCCGGGAGAAATAAAACGCGCCCGGGCGAAATAAACACGCTCGTGCGAAAAAATCGCGCCTGGGTGAAAAATTCGCGCCCGGGTGAAAATATGCGCCCGGGTGAAAAATCGTGCCATGGGCGAAAAAATCGCGCCCGGGCGAAAAAATAGCGCCCATGCAAAAAAATCGCGCCCGACCGAAATAAACGTGCCCGGGAGAAATAAAACGCGCCCGGGAGAAATAAACGCGCCCGGGCGAAAAAATAGCGTCCGGGCGAAAATATGCGCCTGGGTGAAATAAACGCGCCCTGACGAAAAAATAGCGCCCCGGGCGAAAAAGTCCCGCACGGGTGAAAAAATCGCGCACGGGCGAAAAAATCGCGTCCGATCTAAATAAACGTGCCCGGGAGAAATAAAACACGCCCGAGCGAAATAAACGCTCCCGGGAGAAAAAATCGCTCCCGGGCGAAAAAATCGCGCCCGGACGAAAATATGCGCCCGGGCGAAAATATGCGTCCGGGCGAAATAAACGCGCCCGGGCGAAAAAATTGCGCCCGGGCGAAAAAATTGCACCCGGGCGAAAAATCGAGCCCGGGCGTGAAATCGAGCCCGAACGAAAAAATCAAGCACGGCGAAAAAATCGAGCGCGGGCGAAAAAAGCGCGCCCGACCGAAAAACGCGATGGTCAAAAAATGTGTGCCCGGGTCAAAAAACGCGCGCTCGACCGAAAAAACGCGCTCTCGGGCGAAAAACGCGCGCTTGAGCGAAAACGGGTGTCCGGTCGAAAAATGCCTGACATGCCGAAAAAACACCCGGTCGGCCAAAAAAAACGCCCGCCCGGGAGAAAAATACGCGCCCGGCTTAAAAACGCGCGCTCGAGCGAAAAATCGCGCTCCTGGGCGAAAAGCACCTGCCTGGGAGAAAAATGAACGTCCAGTCGAAAAGCACGCGCCCGACCGAAAAACTCGTGCCCGACTGAAAAACACACCCTGCAGGAAAACGCACGCTCGGGCGAAAAACCCGCGCGTATGTCGAAAAACTCCAGCGTAAATATTTGATTATGCGGAAAACCTATGGGCGGAGGTAAGAATTGCTATTTGATTTTTTAGTTCTTAGTAAAAGCGATGGATTTTCACACGAAAGCCAAAATACTCTTAAATTTCGTTACGCCGAACACTAGAATTGGATTTCTAATCTCCAATGCCAATTCCAGAAAGCCAATTCCGTCCAAACGAACGGACCCTTATACTTCGTTCGTTTCGTAGGCTTTGATTGAAAAGAATTGATTTAAAACCAAAACCAAAAACTCAAAGGTTTTGGTTTGAGCCAAACTCAATTCTTGTGTTTGTTTGCAGGATGGTTTTCAAGACAAAGGAATTGAAAACTGTCAATTTTTCTGTTCGGCTGTAAGATAGTTTTTAGACGCAGGTTTTTGCGAGATTTTTAATCATGGATAATTAACGTCTTTATATCAAGAAAAAACTTAAATTAGCTAAAATAGTAATCATTATCAAATAATATTAATAAAATAGTAATCATTACTTTAAGAAAAAAAATGAACAGGATTTTCTCTCAAAATCGACCAAAATGAGAAGGTTTTCACATATGTTATTTCCTTAAGGGTCTATTCGTTTGAACGAAATTGGCTTTTCGACGAAAATCAATATCTACATGAATTAGTTTTGTACATAATTCCAATTTTGTTGTTCGGCTGTAAGATTGAATTCAATCAACAAAATTAAGATTGAGACACAAAAGTTGTTCGGCTGAATAATGGAATTGATATTGGAATTGGCATTATATAATAATTTTATAAAACTCAAAATATGCGTTAGTGCCGAACGCATTAAATATGTTTTACGACGCGCGTTTTTCGCCCAAGCGCAATTTTTTCGCCCATGTGCGCACTTTTTTCCGGGCGAAAAACGAGCGCCCTGGCGAAAAACCCGCGCCCGGGCGCGATTTTTTCGCCCGGGCTCGATTTTTTCGGCCGACCGCGTTGATTTCACCCGGACGCAATTTTTTCTCCCGGGCGCGTTTTTTTCGCTAGGGCACATTTTTTTCGCCCGGGCGTGATTTTTTCGCCCGGTCGCATTTTTTTTCGCCCTGTCGTTTTTTTCGTCCGGTCGCGTTTTTTCGCCGGGACGCGTTTTTTTCTCTCGGGCGCGATTTTTTCGCCCGAGCGCATTTTTTCTGCCCGGGCGCTTTTTTTTCACCCGATCGTGTTTTTTTTTTGCTCGGGCGCGTTTTTCTCGACCGGGAGCAATTTTTTCGCCCGAGCACGATTTTTCCCCCGGATGCGATTTTTTCGCCCAGACCCGTTTTTTTCGCCCGGTCGCATTTTTTTCGCCTGGTCGAAAAAATGCGATCGGGCGTGCCCGGGCAAAAAAAATGCGATCGGGCAAAAAAAACGCGTCCGGGGGAAAAATTATCGCCCGGGGGGAAAATACTGAGCCCGGGCGAAAAAATCGCGCCCGACGAAAAAAATGCGCATGTGCGAAAAAACGCGCTCGGGAGAAAAAACGCGTCCGACAAAAAATATCGCGTCCGGGAAAAATATATCGCGCACGGCCAGAAAATTCTCTTCCGACCGGAAAAATCACGTTCGACCGGAAAACCGCGTTCGGCCGGAAAAATCAAGTTCGAGCGAATAAAGCGCGTCCGGGCATAAAATGTGCGCCCGAGCAAAACAAAAGCGCGCCCGGGTGAAAATTGCCTGGCCGGCCGAAAAACCCACGGCCGACCGAAAAACGCGCCCGTGCGAAAAATGCCAGCCTTGGCAAAAAATGAATGCCCGACCGAAAAAAACGCGCCGTCCGAAAAACACGCGCCCGACGGAAAAACCCACTCCCGGCAGGAAAACACGCGCGTAGGCCAAAAAACTCTGGCAAAAACACTCGATTATGCAGAAAACTCATGGGTGAAGGTAAGAATTGACGATTTGATTTCTTAGTTCAAAGTCAAAGCCATGAGTTTTCATATAAAAGCCAATATTCTCGTAAATTTCGTTGCGCCGAACACTAGAATTGAATTTCTAATCGCCAATACCAATTTCAGAAAGCCAATTCCGTCCAAACGAACGGACCCTATAATAGATCCAACTCGGTAGGTTTTGGAGGAAAACCAATTCTCTCCAATAAAAGACTTAACAAACGTTTGTGAATGAAATTGCAGCCCAAAAGCAATTCCTTCCTACAAAATCTACCAAACTAACGAAGCCTTACGGTTTTAAATATTAAGGGCATTTTAGATTTTTGATAATCTCGTCAATTTATTCTTACAGTTTTAAATAGGTGATTGTTATCCGCACTACAGTTTTGGCTATCCGCACTTTTATTGAATGAGTTATTATGCGCCTTTTTGAAATACGTCTTGTACATGCATTTTCAGGAAAAATGATCAACACGAAAGTTGTAGATCTCGACGAGATCTACAACTTTCGTGTTGAACACTTCCTAAAAATGCATGTACAATCAAAAATTCGCTATAGTTACGCACATATTTCAATCAGGTCGGCAATACGTCTTGTGCGTGCATTTTTAGGAAAAGTTTTCAACACGAAAGTTGTAGATCTTGATGAGATCTACAACTTTCGTGTTGATCATTTTTCCTAAAAATGCTTGTACAAGACTTATTTCTAAAATGCACGTAATAATTCATATAAAAAGTGCGGATAGCCAAAACTGTAGTGCGGATAACAATCACCTTTAAATATCAGGGGAATTTTATATTTTTGATAAATTGACGTAGAATATATTTAATAAAAAAAAAAAGATAATGGAAGCAATAGTAGCAGGTGTCACCCGAGAGCAAGTATGCGGAGTTACTGCTGTGATGGGAGTGCTGAAGTGGCTGGGTACTGTCATGTCCGCAGTGGGGCCCTCAAAGTGTAAAAAAATAATAATTTGATGGTGAAATGGAGGTTGAGAGAGAAAGGGATAACGAGAAGGTATTATAATTTTTATTTATTTGAGGGGTGGAGAGAGGAAAAAAAGAAGAGGAGAAACTTCTGTTGTCTGAGCTGTAGGCCAGTAAATGAGAGGAAGAAGAAAGGATTTGCGTTTTAGGGTTCCAGCGCTGCTCATCGCCGAGCCAGCGGGCAAAATTCCAGATGTCATTCTCACGGCGAAGATGAGCCTCACACATTGAAATCTACAGGGCCAAAGGAGCAGGATAAGAAGAACGAAGAAGAGGAAATCTATTGATTTCTTCCACTGTTGTTCAATTTCTCTGCCTTCCCAGTTAATCACTACTCCATGAATCTGTTTCTGTTTCCGTTCAATTATCCACACATCGACTTGGCAAAAGGTGCGGAGATCTACGCCCTCCTCTCTAACCCTCTAAATGCTCTTGACTGCATTTTTCTCTGTTTCCGCCCTATAGCTATCTCGCAGAATGATTCCGGAGTGGGTTTCTACAGGTTAAGAGGTGGATTTGAAGATTTTGTCCGATTTTGATTACTTCTAGCTGGATATTTTTGGATTTTGTTCTTCCCATTTGAGTTGGCTTTCTCCTTTTTATTAGCTCAGATCTGGTAGGAACATTTACTGAAAGCAACGATGAATTAGATAGTTGAGGAATCCGATTTAATGTCCAAGCGTATGCACATGAGATTTGCTAGTTTTTTTTTCTTTTGTTTTTTTGTTAGTAGAAGAGATATGAACCAGAATTATGTTGCAGGTGAGTATCATATCCTTCTGTATGTTGTTCTACAGTAGTTACTTAAATTTGGTTAATTACTAACCATGTTAACATTATACTGAATTTGGTTCCCAATTTATTTACTTCTCTCTACAAGTACTCTACCACATCCCTAAGAACTAATTCCAAACGTTTTGTTTAATTGTTAACCAAGGGATGCATTAAAGTGAACTTATCTACATTCTCTAAACGATTCAAAAAAAATGTAATTACGACCAACGAAAAGTGTAAAACTCAAATATTCGATTAGCTTCCATGGCCACTTAAGTTTATGACCCCCATTGGATTCTTGCATTGCCGTTATGATGATTATTGAACTCATGATAAGATCTCTCCTGTGAGGAGGGATTTGGAGAATTGAGTTTGACTCCTATTGGAGTCTTGAAAAGTTTATTGGTGTTGATTGTTTTGTGGTCGGTTCCAATGCTTTAGAAGACGGAGGCTTTTGGGGGGGGGGGGGGATGTGAAGCTATAGAAAGTAACAGAACAAAAGAGGGGGAGGTAGAAGAGGGAGGAAGAGGAGAGAAAGCAGAACCATCTTCATTCAAAACAGGAAAGCATACATTGTTACTACTTTATTACAAAACTCTGGGCTGATATATATAGACCCAATTCATACATAAACTAATCACGGTTTGTTTAAATGCAGGAATAGAAGACGAAGCATCAGATGCGACCCACGAAGCGTTTATGGCAATGGGAATAGCAGGAGCAATCAATTGGAGACGGCTGGATCAATTTCCAACACCCCCTCGTGATCTAAGCCGTCTCTGATATTTAGGGCAGAGCGAATGGCGATGAATCTCTGTCTTCCCAGGGGCTTAGTTAGGATATCGGCGAGCTGGTTCTCAGTGGAGCAAAATCGGACTTGGATTTCTTTCTTTTCTACCATTTCTCTCACAAAGTGGTACTTGAGGTCTATGTGCTTGCTGCGTTTGTGAAATACGGGGTTCTTCGAGAGAGCTATGGCCGATTGGTTGTCGCACAGTATGGGAATGGCTTCTTCTTTCTGTTCTTCACCTCTAATCTCTCTGTTGATTCTTTTTAGCCAAGCGGCTTCACAGGAGGCGGCGCATAGTGCCATGTATTCCGCCTCGGTGGATGACAGGGCAACGGTACTTTGCTTCTTTGATGACCAGGTGATGGGCTTACTTCCGTCGAAGAAGATGTACCCCCCCGTGCTCTTACGATCATTATTAGAGCCGCCCCAATCGGAGTCGGTGAAACCATTAAGTGTGCTGTCCCTTTCTTGCTGGTAGTAGAGACCGTAACCCTTTGTTCCCTGAATGTAGCGCAGAATGCGTTTTGCGGCAAGCATATGACAGTGTTTGGGCTTGTGAACATAGCGAGAGATCATACCAACGGCGTACTCGATGTCCGGCCGTGTGTGAGTGAGATATAGGAGTGACCCAACGAGACTTCTGAATGTTTCAGCGTCAGTGTCGGCGTCTTCTTCGGCTTGAGTAAATTGAGTGCCGGGAGAGATGGGAGTAACGCTGGGATTGCAATTGATCATGGAGTGTTTCTTCAGTAACTCAATGGCATATCTCTCTTGTGAGATAAAGATGGTGCCGGGGAGCTGCTTAACTTGAAGGCCCAAGAAGAAGTTAAGCATCCCTAAATCAGTCATTTCATATGTGGTTTTCATTGTTTGTTTGAATTTATCAATTTGATCTGGATCACTTCCTGTTACGATGAGATCATCGACGTAGATGCATACTATGAGAATTCTGTCTCCTGTGCTCCTTTTGATGTACAGGGAGGCTTCATTGGGGCTCCGGATGAACTTCTCCTTGGTAAGAAAAGCATCAATGTTGGAGTTCCAGGCGCGGGGAGCCTGTTTCAATCCATAGAGGGCTTTGGTTAGTTTGTATACCTTGTGTTTGTCGGCGGTTTCAAAACCTTGTGGCTGGGCAACATAGACATCTTCGGTGATCTCTACATTTAGGAAAGCAGATTTTACGTCCATCTGGAAGACAGGGAACTTGTGTTGGGCGGCGAAGGCGAGGATGAGACGAATGGTGTCCATTCTTGCCACGGGAGCGTAGGTTTCATCGTAATCTTTTCCGGGAACTTGTGAGTACCCTTTTGCCACAATGCGAGCCTTCAGCTTGATGGGTTTACCATTTTCATCTTCTTTAATCTTGTATACCCATTTTAGACCGATGACATCAATGTTTGGAGGTCTGTCCACGAGTCGCCATGTATTGTTTTTCTCGATCATATGCATTTCTTCCTTCATGGCCAGCTGCCATTCATTGTTGGTGGATGCTTCCTCATAAGATGTGGGGGCCTGTGAGAACAAAGCAAAGTTGGTGAGTTCAGAGTTAGCATAGATCTCATCAAGGGATCTCATTTTCTTTGGCGATGATGAAACAGGAGACTGCTCAAGATTCAGACGGGAATTGTCTGAAGCAGGGGAGAAGGTGTGTTGGACGGCCTCGTCGACAGTAAGGGGGTCACAGGCAACCGCCACCTCATGCTCATTCTCCTGTTCTGACGGCCACTGCCCTTGGGCAGCCTTGTCGATCATAATGATATCACTGGTATGAACAACAAGTTGGTCTTTCTCTAACTCCCACTGCCATTCATCATTTTCATTGAAGGAGACGTCCCTGGAGATGAAAAGTTTCTGTGTGGGAGGGTGGTAGAGACGATATCCCTTTGTTTCAAGACTATAACCAATCATTATGCATTTCATGGTTTTCTTATCCAACTTTTCTCTCTTGTTGCTGGGGATGTAATGATAGGCAATGCTGCCAAAGATCCGGAGATGATTAATCTGCGGCTTGTGGTTGAACAAGGCCTCATATGGGGTGGTGTTCTCAAGAGCTCTGGTGGGTGATCTATTGAGAAGATAGACGGCATTATAGCAGGCATCTGCCCAGAATTTCTTGGGCATGTGTTTGGCATACAGCTGGGATCGAGCCATCTCAAGAATGGTTCGATTCCGGCGCTCGACAACTCCATTCTGTTGGGGTGAGTAAGGGGCAGTCAGCTCACGTCGTATCCCATTTGTCTGACAGAAAATTTGAAATTCAGAGGAGAGAAATTCTCCTCCACGATCACTTCTGATACAGCAAATCTTAGTGTTCAGTTGATTTTCAATTTGTTTTGAGAATTGAGAAAATTGGCTAAAAGTTTGGGCTTTGTTTTGCAAGAAGAAGATCCACATATATCGGGAGAAGTCATCGACGATGAGGAGGAAATATAGAGCCCCTCCTTGGGTGGGTGTAGATGCGGGTCCCCAAAGATCAATGTGAAGGAGCTCAAGAGGTCGAGAGCTTCTCCAGGTTGAGTTTTGGGGGAATGGGAGACGGTGAGCTTTTCCTTCTTGACAGTGTTCACAAAAGTGTTTGTGAAAAATGATATTTGGGAGGCCACTTACCATGTTGTGCTGCTTCATCTGTTGGATAGACTGGTAGTTGAGGTGTCCCAAGCGAGAGTGCCACATTTTTGCTGTATCAGAGGATGATGTGTAGAGAGCATGGTGGTGAGGATTACCCATTGTGATAGGATAAACTTTGTTGCTGGACATAGGCACCTTAAGAATCTCGTGTTGGCTGGAATCATGCACAATCTTGCATCCAGTTTTGTTAAAGAGGACAGTGTATCCCTTCTGAGTGAGTTGGCCCACACTTAGGAGATTTTGTGCAAGCTTGGGGACATAGAAAACATCTGTGATAAGCTTTTGTTCTCCTGTGATAGAGGTGAAGGCAATGGTTCCTTTGCCCTCTATCATTTGAGCATTTCCATCTCCTAGAAATACTTCAGATTTATGGCTTTCATCAAGGTAAATAAAGGATTGTTTGCTGTGTGACATATGACTGGAGCATCCGCTGTCGATATACCAGTTGTTGTCGGGAGTTTCACCATCCTTTTGGCTGATGTAGAGCATCTTTTCAGGGGGAGATTCTTCAGACTGTTTGTTGTCATCTTGATACCAGCAGTTATTGTGGGTGTGAGTAGGCCTTTTGCAACGTTTGCATCTGAATGGGCAGTCTTTATTTTCGTGGGATGTGTTTCTGCAAAGGGAGCAAAAGGGGTATGGGAGCATTGGTGGAGGAGTGGGGCAGTTTGGCATGGGTGGTCGTTGGAGAGGATGTCTACCTCTGCCTTGTCCACGGGGAGCAGAAGGTGTCCAGGGGCTGTAGTTGTAAGTGGTTGGAGGAAAGGTTGAAGCTGGATGGGGGGTTTGAGTAGGAAGAAATGTAGGGAAAGGATGTTGAGGAGAGCTCATAGGATTGATGTGTGGTGGAGGGTAACAGGAAATGGGTGTTTGAATGTAGCTAAAAGGTGATGTTTGATTAAATGTGTGATGTGGTTGCTGAGAAAAAACTGTGTTAGATTGCTTGGGTGTTGGCCTGGGAGATGAGGAAGTAGTTTGGGAAATAAAAAGCTTATCTTGAAGAGATTCTTCAATGGTGGGGTGAGTGTTCTTCATGCGATCTTCATGTGAGAGGAGAGAACCCATGAGCTGTATGAGGGAGAGTTTGTCAAGAGAGTGAGCTTCTTCTATGGCTGCAATGACATAATCAAACTTTCTTGTGAGGTTCCTAAGAATCTTCACAACAATTTGGTGGTCGGTGATGGTGTCCCCAAAATTTTTGATTTGGTTGGTGATATTTGTGGCCCGGGCAAAAAAGGTCTGTATGTCTTCATTCTCTTGCATTTTGAGGCCTTCAAACTGCCTCCATAAGGTTTGAACTTTGATAGAGATGTGCTTTTGAGTGCCCTGAAATTCTTCTTTCAGGGTATCACAAGCGGCCTTGGCCGACTGAGATCCCATAATACGTGGAAAGAGTTCATTTGAAACACCAAGTTGGATGAGTTGGAGGGCCCTTGCATCTTTCATGATCTGTTCTTTGCTGGCGGTAGGAGGATTCCCTTCCACATTTTTACCTGTGGAGGGAATTCCTTGTTCTACGATGTCCCATAAATCATTTGAGATGAAGGCGGTCTTCATTTTGATGCTCCAATATTCATATTTTTCTCCATCGAATATGGGAATGGTGGTAGAGGAAGAGGATACTAGAGGAGTGGTAGATGATGTGGCCATGATTGATAAAACAATGAGAAAATCCTGGTCCAAGGATGGAACGAGTGCTTTGATACCACTATAGAAAGTAACAGAACAAAAGAGGGGGAGGTAGAAGAGGGAGGAAGAGGAGAGAAAGCAGAACCATCTTCATTCAAAACAGGAAAGCATACATTGTTACTACTTTATTACAAAACTCTGGGCTGATATATATAGACCCAATTCATACATAAACTAATCACGGTTTGTTTAAATGCAGGAATAGAAGACGAAGCATCAGATGCGACCCACGAAGCGTTTATGGCAATGGGAATAGCAGGAGCAATCAATTGGAGACGGCTGGATCAATTTCCAACAGAAGCATGTCTTGAGCCCTTTGAATTTTGTACTAAAAATATTAAGAAAAAAGTGTTGTAATCAAAATTCAAATTCATGTTCCATAATTTATATTTTAATTGAAATGAGATGTCGAAATGAAACATACAAGTAGTAATGTCCTCTTCAAGCCGTCATTCATCGAGATCTTCATTTCTTAAAAGCCATCTTCTACAACTGAAACATCCAATTATTATGGGTCGGCAAAGAGCAATGTCAGTGTAGGGTCCCGAGAAGGAGATAAGCAAGTCGATGAAAGGGATGAAGAAGTGAGGAAGAGCTTGAATTGGTTTCTCGTAGGAGTGAAGAAGAACAGTTCACCAATAGAGGAGGCGAAGAGAAATGACAACGGTGTAGAAAAGAGTTGTTGGTGCGAAGGAAGAAAACAAGTCATCGAGGAAGAGAAATAGATGTAGTAAGTTAGTGATGGAGAGTCTTGGGGGGGGGACAGTCAAAGATAGAGATGAGGAGTCAGGACCGGAGGCCGGAAGGCAAGCTGACAAGAGAGGAAGAAAAGAGCACGAGCTATTCATATTCTGTACTGCTAGGTATGCCAGAGAATTTAATGAAATAAGAATACATGAATACGATTTAATAAATATTAAAGTTTAATCTAACTTTAATATGGTAATGATTTTTCCTCAATTTGAGGCTCAAGAAACACCCCCAAATACACATGGCACTTTCCTTTAGGGACAATGCTCCCTAGCTAAGTCTGGGCAATCTTGCTTCTCCCTCCAAGCGAGCGCAAACAACTTCTAAAATATTGGTTGGCTCTTAGGACTAAATTTTTTTGGTTCAAATAGACGCGAGCACTTGTTTATCGATGCAACGTGGTCCAAACTTCTAAGCTAGTGCCATCACACTTTTAAGTTTTGGCCGAGCTTAATTGATTGGTGCTGTTTATAATTCACACTTTTAAGTTTTTGTTGATCGATGCACGGATGCAGTGGCTGGTTGACCTCATGCGGGATTTGTTTTTGAGAGTAAATGCAACCTTCTCCAGGTTCATTGTCCTTTGACCGTCAAACAGTTGTTGAAAGAGTTTTTAATCATAAATCTTATTTTAGAGTTTTTGTGTTCATCATCAAGGTTCTTAAGCTTCCTAGGCTGCTGGTTCAAACTCATCATACAGAGGAAATATCTAGGCAAATATCAAATAGTCTTCTACTAGAAATAGTGAACAGAAGTTCAGAATCCATAAAAATTACTAAAATGTGTTGAAATTCATGCATTTGCTGAAACCCTTATTCTGTTGAGTTCAAGTAAAAGTAAATAAATCATACAAACCAATAATAATGTAATGTGTAGAGCGAAAAAACATAAGGAAAGAATTCGTGAAATGGAAGCATCACGTTTTTATGAGTTGGCAACCTCTCTTGAAATCTTGAACTATTTCACTTGATCAGAAGTTGACTCTAGAGTAGAAGGAAGAGCACATCCTTCATAAAATTTTTCTGTAACACCAAAATGTATACTTTTGTACAGGCCTCAGACAATACATGTTACTCCTCAACCACAATGGCTCCGTTTGGCGCGGCGGTGGCGGTCGTGAACGTGGTGGTTATGAACGGTCGTTCGTGAACGCCCGACCTCACCTAAGGAAGACCTCACCTAAGGAACTTCATTCACTTTTATATTCGACATTAGTTTTCTTTTCTTGGTGGTGGTCATAACCGTTGTCATGCCAAACATACATTCTATCACGGTGGCGTTTTTGTCCAAACTCGCCGGAGCAAAAACGCCACGCCAAACAGAGCCAATATCTTGAAGAATATTGCAGAAGTTCGACCGAGACAATCCAGCCATAAATATCACAAGGAATATGGGAACGGAAGCTTGTGTTATGGGCCTTAGTCGGAGGTGGCCGGAGGTGGAGATGATGGTGGCGGAGATACTATGGAGCCATGACCGCGGCTGCCTAAGCGGGGCTTGCTCGTAGGAGGAGAGAGCTTCCAAGACCTCACACTCAAAGACGGGGAAAATAGATTTCTTCTTGCTTGATTCATACAACACTTCCAATGCCTTTATATATGCTACAACACATAAAAAGACAAGACAATAATAATGACACATAATACTAGGCACGGAGCTCGAGACCCTTCATAAAGACAACACATGACAAAAGATAATGATAACTCCTAATATCTAAGCCCGGTGCTCGAGGCCTACTTTCATAATTATAACATAAACATACTAAAGATAATCATACTAGATAAGCGGGCGCGCAGCCCGTAACAGCTTGCTAAAGGTGCAATAATTGAAAATATCCAAATACTGAAGAAGGATAGCATCAAGTACCATAGAACAACATTACCAACTCTACAATCATAAAAAAATCACGATAAAACCAAAAAAAAAAAAATCAGAAGGGTCTAAAAATGGTTGAAGCCTTGAAGGGATCAAAGGGAATGCAGTCCAAAAATATTCATATATCCATGGGGGATAATGATAACTCTAGAAATCTTGGGCTCCGCTTGGCACCACGGTAGCGATCGTGAACGCGGTGGTTATGAACTGTCGTTTGTGAACGCCAAACATACATTTTATGATGGTAGCGTTTTTGTCCAAACTCACCGGAGCAAAAACGCCGCACCAAACGGAGCCTAGGTAACTTTCTCAGCATGTACATGTATGTATGTAAACTATATGGTCCATTCGATTGGAAGGAATTAAGGCTTCAGAATTGGAATTAGATGTCCAATTTTAATAAAAATGGTCTTCCATCTAAACGAATGGACCCTTGCTGAAATTAAAATTTTTGCTATATAATGCGAAAATAAATTTAAAACTTTCATCTTTTAGGCTGTTAGTCGTAACACATGCATTTTGGCCGGCTGTAGATTTTGAGATATGCATATCTCATGCTTTAGACCCTGCTATCAATCGAAGTAATCTACTGATCAATAATTGGTTTCAGATGGCGTGGCGACGCCTGTTTTTCAAATATGGGTTGCTCGTTGTCTGCTTAATCTCTTATGATATTTATGAGAATCAGTTCATACTTTCTATTGTTTTTTTCTCATCCTGATAAATTTGTTCTTGCTGGCTAATTCTGATTTTTGCAGGATTTGGATAATTCTTCGAGAAAGTATATACTTCCATTTCTACGTTTCAAATAAATATGAGTTTGCCTGTCAAAGGTCTTGAGAACAAAAAGGATAGAAAGTCAAGTTTTCTGAGGCAAGTGACCCCATTAAATCCCAATGCAGTAGAGTTTGTTCCATCATCCCTTAGATCTGCGCATGGAAACAGTAAAACAAACAAATTGGATCTTCCAGAAACTTCTACAAAAGTTGTTCTAGATAGGTCAGATTCCGCCACCTCAACTAATTCAGATGACGAGGCGGGTCAATTCTGGCTACACCAGCTTCCGGAGGACATTACTCCGGACTTCACTGTCACAGAAGATTCTTCTTCGCCGGGAAAACTCTCACTTCCAGGATTGTCAATTTATGACGAAGAAGCAACAAGGGTCTCTGCATCATTATTGAGCAGACAGTTGTTGAATTCACAAGTCAGCAATGGGTTGACTCAGAAATTCAGATATTCTTCTTCCATGCTTCCTCGATATCAGTCAACTGCTTTCATCAAATCTGCCACAGACTCCCGGGACAATCGCTTCATTAAATCTGATTACGATCTGAACTACGAATTTGACGGTCGCGATTCTAAGGGAATTTCTGGTGCTGAATTTGCGAATTATCTATATGACAATCACCCCATTATGGAAGACTCTGTTATCAACCATGTGCAGTTTCTGGCTTTGCAATTCCCGTGCTTTTCTGCAGATAGACTCACAGATTTATACTACTCAAATGCATGTGATTTGAATATGACAATTGAAATTCTCACGCAGCTTGAGGTATGCTATTTTTGGTATTTTTTTTCGATCCTTAATTAAAAAAACTGAGATTTTGTTGCATGGGTTGTGCTACATGTTATTTATTATTTATTTTAATACATATACTTTATTGCCTTGATTTATTATAATATGGGACATTTAATAACTGCATTGAATGAAAGATAGAACTATTTACGACTATTATAGCCGTCTTTAACTTTTAAAAAATCTGAAAGTATTCTTGGTCCCTGCGAACCTCGCCCACGGTTGCATTCCTTTTCCTTCATAAATTATTCACTGGAGGTCAGCCCGGTGCACAAAGCATCCCCGCGCAGCGAGGGTCTAGGGAAGGGTCCCACCACAAGGGTAAAATGTAGGCAAACCTTACCTTGCATTTTTGTAAGAGGCTGCTGTAGGGAATGAAGGTTGCCCGTAGCGACGTCTCCCACCGATCAATAGAGCAAACAAAACCTGAGAAAATCAAACCAACAAAACAAACACACAAACACAAAGATATACGTGGAAAACCTTCACCACTTGAAGTTCAAAAACCACGGGGCACGGCACAACAAAATCCACTATAATAAATAAGGATTACAACGATAATCTAGGTTTGCCCAAACCTAGAACGCCTACCGGAGTTGACAACAAATCCAACCTTCTCCACCAACAAAGATGAACGCCACTTCTCTACAATAGGATAATAATCTACTCTCCACTATCTGCACAATAGCAAGTGAAAACAAGATAGAAAACACCTTACGACGTAGACGAAGAGGCCTTTGAAAGCGGTGGAGAAATCTCCAAGCGAAACGGAGGAAACACCTCCTCTTTCCGGCAACGGCAACAGCGGCTATACCGCACTTCCAAACAGCAGCAATGGTGGAGATAACCTCCACCATACACAGCAGTCCAAACCCGATCTCCAAGACGGCGACAACAACTCCAAAGGCAGCGGCAAGACGGCTCTACTCCAATGGCGGCACAACACCTCCTTCTCCGAGCACCACCTGATGGCGACAACCCCCTCTCCAAGCACCTCCAGCCGGCGGCTCTCCAAAGTCGCGAGGAGACGAGGAAGGGGAGGGGCGGAAAACTGAAATCGGGGAAGAGATGAAAAACCGGCTAATCTCTAATCAAGAGGGAGAGAAGATAATACCCTAACTCCACGTTATTAAGCCAAGAAAAATCGCTGTTCACGCCAAAACCGGTTCAGATGAATCGGTCCAAAATCTGCCCAGATTTTTCTGTCCAAAATGCAAGGACAGAGCCTAGCGTGTTGCAACGTGCAATTTTACCAGGTTGCAACCTAAAATTCTGGAACACAAATTTCACAAAAAATTGCCCTTTAGGGGCTGAACCCCAACAAACTCCCCCTTCAGACCATAAAGGGAAGTTCTCCACCTGACTCCATCAAGTGGACATCATGCCGATCGACCGCCGGCAAAAATCATGCTTCTCCCTTGGGACAACCTTCGTCATCATATCCGAAGGGTTTTCATCTGTGTGGATCTTCTCCACCACCAACAGCTTCTCCTCGACTGTATCCTGAATCCAGTGATACTTCACGTCGATGTGCTTCGTCCTGGAGTGAAAGGCGGGATTCTTGGCCAAGAATATAGCACTCTGACTGTCACAAAATACCGTGTACACGTCCTGTCGGAGACCAAGCTCAAGCATGAACTTCTTCATCCAAATAAGCTCCTTTGACGCCTCAGTCAACGCAATATATTCAGCCTCTGTTGTCGACAAGGCTACGCACTTCTGAAGCCTTGATTGTCATGACACTGCTCCCCCTGCAAATGTGACCACGAATCCAGAAGTGGATCTCCTCGTGTCAACATCTCCTGACATGTCCGAGTCCGAGTACCCAATAAGTTCTGGTGGACCTCCACCAAACTTCAAGCAAAGGTCTGAGGTACCTCAGAGATATCGGAATATCCATTTCACAGCACTCCAGTGATCTTTCCCTGGGTTTGCCAAGTAACGGCTCACAGACCCCACATCATGAGCTATGTCTGGCCTAGTGCAGATCATAGCATACATCAGGCTCCCCACTGCAGATGCATAAGGGATATGACTCATCTCTTCCACCTCATCCTCAGATGAAGGACTTTGAGAACTAGAAAGTCTGAAGTGCCCGGCTAAAGGAGTAGCAACGGGTTTTACCTTGTCCATCATGAACCTCTTCAGCACTTTCTCCACATACTCAGACTGAGATAACCATAGTTGACCGGCACTCCTGTCCCTGGTGATTTTCATTCCAAGAATCTTCCTTGCCGGTCCCAAATCCTTCATTTCAAAGGACTCACCGAGCTCCTTCTTCAACTCAGCTATGCTTGCCTTGTCATCCCCAACAATCAGCATATCATCTACGTACAACAGCAGAATAGTAAACGCCTTCTCAGTCCTCTTCACATACACGCAGTGATCAGCCCTGGTCCGTTGGAATTTGCTCTTCATCATGAACGAGTCAAATTTCCTATACCACTGCCTGAGTGCCTGCTTCAACCCATAAAGGCTCTTCTTGAGCCGGCAGACCAGATGATGCTTCCCCTTAGCCACAAAGCCTTCGGGCTGCTCCATGTATAGCTCTTCCTCCAAATCACCATGCAAAAAAGCCGTCTTGACGTCCATCTGCTCGACTTCAAGATCCATGGAAGCAGCCATACCCAACACTAGTCTGATAGAGGACATCTTCACAACTGGGGGAAAAATCTCATCGAAATCAATACCTTGTTTCTGACTGAAACCTTTCACAACAAGTCTCGCCTTGTACCTCGGCTGAGAGAGACTTTCATCCAACTTCAGCTTGAAGACCCACTTGTTCTTCAAAGCTCTCTTCCCTTTAGGCAATGGGACTAAGTCATACGTCTCGTTCATCTGAAGGGAGTACAACTCCTCTTCCATAGCAGCTGTCCAAGCCTCACGATCTTCAGCACTCTGAGCCTCCTCATAGGACTCAGGCTCTCCACTATCTGTAAGCAAGATATACTCATGAGGAGAATACCTGATATTGGGCCTTCTGACTCTCTCAGATCTGACAGGAGGAACCTCCACCACAGGTGGCACATCAACTGGCAGAGCTCCCCCTACATCCGGGACCATCTCCTCATCAGGAATAAGCTCACCAACCTCCTCCTCAGCATGCCCATCATCAACAACAGTCTCTACTGACCCATCATCAACATAGGACCTCTCCTCCGCAGGTGGCAACTGTGGAACATGTGACTCTGCAACAATCTGCTCACCAACCACTTGATCTTCAACAAAAATCACATCTCTGCTTCTGATCATCTTCTTGTTCAAGGGATCCCAGTGTCTATATCCAAACTCCTCATGGGGAAATCCCACCAAGATACACTCCCGAGACTTCTCATCAAGCTTCGATCTCTCTTCCTTGGGGACATGAACATGAACTTTGCAACCAAACACCCGCACATGTCCGTACGACACTTCCTTCCCGGACCAAACACGCTCTGGAATTTCACCATTCAGAGGTGCCGAAGGAGACAAATTTATCAGATGAACAGCAGTTTGCACAGCCTCAGCCCAAAACTGCTTACCAATACCAGCTTGAGAAATCATGCATCTGATCTTCTCAACAATCGTCCTGTTCATCCTCTCTGCCAACTCATTCTGTTGCGGCGTCCTCGGGATTGTCCTTTCATGCACTATGCCATGCTCTCTGCAATAAGCATCGAAGGCACCGATATATTCTCCCCCGTTGTCAGATCGAACTCGCTTTATTTCTTTACCGGTCATCCTCTCCACCTTTGCTCTGAACTCTACAAATTTTGCTAGAACATCACTCTTCTGCTTCACAGGATATGCCCAGACTTTCCTGGAATGATCGTCAATGAACGTGACGAAATAAGCGGCTCCGCCCACAGACTTGGGCTCAATAGGACCACACACATCAGTGTGTATCAAATATAGTAACTCCGCCTTCCTCTTTGGTTCAGAATCAGCAAAGGAAACACGTTCTGCTTACCGGCCAAACAGTGCACACACGTGTTAGGAATATCTCCTGATAGCTCCGGAAGAACCTTGTTCTTCACCAAGATCTTCAAGCTCTTCTCACTGATATGCCCAAGCCTGCGATGCCATAACTCCATAGAGTCACCCTCAGCAACATTCACACTTGGACCACAGATCTTGGCCTTAGTGCGATAAAGGCCACAACACTTCCTTCCTCTGGCTACGACCAAAGAGCCCTTCAGCAACCTCCAGGTACCACCACCTTCAATGCTAGTGTAACCACCGTCATCAAGTCTACCAACGGAAATCAGATTCATTCTCAAGTCAGGAATATGCCTGACGCCCTTGAGAACAATCTTCCCAAACTCAGTCTCCAAATGGACATCACCACTGCCAATAATCAACGACTCACCGGAATTTGCCATCCGGATCACACCAAGGTCTCCCGCAGAATAGGTGTAGAAGTAATCCCTGTGAGGAGTGCAATGATAAGATGCACCTCCGTCCACGATCCAGTCTGTGTCAACACATTCCTGGCAAGACGACCCACTGCACTGCAAGCATAACGGCTCAGCCTCCACAATCGAAGTCGTCGCATCACCACTGGATTCACCTACCTCCTTGGTCTTTCCCTTCAGGTCTCTTTTCATTTGGAAACAATCCTTCTTGAAATGACCCTTCTTCTTACAATAGTAGCACTCAATGTCCTTCTTGGATTTGCCCCTAGACTTGCTCCTGGAAGTGCCCCTGTTCTTCACATCCTTCTTCACAGATTTACCTCTTCCTTCCATGAGGAAAACACCCGAACTGGAAGATCCAGAATCCTTCCTTCTCAACTCTTCGTTCAGGAGGCAACTAGACACCATCTCCATGGTTACCACGCCATCAGGTGCTGAGTTGCTCAACGACACTACTAGAGTCTCCCAACTCTCCGGTAAGGAACTAAGAACCATCAGAGCTTGGAGTTCATCTCCCAAGGTAATCTTCATGGACTCCAACTGATTAATAATACTTTGGGCAAGGTTCAAGTGCTCAGTCATCTGCGAACCTTCCCGGTACTTCAAATTCACAAGCTTCCTAATCAGAAATGCCTTGTTGCTTGCAGTCTTCCGCTCATACAAAGCTTCCAGCTTTTTCCATAAGGCTTGAGCCGAGGACTCCGTGGAAACATGATGAAAAACAGAGTCATCAAGCCACTGCCTGACGAACCCTACTGCCTTCCGATCCATCTTCTTCCACTCTTCATCATCCTTAACTGAAGTCGGTCTCCCCGTCAACGGAGCATGAAGATTTTTACAATATAAAAGATCCTCCATCCGAGGCTTCCAGATGCTCCAATTCTTGCCATTCATACTGACCATCCTTGTGTTCTGTTCCATTGTTTTCTCAAACAACAACTGCTCTAACACGATCCGCAAGTCGATTTATTTCAAGGAATTAACAAGAGAGGATAGGGAGCGGACCAATGGTCGTTACCTACCGCACCGAGTTAGAAACCGAGGAATAAAAACGACAAGCCAAAGAACCTTGCTTTGATACCACTTATAGGGAATGAAGGTCGCCCGTAGCGACGTCTCCCACCGATCAATAGAGCAAACAAAACCTGAGAAAATCAAACCAACAAAACAAACACACAAACACAGAGATATACGTGGAAAACCTTCACCACTTGAAGGTCAAAAATCACGGGGCACGGCACAACAAAATCCACTATAATAAATAAGGATTACAACGATAATCTAGGTTTGCCCAAACCTAGAACGCCCACCGGATTTGACAACAAATCCAACCTTCTCCACCAACAAAGATGAACACCACTTCTCTACAATAGGATAATAATCTACTCTCCACTATCTCCACAATAGCAAGTGAAAACAAGATAGAAAACACCTTACGACGTAGACGAAGAGGCCTTTGAAAGCGGTGGAGAAATCTCCAAGCGAAACGGAGGAAACACCTCCTCTTTCCGGCAACGGCAACAACGGCTATACAGCACTTCCAAACAACAGCAATGGTGGAGATAACCTCCACCATACACAACAGTCCAAACCCGATATCCAAGACGGCGGCAACAACTCCAAAGGCAGCGGCAAGACGGCCCTACTCCAATGGCGGCACAGCACCTCCTTCTCCGAGCACCACCTGATGGCGACAACCCCCTCTCCAAGCACCTCCAGCCGGCGGCTCTCCAAAGTCGCGAGGAGACGAGGAAGGGGAGGGGCGGAAAACTGAAATCGGGGAAGAGATGAAAAACCGGCTAATCTCTAATCAAGAGGGAGAGAAGATAATACCCTAACTCCACGTTATTAAGCCAAGAAAAATCGCTGTTCACGCCAAAACCGGTTCAGATGAATCGGTCCAAAATCTGCCCAGATTTTTCTGTCCAAAATGCAAGGACAGAGCCTAGCGCGTTGCAACGTGCAATTTTACCAGGTTGCAACCTAAAATTCTGGAACACAAATTTCACAAAAAATTGCCCTTTAGGGGCTGAACCCCAACAACTGCTTCCAGGGCTCAAACCCGTGACCTCAAAGTCACACAGCAACACCTCAACCGGTGCGCCAAGGCTCCCCTTCTTTCCTTCATAAATCACTGATTAAATCAAATGTATCTTTATTGGTGTACCACTGCAAACTAATAGATTTATAGGTTGCTGGGAATTTTATGCAATTCTGTAAAATACTGGAATATTCTGTCAGCTTGAGAAGAATTTTCTCAAATATCTTAAAATACTCTTATATTAACTTACAAAATTAAACATATTTTCTTACATTTCCTTTGGAGAAAATGTTATTATTTATTTTTGGGTTTAAATTTGTCATCAAAAGACATAATAGAAAGTATGTTATCATCAAAAGCATAAATGCTTAGTCATGATTTTTTAACAAGATTAACATAATATTCTAAATTCAATTAAATATCATTTTTGCTCCGCAAAATCGTAGAGGCGACTAAAGCGACTCTACAAAAGACCTGGAATGATGAAGTATATAGGTTTCTGCATGTGAAAGAGCGAGGCCCGATATTTAGTTCTTGAGAAAGAACAGGAATAATTGGATGGTCTTATTACTAAATTAGTGCAAATTAGCTCATGCATGATTAAATTCCATTTCAAAGTTTTATGCTGTAAAAAGAAATTACTTGCATTGGCAGCTTCAAGTGGATGCTGGCATTGCAGAGAACCAAAAATCCAGTGTTGTGGCATCTCCAAGCGGTAGGACCGACTTCCCCGCTCACATAGGCACAGACACTCAAAACGGTTTTTCGAGATATAACAGAGATAATATGCATAATGATCAGACTTTTAATCTTTGTTCTTCAACTGTATTTCGAGGTGCTCCTGATTTTATTTCCGCGGTCGGAAATCTCGCATCCCAGAGCAATGGCACCTGGAAGCCTGAGAGGAATGATCCAATGAGTCCTGTTGGTGGTTCCAGCGGAAATTCTCAACTATTGAACATCGCATATGAGAGCCAGGCTAAACTCGTATTTGATAATAAATTGCAAGGTTTTGGACCAGCTCGATCTTCTCCTGTTTGGCTTGAGACTGGAGAACCTGCTGGTAAATATTCCTATCTTGATCTCTACATTGTTGTTGGAACTCGTAGTATTCTCATTTATATCCTTCGATCACTTTGAATTGGCAGAGAATACGTGTTCAGCATCGCGATGGGATTCTTGCGATTACGCTCGCCTTCATAATGCATGCTTTCAACAGGTAGACTTGCACGAAATGGTCCCTTGACAATTTAGTGTGTGTATTGATTTTGATACCGATTTTTCTCTCCAATTTCATCCCTTTAATTATCCAAGCACGACCTATCCTTCTCTTAGTAGATAGAAGTTGTAGTGGAACCTCACGAGATATGTTTGCGCCAATTATTTGGGACACTGGTTCCGTTGTGAGTTACAAGATTATTTATGGGAGGACACTGTAGTGACCACAATTACCAAAAAGCCCCTTGAGAGTAAAAAATACACGGGGTGCAATATTAACTTTGGTTGACTGTTGTGCGTATTCGTATGAGTATAATCATAAAAACTCAACGGTAAAGGCTGTGCGAGGCACATTAAGATACAATCTGGTGTTTAACCGAAGGATCAAAATGGCCACATCTGGTTAAATTTAGGGATCACAAGGCGTGCAAAAAAGGCCCGGTGGGCCCAGGCCAGACCCGGGCCTAGTAGGCCGGGCCTCGGACAAACCGGGCCCAGGCCGGGCCCCTCTTAAAAAGAGGGGCCTGAGGGAGCCCACCAGACTGGGCCCAGTCAGGCCGGGCCAGGCCCAGGCCTGGTCGGCTCCCTCTAAAAAAGGCCATGCTGGCCCCAACTTTTAATTGTTGAGGCCACGCCCCAGCATTTAATGCTGGGCCACGTGGCCCCAACAATTAAAGCTGGGGCCACGCGTCCCCAGCAATTAAAAGCTGGGGCCACGCGGCCCCAGCAATTAAAGCTGGGGCCACGCGGCCCCAGCAATTAAAAGCTGGGGCGGCGCCCCAGCAATTAAATGCTGGGGCGGCGCCCCAGCAATTAAATGCTGGGGCAACGCCCTAGTATATTACCGGGCCTGGTGCCGGGCGGGCCTTGGCCCGGCCCGGGCCGGGCACCAGGCCGGGCTTCTCCTAAAAAAGTGGGCCTTGTGAGCCCACTTAGGCCTGGCCTGGGCCTAACCAGACCCGGGCCTAACCGGGCTCAGACCCGGGCCGGGCAACCAGGCTCGGGCCTTTTTGCACGCCTGAGTGACCCACATTAGAGGAAATGTTTCATATTTGTGAAAGTAACATAAGCACGAAGATGATGGTGTGCGTAGGCGTTAATCTATTGAAATTAGTAGGACATGAGTACAGCTTGAGGGATTGGTTTGTAAAATTTGCGAATATTTACTGATTTTGCAATGCTTGGCTTGGATAAAATCTTTGAAATCTTCAGTGAGCTTTAAATGTCTTATATTTGAGAACGTGTTGGTATATTTCTAACTAAGATTTCCTAATACTGTCCGTTGTCTAGCCCTAAACCCTAGAGTCTACCTCCTAAAACTCTAAATTATAAAATTCTGAGAGCCTAAATCACAAACAATAAAGTACCTAAACTTTAATACTAGTTCTAAAACCGAACTATCTTTTCTGCTCCTGACTAAATTCTAAGCTCTACCTCCTAAGATCCTGAAACCCTAAGACCCTGTTGAGAGAGCGGTGGGAGAGTAACTACAGTTGTGAATGCAATTATGCAAAACACAAGTAGGGTTTGGTCAGGCTCAGTCATGAGCGGCTATTTTCCCATAATGACGTTTTACACCAAAACGGCATCACATTCACGTAGGTGTGGTAAAGCTTTCGTTATCTTGAACGCGGAGAGCCAGAAACTGGATTTTAGATTGAAAAGGTTGTCACGAAAGTTCCTAGCGCAGGCAAAACGCCGCCACTGTGTTTTCTATCACAATTTTACACTACCATTGCTCAAATGCCTATGGCTGTCCCAAACAAAGCCTAAATCATAAGTAGCAAAGTTCTTAAAGTCTAGTCCGAATCCTAAGACCCTACTATCATGTCTTTTTTTTTCTAAATTGATAATGGCAGGCAAGAGAAGCCTATTTGATTGGCAATAAAGTTCTAGCAAAGAAACTGGGTGATAAGGGAAAATGGTACAATTTTCAAATGAAGGAAGCTCATGCTAAAGCTAGAGAGGCGGTACATCGACAGAGGTTGGTTTTCAACTGCTCGAACTTTCGCGTTTTCTATACTCACTTCCGTGTTCTGCCCAAGCGATAACGTTGTATATTGGTAACGGTTAAATTAATAAATAATTATAATAAGTTTGAGGTTCACAAATTGGAATATTTTCAGCCCTTTCCTTGCTCGCCCCCAGAAACTATTTGAAGATCTTGACTTAGCATTGTCTGAATTCAAGCTACCATAAACATGCATTAGTAATTAAGCTTGCGGGCGAAGCTTTCTAATGAGCAAAATGCGAGAGAAGGCCTTAATCATATTGTTTGTTTTAGGAACCCCTTCTTGTTCGAGCTCCAGGACAACGCTCGAGGGCAAGACCGAATAATCGACCTTCACGGTCTTCACGCGAATGAAGCACTACATGTTCTAAAGCATGAGCTGGGTCTCTTGAAAAATGCGGCGAGGTCTGGTGGGCATTGGCTGCAGGTCTTAATATGCGCGGGGACAAGCCACCATGCCAACTGCGCACGAACTCCCGCGAAGCTTCCTATAGCAGTCGAGCAGTACTTATCGAACGAAGGCATTCTTCACACCCAACCGCAACCAGGTTTGTTCCGCGCCATAATATATCCGTAATATATTGACAAGTATAAGGAGAAGAAGAATGTGTTGTGTGTGTGTGTGTGTGAGAGAGAGAGAGAGAGAGAGGAAGGTCAAAATAGACTTTTCAATGTCTATTATGTAGCATAGTGAGGAAGATAGAGGGAGAGGAGTGATGTAGAAATGCATATATATGTTTTCTGGCCAGTGATATAATTTTCCACAATGTAGATTACTGTAGCCTTTTACATTATTTTAGTTAGGGGGTGATTATTTTAGGCCTCATTTTGCCTGACAGTTAATCCTAAAACTTTGCCATTCCTTTGATGGGGAGACTATAGCTGTGCTGCGCAAGCTTATTGTTGTTTTCTGACTTCATTTTATTTAAGCCTGATTCGGATCAAGTTTTGAACGAACCGGATTGGACTTAGTTTGGCGCGACTTTTTTGCTCCTGTGAATTTGGACAAAACACCACCGTCATAGAATAGAATGCATGTTTGAAAAAAAAAAAACTAATTTTGAATATAAAAGTGGAACAAGTTTCATGAATGACAATTCATAACAATCGCCAATTCGGTAAACAAAGCCTTGACTCAAAATCAACTCAATTTTATTCGGGCGATTTTAAATAGATTCAAGTTGTGTAAAATACTTTCAAATCGGATCAAAATTTGAGCAGTTTTTGACTGATTAAAAGCTAGCACTATACATAACCTATATATTTTTTTATTTTCAAGAGAAATCCTACCTGCCCAAGCGCATCCAATGAAAAGTGAAGAGGCCCTGAGCTGCAGTATTAATGATTTTTCAAAGAGATTGTTAGGGTGCTGATATTTGCACTGTAATTTTGGCTATTTGTACTCTATTTGTACGAGTTATTACGCACATTTTAGAAATACGTCTTGTACATGCATTTTTAAGAAAAGTGTTCAACACAAGTTGTAGATCTCGCACTAATAGTTACGTCAATGCTTTAATCAGAGCGGCAATACGTTTTGTGCGTGCATTTATAGTAAAAATGTTCAACACAAAAGTTGTAGATCTCAACAAGATTTACAACTTTCGTGTTGAACACTTCCTAAAAATGCATGTACAAGACGTATTTCCAAAATGCGTGTATGAATAGCCAAAACTACAGTGAGGATATCAACGCCCTATTTTAAAAATATATATTGTATTACAAGTAGTCGTGTATGAATTTCACTGTGCCCAAGTGCAACAATACATGCCTTTGCCAAAAAAAAAAGGTAAAAATTGTGAAGACATTTAACTAAAAAAATATAAATTAAATCCAATTACAAAATTATAAAAAATGGTAAACAAATAATACTTCACTCGATCATTTTTAGATTATATGAACTTTGATTGAAGTTCAATGTTCAACACAATCTTGACCCCAAACCAAAAAGTTGAGCATGATCAAACTAAATTCTGCCCTAAAAAGAAGACAGTACTCGCAAACAATCTAGGCTCTGTCTGGCATGACATTTTCACTCACACCATCGTAGTTTGCCATGACATAAGTTATGACCGGCACCAAGAAAAAACTAGTTTTGTTAATGACCGCCACCCAAAAAAACTAGTTTTGAACATAAAAAGGGATGAAGTTGCTTAGGTGAGATCAGGCGGTCACAAACCACAATTCAAAACTACTGTGTTCACAACCACCACCAAAACGGAGCGCTAACTCTGATTCATGACCTCCAGAAGCACTAGATCGAATCTATAATCAAATCTACTTCGTAAAATACTCTAACTGTTGGCTGCCTGTGTGTGCCGTCGATGCCCATGTGTTAAAAACAACAGAGAACATCCTATTATCAATAGAGAAATGCTATTTTCGCGACTAATTTAACACATTTTCAACACAAAGATATAGAGCATGCCACCTGGATATACGCATTGAAAATGCGCCAACGGGCGCGCGAAGCATATTCTTATTGATCATCAGTTTGCGTGATGATTTGGGTCAAGCTGATCGACTGGGCCTCATCATTGGCTTTCACATCCTTCATGACATGCTCCTCCACTTCAACCTTCGGCTCATCCTCTTCCTCATTAGACCCCACTGATAAGTGATGGATGCTCTCCTGTATTAAGTGGACCCCCTTCCCCACCGGCTCTATTGCCCGTGATATGGTCAACGCGACATCTTTGACCACCTGTTTTATTACCAAATTCATGAGCACACAAAATTAGATGACAGAAAATGGCGAAGAATTTCGAGTTGACTCGACTCTGTAATTGATACAAGTCCGCATGCAAACGCCAAAACTATGAATTACAAGGATCAAAGTTCAGTCTAATACATGAGTGAGTAAACAAGTATTCAATCCAAAAGTATGCTTCTACGAAAGAGTCAATCAATGGGGTAAAAATCAAACTCGCAATTTCAAATCTGCTCAAGTTCTTTGAATCATTCTGCCTCCGAAAACACGAGAAGCTCAAAATCACATGAACCACTTGATCACAGATGAACTATCACCTCGGGTATCACCCTCAAGGATCAAGTAAAATGGGGGCAAAGTTGCGCTAAATACATTGGTAAAACAAAATTTCAACCCCGAAACTTTGCACTATGAGAGGGAGCCGACCACTTGATATTTCTACATCAAATACGTTGCAATGCCTTGAAATATACCAGAATTATCACTACATGTTTCTTGGAATAAGCAAATATTATCTTCTGCAAAATTAGAACAAACTCTTCACAGCTAAAGAAGGGAAATCTTCACCTTTAACTTTATTGTTCATCGTTCCTTTGTCACCACCTTCTAATCAAGAATCTAAGACTTTAAACAGAACTATTCTATAGAGTAAAACAAGTATTTTTTTATATAAATAGTAGGAATAATTACCAAAACTTCGCTGAAAGTTAGCATAATTACAGGTTGCACCCCTGACCCCTCTTTCGAAATTACAAAAACCTCCCATGTAAGTTTACATTTCATAACATTCATGCACAAAAATACCCCATTGGAGTAAATTTTCCGGGGGGGGGGGGGGGGTGCTCTTGCGAGGAAGGTTTTTGTTATTTCAAAAATAAGAGGGGCGCATCCTGTAATTTTCCAAAACTTCGCTGAAAGTTAGCATAATTACAGGATGCACCCCTGACCCCTCTTTTGAAATTACAAAAAACTCCTCTGTAAGTTTACATTTCATAACATCGTGCCCCCTTGGAGTAAATTTTCAGGGAGGGTGTTATGAAATGTACTCTTACGAGGAAGGTTTTTGTAATTTCAAAAATAAGAGGGGCGCAACCTGTAATTTAGCAAACTTAGAGGGGAGGCCCCAGTAAATGACTCTAAATATTATCAAGTCCATACATTACCGGGGAGTTGCTTTATGCAGTCCCTAGAGGCGCCGTTTTAATGAAGATGGAAAGAATGAAAAAAAAAAATAAGATGAAGAGCTTACATGTTCACCTCCACCAATAACCACATCCTGAACACTTTCAGTAATGCTGGTCCCTGGAGCTTCAACACATGCTTTGGTTTGTTCTATAAAAGCTGGTTTCTCCGCTTGCAAATCCAACTTAGCCTTATCCTTTGTCTCTACCTTTCCGTACCGAGAGACCGGTACAGTTTGATATGGCTCAGCTGGAAATACAAATATATGTGCAATAGCTGCAACAGCCATCTGCCATGCGCCAGGTGGCTTGTGAAATAAGCATTCATGAACTTGCGTGAATAAACAAAGATTCATAATTTGTAGATTTTTTTTTCATTTTTCTTCTTTATTTCTGAGCAAGAAAAATAAATAGATAGTTTGGGTCATTTGGGCGAGTTCTACAAGATACATGAATTAATATACATAAATTTAGAATTAAAACATGAACAAATTGATGCGAAGCAAGTTCATGGTAGCTAGAAATACAAACGGTGTGCAATGAGACACGAGGAGAATGAGATTTTTTTATTAATATTGTCATTAGGAACTTTAGCTTTATAATTGAATGGGTTTATATTCCAATGTCTATCAAATGTATGTGTTATGCTCCTTCAGAGAATGGGTTTATATTCCCACATTTTCAGGATTGCTTCTTCCTGGTCTAGACAGATTCTAACTAATTGAACTTTACCTTTTCTAATATATATGTTTTTTTATGATCCACCCACGAGCACGATCTGATTTTGTTAGGAACGACCGTCCAGATGATCCTCAGGAGCCCTATAGAGGTCGCCGTCGCCAGGATCACATCACATGTCAAGATCCTCATAATGTTCCGCAAATAGAGATACATGAGGCCAAATTTCATCAATTAGTTCTTGATCAATTTGATCGCTTGGATGCTCATTTTGATCACATGAGATCTGCCTTAAGAAGAATCAGTAGGAGAAAGCCTAGGGATTTAAGTCAAGCCACAGATGTGTCTAGTAGTGCTCTCAGTGACATGAGAGACCCGACACCTGACTTTGACTAGTGAGCGTGGTCACGAGAGTGAGGACGAGCGGCCCAGTGACACTGTGATGGTATATCCATCCTCCGCACCTCACTTAGACATAGTTTCCCCTTTGGCTAGGAATCCAGTTCTCAACACTATACCGATTGACCCACACGTGAGTAGGGGCTCTTCCTATCCTCCCATAGCATTGTCTCGAGCCACATCACGACTGAGAGCCTAGTGTCGATCTCTTTGTGTCTGCCTCCCCCGTTTTTGGGGACACCGCCCCTTTCGACGGAACTCATTTGGAGAGTCATGACCATGTTGATGGATGCTTTGATGAACCACCTGACAAACCTCTTGATGAGCCACCACTCCTTTGTGACGATCAAGAGGCTAGCATTGACTTGGCTGTGGGTGTCCTACTTGTTCCCATTGACACTATCGTTATTGGTGCTTTCCTTTTGGCGGACCAACCGACTATTGTTGACCTCCTCGGGATTAAGTCCCCAAGGGGTTCATTTTACAAACCTCCCTTCCTAGGAAGCACTCACTCTAATATGGATTGTTTGTGTCTTCACACTAGTGATCATCATGTTCGTGATGACTTTTGGCATACACCTCCTGGTGAGCCACCTGACGGGCTTTATCATTTGAGAGGTGCCCATCACACTCGTGCGTCGTGCTCTTTTGTCACCATCTATGACATTCCTTCGGGCGATGACGTCGTTCACGCCGATTTTCTCTGTCTGTCACCGGGTGAGTATACCGAAGACACTTGGCACGCCATTCAAGTACAAATCAGTACCACTGTCTTAGGTAGTTACTTGAGTGCACAGGTTTAAGAAATTTTTCTACACTCCACCCGAAGAACTTCCCGATAAACCACTCATTTCTACGAATCTTCACCACACAGAGCAAGTTGTTTGTCAGTGTGTCGTGATTGCCGTGTTTCTCATGCATCATTTAAATGAGTATGTCGACTTTCTGGTTCGTTGTTTGCATGATCATTTATATATTGTGCTTGACTCTTCTATGTTGCATGATTCATGTTTATCGCATGTATTGCATCGTTTGTTTGTACTGAATGAATTTATCCGATGTAAATTTGCAATGAATAATTATTATTATTTAATTCAAGCAATTAGGCACATGTGGGATCGGATTTTTGAACTTGGGGAGCATGTAATGATTCACATAAGAATTGAGAGGTTTCCACATGGAACGGCAAGAAACTTAAGCGTTCGCCGAATAGGTCCCTATACAGTCATACGATGGATCGGTATGAATGCATATGAGGTTGACATCCCTCAAATTATGGGGATAAATTGAGTATTCAGTGTAGAAAACTTGACCCTTTAATATGAGGAGCGCATGTATGTGGATCTGTTCCCCACTTCGGTACCCGAGCAACGACATCTTTCATCTCCTTCTACCTTACCTCAACCTCAACCTATGGAGTTTCACCATGAGGACCACTCTATACCACCGACGATTCCACCAGTTAAGCTTTCAGACGGAGATCCATTTTATTCAGAGCCACCAGCTACCATCAGAGACTTACTTCAGATTGTTGCATATGACTTCGCCACTGTGGGCGGGCGAGATAAGTTGTGATACCCTGTCCGCCGGAGCTGTCGCCCATTCTGTGATGATGCTTGGATTTCCCCAGTGGAGCTTGCAATAATTGTTCCCAGGCTACGTTGAGGGAACGACTACCCTCACTCACTGGTAGAACTCACCAGAGATGAGTGCTTTCAAGCCGAGGAGAATTGATGGAGATCGTTGTGATCTGCTACTCATTCGGACGATCTGAGTCCATGTATTTATTTTGTATTTTTGAGTTGCTTTGACACCCAATCGGTTCGGACATTATGAGTCTTCTGATTTGGGTGCTCTATTTCTATTATGGTGTATTTATGCATGCAAAGGGGGCCAGTTGAGGGATTGAAGGTTGGCTGCAGTTTTGTAAACCTTCGGTCACGGTTTCCTGGTGTGACATCGGAAGCTCCTCCTCCTTGGTGCGGCTCCAAGGTGAATCCCTCTCCTTCCTCTCCACCTGCCAGCCCACTGTCTTCCCCAAGCCGTAAGCCCTCTCTGTCCCCCCAAACGCCCGATCTCCTCAACGCAAAACCCTCACCAGCCACTCCTGAATTTGCCGCCACTTTCCCATCAATACCCATCTATTTCCGTCTTCCCAAGCCCCATTTCCTACCATTGAACCCCGGCCTTCTTCCTTGCATCCGCGCCCCCCCCCCCCCCCTCCCAAACCCGACAACCACCCCATTCCAGGTTCTCCACTTCCGCTACACCCTCCCAGCCCCCTTTGTGAACTCCACGGTAAACCAGCCACCTCCACCCTATCCTACCAACTCATACACTCCAACATCTTCATTACAGCCCACCCGAGCACTCCAAAGTGCTTCCCAACCACCTGCAGTCCTGAAGAGGTCATCCGTCATTGGATTCTCGTCTTCCCCACTCCGCCGCCACTTGCATGCGTAAGTAATTAGTTTGGAGTTTGTTTGTTTTTCTATTATTGTGTACTCGAACTATGCTTTGTTTGATGTAAAATCATATGCTTTTATTATTGCGAAATCACGGGACTTGCAGGACCGGTTCGGTGCGTGCTTAAAATTATTTTGCAACTCAATTATTTGTGAACTAATATTTGCTTTTCCGACTCAATTATCACGTGAACGATTGGCTCAAACTGTGCTCTATTTTACATAATTATTTACTGTGAAATTGCATTCTGACCATCTCATTTGCATTGAAATGCCCTAATATTGGATCGCGTGCATACTTTCATGTCAATTTAGAGTTGATCGTAATTTGATTCGCACGTGTCGTGTGTTCGCTTGCATTGCACTTAGGGTTAGGGCATCGGCCTTCCGCCACCTATAGATTCGTCCTGCATCAATATCATTTGAGATATTAATTTATACTAGTTTCTCAATAACTGCAACTTACAAGGCCTATTTGTTTAATTAAAGTATTATTAACATAAATTTAACTAGCAATTGCTCGATTATTTAATACTCTAATATCAATTATGGTTGTTTGCAAATTTCATTAATAAATTTAGAAACTTATTGCTAATTAATCGTTGGACAATTGCTTATGCACCGCATCATTTTATATTCACACGACATTGCTCACTCACACCACACCTCTAGAGTTCACTTAGGGCAATTAAGTCAGACTCACTACATTCGTCATGCATTACTTCAATGCAACTTCGGTTTTATATTTCAATGCAAGTTTCAATCAAAATATGATTTTTATAGTGTTGTTATGTGCACCCCACTTCTCGCTATGTGCACACCAAAATCAGAAATTAAACATTAATCCTTTTATTTCCCAACCCCACCCAGCCTAAACCTAAGCGCACACCCCGCTCCTTTATTCTCCCGCAACTCTCCTGAAACCCTCGTTCCTCGCCATTTCCACCGTACATCTTTTGGAGGAGGTACGCCGCCCGCCGTTCGCCGTTGTTCAGTCGCCCGCCGTCATCCTTTGCTTGAGATCCCTTCCACGATCGATTCTTATAGTTCTGCCGCCGTTTCGTGGAGGTTCAGTGCCGATTCCTGAAGATCTGCCGGGCAAACCATGGGTCCAGTGCCGATTGTCTCCCTTCTCCTCCAAGCTTCAGTTCTGATGGGTTCCATTGTATGGATCCAGTTCTTCCAATGCCCACATTATCTGATTACCGCAAATCAAAAATCCTTCAACTCCAAAAAAAACTTTTCATGCTAAAATTTCCGGTCAATACTATTTCTGATAACTTTTATGCCTAAGATATCAAATTTCTGTATTTTTTTGTTGATTTGTCTTGGTCGAAATTCTTTAGCTTGGTTAATTGCTTGGTCATTCCTCCTCAAAAAAAACTCATGTATAATAATGAACATAATTGACAATATCAAGAATAGTGTTAAAACTTGACAATATGCAAAGTGACTTCGTGATTAGTGCATTTCAACATAGAAACCCTAAATATTTACACATCATGTATCAAAATTTAGTAAATGAAATTTAAATTTTTACATGTATCAAAAATTTAGTAAATGAAATTTAAATTTTTACATGTATCAAAAAATTAGTAAATGACGTCTAAATTATCAGGGAATTTGATAAGACATTGGTACAAAACTTACTTCAATGCATATAAGAAAATCTTGGATGCTATTCTGAATCTTTTCTTCCTTCGGTAAAATGCCTAAGTAGCATATCATTGCGATGCCAACACCTTGCCACCATGTAGCGAACACAATAGCCTTAAAACTAATAAATTTTTCTAAAGGATGGATAGGTTCCAGCCTATGATGGGTCACATTATAGAACTGCACAAGACAGTATAAAGCCCACATTTGACTGAAGTTTATGACAACAGTAATATAAGGGTACCTGCAGAAGTTGGTCAAAATTCAGTGTCACTGGAAAGAGAAAAGAAAGACTATCCCATCTAAGTTTACAGGGACCTCCCCTATATACGCGGAAATAATTACGAAAACTATCCTCTAACTTTACAGGGACCTCCCCTATATATTTCAAAATTACCAAAATCTCCCATCTAAGTTTATATTGTTAACACGCATATACAAAAAAACTGGAAGGGTCTTTGGGAGTTTTTTTTATGTACATGCAGGTTAACAATGAAAACAGAGAGGTGGCTTGGGTAATTTTAGAGATAGATGAGAGGTCTCTATAATTATGCAAAGTTAGAGGGGAGGTCCCCGTTAATGACCCTATATAAGCAGCATGACGTACCCATAATACCACTTAAACTCGCCTTCTCCATAAACACCAAAAGCCTCCAGCAGTAATGCCAAGAAAGAAGATAAAGTCTTCAGGATCATCTGCATTTGGAGGAAATCTTAGAAAATACAAGGAAATAGAAACAGCAAAAATCTGTTTTTGGAAACTTACATACTGCACAAGGCCAAATTTTACTATTGGGTATAAATCTTTTCCAAGAACACTTGGGTTGCAGAAAAAATCATAAAAAGAACAATGATGCAATGTTCCTTTCTCTTCGTCTCCTTTGAGAAACTTTTCTGTGAGATGTTGTTTTCCTATTCCTTTATCAAGTAGTTCCTCGACTCTTCCTTCACCACCTGCATGCAATACTTTTATCATTGTCACGAAATCGTACAAAAGATGTGGAGTGGGAAAAATTCGTTATGAGAGCTGTAAGAGATTCATATTTTTGCAGGCAAAGATTAATAAAATCCAGTAAATATGCACCTTGTAAATAATAAGCTAAGGCTAAAGTTCATATAATGAAGTCATAAGAAGAAAAAGGAAGTACAGAGTACATGCATAAACATAAACGCATACAGATATAGGGATACATAATTCTATACATATTATATAGAGAGAACATACTATTATCATTTTACGTTGAAAAATGTCCATTCCTTGCAAATCATCATCATTAATCTTACCAAACTATTGAGTTGCTTTAAGAATCCTCATTTTCTATTCATTGCTATCAAGTTCAGCCCGAGATGTTACACACATAAACTACAACAATCAACTTGACCAATTTTCATCCATATTACCTTGGGTCTACCCCTTCTCCTACCTAATCCTTCGACATTAGCTCTTTTACTTGTCTAACAGGTACATGTCACGGAGCCACGATGGGGGATCACGTACAAGCGCTGCATTACATCGCGCAAGGAGTCCAACTCTTAGTTCATGTTATCCTTTATTTTTATGTACTGCACTTTATTTTGTTATTGGAACTTGGACTTAGCTTGGGCCCCAACCGGTTATAGGGTGAGCGTCTGTTTGTTTGAGGTGATGAAAAGTATTATTTATTATTGTTAGAAAAGCCCATGTAAAGGCCCATTTGGGGCCCTTTTATTTTCTTGTTTCTCTCCCTTCTTTAGTACCACATTGTGTATAAGGATCTTCTCTCTCTTTCTCCCTTCTATATATTTGTATTCATACATTGTATTTGATACATAGAAGAGAATATACAAGGTTCTGCTTTTCTCCACATGGTATCAGAGCCAGGTTATGCTTTCTCCCTTCTTTAGTCCAACTTCACGGGATGCTCCGCCACCCACCCGCCTCCGTCGCCTCCATCTCCAATGAAGGTATCGCTTGTCTCTCCACTAGTCCGCGCTGGATAGTGGATTCAGGTGCTACCCACCATATCACCTCGCTGAAACCACATCAATACTTGAATGTTCCTCATCCTAAGTGCATCACAGTAGCCAATGGAGACACCGTCCCTGTCTCCGGCTCTGCTGATATTCCTCTCAATTCTTCTATCTCTCTCCGTTCGGCTCTTCATGTTCCGGGCTCCCCGTTCAATTTACTTTCTGTTAGCCGCCTCACTACGGATTTGGATTGCTCAGTAACATTCACTTCTTCCTCTTTTCTGATGCAGGATCGACAGACGTAGAGTATCATTGGTAAGGGACGACTGCAAAACGGGCTCTACCTCCTTGATGTTTCCCCTATCATCCTCTCCTCAGTCTCCTCCGTTAATTGGCATCGGCGTCTTGGGCATGCCCCTCTTTCAGTCCTTCAGAAGACTCTTCCAGAGATCTCTCTTTCTACTTTTAAATGTGAATCATGTATTTTGGGAAAACAACATCGCTCTTCTTTTCCTCCTCATTGTACTCGGAGCTCTGCTCCATTTGTTTTAGTACATTCCAATGTTTGGGGTCCGTACAAAATTACTAGTATCTATGGTTATCGCTATTTCATCATCTTTACTGATGATTATTCTGGCACAACTTGGTTATATTTACTCTGTGATCGCTCTGAGCTTCCCCGTGTATTTCGGGCTTTCCTTTTTGAGATTCGCATGCAGTTTTCCGAAAACGTAAAAACTCTCCGGACAGATAATGCTCGCGAATATACTAGCCATGAATTTGCTAATCTCTGCTCCGAATTTGCTAATCTCTCCTGCCGCAACAAGTTGCGCCTCACACGTTCCTGCCGCACCTCCCAAGCTAATGTTGCGCAAGTTGTACTGGAGCCGGGCGCCAACCGCACGTCTGTCGCGCCTCCTGCCGCTACTTATGCGCAATTGTTGTGCCTTCTGCGGTGCACCTCCCGCGCAAGTGCCTCAACTCCGCACAAGTGCCGCACAAGCTGCTCCTCCCCCACAAGTGCCGCACAAGCCTTTTGCGCGCAAGTGTTGCACCTCTTCCGCAGATGTCGCGCCTCCTTCGCAGATTTCCGCCCAGATGAAGCATGCGCAAGGACCGCACCTCCTCTGCGCGTCTATCGCAGATCTCCTCCGCCCAGATGCCGCGCAAACACCCGCCCAGATGTCGCACCTCCTCCGCACAGATGCGCAAACGCCGCGCTCCCGCGCCTCCTCTGCGCAGATGCACAAAAGTCGCGCCCCTGTGCTGCCACAGACTCGCCGCTGTCGCGCTTGCGCAATCGCCGCGCTCCCTACGCTGCTACGCAAACTCGTAGTGCGCAGGTGCCGCAACTCCTGCCGCGCAAAACCCGCCGCTCCTGCCGCGCTCCGCCGCAACCTTCGCGCTCCACACGGTTCCTACGCGAGTTCCGCACATCCTCTGCACACAAGTGCATCACGCGCACGAGCACGGTTCCTTACCCTCGTCGAGGAGAATTAAAGTTGCAGACACGGAAACCGAATTTTTCTCGAACCTCGCTCTGATACCATGTAGAAAATGGAATAAATGTGTTTATTATTCACACTCTGAATTTTTCAATTCCTCTTACATTGATCCCCTATTTATACGCACACGAGAGGGTATCTAATTCCTGATTGAAGATGTAGGACTAATTACAAAAGGAGGGAATGCACTAACCGCACACCACTCAACGTTAAACGCACACCAACAATATTACTGAACAATTGCATAAGGGAGAAGGGCTTACGATGAAAATAATAAAAAACGTGAAGTTTATTGGAACCTAGCAGCACACATGTGTTCAGCCCCAAGCACCGAAATTCTAAGTTCAGTTCACTGGCAGAGGGAGGAGGCTAGAATAGGTGGAGGAAGGCTTTCCTCCTGCCAAAATCCCGTCGAAATAGGGGGAAAATGGCAAGGAAGAGGGAAGGAGACTTGCGGCTTCCTTTAGCTCTAAGCGAGAGCGGCGAAAATGAACGAAGCGTGCGGGATTTGGAGAGACAAGGAGGCTCGGTTTTTCTTATTTCTCCCTAGACCGGTCCAAGACTCACCGCCCAACACTAAGAGTCTAAGATAGCTTAATTAGGTCTTAAAATGAGTCCAATCCTCTTATCATCCCTTTAAATTTCCTAATGCATCCAGTTTTACTATTAGCACACCACATTCAGCCTCTATTAGCAAACCAATTCTACCCAACTAACTTGCTATTGGCACACCAAGGTATAATCATCTCATTCATTCCTACATGGCCGACGGCGATGGTAAATTCACAAATTCATCAAAATAATTTAGTGTGCAATTATAATTTTGAAATAAAACTTCGTCGTAACATACAAATCATATGATTAAAATTGTTGCGATGACATTTCGTCAATACTTTTCTTCTATTTCTCTCGAAAATAAATTTATTTAAAAGTTATTGGTTTTATGTAATTGCACGAGATTCATGTGTTACATTACTCACATCGAGGGGCCGGTCGATCATCTCCGTGGTGGTGGATAAATTTTCCAAGGGAGCACATTTCAACGCCATGAGCCGCCCTATTACGGGGGGTAGGGTAGCACGAACCTTTTTCGACCAGGTGTTCAGTCTGCACAACCTCCCAGAGAGCATTGTGTCCGACAAGGACAAGATTTTTACTTCGCTATTCTAGAAGGAGTTGTTTGCACTATGTGGTACCAAGCTTGCACTCTCTTCGGCATACCATCCATAGTTGGACAGGCAGACCGAGGCGGTCAACCGGGCAGTAGAGATGTACCTCCGTTGCATTACAGGGGACCGTCCGAAGGACTGGACAAGGTGGCTTCCATGGGTGGAATATTGTTACAACGCGTCCTAACATACGGTCCTTTAGACCACTCCCTTCAACCTCGTCCACGTCCGGGAACAATTACGACTCCTCACATACCTCAACGCCTCAGCTCGCTTAGCCACCGTTGACAGCGAATTGCAAACTCGCAATTATATCCTCAGCTTAGGCTGTGAGCGCCTTCTTCAAGCCCATGCACGTATGAAGACCTCCTATAACCGGAGACACAACGAGATGTTCTTTGCTCAGGGAGATTGGGTGTGGTTGAAACGCTGCCCTTACCGCAGTCGACCATCGCCAAGAGCCCTACCACAAGCTGGGCCCCAAGTTCTACGGGCCGTTTGAGATTTTACAGTGCATCGACGAGGAGGCTTGCCGTCTCCAACTACCGGATGTTGCCAAGATCCAGGACGTGTTCCACGTAGGGCTGCAAATTGAGTTGAGCCGGCTCGAAAAAAGCTCAACTGGAGCTCGAACCTTTGGAGCTCGAGCTCGATTACGAGTCAAGCTCGAGCTCAACTATTATTGTTCATGAGCTCGCGAGTTTTTTATTTATACATTTAAAAAAAATGGCTCATGAGCTACAAAGCACGTGAGCAGGTTGAGCTCGACTCGAGCTCGAGCTCGATAAGTAGGCATTGAGCTCGAGCTCGAGCCAAGGATAAAATGAGCTCTCGAGCTCGAGATCGGGCTTGGAAATTTTGTCAAGCTCGACTCAAGCTCGACTCGTTTGCACCCCTAGTTCCACGTATCGCAGTTGAAGCCGTTAGTGGGAGTGACACCGCCCGAGCCATTGGTACACTCGCTGTAATGCCCCGGTCTACTGTGGGTGTGCTACAAGTCTGCAGACCAGTGACCCCAACCCATCTCCATAGATCTGATTGGCTGCAGCTGCTAATTCCAATGGCGGGTTGTTGAGGTTGGGGTTGAACCCCGCTATAGAGCTCCCTTATTTAGGAGGTCTGAGGTTTAAGCCCCAGCGTCAACAACCCTCCATTGGAATTAGCGGTTGCGGTCAATCAGATCCGTGGAGATGGGTTGGGGTCACTGATATGCAGACCTGTAGCGCACCCACAGTAGACCGGGGCATTACACTTGCCCCCACAGCTACATGACAAGCTTGAGGACAAGCTTGATATCAATGCGGGAGGAGATGTTACGGACCCACGATGGGGGATCACGTACAAGCGCCGCATTACGTCGTGTAAGGAGTTCAACTCTTAGTTCATGTTATACTTATTTTTATGCAATGCACTTTATTTTGCAGTTGGAACTTGGACTTGGTTTGGGCCCCAACTGGTTATAGGGTGGGGATCGGTTTTGTTTGCGGTGATGAAAAGTATTATTATCAATCTCTCTCTCGTTCCTATTTCCCCATCGTGCGCCCTAACCGCCTGCGCCAGTGCCATTTTCCCTCTTCATCGCTAGCTCCCACTGGCTCCTCGCCTCTCCGGCGAGATAGGTTCACTAGGGTCCAAGAAGGGTCACGCCGAACTCCTCCATGACTTCTCCTTCGATCGTCCTCGTACCCTATCACAAATGATGACCCGTATCAGTACATTTTCTAACTTTCAATGCGCAAATCTAAAACACTAAGTCTATTTTCTATTCTCTAATTTTTCATAGATGTCACCACAAAAATGTTATAATATAATTTTACTAGATATACATCTCAGCATTCTCATCTTTATCACACTCAATTCAGATATCAATGCATCTTTTATTGGCAAACACTTGGATCCATAGAACACTGTCAGCCTAATAGATGTTTTGTAAATTTTTCTTGTAAGTCTCTATGTCATCCTCTTATCATATAATACACCCAAAAAACCTTTCCATTTTATCCTCACTGCAGAATACTTAAATCTATTGCACGTAGGTATTTTTTTCATCAAATAATATAGATTGATAATTACTAATATCACCCCATTAAAATTGCATATCCTGTATTTTATCATTGTTCTCCAACTTCAAAGTCATACATCTTCGAACAGTCTCCATAGTTCTAAGTTTTCACCTAACACAATATATATCTCGCTGGCTAAAACTCCATCTATACCAAAAGGCATACATCAAGGTCACTGATTTGGATATTTTTACTTAAGCTTATCCATAACTATTACAAAAATATAAACTCACAATTGATCTTCGATGTAAACTTCCTATGATTGAAAATTCTTTGGCCTAGCTCTCTCGATCACTCAGATTATCAGAAAGGCGAGTAAAACCGGACCAACAACCAGCAGACAAATCAAGCTCCAACAATTATACACGTGTGTGTGCATGCGCTCCAACAATTCGACACGTGTGTGTGCGCGCCCGCATATACACGCACTCCTAGGCATGCTAAATAAAACAAATAAAGTAATTATTTAATAAATTAAAAGGAACTCATTTGATTTTGAAGTGGACCATTTTAAGGTGGTAGCTATGGATTCTTCTCTTATGTAGGGGAATCCACCTGAAACGTACACATAACATATCAAGAGAGAGAACGGGATTATGCCCCACCTCAAAAAAAAAAGGAACAAATATATAAATAGGCAAACATAAAGTAAACAGCGCATTCAATAGGCTACACGGATAACCAATTTAAAGAATATAAGCATGTAATTAAAAAAATGGTAATGAAAAATCTTTACATCACCAATTAAAAGGCACAATAACTGAGATTACCCAGGCAGGCAACCAAATAGCTTCCAAAGGCGTACAAGGCAAATGCTTCATAGCAATTCCTTAATATGTCGCATTCTATTGAAAATCTTGGTTTCCATAAAGAAAAAGACTGGCAAACAAAAATAAGAAGATAAGTATATACCAAGAAGAAATTGTTTGAGTATGCACAGCATTTAATAGATCTGATCGTAAGCACTATAGTAACCGAATGTTACAGTATACATGTAAACAAATGACCGCAGAGATTAATCTCTTTTTTAAGTGTTATCAATTTTATCAGAATTGAAAATAAACATGGACTAATTCCAAAAAAACTACTTATATGACAATCTTCGGGATCATATGTGCACATTATACGGCAATATGAACACTATTTCCTGACTTTAGATGGGTTTTGAAGTTGCAGAATTAATCTCATTACCTATAATATCCTGCATTCCAAGAATATCTCGTACTTATTGCACAAACACCCAAAAGAAATTTATTATAGAAGCTAGGGGTACAACTCAAGTCAGTTCGGATGGATTCCACCAAAAACAAAGAACAAATTCATACATGTTCGGCTCCAACTTTTCAGAACCGAAACCGACTAATGTGCCTGAAGCCTAGAACCATACCCGACTAAATTTTTTGGTTTGGTTCTCTATTCTACAAGGCTCATCATTGTGACTCAAAAATGTTTATTAAAATTATCAAAAATCTTATTTTCCTACATGGTACTTTGTACAAATTTTATTTCCTATATGCTCCTTATATCTAACAATGAATTTATAGAATATTGCAACAAACTTAAACTTTCTGCATAGTGAAAATCAAATTAGACTGCTATTTCTAAGTTAATATTTATGTGATAACTATTAAGCATTCGGTTCTCGTGTAGCTAAATTTAAGAACCGCTAATTGAACCAAAGAACTGAGAACTGGCCCAAAGGTTGGTTCTTGACTTTTTTGGAACTATACCTGAACCACAAACCGGCGGAACCGACCCGAATTGATCAGCTCATTACAGCTCCAGGTCAGTTCTACGATTCTTTTTGCACACCTCTAATAGAAGAATCTTGAAGATAGTTATCAGAGACTTTGTTCATTTAGCTCAATGTTCCCAGACAGCTTGCGTTCATATCAATCAATAATTGGCCCGTGTTTGGCCCATTAAGGAACTAAATTTGAACAGAGGTTATCCACTAATCAAGTTAAACATGAATAAGAGTTAGCTTGTCATTGAGTCCTAATTCATGTGATATTTCCATCATCATGTTTCTAAGAGAAACTGGGTACAACTCCCATCCATAAAGGCTTAGAAAGAGATAAATCGAGACAATGTTCAACTTAAGGACTAAGGAAAGATAAATATATGCAAACATAAAGAAGAAGTTGACTTCACTCGTATTTTATAGCTTTAAACCATAATATATACTCTAATAATGATTAAAAAATATGGATTGTCAGTTATTCAACTACCAGGAAATGTTACATAAATATGAAGAAAATCACTTACAGATTCACTGGCATAGACAGGGACCATGAGTAAGACTCCTATTATCCACTTCTGTTCCTGAAAAAAATCAAAAAACTAACAAGGTTGGAAAATTGAGGGAATTTCAATATAATTGTAGTTTTCAAACAAGCCAAATAGTTATTCAACACAACACACACAAACAGAACCATATGAAACACTAAAACATCATGATACAGTATCATATACTCAGTATTTTACAAGGCAAACAAGGGCAAGCTAAAAGCATATGCCGACACCATTAGTTTCCAGATCTACACAAAATATGAATAATTATGTTCATTTATTTGTAGAAAATATATTATTAAGAAGAGAAGGTTGCTAGAAATTGAAATTTTGAAAGAACGGTGAAGATACATAGAATAGGAGTTATAATAAAGATGCTTAGAACACACAACCGTAACTAATAAGGTAAAAAATATTAGTTAAATGCAACATCCAGGGATTATTTGTCAGGGCATTCCAGTGGGAAATAGACAGCCTTCTACCTTGGATTGCAATATTGCATGCTTACTCTTAAGGTCTCACTTTTAAAAGATAATTCAGGTTAAAAAAAACTTACTTCAGGATTATTGTATGACCTAAGGTGTTGGAAAATCAGGAAGAGAGACATGGCAATAGCAATCAGGGCAAATATTCCACCAATTATGACAGCTGGTGTGTAAAGGTGCCTATAAATTCCTTCAAAATTGAAAATCTGATTGAATTCCGCTCCAGATAAGAACCCCCCTGTCATAAAATACAAGCTGAGGCAAGTATGCAAGGATTGTACTCATCTATGTCCCACTATAGTAACCATATGTAAAATTATAAACAAGCATTTGAAAGCAACAACATTCACACTAACTAATGGAAAACCGAAAAAAATGTTGATCTCCAAAATAAATAAAAAATGTTGTTGATCTCAGTCAAATATTCATCTAAGTGATGTATTATAAAATGACAATTCTCTTTTTCTATAGTCGCAAACCAAGTTAGAGGCAACTATTATACATAAACAATAAAACTACTTAATTGGTTGTATCTGTTGGGATTTCCGGCCGCGGAGGCGCAATCCCCAAGAACAACTAAATACAGAGTCACAAGAAAATACATACTTCGCACAATTTTATTAGCACAATAAAATTGTGTGAAGTACGTATTTTCTTGTGACTCTGTATTTAGTTGTACCTGGGGATTGCGCTTCCGCGACCGGAAATCCCAACAAGTGGTATCAGAGATATGTCGACTGATTGAACATTTAAGAAAAGATTTGACTGCGGTGGTGAACGACTAGGTCATCTTTCCATCCTTTCAAATTCGACCTAGAATTAATCGGGTCTCCTAGTCATACCGAAAGGAAACTATGGAGGGGAAGAATGCGACTTTGACTCGGTACTCGGTGGAGAAGTTCGATGGCAGTGAAAATTTTAGTGTATGGCAGATTCGCGTCAAAGATATGCTAGTTGAGCAGGGGCTGATGCGGGTTTTGCGGGGATGAGAAAAATTGTTTGTTGAAGGATAAGGAGTGGATGTAGCGTCACCATACCCTCTCAAGTTTGGTACTCGGCGTGTCACTAGCACCATCAAAATGTGCGTTGACGACAAGGTGCTCTTTAACATTGGCGTCGAGGAGTCTGCAACCAAGCATTGAGATAAGCTTGAAAGATTGTATCTGGCCAAGTCGTTGACCACAAGGTTGTTGTTGAAACAACGATTGTATGAGCTGAAAATGCAGGAGGGTGGCAATCTGCAGGAGCACTTAAATGTGTTCAACGGCCTTCTAAATCAATTGCATGTGGTTGGTGCGAAGGTGGAGGAAGAAGATATGACTATATTATTTCTTACCTCGCTCTCGCCGTCCTTTAAACACATAGTGACCACGCTCCTATATGGGAAGGATACAGTGGGGCGAGAGGAGATCACATCGGCATTACTGTCCAGTCAGATGCTGAAGGACCCCACTCCTGAGGGTGAGCATATTTTGGTGGTAGATGGACGGGGGAGAGCATTCGACAGGGGATCGAGGGATGCATGAGCTCGATCGGCGTCGAAGAAGGGAGTTATTTGTTACCACTGTAGACAGAGCGGTCACATCAGAAGAAATTGCCCGTAGTGTGCGCAGAGTTCTGGAGACGTCCAGGATGCGGGTATGGTGACGCTAGATCTGGGAGTAGAGAGTGATGGTCTTTATACCATCACTGAGAGTCATGACGACTCTGACAGCGGATGGATATTAGATTATGGTGCATCGCAACACATATGCTCGGATGCATCGACGTTCAGTTCTCTGGAGGTGACGATTGGGTCGGTCTATTTGGGTGACGGCTCAGGTTGTGAGGTTATAGGCATTGGGACGGTGGACATACAAATGCATGATAGGGTGGTGCGCAGAATTGAGAGGGTACATCTGGTGCTCAAGCTGCGTAAGAATCTGATATCGTTAAGCAGTTTGGACTTGGGTTGCTGCAACTTTGCGGCAAGAAAAGAAGTTCTGACGGTGACACGTGGGTGTGTCGTGCTCATGAAGGCTGTGCAGTTCAGTAGTTTGTACCGACTGATGGGGACCACGGTGCGAGATGGTACACCCATGATTTTTGCGGTTGATATGGTGGATGGTCGAGGTGGTGCAGTGGATCGCCCTTCTGTGACTCGGGTTCGGTGAGTCAGCTTTTGCGATCTGGGTGCGTCGGCATCCCACAGGTGAACAAGAGCAGAGATGGAGTTCGACTTGCGACAAGTCGGTTGACGCCTCAGACATGAGATGGTGCTTCATGCAGATTGATGTTTTGTACAGATATTGCTTTGTGCAGACAGTGCTTCGTGCAGAATGTGGTGTTTGAAATTCAAACCAAGATGGTGATTGTTGAGTTGGTTTGATTTTTCAAAGCCACATGATTCACATTTCTCACCTACCGGCTACCGGCCGCCAATGAAGACTTTTCCTCTAGTCGTCCATGTGCTTTGAATGCATGCATGGGAAGCTTCTAGAAAAGAGGTCACAACATGTGTTTCATGCTCCATTGTTATTGAATTTTGGCTCTATAAAAGGAGAAGGAAGCAAAGTTATGGACACACACCAAAAGTCAAACCAAAGAGAGGTAAAGCCTTGAAGAGGAGAGTGGTAGTGTACGGCCGAAGGCGACGGTGGGCGTCGACATCCGATTACGGGCTGCAGCGGCAACGAAGAGCGAAAGTGTGCGGGTAGTGGCAAGGCATCAGATTCGCGGGCTGCGGCAAGGTGCACGGTGCTCGATGGTTGCATGCTCTTAGGCGGTGGTGGTTGTGCACAAGTGACGACGTTGACGGGCTACACGTTCGCGGCAAGGTCAAGTCCTGAGTTGGATATCTTCTCGGTGGTGGCGGCGGCGGTTGGTCATCTCACGACGACGAAGATTCGTTCTGGTACGAATCTTGTGCGTCCGTTTTACGGATTGCAGTCAAGTTCATATTACTCCTGCGGATTTTCGTAGTCCATTTTCTGCAGTATTTTTCGGACTTGTATCTCTTAATTTGAGTACTTATTTATTTTATTGTGCTAATAAAATTGTGCGAAGTACGTATTTTCTTGTGACTCTGTATTTAGTTGTTTCCGGGGATTGCGCTTCCGCGACCAGAAATCCCAACAGTTTTCATCTCTATTACGAATAGGGAAGAACATGGATACAATCACGACGTATGCTCGTGCCAACTTCCGGAGGTTGGTTCCTCCTTGAAGTTTCTCTCCAAATGAGAGTTCAAAACCTAAAAGATGAAAAGATGTAACTAAACTCCCAAGCCACCTCCTTATATACGGAGAGGGGCTCACACCATTTACCTAAAGCATATTAATTAAAATATAAAATACACTGATAATAATACGCGCGCGCATAACAATACATCCCGTCAGAAAATCGACTTTGACCCCAAGGTCGGAGTTCCGCCCGTCTTCTAGTAGTGATATGTCCGCGGATGGGATGTGGCAGATGTGCCCGGAGATTCGTCCGACAGTACGTCCGGGATCAGAAGGGCGTCAAAGTCGGTTGCGCTGATCGCGGCCATGTCATCTCCGATGATGACTCGGAGCTCCTTCACTGGACACTCATGATCAGGAGAGTATGGTTACTTACAGCGGAAGCACTGGCCTTGCTCAAAGGACCACAGGTGTTTAGAGAACTAGTTTGGAGGTCGTCTTTATCGGTATACCTGTACATTTCTCTTGTCTTTATATTTGTGTTAGTTGTAGAATCCATTTGAGGGTCGTGGGGGAAAGCCTTTGTATGTGTATTTGTTGAATACCATTTAGTTGAGATTTTCCAGGTTGGACTATAATCGTCCCATGATTTTTACACCGCATTTGGGGATTTTCCACGTATACGTCTGTGTTTGGCTATGAATGTTATGTTTGTTGTGTTTTTCGCTGACAATTTTTGCAGGTAGCTCAGCTCGTGTCCTCATGTGAACTCAAGTCCGAGAACAAATTTCCCCAACACTCAAGATCTTGATAACCTTCAATAATGAATATTCATAACCTCTACAGTGACGAGAATCCCTATTTAAAAGTGAACTTCACTTTCTTTAACATGTTATATATGATTCTAAAGTATTCATATACATGTACATTGATTAGAAGCACTAGAAACATTTAAAGTATGACCTCTTATACTTAGTTATACAGTATTGTTAACCACCTTACTCTAAATCTATAAAGTTCATTATATTTCAACATAAGTTTCGACAAATAAAGACGATGCATGCCCATTGTCACTACAACCCTCAAACCTCCCCAAAAGATAAATATACCAACTAGCCTCCAAGACATTGACCTACAGACTGTTGCAGAACTCCAATCGAATAAACAACAAATGGCCTCACATAAAATATATATGAGCGAAATCAGGCTCAAACACTAGATTCATATTTGTAATCAGTAGCAAACACATTTGACATGAGAAATACCGTAGAAGAAAACGTAGGGCGCATTTCACTACCTTCAAATCAGATTGTATCTTATGAAGGCTTCCTTAGGTGGAGCTGAAAATTAACTTGTAATTTTCCCCTTCTACGAATCACTGACGAACATTTCAAGAAAACTGAGAAAGAACAACAATACGCCAAAGCCGTCGCGCCGAACGGGCCCTAATTTTGAATAAAATTAAAAAAACAATAAAAAAACTTCCAAAATCAATCTACATCTCGTTTTCTGTAGGTTTTCGCATCTATGGACCTGACAGTGGAAAGAGTATACTCATTCCTTCCTCGTTCCACCGGTAAATTGGTTGAAAGGGAAATCTAACTCAAAACTAAAGCTAATTGAAGTTACAGAAAGTAGGCGGCCAACTGACCTTTACAGTAGACCTTCGGAAAGAACTCCATTCTCACCGGACTCCAGCTTCCGAGGCGGAACCCTAGAAGCTGAAAACTGGAATATCAGAATTCGGTACCGAGGGAGCGGAAGTAGGCGGGAACATATTAACACGTGGCGAATACGAGCAGACGTGGCGCAACCCCCCGTTTCCTGACTCTCGAAGTTTCTCGAGAGCCGAGATTGATCTGGAAACGTAGCCCACTGCCCACCATCTTCACCATTTTAAACGATTTGCGCGGCTAATAAGTCCCAAGTTTTATGCGCGGAGTGATCGCCTGGTATCCCCATATGATCGCGAGCGGGCCATCATTATGACCGGGCACAGTTAAAATGGTCGCTGGAGATCATTTTTAATTGGGTGCTATTAAAAAAAGGTGATTGTTAATCGCAACCCGCATTTAGCTCCGCCCGACCAGAAATGGGGCCCAAGTGTTCAGAAACATACTGGCGAAATCAAACATAATGTTGGGCACTCTGGTAATGCAAATAACAAATTTAATGTCTTTCATTTTCCTCTGGATTGCATGGCAACCGACCGATTAGACTGTCCTGCAGCATCATGCCCGTCTTCGGATCATGTTCTTCCCCAATCTTTGGTGGCGAGTGATGTTGTGTTGTGTAACGACCCAAAAGCCGACGTCCGATCGGGACAACGTCCACCGATCTAGCCTCAACTGGCCTTGCTACCGGGCTGCAGCCCAAACACCCAACCCCTCTTCAGCCCTCTGGCTGGTTGTTGGTGGCCACAACCTCCCTTTGATGAGGCAAACTTGATACTTAAGTGTGCAGCACAGGGGACTTCCCATGAGGTCACCAATCTCAGTACTACTCCATCCCGAGCAAGCTTAACTATGAAGTTCTTCAGTGGGGTTGGGGTGCTTGGGCTGCAGCCTGGTAGCGAGGCCAGTTGAGGCTAGATCGGTGGACGTTGTTCCGATCGGACGTCGGCTTCTGGGTCGTTACATGTTGCACGAAAAAGCAAGGACTTTCTTGTGTTCATGATCACCACCAGGAATTAGATGTGCCCATGTTGGAGGGCGAGAATTGCATGCAGCCAAACTCCATGTTGCCTAGTGCGGGTACCTCAAAGCCGAAAAAAGCCAAGTATGCAGATGGCCAACAAGTTGGAAATGAAAGGAAGTCTCGTTCTCTCTCTCTCTCTCTCTCTCTCTCGAAAAGCTCTCAGAAACGTAGACTAGTCGGGGACATCAAAGAAAAGAAACACGTCGAAGCTGAGCTCCGGGATGGAGGCAAATGCTGATCTAGCGGGGGAGACCCCTTCATTGCCATGACAAAAGCTCCTCATCTGGAATTGTTGAGGAGCAAGCAAGCGGACCTGTTGCGCTCACTTGCAGGAGCTTGTGAATGTTCATAGACTCATCACTATTGCTCCTTACAATTGGGTGTGGCAAGTCAAATATCGGATTACGCTTAATATTTTTAAAATATTAGGGTTACGGTTAACATTTGGGTGCGACAAGTTAAAATAGGGTTGTGGTTAATAATCGCCTTTAAAAAGAGCAATATTAAATGCAGGTCATTTTAGGCTACAAGTAGGTCGTTGTGCATGTAGGCTAAATTTTATATATGCACAACATATTCAAAATATAAAATTCATATTTTCATAAATAAATCATCAAGCCAAAATTTATATACGCACACCAGACTCAAAAATCCAAAAGTAAAACCAAAAGCTCTCCAAAAGTACAGGTTGATGGTATCCAAAAGTATCTACATCGAAATGAGAATATGAAAATTAACTTTGATTTTGGGTATAATGAATATTAAGTAATTATTGCATGAGTCGAAACCCTAAACGATGGAGTCGGAACTCTGTAGGAATCGATACCAGCGAGTGAAATGAATGGTCGGTGACGTGCGGAGCATGGGAGCCAACGGGAACGTAGAGCGCGCGCACGGGTTGACCGACGAGGCGTTTTAGAGCCCGAGGGTAAATGAGGTTTTAAGGAGGAATTAATTTGTTTTTGTGACCTGCATATAGCCTAAAGCGGGCTGCATATAACAATGCTCTTAAAAAAGATGGCTATTAGTAAAGACAATACCACATTTCGGGCTTTTTGGCAATTTGCACCCCCGAATTACGTGGTTTTGGCACTTTGCACTCTCAAAATTTAAAATTGGCAGTTTGCACCCCCGAAATCCTAATTTCTGGCAGTTTGCACCCTGTTAAGGGGTATTTTTGTCCTTCGGCATTATTAAAGTTAGATTTAGAACTTGGGTATCTTCTTCCGAATTATCACCCTGAGCGTTTCTGCTTGATTTTCTGCAAACTCAAGCAGATGTAGAGTCATTATCTACATAGAAGAAAAAATAGGTATTTTACTTCTTCTTTTTGGCATAATTGGCACCTCAGCCCTAAAATCCGTTTCCACAATTTCTCCCATTCCGCTCCGTTCGGTCCCGCCCCCTGCAGCCACAGGCGGACCCAGGTTAAGGCATACCCGGGCACGTACCCGTGTATTATTTTCGCGGAAATGACCTAGGCGATTCGCGATTCGCGTTTTTTCTTGGTAGCCAGCGTCCAGCGACTCCCCCGAATCCCGTTTCTTTCTTCGATTCTTCCAGTTCTTCGCTCCACCGGCACCTCCACGGCAGGCGGCGGCCATCTGCCGATCCACGACAACCATCGACATCGGCGTAAGTCGGTAAGTGCATATATTTTTCGTTCTTCCAGTAATCCAGTGGGCAGTTCTTCGTCTTCCCCTGTTCGCCGCGGAATAGCTTCCTGTTCCTGGTTCTGTGGATTGCGGTTCCGTCTTCGCCAGTTCTTCCATCTTCTTCGTTCTTCCTGTATTAGGTTGTTTCATTGTTTCATTTAACTCATTAACTGGGTATACCGTATAATAAGAACTTAGGATGAGAGATTGCTTAGGGCATCTTCCTAATTTTTGCAGTTCTTCCAGTTCCTAATTTTTGCGTCATATGAGCTACATGATTCTTCATATTTCTCAGTAGTAGAGGTCTACTAATTTTTGCCTGTAATAGAGGGCAATTTTTGCAATGTTTGTCCAGACTGGACTAATTTGAGAAATGATGGCTAAAGACTTCCTCGATTCCTGGAGTAATTTTTCTGTAATAGGCAATTCCATTCTTCATATGAGCAACTGGACTAATTTTTGCAATGTTTGTGTTGGGCAATTTTTATCTGTATTCGGTTGTTTGATTGTTTCTTCCCGAAAAAAAGGCTAATCCAGTAGGGAAATTTGTTGGAATGCTGCTAATCCAGTTATAATGTATTTGGTACAGATTTTTACCATCTCTTGGAGGAGTTGTAGCCTAGAGGAATCGAGGAAGTCTTCGAAGTTTTAACATTTAATCATCCTGCAATCCTGTATTCATCATGTATTATTTTTAATTTTGTATGCATTCATCAGGAATCTAGGAAGTCCGAACATATATATATATATATATATTCATAGCCCTAATTAATTTGATGGTGATGCTTTAGTTTTGTCTAGATCCAAGTGATCAATTTGCTTCATTTGATAAACAACAATTGATTCGTCTTGCAGAATTGTATCAATCAGATTTTACGCCACTAGAATTGCAGATACTTGAAGGACAACTTGATATATACATCATTGACATGCGCTCTATGCCAACCAGCACATTCTCTCATTGTAAAGGAGTTAGTGGGCTTTTAAAAATATTGGTAGAGTTGAAAAAACAAGATCACTATCAATTGGTGTAACATCCCCCAGACAGCTAGACCCCCCAGGTGAATCTGTCATGACAAGGCCTTGGTAGTATAGAAATCCTTTTAACTTAGGCAAAATTAGGGTTGAAAGTGCATTGGTCTGCAAATAGTAAATTGCAGCTACCCTACCTAGGGTTTGACCTAGGGGCCTTATCTTGACCCATTTGACCCCACCATAGTATCCCTAACCCTTTAGGGGTCCCCTTAGAGCACCAAAGGCCCATTGGGGTCAACCAAAGAGGTCAGATTGACCAAAGTCAACCCTAACCCCAAATTGGTCAAAATAGCCTAATTAGAGTCAATTGACCTCCACCATGCCAAGTTGACCACACATCTAGGTCTAAAATATCATAAGAGACCTAGTAGACCTAAAAGCCCCATCATGGGACCCCCAGTGGTGCAAATTGACCTATATGCCCTTTTAGGTCAAAATGGCAATTCTTCACTAAGTGCCCTAAATGACCACCACCATATTAAATTGACTCTACCCATAGTATTATAATATCATAGGGGACCCAGTGGAACAAAAAGCCCCATGACTGGGTAAACCCTAGGGCTCAATTTGACCAAAGTCAAGTTAGCCTGTTTTGGTCAAATCAACTTATATTGGGTCAACTAAGGCCCATGTGACCAAATTGACCCCACCAGTAGTTTCTAAATTTAATTTGGAGTCCAATGGACCCAAAAGCCCCATCCTAGGGTCACCCAATTGGTCAATTTGACCAAAAGGCAAACTTGCCCAAATTAGGTTTGACCTAAAATTTTGGGGAGATGGTCGTGGTGACCAGAGAGTCCTCCTATGAGAAATTGGTGGGGTTTGGAGTTGCCAACCCTAGGGAATAAATCCTTGGGTAGATTTGTAAATATTTAGATTTTTGGGATTTAGGAAAGATTAATACCTAGGGATTAACCAACTTCTGTCACCAACTTAGTTTTGATGTTATTAATCCCTGGAGATTCTATTAGAACCATTGGAAGACCTTTGGAGGTCCAAATTATAATTATTCGTATTGTTGGCAATCTTTGGGATGATTAATGTTAGGGTGTTAGTTTTATGTAATTTTATGAAACTTTGCTGGATGTCATTTCATATCATTATGAACCCACAGTAATTTTCTCATAATTTTTGGATTGATATTTTTTGGTACTTCTAGTTCAAATTGGAATTAATTGCAAATATGACCTTTGTGGAAATTACAAATGTAACCTCTATGAAATATGGTCAAATTTTGTAGGACTGAATATTTTAGTATGATTCACCTCTGTAAAAATTTGCATAAGGTTTGGAGTTCATATGAGGGTACCTCCTTTGGAAACAATTGAAAATTAATGGGTTTAGGAATTTTTAATAATTATAAACCTTGCTGGAAATTCCTACAAATTCATATTTACTGATTACTAGGTACCCTTGATTTATGTAAAAATTTTAGTAGGCATTGGAAGTCAGAAAAGTGCACTTGTAGTTCAAACCTTAGGAAGTTGTATTTTGGAAAAATTGTTTTAATTATTAATAATATTGGGAAAAATGTGATTCTCTGGAATTTGCCTTATAATATCATGATAGACCTCCAGTAAATAGCTTGGGTCAGTTGGATGAATATTTGGAGTACCTTTAGTTGTGAGCTTCATATAATTAGTTTGGTCTGCGTATAGTAAAACTGTGAAATTTGAGAATCAAGTGGATCCTTAGGAGGGATGAGAGGTAAGTGGTTTACCTAGTTTAGTTGAGAAGATATGATGGTCAACAAGAAGGATTATAGAGGGTAAAGTGGTGCTCGGGATTGACGAAGGATCGTCTTGGAAAGTCATAAGTCACATGGGGTTAATTCAATTGTAATAACAAGGAGGGTGTTCTTATGGGTAGATACCAACAACACTAAGTGTCTTGAGAAAGGGAACTTTGGGGTGTCATCCCATTTCGGTTCCTAGTACCGTAGCGAGCCCCTTACAGGGTAATCCACGGGAAGTCCAAGATTAACCACAAACTGTAGGAGTAAGTTGTTATTCAAGATTAACTTAATAATACACACACCCACACTCCGTGGTTACGACAGGTTAGTTGGTTTGGTGCTACGAGCTGTAGGCTCGGTAGTTGTAAGAGCAGACTGGTTAGTCCGGTGAGCTTGTGACTAAGAGATGGTTGTTGATGGCGGGCAGGTTAGCCCGGAGAGCTTATGGCTCGGAGGTAGGTAGTAGAACATGTTGCATGTGCACTGAAGGTGGTGGGTCTTCGGTATTGGTGGTCGTTCACACCGACGTCAATATGTTGACTCGGCAAGTGTGGTATTTACACTTAGCCATGAAAGTCTGGTGGTCCAGCCAGTAAGAGTACGCAGATGCTCCGCGGGTTTTGCGTTGAGGCGTACGATAGGTCTAGGTTAGGTAGTGTGAATACCAACCTAGAGGTGGGCGAGGCCCAACCCACCGCTTCCGTTTGCCACTACGAGAGTATCCTGAGAGTCTAGCTCGCTCCAAAAAGGGGAACTAAAGGTCTATGCGCATAGAGTCGTAGTGAGTGAGTTGCACTTGTATGAACATAACATAACAGCATACCTTGCATGTCATAGCATAAAACATTGCATTTCAACCTACCCCTAACGTATAAGTCATATATGGGACTTCTTATACTATAGGCCTTGCTAAACGACCCCATGGTCTATAGGTTTGTGTGTACATTCCTATAAATCAATGGTTAATTTCTTATACTTATCTTTGTACCCCTGTTTACTTTACCTGTTCGCACCTTACTTTGCTTACTGCTTCAGTTTATTATATATACACACTTGTGTAGTGGTAGATCTTTCCATAACTAGTTTCCCCGTCACCTGCATTTGTTTACCCCGTTGTTTACCTCCGCTTCGTCCTCCCGCTCGGTGCCTAGGAGTCACTGGGGGAGAGGTGGGGGATTGACTTAGTCTTTTTGACTAATGGTCGGTGGACCATATCATTTTAGGAGATCGAGGAGACGCAGCAACACCAGAGGCCGGTGCAGACGGAGGCGGACCAGTCTAGTACATGAGCACAGGATTCAGGATCAGTGAGTGGTTAGGTGTTAGCTTCCGCGAGTGATCTTGTAGTGAGGATATGATGTACTGGGCATGAGCCCTTCCTTCTCCTTTATTATTGTAGCCCTTGTTATCTCTTTTGTTTCAGTTATGTTTGTGGACATCTCTATGATGGTTTATTTAAATGTGATGTGGACTTGGCTTATTTAGTCGTTTAAGCTTTACTTTTCTTTGTGATCGAATTGGCCGGCAGGATCGACGTTTTGTAGTGGCGACCTTCCCGAGCGAGGGTGTCACCGCAAAACGGCGGTTCCGGGCCTAAGACCCGGTGGTTTTTGAAAAAAAAGGGGTCTTACAAGTGGTATCAAAGCAAACCTCGATCCGAAGAAAAGAAGTCCACAAACCCTGGGCCACCCCGCGCGAGCTTAGTTTGAGGACAAACTAGCAGCGGAAGCAGTGATGTGCCCATATGAGAATCACATTGAAAAAGTCCACTATTAACTGAATCTTCTTAGTTAATTTCCCTTACGAGTGTCAAGTTTTCTTACGTAGCCTGCGGCGAACCCTGCCCCAGCAGGGAATACCTCCGGCTGCAAAGATCTCATTAGATAGTCCCTTAGTTAATGAGTTAGGCTCAACCCCACTAGGATACGTGACTTACCTTGACAATTTATGTCATGACCTAGTCTGAAATAGACCGTAAGTATAACTTTTGGTGAAGGTACGAGGATATCCAAAAGAGGCTAGAGAAAGAAAGATTGACACCTAAGTAGAATGGTACGAGACTCATAGACTCAATCCTCGTATATGTGTCATGATTACATTAAGACAACCACCGCGACAAACACCGAGGGTTGGATAAGAATTCAAGTTCGGAAGAGACCCGTTTGGGATTGGGTGAAAATTTGACCCTGATAAGGTTGTCGTAGAAGGTACCTAGAGGAGTCTAAGGTGTGGAGTATACCAATGAGTCTCAAGATAGAACCCGAAGTCTAAGGTTGTGTGCCCTAAGGATTGTTTGCATACCTAGGACGAATATAATATGGTGATATTGAAGATATTTAGCCCCAAAAAAATTGATAGAGGCTTATCTTTTGTTTATTGGGGCTTACCTTTTGTTTATTGGGCAAATTGGTTACTGACTTGGGTGCCCCTTAGATCTAATTTAGCAATTCCTATGTCGGGAGTAATGACTTTGGAGTCGATCTTATTCAATATTACTTGAACAAAGATGAGTTGGTGTAACAGTATGTTCAGAATAATGATCCGTAGTATTACTAGGGCATGTATAAACATCGTTGATCAAACAGAACTCGACCTTAGTTGAATCGTTGGAAATGTAAAGTCACCAGGATTAATCACTTAGGGATGTCGATGTCCTAGTCTAGAGGTTGAGGGCGGAAACTAGGCCATACAAGTTGTAGTTATATTTGAAAGTTCTGGTAGTTTGGGGCATTCAGAAGTGATTAACTCATGAATCGTTATAAATCACGCCCTATCATGGTAGAAGATTTTAACTACTATAATAGCTCTTATACCTTGGGAGCTATGATGATGAATAATCAGAGATCTTAGTCGACGACTTGTTGGATTTAGAATATAGTGTTTGATTTCACTATGGTAAGAATGATCTAAGTTTATCTTGCTTTGGACCATTTGAAAGTGATCAAGACTAGCACAAGTTGAAGTGAAAGAAATTTGGGGAAATAAACGAGATGATATTTCCTTGATGAAATGGACTTGTGAAAAACCTTAGGGTACCAAAATTTTGCCCTTATGAATCAAACTTCCCGTAGAAAATGATTGGGAGTCGTCTTACCATTATGATTGGTTAACATGTACTCATAAATGTTCACAAGTGCACCCCCATTAATATTTTAGGATGATTGGGACGCTAAACGATTTGATTAGTTCCATCAATAGTAAGAATTGGAAAAGTTGTAGAGCAGAGATGATTGATTATGCGGACGTAACTGAAAGAGTAAGAATTTGAACGTGAGAAGAAAACTTTAGAGGCATAAGAGTCTGCCCAGGTTAGAGTGGAAGTTCGAGGATAGATTGACCAAGGTAGCTAGGTCACCCCGGTCAGGATAGATGATACGACGGTGCGAGTCTTGCGGCGCAAGAAGATTCCAAGGTTAAGACCTATGGTAAAATTGGAGTCAGGAGGAGCACAACTTGGAGCCACTAGAGCTGGTGTGGCATAAATAGTCGGTGCTCTTCGAGCCAGGAATAGCTTCAATTCTTAGGGGATGTTACGTTCAGTCACTCTCGGTGAAAACCCCGCAAGCCTAACCAGAATTTCGAGGACGAAATTATTTTTTTTGTTTATTGGGATTTGTAACATCCCCCAGACAGCTAGACCCCCCAGGTGAATCTGTCATGACAAGGCCTTGGTAGTGTAGAAATCCCTTTAACTTAGGCAAAATTAGGGTTGAAAGTGCCTTGGTCTGCAAATAGTAAATTGCAGCTACCCTACCTAGGGTTTGACCTATGGGCCTTATCTTGACCCATTTGACCCCACCATAGTATCCTTAACCCTTTAGGGGTCCCCTTAGAGCACCAAAGGCCCATTGGGGTCAACCAAAGAGGCCAGATTGACCAAAGTCAACCATAACCCCAAATTGGTCAAAGTAGCCTAATTAGAGTCAATTGACCTCCACCATGCCAAGTTGACCACACATCTAGGTCTAAAATATCATAAGAGACCTAGTAGACCTAAAAGCCCCATCATGGGACCCCCAGTGGTGCAAATTGACCTATATGCCTTTTTAGGTCAAAATGACAATTCTTCACTAAGTGCCCTAAATGACCACCACCATATTAAATTGACTCTACCCATAGTATTATAATATCATAGGGGACCCAGTGGAACAAAAAGCCCCATGACTGGGTAAACCCTAGGGCTCAATTTGACCAAAGTCAAGTTAGCCTGTTTTGGTCAAATCAACTTATATTGGGTCAACTAAGGCCCATGTGACCAAATTGACCCCACCAGTAGTTTCTAAATTTAATTTGGAGTCCAATGGACCCAAAAGCCCCATCCTAGGGTCACCCAATTGGTCAATTTGACCAAAAGTCAAACTTGCCCAAATTAGGTCAAATCTCTTAAACCTAGCCCAATCCCTTTTGGGCTAGCTCGATTGAGTGGTCAACCAGCCAAGTAGGCTAACATTAAGCACATGAGGAGTGGAAAATCGGCCATGGTGAGTAGGAGAGAGAAAATAGGGGTTTTCCCCAATTTTGGGGAGAGAAAAAGAGGCAATTCATGGCCATTAAGGAGATACACCCCTTGGCATCCCTCATTTACACCCCCATTCATCCTCTCTGATGAATTTGAGAAGATTCCAGCCGTTTCTAGGGGGAATTAAGGCAGGGGGGATGCATAGGGTCGGCCATGGGGAGGGAGGTGAAGAGGCCATTAATGGCACAAGGGGTTAAAGCCACCACCACCCTCAATTGAACCCCCTATCACCTTCAGAGGTTGGAGAGGAGTGAAACCCCCAAGCTTCCAGAGAAAATCGGGCAGAGGAAGGCTAGATCGGCATGGCACCAAAAGCTCCACCACCGGCCATGGCCAACCGCCGGAGCACGCGCCACCAGGCCCCCACACAGGTCCGATCCTCTTCCTCCCGCTCAGTGCTTAGATCTCAATCTAATTGGGGCTTGATTCGAGTTCAATCGGGCTCGAATCGTGCTCTCAAAGGTGCTCGTTTTCGAGCACTTTTCCCCTCCCCGAAACCCCTACTCCGGCCACCACCGGCCGGCAAATGACCTCCTATCGCCGACCACCACCTCAACGGAGGTGGTGGTGGCCCTTGCCGGCCGGGGAGATGTGAGGGTGGCCGGGAAATCGCCCCGCAAAGTCGCCCAGGACGGGCCGTCGCAAGCCGTTGGTTGATCGGGGACGATGGCTGTGAGCCGTCCGATCTGCCGCCATCTGATAATCACAGATCTATTTTAATGTTTTTAATTTAATAGATTGTATTTTGTCACATTTCTGGCAGTACTTTGAATTAAATATTAAAAATACCTAAGCTCTTCAAATGAAAAAGTGTTCAACACCAATGTTGTAGCCCTCAATGTCTAGTTTATTACAAAATTTAGTTCACTCGGTTTGGAGCCCTGGTTAGGTCACAACACTCATTTTGGTGGGGCCTGTCCATAGGGCTGACCAGAGATTGATTTGGATGCCCACATCAATCCAGAACTCCAAATGACTTGAAATTTGGGGTGTAGGCTATTCCTATATATATAGGACATATCCAAAAATCAGAATTTTTGGAGAATATTTTTCTATAGTTTGTGGAAAAATTTAATAATCCATGTGTGATTTAATTAGGTGTCTTAAACACCTCAAAATCCTCCCAAATTTGATTGTGTGGACTTAGAGAGCATGTTAGGTCTCTGGTAAAAATCTCAACCCATTTGGAGTTGATTTGATAGGGCAATTCACAAAGTCAACCCTAGGCTCCCTAGGTTAGGGAAAAACTTTGGGTGAGTGCCCCCACTCCCCCACAAAGCCAATTGGCCTCAAATTTGGGGTGCACATCACCCTCACCCATGCCAACCCTTGGTCCAAATTTAGTGGGAATTGGAGGTGGTTTACCCTAGTAAATTGCAAAGGGGCTAATTGCTAATTGCACCCCAATTAGACACCCTAAGAACCCTAATCCTCACCAAATTTTGGTGGCACCTTGGGTGACCATTCACTGATCTCTGGCCAAAGTTTTGGGTAGATTGGACTTGGACAAGATAGGAATTTTTCATTGGACATATGTATGCTTAAGGGTTAAATTAGGGTAAAGATGGACTTATGCTAATTATGGAGTGTGGAGTGGCTTCCTCCCACTGATTGAAGGAGTGACTTTGGTCACTGGCTTAGGGTGTATGGGATACCCCAAGGAGCCAATTATGGGAGGGTTGGGCTTGGTGTGCCCTTGAACCCTAGTGGTTAACCCTAGAGTGCCCTTTAGGGCTTTGTGAAGGACATAGGGGGTGTTTGTCCTTGGAGAGGAGTGTAATGGACTCCTCTGAGTCCTATGAGTGATATAACACCCTCGCAAGAAGTTTGGGTGGATTTGGGGAAGTATAGACCATAATCCTAGGGTAAACCCTAAGGGGTGCATTTAGAGGTCAATGAAGGAAGAGGGGTCAAACCTTTATGGTTTGACCTAAAATTTTGGGGAGATGGTCATGGTGACCAGAGAGTCCTCCTATGAGAAATTGGTGGGGTTTGGAGTTGCCAACCCTAGGGAATAAATCCTTGGGTAGATTTGTAAATATTTAGGTTTTTGGGATTTAGGAAAGATTAATACCTAGGGATTAACCAACTTCTGTCACCAACTTAGTTTTGATGTTATTAATCCCTGGAGATTCTATTAGAACCATTGGAAGACCTTTGGAGGTCCAAATTATAATTATTCGTATTGTTGGCAATTTTTGGGATGATTAATGTTAGGGTGTTAGTTTTCTGTAATTTCATGAAACTTTGTTGGATGTCATTTCATACCATTATGAACCCACAGTAATTTTCTCATAATTTTTGGATTGATATTTTTGGTACTTCTAGTTCAAATTGGAATTAATTGCAAATATGACCTTTGTGGAAATTACAAATGTAACCTCTATGGAATCTGGTCAAATTTTGTAGGACTGGATATTTTAGTATGATTCACCTCTGTAAAAATTTACATAAAGTTTGGAGTTCATATGAGGGTACCTCCTTTGGAAACAATTGAAAATTAATGGGTTTAGGAATTTTTAATAATTATAAACCTTGCTGGAAATTCCTAAAAATTCATATTTACTGATTACTAGGTACCCTTGATTTATGTAAAAATTGTAGTAGGCATTGGAAGTCAGAAAAGTGCACTTGTAGTTCAAACCTTAGGAAGTTGTATTTTGGAAAAATTGTTTTAATTATTAATAATATTGGGAAAAATGTGATTCTCTGGAATTTGCCTTATAATATCATGATAGACCTCCAGTAAATAGCTTGGGTCAGTTGGATGAATATTTGGAGTACCTTTAGTTGCGAGCTTCATATAATTAGTTTGGTCTGCGTATAGTAAAACTGTGAAATTTGAGAATCAAGTGGATCCTTAGGAGGGATGGGAGGTAAGTGGTTTACCTAGTTTAGTTGAGAAGATATGATGGTCAACAAGAAGGATTATGGAGGGTAAAGTGGTGCTCGGGATTAACGAAGGATCGTCTTGGAAAGTCATAAGTCACCTGGGGTTAATTCAATTGTAATAACAATGAGGGTGTTCTTATGGGTAGATACCAACAACACTAAGTGTCTTGAGAAAGGGAACTTTGGGGTGTCATCCCATTTCGGTTCCTAGTACCGTAGCTAGCCCCTTACAGGGTAATCCACGGGAAGTCCAAGATTAACCACAAACTGTAGGAGTAAGTTGTTATTCAAGATTAACTTAATAATACACACCCACACTCCGTGGTTACGACAAGTTAGTTGGTTTGGTGCTACGAGCTGTAGGCTCGGTAGTTGTAAGAGCGGACTGGTTAGTCCGGTGAGCTTGTGGCTCAGAGATGGTTGTTGATGGCGGGCAGGTTAGCCCGGGGAGCTTATGGCTCGGAGGTAGGTAGTAGAACATGTTGCATGTGCACTGAAGGTGGCGGGTCTTCGGTATTGGCGGTCGTTCACACCGACGTCAATACGTTGACTCAGCAAGTGTGGTATTTACAGTTAGCCATGAAAGTCTGGTGGTCCAGCCAGTAAGAGTACGCAGATGCTCCGCGGGTTTTGCATTGAGGCGTACGATAGGTCTAGGTTAGGTAGTGTGAATACCAACCTAGAGGTGGGCGAGGCCTAACCCACCGCTTCCGTTTGCCACTACGGGAGTATCCTGGGAGTCTAGCTCGCTCCAAAAAGGGGGAACTAAAGGTTTATGCGCATAGAGTCGTAGTGAGTGAGTTGCACTTGTATGAACATAACATAACAACATACCTTGCATGTCATAGCATAAAACATTGCATTTCAACCTACCCCTAACGTATAAGTCGGTTATGGGACTTCTTATACGGTAGGCCTTGCTAAACGACTCCATGGTCTATAGGTTTGTGTGTACATTCCTATAAATCAATGGTTAATTTTTTATACTTATCTTTGTACCCCTGTTTAGTTTACCTGTTCGCACCTTACTTTGCTTACTGCTTCAGTTTATTATATATACACATTTGTGTAGTGGTAGATCTTTCCATAACTAGTTTCCCTGTCACCTGCATTTGTTTACCCCTTTGTTTACCTCCGCTTCGTCCTCCCGCTCGGTGCCTAGGAGTCACTGGGGGAGAGGTGGGGGATTGACTTAGTCTTTTTGACTAACGGTCGGTGGACCATATCATTTTAGGAGATCGAGGAGACGCAGCAACACAAGAGGCCGGTGCAGACGGAGGCGGACCAGTCTAGTACAGGAGCACATGATTCAGGATCAGTGAGTGGTTAGGTGTTAGCTTCCGCGAGTGATCTTGTAGTGAGGATATGATGTACTGGGCATGAGCCCTTCCTTCTATTTTATTATTGTAGCCCTTGTTATCTCTTTTGTTTCAGTTATGTTTGTGGACATTTCTATGATGGTTTATTTAAATGTGATGTGGACTTGGCTTATTTAGTCGTTTAAGCTTTACTTTTCTTTGTGATCGAATTGGCCGGCAGGATCGACGTTTTGTAATGGCGACCTTCCCGAGCGAGGGTGTCACCGCAAAACGTCGGTTCTGGGCCTAAGACCTGGTGTTTTTTGCAAAAAAAAAGGGGTTTAACAATTGGTTTTCAGGCTATTGTTGACATGTCTTCTACCCGTTGCAACTGCAAGTGTTGAAAGAATGTTTTCTGCCATGAAAATTATAAAGAATCGTTTACGGAACAGAATGAGAGATGAATGGATGAATGACTGCATGATGGCTTATACTGAGAAATATGTTGCTAACTCTATTAGTAATGATACTATCATTACGCAATTTCAAAATATGTGTCCGCGAAAAGTGGCTTGTTGAACGGTATGTAAGAAGTTTTTTGGTTACTATAATTTTGTTCATGTCTACACTAGTACAATTTTATTTAATCATTGCATTTATTTATTTATTTTAAGTTGTGCCCGGGCTGAGTAAAATTCCTAGTTCCGCCACTGCCTGTAACTCCCTTTGCTGTCGAATCGTGCCTCGCCGGTGGGATAGGAGGTTGTCGCCTGAAGCAGTGGTCTCCGGTCGTTCCTTTCAACCCCCTGCTTCGAAGCTCGCCGCCTCTACCAGAGGTCCTTCCCGCTTGTATTGTTTTTATTAGGGTGATCACGGAGCGAAGTTCCTTCTTCTGTCGTAGGTCGGGAAAACGTATGGAAACACGATTACATATGAATTCATTTCCCTTCGTCTATAGCTAGCTCTTCGGCTAGTGGCGAATCTTCTTGTTTTCCCCTAGGTCTTGACAGGAATTTGGATAACAAGGGTTGATTTGTTGTTATCATGTTCATGTTGAAGTCATTTGCCAGTATTTTACTTGGATTGGGCTCTCGAGATTTTTCAATGGAGAAAGCTTGGGCTTCGTACGCGGCTTATTTGCTTCGGTGACTTTGGCCAAAAAGGCCATTATCATAGAATGTATGTTTGACAAGACAGGTAATTATGACCGCCGTAAAGAAAATAAATTAGTTATGAGCATAAAATGCATGAATTTTTTTAGATGAGGTCGGGCGTTTGAGAACAACAGTTCATGACCACCACGTTCACAACCGCCGCTACCGCGCCAAACGAAGCCTTAGGCTATTATGTTCTACTGTTGTTTGTGCTCTTCTATTCATTTTCTTATGTTCTACTGTTGTTTGGGCACAAGTGCTTTGATTGCAAACAATTATATATATTAGAAGAGCAACAGATTGAAGAACATATACTAGAATAACACTTCGCTTCATTTGAACCATTAATCCGACCACGGGATTCTATGAATGATATAGCATGATAATATAATAATAAAATTATTTACATTGTCGTTGATTTTGCGACCGCCCGAACATTTTTGGATGTCACACAATTCGGTTATCATTTTGAAAGGATTTCCCCATTTTATGCTGCTTTGGCAAATAGGAATGCGATTCAGAGCAACTCCATGATTAGCATATGTTTGGTAGTTTTTAGGCAAATGTTATGTGCAAATCTATTATGGCTATGTGCAAACAAATTTTTCGTGCATACTAAAAAATCATACTATGTTACAAGTAAAAATTAGGTGTGCAAACTAATTTTGATTTGCACATAGCCATATTAGATTTGCACATAACATTTGTTTTTTTATGGTGGTTGATAATCATACATTCTTTTTGGCTATTTGTAACTCACCGTTATTCGTAGTCTACAGAATTATAATTGTATTTCACATCGCTATACGTACCCAAAAAATGAAATATTTTTAAATTTATTTTATATATCGAACTAGACATATATTGAACATCTTCCCCAAAAAAATAAAGTTATTCCAAAAAAATATTGAAATGCATTTTTTTCAAACTAACATAATTCCGATCTATAATATTAAATTGAGAGAGAAAAAAAAGCTCATCGGAGGGCAAGGAGTTCGACTAAGCAGTCGAAATGGCCCGAAAAAATGATCTCCCCGGCCGAAAATCACACAGAGGGGCGGCGCAATGGGGAGGTCGGGCGAGGGCTTCAGATACATGAAACAAGAGTGGCGGCTTTCGGGCATGAGCGAGAGAAAGAAGAGGAGGTATGAATAGGTATTTTAGAGGCTCTGATAATGCCTTCTTTTTTGAAATAAAATAAGTACAAATAGTCAAATAGGATGTATGATTATCAGTAGTTTTTTATAAGTTCGTTTTTATTTGCAATTAACAATATTGTTTGCACTTTTATTTTGATGTTTGTATTTAAATGTGAGTTGCTTATATCGAAAGTTTGTCTATCTTTAATAGACATCTACAAAAATGATTGCGCGTGATCACACGATCGCTCGAATGAGTTTGGGGCGTTTCAAAATTGCCACAAAAGAATGTATGCTCGAGTTTATGTTTGGCGTAAGACTTTGGGTGAGATATTTTGTTTTGGGCCTCTGATACAAACTTACGTTCCGAATCTTCATAATCCAAACACATGCGATCGAGTGTGATAAATAAAGTTTTATCATGTTTGATCAAATTACGACGAATTGAGTTCATTTGGGATCTAGGGTGATCGATTTGTGAACGGACATATATGATACGTGGACTGCGTGCTCATTTTCTGATTATGAAAGATCATTTGTGATCGCATAATTCAAATTTTAATCACGTGAGATCAATGTTGTGATTCTCGTATGATCTACTGAATGCGTTAGATCATCTATGGTCTTGCGCGATCACAAACTTGGTCATGCAACATTTTTGTGATCATGCAATGCCAATATTGATCTTATTGGATCAATACTGATCACGTGAGATTAATTGTGGTCTCACAATCAAATTTTGGTCTCATACGATCTTAGATGTTGATGTAGGGCTCGTTTGGCACGGCGGTGGCGGCTGTGACTGTTGTGATTATGAGTTGTCGTTCGTGGAGACTTAACCTCGCCTAAGAAACTTCATCCACTTTTATATTCACAATTAGATTTTTTTCTTGGTCGCTGTTATAACAGCTGTCATGCTAAACACTTATTTTATGGCAGTGATGTTTTTGTCCAAACTCATCGGAGCAAAAATACTGTGCTAAACAGACCTTTGGTCCCAAATATGTGTTTGGTGTTGGGAATTCGCATTCGGAAATATGAAAATTAGCCAATTTAATTGGATCTTCAATTCAATTGGCTACTTGAATGAACAATAGTGATTTTCAACATTTGACACGACCTTAAGGCCTTAACCATCTGTGAATATTTTCACTCACGTCCAGCGGTCCGGACCATATAATGTGGGCGTTGTTAACAGCAAACCTGATTTGATTTTAGAAGAAAAAAATGCATTTGATTTTTAGCAAATCAGTTCGATAACGCTGCGCGGAGGCCGTAATGAGGAAACAAAGAATCCGGCGGGAGGCCCTTGTTGAGGTATATTGATGTAATAAGTTAACAGGTCTTAACGGATTGGTTTGGATCCTTTAGGCATCCATTAACCCATCGTCGGGGAATTAGGGTTTCACCTATAAATACTCTTGTTGGGGGAAACGTGAAGATCATTCCAAACTTGACGGTCAAGCGGGATGTTTCGAGCACACTAACATTCTCGAAGCAGTTTTGTTTTCGTGTGCCCTAGCCCCCACTCCCGTGTGCCCCCGTCGCCCAGCCTTTCGTACTTCCCGATCGCTACTCCTTGCGGAATCATCAGATTCGCTTGCCGTCGATTTTGCTCCCCCTCTCCCGTGATAACCTCTGCCGCTCTCATTTTCCCATCTTCTCCGCGTGTTTCTGCCCCGGAATGTCGCTGCGAAGAAGAAGGTAATCCCGCTCGGGATTTCTTGCGTCGTTGTTGTTCGCAATGCCGCACGGAGATCTTGCCGTCAAGAGATCTCGCCGCCCGGGGATAGAGCGCAATGAGGTCACGCCACCTAGATCCCGTGGTCGTGGATCGCATGTTTCCGCCGCCGCCGATCGGGGGAGGAGAAGATCGGGCCTCTGCAGAATTTACTGCCTTCCATCCGGATTGGGAAGAGGAATAGTTTTCTCATCGCAAATCAGTGCGAATCTCGCCAATCCGTGCAGTGATGCACCACTCCTGGAACCAATCCAGGAAAATCTGTCGATCTGCTCTCTCCGACTCGCCAGAAAATACCTTGATCCGAGGATTGAGATCTCTACGCCTGGAGATATCCTTGCTTGGATCTCTGCAATCGCTATTGTGGCTGAAAGTTTTGACCGAAAGCTCTGTCTCAAAGCTCTATTGAAGATCCAGTGATCTCTTCCTCTCCACTTGGTGGTCGTTCTGATCTCAGGCGTCTGTGCTTAGCCGTAGAAGGGAAACAAATTTTTATTTCTAGATTGGATAAGATTTAGTCGTCTCCGCACACATTCAGGTGATCTCTTTCTAGTTATTTTTCTGCTTGTGATTTTGTTTGCTAGTGAAATTCCAGAGTTGGTAAAGAGACCCACGATGTCGAAGGGCAATACTCATGTTCCGATGATCAAGCTCGAGAAATTCTCCAACTGAGAGTTTAGTGTCTGGAAGTGGAACACGCAGTTTGACATGAAGTTTCTGAATATCTTTTACATTGTGCAGTCCGATTTTGCATCTTATGCAGGAGGAGATGATGAGGATCAGTGGGTCAGCGACGAAGATTTCTGTCGCGACTTTCTCCTCAACTGTCTCTCAAATAGACTGGTAGAGATGTGCAACAAGATGAAAACTGCAAAGGAGATCTGGGATGCTCTGGATGAGCAGTTCATGGAGGAAGAGAACATGTCCAAGACGCACCTGATGGACAAGTTCATGACCTTCACTGAAGACAGGGAGATTCTACCACAGGTTGTTGATTTTGAGAATCTCGTCGACAAGCTGAACAGTGAGAACATCCCTCTGCCAGATGGATTCGTTGCAGGAGCTATTATTTTCAACCTGTCATCTGCATGGTACTCCTTTAAGACAGAGATGTATCGGAAGAAAATGCAGGTCAACCTAAAAGACCTCAAGCGCTTCATTTGCATTGAGGACAAGAACCGGACTAGGCACGCTATGGAGACGGTTAGCAAGCAGAACTCTGCCGCTAACATGGTTACGCACCCTAAGCGTAAGCCTAAGCCTGAAAAGACTATACCGCCGACCAGTGCACCCGCAGTTGCTGACACTAACAGGAAGGCTAAGAAATTTAAAGGCAAGTGTTACAACTGCAATAAGTGGGATCACTGTGCTTTCGAATGCAAACAACCCAAAAGGGGTGATTCCAGCACACCAAAGACTGATAACAAAGCTAACATGGTTTATCAGATTGCGTCTGCCAACTTTGTTGCCATGGTTGGAAATGGGAAGGCCAGTACATAGTGGTGGCTCGATTCAGGTACTACCTGCCACGTATGCAACAATTCTGTGCTTCTGGAGGATGTCACTGCAGTATAAGAGACGGTCACTGTTGCTAATGGTGGAATAGCTGACGTGTTGAGGTTGGGAAATGCCCCAGGTACTCTCCTCAGGTACGCGTTTAATTTTAAAGAATGTTAAATTTATACGTACATTACCTGCTAATTTAATCTCAATTAGTCTGTTATGCGATGTTGGTATGTCATTTAATATTAGTGGTGATAAATTGACATTAATGGTTAACTCACACTATTTTGGTTGTGTGTGTCGTAAATGGGATGTATAGACTGAGTCTAGCAAACAAAGTGGTAAATCCGGTTAGTTTAAATCTGATAGATCCTAAGATTTTACATGCAAGACTAGGACACGTGAACTATAGAAAATTACTACTGTTAGCTAAAACTTACAACATTACCCTAGACACAACAACTAAATTTGAAAATTGTGAAATTTGTGTTCAGACAAAGATAACTAGAACATATTTTAGTCAGATTTTTAGGAGCACACAATTGCTAGAGTTAATACATTCTGGCATATGTGACTACAAAAGTTTTGTTACAAGAGAAGGTTGGAAGTATCTGATAACTTTTATCGACGACTACTCTAGATTTAGTCACATTTATCTCCTTAAAATCAAATATGAAGCTTTTGAAAAATTTCGTATATTTAAAAATCGGGTTGAAAATCAACTAGACATGAAAATTAAGAGGCTAAGAAGTGATAAAGTAGGAGAATATGTCTCCGGAGAATTTAGAGATTTTCTTGCCAGCAATGACATAATCCCTGAAACAACTGCCTCATCATCACCATAATCCAACGGTATCGCTGAGAGGTAAAATAGAACTTTAACAGAAATGTTGAATTCTATGTTGTTGAATGTTACCATGTCTGCGGCCTATTGGGGTGAAGCTGTTCTCACGTCAAATCACATTCTTAATAAGGTTCCTCATGCAAAGTTGAAACAAACACCTTATGAGCTTTGGTGTAAGAAACCTCCTAGAATTGACAATCTTAAGACTTGGGGTTGTATCGCTTATGTCAGGATACCTGGCTCTAGGAGAGTTAAGATTGGACCTAGGAAAAATACTTACGTCTATCTGGGATGTGCAGAGGATAGTGTTGCAGACAGATTTCTAGATCTCTCAACCAACACTGTAATAAAATCTAGATATGCAGTTTTCTTTGAGGATAAGTTTCTAAAAGATAAAAACCTAATGCTTCCAGGTCTGTCAGCTAACCAAAACTAAGAATCTCTGACACTGAGCTCATTGACACCAATGTTTTAGAATCTACACGATTATCTAATAGAGAACGAATGCCTAAAAGCTTCGGTATAGATTTTGTGACTTACCAAGTTGAAGCGGATCCATCTACTTATAATGAAGCGATGAGATCTAGGGATTCTCTGTTATGGAAAGAAGTCATAGATGATGAGATAAACTCTCTCATGCAAAACCTCACTTGGACCTTAGTTGACTTGTCCAAAGGGGATAGAACCATGAGAAACAAGTGGGTTCTGAAGAAGAAACTAAATCCTGATGGGAGTATCGCTAAATACAAAACACGTCTAGTTGCCAAAGGCTACACTCAAGTGAGTGGTATAGACTACTTTGATATATACTCACATATTTGTCATATTGCGATGATTATGATTCTTCTCGCTATAACATCTATTGAACATCTTACCATTCATCAGATGGATGTCAAGACTGCATTTCTTAATGGAGATTTGACTGAAGAAATCTATATGCACCAATCTGAAGGGTTTGACATAGAAGGTCTAGAAAATAAGGTCTATAAGTTGATTAAGTCACTCTACGGATTGATGCAAGCACCGAAATTATGGCATGAGAAATTTGACACTTGTGTTAAAGCCATGAGTTTCAAATCCAACCTATCAGATAAATGTCTGTACGTTCGAACAAGTTCAAATAAAGTTGCAATTATATGCTTGCACGTTGATGACATGCTAATTCTGGATACTGATCAGTCTGAGGTAAAAGACGTGGAAGTTGCTTTGACGACACAATTTAGCATGACCGACTTAGGTGTGGTGAAAACCATCCTAGGAATGAAAGTAAACTTCACTGAAAATGATATTACCTTAAGTCAGAGTCACTATATTAGAAATCTACTTGAGAAGTGGAGTTACGTTAATAGCAAAAATATTGAGACTCCATACGATTATAACAATAAACTGAAACTGAATGAAGGTTCATCTATTAGACAGTTAGATTACTCTAAACTCATAGGTAGTCGCATGTATGCTACAACCTGCACTAGACCTGACATTGTCTTTACGGTCGACATGTTAAGTAGATTTATAAGTAAACCTGGGAAGGATCACTGAGATGCCTTAAAAGGTTAATGTGATACTTAAAGTACACTGAGAAGTATGCATTATGTTACAGTGGACATCCTCATGTGCTTGAGGGGTATTATGATGCCTCCTAGTGCTCAGAAGTTGTTGATAGTATGTTCACTAGTGATTTTGTGTTTACACTATGAGCAGCAGTAGATTGGAAGTCAAAGAGGCAGACGTGCATTGCACTATCCTCTATGAAATCAGAACTCTATGCTCTGGCTTCAACAGGAGAAGAAGCATGGTGGATAAGAGACCTGATAATGTACATTCCAATGATAAGTATGAAAATGCACTATATTTCGATCTTTTGTGGCAATCAAGTCACAAAAACCATTGCTACAAATACATTGTACAATGGAAAGCGAAGGCAACTAAAAATGAAACAAGCCTGGTTGACCTATCTCACCAGTCAAGGGATAATCTCTTTTTTGGACGTGGGATCAAAAGATAATGTAGCAGACGTCCTCACAAAATGCTTATGTAAGGTTCTAACAACTAAAACATCGGGGGAGATGAGATTAAGGTTCATTTAGTATGACTTAATACATTGCTTATGTTTTAAATTTTAGAACCATAGTCTATTTACATTAAAGCATCTAGAGTGAGCACACTGAAGTATTTCAGATGCTATCTGATGAAAGCCAGAGATGAAAAATTGTCAGTCATTCCAAACTTGATGACTTACGCAATTATTTTATTCAAAGGTTGATTTTGGTATCATTCCAAAAAGGAATACTGAAGTTGTTGATATGTGTCCTTATATCATGATTATTAATTATATCATTCCAAACTTGATATAATGATCACAACTTGTTGTACTATTCCAAACTTGATGGCATCACACAATTGTGAAATGATTAATAATCTTAATAATCGAAGGAACGTGGTTTGAATCTATAAAATTATTTTCTAATTTTGTGTAAATTAGATAGAGATGCTGATTTGTGATTCTTTCTTCCGGGTTAAAGTATTACGTTCTTATTTGTTAGAACTAATCATTTTACTATGATAGCAAATGTTTGAATTCATATAGTTTAATCTCACGACATTCTTGTTGTAATTGTTTGCAGATCAAAAGGAGTATGGAGGAGAGAAAGTTGATTTCGACCCGGATGACGATGATCTGTTGTTTGTATAGACTAGTGATCAGTTGTCTGTTTTGAGTCTTCAATTTTGCTTACTGTTTTGTTTGGAGCCATTTGTTTGTGTTTAGATTTATCTGTATTCTAAAATTCATGTTTGTGTTTCTGAAAACTCATGTTTTGTCGTTATTAACTCTTGTTTAAGGCTTCATTTGGTTCGGCGGTTGCGGATGCAACCGGCGGGTCCAAACGGAGCATTGGAACCGGAGGGGGGGGGGGGGGGGGGGGGGGGGGGGGGGGGAGGCGGGGTTGGAAACGCTCCATTTAGACTCCTTTTCCTCTATCCGGTGGGTGCAAACGGAGCAAACGCCGCCGGCGCCCGTTTGTTTACCCGCCGTTCGGTGGCGTTTGCTCCAAACGGAGGAGGCGAAACGCCCAACCAAACGAAGCCTAAGTAATCTGTTATGTGACACCATTATATACAATATAAGAGGAGATTTTTGAGGTATATTGATATAATAGGTTAACAGATCTTAGCGGATTGGTTTGGATCCTTTAGTCATCCATTAACCCGTCGTCGGGGATTTAGGGATTCACCTATAAATACTCCTGCTGGGGGCAACGTGGAGGTCATTCCAAACTTAACGGTCATGCGGGATGCTTCGAGCGCACTAACAACCCTGACACAGATGATCAGCCGGCGGTTGGACCCTGATTCAACGGCGAGGGAGGGACTAGAGAGTTCATGGAGGAGGTTTTGTATCTGCAGAAGGTCGGCGGGTGAACGCGCGGGGGAGTGGAGATGCGGTCGGCGTGGAGGGTGGACAAACACAGGATAAGCCGTTGGAGGGTGTGGTTCGGGGTGAGCTATGCTTCGGTCGGAAACGTCTCATTCGTGACCTGACAGGTCGGCCAGCGGTCGACGAAGCGACACAACTCGATGTTGTTGTGGTCGTAGGTGATGTCAGTGGGGGGGGGGGGGGGGGGGGGGGGGGCTTCATTATCTGGAGAGAGATGGGGCATATCAGATGAAGTAGCGTGGCACTTCATCGGCATCGTGAATACAGTCGCGTGCTTCCGACTCTGCTCGCCGGAGATCCACCCCTTCCCGCCGCCTCCCCAATTTCTCCGACCGGCTTTGCCTGCGGAGGAGAAATATGAAGCGGGAAAGCTGCTGCGCGGAGTAAAACAATGGTTCGCTAGTATAAAACATGTAAATGGAAAAAGTTATTTAAAAAAATGGTTTTTTTTGTTTGTTAACGGACAACATTTGATGTTAACAGCGCCCATTAATATTTACTCCACGAAGCAGCACAATGCATGCCTTAATAGGCCTATTTGACTATTTGAGTAGCTAGGTGATGGCGGTTGGAGATGAAACGGTTAGAGATGAAAATAAAATATTGTTTTGAAAGGGAGCCTTGTCTCTACGGTTGTATCCAGACACAATAGCATTATGGGGAATTGACGATTCCAAATAAATACTATTCAAAAGGGCAAAAAAACAGCATTTGCATTTTCTGGAAAAAACACAAACAAACGAAGAAAATACCTCTCAGAGAATGTGCCTTCATAGGGCTCGTTGGCACATCAGTGGCGGTTGTGAACGCGGTGGATATGAACCGTAGTTCGTGGACGTTCGACCACGCCTAAGAAACTCTCTATCCACCTTTATATTCAAAAAAAAAATCCTTCGTGATGGCCAAACCGTTCTCATGTAAAACACATATTTTATGACAATTTCGTTTTTGTCCAAACTCACCGAAGCAAAAACGACGCGCCAAACTTACCATTAGTTTATCTATTTCAGGGAATTAACCTTGTTTTACGCTTCACTTCATTCGGTCTCTCGCACTTACAATCGGCGTGCACCATAATAATGACACAAAAGAAATTTGAAGATTTTGAACGACTTAAGCATTTCTTAGACATTGAAGCCAGCGGATCTACCAAAGAATTGTACCTATGAATTCATTTGGGACTCAAGCTAATTTCAAAAGTAAGAGAAATGCAACCTGTAATTTACCAAATTAGAGCGGAGGCCTGATACATGGCCTTAGAATTAATGGAAGATGAGCAAGCTTTCATAAATTTTCCCCAAAAAAGACTAATGGAGAGAGAAGAATCCGGACCAGCTCTATCATGCCACGTGGCCATTCAGAATTCTCACGTAAAACTACATTGCACTTTACGCGAATCCGACGGTTCCTCTTAATCCCGAACAAGTCCGACGTCGTAGGGGCGGACTTACACGCGACCTAGTGTGAAAATTCACCAAGAAAATTACAATAAAAATTTAGGATTTATAGATATTCTATATAATTTCTATTCGATTCAATAAATATTGGTTCTTTATTTCATATTAGGCTCCGTTCGTTTCGCAGGAAATGAGATGCAGGAATTGGAATTGAAGTCAATTCTGATTCTGTTGTTCGGCTAACTGCAGGAATTCTGTCATCAGAATTGGAATTGGTAATTCCACTGTTCGGCTGTATGTCAGAATTCAATGGACGGAATTGAAATTTTACACACACATATAAACACACACACACATATAAACACATACACACACACATAAATACAACTACATACACACACATATAAACAAACAATTTGGCTGCAACTCAATCCTCCATTGTTGATTACATGTAATTAGAGTGCGAAAACAATTTGGCTGCTAAACAAGAAATTTGATTTCTCAAACTAATTAACAAAAATGGTAGCTTCTATGAATAACCATAAACTAGTAAAAGATAATCAGTTAGTGTGGGGCTCCAAATCATCTCAACCTCCTATTCAAAAAAATTCACAGGTTATGGAATGGATAACATAGTGCTCAATCTATGCTTTGTATGTGCATACTTGACAGAAAATGGCGTTAACTTGCAGAAGACACGAGAAGGAAAAGGAGTGTGACTGAGTTTCGAAGATGGAAAACTTGAAATGGAGAAGTATGCTCCAGGGCAAGGTATACCTTCGTGATCCGCGGTTTGGAAACCACCGATCTACAAAAACAGCAAGTTCTAGGGCAAAATCGAAGCCGCTGTTCCGATGAGGGAAGAAGAAGACGTCTGAGATCGCCGCCGAAGAAGAAGACGTTTGAGATCGCCGTCGCCGAAGAAGAAGACGTCTGGGATCGCCGCCGTCGCCGAAGAAGAAGAAGCTGCCGTCGCCGATGAGGGAGGAGAAGAAGACGCCGTCGCCGATGAGGGAGGAGAAGAAGACGCCGTCGTTGCCGAAGAAGAAACGGCATCGTCTTCGTTCGCGGGAGCAGGGGCATCGGGATCGCGATGGGTAGAGCGCGGATCGGAATCGGGAAAACTGACCTCGCGAGGTCTGAATTGGGGAGGGCCTCTTTCCTCTATAATGAATTCCTATAGGAATTGAATTGAATTCCATTTCCCACCACATTTTTGCGCTGCCGAACGCCAACAATTGGAATTGGCAAATGAATGTCAATTCCAAAGCCCCAATTCCGACGAAACGAACGGGGCCTTAAGGTAATTGAAATGAAGTGAAAGATCTTGGGCTCAAATCCTTATGACACCAATGTGTGTATATATATATTTTTGCCTAAATTTGCTATTTTTTCAAAAAAAATTCATTAAAAATGTAGATATATTTTCTATAGTTACGTTTATTATACTAAAAAAATCATTAAAAGTGTAAAAAAAATCTATATTTAGACATATTGTATAAAAAAATTCATTAAAAATGTAAACATAGTGTCTCTGTATTTAGACAAATTGAACAAAAAAAATCATTAAAAAATATAAAAATAATGTACAATATTTGACATTAATATAACATAAATATATATATTTCAATATTTGTTGATTAAAATTTTCAAATGAATTTGTATTTCGCCCACATAAAAAAAAACTTCGTCCACACAGAAACGCCTCCAATAAATGACCCTTTACACAACTTTTTAATTGAAGAAGAACAAACTCTTTCTTAGTTTTTTTTTTCCCAAAAAAGACTTTTTCTCTTTACACAATTTAATTACACGAGAGAATGCATTTAGTTATTTGGATATTATCCATGTGAATGATCGGCCGGTAGATCATTCATTATTGCTCATGACAAATTAAATTTGTATCATGAAATGCACATATTACATATATCATTGTATATTGTGAAGAAATTCACGGAGTTGTCATTGTTTAAGGTGCCTGGCATAAAAAATATATATTTTTTAAAGTCATAATATGCCAGCAATTTTGAGTAAATCAAGGAAGATAAATTTATTTATAGTTGGCATTTAGTGTTGGAGTCAGCTTGAAAGTTTATTCAATGAAAACTCTTGTCAACTCAGCTAGACATTCTGAATCTCCTGAAACAAATATTATTATAGAATAGAATAAAAAATGAGGAGCAATTAGAAGTCAAACACACATGCCTACAGCATGATCTACAAAACCTGGATGAAGAAAAATCCCAACCCAACATATATTGGCGCTTATTTCCACGGGCACAACTAATAAGACGCAGAGTCATAAGTAACACGGAAAAAAATTTTATGTGTATCGTTTCTACAAGAAGGTGCAAAATTGATTTTGTATGTTAGGATGTATATTTTTTTACAAAATAAAAATGGTAATTGTTGCGGGTCACTCGACGCTCTGGTGGACCAGTCGAATTGAACCACCTTAGCTCGAGAGCGAGCCGAGCTGTGTCAGCCAAATTCCACTATATGTCGGTTTCTTACAAGCAAAACGGAGAACTTGAGGGCGACGGGTCGTCGTTCGTTACAATGATTACAAATAGAAATCTCCGAGGGTGACAAGTCACCTCTCAGGAAGCTAAATACTTTTCCGCGAAAATGAAAGTGAGATGCTCTGATCGCCTTTCGGTGCCCGGAGGATCTCCGAATCACTTAGGAAGAATGTCTTCAAAAGCGAAGGAGAACTTCAAAGGCTCGAAGGAGATCTTCGAAGACTTGGAGGGAAACTTCAAGCGCCGAATGAGAACTCTGAGGAATCTTCAACGGAGTTCTCTCGAGTGTAGAAAACAAGATCTCTTGAAATGAAGCTCCTTTTATAGCCTTGGGCAAGGGTAACCCAGTGGCGGGCGCAGGAAATTTTCCAGTGTGGGCGGACTTAAAAATTGCAAAAAAAGAAATAAATCGAAAAATATGAAACAAACACATTAATATGACACAAATTATACAAAAGTTGCACATACAATAGTAGAAAGAAATATAACTTTGCTTATAAGACTCCTCTTCGAGCTTTCATGTTTTGAAAATATTTCATAGTGTCCTCATTGTTGATGGTGGAAAATATGTCTTTTTCAATATATGTCACTAAGCAAGCATTCATTCATTCATCCCTCATTCGATTACGTAATGTTGACTTGATAATCTTCATTACAGAAAAAGCTCTTTCTACAGTTGCAGTTGCGACAGGTAATAGCAGTGCTAGCTTCACGAGCAAATATACCAAGGGATAAAGAACATCCTTCTTCAATTTAACTAGTCTTTGAGATAATCCTCCAAGCCCAACCATCTCTGAGAAGTCATCATTTAAGCGAACGTCTAAAATATAACATTCAAGTTGATTATCAAACTCCATTAATGCTATTGGAGAGAAGTCCATGAGATAATGTTCAGCAAATCGAATCAATTTGTGCTTATCAAATGCAAGAAATCCATTACTTGGATCTAAACATGTCATACATAAAAACAATTCTGTGTTCACCTCAGCAAATCGACTATTCAGCTCAACAAGTTGTAGATCTATCACTGCATAAAATATATCGACACGATAAAAATGAAGGTTTGTAGTTTCTTCAGTTTTATGTCTTGATCTCCCTCGAGCAACAAATTTATCTTTCATATTCGGAACGACAATTTCATGTTTGTTACAAAAGAGAGTTACCTTGTTAAATAGATAATCTCATCCATTGTTCCGCATTTCTTGTAATCGTAACTTGAAAATTTTGACAAGAGTCATGACATTTGCAAGGTCTTGATCATTCCTTTGCAATGCTTGTGACAACTCATTGGTGATCCCCAGAACATTCGTCATTAAGTGGGTCAAGAATACAAACTCAAAATATTGTATAGCATTCAATAAATCACTATCTTGCTTTTTGCTCTGAAAGTGTGACATCTTGTATCTCCTGCTCTTTTCAAAGTTTTTTCTTGATTCAAGCCTCTTTCTGTTACAACTTCATCATTTGATATTTCTTCAATAACTTGTATAAATTATTTCTCCTGGAGGATATCTCTACATTTGCAAGATGCCCCAATAATGTTTGTAATAATTGTTACCAAGTTAAAAAAAGAACAAATTTTCTTGTGTTTCTTTGCGACCGCAACAAGTGTTTATTGAAGTTGATGAGCAAAGCAATGAACATAATATGCGGATTGATTTTCTGTCATAATCAATGTTTTTAAACCATTGAATTCACCTTGCATATTACTAGCTCCATCGTGCCCTTGTCCCCGTAAACTTGTTATACTCAGCCCATATTTAGAGAAAACATGCTCAATCGCTATCTTAAGTGATGAAACACTTGTATTTTCAACATGAACAATTCCCAAAAAACGTTCAATTATCCTTCCTTTCTGATCAACAAAGCGTAAAGCAATTGTCATTTTGCTCTTTCACAGATGAATCACGAGCTTCATCAACTTAAATAGAGAACAACTCGGCTTTGACAATGTCTTTAATGATGATATTGGTAGTCTCTATTGTTGCAGCTTGAACAATATCTTTTTGGATACTTGGTGCTACTAATTTAAGATTTTCGGGAGCATTTCTTAATACAACTTGATTGATATTGTCATTATGGTCCGTAAGAAATTTAAGGAGTTCAAGAAAATTTCCTCTATTGCCTGATTCATCAGTTTCATCATGACCACGAAATGTTAATCTTTGCTTTAAAAGAAATCTAATGCAGTCCACTGAAGCTTCCAGGCGGGTGTGATAATCAGTTCGAGCTTGGTCAGATTGAGTGCACAAAGCAACTTCAACGTGTTGTTTTTGGTTCATCAAGTCAAGGCAAGACTTCAAGCACTTGTTATGGATGCTACTGTGGTTTCCAACAAAAACATCTAATCTATCTTTATGCTTCCAATTTGTGAACCCCCCACTGATAAAAGAATCTTCGCCGCCTTGGTCACTATGCTCTGGCTTGAATAAATACATAAGCAAAATGCAACGTCTTTCATTATGTTGTACTCCAATCAATAACTGTATTCCTCAAACCACGAACGAATAAATCTACGCGGATCTTTTCCAATAAGTCTTGTTGGAAAATTATGATTTTTAGGTTGAAAATCTTTTTTCTGTAAATACCATCTTCGAACTTTCTCCCTCTCATTAGGATCATATTCAAAAATACTCTTACGTAATCTCGGGTCCGCAGGAAGATCATCTACATTGAGTTCTAACCGCGGACTAGATGATCGTCTACTAGAAGAACTAGATGATCTTTCACTTGTTTTTCTTTTAAAAAACTTTTCCATAGTAACCTAACATAAATTATGAAAATGACATTCAGAAATCATCGCCTAAATGCACACATCAAGCATCACTGATCCGGGCCTATCGGTAGGCTTCACACAGCATGCCTAAGTCCTTCTCGAGCGGACCTCTAATGCAATTTAATGTCGGGGACGGGCACAATCAACCCGGTGAAAGAGATCGTTACCCTTGAAGCGTGCCTCAGAGCAATTAAATCGACCGTAACAGCTCTCACTTTGTTGATCTGAACTCTCCTCAATGAGTCGTGGCTGAAAGCCTGAAAATACAAAGAAATTTTCAAATAAACCCAGATTTTCAACTAAACCCAAATAATTTTCAATTAAATACATTAAACTCAAATCTGGAAACAAGTGCCAAAAATCAGTATAACTACCAATTCCATTGAAATGTTAATTTTAATCAGGGTAAAAAACTACCAAAAATCAGTATAACTGTATAAGTGTATAATTACCAAAAATCAGTATAAGTACATACTAAACTCAAATTTCTACAATTAAACTTCTATTGAAATGTTAATGTTATGGTTGATGGTTCTGCAACTTCCAATTCCACAAGTGCCAAAAATCAGTATAACTACCTATAAAAAGCAACATAAATATGGTAACATAAGTATTTCTGGAGTTCATATGGTAGAATGGGGAGATCTGGAGGAGCCGAGGAGGGGCTTACCAGCAACAAGCCAAAAATCTGGAAATCGGGAATAGAACCTTTTGAATAATAAATCTGGAAACAGAAATCTAGAAACAGAAATCTAGAAACAGAAATCTGAAAATCCAAGGCAAAGTTAGCTAGCTAGGCAGAGAAAGAGGACGTAATGTTCATACCTGGGATCAGAAATCAATAGATGAGAGGAAACAGCTCGAATAGAGCAGAGGATTGGCAACTCGGCAAGCCCGAAAAAGGGAAGAGCAGAGGATCGGCAAGCAGTGAAGCAGTCAAGCAGAGGATCTGAGAACAGAGGAAACATATCGAATAGAGGAGAGGAAGAGCAGATGGAAGAAGCTCGATGATCTCCTTTACGTCGTCCGAACGAGGAGGAAGAACTTTTTTTCACGTTCGCTCAGTCGCTCTTCGCTCTAGCTCTCGAAGACTAGAACCCTAGGCTCGCGATTTTTGTGAGTGTGGGCGGCCACCCACACTTGCCCTATGTTGGGTCCGCCCCTGAGGGTAACCCGGTAATTTCGTCGTTGTAACCATCGTAACCACCTGACGGACGAATCACGCTTGCCGATTTGGAGCGCATGGATCGACACTTTTTGGATATCTCCCCCCGGCAATTTGGTCAATTTGGGAAGTTTTGTTGATGGCATTGAGCGCATCGAACAAGACCTGCAATCTACAAAATTAAGAAAGGTTAACTGCTGCGCGCGTCGCGAACACAGAAGCGTTCTGAGCGCGCAATGAACGCGAAAGCGTTCTGAGCGCGCGATGAATGCAGAAGCACTTCGACTTGGCTTGCTTTACAGGCGGAAAGCCGAGGATACGGCCGGGTGCCGACTGAGGGGCGCACTCGTAAGAGCGAGGGTGCGCCTTTCAAATACTGCGCCTCCCAAAACAGGAAGTCGCCCCCCCCCCCCCCCCCCCCCCCCCCCAGAAAGGGAGGGTGCCGAGGTTCCGGCCGCACCCCCAAGGGGGGGGGGGGGGGGGGGGGGGGTATCATGAAATGCACATATTACATACGAGCATCTTCGCACATGCTATGTATGTGCTCGATGCTCTCCGGCGGTCTTCAGACGCATCAATGCAGGCTTCACCCGCATAAAGCCCATGTTACGTCCATCTTCACTGCTCTCGATTGCATGGGCTTCGCCCGTGAATGTCACGAATACCTCGCCGCTCGCACCCTAGCGCAGTGAAGCCCGCATTGATGCGACCGAAGACCGCCCAAGAGCATCGAGCACGGGCGTAGCCCGCGCGAAGATGCTCGTATGTATATAATTTTTTTGTAAATATAATTATTATTTTTAAATAATAATAGCAAGTGAAAAATACCCGTCTCTCTCCCTCTCTCCCCCTCTCTCCCTCCCTCTCTCTCTACATTATTATAATAAGTTTTTCTATCTCCCCTCTCTCTTTCATCCGTCAGCCCACTTTTTCTCTCTCCCCTCGCTCTCTCTTCCCCCCTCTCACTCGCACCCCAGTGCATTGAAGCCTGTATTGATGCGGACGAAGGCCGCCCTAGAGCATCGAGCATGAGCGTAGCCCGTGCGAAGATGCTCATATATATATAAATTTATTAGTATATATATTTTTTGATTAAGACATTAATTCAATTTTCTTAGGTGAACACATCCAATATCCGATCAGAGAGTGCCTAAAATTGACCGTCCCTGTCTAAAATTGTCGTTAACTTTTCGAGTAAAACACGATCTAGCTCTTTGTTTTCTTGCAAACGATGATTCATCTCATGTTCTGTATCATATATATATAGTTGTAGGTACCTAGGTCTTGTGTTTGGAGCAGGTAAAAGAGATCCAATTCAATGATATATTGCTCCATGGGCCCGAAATGTATAAATGGCATGTTGATCTGCTGCTAATGATTCATCTAGTTTAACGCCCATAGAAGTAAAAGAGAAAACATGATTATATGAACGAATATATCTTCTAAAATTGTGGCTTTCTGCACAGTCACTGATCAATAAACTATAAAGCTCATTTGGAACAGGTATAGCTGGGATGTCAACCCTTCCATTGTTGCAAAACATTGTTGATGTCTCCCCATCAAATAATTTAGCATGACAATGATAACAGAAATGAGGTGGTTGCAGTTCCAAGTAGACGATTTGGAGATTTGTATTAGATACGCGAGCAATGTTATGGTTTGTGGGGCGACAAATTCTCATAGGAACACCATCATCAGAGCTTTCATCTTTCGTGCTTTCATGTTGTTGGACAGGATTTGTTGATATTTCTATGTTTTGTTGTGCTTGTGCAGTGGTTGTTGTAGCAGGATTGCATGTCCACGAAGGTGTTGGTGCAAAGGTAAAGTAAGGCATTGGTGCAATAATTGCAGGAGGTGCGGATGATTCTCCAATTTCAGGTCCCCGCATTACTTGGTAGCATATTGATGATGATATTGTTGTCAATGCATATCTATGCACAACACCGTTCTCTCCTGATGTTACTTTTAACATTCAATAGAATTATATTATCGTATTATTTAACAGTATTTGTAAGCAGATGGTAACTCACAGAAATAAAATTACGTACGTACCCCATGTCATATTTGAGTGTCCAAGTTCATTGTCTGATGCTGATGCGGGCGCAGCAGGCTGGGGTGGAGGCATAGCAACCTCGATGTTCTGATTTAGTAATTGCTCATTTTGCTGCAGTAACCGTTCGCGACGTCTTTGAGCAGCAGTACGCCAAATTTCTCTTTGACGGCCTTGTTTACTGCTGTCAAATGAGCTTGCCTGAATCTCTGACGGGAACGATTATAAGCTCGTTGTGCTTCAAGTTGTTCTTCTGTCATTTGTGCTCTCCTTTCTCGTGCACGCTCTCGATTATAAGCTCGTTGAGCAGCACGTCGTGGTTCGGTCATACATGTGTTTCTTGTTGATGTGTACGATTGATTATATATACGTTGTGCTACTTGTTGTTCATCTGTCATAAATGTTTGTCTTGTTCGTTTTCGAGCACGAACATGAGCTTGGAAGGTCTCATCCACTTGTTCTATAATAGGATTCAGTTCCATTTTACGAAAGCTGATTTATTATAAGCAAAGTAGGAGGAAGGGAAGAAAGTAGCAAAGTTACAACGATAAATACAAAATGTTAAGAACGTTTTCACACAAACGCAAGAACCTAGCAATTATTAAATCACAGGGATTCCATGAAATATCTACTTTAATTGTAATAAAAAGGAGGCAATGCAGGAGAAGAACAAACTGATGCCCGGTAAAAGATGGTAAACTCAAGGCAAGTCAGGGCAGTGAACCGACGCTATTAGCCCCCAGTACAATGTTCATTATTAGCTATGGTTATGAATCGACGCTTCTGAACATGAAACCTCACGAAAGAACTCATCCACTTTTATGTTCCTCAGTAAATATTTTTCGTGATGCCGGTCATATCAATTGTAACGCCAAATTGAAATGTTGTTGGGTAACATCCACGTCTTTAATTATATAGCCGAGCAATATAATCTTTTTTCTTAAAATGGTGTTTTTAGAGAACTTGTTTTAGTAATAACTATTTAACATGAAACACAATATACATGCAATGAAGAGGAGCCTAAAACTGAGGGTCCGTTTGCCATGGTAGGGGCAGTCATGAACGCGGTCGTTATGAATGTCACCTCTGAACAGTAAATCTCACAGGTGGAATTGATTGAATGTGAAAGTGTGTATGTGTGAAGGTGGATTTGATTGTATGTGTGTGTATTTCTTTATGTGAGTGTTTATGTGTTTATCTTTTTGTTTGGGTATGTGTGTGTGTGGTTGTTTTCGTCTATGTGAGTGTTTTCTGTTTGTCTTTTGGTTTGGATATGTGTGTGTGTTAGTTTGTTTTTGTGTTTGTGTATGTGTATGTGTGTTTGTATTTGTGTATGTGTGTGTTTGTCTTTGTCTATGTGAGTCCTTTTTGTACAATACAGTCTTCTCGAGCAGTAAGGTATAGACAATAAAGTCGTGAGTAGTTGGAAAGGAGTGCCTTTCACGTCGGCCATTCAACTTTTAAAAGAAAGGAACTCATCCACTTTTATGTTCATAAGTAGTTGTTATTCGTGATGGCAGCTGTAGACATTTTAAGGCCGAACCGACATGCTTTTGGCATCCACGCGCGGTTGCAAAACATGTTGTACTAAAAAACTTATTTTACTAATAACTATTGAACATGAAACACAATATACATGCAATGAAGAGGAGCCTAAAACTGAGGGCCCGTTTGCCATGGTAGGGGCAGTCATGAACGCGGTCATTATGAACCGTCGCCTCTGAACAGTAAACCTCACAGGTGGAATTGATTGAATGTGGAAGTGTGTGTGTGAAGGTGGATTTGATTGTATGTGTGTGTGTATTTCTCTATGTTAGTTTTTTGAAGTGAGCTGTCGCCCGGAGACAGTGGGTATCGCCGGCGACAGCGTGCGAGTATCGGCGACAACGTGCGAGTATCGGCGACAGCGTGCGAGTATCGGCGATCTCGCCCGGCGGTTGCTCCTACTCGCCCCCCTTGAGTTTGCCTATAAATAAAGGGGTACCCCCCCCCTAAAGAACACACCTTCTGACAGTGACGAGTATATACTCTGAGAGTGACGAGTATAGCCATCAGAAGTGGCGAGTATCATCAACTCTGAGCGAGTTAGAGATACCAGAGTGCTACCCGACGAGCATCGGACTTGGAGTAAGTTCGGCAGGCGAGCATCGGACTTGGAGCGAGTTCGGCGAGCTCCTTGAGCGAGTAGCGAGTAGAGGAGATATCGCCCGGCGACAGTGGATATCGCCCAGGCGACAGCGAGAAGGAGAGGAAGCGCGCGCGTCGAGCGTGCGAGTATCCTGGAGTGCGAGCAGTGAGCTTGCGAGTATCTGGAGTGCGAGCTGCGAGCTTGCGAGGATCCGAGCTATCGCCCAGGCGACAGTCAATATCGCCTGGCGACAGCGTGAAGCGAGCTTCTATGGCGAGGAGCGAGTATTGGAGCGAGTATCACCATCCTGGTGTGCTCAGGAGGAGAAGCGGACCTTGTCCGTGACCAAAGTCTTACTTTCTTTAGGCTGTTGTGATTCAAGTTGGATGCAACTTGTATTCAGTCGTGTGTATTTGTAATTGATTGCCTAGTTGAGATATAAAACCTTCTTTATCCATTGTTGGTTCTCTTGATCGATAGCAGACCCAAAAAATTCAACATGGTATCATAGGGAGGTTGCTGAAGCAGCGCCTGCTATCGTAGTTCAAGGTTGTCATCCAAGATGGACGGTGGAGGAGGTTTTGCGAGAGGACTAGGCATTGAGCTGCTTACTCAAACCAACTACAAGAAGTGGATGTATTGTATGGAGAGCTACCTTCTTGGAGAGGATCTCTGGGAGGTTGTTGGTGGTGGGGAGCAAGAGGAAGTTGTAGCTGCCGGCGATAATGGTCCAGCTATGAGAGCGTGGAGGAAGACCAACGCCAAGACAGGGTTCACCTTGAAGAGAGCCATATCACCTGACTTGTTCGACCATATCATAGGTTGCAAGTCAGCTTCTGCGATCTGGATAGCCCTCGATGGGTTATTCAACAAGAAGAATGTGGCGCGGCTACAATTCCTGGAGAATGAGTTGGCGAAGTCAACTCAAGGCGAGATGGCGATATCCACCTTCTTCCTGAAGGTGAAGAACCTATGTGGGGAGATCTCGGCCTTGGATCCTGACGAGCCAATCTCAGAGGCGAAGTTGAAGCGGCACATACTCCGAGGCTTGAGGAAGGAGTATGTCCCCTTCGTTACTTCCGTGCAAGGATGGGCTATTCAGCCCTCCCTTCTGGAGCTAGAGAACCTATTGTCGTCACAGGAGAGCTTGGCGAAGCAGATGGCGGGAGTATCCATCTCAGGAGGAGATGACGAGGCCTTGTTCTCAGGAAAGAGGAGATCCTAGGACAAGAGGAAGAAGAACCCCCGAGAGGGACCTTCAACGTCCTCTCAGGGAGATGGGGGGAAGTTCCTTCCTGCCCGTGACGAGAAGGGGAGATACCTTTGCTTTGCCTGTAAGAAGTATGGGCATATGGCAAAGGATTGTCGGTCTAATCTCCAGGCCGGTCATGTTGCTGAGAAAGGTGGAGACCATCAGAGAGGTGGAGACCATCGAAGAGGTGGAGGAAGAGGTGGAGGTCACCAGGGCGGTGAGAGGGGGGACAATTGTTTCCTGGCAGAGATGACGACAACGTCAGTCGATGTCTTAGCCTCCATCAACCTCGAGGACGACTGGATAGTGGATTCCGGTTGCGGGCATCATCTCACAGGAGATATGTCGAAGTTTGCCTCCTCGACAGCATATGAAGGATCGGATGCTATCATCACTGCGGATGATACGGTGCATCCAGTGGAGCGAGAAGGGAAGGTGTCCCTTGGGAGTATAGAGAAGCTAGTGACATTGAAGAGTGTCTATCATGTGCCTGGCATGAAGAAGAACCTCTTCTCAGTGGCGAACGCCGTGGATGCTGGATACCACGTGCTGTTTGGACCAAAGGAGGTGAAGTTCTTGAAGAACCTATCGTCTGTCGATGCTGACGTCACGCTCACCGGGAGAAGGGTGAAGGATTTGTATGTTTTGTCTGCAAATGCCTACGTGGACAAGCTGAAGACAAACGACAGCGCTGTGATCTGGCATGAGAGGCTGGGTCATGTGGGGATGGACAAGTTGAAGATGATGGCGGCAAAGGGCCTAGTGAGTGGCCTGCCTCATCTCTCTTCCTACGGCGACGGCCATGTGTGCGACGGATGCCAATATGGAAAGTCACATCGACTTCCATTTGACAAGTCGGAGACCAGGTGTAGGGCACCTCTTGAGTGCGTACATGCTGATGTTATGGGGCCGTGCGCCACCCTCACTTATGGAGGCAATAAGTATGCGCTGGTTCTGGTGGATGACTATACCCGCTATACGTGGGTATACTTTCTGAGAGAGAAATCAGAATTCTTCAACAAGTTCCTCGAGTGGAAGGAACTTGTGGAGGGGAGGCTGAACCGCAGAGTCAAGAAGCTGAGGAGCGACAATGGAGGGGAGTTTACCTCCAAAGAGTTTGCTTCTTTCTGCAGGAGGTTCGGCATTCGGCGGGAGCTCTCTTGCGCTCACACCCCTCAGCAGAATGGGGTGGCAGAGAGGAAGATCCGCCATATGGTTGAGACTACCAGGAGTTGGCTACATGCCAAGAGCATTCCCAAGGCCTTATGGGCGGAGGGAATGACATGTGCTACTCATGTGATCAACATGCTATCTCTGAGTCCTAACAGGATGGTGTCTCCACACCAGCTCATGTTCGGGGAGAAGCCCAATGTGGGTCATGATAACTTCCCAAAAGGAAGTTATTTCACTACTTATTCTACTATAATATTCAATTAAAAAGAGGAAAATAATCCCCAATTATAGAAAATATGTTTAAATATTTTATTAATCAATGTTGGGCTGATTTCGGTCATTTTCCATGTTTTATATCTAAGATTTGTCAAAGGATTCAAGTTGGGGAAGCAATGGAACATTTATTGCTTATGCAGAAAATAAGTTGCAACGCCAGAAATTTGCAGGTTGCAACGTGGCGACGGAAATTCAGATTTTTGAATTTTAAAAGAGGCGCCTATGTGTAATTCCAAAGGAGGCATCCCTTCAGATTTGGAAGGGAAGTTATGAGCACGAAAATGAGGGGTAAAAAGGATCATTATGGTCAGAGAGAACTTGAAAAGAAAGAAGAGAACTTTTGGGAGGTCTTCTTCCTCTTAGAGATTTCGGCTAGGGCTTGGAAAAAGGAGGCGTGGATCATCACCAAGGAGAAAAATCTGAGTCTAGAAACATTCCTACAGCGTTTTTGATTCCCTTAATCATGTCTAGTAAGATCTACTTTGATTTGCTACTCTTCTCTTCCTCCATGAACTAATTTTCTAAGTCTTGCATGTGTGAAGTACCTTAGTTGTGATGATGACTTGATTTTCATTTATACTTTGTGAATGTATTGATGTTGATCTTTATTAAATTTATGATCTATTCTTGGGATTTTGGTTTAAGTTTCATCTTTAAAGTGCTTGGCAAAAATTCGAGAGATGAGTCGGGCTAGATGAACGTTTATTCGCACGGCGATATTTGAGAGAGGAGTCGTGTAGTTTTTAACCAAACTTCCGTATTTATACTTCATCGCGAGATTCGAGAGAGGAGCGTTGAAAGTGTATCATAAATCTTAATATAATTCCAAGAGAGAGAGAGAGATCTCCTCTTAAATTAGCAACCGTGATTCTAGCGCTTTTTGTTATTCTAATTTCATCTAAGTTGGAGACAACTAGAGGATTTGGGATAAACGGATAATGTTGATCGAGAGATAAAGTTATCCATTTTAGAATCGTTGCAAGATCATTGTTAATATTTCATGAATTATCATTTTGAGTAGTTATCATCATAGCAAGGGAAAATCACATGTGAGACTATCTTTCCAAGTGAAGTAAAAGTAATTTAAGTAACCGTAGCTAGAATTGTAGTTGTTTTCTTTTGAATTGTAGTTGTTTTCTTTTGCACTATTTAAGTTTTTCTATCAATCATTATTACTTGCTTGAATTTAGAGAAAAGGCAGAATTAATATTTGTGAGCGCTAAGTTAAGCACTTCCTCGTGGGAACGATCACTTTCTCATCATTTTATTACTTGTACGGCACGTGCACTTGCGTATTTATATACACCTCTCACGGGCGTACCAAGTTTTTGGCGCCGTTGCCGGGGAGGCGCGTTAATTTAGTGTTTTATTTCTCACAATATTTGTGAAACCTTAGTACTTAGAGATCAAGCATTTGTTTGTTCGTGTTATTTGTTTTAATTTATTTGTCTATTTGAATACTGTTCGGTGTATGTCCAAATATAGGCAAGTAGAACTATTGCCGTTGAATTCTGAGATTGAGCGTACCTGTAGACGAAACAGGAGAGACTTTAGGACCGTTAACATTATTCATCCTGCGATGAATGATCCAGAGCCAAATAATGCTAATAATAATGATGGTCAGGTTGAGCAAAATGCCCAACCGCCAGCACCACCACGTATGACTTGTCACGGGTATAACACACCTCTAAGGGGAGGGTTGCACTTCAGCATTGCTCGACCAGCAATTGCTGCTAACAATTTTAAAATGGACCCACTAATTATGCAACAAGTGCAAAACAATAAATTTGGGGGTCTAGGTCATGAAGATGCAAATTCCCACTTACGAACCTTTTTAGCAATTTGCGATATGTTTAAGTTCAATGGAGCATCGGAGGATGCAATCCTGTTGAGAGCATTTCCGTTCTCCTTAGAGGGTAGAGCTAAGGATTGGTTAGACTCGTTACCACATGAGTGTATCACCACATGGGATGAACTAGTCGATAGGTTCCTGAACAAATATTTTCCACCCTCTAAGACTGCAAAACTGAAAAGGGATATTACAACATTTTTACAAGGTAACGGGGAAACTCTTTACGACGCATGAGAACGTTTTAAAGAGCTGTTGAGAAAATGTCCTCATCATGGGTTGCACCAGCACCAGCAAGTGTCCACATTTTACAATGGGCTGCAAACTGCAACCATGATTTTAGTCGATGGAGCCGCTGGAGGCTCATTAATGAAAAAGTATCCTGAAGACGCGTATGCTATTTTAGAAGACTTAACATCTAATAATTATCAAGCATATGAGAGGCAAACTAATTGTAATCCAGCGGGAGTCCATCAGGTGGACCAAATCACTTCTTTGGCCGCTCAGATGGCGTCGCAGTTCAATTTAATTAACAAAAGATTAGATTCACTCTCAACCCATACAACTAGTGCCCCGCTCACAGTTGAACAACTAAATCAAATAACTGAAGAAGCCAATTATGTGGGAGGGCAACCAAGACAAATTCCGCCAGGATTTGCCAATCATTATCACCCCGAGTGGCGAAATCATCCAAATTTTTCCTGGAAGAATAATCAAGGGATGAATCAACCACAAGGTTTTAATCAAAATATGAATCAACTACCTATCAATAACAACTCTCAACCCCAACAAGTAAACCAAAGGAAGGTGACTGATGAGTTTATCTTAGGCATGTTTCAAAAGTATGACTCAAAAATGGTAGGAATAGAATCAACGTTAAGATCACTAGAAACTACTATGGGTCAACTTGCAAATTCATTAAGTCAAAGGCCCATTGGAACTCTACCTTCTGATACCACACCCAATCCAACAAAAGATAATCATAATAACCATTGCAAAGCTATTGCACTAAGGAGTGGTGTAGAGATCCCAAGTGCGGAGGGGTTGCTTGAGAGAGTTAGGGAAGAAGAGACGAGTAAGAAGCCAAGTGAGTCAAGCATATTAGAGAAAAATGAGGTGGGAGAGAAACAAAAAGAGAAACTAAATCAAAAGAAAGAAGTAGTCTATCCACCACCCCCATTTCCGTCTAGACTTGTTAAATCCAAACTTGACACACAATTCCAAAAGTTTATGGAAATTTTCAAAAAGTTAACTATAAATATCCCATTTGTTGAGGCTATTGAGCAAATGCCAAGTTATGCCAAGTTTATGAAGGATATCTTGGCAAAGAAAAGAAATTTTGTTGATAAAGAGATAGTGGCGTTGACTGAGGAGTGTAGTGCTATATTGCAGAAGAAGTTGCCACCCAAACTTAAGGATCCCGGTAGCTTCACAATTCCTTGTTCTATCGGTTTAAACTTTGTTGGGAGAGCTCTATGTGACCTTGGGGCGAGCATCAACCTTATGCCATTATCTATCTATAAAAAGTTTGGTTTAGGGGAGATCACACCTACATCTCTGACTCTACAGTTGGCCGACAGGTCTCTAGCATTTCCCAAGGGAATTGTAGAGGACGTATTGGTTAAAGTGGATAAATTCATTTTCCCCGCCGATTTTGTGGTACTTGATATGGATGAGGACAAGGATGTCCCCATCATTCTTGGTAGACCATTCTTAGCCACCGGACGAACACTCATTGACGTCCAAAAGGGTGAGCTTACGATGAGAGTTAATGATGAGAATGTAACATTCAACATCCTCAAGGCTATGAAATTTCTGGATGATAAGGAGGAGTGTTTTTCTATTGAGGAAGTGTATGCACCTACACGTATGATGTATGATGAGAATGATTGGGAGCATAAAATCCTGAGTGTGTTAACAAATGAAGAAATAGAAGAGGACCCAGACTTAACAGAAACTGTAGAAGCTTTAAGTATTTATGAGCATATACCAAATGCTAACATGTTTGAGTTAATGAGTAGACCAAGTGAGTCTAAGGTCATGAAGCCTTCTATCTTAGAGCCACCTATGCTTGAATTGAAACCGCTACCCGAAAACTTAAAGTATGTTTTTCTCGGTAAGGATAACACACTACCAGTTATTATTGATGCATCTCTAGTTAAGGAACATGAAGACAAATTGCTTGAGGTTCTTCGTGAATATAAAGGGGCAATGGGTTGGACCATTGCATATATTAGAGGGATAAGTCCTTCAATTTGTATGCACAAAATTCTATTAGAAGAAGAAGCAAAAGAGTCAGTTGAACACCAACGAAGACTTAGCCCACCAATGAAAGAAGTGGTCAAGAAGGAGATAATCAAATGGTTGGATGCGGGTATTATTTATCCTATCTCCGACAGCCGGTGGGTAAGTCCTGTTCAATGTGTTCCAAAGAAGGGAGGCATTACGGTAGTTAAGAATGAGAGCAACGAGTTGATCCCCACTAGAACAGTAACTGGATGGCGGATTTGTATGGATTATCGAAAGTTGAATAAGGCGACTAGGAAAGATCATTTCCCACTTCCATTCCTCGATCAGGTTCTTGATAGGTTAGCAGGAAATGAGTATTTCTGTTTCTTAGATGGTTACTCGGGGTATAATCAAATCATGGTAGCTCCCGAGGATCAGGAGAAGACTACCTTCACCTGTCCTTTTGGGACATTTGCATTTAGGAAAATGCCCTTTGGATTGTGTAACGCTCCTGGCACATTCCAGCGCTGCATGATCGCTATTTTTACTGATCTGATTGATGAGGGGATCGAGATCTTTATGGATGATTTTTCAGTATTTGGGAGATCATTTGATGAATGTTTGAAAGTGTTGAAGAAAGCTTTGGATAAGTGCATTCAAACCAATTTAATCCTAAATTGGGAAAAATGTCACTTTATGGTCAAAGAAGGAATTGTTTTAGGACACAAGGTGTCAAAGAAGGGATTGGAAGTAGATCGGGCAAAGACAGAGGTTATAGAGAAATTGCCTCCACCAACTAATGTTAAGGGAGTGCGAAGTTTTTTAGGACACGCCGGGTTTTACCGTCGTTTCATTAAGGATTTTTCGAAAATCTCTAAGCCACTAAGTCATTTATTAGAAAAGGATTCACATTTTAACTTTGATGAGGAATGTCTAGCCGCTTTTCATTCTTTGAAGCAAAGTCTGATTTCTTCACCCATTATTATTTCACCCGATTGGTCTTTACCATTCACCATTATGTGCGATGCTAGCAACTTTGCTGTGGGTGCGGTTTTAGGACAAGTGCGTGACAAAGTCTTTCACACAATCTACTATGCTAGCAAGACGCTGATCGATGCACAAGTAAACTACACAACTACCGAGAAGGAGTTATTAGCAGTCGTTTTTGCTTTTGACAAATTTCGATCCTACTTGGTAGCTTCTAAGGTGATTGTTTATACGGACCATGCAGCAATTCGATTTTTAGTGGAGAAAAAGGATGCGAAACCTAGATTGATTAGGTGGGTTCTCCTCTTGCAAGAGTTCGACTTAGAAATTAAAGATCGTAAGGGAGCAGAGAATCCGGTAGCGGACCACCTATCACGTCTGGAGTATGAGTGTGAGAAAGATGTGGACATAGAGATTAGAGAGAATTTTCCTGATGAGAGGTTGCTTGCAATATCTGAGGCGAGTACGCCATGGTATGCAGACATTGTGAACTACATAGTGAGCAATGTATTTCCCCCAGACATGAACTATCAACGAAGAAAAAGGTTTCTCCATCAGGTGAAATCTTACATTTGGGATGATCCGTATCTATTTAAGATTTGTGCTGATCAAGTGATCCGCAGATGCATCCCCGAGGTAGAAGTACAAGGTATCCTAGCAAAATGTCATGCTTCACCTTATGGTGGACACTTTATGGGAGAGAGAACAGCAATAAAAGTCCTAGAAACTGGCTTCTTTTGGCCAACACTATTTAAGGATGCTCATAGGTTCGCAAAATGTTGCGATAGATGTCAAAGAACGGGAAACATCAATCGAGGGGATAGCATGCCAATGACTAATATTCTAGAGGTGGAGATCTTCGATGTGTGGGGAATAGATTTCATGGGTCCATTTGTAAACTCAAATGGAAATCTTTATATACTTTTAGCTGTGGATTACGTCTCGAAGTGGATAGAAGCTATGGCCACACCGAAGAATGATGCTAAGGTTGTACTAAAATTTCTTAAGGCTAATATTTTTTCTAGATTTGGTACACCCAGAGCCATAATAAGTGACGGTGGAGCACACTTTTGTAATACTCAATTTAAATCGCTCCTTCGAAAATATGGAGTCACTCACAAAGTCGCCCTTGCGTACCATCCTCAAACAAATGGATTAGCTGAAGTTTCTAATAGAGAGATAAAATCAATCCTAGAAAAAACGGTTAGCGCAACTCGTAAGGATTGGTCACAAAAACTAAACGAGGCATTATGGGCTTATAGGGCGGCATTTAAAACATCGATAGGCCTAACCCCATATAAAATGATCTATGGCAAATCTTGCCATCTTCCCGTTGAATTGGAGCACAAAGCATATTGGGCAATAAAAAGGTTGAATTTCGATCTCCAAGAAGCAGGCAAGAACAGACTTTTTCATTTGAACGAATTGGAAGAGATCAGATCTAATGCGTATGAAAATGCTAGGGTGTACAAGGAAAAGACGAAGAAATGGCATGATTTGAGGTTGAGAAGAAAAGAGTTCAAAAAAGGGCAACTTGTCCTCTTGTATAACTCACGACTGAGATTATTCCCCGGAAAATTGAAGTCACGATGGTCTGGACCTTTTCGGGTGGAGGAGGTACATCCGTTTGGAGTTATCACGATTTGTAATGAGAGAGACGGATCCAAGTTTAAAGTAAATGGACAGAGGTTGAAGGAATATTATGAAGGTAGTGACCAGCGCGAGGCGATGGTGTTAACTTTCAGTTGAAAATGAAATAGGGAAAGCGTCCGGCCGGGACGTTTTAAACGAGGCGCTAGGTGGAAGGCAACCCACCATCTCTGTTATTTTTCTATCGTTCTTAGTTTGTTTTGTTTGTTTTATGTTTGTTTTTATCACTAGGAGGAAAATAGGTGATGGAAGAGATGTCAAAGTAGATCTTGATAATAAAAATTTTAAGAAAGAAAATTTTCTAGATTTTAGGTTGCAACGCAAAAATTCTGCACGTTGCAACAGGCTAGGCTCGGTGGTTGTGTCAAATTCCTGTATAATTGTTTCCGCGTTGCAACGCAAAGAAATCTGGCGTTGCAACCGGCTGGCCTCGGTGGGAGCACAAGAGTTGAAATGGCGCTCCGGTTCAGTTGAACCGGTCGACTTCTTCCTTTAAAACACGACAGGCAGGTGCCAGTCCAGTTGAACCGACCACTCAATACTGCATTCAATTAAAAAACACTGCCCCGATTTAACATTTAGGGCACGCGAAAAAAAAAACTGAAGGGGTTTTGGCAGAAGCGAACACGGCGCAGTGGAGCTTCATCTTCGCGAGCGACGATCATCGGCGTCCCGGCGTCATCTTCCTTCACCGACTTTGAGGGCTGCATCAGTTCTCCATCTTCCGCGTATCTGTGTCCCACGCCTCACCACGATCCTTTAGGTAACAACCGGCGCGATTTTTTCCGTTTCCTGTACCGAACCATTTTGCTCTGTTTTTACTATGGTGTTTGCGATCTGTTAGGGTTTATATTTATTTTCGTTCTTCTCTTGTGGGTGAAGAAATGTCATCGAAAGGAAAAGGGAAACGAGGAAGGGGGAAAGAGTGTGCTCACAAGGGTGATGTCCGATTTGTAAACGATGAGACACATAAGCTCTGTGATACCCTACAATCGATACCGTTTATACATGAACGGGGTTTCAAAATGGAGTTCAGAGGTTGGAGAATAGCTTATGAGGACCTAATTCATCAGTTAGGTTGGGAGATGTTATGCCACCCGAGAGTTGAGGCAGTGTATCAGTGGGTTTACGAGTTCTATGCTAATGCTAGGTTCTCTGAAGGGGACAACGTTTTGGTTCGTGGCCGCATGATCAATTATTCCCCAAAGGCAATAAATGAAATGTTCGAGTTGGAAGACAATGAGATTACTCCTTATGATGCATTAGCGATCACGGCCCCATTGGATGACATTGCTGCAGTAGTTTGTGGTGGTACGAAGCCGGATTGGGTTTTAAAATCAAAAAAGGCATTGAGGTCTCAGTGTTTATCTTGAGAGGCAAAAGTGTGGCTACTATTTATTAATGCAGGTATCGTGCCAACAAGGCACGCAAACGTTGTATCTTTCGAGCGTATTGCCCTCATCTATGGTATCCTAAAGGGCATTAAATTTAATGTTGGCAATTTGATACATAGTAGCATCCGGAAGAAAGTAGGAGAAGAAAAAGCAAAACACCTTTGGTTCCCCACTTTGATTACTGAACTATGCAAGAATGCTGGCGTGGAGATTAGGAGAGGAGACACAGTTACACAGGTAGGTCATCATATCACGGTGACGGTGATAGAGAAGAATATCAAGGTTGCGGAGGAGTCCCCAAAGAAGACAAATGAAAGAATGCAATCAGTTCTCCGAGGGCAATACACAAGGCCACCTCCCGGATCTCCAGAGGCAATTACTCTAAATGAAGGAAACCCAGCTCAGGCTAGCATGCTATGTTTGCAGGATACAAAGTACATGAAGACATACCAACGCCTTGAGCATTGTTATTTTGATGCCCGACAGGACTACGTGTGTAATGTACTTGCTCAGCTCATGTACAAGGCGAAACTCCCGATGCCGATACCAAGTTATCCTTACTGCAATAATTTTGACAAGAGAGGATATCTGATGACTAAAGGTCGGGAAAGGTTGGATACTGCCTATGATGAAGATGACAGTGATGATGCTGATGAGAATGATGATGCTGATGACGAGGACGAGGACGACGAACCCGATGAGGATGAGGAAGAGATGGACGAAGATGAAAGCGAGTAGCCGGGAGCTGTCCAGTTTCATATTTTTGGATATTTTGCTTCATTTGTGAATGCTTTTTTTGGACAATTTTAGGCCTCCTTTTGCCTTCTTAGTTTTGGATAATATTTTTGTGGAGTTACTGCTGTGATGTTTGCTTGATTTTTGTGACTGATGTGAACATTACTGCTGTGATTTTTGCATAAGTTCTATTGCCTATTTACTTGCATCCCCTTACTTTGGTTACTCGAATTGCTTGGTTAAGATATGGCTCCATCCAATATCTATGGTATACGGCTAAAGCTATTTTATTTGGGATATGCTTTTGTTTGGTTTTGTGATGCTATTTGCAGATCCTCTGGACTACTGAGCTATGATTCGAACGGAACACTCTTGGACTAGGCCTTCCTTGGGAGATTGCAACGAAAAGTGCAGAAAAAAATATGAGGGGAGTATTTGTTTTAGTTTTACTCTATTTCTTTCTTCGTTCAAATGGCAATTATTTCCTCTTTATATATTTTCATTGAGTACATTACTAGGGACTAGCAATGTTTAAGTGTGGGGGTGGTTAGAGTGCAACCCCTACTGCTTGGATAATGACTTATTTATTTATATATGCGAACTCAATAACTCCGTCTTTGTTTTTGCAATTTAACCTATAGGACATTCTTGTTATCCAATGATAATCGAGTGGTATGGCCGGTTAATCAAACGATTTCAGTCACAGAATTTGAAATTAGTGAGAATTTTTTTTGGTAAAGCGCTCTTAAGTCTGATTTAAGCACAATTTTCCTTGAAAGATTTTACTTCACAAACCTAGCTTTTGATATGGCTTTCTAAAATATTATGGGAATGGGTGAGTAAGAACTGAGTTAGCGATGTTGGCTGAAGCTTGGGTTTATGTAGTTAAACCATTTTGACCCTCCACTACAATCTTTGTACTTGAACTCTTTTCATGTTGAGACGTATTATTCCACGCTTACCTTCCCAATATTCTTATTAGTTATGTCTTAGTATATTAGCCATTTTATGGGTGTTTAAAAAAAATGATGATTAAGATTCATAGTGATATGGGCCTAAGTATATGTATACATACCTGGAATGATCCCTACTATGCTAGCAAATCATAAATTATATATAAAAAAATATATTGCATCATAGTGATTATGTGGCCTGGGTATGTACACTTACACTTAGAATGATCCCTACTATGAATATAAAAAAAAGTGTGAAAATGTCAATAAACCCCATGATTTGGTGAATTATTAAAATTACAAACTAAGGGAATGTCTTTCTGCTATCAACATCATCCCTGAACGCGTAACCAAGTCGATTCTACTCTCATTTGAACTACTGATCTTTGTGTAAGCTCAATCAACAATTTAGCTATTCTTATCCTTCTCTATGTTGCGGAGATCCATTGTTAAAAGATGTTTAGGAGTAACTAATTTTAAGGAAAAGCACACACAACACTTATGACTTTATTTGAGCTTTACCTTTCATTCGAGCTAATGGATTTGTGAATGATTGAATTCGTGTTGATTTATTGGCTTATCAGTTGAGTAAAGCGGATTTCTTTGAATAAGCCTTAGTTAATTTGTTGTTAAGGATGTGTGATTATCTGAGTTTGCACAATTTCATTAATTCTTTATCCAAGCTTTGAATTGATTATATTTGCTAGGGACTAGCAAATGACTAAGTGTGGGGGTGTGATAACTTCCCAAAAGGAAGTTATTTCACTACTTATTCTACTCTAATATTCAATTAAAAAGAGGAAAATAATCCCCAATTATAGAAAATATGTTTAAATATTTTATTAATCAATGTTGGGCTGATTTCGGTCATTTTCCATGTTTTATATCTAAGATTTGTCAAAGGATTCAAGTTGGGGAAGCAATGGAACATTTATTGCTTATGCAGAAAATAAGTTGCAACGCCAGAAATTTGCAGGTTGCAACGTGGCGACGGAAATTCAAATTTTTGAATTTTAAAAGAGGCGCCTATGTGTAATTCCAAAGGAGGCATCCCTTCAGATTTGGAAGGGAAGTTATGAGCACGAAAATGAGGGGGAAAAAGGATCATTATGGTCAGAGAGAACTTGAAAAGAAAGAAGAGAACTTTTGGGAGGTCTTCTTCCTCTTAGAGATTTCGGCTAGGGCTTGGAAAAAGGAGGCGTGGATCATCACCAAGGAGAAAGATCTGAGTCTAGAAACATTCCTACAGCGTTTTTGATTCCCTTAATCATGTCTAGTAAGATCTACTTTGATTTGCTACTCTTCTCTTCCTCCATGAACTAATTTTCTAAGTCTTGCATGTGTGAAGTACCTTAGTTGTGATGATGACTTGATTTTCATTTATACTTTGTGAATGTATTGATGTTGATCTTTATTAAATTTATGATCTATTCTTGGGATTTTGGTTTAAGTTTCATCTTTAAAGTGCTTGGCAAAAATTCGAGAGATGAGTCGGGCTAGATGAACGTTTATTCGCACGACGATATTCGAGAGAGGAGTCGTGTAGTTTTTAACCAAACTTCCGTATTTATACTTCATCGCGAGATTCGAGAGAGGAGCGTTGAAAGTGTATCATAAATCTTAATATAATTCCAAGAGAGAGAGAGAGATCTCCTCTTAAATTTGCAACCGTGATTCTAACGCTTTTTGTTATTCTAATTTCATCTAAGTTGGATACAACTAGAGGATTGGGATAAACGGATAATGGTGATCGAGAGATAAAGTTATCCATTTTAGAATCGTTGCAAGATCATTGTTAATATTTCATGAATTATCATTTTGAGTAGTTATCATCATAGCAAGAGAAAATCACATGTGAGACTATCTTTCCAAGTGAAGTAAAAGTAATTTAAGTAACCGTAGCTAGAATTGTAGTTGTTTTCTTTTGAATTGTAGTTGTTTTCTTTTGCACTATTTAAGTTTTTCTATCAATCATTATTACTTGCTTGAATTTAGAGAAAATGCAGAATTAATATTTGTGAGCGCTAAGTTAAGCACTTCCTCGTGGGAACGATCACTTTCTCATCATTTTATTACTTGTACGGCACGTGCACTTGCGTATTTATATACACCTCTCACGGGCGTACCAGGTCACATGAAGGTGTTCGGTTCTACCTGCTTCGTGCACGTCCCGGACGCTCAGAGAACAAAGTTGGAGCCGAAGGCGAGGAAGTGTATCTTCATCGGCTACGATGAGCGGAAGAAGGGGTGGAAGTGCATGGATCCGCAGACTCACAGGTTCGTCGTCTCGCGCGACGTTGTGTTTGACGAACTGGTCTCATACCAGGGAGTCTCTTCTGTGGAGCTGCCGGAGAGTGGAGAAGCTAGCAGGGAAGAGGAGTGGGTCACTGAGGACCCTACTGTGGAGTTGGAATTATCTCCAAGTGCTCCAGCGCCATCTGGCTCAGTAGGAGCTTCTGGCTTAGGGGGAGCTACGAACTCAAGAAGCAGGGAGAGCACCGCTTCAGGAGGAGTTCAGAGAGGAGCTCAGAGAGGAGCTCAAGCAGAGGAGTCTACCGGAGTGGTAGATAGTGGCCAAGCCTTGAGGAGGTCGAAGCGGACCATCGTCCCGCCTGCTCGCTATAAGGAGGGGAACTTCGTGAGTCTGGTTTCCTGCTTCTTCGCAGGACCACTCGATGAGAGGGAACCTGCCTGCTTTGAGTATGCAGCTGGCATCAAGGAGTGGGACGAGGCCATGGAGGAAGAGATGGAGGCCCTTGTTGGGGAAATGATTTCTCTTAACCCCTAGAAATGAGTTAAAGAAAGAGTTTTATGAATGAAAAACAAGACTAAGTAAATATACGTCGAATAGTATTCGACGCAACGTCGAAATGTAGTCGACGTTTTCTTCAGGTTATGTCGAAGTAACTTTAGGAAGATTTCGACGTATGTGTTGTCGACGCTACTCTGATTTCTAGTCGACGCATATAGAGAAGTCGACGCACCTTAGTCGACGCACCTTCCTTATTCCTCTCTCGACGTCCAGCCAGGATGAATTCGACGCTTACGTCGAATAGTAATCGACGTACGTCGATTTATATGACAGATTTAAATATGCGCCAGATCTCTTTCCTTCTTTCAGTAGATCTAATTTATATGGAATAATGTTAATATTTTATAGCCGTTCTGAATCATTCCTTCCTTCTATTTGATTCTTGGCTAATCTGATAAAGCTCATTATGGATATTATTTGAATTTGGAATGAATTCTTTCCTTCTATTGGTATGCTAATTATAGAAACATTTCTATTTTTCAAATTCTCTGACTGCTAATTAATTATCCTCCTGTAGCATTATTTTAAATACACAGAGCTATAAATAAAGAGGAGGTCGACAGAAAAGAAAAAGAGTCGAGTGATCTACCACATACATTTTGAAATAGAGGAAAAGCTCCCAAGAGAAAAGAGAGAAATTGAGAAAAAGCTCTGCAGCAATATTCAACCATTTCTTCTTCTGCTTCTGAAATCTCACTGCTGCAAAATCTGATTGCTCTCACTAAAAGAGAGAAAGGCTACAAATCTTCTTCTCTCTATAGAAGAAAGATTTAATTCACTTTTTGTGCTTCCAATCTTCTTGCTAGGAAGAAGATTCATTATTGTTTCTTTCTTTCTTTCTTTCTCACTTAAATATTGTAAAAGAGTTCTTAGAATCTCTCTTCAAAAAATTCAGTGTACTGGTTCTAAGAGTCTCCTTGTCAAAAGACTCAGTTGGTTCTAAGAGTCTCCTTGTCAAAAGACTCAGGGTGGTTCTAAGAGTCTCCTTATCAAAAGACTCAGTGCAAGATAGTGAATTCCTACCAAGGGGGTAGAAGAGTGGACTACCCAAAGTTTGGGGAACCACTATATTTTCTTGTGTTGTGCTGTGATTTTCTCTCTTGCATTTACTTTAATTACTTGTCTAATTCTTGTTGGTGTGTGGGAAGCTCTAATCTGTGATCATACACATATATATATATTAACTTTGCACAAAATATTTTAAATCTCTATTCACCCCCCCTCTAGAGAATTCTAGTGAGGTTAACTGTGCACTTTCAGCCCTGAAGAAGAACGAGACATGGGACCTGGTTCCCATGGTGGAGGGCATCAAACCTGTCACCTGCAAGTGGGTGTACAAGGTGAAGAAGAGGGCTGATGGAGAAGTGGAGCGGTACAAGGCGAGGCTTGTCGCTCGAGGCTTCTCACAGACCTACGGAGAGGACTGCGAGGAGACCTTCAGTCCTGTAGCGAAGATGACGTCAGTGAGGACGATCATCGCTTTGGCAGCGTGCCGAGGTTGGAAGCTATGACAGCTGGACGTGAAGAACGCGTTCCTATACGGAGAGATCGACAAAGACATATTCATGGTGCAACCACCTGGATACGTGTCCAAGTCTCAGCCGCGTCACGTTTGCAAGCTGAAGAAGGCCCTCTATGGGTTGAAACAGGCGCCGAGAGCCTGGTATGGAAAGATTGCGGAGTACCTGCAGTTCTGCGGCTACGATGCCTCAGATTCAGACTCCAGCATGTTCATGAAGAAAGATGGAGGTCTTCACGTGCTAGTGATGCTATACGTCGACGACATGATCGTGACAGGGAACAACCCTGAGGAGGTCGCGGCGCTGAGAGAGCAGCTTTCCATACGCTTCGAGATGAAGGATCTTGGTGAACTGCACCATTTCCTTGGCCTCCAAGTAGAGAAGAGAAGAGGCGGACTGGATGTTTCCCAGAGGGCGTATGCCGAGAGGATCGTCGAAAGATTCGGCATGAAGGAGGGGAAGAGCAGTTCCGTGCCTCTGGAGGCGGGGCTGAAGCTTCGGAAGGAAGAAGGGAGGATTCTTCCTGATCCGAAGATCTTTCGGGCTCTGGTAGGGAGTCTTATATACTTGACTATCACAAGGCCGGACATCGCATTTGCTGTCGGCCGGGTTAGTCGATATATGCAGGAGCCGCGGAAGCCTCATCTGGAGGCAGCCAAGGGGATTCTGAAGTATGTGAAGGGCACCCTTGAGATGGGGTTGTCCTATGAGGAGAAGTCTAACTTCAAGCTGCACGGATACACGGATGCAGACTATGGAGGTGACGCTGATGATCGCAAGTCGACATCAGGGTATGTGTTCTTGTGTGGAGCAGCTGCTATCTCGTAGTGTAGCAAGAAGCAGGACTCCATTTCCCTTTCTACCACGGAGGCCGAGTACAAGGCGTCGTCCTTAGCAGCTCAGGAGTGTGTCTGGCTAAGGAGACTAGTGGAGGATGTGGATGAGGAGGTCAGCGGACCTACTGTGCTTCGCGGGGACAATGAGAGTGCATTGAAACTGGTAACCAATCCAGTGTGTCATGCAAGGACCAAGCACATTGAGATCGAGCATCACTTCATCAGAGAGAAGGTGCTGGGTGGCTTGATCACTGTGGAGCATGTGAGGAGCGAAGACAACCTTGCGGACATATTCACAAAGCCCCTATCTGCGGGGCCGTTCCGGAGGCTTCGCTCATTGCTTGGAGTTGTTCCCGGACCTCACTTCAAGGGGGAGTGTTAGTTTTTTGAAGTGAGTTGTCGCCCGGCGACAGTGGCTATCGCCGGCGACAGCGTGCGAGTATCGGCGACAACGTGCGAGTATCGGCGACAGCGTGCGAGTATCGGCGATCTCGCCCGGCGGCTGCTCCTACTCGCCCCCCTTGAGTTTGCCTATAAATAGAGGGGTACCCCCCCCCCCCCCCTAAAGAACACACCTTCTGACAGTGACGAGTATATACTCTGAGAGTGACGAGTATAGCCATCAGAAGTGGCGAGTATCATCAACTCTGAGCGAGTTAGAGATACCAGAGTGCTACCCGGCGAGCATCGGACTTGGAGTAAGTTCGGCAGGCGAGCATCGGACTTGGAGCGAGTTCGGCGAGCTCCTTGAGCGAGTAGCGAGTAGAGGAGATATCGCCCGGCGACAGTGGATATCGCCCAGGCGACAGCGAGAAGGAGAGGAAGCGCGCGCGTCAAGCGTGCGAGTATGCTGGAGTGCGAGCAGTGAGCTTGCGAGTATCTGGAGTGCGAGCTGCGAGCTTGCGAGGATCCGAGCTATCGCCCAGGCGACAGTCAATATCACCCGACGACAGCGTGAAGCGGGCTTCTGTGGCGAGGAGCGAGTATTGAAGCGAGTATCACCATCCTGGTGTGCTCAGGAGGAGAAGCGGATCTTGTCCGTGACCAAAGTCTTACTTTCTTTAGGCTGTTGTGATTCAAGTTGGATGCAACTTGTATTCAGCCGTGTGTATTTGTAATTGATTGCCTAGTTGAGATATAAAACCTTCTTTATCCATTGTTGGTTCTTTTGATCGATAGCAGACCCAAAAAATTCAACACTCTATGTGAGTGTTTATGTGTTTCTGTTTTTTTTTTGGGTATGTGTGTGTTGTTGTTTTTGACTATGTGAGTTGTTGGGCGGAGTTCGACCAGCTGAACTGTTGTGCGGCAGACGCGTCTTCCGCCTTCGAGCAGGGCAGGGAGGATATTAGGAATTGCTAAAGAGTTGAGCGGGCAAATCATTGAGGAAGGGTGCGAATCGCTGAAGATGCGGGCGATGCGCAGCGAGAACGCACAGAAGGAGAGGATTCGGGCAGAAAAACGTCGGAAATTTGCAAAAGGCGACGAAGTAGAAGGCAACGACGATGCCAACTATCCCGCCTCCGCAATGACGATGCCGACTATCCCGCCTCGCCAACGACCATTAATGTTATATAGCCAGCCAACCAACATATGATAGAGGGAGCGACATGTACAGGGTTGTTTGGCAAGGCACAAAGAGGATAGTGTCAGTTGGAAGGGAGGAGATTTTAAAAAGTGATTATGCTTTAACTTACTGGACAATCTCGAAGAGACTGTAGACATGGGTTGATTGGAAGAAGTACCGGTAAGGCTGATTTAGATAGTGATTATGATGTTTATGTTTTGACGGGGTGCCTACAAAAATATAATTGTTGGTAAACTAATCACATACCGCCACGCAGAGTGGTCACGAACAACTCGTGCAGGATCGCTAGTTTATACTATAAATGGAGCAGATGGAGATGGGATGATAGGAGAAGCAATTATGATGTTCAAGTGAAACTGATGTTTCTAACATGGAATTCCAATGAAACATGCAGAAATAAAGCAGCAAACAAATATATAATGTATCAGTTCATTATATAAAAATAGTATGAGAATTTCTCATGCCAGGAATTAAACAAATATATCATGTCCTTCTCATCTCTCCCCTTAGGACCACCCAATCAAACTTACTGGATATCCCCATAACTGGATGAAAGCATTGTCATGTTGATATTGAGAAGAGAATACGTAATTAATACAAAATTTGACATCGAAATGGCGGAAAAACCCAGAGAACGTAGATTCGCATAATATTGGATCTAACATGAGATCTAACAGGTTCGTGCAGCTCTTCTATGGTAGGGTCAAATTCCATTGTGTAGAACTCGATCTAAATAGAATCATAAGTAGCATTTTGACTGAATTGAGGGGCATGGAGGGAGTGATGCATTCACATACAGAGACGTAAATCAACATAATGTACGAATAATGTACATGTGAATCGAGTGAAATGTGGATTCTGATGGGGAATGAAGGATTTTGAGTGGAGCAAAAGCGAGGAGAACGCAGGGTTGGAGAGGTGGAGCGGATCCGATAAACTCGGAAGCAGCGAGGATAAGCGAGGTTCGGGGAGATATTGCAAAATGCATCTAACGAAGGTTTTGAAAAAAAATCTATTCAAAATGCATCAGAACCAAATGAGTAAATGATGAACAAAATTGGAACAAATAGGAAATTAATGTGTATCTATATAATGACTTGATTTCTGTATACCCATATCTATATAATGAGCTGTTTTTTTATGTAAAATTGGAACAATTAGGGAATTTATGTGTAGAAACAGCTGATGCATGTGGAGTGAAATAAGAAGGTTAGGTTTATATTTGATGGGGTTCCCCTAAAAGGGTTCAGTTTGGGTCGGACCGAGTGTTTCTCATCGAGGCCTCGACCGGACCCACAGGGAGGCTCCAGCTTTTATGTCAGGTCTAAATCCTGCAGCTAAGCAGCCTCGAGAGCGCTTCCGCACTCGTCTGCTCCGCAAGAGTACTTCTGCTCGCTCCTGCTCCGCAAGAGTACTTCTGCTCGCTCCTGCTCCGCGGGAGGCGCTCCTGCGCTCCCGCTCGCTACTGCTCCGCGGGAGGCGCTCCTGCGCTTCCGCTCGCTCCTGCTCCGCGGGAGGCGCTCCTGCGCTCCCGCTCGCTCCTGCTCCGCGGGAGGCGCTCCTGCGCTCCCGCTCGCTCCTGCTCCGCAGGAGGCGCTCCTGCGCTCCCGCTCGCTCCTGCTCCGCGGGAGGCGCTCCTGCGCTCCCACTCGCTCCTGTTCCGCGGGAGGCGCTCCTGCGCTCCCGCTCGCTCCTGCTCCGCTGAAGGCGCTTCCGCTCCCCGGAGAGCGCTTTCGCTCTCGCCTGCTACACAAGAGTGTTTTTGCTCACTCCTGCTCCGCGGGAGGCGCTTCTGTGCTCCCGCTCGCTCCTGTTCCGCGGGAGGCGCTCCTGCGCTCGCGCTCGCTCCTGTTCCGCGGGAGGCGCTCCTGCGCTCCCGCTCGCTCCTGTTCCGCGGGAGGCGCTCCTGCGCTCCTGCTCAATCCTGCTCCGCGGGAGGCGCTCTTGCGCTCCCGCTCGCTCCTGCTCCGCAGAAACCGCTCCCGCTCCACGGAGAGCGCTTCCGTTCTCGCCTGCTCCACAAGAGTGCATCTGCTCGCGCCCGCTCCGCGGGAGGCGCTCCTGCGCTCCCGCTCGCTCCTGCTCTGCAGAAAGCGCTCCCGCTCCGCAGAGAGCGCTTCCGCTCCCGCCTGCTCCGTAAGAGTGCTTCTGCTCGCGCCCACTCCGCGGGAGACGCTCCCGCGCTCCCGCTCGCTCCTGCTCCGCAGAAAGCGCTCCCGCTCCGCGGAGAGCGCTTCCGTTTTCGCCTGCTCCGCAAGAGTGACCCTGTTCGCGCCCGCTCCGCGGGAGGCGCTCCTGCGCTCCCGCTCGCTCCTGCTCCGCATAAAGCGCTCCGGCTCCACAGAGAATGCTTCCGCTCCCGCCTGCTCCGTAAGAGTGCTTCTGTTCGCGCCTGCTCCGCGGGAGGTGCTCATGTGCTCCCGCTCGCTCCTGCTCCGCAGAAAGCGCTCTCGCTCCGCGGAGAGCGCTTCTGTTCTCACCTGCTCCGCAAGAGAGCCTCCGCTCGCGCATACGCTCCCGCTCGCTCATGCTCCGCGGAGAGCGCTCCCGCTCTCTTGTGGTCCGCAAGAAGCGCTCTCGCTTATGCTTGTTCCGCGGAGCGCGCCGCTATCGTCCATCGCCGGCGGCGATCGCCGGCCACCACCACCACCAGAGAGGCTGCCCGGGCTGCCCAAGCTGCCCAGCGTGACCGAAGGGCAAACTCGTCATAATCACAAAGTTGACAATCCGCGTGCCCCGAATCAAGCATCCTCGTTCGCTCGTCCAAGAATCAGCATGACGCAGTTACCAGAACACCCTTCTCAAAAAACTATAAAAGGAGGGTCAGACCTCCATTTGAAGACACCTTTGACACTAGGAGAAGAAAGAGCTCTTGAGTTTTCCGACAAGGACTCTTGGAAGATCTTCATCGACCTTCGAGCTACCCTCATAGATCTCCCTCAGCACTCCAACTTTACTTCAAGAACTTGGGAGGATCTCGGTGGCGTGGATCCGGGCTGCTCCGCAGCGCTCCGCTCCACGCTGTCCCGCATCGCTCTGTAGCGCTCCGCTCAAGGGCGCTCTGCTCAAAGCCGCTCCGCTCCAGGCCGCTCCGCAGCGCTCCGCTCCAGGCCGCTCCGCAGCGCTCCGCTCCAGGCCGCTCCGCAGCGCTCCGCTCCCGGCCGCTCAACAACGCTCCGCTCCCGGCCGCTCCGCAGCGCTCCGCTCCCGGCCGCTCCGCAGCGCTCCGCTCCAGGCCGCTCCGCAGCGCTCCGCTCCAGGCTGTCCCGCAGCGCTCCGCTCCAAACTGCTCCGTAGCACTCCGCTCAAGGGCGCTCCGCTCTAGGCAGCTCCGCTCCAGGCCGCTCCGCTCCAGGCCGCTCTGCAGCGTTCCACTCCAGGCCGCTCTGCAGCGCTCCGCTCCAAGCCGCTCCGCAGCATTTCGCTCCGCAGCGCTCCGCTCCAGGCTCTTCCGCTCCAGGCCGCTCCACATCGCTCCGCTCCAGGCCGCTCCGCAGCGCTCCGCTCCAGGCCGCTCCGCAGCGCTCCGCTCCAGGCCGCACCGCAGCGCTCCGCTCCAGGCCGCTCCGCAGCGCTCCGCTCCAGGCCGCTTCGCACCGCTCCACCCAAAGCTGTCTCAGAGCACGCTTCACCATGCTCGGCTCCTGAGGACTTAGCAAAATCTCTGTAACGAGCGGTGACATGTCACCCTCGAAAAACAACTCTCTGTAACTCACGACACTAGTGGATCATTCAGAACTGGGCTAGACCCCGTGGTTTTTTCCCTTTCCGGGTTTTCCACGTAAAAAACCTGATGTCTACTGTTGGTTCTCATTTTTGACTGTTTGCTTGGCTCACTCTCGAGCTAAGGCGGTTCAGCTCGACCGGCCCAGGAGAGCGTTGAACGACCCGCAACAATATTCATTATAGAGGCTTGATCCACGTCGTGGCATTACATTCTAGGATCAAATCTGAAGTGTTATGAAGAAAATGAAGACAATAGTGGTTCATAGTAGTAGAAATTTAGGAATCATTTATATTGTAAAAGAGGCAATTTATATAAGAAGGGCAAACTGAAATGCTGATAAAAATTGAAAAGTAGTTCTCTTTTGTGCGTCTAAATTCAAAACAACTTCTCTTTTTGGACATGCAATGGAGCAGCACTGGAGCCCCAAAGAAATATATAGAAAGCTCAATTGTCCAATCTCTTCTATGAAATTGGGAAGCCCAGCCAATTGGCGTTGCTTCCAACCGAAGTAGTTGTCTTTAATTACTTCTTAGCAATGTTGCCTAATATATTCTTTGTATTTAATTGGCACATAAACTGTAAATGGCAAAAGTGAACAAAATAGTTAGGTGAAAAAAAAAACTCAAACCAAAGAGTCAAACAAAAAACTAAAGGAACTTCATAATGTGCAAATAAACTCATCATATTAACTGCAGTTTCATAGGAATGGAGTTTATTTGCGCAAATACTATCAACATTTAGATAGTTAAAAATACTCCATTCCATTTAGATGCACGTCCATGTGTATCGAATGGTGATAGTATATGCAAATACTCCATTCCATTTTTTTTGCGCAAATACTATCAACATTTAGATGCAGTTTAATAGTGTTGGACTTTGACTTTGTTAACCGGGTAGTTTAATTTTAGTTGTATTTTTATTATTACTGTTTTGAGGAGAGAGTGCATTTATTGCAGTAGCCAGGTGGCAGCGTATGGTTGGTTGTCAACTCCTATATATATAGGAGAGTTATGGTTGTATTAAAGTTGAAAAAAAAATAAGAAAGGTATGAAGTTTTTTCAGCAGAAAAACGTAGAGAGAGAGAGTCTTCTTATTCCGGCAGGAATAGTGGGCTCGGCATTTTCATCTCGGCAGGAATAGTAGTTCTCTTATTCCGCAGGAATAGAGAGCCCCTTTTCTTCTCGCCCCAAGACGCCGGAGCAGCTCGCCTCGCCAGTTCCTCTCGCCGCTACAGGACCAGCCCGCATCTCGCCTACAGGACCAGCCCGCATCTCGCCTACAGGACCAGCCCGCATCTCGCCTACAGGAGCAGCCTGCATCTCGCCGTGCAGGGGCCACTCGCCGGTGCGACTCGCCGGAGTGTGCAGCTCGGAGTGTGCAGCTCGCCGTGGGGAGTGCTCGCGGAAGTTGGGGTGTGCTCACCGTGGAGGGTGTTCGCCTAAGGGGAGTGCTCGCCGGAGAGGTGCTCGCCAAGTGCAGTGTTGAGTGACAGTGAGGTCGCGTGCCCATACATTTCGCTTCCAACAACTGGTATCAGAGCGTGGTTACGAACCTTGGAAGAAACTCTGAAGAGTTGAAGAGGTGAAAAGCTCGTCGTGATGGAGATGGGTAGTGTCATGTCAGGGCAGGTTCCCAAGTTGACGAAGACAAACTACGGTAACTGGAGCATTCAGATGAAGGTGCTACTAGCGTCGAAAGATTTGTGGGATATAGTGAATAATAGCTATACTGAGCAAACTACTGAACAAGAGGCGGCGTTGACTAACGCCCAGAAGACGACACTTAGAGAAGCAAGGAAGGTTGACAAGAAAGCATTGTTCTTGTTGTATCAAGGGGTCGACGAAGCGACTTTTGAGAAGATCTCAGACGCGAAAACTTCTAAGGAGGCATGAGAGGTGTTGCAACGCTCCATGCAAGGGGTTGATAAGGCAAAGAAGGTGAAGCTCCAGTCCCTCCGTGCGGAATATGAAGTAATGAAGATGCAGAGCACCGAGAAGGTTGGTGACTATGTGACCTGTCTGCGGACGCTCACAAATGAGATGAAGCGCAATGGGGAGATGATCGATGATGTGAGCCTTATGGAGAAGTTGTTGAGATCTATGTCCAAGAAGTTTCGTCATGTGGTGGTAGCGATTGAAGAGTCGAAGGACCTCACCGAGATGGCCGTTGACGAGCTTGTAGGCTCTTTGCAAGCCCATGAGTATAGGATGCTGCAAGATGATGAAGAGGCGAGTGGCTTGGGAAAAGCACTCCAGACTCAGTTGAATTTTGGAGAGAGCTCCGGAATAGGAGGCGACCAGCGTGGCCAAGGTCACCAAGGCAGAGGCAGAGGTAGAAGAGGAGGTAGAGATCAAGGAATGAACCAAAATTTCTAGAGAGAGGCGGAGCGACCTCAAGGAGGTTGGCAAGAAGGAAGAGGAAGAGGAAGAGGCCGAGGAGATATGTCCCAAGTCCAATGTTACAACTGTAACAAATTTGGGCACATGAGCTATGACTGTTGGGCTCGGAGAAAGAGAGAAGAGGCAAACCTTTATGTCGAGGCTAGGAACAACGGGAATAATACTGGCGCTGGAGACCCGATGATGTTCCTAACCTACCGAGGAGCGGAGGAAGGAAGAAATGAAGTGTGGTACCTAGACACAGGGGCGAGAAACCACATGTGCGGAGATAGGGAGATGTTCACTAACCTGGAACCCAGTGGGGGTGAGGTTAGCTTCGGGGATGCGTCAAAGATCTCGTTGGAAGGAAAGGGCCTGGTGGTCGTAAAGCTGAATGGAGAGAAGGTGCATCTGAACGATGTATTCTATGTGTCAGGTTTGAAGACTAACATCTTGAGCCTTGGGCAGTTGGTGGAGAGAGGCTACTGCGTCCAGTTGAAGGACGAGTCTCTGACAATGAAGAACTGTCAAGGGAAGGAGGTGGTGAAGGCGAAGATGACGGCGAACCGTCTCTTTACATTGAAGATGGATACTCAGGACACGGCATGTCTCGCGAGGACTAAGGAAGACGAGGAAGCTTGGCTGTGGCACCATCGGATGGGTCACTTGGGCTTCACAGGATTGAAACTACTATCCCACTCCAGGATGGTGGAGGATCTGCCAATGTTCTCCCCTCCACAGAAGGTGTGTGAAGCATGCACGAAAGGGAAGCAGAAGAGGCAGACGTTTGAAGGAGGGAAGTCTCAGAGAGCAAGGAGACAACTTGAACTGGTTCATTCGGACATTGCAGGTCTGTTTGAGACCACCTCAGTAGGCGGAAGAAAATACTATATCACTTTCACTGATGACTTCAGTCGGAAGTGTTGGGTATACTTCCTGAGAGAGAAGTCTGAGGCCCTTGACAGGTTCAAGAAGTTCAAGGCAATGGCGGAGAAGGAGAGTGGTCAGCCACTGAAGGTGCTGAGGACAGATCGAGGTGGGGAGCACCTCGAGGCTATTTGATGTTTTTTGCAAGGAGAATGAGATTTTACACCAGCTGACGGCGACGTACTCACCACAGCAAAATGGAGTCGCGGAGAGGAAGAATCTCACCATCATGAACATGACGAGGAGTATGGTGAAGGGCAAAGGGTTGCCGAAGATGTTCTGGGCGGAGGCAGTGCAGTGTGCGGTGTATCTACTGAATAGATGCCCCACGAAGAGTGTGAAGTTCATGACCCCGTTCGAGGCTTGGAGTGGCTGGAAGCCAAGTGTGAAGCACTTGAGGGTTTTCGGGTGTGTAGCTCATGCCCATGTCCCGAACCAGGCCTACAAGTTGTACAACCCGGTGACGGAGAAGGCCATAATCTCAAGGGATGTGGTGTTTGAAGAAGACAGCTGCTGGAGCTGGGATGAGGAGACAAGGAGCATGAAGGGGATGTTCTTTGAAGATGAGGAAAAAGGTGGTCACGAAGCAGGAGCTGAGGATGGTGGAGCTGAGCCACCTGTTGGAGTTTCTGAGGTGATCTCAAAGCAATCAACAATTAGTCTTACTGCCAACGCAATATGAGCCTATAGGGTCGCGCATAAAAGTGTTTGGAGAAATTGGAGAAAGAATTGAGTTGGCCTTGCTTATATAGGATATGAGTGGAGGACCAATCCTGTGACTGCTTGGAATTAAGTTGAGAATGTCTCAATGAGAAATCGTTTAAAAGGTTTAAACGAATGGATTTATATTTGACAAATTCGGCTAAAGTGTTTAACCGAACTGTGTCAAATTCGGCTAAAGGGTTTAGACGAATTCGGCTAAAGGGTTTAGACGAATTCGGCTAAGTCAAAATTCGGTTAAAGGGTTTAGACGAATTTATATAGCCGAATTTATATAGTCGAATTCGGTTATAGTGTATAGTCAAATTCAGTTATAGTGTATAGCCGAACTTATATATAGTCGAACTGAAGGCATTCGTCGACCGCTGAGACGGCAAAAGGCTAGTGTAGTGAGTTCGTCGAACGCAGATCTCTTGAGTTCGTCGAACGCAGATCTCCTTGAGTTCGTCGAACGCAGATCTCTTGAATTCGTCGAACGCAGATCTCCTTGAGTTCGTCGAACGCAGATTCCTTGAGTTCGTCGAACGCGGATCTCCTTGAGTTCGTCGAACGCAGATCTCTTGAGTTCGTCGAACGCAGATCTCTTGAGTTCGTCGAACGCAGATCTTCTTGAGTTTGTCGAACGCAGATCTTCTTGAGTTCATCGAACGTAGCCTTTGGTATATAACAGTTCACGATCTTAGGGTTTGGTGTGTGAAACAGATTTAGTAACCGACCCCTTTTCGTGATTTGAGAGAGCAGCGCCAGAAGTGTTCCGTTAGGGCTTCTCTCCTCTTCCGACAGTCGCCGCCCCTTGTCTCGGATCTAGCAGTCCGTGGGGGATGCTGAGAGCTTTCTTCTCTGACTCATTCCTTGTTCGACAGGGCATTGAGGTTCTCCTCCGCTTGTATGGATCTCTGTAGAGGGGCCGATCCATTTCGGTTCTTGGAACTCAAGTTTGGTTCTACCAGAAATCAGTGAGGAGCATCTTGGTTTGAGTATCGACTCAAACCCCCTTCATGTATAATTTCTGCACTGTGATGTGGATGTTGTTTTATTTCTTGAATCTATGAAATCGCAAGTTCCTGTTAACTCTTTTGGGTTGTTCTAGTTATTTTATTCCGTTGCGCATATATGATATGTTGTATTATCATTTCTGAAATGGTTCTATGAAAACCCAACACCACCATCACGACCGAGTGGAAATTCAGGGGGAACTTCCACGCCCTACTCAAGAGGGACTAGCACAAGCAGAAGCAGTTCTGGTTGAAGAAGTGGCGGCCGGAGTGACTCTGAGAGTCCACAACCTAAGATGAAGGGGTTAGGGGAGCTCTATGAGGAGACGACACCGATGCATACTATTTTTTCTCTATATTGCCTCTTAGCAGATTGTGAATCACACTTCTATGATGAAGCTGCCTAGGAGAAATCTTGGAGGACGGTGATGGATGCTGAGATAGCTTCCATAAAGAAGAATGACACTTGGAGGATGGTCGACCCACCCGCAGGCCACAAACCCATCGGGGTGAAGTGGGTCTATAAAGTAAAGAAGAACAAGGATGGAGTTGTGGAGAAGCACAAGGCTAGGCTAGTCATGAAGGGCTATAGGCAAGTCCAAGGAGTGGACTACGACGAGGTCTATGCCCCAGTGACGTGGATTGACACCATCAGGTTGATCATCGCACTGGCAGCTCACTATGGGTGGACGATCATGCAGATGGATGATGTGGCAGCATACCTCAATGGCTACCTGGAGGAGGATGTGTACATCGAGCAGCCTCCGGGGTATGTGGTGAAAGGCCAGGAGAGGAAGGTGTGCAAGCTGGACAAAGCTTTGTACGGGCTGAAGCAAGGAGCAAGGGCTTGGAATGGAAGGATTGATACATTCCTTCAGAAGCATGGTTACATAAAGTGCCCGTATGAGTACGCTTTGTATATGAAGATGGAGAAGAACGGTGATATCATGATCTTATGCATGTATGTTGACGACAAGATATTCACCGGGAACAACCCGGCTATGTTTGAGGAGTTCAAAAGGATGATGAAGAGAGAGTTCGAGATGACGGACATGGGAGAACTCAACTACTTCTTGGGTGTTGAGGTGCAGCAGAGAAAAGACGGCATCTTCATATCTCAGAAGAAGTATGCGGAAGAAATTTTGAAGAAGTTCAGGATGGAGGGTAGCAAGGCTATCTCCACTCCCGCTGATCCCGGAATGAAGCTAAGGAAGGACACGAAGGAAGAAGGTGTGGACCCAACGATGTTCAAGAGTCTGGTTGGGAGTCTAAGGTATATGACTTTCACCAGACCTGACATCATGTATGCGGCTGGGGTCGTGAGCAAGGTACATGGCGAAGAGGATCCTGAGATATGTGAACGGGACAAGGGACCATGGCTTGAAGTATTCATCTGCGGGAGAATTGAAGCTGGTTGGCTACTCGGATAGTGACTTTGGAGGGGATGTGAATGACCGGAAGAGCACTTCTGGATATGTGTTTCATATGGGAACGGCGACGTTTTCGTGGAGTTCAAAAAAGCAGGCTTCGATAGCCTTATCATCATGTGAGGCAAAGTAGATTGCAGCTGCGGCATGTGCTTGTCAAGCTATCTGGCTGAGAAATCTTCTGGAAGAGTTACATCATGTGCAGGATGGCCCAACGACAGTGTTAGTGGATAACATGTCTGCCATCCAGTTTGCGAAGAACCCGGTGTTGCATGGGAGGAGCAAGCATATCGAGACCCAGTATCATTTCCTTAGGGAGCAGGTGGAGCAGAAGACGGTTCAGGTTGTGTATTGCCCCACCGGAGAGCAGGTCGCTGATATCTTCACCATGGCATTGAAGGTGGAGACGTTCGTAAAGCTCAAAGGCAAACTCGGCATGTGCTGCCAAGTTTGAGGGGGAGTTTGTTGGACTTTGACTTTGTTGACCGGGTAGTTTTGTTTTAGTTGTATTTTTATTATTATTGTTTTGAGGAGAGAGAGTGCATTTATTGCAGTAGCCAGGTGGCAGCGTATGGTTGGTTGGCAACTCCTATATATAGGAGAGTTATGTTTGTATTAAAGTTGAAAAAAAAATAAGAAAGGTATGAAGTTTTTTCAGCAGAAAAACGTAGAGAGAGAGTTTATATATATAGAGAGAGTCTTCTTATTCCCGCAGGAATAGTGGGCTCGGCATTTTCATCTCGGCATTTTCATCTCGGCAGGAATAGTAGTTCTCTTATTCCCGCAGGAATAAAGAGCCCCTTTTCTTCTCGCCCCAAGACGCCGGAGCAGCTCGCCTCGCCAGTTCCTCTCGCAGCTACAGGACCAGCCCGCATCTCGCCTACAGGAGCAGCCCACATCTCGCCGAGCAGGGACCACTCGCCGGTGCGACTCGCCGGAGTGTGCAACTCGGAGTGTGCAGCTCTCCGTGGGGAGTGCTCGCGGAAGTTAGGGTGTGCTCCCCATGGAGGGTGTTCGCCTAAGGGGAGTGCTCGCCGGAGAGGTGCTCGCCAAGTGCAGTGTTGGGTGACAGTGAGGTCGCGTGCCCATATATTTCGCTTCCAACAAATAAGTGGAGCATTTGATGGGAAGTACATAATATTAACTGCAGTTTAAAAGGAATGGAGGTTATGTGCGCATTAACTCAGGAATGGAGGTGTTATACATCCATAAAGGCCTGCGCCTAGAGAAAACTCCACTAAAGAGAGGTGGGGTCAACGGTCATAGCATGATCGCTCGAGTTGAAGAAACTGAACCTGTCATTTCCGCCGCCAATCGTCGGTGCGAGAGCACGCACGGAACGCGCCACGCGGCGCCATAGCCGAACCCCACTACTGGGGTGCGATTAACCCACACCCCACTAGTGGGGTGCGAATAGCCGCACCCCCCATAGTGGGGGGTACGGCCAAACCGCACCCCGTGTGGGGTGCGGCCAAGCCGCACCCAATGTGGGGTGCGGCCAAGCCGCACCCAATGTGGGGTGCGGCCAAGCCGCACCCCCTTGGGTGCGTCCTGGCCGCACCCCCTTGGGGTGCGGCCAAGCCAAGCCGCATCCCCGTGGGTGCGGCCCGGCCGGGCCGCACCCCCTTGGGGTGCGGCCAAGCCAAGCCGCACCCCCCCCCCTCGGGTGCGGTCGCGCCGCGCCCCCCTTAGGGTGCGGCCAAGCCTCTCCCCCGTAGCGGGGTTAGGGAAATTCCCCCCTCTTCTGACTCGCTGCTCGCTCTTCGGGTTCCGGATTCCACCTAGAGCGCTTCCCTACGCGCCCAGAACGCTTCCCCGTTCGTTGCGCGCTCAGAACGCTTCTGAGCGCGCCCAGAGCACTTTCACATTTCGGGCATGCTCACTTTTTGTCTTTCTAATTTCTCAGATTGCAGGAACGGCTTGTCGCCTTTTTCGCCTTCAACAAAGCTGCCTGAACTGCCCAAACTTACCGAACTGCCCGAGGGGCGAGACAGTCATTTACGAAAAATGGCGATCCGTGTGCTCCGAACTGGAAAACGTGATTCGTCCGCCAGGTGGTTATGGTGGTTACAACGGCGAAATTATTACTGGGCTACCCTCGACCAAAGCTATAAAAGGAGACCAGAGCCTTCATTTGAGGGGACCTTGCCTTCTGCACCCGGGAGAGCTCCTTTGAAGATTTCCACGGAATTCTCCTTCGGCGCTTGAAGATCTCCTTCGTGGACTTGAAGATTTCCTTTCTCCCGAAAGGCGACTGAGCATTCTCACTTTCGTTTTCCCGAAAGGCGACTCAGCATTCTCACTTTTGTTCTCCTCCGTTCTTAGAAGAAAAAAGACTTAGTTTTTCAGGAGGTGGTCTGTCACCTTCGGAACTCTCTCTCTCTCTCTCTCTCTCTCTCTCTATTATTGTAACGAGCGGCGGCCTGTCGCGCTCAATTTCTAAGTACCTAACTGTAAACTCTCAGAATATAGTGAAGTTTGGTCGGCACAGCTCCGGCCGCGTGGGTTTTTACCCTTTCCCGGTTTTCCACGTTAAAAAGTCCTAGTGTACTCAACGAATCTCTAATTGACTGTTTGCGAGCTCGGTTCGCTTCCGAGCTAAGGTGGTTCAATTCGATCGGTCTACCAAAGCACCCGAGCGACCCGCAACAGTTTGGCGCCGTCTGTGGGAAATGGATTCCCAAATACCGAGCAAAGGATTTCCGAATGCAGCGCCCGCTTCGCCTGAGTTCACGGAACCAGCAAGAGTGGACACCTCCCCCGAACTATCTGATGCATGCACTTCCTCAATCCCTGAAAACCCAGCGAAAAGAGCGCTCATCGCTGCACCCATCCTGCCCCAGTGGCTTGGGTCAACTAGCAAGCCGGCCCCTCTCACGGCAGGACAGGATCCGAACGATGTCACGTACCAGCAAAGGCGATCCCCCTGTCAAAGTCAATTTTGGCATACCCAGTTCCATCATGGTTAAAGCTCCCGTACTACAAGGAGTTCCACAGAGCAGAGGACTCGTACGGTCACGTTAATCACTTCTTGATAACGATGCGGACGTTCGGACTTCCCGACCAAATCAGCTGCAAAATCTTCACCAAGACACTGCGCGGAGATGCCCTCCGCAGGTATCAATCTCTGCCAAACGGAGCGATTCACAACTTCACCGAGTTGTCCCAACTGTTCGTTGAATGGCACGAAGCGCACACGCCGAGGATCCAAGAAGAAGAGCGAGAAGAGCCTGAGATGGACGAGTCGCCCCACCTAGGGGAAGCGGAGCGGAGCAAGCAGCAAGAAAAGATCCACACAAGCTTTCGCCAGGAGCGTCCCCGTGGATGGTTGGACTTCGCCTTAGATGCAAGCATAGGCAATCCAGCCTATGAACTAAGGAGGGCGTTGATAACCCATCGCATCTCGTTCAACATCCTGTTCGTGGAAGCCGTGGTACGACTCAAACTCCTGAGTGGGAACCTCAAGCTCAGGGCCAGTGTCGCAGAGCTCCCAGACGGAACTATGGTACCAACCATAAGAGTCGTCACCCTCCCCGTTCAAGTAGGGATGCACTCGGAACCAGTCCAGTATGATGTTCATTTCGTCATCGCAGAGGCAGACTCCCCCTACGACGCAATATTTGGGAGCCTCCTACTCGACGCCCTGAACCACAACGTTTCTGTTGGGAAAATGATTTCTCTTAACCCCTAGAAATGAGTTAAAGAAGAATTCTAAGAATGAAAAATAAGGCTAAGTAAATATGCGTCGAATAGTATTCGACGCAACGTCGAAATGAAGTCGACGTTTCCTTCAGATTGAGTCGAAGTAACTTTAGGAAGATTTCGACATATGTGTTGTCGACGTTACTCTGATTTCTAGCCGACACATCTAATGTAGTCGACGCACCTTTGTCGACGCACCTTCCTTATTCTCCTCTCGACGTCCAGACAGGATGTATTCGACGCTTGCGTCGAATAGTAATCGACGCACGTCGATTTATGTGACAGATCTAAATATGCGCCAGATCTCTTTCCTTCTTTCAGTAGATCTGATTTGTATGAAATAATGTTAATATTTTATAGCCGTTCTGAATCATTCTTTCCTTCTATTTGATTCTTGGCTAATCTGATTAACTCTATTTTGGATATCATTTGAAATCGGGATTCATTCTTTCCTTCTACTGAAAATGTTATTATGGAAATATTTCTTTCTTTCTAATACTCTGTCTGTTAATTGATTACTCTCCTTTAGTATTATTTGATTGAAACAGAGCTATAAATAAAGAGGAGGTCGGCAGAAGAAGTAGTGAAGTGATTCAACATTTTTACATTTGAAAAGAGGAAAAGCTCCCAAGTGAAAAAGAGAGAATTGAGAAATAGTCCTGCAGCAATATTCAAGCATTCTTCTTCCTCTGCTTCTGAAGTCACCCTGCTGCAAATTCTGATAGCTCTCACATAAGAGAGAAAAGCTATAAATCTTCTTCTCTCTATAGAAGAAAGATTTAATTCACTTCTTGTGCTTCCAATCTTCTTGCTAGGAAGAAGATTCATTCTTGTTCTTATTTCTTTCTTCTTTCTTATTTTTACTTAAACATTGTAAAAGAGTTTTTAGAATCTCTCTTCAAAAAATTCAGTGTACTGGTTCTAAGAGTCTCCTTTTCAAAAGACTCAGTTGGTTCTAAGAGTCTCCTTGTCAAAAGACTCAGGGTGATTCTAAGAGTCTCCTTATCAAAAGACTCAGTGCAAGATAGTGAATTCCTACCAAGGGGGTAGAAGAGTGGACTACCCAAAGTTTGGGGAACCACTATATTTTCTTGTGTTGTGCTGTGATTTCTTTTCTTGCATTTACTTTCTTTATTTGTTTAATTCTTGTTGGTGTGTGGGAAGCTATAATCTGTGATCATACACATATATATATATATATATTAACATTGCACAAAATATTTTTTTTAATCTCTATTCACCCCCCCTCTAGAGAATTCTAGTGAGGTTAACTGTGCACTTTCAATTGGTATCAGAGGGAGGTTGATCTAAAAAAGGTTAACTCCTTGATCAAAAAGATCCTACCTCTTGTTTATATATATATATATATTTTTTTTTTAAAATTATTTTCATGGCACAAATCAAAGATTATGCTTCCACCAGACCACCAATGTGCAATCTTGAAAAGTTTGCAGTTTGGAAAACAAGAATCAGAATTTATATGAATTCAATTGATGTTGACTTGTTTAATATTACTGTGACAGGTCCCCCAAAGCCCTATAGAAAGGATGCAAGTGGCAATGTCACACAAACACGTGTTCCAAGATCTGAGTGGACAGAAGATGAGAAGAAGGCAAGAACATATGATCTAAAGGCCATGAACATACTTGTCTCAACTCTCTCAGATGACATCTTTCAAAGGGTTGTTGACTGTGAATCATCCAAAGAAATTTGGGATGCTCTTACAAAGATGGTGGAAGGAAGTGCTGATGAAAAGAAAGATAAGAAGGCCCTATTGATCTCCCAATATGAGAACTTCCAAAAGAAGAATGAAGAGAGTATCTCTGAGATGTATGACAGATTCAGTCTAATCATCAACCAATTGAAAAACTTGGATAGAGAGATCTCCCTCACTGAGATTAATGACAAATTGCTAATGAGTCTCCCCAGTTCATGGGACTCAAGAATATGGGCAATAAGAGACACAAGAGGACAAAATGAAATCTCTACATATGCTCTCTTAGGAAAACTCAAATCCTATGAGCAACTACTGAAAACTAGAGAAGAGAAGAAAAGAAGAGAAAACACTCCAATCTCCTCAAAAGACAGGAACATAGCTTTAAAGGCAACAGAAGAAAGGACTCCTGTCACTGAAGAAGAACTATTCAGTTTCCTAGCCAGAAGATTTAAGAAATGGGTCAAGACAGATGGATCAAAAAGTAGGGAGTCAAAACCAAGGTATGACAAAACCCCCCACTAAAGAAATTATTTGCTATTCTTGCAGGAAACCTGGACATATTGCCCCAGAATGTCCAGAGAATGCTGAAACAAAGAAAGATCTGAAAAGAAAAGATCTCAAGAAAAGGGGGAAGAAGAAAGAAAGATGCTTTATTGCAGAAGCCTGGAGTGAAACAGACTCTGAGGACAGTTCATCCTCTAAGAGTGACAATGAAGAATCTAGGCAAGAAGACCTATGCTTGATGGCCTTTGAAGGCCCCAAGAATGATGATGGTGCTAAATCTTGGAGTGAGACAGGATCAGAAGAAAGCATATCTTCTGAAGATGAAAAAGAAAATAGCTTTATTCTCATAGAGGAATCTGAGGATAAGGATGAGGTAAGCATCTTTGATGAAATAGATTTTCAAAGTGATAAATTCAGAAATGATTTTATGAGAATGTGTCTAGATCAATTAAAAGCTAAACAAGAAATCAAGGACCTAAAAGAACAAATTCATATGGTCAAGAACCAAGGAAATAAAAAAGATATAAGCTCAATAGATCATGTATTAAGGGCTAACATAAGAGAGAAGGAAATAGAAAGGGCTAGAATAGAAAATCAGTTCCTTAAGGATAAGGTTTCTCAGGCAAAGGCCTTTGAAGAATCAATAAAAATGAGAAGCCAAACTCTTAAAGAAATCACTGAAAAACAAACAATAAGACACAAAAATCTTGGGCTAGGGGCTGATCCATCAATCAGCCTAAATCCATCCAACAAGCCTGCTTGGATGAGCCCTGTAAAATTCACTAAACTCATCAAATTAGCAAACCAAGAAAAAGAATCACAACATAAGAAAGAACACTTCTTCAAGGAAATAAAAGAATTTGATGAAACATCATATTATTCAGCTGATGACTCACAAACTTCATCTGAAGAGACAACTAAACCAAAAGAAACAACATTCAAAGGAGTAAAAACAGAAAAAGGTAAAATGAAAATTTATGAAGACACAATTGCGTCGACTTCATATCAACGCATGAATGATAGTGCGTCGATTTCTACTCGACGTAACCTCTCAGATGCCTCGACCTCTACTCGACGCTTGAATAAAGATACGTCGACATCCAATCAACGCAACTTTCTCCATGCGTCGATACCAGATCAACGCAATCCGAGGAATGCGCTGAATATAAATCGACGCAACTATCAACATACGTCGAATAGATATCGACTCATAAAAACTCAGAGCAACATGAACACCTATATTCAAAAAATCTTCCATCTTAACCCCCATTCAGGACTCATTCATCCTGATCATGATTTCTATCCTAATCAACATTCCAACCAAAATTTCCACCCAAAACTTGGTAACCAAAATTCTCATCCTAATCAAACCTTCTATCCTAATCAACACTGGTATCCTAGTCAACACTTCTATCCCCATTTAAACTCAAGCTCTCACAAAAGTAAGATACATAAGTGTTACATATGCAACAAAAATAACCACCTTGCCAAAAAGTATTGGTATAATCAATCAAATTGGTCTTAAAACCCAGTCCTAGGCTAACTTAGAAACCCTTAGGATTAAGAAAAGATAAAAAGGAATAAACACCTAGAATTTTTCAGGTAAATTAAAAGTCACGTCGACCTATAATCGACGCACCGTCGATGACTCAGATCAATAGGTACAATCGCCGCATGCGTCGACTACTATCGACGCATACGTCGATTAGAATCCCTTGCATCCCAGAACGAACTAAATCGACGCTCACACTCGACGTAACGTCGACCTCATAAAAACGAGCGGCAATACTAAAATATTTTCGGTCACATCCACTGAAGTACCGAATAAGCCTCGAATTGAGTCCTGTTTCGACGCTTCACCTGACTTAAATAGACTCTTCAGTTAGAAACCTTCACTACTCTGAATCCTTCATCCCTCTTGCTCCTTAGTCCAGCCATTTCCTCCTCTCTTTCAGTGACCTAAAATGGCTCCCAAGATAAACTCAGGTTTCGACATTGACCTGGAATCCTTTCAAGCCGCCGCCGACAACTTTAAGAGCATAATAGCTCTGTTCACTGAAGCTGGTCTGGATAAGCTCATTTCAACAAGATGCAAGCTCCTAGAGAAAGAACTTACAGAGCTCATAGCTCATGTTCAGATATCTGAACAAGGAGAAATTCAAGGAACAATCTATGAGACACCAGTCTCAATCTCTACAGAACACATAAGGACCACTTATGATCTTCCATCAGGTACAGTCAAATCTATCTTTACTCAACTCAAATAGGGAAAGAAAATCAGTCTCTAGAGAATAAACTAATTAAAGTCTCCTATAATTATTCCCTTATCAGGTGATGAATCTGTAGAACTCACACCTGATGAAACCAAGACTCTGTTAACCACCATGAAGTTCTCAAAAGATAGACCAATCCACCTAAAGAAAATAGACTTTTCTGATGAATATAGGCTGCTAGCTGATATAGTGGGAAAAGTTCTACTATGCCAAATCTCAGCACATGATGCAGTACCCAAACAACAACTGAACATCATGGGGGCCCTTGTGCTGAAGAAGAAGGTAGACTGGGCCACATGGCTACTCAAGACGATAGGCTCTAAATACTCTCACAAAGAGAATGCCTACATGAGGGTCATGAGTCAAGTCCTCTTCCACTCCTTCCCTGACCTATGCAGGTCAAAAGGAGTTCCCATTCCTCCTGGCAAAAGGATGCCCATTGCTCTCTTCTCTAAGTGGACCAGGCAAATCCCTAAGCCTGGTTCCATTCCTGAAAGGACTCCCTCTCCTCCTAACTCTCCTGCTCATCCATCTCCTCCTCCTTCTCCTCAAAGAGACAATTCTTCTCTACCACCATCATCCACTCAAATAATCTCTACTATCCTCACAACTCCTACTCTACCTACCTCTTCTCAAACACCTACTCAAACAGTAGTTTCTCCTTCTCTTCCTCCTCCTATTTCCCCATCTTCTCTACCTCCATTATCACTCATACCTCATGTATCAACTCACTTCTCTCCTCCTCTATCACCTCTTCCTCCACCATCACCTCCTCACCTTTCACACCATGAATCATCTGCATCCCCTGAGGCTCTCATCACTCAGTGCATCAAATCAGCAGCTGAAAAATTCCAAGTGATGCTGGATAAGCATTGCTCCCAAATTTATTCCTCCATCCTTCACATGCACACCCAAATAGATGGGGTCAGTGCCTCTGTGCAAGGCCTAAAGACCTCTCTCTCTTCCTCTAGAGTGACAAGGTCTTTCTTAACCTCCCTGGCCAAGAAGGTCAAGAAGGGGGAGAATCTAGATGAAGAGCAGCCATCCAATCCTAAATCTCTCTCTCACAAGTCCCCTCCTTCTCCAAAATCTGACAAAATCCTTGGGAATGAGATAGTACCTGAGCTACACCATGATGAACAAACAATAGAGGTACTCAACATAGCAAGAGATGCTGCAAATCAAATGGCACTACTACAAGGGGAGGGAAGCAGAGCAAACAATGAGGCTGAAAAGGAAGATGGTGAGAAAGAGCTGAATACTACCATAAATCAAGATAGAAATGAACCAGATGATGTGATGACTCAGGAGTCAGTTGCAACTGGGACTGGAGATGATAAAGATACTGAAGAAGTAGAAGGAGTAAAAGAAGTTCTATCCCAGGGGGAGTTACCTGCTCAGGGGGAGCTACCTACTCAGGGGGAGCTAAATGAACTTCCTACAAATGAGAAAGAGAAACCCTCCTCTCCTAAAACAGTAGTATTCAAGAGAAAGAGAAAGACTCCTCCTACCCCTCCTGAGTAATATTTGAAAACAATGCTGATATATTTTACCCTATAGTTGAATACTAATGGGTATGAACATGAAATCTGTTTATATGATTCTGAAAATTTTGTTTATCTCTTCTTCTAAATTTCACTTTTGATTGAGTAACATATTTCTTATCTTTACAAATGCTGTGCTGGGTTAATTATATGCTAGTACAATTTCCCTCTAAATAGGGTTAAGACAAATAGGGGGAGATTGTTGGGAAAATGATTTCTCTTAACCCCTAGAAATGAGTTAAAGAAGAATTCTAAGAATGAAAAATAAGGCTAAGTAAATATGCGTCGAATAGTATTCGACGCAACGTCGAAATGAAGTCGACGTTTCCTTCAGATTGAGTCGAAGTAACTTTAGGAAGATTTCGACGTATGTGTTGTCGACGTTACTCTGATTTCTAGTCGACGCATCTAATGTAGTCGACGCACCTTTGTCGACGCACCTTCCTTATTCTCCTCTCGACGTCCAGACAGGATGTATTCGACGCTTGCGTCGAATAGTAATCGACGCACGTCGATTTATGTGACAGATCTAAATATGCGCCAGATCTCTTTCCTTCTTTCAGTAGATCTGATTTGTATGGAATAATGTTAATATTTTATAGCCGTTCTGAATCATTCTTTCCTTCTATTTGATTCTTGGCTAATCTGATTAACTCTATTTTGGATATCATTTGAAATCGAGATTCATTCTTTCCTTCTACTGAAAATGTTATTATGGAAATATTTCTTTCTTTCTAATACTCTGCCTGCTAATTGATTACTCTCCTTTAGTATTATTTGATTGAAACAGAGCTATAAATAAAGAGGAGGTCGGCAGAAGAAGTAGTGAAGTGATTCAACATTTTTACATTTGAAAAGAGGAAAAGCTCCCAAGTGAAAAAGAGAGAATTGAGTAATAGTCCTGCAGCAATATTCAAGCATTCTTCTTCCTCTGCTTCTGAAGTCACCCTGCTGCAAATTCTGATAGCTCTCACATAAGAGAGAAAAGCTACAAATCTTCTTCTCTCTATAGAAGAAAGATTTAATTCACTTCTTGTGCTTCCAATCTTCTTGCTAGGAAGAAGATTCATTCTTGTTCTTATTTCTTTCTTCTTTCTTATTTTTACTTAAACATTGTAAAAGAGTTTTTAGAATCTCTCTTCAAAAAATTCAGTGTACTGGTTCTAAGAGTCTCATTTTCAAAAGACTTAGTTGGTTCTAAGAGTCTCCTTGTCAAAAGACTCAGGGTGGTTCTAAGAGTCTCCTTATCAAAAGACTCAGTGCAAGATAGTGAATTCCTACCAAGGGGGTAGAAGAGTGGACTACCCAAAGTTTGGGGAACCACTATATTTTCTTGTGTTGTGCTGTGATTTCTTTTCTTGCATTTATTTTCTTTATTTGTTTAATTCTTGTTGGTGTGTGGGAAGCTATAATCTGTGATCATACACATATATATATATATATTAACATTGCACAAAATATTTTTTTAATCTCTATTCACCCCCCCTCTAGAAAATTCTAGTGAGGTTAACTGTGCACTTTCAGTTTCCATGTCTGGACGCATGGCCAACAAAGGGAGAATCCCCAGAGATGCGATTCGTGATTTCGACACGGTCGCAGCCGAGCTCCTTTGGATCAACTACGACCCGTCGCCAAAACCAAATTCTGAGAAGCAAGGCGTGCGAGAGGGTCGCGCAACCCCCACATTGGCAGAAAAAGCTAATCTTTCGGCACCGACAAACCCACTGCAACTTGGGGATACGTGTCGCAAGAGAAAGGGACAACAATAACAGTTCGAGAAGGCCGTACCGCCCATTCAGAACCAAGCGGACCGCTCCCGAAGGCTAGCAAATCAAAGCTCCCGGATCTACACCCCGTTAAATGCCCCCCGCGAGCATATATTGTCCGTGATCTACAACAGCAAAGTCATCAACTGGCCCAGACCGCTCTCCCAGCGTAGGGGAGATCAATCCCCGTTCTGCAACTTCCACAAAGGTCGAGGGCACCGTACGGAGCACTGTGTCAGGTTGAAAGAAGAAATTGAGCGCCTTGTCCAGTCAGGGCACCTTGAAGCTTTCCGCGAAGAAGCACAGAAGGATGCCACCGAGGGCCGGTCGCCGGGTCACCGCCACCCACCACGCTGAACGACTGAGAGAGCTCGAGCAAGCGCAGCGCAAGGGGAGCTCGATGTTACCTTCTCTCTCGTCAAACTTGTATCAGGAACTTATTGGCTCAGAAGCCGCAAGATTGCACTTGCGCATGTATCAATGTTCATTTTCTAATTATGTTTTGTTGGAACATGGTCTTCCGCATCTCCTAGGTTTGAGAATAACAAATCTTATGTGTATTTGATCTTGTGTGTTCAAGTGTGCAGGTTAGCATAGTCCACATGACTCAAGGAGTACTCATGATGTCTGCCCCCAAAATTGAGGCCACAATTCGAAGAGGCTCACTAGCGCCGGCGGTAGCGATAGCGCCCGGCGCTAGCGTTGATCTGCGCGATTCTGACATCGTTTTTAGAAGGAGCTAGCGCCCGGCGTTAGCTACTAGCGCTGGCGGTAGCATGGCGCACAAGAGGCATGGAGCAATATGTTGCCGCGGATTGAAGATCCTGCCGCGCAAAACGTTTCCTAATCCGGGCGGTAGCCGGCGGTAGCGCTTGGGCTATAAAAGGACCCCCTCTCCTCTTGTTATCGTACACCAATTGCATACACCTCAGAGAGAGAGTACTAGAATTCCAGAGGCCTATCTTGGCCGAAATTTGAGGTCCCGGCGAAGCTCTGCCAACTTCTGAAGGAGGATTCCATCACGCCGAAGCCAAACGAAGTCCGCTTTGACAAATGCTGATTCTACAGCAGATCTTCGCCTCCATACTCAGAAGTTCATCTTAAGGGAAGTTGTTATTATTGTATTTCCCTTTTATCATTGTAAACGGTAGTGAAATCGCCTCGTGTTGGCGACTAGGTCTAGGGTAGACTTAGGGCTGAAATTCGCCTCGTGTTGGCGACTAGATCTAGGCTAGTTCTAGGGGGTGCTCGAGGCCACATCTGGGGAAGGATTGGATAGAGCGGCTTGAGGCCGAATCCGGGGAGGATTAGGCTAGGGCCACCGGCTCGCGGGGAAGCGAGTCGGGATAGAAAACAAGAAGAGCTTTTATTATTCGCCTCCGATCTCTAGCGTCATCGATATCAAGTTTTGTAAAACTTATTTATTATTAATAAAGCTTGTCTCCTTTTTGTTTTACTTCACTTATTTCATGTCTTTAATCTTGCAATAATTTAAAGTTTTTAAATATAATCTATAGTTTTTGAAAACCCTTATTCACCCCCCCCCCCCCTCTAAGGGCGCCGACCGATCCAACAAGTGGTATCAGAGGCAGGTTTTGTTCCAATCGGCTTAACAACCGGGAACAATGGCGTCTCATGATCTCGCTTTTCCTGAGGGTCAAGGGGTTAGTCGACCACCTCTCTTTACTGAGTCTGATTTTAACTACTGGAAAAATCGAATGATGTGTTTTCTTATGACTATGGATGTAGAAGTATGGAACATGGTAGAAGTTCGGTACTCTCCTCCTACAACTGTAGTGGGAGAGGCGACATTAGCAACACCTAAGGATAAATGGGACGGACTCTCAACTTACTGACATATTTACTAAACCCCTTCCCGATGCAAGATTTTGATTATTACGACTTGAATTAGGTGTCCTAGATCTTTCAAGTTAAAACATGCTTACTAATGCAATTTTCTTCATTTTTAACCATCAAAAACATTTCCAAAAATTCTGCAAATTCAGCATGAAACTACTAATGGGACACCTAATCAAGTTCAAGTATCAAAATTTTCAAAACCCTAAAAAATCACTTACTGTTTCCCGCGCTAGCGCTAGCGCCGGCGCTAGCGTCGAGTTTCGAATTTCTGTGTTTTTAAAATTTCTAAAAATTCCTAAAAATATTTTGATCTATATGTACTATTTAGTTTTTGCACATCTGTTTTTCTTTCCTTTTAAAAAATCAAATACAAAAATAGAAAACCAAATTACAAAAAACAATGTTTTTCATTTTGTTTTTGTGTGTCATTTTTTCTGCAAAAATCAAATACAAAACTACAAAAACAAAATAAATTACAAAAAAAATATGTTTTTCCTTTGTTTGCTTTTGTTGTTTCCCTTGTTTAAAGTTCATCTTTTTACAAAATATAAAAATTATAAAAGCAAAAATTACAAAAAATATGTTTTTATTTGCTTGCAAAACTCAAAAACAAAAATATGAAACACTAAAACTATCAAAAAAAACTGTATGGACTTTCTTGTAAATTCAAGCATGATTTAATCTACTATTTAGAAATTCTACAATGTTACAATTTTTTCTCTTCAAACTACTTTGGACATTGTCCTTCTTCATGCTTTGATATATCTATTCAAATGTGCATCAATTATAGTTTAAAAGTTGTGTAGGATCAAGCTTAGCATGCCTCTAAGTATGAGAAATGCTTTATGTTTGATAATGATATTTATTCACTTACCTTTTTTTGGCATTGTCTACATATGCATTTAATCTAAGAATGCTTGTGTATGTTTTGTATTAGTACAAATAAATTAAAATTGCACAAGTATCTTACCTACACTCCTTCTTTTGCACTCGTAAAAATTAAGAAAAGTGGTTATATTTTTTTCTCATAAAATTTATTGATTTGCAAAACAAGTGTATTCGAAGAACTTTGTACAAAACAAAATTATAAAATAAATGACAAAGATAACTCCACCAAGCACTACTTGAACCTCCTGATAAGTCTTAATGAGCATTGTGAGGTTGAGCACCTTGGAAAGAATAATAAAGTGTCTTGTGCAAATCAACTCTTTCTTTCAAAAATAAGAAAAACCACTTTCTCTTAAGTACACCGGATCACAAGTCTCAAAATTCAAAATAAAATATGTGATCCCCTAAGCACTACTTTGCACCCTGATAAGTCTTGATGAGCATTGTGTGTGCAAAGCACCTTGGTAGTTGTACATTTTTTGTGCATTAAAGTGTGTGGAAGTAATCTTATTTGTGTTTTATTGTGCTTCTTACTTTACATATTACTTGTATTTTTGATTAAAATATTTGTTTACTCTCCTCAAATTTACACTTATGTGTACATCATTATCTTCCATAACACTTCTTCTCATGAGTATTGGATCCTAATGCTAATTCTATATTACTTTTTATTTATGAAATGCACTAAATAACCTAGCATGTGTTCTACAATGTTTTTGTATGTTTTTGAAATTAAGAATTAAAGTAATATTGTGGTCATCTCTTTTTGATAAACATTATTTCATGCTTGGTTATTCTAAAATTTAAAACTGCAAAATGATTTCCAAAAACATCATTTTTTTTGTGATCTTTACCTCATATTTTTGGATTATCATTACTATTTGCTATAAGTCTTCCGCATCTTAACCATATAAGTATTTTTTTACCTTGCGCTTTCATGCTTACTTCATATATTGTATTATTTGCATTATCACTTATTCTTAAAAATTCCTATCTTTCATTAAGTGATAGATTTCCTTGAAACATTTTTTATTGGTTACTTCAAACATAAAAATCTTTTATGCTAAAAACTCTGAAATTTTGTAATAACTCTGATCTATTTCAATGAAAAACAATTCTAAACCTCCTTATCATTTACCTAAAAAGCTCAATCATGCCTTCTCTTTTATTTACACATTTTGTAGTGCTTTGTATCCCTACCCACTTTTGCTAATAATAAAGGGGGAGAACTAACATGATAAATATAACCCGCTATCAAAAACCCAACATGACAAATTAAGATGATAGCTTACATATTAGGGGAGCATTCACTTAGGGGGAATATGTATTTAGGGGGAGCAAGTCTAACATGCTAGAATCAATTATTATCCTAAGTCATCACTCTCACACACACATAAGTATAGTTTCATCATGCTTATCTATTAATGCTTTGATTTATCATTAATAGATTTGTTATTATCAAAAGGGGGAGTTTGTTGGAACATGGTCTTCCGCATCTCCTAGGTTTGAGAATAACAAATCTTATGTGTATTTGATCTTGTGTGTTCAAGTGTACAGGTTAGCATAGTCCACATGACTCAAGGAGTACTCATGATGTCTTCCCCCAAAATTGAGGCCACAATTCGAAGAGGCTCACTAGCGCCGGCGGTAGCGATAGCGCCCGGCGCTAGCGTTGATCTGCGCGATTCCGGCATCGTTTTTAGAAGGAGCTAGCGCCCGGCGTTAGCTACTAGCGCTGGCGGTAGCATGACGCACAAGAGGCATGGAGCAATATGTTGTCGCGGATTGAAGATCCTGCCGCGCAAAACGTTTCCTAATCCGGGCTAGCGCCGGCGGTAGCGCTAGCGCCGGCGGTAGCGCTTGGGCTATAAAAGGACCCCCTCTCCTCTTGTTATCATACACCAATTGCATACACCTCAGAGAGAGAGTACTAGAATTCCAGAGGCCTATCTTGGCCGAAATTTGAGGTCCCGGCGAAGCTCTGCCAACTTCTGAAGGAGGATTCCATCACGCCGAAGCCAAACGAAGTCCGCTTCGACAAACGCTGATTCTACAGCGGATCTTCGCCTCCATACTCAGAAGTTCATCTTAAGGGAAGTTGTTATTATTGTATTTCCCTTTTATCATTGTAAACGGTAGTGAAATCGCCTCGTGTTGGCGACTAGGTCTGGGGTAGACTTAGGGCTGAAATTCGCCTCGTGTTGGCGACTAGATCTAGGCTAGTTCTAGGGGGTGCTCGAGGCCACATCCGGGGAAGGATTGGATAGAGCGGCTTGAGGCCGAATCCGGGGAGGATTAGGCTAGGGCCACCGGTTCGCGGGGAAGCGAGTCGGGATAGAAAACAAGAAGAGCTTTTATTATTCGCCTCCGATCTCTAGCATCATCGAGATCAAGTTTTGTAAAATTTATTTATTATTAATAAAGCTTGTCTCCTTTTTGTTTTACTTCACTTATTTCATGTCTTTAATCTTGCAATAATTCAAAGTTTTTAAATATAATCTATAGTTTTTGAAAACCCTTATTCAACCCCCCCCCCCCCCCCCCTCTAAGGGCGCCGACCGATCCAACATGTTTTACCTGTCCTAAACTATTCTACTGCAGGAACCCATTCGGGGCCCTGCCCCGGGGACTTTGCACCGCCATCGATTGAAGGTTCGCCCTTCTCCTCCGTCGTCGAGTCCCGGCGTCGTAGGGGCCTGCCCCCCTTGTATTCGCCCCCGGTTTGAATACACCAGCTATTCACCGGCCACTTTGGGGCCCTGCCCTCTAGACTTTGCACCGCCGTCGATTGAAGGTTCGCCCTTCTCCTCCGCCGTCGAGTCACGACGTCGTAAGGGCCTGCCCCCCTTGCGTTCGCCCACGGTTTGAATACAACAGCTATTCACCGACCACTTTGGGGCCCTGCCCCAGGGACTTTGCACCGCCGTCGATTGAAGGTTCGCCCTTCTCCTCGGCCTCGAGTCCCGGTGACGTAAGGGTCTGCCCCTCTTACGTTCGCCCACGGTTTGAATACACCCGCTATTCACCGGCCAAATCTAAATTATAAAAGTCGCGAGCTCAAACTCACGCAAACTAATTTTCTATATTATAAAAGCCGCGAGCTCAGACTCGCGCAAACTAATTTTCTATTATGTAAAAGCAGCGAACTCAGACTCGCGCAAACTAATTTCCTATTATGTAAAAGCGCGAGCTCAGACTCGCGCAAACTAATTTTCTATTATGTAAAAGGCGCGAGCTCAGACTCGCGCAAACTAATTTTCTAATATGTAAAAGCCGCGAGCTCAGACTCGCGCAAACTAATTTCCTATTATGTAAAAGCCGCGAGCTCAGACTCGCGCAAACTAATTTTCTATTATGTAAAAGTCGCGAGCTCAGACTAGCCCAAACTAATTTTTTATTATGTAAAAGCTGAGAGCTCATACTCGCGCAAACTAATTTCTTATTATTATGAAAAAGCCGCAGACTTGGACCCGCGCAGACTCATCCGTTATTTTGTAAAAGGCCATCAAGCTGTTCAGGTATCAACGCTAAATAGCAAGCCAGTAACAATCTCAAAGTGCGAACACCCCTCGTCGAAAATCTTAGAGCATCTTCCCTCAATCGACATTTCGATGATAACCAGGACAGCAGAGCCACGAGAGTGCTACCACAACGCTGTGCAGAGCGAGAAATGCCTAAACGGAACAAGGAAACAAAAGCAATCGCACACTCATCCTCCGACAGCAATTCCTACCCAAGGCACCACGAAGAGAGCAATGATCAAAGCCGCCACAGAAAAATCGAAACCTCCGAACTCCTCCGCGCAAAAATTCGTACTCCGAAGGTTTGGGGGGCTTATGTTATACATCCATAAAGGCATTGGGGTGCGTCTAGAGAAAATTCCACTAAAGAGAGGTGAGGTCAACGGTCAACGCATGATCGCTCGAGTTGAAGAAACCGAACCTGCCATTTCCGTCGCCAATCGCCGGTGCGAGAGCACGCACGGAACGCGCTGCGCGCCGTCATTGCCGAACCCCACTACTGGGATGCGATTAACCCGCACCCCACTAGTGGGGTGCGAATAGCCGCACCACCCATAGTGGGGGGTACGGCCAAACCGCACCCCGTGTGGGGTGCGGCCAAGCCACACCCCCTTGGGGTGCGGCCAAGCCGCACCCCATGAGGGGTGCGGCCAGGCCGCACCCCCTTGGGGTCCGGCCATGCCGCACCCCATGTGGGGTGCGGCCAAGCCTCACCCCCTTGGGTGCGTCCCGGCCGCACCCCCTTTGGGTGCGGCCAAGCCAAGCCGCATCCCCGTGGGTGCGGCCCGGCCGCACCCCCTTGGGGTGCGGCCAGGCCAAGCCGCACCCCCCTCAGGTGTGGCCGCGCCGCGCCCCCCTTAGGGTACGGTCAAGCCTCTCCCCCATAGCGTGGTTAGGGAAATTCCCCCCTCTTCTGACTCGTCGCTCGCTCTTCGGGTTCCGGATTCCACCTAGAGCGCTTCCCTACGCGCCCAGAATGCTTCCCCATTCGTTGCGCGCTCAGAACGCTTCTGAGCGCGCCCAGAGCACTTTCACATTTCGGATACGCTCACTTTTTGTCTTTCTAATTTCTCAGATTGCAGGAACGGCTTGTCGCCTTTTTTGCCTTCAACAAAGCTGCCCGAACTGCCCGAACTACCCGAGGGGCGAGACGGTCATTTACGAAAAATGACGATCCGTGTGCTCCGAACCGGAAAACGTGATTCGTCCGCCAGGTGTTATGGTGGTTACACCATCAAAATTACTGGGCTACCCCCGGCCAAAGCTATAAATGGAGCCCAGAGCCTTCATTTGAGGGGACCTTGCCTTCTGCACCCGGGAGAGCTCCTTTGAAGATTTCCACGGAATTCTCCTTCGGCGCTTGAAGATCTCCTTTGTGGACTCGAAGATCTCCTTCGTGGACTTGAAGATTTCCTTTCTCCTGAAAGGCGACTGAGCATTCTCACTTTCGTTCTCCCGAAAGGCGACTCAGCATTCTCACTTTTGTTCTCCTCCGTTCTCAGAAGGAAAAAGACTTAGTTTTTCGGGAGGTGGCCTGTCACCTTCGGAACTCTCTCTCTCTCTCTATTATTGTAACGAGTGGCGGTCTATCACGCTCGATTTCTAAGTGCCTAACTGTAAACTCTCAGAATATAGTGAAGTTTGGTCGACACAGCTCCGGCCGCGTAGTTTTTTACCTTTTCCGGGTTTTCCACGTTAAAAAGTCTCAGTGTACTCAACGAATCTCTAATTGACTGTTTGCGCGCTCGGTTCGCTTCCGAGCTAAGGTGGTTCAATTCGACCGGTCTACCAAAGCACCCGAACGACCCGCAACAGGAGGAATAATTGGAGGAATGACAGTTGATAGTATTTGCGCAAATACTATCAACATAACCATAAACTCCATGTAATTCCTGGCAAATAGTATAAACTCCATGTGTATACTTTCTGACAAATAGTTAGAGTACAAACCTGAAACTCAAAAACCAGTTTCTATTTCACATAGTTCACAGAAACCAAGTTCACACATGAAATTGAAATGAGAAACAGAGCAAAGGAGGCGAGGTAAAGAGTAAGTATACCGTGATCAAAGAACGCGGGTCAGAAGCCGAAGCAGCACTGGCAAGCGATGTGGGGCAACCTAGAAAATCATAAAAGATATCAGAAACAAAAAGAAATACCTAAAACAAATACTGAAACCAATACTGAAATCGAAAATAGAAAACGAAATCGAAAAGCTGAAATTAAATACGAAATCGAAAACTGAAATGGAAAACGAAATCGAAAAGCTGAAATCGAAAAGGAAATCAAAACTGAAATAAAAAATGTAATCAAAAAGCCTAAATTAAAAACGCAATGAAAACTGAAATAAAAAAACGGAAATCAAAACAGAAATGAAGAAACTGGAACCAAAAGCGAAATCACAGCCGAAATAAAAAAAAAGCTGAAATCAAAACACTATATCGAAACGAATACGAAAACGAAAAGCTGAAGCTACCCGGACGCAGAGAAGTGAAGCAGGGGGACTGAGGCAGCCGGTCGTAGGCGAGGAAGAAGAGAGCGGCGAGGGAGGAGAACCGAAGGTTCGGGGCGAAGGTATTATCCACTGGAAGAGCGGCGCAAATATAAGCGGTGGAAGGGCATTTTCGTCAAGCCTAATCTTGAGTCGCGAAGGAGTTTTGTCCTCTTACAAACTTCAAACATCTTTATTATATATAGATATTATATATAGATAGATAGATATCATTGTAAATTGTGAAGAAATTCATGGAGTTGTCATTGTTTCAGTGCCTGCATAAAAAAAATATTTTTTAGGTGAAAATATGCCAGCAAATTTGAGTAAATGATGCAAGATAAATTTAGGGTGTTGTTAAAGGCAAACCAGAATTGGCTATTGGCAAACCAATTTCTATGAGTTATTACGCGCCTTTTGAAAATATATTTTGTCATGCATTTTTAGGAAAAGTGTTCAACACGAAAATTGTAGATATAGTCTAGATCTACAACTTTCGCGTTGAACACTTTTCCTAAAAATGCACGTACAAGACGTATTTTTTTGTTATTTTCAAAAATTCACTATAGTTATGATCAGGGCGACAATACACCTTTTGCGTGCATTTTTAGGAAAAGTGTTCAACACGAAAGTTGTAGATCTCGAGGAGATCTACAATTTTCGTGTTGAACACTTTTCTTAAAAATGCATGTACAAAACATATTTTCAAAATACGCGTAATAACTCATAGAAATTGATTTGCTTTAACAACGCCCTAAATTTATTTATATTTGGCATTTAGTGGAGTCAGCTTGAAAGTTTATTCAACGAAAACTGGTTGTCAATTCTGAAACTCCTGAAACAAATATTATTATAGAATAGAATAAAAAATGACGAGCAAAACAGTACGTAATAGAAGTCAAACACATGCCTACAGCATCAGCTACAACACCTGGATGATGAAAATCCCAACTTATACTGGCCTTTAGCGCATGAATCGCCATTATTGCTTTCTAACGAATTTTCATATTTCGACGGGCACAGCTAATAAGACGCAGAGTCTATGTTTTGGTATAAGTAGCATGCACAGAGCTGTGCATGCTAATAAATAGTGGGATTTTTAAGCGCGGGGCCCACTCACTTTCGTTTTCCGCAAAAAAAAAAACGCTCCAGCTTTTTCCCTTCTTCCCCGCTCCACTGGCTTCCTCTAGGGTTTCATTGAAGTTAAAAAATTTCTATTCCGCTTCGCATCGCCTGCTTCCACTAATTTAAAAGCTACAGCCGTAATTAACATTTTACTGGTACATTACGGCTGTAACATAGTCATGTCCACAACATAATTTAATGAAAATCAGTAGTAATTTACATTTTACTTGTAAATTACGGCTGTAACATATACATAGTGCACAACATAATTTCAGGTTACAGCCGTAATTTGCACAGCATAATTTCAGGTTACAGCCGTAATTTACATTTTACTTGTAAATTACGGTTGTAACTGTTACATACTGCAGAACATACTTTACATTTACAGCCGTAATTTACATTTTTCTGGTAAATTACGACAGTAACTGTAAGTTTTTTGCAGCCCTTACTGTAAAGTTGCAGCCGTAATTTACTCTTTACTAGAAATTACAGCCGTAACTGCGAATATTTTAGAGTTTATCATGGTAACTTATCATGACGAAAACACATTTCGATATTTATAAAATGTAAAACTTAAATGAAAACCCTAAACCTAGAGAATACCATGATGCGCAGTACAAGATATTCCGGTTTAGTGAGAAGTCAGTCTTTATCAGAGACGGGGACAATAGGCGGAGGAGGAGCAGTCGCCGGCGGAGAAGCTCTAGGATCACCGGAGGAGGAGCAGGAGTCGGCGCCCAGAATTTCGTCAAACCTAGGAAGGAGAAGCCGAGCGAGGGAGTTGGAGCATTTTTTTTTTAGCGGAAAACGAAAGTGAGTGGGCCCCGCTTAAAAATCCCGCTATTTATTTGCGTGCACAGAGCTGTGCACGCTACTTGTACCAAAAAAATTTCCGTAAGAAACATGCACAAATAATATACATGCACGTGACAAATAATAGATTCGATAAAATATCACGGGTGGAATCAGTCACCTATGACCCACTGAGGAATAACATGAACTTACTGCAATCCAGTTTCGCAATCTTGTGCACAAGGTTCGCAAGCAAGCTTTCGTCGGCGTCGGATGACTAACCACCGGGACGACTAAGCATGCCCTCGCAGCCTCATGAGCACGAACCCGCTGCCATAGTATATATGAACCTGCAGCCTCATGAGCTCGTCGTCGAACGCCCAACCGTTCTGATTCCAGGCATCTAATCTTCGATTTTCGCCTCTTCGGGGTTCTGATTCCTTGAGGGTGAGGCCGTGACCTGTGCCTTAGCCATAGCCGGACTATCCTAAATCCTGATTCCAGTCTCCAACCTTGGATCAACAATTCTCTGCTGTTGATTTTATTAGGGTATATTTATATATACGAGGTAACGGGTCGTCGGGGATTTAGGGTTTTGGCCTATAAATACCTATAATGGGGGCAACGTGGGGATCGTTCCAAACTCAACGGTCAAACGGGATGCTTCGAGCACCGTATCATTCTCGAAGTTGAAAATTCGGTGCCCTAATTTCGCCCCCCCCCTCTTTTCTCCCGTACGCCGCCGCTAAGCCCTTCCCGCCGGTCTCTCGTGCGCCAAGAAGGAACCGCCGCTCCTTCTCCACTCGCCCTTGCTTTCGCGGCAAGTCGCTGCCGCCTCCCTCTCGCTCGTGCGTTGCTCTCGCGGCAAGAAGGCACTGCTCTCGCGGCAAGGAGGCACTGCTCTCGCGGCAAGAAGGCGCCGGTGCCGCATCTCCTTTCCCGAAACCCGATTCACGCCTCTTCTCGCGTGCAAGGAGGCGTCGCCGCCTCTCTTGCGGCAAGGAGGAGTCACGCTCTGCCGCATCTCCCTTCTCGTGCGTATAAGGAGAAGTCGGAACCTCTCTTCTCTCTCGCACGAGAAGTTGCCGCCTCCGCCGATCCGCATGAGCCGTCCAATCCCGCACGGATCTCGTTTCCAACGGGATCGGAGAAGGATCCGCCATTGTAGTTTGGAGAAGCCGCCGCCGGCTGCCTGCCGCAACCCGCACAGGAAGAAGACGGGCTACCGTCGGCGCTAACTTCTAATGTCGGGCGCTAGCGGCCGTTCTCAAATCAGAAGGGCCTCTTCTCTGTCTTTTCCATGGGTGGCATCTCTGGCAACTTCAGATCTATCCCTAACTGTCGGAGAGACATGATGTTGAAGGGAAGCAATATATCTGTCCTCTCCTGTGCCGATGATCAAACTGGAGAAATTCTCAAATTCTGAATTCAGCGTCTGGAAACGGAACACGCAATTCGATATGAAATATTTGAATATCTTCTATTCACTGCACTCCGATTTTGCATATTTCAAAGGAGGAGACAATGAGACTCATTGAATCAGTGACGAAGACTTCTGTCGTGACTACCTACTCAACTGTCTCTCCAATTCACTGGCAGAGACCTATGGTAAGTTAAAGACTGCAAAGGAGATCCGGATCGCTCTGTAAGATCAGTTTAAGGAAGAAAAGAACATGTCCAAGACGCACCTAGTGGACAAGTTCACATCGTTCACCTTCACTGAAGAAAGGGAGATTCTGCCACAGATTGCAGATCTGGAGAATCCAGCAGCAAAGCTGAACAGTGAGAACGTCCCTCTGCCAGATGGGTTCGTTGCCAGAGCAATCATCTTCAAGCTCCCCTCCGCGTGGTACTCTTTCAAGACTGAGATTTATAGGAAGAAATCTCAGGTCAGTCTCAAAGACCTGAAGCGGTTTATCTGTATTGAGGACGAGAACCAGACTAGGCACGCCTTAGAGACTGTTAGCAAGTAGAACTTTGTTGCTAACATGATCATGCATCCTAAGCTTGTAGCCTAAGCCTGGGAAGACTAAACCGTCGTCGAGTGCACCCGCAGTTGCTGACACCAACAAGAATGTCACGAAGTTTAAAGGCAAGTGTTACAGCTGCAATAAGTGGGGTCATTCTTCTTCCAAGTGCAGGCAACCCAAGAAGGGAGAATTTAGCACACCAAAGGTTGAAAATAAAGCAAATATGTTGCATCAGACTGTGTCTACCCACTTTGTTGTCATGGTAGGGAAAGGTTAGGCCAGTACAGAATGGTGGCTAGATTTAGGTGTTACTTGTCATTTCTACAACAATCCAGCTCTTCTAAAGGATCTCACTACAGCGAATGAGATCGTCACGGTTGCAAATGGTGCCACTGCAGAGGTTCTCTAGACCGGGACTGCAGACCTGCTACTTTCTTCAGGTACGCATTTAATTTTGGAAAATGTTAAATATATACTCTAATTAGCTGCTAATTTAGTTTCAATTAGTTTATTATGCAATGTAGGTATGTCATCTAACATTAGTGGTGGTATGGTAACTTTAATGGTTAACTCTCATTATTTTGGTTGCTATTATGTCTTAAGTGAAATGTATAGATTAAGTCTAGCAAACGAAGTAGTACACACAGTTAGTTCAAACTTGATAAATCTTAAGACTTTACATACAAGACTAGGACATGTGAACTATAGAAAATTACTTCTGCTAGCTAAAACTCATAATATCCCTTTAGACACAAAAACCAAATTTGACAAATGTGAAATTTGTGCTCAAACCAAGATAACTAGAACACCTTTTAGTCAGATTTCTAAGAGCACATAATTACTAGAGTTAATACATTCTGACATTTGTGATTATAAAAGCTTTGTCACTCGAGGAGGTCGAAAGTATCTGATAACTTTTATCGATGATCGCTCTAGATTCAGTCACATTTATCTCCTTAAATCCAAGGATAAGCCTTTGAAAAATTTCATATTTTCAAAGAAATTGTAGAAAATCAACTAGACATGAAAATTAAAAGACTAAAAAATGATAGAGGAGGAATTTATCAGGTGAATTTAGAGATTATCTTGCCAACAATGATATTATCCCTGAAATCACTGCCTCGTATTCACCTCAATCCAATGGTACTGTTGAGCAGAAAAATAGAACTTTAGCAAAAATGTTGAACTACATGTTGTTGATTGCTGGCATGCATGCGACTTATTGGGGTGAAGTTTTCCTCACCTCAAATCATATTCTTAAAAAAGTTTCTCATGCAAAGTTGAAACAAACACCATATCATGAGCTTTGGCTTAAGAGACCTCCTAGATTTGATAATCTTAAGGCTTGAGTATGTATTGCTTATGTTAGGATACCTGACCCGAGGAGATCCAAGATTGGACCTAGAACAAACACATGTGTCTATCTAGGATGTGCAGAGGATAGTGTTGCAGATAGATTTCTAGATCTCTCAACCAATACTGTCATAGAATCTAGAGATGTTATTTTCTTTGAGGACAAGTTCCTTAAAGATAAAAACCTGACTCTTCCAGGTCTGCCAGCTACCAGTACTAAAAAATTTGTTGAGACTGAACCTAGAATCTCTGACACTGAGCCGATAAACATTAGGGTTTTGGAGCCAACGAGGTTATCTAATAGAGAAAAAGTGCCCAAAAGCTTCGGTATAGACTTTGTGACTTACCAAGTTGAAACTGATTCATCTACCTACAAGGAAGCGATGCGATTTAGGGATTCTCTATTATGGAAAGAAGCCATCGACGATTAGGATTCTTCTCGCTATAACATATATTGAACATCTTACCGTTCATTAGATGGATGTCAAGACTGCATTTCTAAATGGAGATCTGACTGAGGAGATCTACATGCACCAACCTGAAGGGTTTGTCATTGAAGGTCTAGAAAATAAGGTCTGTATGTTGATTAAGCCACTCTACGGACTGAAGCAAGCACCAAAGTTGTGGCACGATAAATTTGACACTTGTGTTAAAGGCATTGGTTTTAAATCAAGCCTATCAGATAAATGTCTGTATATAAGAACGAGTTCAAATGCAGTGCCCATTATATGCTTGTACGTTGATGACATGCTATTTCTGGGTAATGATCAATCTGAGGTAGAAGACGCAAACGTTACTTTGAAGGAACAATTTAGCATCACAGACTTAGGCGTTGTGAAAACCATCCTAGGAATGGAAGTGACCTTTACTGAAAAGGATATTACCCTAAGTCAGAGTCACTATATAAGAAATCTACTGGAAAAGTGGGGTTATGATAAAAGCAAAAAGATTGAGACGTCATACGATTACAATAATAGACTGAAACCTAATGACGGTTCACCTATCAAACAGTTGGATTACTCCAAACTCATAGGAAGTCTCATGTATGCCACTACCTGCACTAGACCTGACATAGCATTTACGGTCGACATGTTAAGTAGATTCACTAGTAACCCTGGAAAGGACCACTGGGAAGCCTTAGAAAGGCTAATGTGATAGTTAAAGTACACTGAAAAGTATGTTTTATGTTACAGTGGACATCCTCCTTTGATTGAAGGGTACTCTGACGCCTCCTGGTGCTCAGATATTAATGATAGCATATCCACTAGTGGTTTTGTGTTTACACTAGGAGGAGCTGTCGTAGCTTGGAAGTCTGAGAGGCAGACGTGCATTGCACTATCCTCTATGGAATCAGAACTTTATGCTCTCACTTCAGCTGTAGAAGAAGCAGAGTGGATCAGGGATCTGATAATAGACATTCCAATGACGAGTCTGAAAATGAACTCTATATCAATATTTTGTGATAATCAAGACACAAAAACCATTGCAACTAATACCCTGTTCAATGGAAAGCGAAGACAACTATGGATGAAACATGCCTGGTTGACCTATCTCACTAGTCAGGAAAGAATTTCTCTACTAGACGTGAGATCAAAAGATAATGTAGCAGATGTCCTTACTAAGGGCTTATGTAATGTTCTTACATCTAAAACATCGGAGGATATGAGATTAAAGTCTATTTAGTAAGACTTAATACCTGTTTTATGTTTAAGATTTTAGAACCGAAATCTGCATACAATCAAGCATCTACGTGAAGCACGCTGAAGTATTTCAGATGCTACCTACTGAAGGCCCGAGACTGAATAGTTGTCTGTCATTCCAAACTTGATGACTTACACTACTATTTCTGCTCAAAGGTTGTATTAAGTATCATTCCAAAAAGGAATACTAAGGTAGCTGTTTTGTGTCCTGATATTAGGATTATTAATCATATCATTCCAAACTTGATGATATAGTGGTCACAACTTGTTGTATCATTCCAAATTTGATGGTATAACACAATTTTGAAATGGTTAATAATAATCCAAATAATCGAAGGATCATAGTTTTGATTTTATAAAATCAAATATTTTAATTTTGTGTAAATTAGATAGAGATGCTGATTTGTGGTTCTTTCTTCCTAGTTAGAGTATTAAGTTCTTATTTGTTAGAACTAATCACTTTATTTTAATATCAAATGTTTGAATTCATAGAGTTTAATCTCATGACATTCTTGTTGTAATTGTTTGCAGATCAAAAGGAATATGGAGGAGAGAAAGTGGTTTTTGACCCTGACAATGACGATCTGATGTTTGAATAGACTGAAGATCAATTATCTGTTTTTGAGTTTTTTCAGTTCTTTTCTTTCATGTTTGGAACTCTGGTTTGAGTTTAGATTTTCTAAAACTCATATTTATGTTTCTGGAAAAATTCATTTGGTTGTTATCTGTTTATTTTAAGTATAACCTGTTATGTGATACCTTTCATATAAATATATGAGGATACCCATGTTACCTTGAAGGAACAATTTGGTTGTTATGGTATATTTATATACGAGGTAACGGGTCCATAACGGGTCGTCGGGGATTTAGGGTTTCGACCTATAAATACCCATGTTGGGGGCAGCATGAAGATCGTTCCAAACTCGACGGTCACACGGGATGCTTCGAGCACCGTATCAGATTTGTCCTATATTCCTCTATGTTGTTGATTTGTCCAACTTTCGTATCATATGTTTCACTTTTAACATTAAATTATTTTCGTGTTTCTTGTCTTGACCAAAGTGATCGATTTACTTCATTAGATAAATACAAGTTGATTCGTCTTGCAGAACTGTATCCATCTGATTTTACGCAAACAGAATTGCAGATGATTGATGTTGACGCCAGGAAAATCCTGACCTCAAGATTCGGATCAATGCAGCCCGAGGTTACTGATCCTGCGGTCCAACTCCACGGCTCTGATAGCTAAAATAGGAGAGAGAAAATGACTAAGCACACCCCAGGTGCTCCAGCAGGGAGGTCCCACCACGTACCCGGAAGTTTGGGAGAAACTTCCCCTCCGCAACCAAAAGCTGGGCGAGGTACTAGACGGGCATGGATTTGGCGAGTATCCAACTTGGGGGGACCTCGACCACTTCCCAAAAGTGCCATTTCTAGTACCCCTGGGGGTCTATTTATAGAGAAATCCTAGGGGGGGTACAGGCGAGTATACTGCCTCTGCTCGCGAGTTACAAGGGCTACTCGCCCATACTCGCGAGATACTCGCCCATACTCGCGAGATACTCGCCCATACTCGCGAGATACTCGCCCAAGCTCGCCTCTGCTCGCCCCTTGCTCGCCATACTCGCCCCTTGCTCGCCATACTCGCCCCTTGCTCGCCATACTCGCCCCTTGCTCGCCCAGCTCGCCCAGCTCGCTTCTTGCTCCTGCTGGCTGAGTTGCCTTGTGTCTTGGATTGCCGGCTCCTGTGCTGACCCTTTGACCTTGACTTCAGCCTACGTGGCTTTGAATGGGCCTACCTCGGAGAATGAGGGTTGTACACAATCCCCGCTCTTTGTGAGTAACGTAGTTGCTCGGAAAGAATCATCCAACCCTTATTCGACGAGCTGTCTTTCTGGCGAGAAAAGGTCGACACCTCATAAGAGCCGAGCTCAACAGGAGGCGGATACAAGGTCGACACCTTCTAGGAGCCGAGCTCAACTAGAGGCGGAGAGAAGGTCGACACCTTCTAGGAGCCGAGCTCAACTAGAGGTGGAGAGAAGGTCGACACTTTCTAGGAGCCGAGCTCAACTAGAGGTGGAGAGAAGGTCGACACCTTCTAGGAGCCGAGCTCAACTAGAGGTGAAGAGAAGGTCGACACCTCGCAGGAGCCGAGCTCAACTGGAAGCGGATACAAGGTCGACACCTTCTAGGAGCCGAGCTCAACTAGAGGGGGAGAGAAGGTCGACACCTTCTAGGAGCCGAGCTCAACTAGAGGTAGAGAGAAGGTCGACACCTTCTAGGAGCCGAGCTCAACTAGAGGTGGATACAAGGTCGACACCTTTTAGGAGCCGAGATCAACTAGAGGCGGAAAGAAGGTCGACACCTTCTAGGAGCCGAGCTCAACTAGAGGTGGATACAAGGTCGACACCTTCTAGGAGCCGAGATCAACTAGAGGCAGAAAGAAGGTCGACACCTTCTAGGAGCCGTGCTCAACTAGAGGTGGAGAGAAGGTCGACACCTTCTAGGAGCCGAGCTCAACTAGAGGTGGAGAGAAGGTCGACACCTTCTAGGAGCCGAGCTCAACTAGAGGTGAAGAGAAGGTCGACACCTCGCAGGAGCCGAGCTCAACTGGAAGCGGAAAGAAGGTCGACACCTTCTAGGAGCCGTGCTCAACTAGAGGTGGAGAGAAGGTCGACACCTTCTAGGAGCCGAGCTCAACTAGAGGTGGAGAGAAGGTCGACACCTCGCAGGAGCCGAGCTCAACTGGAAGCGGATACAAGGTCGACACCTTCTAGGAGCCGAGCTCAACTAGAGGCAGAGAGAAGGTCGACACCTTCTAGGAGCCGAGCTCAACTAGAGGTGAAGAGAAGGTCGACACCTCGCAGGAGCCGAGCTCAACTAGAGGTGGAGAGAAGGTCGACACCTTCTAGGAGCCGAGCTCAACTAGAGGTGGAGAGGTCCAAGGGGACAAACCATCCCGAGGCCTCCATCCTATTGCGTTTGCTGAATGCTGATCGGTCAAATCGATCATCTCTTCGTCAATCTGGGGGGTTGGTGTCCGGACTCTCCTCTGATAACCTCTCCAGCCGGATGGGAAGTGCAGTCGGGGGGTAACTCGGCCAACGTGCAAGGGGGGAGCTGATCTCGACCGTCAATGCAGAGGCTTGGTCTTAGGAGGACTCTCTCCCGAGGCGCTATCCCACCACCCGACTTGGGTTTTTACGAGAGTCGAGTCGGAGACCTATCCCCCAATCGGTCACCAGGTTGCAGAAGAGTCTTCATACTATCACGCAACAATCAGAGGGGATTAACCGCACCAACCCATATGATTGGAATAAAATACAAGAGATATTAGGCTTTGTCGCAAGAGGTCAAATGACACCTTTATACAAGGGTCCCTCAGTCAGGTAAATCGATCATCGCTTCGACGAGTTGGGAGGTCGGCGTCCAGACTTTCTCCTGATAATCCCTCCAGTCGGATGAGAAATGCAGTCGGTGGGAACCGCGACCAACGTGCAAGGGGGGAGCTGATCTCGGCCGTCATTGCAGAGGCTTGGACTTAGGGGGACGTATACCGAGGCATTGTCCCATCACCCGTTCTGGGTTTTACGAGAATCAAGTCGGAGGCTCGTTTCCCAACCTGTCGTGGAGATCGGTTTCACCTACTTCAAAAAGCTCTTGCCAGAAGAGAAAAACAACTCTCGCGGCCCATGTTTCAGGGGGCGAGGAATTTTTATTTAAATGGAATAAACACAAGGAGGGGAGAATAGACCTTCCCGCTCAGGGATAGAACCTTTTCTGGTCATTGCCGCTCCAGGTATTCCCAAGCGATTCCCCTTCATGATTCTACAGGCGGTCTCTGCCAGTCTCGAATGCCTCTTGAACGATGAAAGATCCCTCCTAGTTCAGTTCGAGCTTCTCGATGACAAGTGATCTCCTTGTTGAGCCTTTAGGTACTTCTGAGCAGTTCTTCATCTCATAGAACACACCATGAAGGGGACTGACAGTCGGGGAGGTTCCAAAGGAACACACCATCCCCAGGTCTCCATCCCACTTGGGTGTTGAATGCCGACCAAACCTGTTTCACCTTATGAGTAAGACCCCTCATGGATCATAGCCGACGGAAGGAGATCATCGGTGATAAGAAGCTTGCAGAATACCAAGCTTGGAGACGTCATGAGTAAGCATTCTCATGGAACATAAGCCCTTGATGAAGATCATCGCGAGTATGAGCTCGCGGAATCTTAGCTTGAAGACGTCACGAGTAAACATCCTCGTGGAATATACGCCCTTGATGAAGATCATAGCGAGTATGAGCTCGCGGAATCTTAGCTTGAAGACGTCACGAGTAAACATCCTCGTGGAATATACGCCCTTGATGAAGATCATCGCGAGTATGAGCTCGCTGAATCCTAGCTTTGAAAATCACCGCGACTAGGAGCTCGCCGAGCATCAACTTGGAGGCCTCGCGAGTAGTTTGCTGAAGAAGACCATCGCGACTAGGAGCTCGCCGAGCATCAACTTGGAGGCCTCGCGAGTAGTTTGCTGAAGAAGACCATCGCGACTAGGAGCTCGCCGAGCATCAACTTGGAGACCTCGCGAGTAGCTTTATGTGCTTTCCCTTGGTGGCGAACTCGTCATGAATCATCCTGTTTGTTAGTCAGACAAAAGCACTCACGGGCTTTACCAAAGCACCCGTCAGTATGATCATGTGTGGAAATCATTGACATTGAAGAAGGAGGAAACTGAGGGGAGGAGTGTCCCTTTTTACATAAGACCCCCTACGTTTAGGGTTTAGGAACTCGCCACTCTTGAACTAGGCACCAGGTTCTCACAACCTTGCGAGTAGAGAACTCACCCTCGCGAGTAGAGAACTCGCTTATGGGCGAGTATAGAAGAATCTTGCTCGCCTGCATGAAGTCGCCTCATTTGATGCTGCTCGCCTATGGGCGAGTAAGGAAGAAGCTCGCCTATGGGCGAGTATTGAAGGAGCTCGCCTATGACCGAGTATTGAAGAAGCTCGCCTGCCTGCACGAAGTCGCCTATGCCGAGTAACAAGGAAGCTCGCCTATCGGCGAGTAGGGATGGCGAGTAAGGAAGGATCTCGCCACTACCCAGGAAGCTCGCCTCTCTTCCGAGTAAAGTCGCTGGTCTGAACTTATCTCTGGATCTCGCCTGTAGGAACTCGCCTATGGCGAGTAGGGATCTCGCCATCTGGAACTCGGCTCTGGATCTCGCCATCTGGAACTCGCCTGCATGAAGTTGCCTCTGGAACTCGCCCAACTTGTCGAATGCTCGCGAGTTGCTGCCTTTGGCCTCCATCTCGCCACTTTAAGCCATGAAGCCTTCTCGCAAAAATTTCTTCCTCCGACTACGATCCACGCTCACCGCACCAAAGTGTTGACGCCAGGAAAATCCTGACCTCAAGATTCGGATCAATGCAGCCCGAGGTTACTGATCCTGCGGTCCAACTCCACGGCTCTGATAGCTAAAATAGGAGAGAGAAAATGACTAAGCACACCCCAGGTGCTCCAGCAGGGAGGTCCCACCACGTACCCGGAAGTTTGGGAGAAACTTCCCCTCCGCAACCAAAAGCTGGGCGAGGTACTAGACGGGCATGGATTTGGCGAGTATCCAACTTGGGGGGACCTCGACCACTTCCCAAAAGTGCCATTTCTAGTACCCCTGGGGGTCTATTTATAGAGAAATCCTAGGGGGGGTACAGGAGAGTATACTGCCTCTGCTCGCGAGTTACAAGGGCTACTCGCCCATACTCGCGAGATACTCGCCCATACTCGCGAGATACTCGCCCAAGCTCGCCTCTGCTCGCCCCTTGCTCCCCATACTCGCCCCTTGCTCGCCATACTCGCCCCTTGCTCGCCATACTCGCCCCTTGCTCGCCATACTCGCCCCTTGCTCGCCATACTCGCCCCTTGCTCGCCCAGCTCGCCTCTTGCTCGCCCAGCTCGCTTCTTGCTCCTGCTGGCTGAGTTGCCTTGTGTCTTGGATTGCCGGCTCCTGTGCTGACCCTTTGACCTTGACTTCAGCCTACGTGGCTTTGAATGGGCCTACCTCGGAGAATGAGGGTTGTACAATTGAAAAATAACTTGATATGTATATTATTAACATGCGCTCTATATCAATGTTCTCCAATAGTTAAGGAATTAGTGGACTTATAAAAATATTGATGGAGTTGAAAAAAACAATATCACTTTCATTTGGTCTTCAAATTTTTGAAGTTGACATGTCTTCGATTCTATCTGTTGCAAGTGCAAGTGGTGAAAGTGTTGGATATATTGTATATTGTGGTAAATATATCTTAGGCTCAACTTTGGGTGTTGAGATCACCCACTCTTGTATTTATATACCCAACTATTAGTGTGAATAGACAATGGTTCTCTTCTCCTATCAGAATGAATGTTCTATGCAATGAAAAATATAAATAGTGTTGACGCCAGGAAAATCCTGACCTCAAGATTCGGACCGATGCAGCCGGAGGCTACTCGCCCAGCAGCCCGACGAGATGGCTTGGCTGGCAACGACGAAGAAGCTAGAAGAGCAACAAACAGGACCCCAGGTGCTGCGGCAGGGAGGTCCCACCACGTACCCAGAAGCTCCGAAGAGACTTCCCCTCCAAGACCAAAGAATGGCCGAGCAAGGTACGAGGAAGGCACCGACTTGGCTAGTACCGGGAGTAGCGACCAAGTGCGACAGGTTCTAGAAGGCAAGAGCAGGGTTTCGAAAGCTCAAGTCCAGGTGCCAATCCAAGTACCCCTGGGGTCCTATTTATAGGAAAACCAAAGGGTAGGGGGGGTTTATAGCCCAGCCCCCCAACCTGGCGACTATGGGTTACTCGGCGAGTATCCTGCCATAGTCGCCCACTGGCGAGTATTGGGTGCTGCTCGCACACGCCGGGCCAATAGTCGCCAGGTCTTCTGTTCCATACTCGCCAATCTGGCGAGTATTGCCTGCATACTCGCCGAGGTCTTCTCTGCTCTGCCTTGATCTGCCGGGCTCTGTGTTGACCTCTTTGACTTTGACTTCTGCCTACGTGGCCTTGGGGGGGGGGGGGGGGGGGGGGGTCCACCTTCGGAGAATGAGGGTTGTACACAATCCCCTCTCTTTGCGAGTAACGTAGTTGCTCGGAAAGAATCATCCAACCCTTCATTCGACGAGCTTCACTGTTTGGCGAGTATTGGCCTATACTCGCCCTCTCGCTGGCCGACGCTCGAGCTCTATAAATAGAGGGGCAGGGGTCTCTGATGGCACGTCTTTTCTGAACTCGCTCAAGATGGTGCGCGACTATGCTGCCGAGGCTAAGGCGGCCATGGCTGGTCTTGTCGGCCTTTTTGAGGGTTCTTCGCTCCCGCCTCACCTGGATCCCGCATCTGGCGACCTTCCATCTTCCAGGAAGAGGAAGAGGCTCGCCCAGAAGAAGAAGAAGAAGGAGAAGAAGAAAGCCGCCGAGGAAGAGGTCGCTGCTCCTTTGGGAGACCAACACCAGCAGCTGCTGTACGACCTGGGGCTCTCCAATGAGGGCGACTCGCCGGTCGCTGATCTTCCTGCTCCTAATGTCGCCGAGGGGGCGAGCGTTCCTGAGAGCTTGGCCCAGAATCCGTTGGAGAGTCTTGCTTCTGTGCGAGGTGCGAGCAATCTACTCGCCATCTTCTTTAACTGACCTCGACTTGGTCCGGGTTGTTGAATATTTCTTTTATGCTCGCAGATTCTTCCACCATTGGTGCGCAGGAGGAGCCTGTAGCCGCACCCCCTCTGAGATCGTCGCCTATGATCTCGCCTAGAGGTGGAGGTCGCTCAGGGTGAGTTCTTCACAGCTCCTCGCTGGAGAGGAGGCCGATGAGCGAGCAACGTGCTCCTTTGGCGGGCATCGTGCTTCCGCCTCCACCGCCACCGCCTCTTCAGTCTGTGGGGACAGCGAGTAGCTCGCAGCTGCCTGTAGGCGTGCTTCCGCCCCCTCCTCCGTTCCCTCCTTCCGATACTCTTCAGGGCGATCAGCGCCCTTCGACTTCTACTGCGCCTTCTACTCATCAGGGCGAGTCCTCGCGCCGTGGCGGGACTGGGGGCTCCTCGGGCTTCTTTCCTCCAAGGGGAGGAGGACGACTTGGCGATAGTCGCGGTCGTGGGAACGCGCCTCCTAGCCGGGATCAGACGGCTGGATCCCATCCTGCTCGGCGAGGCGATCATCATCATAGCACGTCTCCCCAGCGAGGCAGGGGCTCTCCTTGCCATCGCTCTCGTAGTCCTCGGCCAGGTTTTTAGTCGCCATTCATGATAGTCGCCACTATCTTCACTTGGTTCCTTCAGTTGTCAAAGCTCTGATATTTTTGCCCTCTTTGCAGCTCGCGCTCATACTTCCATAGGAGCTTTGATCGACGCGGTCGGGCTTCCATCTCGCGAGTACCAGGAGAGGGCTACTCGCGCGATCCTGGAGCTGGAGTCCAAGCTGGAGCGCTTGGCGATCTGCGAGCCTCATCGCCGCCTGACTGATGTCGAATCGCGGGTTGAGCGTTTGGCGAGCATTGATGCTCACCATCGTTTGACTGTCGTGGAGTCGCGCATAGAGCGTCTGGCGAGCAGCGATGCTCATCGTCGCCTGGCTGAGTTGGAGGCGCGGGTTTCTCGACTGGAAGAGTTCGATACTCGGCTGGTCGCAACGGAATCTCGTCTTCAGTCGGTCAACGAGCTTGAGCGCAGACTTGGGAGGCTCGAACATCGACAATAACTGCACCACGACGAGCTGGTGGGGATGCGCGCGAGCATGGGCTCGGTTGGTCGGCTGGCGAGGATCGAAGACCAGCTACGTCAGGGCGAGGACGCGATGTCTGTGGCCTCCGAGCATTTCAGGCGAGCTCGCGGCTTGGGATGGGTCGGGCGACAACCTCAACAGCCAGACACTCAGGCGAACCTGCAAGCTCCTCCCTAGATGTTGCTTTTTCTTTATTTTTCTTCTTTCTAGGTTATGGCGCCTTTCGGCGAGTATCCCTGTACTGCTTGAACTGTTGATTAATATTTATTCGGCGAGTATCAGAAACTCGCCTTTTATTACTTGCTTCTGCAATGGTTTTCTTGATTTTTTTCTATCTTCTTTTACCTTAGCGAGTATTGTCTGCGCGTCGCTTTAGGCATGGAGAGCTTGTTGCTATTGGCGATTATAAATTGATACTCGCCACCCCCTTATTCCCGATCGCGCCGTCGTGCTCGATACGCCAAGCTACCCGACCACTATAAATAGGGGGGGGGGTGAGTCTTAATTACGCTTTGGCGAGTTCCGAACTCTTGCGCGAGTATCCTCCGTCTCACTTTCCCCTTCTCTTCTTTGATACTCGCCTTTCTTTCCGTCCTTTCAAAAGATGACTGACGAGGCGACCATCCGGCGTGCCAATCACGCCAAGAATTTTGCGGCGACCATCTTCAAAAAGGCAGTCACGACCGAAAAAGAGTTGGAGGTCATCAGGGCGAAGTACCTCCCGCCAGGGTATGTCGCGAGGCTTCCTCGCCAGAGCGAGCGACTAAACACCGTTTTGACTAATGAGCGGGTGATCCCTATTCTCCACTTCGAGGTGGGCTTGCGACTACCATTGTGGACGGAGTTCTCCCAGATACTCCGTTATTTTGGGATAGTCCCTGCCCAGATCAACCCCAATGGGGTGGCGATGATCGTGGGCTTCCTTTGCTACCTGCGCGACCAGGGAATAGCCTTCGACCTGTCGGTCTTTAGGCGAGTATTCCATTTTATGGCGACTGGCGAGGGCGTCGTCTTCCTTTGCAGCCACGTCTGCACGCTGGCCGGCACCGCCAACAAGAATCATCGCTGGGGAGAGCGAATAGTCGTCATCGCTGGCGACTTTCAAGCCGTCCCTGACAAGTCCTTCCAGCCACCGGAGAGCGTCTTCGGGGTTTCCTTCCTAAGCGCGGGTGGCGAGAAGCTGCTCGAGGCTTTCAAAGGTCGCCGCCTTGATGTGGTGCACTGGAGAAGGCGAGTAGATGAACTCGCTGAGGTTTTCGCAGGCGAAGGTAACCCACCGCGCGAGTATTCGCAATACTCGCTCTTCGTCTTCATCTTGGCGACTAACCGGATTTATTACTCTTCTTGCTGCAGCAGTTCATGTCCTGCCGCGCGAGTTTCTTCCTGCGGTGGTGAAGGCGACGACTTCTGCACCAGGAGGTGCGGGGACTTCTGTTCGCGGGGAAGGGGTCTACTCGCCCATAGACTTGTCGCCAGGAGGCGATGAGCCCTTGATCATCGGTGAAGGATCTGGGCCTTCAAAGAAGCGGAAGGAGAGGGGCGAGCCCTCCGAGCCCTCGAGGAAGAAGAAGGAGGTCGCTCATCGGGACCTTGGCAAGAAGGCGGACCCTTCGGAGGCCGGCGAGCCCTACACCCACCTGAATTTCAACTTGGGTGTTCGTGGTGAGGACGCCTATGGTCGCCGCCTAGTCGCCTGGTCGGAGGACGATCATGTGGTATCTCTGAGCTCCAACCTTCCCCCCTGGTCAGAGGACTGGGAGGATCAGGGCGAGGCCTTTGACGTGCTTCATGCCGTCTATGGTCGCGAGGACGCTGAGAGGCTGCGGGAGGAGCCTGCCGAGTACTTGGCACACCAGACCTCGCGATCTTTGCTGCGCTCCGCCGAGCTGGCGCACATGACGGCGAGGAGGTTGCTGGAGTACGAGGAGGTGATCCGGATTAGTACTAAGAAAATGATCGCCATGGGGCTCAAGGCTAAGGAGCATGAGGTACTCGCTTCTCTATGCTACTCGCCTTCGGGATAGTCGCCACTTTGCCGAATAACTTGCTGACTTTGTGTCTTCTCTTGCTTTTGTAGGTCGCTGAGGTGGAGATGGCGACAAAGCTGTCCCAGCTGGAGAAGGAGCTGGATGACACTCGGCTGGCCTTGGAGGCCGCCCAAGTTCGCATTGCTGAGCTGGAAACTCGGCCTGCCGAGCAACAGCCAGCTGTGGCGGGCCCCTCTAGGGTCGGCAAGCAGATCCGGATGCATGGCGACAATATGCCACGCGTTCGTCGAGAGATCGCGCGAGCTACTGGGACCGTCATCCTGAGTCAGCTGAAGGCGGACGATCTCCTGAAGCCGGCGGCAATGGAGTTGACGGTGGAGGACATCATCCCGGCGCTGCTCGCCGAGGAGTCCACCTCCCCTTTGCGGGCATCCTCGCCGCCGTCCAGTGGTGCTGAGGATGACGATTCCGAGGATGAGGATGACGACGATGACGATGATGTTGATGACGATGGGGGCGACGATGGTGGCGACGAGCCAGATGCAGATATTGATGGCGAGAATGTCGCTTAGTCGCCTGGGCACCCTTTTTTGCTCGCCCGGCGACCTTTTGTAAGCCCTTGGAAGATTCTTTTGTAATTTATACCAGATATATAAAGAAAAAAGGAACAAGATTTCGCTCGCCTGTTTCTTCCGCCTTACTTCCTGTCTTGAATGTCGCTTAGGCTCTTAGGCTCGAGGCGAGGTTGAGTGCTCGCTAGGCTCTTAGGCTCGAGGCGAGGTTGAGTACTCGCTAGGCTCTTAGGCTCGAGGCGAGATTGAATGCTCGCGCCTGTATACTTGCACCTGCATGCTCGCATGTGTATACTCGCACCTGTATACTCGCCTAGGTACTCGCGTATATATACTCGCACTCTTCAATATCTCCCTTGGTGGAGTCGAGCTGTGGAGGCGACTTGGAGGGTTCCGAGGGACACATGCTCTCAAGGCCCCGCTCTGTACCTGGTGAAGAGTTCATTAGACTCGTTCAATAAATTTTGAAGGGGAAAGAGATAGGGAACGGCGGTCGGGGAGGCCTGGAGGGGCACATCTTCCCGAGGCCTCCATCCTACTTGGATGCCGGATGTCGACGAAGAGTGACGTTAAGTAGGGAATGACGGTCGGGGAGATCCAAGGGGATACACCCTCCCGAGGTCTCCATCCTTTGGCCGGTCGAATCGATCGCTCCCCTTCTCAAGTTGGAGTATCGGCTTCCAGACTTTACCCTAGCAATCTCTACAGCCGGACGAGAAATGCAGTCGGTGGGAACCGCGGCCAACATGCAAGGGGGGAGCTAATCTCGACCGTCATTGCAGAGGCTTGGTCTTAAGGGAACGCACATCCGAGGCACTATCCCATCATCCGTTCTGAGTTTTTACAAGGGCCAAGTCGGAGGCTCGTCTTCCAACCTGCGGCGGCGAATGTTGATGTAGGACGACGTCAAGCAGGGAGTGGCAGTCGGGGAGATCCAAGGGGACACACCATCCCGAGGCCTCCATCCTACTTGGATGCTGGATGTGGATCGGACCTGCTTCCTGTTGCTCAATGAGTTTAGCAGGGAGTTAAGCACACTTTAGGCACAATAACTCATATGATCTAACACAATAATTTAGAAAATGAAATGCTTTGCTGCGAGCTTTTTAGCTCTCGAGGGTACACGACGCCTTTTTTCAAGGGTTCCCTGAGCTAGTGAAATTGATCATCCCTTCGCCGAATCGGAAGGTCGGCGTCCAGACTTCTTCCTGGTAATCTCTACAGTCGGACGAGAAATGCAGTCGGTGGGAACCGCGGCCAACATGCAAGGGGGGAGCTGATCTCGGCCGTCATTGCAGAGGCTTGGTCTTAAGGGAACGCACACCCGAGGCACTGTCCCATCATCCGTTCTGAGTGTTTACGAGGGTTAAGTCGGAGGCTCATTTTCCAACCTAGCATGGAGATTGACTTTACCTGACTTCTTTATTATGAAAACTTTGTTGATGCGAAAGAAGCTGCCTCGTCCCATGTTTCAGGGAGATGCAGATTTTATTCAAAGAAATGAATTTACAAGGATGGGGTATACACATTTCCCCTCAGGGATAAAACCTTTTCAGGTTATCGCCGCTCCAGGTGCTCCCTAGCAGCTCGCCTTCCTGGTTCTGCAAGCGGTATCCTCCTGTCAGGAGTGCTTCCTGGATGATGAAAGGTCCTTCCCAGTTCGGGTTGAGCTTCCCGACGGCCGCAGACCTTCCTGCTGCGTCCACCTTTTTCAAGACCAGATCGCCCGCTTGGAATTGTTTGAGGCGAACATTTTTGTCAAAATATTTCGCCATCCGGCGCTTGATCTCCTCTTGCCTGGCTGAAGCTAAATCTCGGAGTTCCTCGATGTAGTCGAGAGATAGCTTTTGAACCTCTTCATTCTCTAGTCGTCATTCTTCGCTTCCGTTCTCCGCAGCTACCACCCTTGGGCTTCTGACTTCGAACTCTACTGGAATGAGAGCTTCCGACCCGTGAGAGAGTTTGAACGGTGTTTCCCCTGTGGCTGAGCTAGGAGTGGTCCTCAGAGCCCACAGGACCGAGGGGAGCTGGTCCGCCCAGTTACCTCTTAGGTTCTCCACCTTCTTCTTCAGTAGGTTGATGATCAGTTTGTTGGCGGCCTCCACCTGGCCATTGCTCCTTGGGTGATGTACGGAGGCGAACCGAAGGTCGGTTCCTAGCTGCCTGCAAAAGTCTTCCAGTTCTAAGCTGGCGAATTGGGGACCATTGTCGGTGATGATGGCGAGAGGGATCCCGAATCTGCAGACGATCTCTCCCCAGATGAAGTTCTTCACGACTTGAGAGGTAGTCTTGGCCAGGGCTTTGGCCTCGATCCATTTGGAGAAGTAGTCAATCATGACGAGAACGAACTTTCGTTGTCCACTGGCTTGAGGGAAAGGGTCGATCAAGTCCATCCCCCAGATGGCGAACGGCCATGGGGAGATGATCGATCGGAGTTGCTGGGCCGGCTGCAACTGAAGGGGGGCGAAGAGCTGGCACTTCTGGCACTTCTTCGAGAAGATCTCAGCATCCTTCCGGATAGTAGGCCAGAAGTAACCATGCCTCAAGACCCTCTGCTCCAAAGTGCGAGTCCCAGAATGACTTCCACACTCTCCCGAGTGGATCTCTTCCAACACTCAGGGTACTTCGTCTTCGGAAACACATCTTGCCAGGGGGCCCGAGATGGTCTTGCGGTACAGCTCCCCATCTTGCAGGAGGTAGTATGCCGCCCTGTACCGAAATCTTCTCTGATCCCCTCCGTCCGCTGGGAGCTGACCGCTGGCCAGGAATGCCACAAAGGGATCCATCCATGAGGGGCGTTGCTCGATCTCCATTATCTCTCCCTCTTCAATGGACGGGTGGAATAGCTCGGTGAGAGTTCCTCCAGCCCTCGGCCCGTACTTGGCGAGGCGATCTGCTGCCGAGTTCTCCTCTCTTGGCACATGCTCGACGAAGAAGGACTGGAAGCCTCCAATCAGTCCTTTTACTTTTACCAGGTACTTCTGTAAGATGGTGTCGCGCACCTCGAACTCGCCTCGAATTTGCGATGCGACCACCGTTGAGTCCGTGAAAGCCCGGACATCACGGATCCCCAGCTCCTTGGCAAGGCGCAAGCCTGCCACTATGGCCTCGTATTCTGCCTGGTTGTTTGTGATGGGGAAGAGGATCTCGACGGCTTGCTCGATTCTTGTTCCCTGTGGGCTGACGAGCACGATGCCCACCCCCACAGAGCTTTTGCCCGAAGCTCCATCAACAAACATCTTCCAAGGAATTGGATTGAGCCCCTCTTCTCCTGGCTCTGCTTCCACCGAGAAGTCAGCCAAGAAGTCTGCTACTGCCTGGGCCTTGATCGCCACTCGGGGAGAGAAGGAAATGTCGAACTCGCTGAGTTCTACCGACCATTTCGCCAACCTTCCTGAATGCTCCACTCCCTCCAGGACATTGCGGAGAGGGTGATCAGTTACCACTTGGATGGAGTGAGCTTGAAAATAAGGTCGGAGCTTTCATGCTGACACCACCAAGGCGAAGGCAAGCTTTTCCAGGATTGGATACTTCAGCTCCGCCTTCTTCAGCACCCGGCTAACATAGTAGATAGGTAGCTATCTCTTCCCTTCTTCACGGACCAAGATGGAGCTAACTGCCTCCGCTCCTACTCCGAGGTAGATGAGCAGGTCTTCGCCTTCCTTCGGGCTTTGAAGGAGAGGTGTCTGAGTCAACTGCTCCTTCAGCCTTCCGAATGCTATCTCACATTCTTCGGTCCACTCGAAGCTTTCTGTTTTGCGGAGTGTTTTGAAGAATGGAGAGCACTTCTCTCCGGCCTTCGAGAGGAAGCGGCTAAGACCCGCCAGCCTGCCTGTCAACCTTTGGACTTCCTTCATCGTTTTTGGGGATGGCATCTCCAGGATCGCCTTAACCTTGTCGGGGTTAGGCTCTACTCCCCTCGGAGTAAGGAGATGTCCCAGGAACTTCCCCCTGCCCGCTCCGAAGACGCACTTCGTCGGATTGAGCCTCATCTTGAATCTTCTTAGCGTCACGAAGGTCTCTACCAGATCGGCTATGTGTTCCTGGACACTCTTGCTTTTGATCAAGAGGTCGTCCACATACACTTCCAGGTTCCTCCCCTTTTGCTCCTTGAAAATATGGTCCATCATCCGTTGATAGGTGGCTCCCGCATTCTTCAAACCGAAGGGCATCATTTTGTAGCTGTAGCAGCCATCGTCGGTGATGAAGGAGACATCGCGGCAATCGGGGGGATGCATCCGGATCTGGTGATATCCTGAAAACGCATCAAGGAAACTCATCACAGAAAAACCGACGGCTGAATCAACCAGCGCGTCGATTCGAGGCAAGGGGTAACAATCCTTTGGGCAGCTTTTATTCATTAAGGAAAAATCCACACACATTCTCCAGCTTCCCCCCGCCTTTGTTACCATTACAACATTGGAGACCCAGCCTGGGTACTGGATCTCTGACACAAAACCTGCATCAAGCAGCTTTTTAACCTCCTCCCTAATTGGCTTGGCGAGGATGGTGGCGGTTCTCCTTTTCTTCTGGCGGACGGGCTGGACAGTGGGATCCAGGTTAAGACGATGACACGCAACCTCAGGGTCGATTCCTGGCATCTCGGCTGCGCTCCAAGCAAAGATGTCGACGTTCTTCTGCAGACACGCCACCATCTCGATCTTCTCTTCGGTCTTCAGCGACCCGCCAATCTTCAGCAGCCCCGGCACTCCCGCTGCAGAGAGTACCTCGATCTCCTCGACCTCTTCAGCCACTTCCAGCCTGGCCGGGCTCTCCAGCACTCTTCCGAACTCTTCCGCGTCAGCCATCCAGCTGATGGTACTGACGGCGCTAAGATAGCACTCCCTAGCGGCTCTTGGATCGCTCCTGATCCTCACATGGACGTCTCCCTTACAGTACTTCAAGCACTGATGGTAGGAGGACGGGACGGCTTTGAAGGCGTTGAGAAGCGGCCTCCCAAAGATGGCCCTGTAACAGCTCGGGGCGTCGACGATAACAAATCGACAGCTGATGGAGGTGCCACCGAGTGTTACCAGGAGATCTGCTCCTCCTTCCACCTCCTTCTTCTCTCCGGAGAAGCCGAAGAGGGGACCATCTGAAGCTCGAACTCTGGCAGCTTCGACTCCCAGTCCGTCAAACGTCTCCTTGAAGATGACGTTTACAGAGCTACCGTTGTCGATCAGAATTCGATCAACGGTGAAGTCCTCCACCGCGACTTGAATCACGAGGGCATCATGGAAGGGATTCGCGTTCCCTAGCATGTCCTCCTCGGAAAAGGTAATCTCCTCCATCGGGGGCGGTGTTTGTGAGGTCGAGGCGACACTCCTGCGGTAGATCTGATGGAGGCTTCCCTTGCGGGAAGCTTCCAGCCCTGCTCCCCCATGGATTACTCCAACTCGGCCTCCCTGGCCCAGGTCTCCCCGACCTCCCTGATCGACCCGATCCTCGTTCCTCCTGCGAACGACTGCAGCCTGTCCTGCCTGCGGCTCGGCAGGGGCCTCCATCCTCCTCTGCTCTCCTCCAGCCTCTCCTACTGTCAGCCTCCTCCGGGCTTCCCAAAAGTTTGGGCAGGCAGCCATGGCATGTCCCCCCACCTGGTGGAAGTCGCAGTAGAGAGGAACCTCTTCTGCTTGACGCCTCCTAGGCTTCGGCTTCTTCCTTCCTTGATGGCGGCCTCGCCCGGCTACCGCCATTGCTTCATCTCTCCTCCTCTCCTGACGCCTCTCTGGTTGGCGAAAGGGCCTTCTTTCTGGGGATCTCCCCTTTTGGTCCTGACGCTGGCGCCGTCCAGCCGGCCTCCAAGGTGGCCGGTTGACGGGGACCTGGTAGCGTCTTCCCTCCTCCTGGCGCTCAGGGGACTCGACGGGCCTTCTCTCCACGATCCTTCTGGTTTCCTTCCTCCTGAGTTCCTCCTTCTTCTTCTCTTCTTGCCGCTCCGTCCGCTTCCTTTCCTCCCTTCGGGGCTCCTCTCTCTTCCTTTTCCCAGGGATCCCATCCCTCTCTCCACGGTCGCCTCTGGTCACCCGTGCCAACCTTGCCAAGAAGTCAGGGTTGGAGGCCTCTCCCCGGACAAATTTATTGGCCCTCTGAATGAGGTTGTCGTAGGAGTAGGGAGGGTTCTCACTGAGCTCCAACTTGAAGAGGCTTTGACTGATGCCGAATGTCAGGGCCAGCAACAGGATGTTGCTATCCACCTCCTGGATTTGCAGAACCTCCTCCTGGAAGCGCTCGATGTAAGGTCCCAATGCCTCATCTGGCCCTTGCACGAGGTAGAACAGGGCCGTGGCCTCCTTCTTTAGCTTCTGTGCCGTGTCGAACCGGGTCGTCAGCCCACGACACAGGTCTTCGAAGCAATAGATTGAGCCTGCGGGCAACTGGTGGAACCAGTCCCAGGCCTTTGCTCGGAAGGTAATGGCAAACAACCTGCATTTGAAGGCGTCTGACATGGTTCGGATAGAGACAATATCCTCGAACCATTGGATGTGCCTGACGGGGTCCTCCTTCCCCGAATAGTAGTTCAAGGCGGGGTCCCTGAACCCCTCCGGCACTGGCGCGGCAAGGATCTCCTCGCAGAAGGGGCTCCTCCCTCCTGCCCGGCGACGATCCTCAACCTGGCGAGTATCACCTCCATACTCGCCAGCTGGGCGAGTATCCTGGTACCTCGCCTGCTCGCCCGGCTCGCGGAAGCAAATACCTTGCGAGGTTGGCTGGTAGAATTGCGACCTCCTTGGTCGCTCGGTTTCATCCTCCATGTGCTCCTTTCCTGCTCGCCGAGGGGGACTCCCTCCCTTGGACGGCACTGGATGATGCGGCGAGGTCGCCGTGACCTCGGCGCGCGGCTGAAGCGCTGTTTGCAAGATCCCCTCCATGCGCTGCGCGAAGGCTCCCTCCATACGCTGTGCGAAGGCTTCTAGAACCGCTAGCGTCACGAACTCGCCACTCGCGGCCGAGTTGCCGACTACCCCCTCATGGTCGCCACCTACGACCATCTCGACTTCCTGCTGAACTTTCCTTTTCCGACTACGATCCACGCTCACCGCACCAAAGTGTTGACGCCAGGAAAATCCTGACCTCAAGATTCGGACCGATGCAGCCGGAGGCTACTCGCCCAGCAGGCCGACGAGATGGCTTGGCTGGCAACGACGAAGAAGCTAGAAGAGCAACAAACAGGACCCCAGGTGCTGCGGCAGGGAGGTCCCACCACGTACCCAGAAGCTCCGAAGAGACTTCCCCTCCAAGACCAAAGAATGGCCGAGCAAGGTACGAGGAAGGCACCGACTTGGCTAGTACCGGGAGTAGCGACCAAGTGCGACAGGTTCTAGAAGGCAAGAGCAGGGTTTCGAAAGCTCAAGTCCAGGTGCCAATCCAAGTACCCCTGAGGTCCTATTTATAGGAAAACCAAAGGGTAGGGGGGGTTTATAGCCCAGCCCCCCAACCTGGCGACTATGGGTTACTCGGCGAGTATCCTGCCATAGTCGCCCACTGGCGAGTATTGGGTGCTGCTCGCACACGCCGGGCCAATAGTCGCCAGGTCTTCTGTTCCATACTCGCCAATCTGGCGAGTATTGCCTGCATACTCGCCGAGGTCTTCTCTGCTCTGCCTTGATCTGCCGGGCTCTGTGTTGACCTCTTTGACTTTGACTTCTGCCTACGTGGCCTTGGGGGGGGGGGGGGGGGGGGGTCCACCTTCGGAGAATGAGGGTTGTACAAATAGTTATTTGCGAAACAGATTGGGAGTTCAATGAGAGATGAATGGATGAATGACTATATGATAGTTTATATTGAGAAAACTATTGTTGCCACTAATAGTAATGAGACTATTATTGCGCAATTTCAAAATAAGTGTCCACGAAAAATGATTTGTTGAACCGTATGAAAAGTGGTTCTTGGTTTATAAAATTTTATTCACTTGTACACTTGTACAATTAAATTTATGCATTGTGTTTATTTTTTTAATCGCGTCCGAGTTGAGAAATTCCTAATTCCGCCCTTGCGACTGCACATGCCTGCATGTCGTGTAACGCCATGATTCTACCCCATAAAACTCCTTTATATTCTTGTACGAGCATACATCACGTGTGGGAGTTCATCGATTCGAACTCACTGAGAATACCTGAAATTCTCTTCACACACGACCATGCGCTTCATGAGGCACGACCGTGCGGTTCTGAAGCCGATACATGTCGTTTTAGCACTTCTGCCTTTTGATCGTGTGCAGCACGCACGATCGTGCACCCAACTGTGAGCGTTATGAGTCGTCGATATCCAAAATTTGGAAGTACTGTCTCCTGCCAGTGCGCTGCTTCACGCACGACCATGTGTCCTTCGAGGTGATAGTGCCTGAGCTTACTGGCCAGATGCACGATCGTGCACGCGACGCAAAGTTGACAGGACGCCGTTAAATTGTGTTGTGAACCGCGATCCAATGGCCAAGATCCGTTTGGGGTGCCCTAAAACCAGTCCTAGTGGAGTTTAGAACTCACTTGAGTTCCTTTGGGCCGCTAGAGGTAGGAGGAGAGCTTACCACTTGGAGAGGAAGATTCCACCATTGTCGGAGCTAGCCGACAACACGTAGGGGATCTCTCAGCGCACATCTTCCGTGGATTTTCTTGAGGCATTCATGACTGGGAAGAAATCCAAGAAGGCAACAACTCCTCTTCTCTAGGTTTCACATGGCCAGAATTGCGTGCCCCGGAACTTCTATTGTTTCGATTGAATGTTTGTATGCAACTGCCATAAGTCCGAGTACCTTTTATTTATAAGAATAGTATGTTGTGGGTCCGGTTGAACTCATATTATGCGGCAGTTATAGGTGGATTTTATGATTTGATATCAGATTCCGATATTTCAAGTCCTTGAGGTCTAGGTTTCGGAAGACGAATCATTTTTAACGGGTGGGATGCACGTATGGTGCAAAGTCATAGAACCCCAGATAGACTGATTAGGAGAATGCCAATTTAAGAATTCTTTTGTTTGCTTCCATGCTATGATTGTATGAGTATGATGTTTTGATCACTTTGGTGTGGTAATTGTCTCAGCTGGTGATCAGCGCGAGTGTGATAATCTGAAATTCCTTGGAGTGCTCGGGAGCATGAGTAAGGGAGAAGAGACAGGCAGAGCAACACTCGAAAAAGCCTCCAAAGGAGTGGTTTGAACTCCTTCTAACATCTGCAGATCAGTTGTTTTCAGATCAGCTTTCCAGAGGGAGAAAAAACAAAAACTACGAGTAAGGCGGCAACTAAAATTGTACTTGAAATCAAATAAGAGTCAACAAAACTTGAAAGCAAAATCAAGCCCATATTATGTCAAGACAAATATAATTGATTCTTAATTTAAAATATAAATAGTTATAAAATTTATGTATAAATAACTAAATATTACTTATTTTTTAACAATACAGGCAATTGAAGCTCTATTTTTTGCTGAGTTTGGACAAAAACACCACCAACGTAAAAGAGAGAATTTTAGGTACGCTCCTTCGTGCGAGATTTTTTTTCTTAGAAAATTATAGTCGTAACGTAATTACTATTGTATTTTAGACTTATTTTTACTGCAAAAATACAATCGTAAAATAGCTAAAGAAAACACACATTCGTTACGATTGTATTTTTTAACATTTTTATCTTAAAACATATACATATTAGTACTTAAAATGATCGTAAAAATGCATAGATTAATATTTCATTAATTATTTCTTTAAAAAACAAAAAGAATAACAACAAAAAATTTCAAAAATAATTACGAAATCCCACACCTTCCTCCAAATACGCTCCCCATATATATAGACATTTTTCATCATAAAATGTATGTTCGACTTGACAACGGTAATGCTACCACAGCGAAAAGAAATTAGTTTTGAACATAAAAGTGAATGAAATTTCTAGAAACAACTTTGTTGAGGTAGACAATTGACTCATATTTGATTTCAAGTACAAGTTTTCTTGACTCATAGGGAGAAATTCAAAGATCAGTTCTCAGATTTCCATAATAAATAAAAAGTTTAATTTATGTTGTTTGAATTCCTTCTAACATTAAAATGGCATAATTACTATTTCATTCCAAAATTTTGCATATTTTTGAAAATCAATCCCAAAACTTATTTTTAGAAGATTTCAGTCCCTCAACACTACTAAAAAACTGAAATCAATCTCTTCCAACATCTTTTGCTAATTGCATAGGATTAAAACATTAAAACTCTGATTTTGGAAGAGCATTAAAATACAAGACGATGAAAATCTACTGCGAGGACGACTACACTTCCGCTAGAAATAATTTTTCATTACAAATTAAAATATATATAGTCACCGGAGATGATGGTAGGGTTGACGGCGGCGATATCAGCTCCCGGTGAAACTTCGGGATGCTTCGAAGTCACGAAGATGAGGAAATCCCTGGGCTTAGAATATTAATCAGCATATAGTACAAGTTTGATGATGATACCTGCTCTAAATGCCTCCATTATTTTTTTTTTTAATTATTTTTTTTTGTTGAGAGATTCTTTATGCAGCTCATAGAAGAAAGGTGAGGAGAAAACCACAAAAGAAAAATTGCTCAACTTCGTGACTTCGAAGCATCCAGCGGTTTCTCCGCTGTTGATATTGTCGCCGCCCACCCCACCATCATCTCCGGTGACTTTATATTTTTTTAATTTGTAAATAAAATTTATAATTAGCAAAAGTGCAGTCGTCATCGCGGCAGATTTTCAAATTTTAAGACTCTTCCAAAATCAGAGTTTTAATAATGATTTAGAAAAAGATGTTGGAAGGACTGATTTCAGTTTTTTAGTAATTGTAATGATTTAGAAAAGTATTTCAATTTTGAGAGTGAAATAATAATTATGCCATTTTAATTCAATGATACTTTCTGCTTCCAAGAGAAGGAGGTGAGCAGCCCTCGAAAAAATCAGACAAGGCCATCTCTAGATCCTCAACCGAGTACTTGATATACACCTCAGAGCGTCTTCCACCCTCAATATGTTGTCTGAATCGGCCCAAAAATGATCTGTAAGCTGGTAGCAATTTCGCTGATATTGAAATCCTCAGTTCCTCCCTCAGTCGAAGGTCGGGCACCAACCATGTCGCCTGTGTTCGATGAACTTCCTCGAATCCACAATTGAAAGATTTGAATCTGTCTCTCAGAATTGACTTTGATACAGAAGCTGATGAGAAGCTCCCTCCTACATGTAATCCCTCATCTCTCAAGAAATTGAGGATCTTCATCCAGGTTGACCTCTCATAGCTAGTAGCCAGCTGCCGGTACTTTGTGGTTAATTTTTTCAGATAATCATCGCCGATCATGTCCTGGAGCACCGGCGAGGCCTTGACTTTCTGGACAATGTAATGCAAATTGTTCATTAAGAAGAGGTGGGAGAGGGCGGGGTCTTTGTAGAGCTGCGCTTTGTTCTCGATGCTGAATTGGAGAAGAAAGAGTATCCAGATTAGATGAGATGCGAGAGGGGACTGCTTTGATGGCTCCGGGAAATCGACCTCGAAACTGGAATCATGGCTGAAGAGCGGATGGGTGGTTTGAGGATTTGACACGATCAGCTGAACAAGTGTCTTCCTGTAATCCGAAATGAGACTGGTGTAGTTCATCACGTATCTCGTGAGGGGGTGGATAGTACCTCCTGGAACAGAGATTTTTGAGCGCTCTCTGAGAATGGCATTCTCAAATTCTGATAAGATTCCTCGAACGGCCTCAGCAAGCCTGGCGATGATATCAGACACCCGGGTGTTGATAGATTCCAACGCAGTGGATTGGAAAATGATGGCGAAGTCGGGAAGTAATTCAGTGAGGGCGTCGTGGAGGTCGAGGAACTTGAAGAGCTTCTCTGGAGCGTGGCGGATGATGCTGATTGCGTCGACGAAACTCAGCAGATGCACCGCCCCCGTCTTCACGGTTTCGACAAAGGGAGAATCGTCTCCGGCGAGGGTATCGAAGATGAGGCCGCAGAGACGGCGCTCGCCGGGGAAAACAACTCGAACGCAAACCCTAGCGCCGCGAATCCAGCGACGGATCTTGGATTCCAGAGCTTCGCAATCCAGCCGCTGGACATCGCCGATGCTGAGCCTTTCGATGCCTAGATGGAGGAAACAGAGCTCCATCGCGGATTTGCGGACGGTGCTGAAGGCATGGAAGCACTCGCCGCTGTATCCGGCGGAGATCATCCGGCCGGCGATGCTGCGGAGATCCTGAATGGCGTCGCTGGGCAAGATATCGATCTCCCTGATGTTGCTCGTAAAGGAATAGACAGCAGCTTCGGGAAGATCTGGCTTCAGTTCTTCCCCGGAACTACAACGGGGGAGGGAGTCGGAGTTCAGATCGACGATCGAATCGATTTCCAGGGGGTTTGCGCGGGAGACGAGTATGTGTTTGAATTCATCCTCGAGCCGTACCATGGCGATTTGGATCGTGCCGGGGCGGCGGATCACGTCGACGGCGCGAAGGTAGAGCTCTGCGTCGGCTCGATCTGGGCCGTCGAACAACATGCCGTCGAACGGCGGTGAGTGCGGTTGATCCCAGCGAAGGATAAGCTTTTCGGCGGCATCGAGCTCCGCCGCCGCCGACGACGGTGGAGGGGCGTCGGTGGAATTGGAGCCTTCCATGGCGGTGGTGGCGGAGCTGAAGAAGATGACTTCGAGACTGGGTGTTTATGGAACTGGCGGCCAGCTTTTGGTCTTTTATCGAGCTCTTCTTGCGTGATGACGGAGCAGAAGCGAATGTTGACGGGTAATTCGGAATCCCAGCAGCGAAGGCCGGCTTGCGATCGCTGAGCGGCTGAAGACGACATTCAAAATATCGCAATTTGTTATTGGCACATCAAAGAAAAATAACTAAAAATTTATTTTGGTAAATTTTATGTGCAATTCAGTTTCAGCTATGTGCAAACCAAGCTTTCAAAGAAATTGTCAAAACAACTAGTTTTTAACCTTTTTTATGGTTTTATAGTTAGGTTTGCACTTAACCTGGTTTGTACATAGTTGAAATTGATCTGAACGTAATGGTACCTTTTTGCTCTCTATTTCAAGAACAAATGTTACGTGCGGTGTACTTTTTGGAATTTATTGTTGGTAAAATTCATTTATCTCATGCATAATTTCTTTTTTCGCAAAATAAATTATAAAATATTAATCCATGTATTTTTACGATCATTTTAAGTACTCATATGTATATATTTTGGGATCAATATACACCTATAAAAAAGTGAATTTTTTTAGTGTAAATTACAATTGTAAATTATACTGTAATTACAATTGTAATTGAAAATCCGACTGTAATTTGCAAAGAAATTACAGACCCGCACGATGCTCTGTGTAAGCACGCGTACGTAAAATCCTGCGAAGGACCGCCCAATCCGATTATTGGTGAGAAGATCAAGGGAGTAGTTGAGCGTGTGGAAGGCTACCTGTGGGGATGACGAGAGAAGAAATGTTAGAGAGGGAGGGAGAGAGTAGGAGAGAGAGAACCTGTGAGGAGGAGCATTGAGTACGAGTTCGGAGCCAATATGATATTGGGTTGTACATAGCCGTATTAGACTGTACATAGCGATATTTGGTTGTACTTAATTGTTGGCTGCACAACCAGTATTAATGTGCACGTAACACCGCTCTTTGTTATTGGGACCACCTATTTGAGTTATTGAGATCGTTGAGGCCGTCCACTATGATTTTTATGTCATCGTGCCTGTCCACAAAAAAACGATATAATCAATGTTTTCCTTGGAAATATAATAGTGCATTTTTAGTTTTGTCTCTTGAATGAAAGTGAAAGTGGTGGACAACCGGCGTTTGCTCAGCCAAATGCTTTGTCTCAAGCGTCCACGGGAAATTGCAATTATATATATATATATATATATATACGAGCATCTTCGCACGGCCTACGGCCGTGCTCGATGCTCTTCGCAGCGACAGTACACTTGCAGCGACGGTACCTCTGCACAAAATCACCCCTTCTCGGGCGCTCGGTCAATCCACAGTGCACCAGGAGCCCCCGTACCCAGCGCGATAGTAGCCCCACCTCAGCAGTGTCCCAACGCGACAATAATCCTGCAGCTCGCAAACCACCTTGCACGACAGTACCCCGACCAAAATAGTACAGTGACAATACCTCTGCCCAAATTCGCCCACTCTAAAACGCTCAGTTATTTGACAGTGCATAGGTAGCCCCGTGCCCCACGCGACAGTAACCTCGCCTCGACATTGTCCCGGCGCGAAGACGCTCCCGCCACTCGCGAACACCCGTGCGTACGATGAAACTCTCTCCCTACTATCCCTCCCCCCATGCTCTCTCTCTCTCTCCCTTTATCTTTCTCTCTCCATCGCTGAAAACGGCTGACCACAATTATTTGGATAGATGTTTAACCGTCTCAGTGATCCTAAAAATATTTCTTCTTAGAACGTGTGCCTCTTAATGAAGAAAGGGAGGGGGAGAGAGAGCGGGAGGGAGGGAGAGAGAGAGAGAGGGAAAGAGAAAGGGAGAGAGAGAGAGGGATAAGGAGAGAGAGGGATAAGGGTCGGGGGCGGCGACATTAGCTGGGGGCGGCGACATTGGCCATGGGCGGTGAAAGTGATCGTGGTCGGCGGTAGTGGCCGTGTACGATGACAGTGGCCGTGGGGGGCGAGAGTGGTCGTGGGCTGGAATGTTTGTTGCAAGTGTACTTCCGGGGGGTACGGGTTCAGCAGTGGGCTCAGGCTCAGAGGTTTGGTGCTGAAAGTGGCTGTTATTTGGGGGTAATTGGTTGCGACGGGCAAGAGAAGCGGCACGCCGAACTTCTCGTTCGTGTGCCTGTTGTCCTGCAGACATATGAGCACGCCTCTCACGTTGGTACAATCGATTATATGCTCTTTGAGCCTCACGTTGTTCGTCGGACATATGCGTTCTTCTTCTTTGTGACCGCTCGCGATTAGAAGCCTGCTGGGCAACATGTGATGTTGACGGCGCATATGCAGTTGTTGGCGAAGTATTATGCTGATCATGTAAGGCACATGCTGAACGCATTTCATGTAGTACAGGTACTTGTCGTGCTCTTTTTCGAGCATGAACATGCAGTTGACCTGTGTCTGCTATGGAGTCTAACGTACGATCACGATCCATTACGGGTGAATCACTTTGAAGACAGCTACAAATAATATACACCAACGTAAGCAGTGTATTGCAAGACGTCGCGCAATGACGGAAGTGGCAGTACATTTAAAAATGGCACTGTAAATATGTAGTAGCAGCGGGTACGAACACGTGCTTACAAAATCAAGAGTCGCAGCAAAGCAAATTTTGTACAGAAGCATTGATAAACAGTTATTTTGGTACTCGCTTACTGGACGCACAGCTATGGATGACAACGACGGCTCACACAGGATAGAAAATGTAGAGCATTTGATTGTAAGAGTGCAGCATTGTAGTTTATATGAGTGGGTACATAATAATTTATGTGGTCATAATCTCACTAATGCCTACATCATGTCTTTCATAGCAAATAAATAAAACAATTTAAGAAATAATGCAATACAAAATGAAGAAAGATGCTATATCAGGTGATAATTATCGTACAGCTTATGTCCCCTGTTATTTCTGACGGCCCTCCTATATTTGCATTTCTTTATCCATTATGACTCTAAATATCTGCATAGCCCAAGTCCCCTTGGCGATTTTTTTTTTGTCATGTGTACTTATATCAACCTAGCTGATAAGTAGCCCTCTCTTAAGTGACCATGTTAATGTACAGCCTAATAAAAGCATTTACTAACAATTTCACGTCTGTGTAAACTTCTGTAGTTATAGATAAGGTGCTGTATAAATTGCTATGTATTAATTTATACAGAGCATGTGAAAAATAGTGAAGGCAGCTCGCATGTAGAAAGGAAGCATGAGCATAAAAACTGCAGAGGAGGTGAAGTAAAACAAATCAAAAACTGCCAACTATGAGGTTGAACTATTATAATCTAAGTGAGTTTAAGAGTTGAAGAAATTTGTTTATATTGTTACGAATCAAAGGTAGAGTAAGAGAATGCAAAAAAAAGATAAATAATCAGTAATAACTGGCATAATAACATGAAGTTTAGGTAGCAACCGAGTACTTTCAGTAGAGAATTGGGAACACAGAAGGAAGCATATCTATAAAACAATTTAAGAAATAATGCAATACAAAATGAAGAAAGATGCTATATCAGGTGATAATTATTGTACCCCCTATGTCCCCTGTTATTTCTGACGGCCCTCCTCTATTTGCATTTCTTTATCCATTATGACTCTCAATATCTGCATAGCCCAAGTCCCCAGCAAATAAAAAACAGTAGCTATCATGCTTTATTTCATTTTGTCACTGTTGATATCAGTATCTTTGGCGTTCTCAATATTTTCCTTCATTTTCTGGGCAACTCTCCCCCTCTCTATCCCAGGAGGTGAAATTCAGTGCATAGGGCATGACAGAAGGTAATTGGCAGAATGTGTATTTAGTTGTTCTAAGGTACATTCCCTGAAGTAGGGCATGTGTGAAATTTTGATAACTATCACAGTGGAAGGCATTTCTAAATTGGCTGAGTTTAGGGCAAGTTTATTGAGAGAGTGGCGAAGAAGGATATTTTGATGCAAGTTTATAGTTGATGTGTTTGCACGAAAATGTAAACCTTTTGGATCCCCATGAAGCCTAAGAATGTTCCATAAATTACCCTGTAGGGTAGTTACCATCAATTGAGGCCCGATGATGTGTACGGCGCTTTGACCCTTTCAGCAACGCGCGTCAGAGTGTCCCCTGTAAACGCAGGGCTCATGATTATAGGTGGTAGAGGAAGAACAATTGAGTGAGAGTAAGAATAGGGGAAGAACAATTGAATGACTGTAAATTTGATGCAAGGTTATAGTTGATGTGTTCTTACTAAACTGTGAAGCCTTTGGATTCGTACGAAGCGTAAGAATGTTCCGTAAATTAAACTGGATGGTAGTTTCCATCAATTGGGGCCTAATAATTTACCAAAGAACATGCTAGCAGATGCTGAAATAATCAGCAAAAAAATCATGTATAAGGGTATCATACATTAAGGAATTAAATGTAACTGCTCTCATATTTATTTGTAAAAATGAATGTTAAATCATTTGCTCTGAGGCCCCCCATTGTACAAAAGATAAGGTAAATAGAAAACAGTTCACATTGCTGAAATTAAAGTAAGTCGGAGAACTTGAAGTTCAATCGGACATCAGCGGTCCGATCATCGCTTCCTTCCATTTTATCTCAGTAAATGATATAAAATAGGTCTCAAATGAATTGTACAGCAAAATCATGTTTCTCAAGAGGGTACAACAATTATTGGTCCTTGCTACAGAGATTAAAGAATTTGCCTGATATTTTTGACATTATTCCAAAATAATTTAGCACCCAATCAAATATTTATTATTAGAATAGCATACATATTTGATTCTTCTTATGAATCTTCTTATAAATCTAAAAAAAACCTCCTCAATTATTTTTAAACAAACACGTCCTTAACTTCTTTTAAATAGTATTTTCTCGATATTAACAGGTTGTAAGTTGTTTCTGAAAGTTGTAGTACTTTATCTTTGTCTAAAGAGGTAGGCAGCTTAAATGCTTATTGTGGATTGAAGTGCCTCAAAAATCCTATCCACATGCTATATCCAATGCTGCAAAAGTGGATCAAGTAACAGAATAATGGGAAGTAGCAAGATTGAAAACAATTCTCAAATATGTGGTAGTAGTTCTAGAGTAATGCCCATGACTGAAATAAGGATTGATTTCATTGAGAATGCAGGAGAAATGAACAACTGACCAAAGCAAGCAGAGAAGCTGCTGGCTGCAGATCTTCACGGAATATTTAGGAGAGCAGAGCTGCAGGTAAACGGGGAAAAATCAGGCATGAAGAGGGTACTCGCTTACTGGACGCACAGCTATGGATGACAACGACGGCTCACACAGGATAGAAAATGTAGAGCATTTGATTGTAAGAGTGCAGCATTGTAGTTTATATGAGTGGGTACATAATAATTTATGTGGTCATAATCTCACTAATGCCTACATCATGTCTTTCATAGCAAATAAATAAAACAATTTAAGAAATAATGCAATACAAAATGACGAAAGATGCTATATCAGGTGATAATTATCGTACAGCTTATGTCCCCTGTTATTTCTGACGGCCCTCCTATATTTGCATTTCTTTATCCATTATGACTCTAAATATCTGCATAGCCCAAGTCCCCTTGGCGATTTTTTTTTGTCATGTGTACTTATATCAACCTAGCTGATAAGTAGCCCTCTCTTAAGTGACCATGTTAATGTACAGCCTAATAAAAGCATTTACTAACAATTTCACGTCTGTGTAAACTTCTGTAGTTATAGATAAGGTGCTGTATAAATTGCTATGTATTAATTTATACAGAGCATGTGAAAAATAGTGAAGGCAGCTCGCATGTAGAAAGGAAGCATGAGCATAAAAACTGCAGAGGAGGTGAAGTAAAACAAATCAAAAACTGCCAACTATGAGGTTGAACTATTATAATCTAAGTGAGTTTAAGAGTTGAAGAAATTTGTTTATATTGTTACGAATCAAAGGTAGAGTAAGAGAATGCAAAAAAAAGATAAATAATCAGTAATAACTGGCATAATAACATGAAGTTTAGGTAGCAACCGAGTACTTTCAGTAGAGAATTGGGAACACAGAAGGAAGCATATCTATAAAACAATTTAAGAAATAATGCAATACAAAATGAAGAAAGATGCTATATCAGGTGATAATTATCGTACCCCCTATGTCCCCTGTTATTTCTGACGGCCCTCCTCTATTTGCATTTCTTTATCCATTATGACTCTCAATATCTGCATAGCCCAAGTCCCCAGCAAATAAAAAACAGTAGCTATCATGCTTTATTTCATTTTGTCACTGTTGATATCAGTATCTTTGGCGTTCTCAATATTTTCCTTCATTTTCTGGGCAACTCTCCCCCTCTCTATCCCAGGAGGTGAAATTCAGTGCATAGGGCATGACAGAAGGTAATTGGCAGAATGTGTATTTAGTTGTTCTAAGGTACATTCCCTGAAGTAGGGCATGTGTGAAATTTTGATAACTATCACAGTGGAAGGCATTTCTAAATTGGCTGAGTTTAGGGCAAGTTTATTGAGAGAGTGGCGAAGAAGGATATTTTGATGCAAGTTTATAGTTGATGTGTTTGCACGAAAATGTAAACCTTTTGGATCCCCATGAAGCCTAAGAATGTTCCATAAATTACCCTGTAGGGTAGTTACCATCAATTGAGGCCCGATGATGTGTACGGCGCTTTGACCCTTTCAGCAACGCGCGTCAGAGTGTCCCCTGTAAACGCAGGGCTCATGATTATAGGTGGTAGAGGAAGAACAATTGAGTGAGAGTAAGAATAGGGGAAGAACAATTGAATGACTGTAAATTTGATGCAAGGTTATAGTTGATGTGTTCTTACTAAACTGTGAAGCCTTTGGATTCGTACGAAGCGTAAGAATGTTCCGTAAATTAAACTGGATGGTAGTTTCCATCAATTGGGGCCTAATAATTTACCAAAGAACATGCTAGCAGATGCTGAAATAATCAGCAAAAAAATCATGTATAAGGGTATCATACATTAAGGAATTAAATGTAACTGCTCTCATATTTATTTGTAAAAATGAATGTTAAATCATTTGCTCTGAGGCCCCCCATTGTACAAAAGATAAGGTAAATAGAAAACAGTTCACATTGCTGAAATTAAAGTAAGTCGGAGAACTTGAAGTTCAATCGGACATCAGCGGTCCGATCATCGCTTCCTTCCATTTTATCTCAGTAAATGATATAAAATAGGTCTCAAATGAATTGTACAGCAAAATCATGTTTCTCAAGAGGGTACAACAATTATTGGTCCTTGCTACAGAGATTAAAGAATTTGCCTGATATTTTTGACATTATTCCAAAATAATTTAGCACCCAATCAAATATTTATTATTAGAATAGCATACATATTTGATTCTTCTTATGAATCTTCTTATAAATCTAAAAAAAACCTCCTCAATTGTTTTTAAACAAACACGTCCTTAACTTCTTTTAAATAGTATTTTCTCGATATTAACAGGTTGTAAGTTGTTTCTGAAAGTTGTAGTACTTTATCTTTGTCTAAAGAGTTAGGCAGCTTAAATGCTTATTGTGGATTGAAGTGCCTCAAAAATCCTATCCACATGCTATATCCAATGCTGCAAAAGTGGATCAAGTAACAGAATAATGGGAAGTAGCAAGATTGAAAACAATTCTCAAATATGTGGTAGTAGTTCTAGAGTAATGCCCATGACTGAAATAAGGATTGATTTCATTGAGAATGCAGGAGAAATGAACAACTGACCAAAGCAAGCAGAGAAGCTGCTGGCTGCAGATCTTCACGGAATATTTAGGAGAGCAGAGCTGCAGGTAAACGGGGAAAAATCAGGCATGAAGAGGCAAAATAGGAAGACAAAATCAAACAGGTAGAAATCGAGAACGTACAGAGCTGGCGTTTTGGGAAGGCGCGCGAGAGAGCGAGAGAGAGGGGGCTGTATGTGAGAAATTACCTGAAAAGTTACAGCCGAAATATGATTTAGTGCCAGGCATTATAAATCATGTTTCAACCCATCCAAAGAAACAGAGCAGAAAGCAACGGGTAGAAAGTTTCCTCTCCTTCTTTCTAGTTTTTTTCAAGGGATATTACCAGAGGAGACTCTGAAGCGCGATCTGTAATCGTCGGCCTTGAAATCCAAATATTGGTCGCAGGGGCTGCCTGAGAAACACGCAAATCGAACCTATTTCTGACGGAGCAGCAACATTCCCGAGTGGTCTGTAGAGAAGGATAACCCGATAAGGCAAGAATCGAGAGCCGGCTGATGGGGAGCGACGAAGAAGCTACGACTTTCAAATGTCAGATGGAGATAAGCGAGTGGAAGCGGCGTGAAGAAGAGCGGCATGAGCGGCGGAACCTGTGCGCACGCGGCGAGCGAGGAGCTCCGCGAGGCGGGCCACGCGGCGGAAGAAGCGGGGATAAGGCAAGAATCGAGAGCCGGCTGATGGGGCGAGGAGCTGCGCGAGGCGGGCCACGCGGCGGAAGAAGCGGGTGGCGCCATGTCGCCGTGGCAGCGGACGGCGCGAGGGCAGAAAGGGGAATTCCTGTGACCGACGGTCTTGAGACGGACGCGGATAGCGGCGGAAGGCGGAATCGCGGAGAAGGGCGAATTCGTCAAACCATGTGACCGACGACGGCGACTAAACACCGCAGAATATCTTTATTAATAGAGATATATATATATATATTTTATTATATAAGTGAATATAGCATTTTTCATGCTCTTATCATGCTTTTATTTTTCACCGTTGGATTTTTCACATGTTTTATCTTAAACATTTTAATATAAAACATGTTTTATCAAGGGAAAGTGGTGGACAACTGGGGTTTGCTCACCCAAATGCTTTGTCTCAAGGGTCCACGGGAAAATTGCAATTATATATATATATATATCTTTATTATATAAGTGAATATAAAATTTTTCATGCTCTTATCGTACTTTCATTTTTCACCGTTAGATCTTTCACATATTTTATCCGAAATATTTTTAATATAAAAAAAAAATAAGCTTCTCGGGAGAGAGAGAGAAAGAGAGGAGAGAGGGGGAGAAAGTGGGGCCGAGTGGGAAAATGAGAGGGAAAAAATAATTTTTTTGAGTATATACGTATTTTTTTTACAAAATAAATATTCTAATATTTATGTATATTTTTTTACGATTATTTCGAGTACTCATATGTATATGTTGCGGGCGCAACCCGCAGACGCATCGAGCACGGATGAAGGTCGTGCTGAGGCCGGCGAAGCCCCGCAGACGCATCAAGCACGGATGAAGGTCGTGCTGAGGCCGGCGAAGCCCGCCTGGATGCGACCGAAGGCCGCCCGACAGCATCGCGTCGGGGGTGGGCGAAGCCCGCCGTCGCCGGCCAGGTACCTTCCAGCTTGGCCGTAGGGGCGGAGCCTCGTGTCGGGCACTAATGTGTGTGTGTGTGTGTGTGTGTGTGCGCGTGCAGGCGTGCGTGCGTGCGCGCGTGTGTGTGTGTGCGCGCGTGTGTGTGCGTGTGCGTGCGCGTGCGTGCGCGCGTGCGCGCGTGCGCGCGTGCGCGCGTGCGAGCGTGCGCGCGTGCGTGCGTGTGTGTGTGTGTGTGTGTGTGTGTGTGTGTGTGTGTGTGTGTGCGCGCGTGTGCGTGTGCGTGCGCGTGCGTGTGTGCATGCGTGCATGGGTGCGTGCATGGGTGCGTGCGTGGGTGTGGGTGTGTGTGTGTGTGTGTGTGTGTGTGTGTGTGTATGTGTGTGGGTGTGTGGGTGTGTGTGCGCGCGCGCGCCTATATATCTTTAACTACAATATAGAAGTTGTCTTTGGGTAACATTCAAAATTGTCAAATATATTCTCATTCTTTTACTCCAATAACTTAACATATATTATAAGAAAATGGAAATTCTTAAAATATAATGACAATTTGTGTAATTACATTATATCCCTATAATAAAAATAATGATGGAAATTCATAAAATTCAAAAGGTTTTAGTAGACCTCCTAAATCTACTATGGTAGGTTATCATTAGGCCTACAAAAATTAATTTCGAAATATAATGATTTACTTTAAAAATATTTTTTGTTAAAATATAAATGTTTTTGAAAAAAATAATTATAAAATATTGATATATATATATTTTTACAGTTATTTTGAGTACTCATATGTATATGGTGCGGGTGAAGCCCGCCGGCGGCGGGCGAAACCTGCCGGGGGCGGGCGAAGCCCGCCGTCGCCGGCCGAGTACTGTCGAATACGGGCGCAGCCCGCTAAAAGTCAGCGAGCACGAGCGAAGCCTGTATGTGTGCGGAGGGAGAGAGAGAGAGCAGCGTTCAAATGCGAAGAAGGGTGGTGCGAAGAAAATGCGAGGATGCATCTGGGCCGTTCGATTAGGTAATCGTGATGTGCTAGCCTTGGGTTCGTCGGCGTGTTAATGCGAACGAGGAAGAAACCAGGGCGGTCGGCGAGCCCGTGATCGATGCGTCGCTGCGGGCTGTGCCCGCAAACATATTTGGCAAGGCAAAGACATGTTGCGGCAGGGGCGGAACTAGGATTTTGAAGGTGCACAGGCACAATTTAATTAATATATATTCGGGGGGTTTGGGGGCAGTGCCCCCTGAACGGGGGTTTGGGGCAGCGCCCCCGAAATTTTTTTTTCCCATACATATGTAAGTAAAATATTGAGCATAAATAATAGCAATCTTTATCAAAAATACATAAAATTATAATACCTTGTTCGTAAACATTGAAAATAAAGACTCCAAAGTCATAATATGTAAAATATGCTTGACCTGCAAAAATTAGCGTAAAATGATATTAACTTGAATTAAAATATTACAGTATTAAAAAAAATGAATAAAACTATTAAATTAAAGTAAGATTTTCATACCTCTCAACAAGCCACTTTTCGTGGACACATATTTTGAAATTGTGTAATGAGAGTCTCATTACTAATAGTATCAGCAACATCTTTTTAAGTATAAACAATCATACAGTCATTCATCAATTCATCTCTCATTCTATTCCGTAAACGATTCTTTATAATTTTCATGGCAGAGAACATTCTTTCAACACTGGCAGTCGCAACCGGCAGAAGGCATGTCAATTTCAAAAGCCTGAAAACCAATTGATAGTGGTCTTGTTTTTTCAACTCTGCTAATGCTTGTAAAAGTCCATTGATTCCTTTACAATTAGATAATGTATCGGTTGACATATACCGCATGTCCATGATGTATATATCAAGTTGTCCTTCCAGTATTTGCAGTTCAAGTGGTGTAAAATCTGACTGATATAATTGTGCAAGACGAATCAACTTTTATTTATCAAATGAAGCAAATTGATCATATGGGTCAAGACAAGCAACACATAGTAGCCATTTGCTCTTTGGTGGATACATCACGCGATTCATCAACCAAAATAGTGAAACAATTATCTCCAATATCTCTAACAAATCGACCATTCACAGTGGATTACAGCAACACAATAGTGTGTACCTAAAACACACAACAGATAAATCATATACACACATGGTTATAGCAACAATGGTTATGTTTAAGTCAAGATCAGAAATCTGTAATCAGATTTTCAGAAATCTGAAATCAGATTTTCAGAAATCTGAAATCAGATTTTCAGAAATCTGAAATCAGATTTTCAGAAATCTGAAATCAGATTTTCAGAAATCTGAAATCAGATTTTCAGAAATCTGAAATCAGATTTTCAGAAATCTGAAATCAGATTTTCAGAAATAGAGTAGAAATCTGTAATCAGATTTCAGAAGTAGCAGATTTCAGAAGTAGAAATCTGTAATCAGATTTAAGAAGTTAGAAATCTGTAATCAGAAGTAATCAGATTTAAGAAGAAGAAGAAGAAGAAGAAGCAGCAGCTTACAGCCGATCCCAAATCGCCTGCCCTCGCCGATCGCCTGCCCTCGCCGATCGCCCGCCCTCGCCGAAATTGCCCGCCGAAGAAGAAGCAGCAGCTTACCGCCGATCCCAAATCGCCTGCCCTCGCCGATCGCCTGCCCTCGCCGATCGCCCGCCCTCGCCGAAATCGCCCGCCCTAGCCGATCCCAGAAATCGCGAAAAGGCACTGTGCCTAATACTCTTTCCGCGATAATTACGCTCGGGCACGTGCCCGAGCGTGTCCACACCTGCGTCCGCCCTTGTGTTGCGGGGTGGCAACATGCAGCGGGGATGCGACAAGCGTTCAGTGCAAGAACTGAATAATAAAATAAACAGAGCTCATCACGTCTATCTATTTTAGACATTTGTGATTACCATATGAAATAAATCATATTCTATCTGGTAATCTATGTTAGACATGTTCAAAGTAAGAAATGAATTAAATTATGTCATTATGACAATAGATCAAACACGTTCAATACAAGAACAGAATAAAAAACAAAACTAATCATGTCTATCTCATTTTGATGGACTTAAGGTAACTGTGAACAGCTGCATCAGAAACTCCAAAATATTAACCTACATGAAGCAGAATGAAAAACTGAACTCACCTGGTAACTTCAAATTATAATCTTGTGAGAATATTATATCTTCATAAGCAATCTTACGATCATGAACTACATCAATCCCAGCACTACGTCATATGAAAAAAAAACGCACTTTATTGGTCATATGAATTAAAAATTACTCAGTGCAAGAACTACGTCATATGAAACTCATTTTGGTGCTAAAAGAGATGTCAGGTGGCAACATTAGTGCTCGGCGCGGCACCAGCGGCAGACCTAGGATGGCGTCAGTGTTCGATGCGAAGGAGGAGGATACTTATCAGTAAAGCCATGAGAGGAGAAGCCCTATTGCAGTCTTGAGCCTATTGGCGGGAGTGGAGGAGGCTTGAGAATGACGCGTGGTGAAGGTATCTAATCTGGACAATTTTGTGCGAATAACCGTGAGGAGAAGAAAAGTGTGGTGCCCTTATAACTTCGCAATGTCGGGGATGATGAAAGAAGAATATGGAGCAAGGAAGATGAAGATACCTGGAGCAAACTAATAAGAAATCGCGGTGGAGGCCGGAAACCTGCGCAGCGAGAGGATGTATCATCTCTGCGATTACCGAGCGACGAGAGCGAATGTAGCGTTTTCCAATATGCATATCTTAAGTCACACCATTCTTAAAATGAATTCGCTTTCGTCGCTTGTTTATGAGTACTTAAAATGATCGTAAAAAAATATGAATTAATATTCCTATTTTTATTTTGTAAAAAAAGTAAATTTTTATCCAAAAAATCAATTTCTCTCTCCTTTTCTCTTCTGAGAGCTATAAAGATTTCCTCTCCCTCTCTCCCCCTCTCTCTTCTCTATTTCTTTCTCTCCTATACACACGCGCGCGCGCACGAGTTGTGAGGCCCCTATTTTGACCCCACATACTTCTGTATCTTAGCTATGTTTACAACATGATTCCCAGGTTGAAGTGCGGCTAGTGAATACAAAATAAAAACACATAATAATAATTTTACTCTCATACCTTGCATTATTCGTTGAATCTTTTCTGTCCAACCATAATCAGTTCTTTTGGTTTTGCATATCCAAAGTCACGTCCGTTACCTACAAAATTTGACGACGGACTTAGTCATAAAAATATGACTAAGTGAGGATATACCTCTTTCATTGCTGTATACAATTAGAAAAACTTACGCATTGCAAAACATATTTACCATACTAACCGTTTTTCTGTCTCAGTGAACTTATGAAGCATATAACTATATGATCATGTTAGTAATCATAGAACAATAAGCAGCTATCAAACAATAACATTCATATAAGTTATAGAACATGTAAGCAATGCAAGTATCATAACTGTATCTATATCATGGAAGCAGTATAAGTAAGCATCATAATTGTTTCTATATCATGGAAGCAGTGCAAATACATAACATCATGTCAGTTTTCATGTTCATAAGCATTTATCAATGTACCAGTGTAACCCTTTAAATCAGTATTTCCATAACTGTTTCATTTCTTAGGATATATTAGGGGCGATTTGAATTCTTTTTCCTTTACCCCGAAGGGTCTACCCCGAAGGGTCTACCCCGAAGGATCATTATGTTCCTTTTTCCTTTACCCCGAAGGGTCTACCCCGAAGGGTATAATGTACCAAAACCAGTACGGTCAACCCGAGTTTATGTCTTTCGGCTCGACTGGTTTGGCAATTCATCAGTCAGCATGTACCTTTTTCCTTTACCCCGAAGGGTCTACCCCGAAGGGTCTACCCCGAAGGGTCATCATGTACCAAAACCAGTACGGTCAACCCGCGTTTATGCCTTTCGGCTAGACTGGTTTGACAATTCATCATATCCATATCATTCATGTGCATGCAATTCAAGTCGCCCGTAATATAACCTCGTGTCGACACGTTTTCATAATAGTGAGTTCTTCATTTTAATTATTATTCAGTTTATAATCCCCTCAGAAGTGATTTGCCTGTTTGCCTTTATCAAGACCATACAATATAGCGACAATAAGTATCAGTGATAACAACTATGCATTTAACATTCAGTATAATAAGTGTGCATATGTAAAAAAAACATAAATCAATAAAGCTTAAATGAAACAGGTAGCTCTCACCATCAGTCGTTATCTTCTTTTTAGCACTTTATATCGTTGTCATGTGTATCATAAGATGTCATCCATCACGATATCTGTATAAGCATCATATCCATTAGGGGCATTTAATTTATACCGGGGTTGCACCTTGCTACATTATTTGGAAGCTACTTAACTAGCTTTCTAATTCATATAAGCATAAAAAGATAGAGGTACTCAAATGATAAAGCTCAATTCAATCCACTGTTTTAACCACTATATATACTCACTGTTTAGAGCACAACATTTGGTCAAGAATTAAGAAAGAGGCACAGCAACAACCGACCACCTCAATAGAACTCCCCCAATGGATTCCAACTTTGCACAACAGCTTCATTGAAGATGGTAGCAACACTACAGAAATTCCCATAAGAACAATGATAGCAGTTACTAGTAACAGCAATCCCTTCATTAAAATGATTAATAGCAGCTAATTTATATTCCCCATAAACCATCTAAGAGCAGTTAATTGGGATCCCCATTTTTAACACAAATTAAAGCATACCCATATAAGTCCAACACTGGACAACCAACAAATAGAATAAAATCCATCACAATTTCCTATCCTAACATAACCAGCCACCTACCTCAAAAATAGGGGTACCCACACACAACAACAATATCCTTCTCCAACAGCCCAACAGCAGGTTCAACAATAGGGGATTTAGCCATAACAGCAAAAACATCTTAAAGCCACGTCTGCCATATGTTCCCCTCATCCCAAAAATTGAAACCATAACCATTCACTAGTAATCCATATTTAAAATTGAGAAGAGAGAAAGAGGAAGGAGAGGCTCACGGTGAGAATTTCAGCCCTAATCTTGCCGGCCAAAGCCCTAAAATCAGTCCAGCACAGCTATCGTTGCGCACGAAGGACAAGACCACAGCCCTAAATCACTCTCCCAGCACTGTCGAGCATAAGAGATAGGTTGCTGAAGCATAAGGAAGGAGATTCGCAGCAGCCCTAGAGTTCCCGTGCCCGCCGAGAGTTCCAGACGGTGAGAAATGGGATAGGTATCGGGAGAGGAAACCAATCGAAGACATATACAGCCACCGCTTAAAAATGCCAGCCAAGGTCTAATCGCAGACCACTCTTAAAACAAGCCTGCACTAGAGACTCACACAAAGTCTCTATTAGCACCCCACTTTAACTAGGAGGCAACTTCTTAAACCATGATAATAACATAACAGTAGTCAACCAAACCTTCCGGTTAGCTTAACGAAAGATTTAAAAACACCGCAAACATACATCTGAAATGTGCCAAAATAATTAATATAGAAAAAAGTCATATTCCGCTAAAAGGCTCGAAAACCCCAAAGCGTCAAATAAAAACTCATACTCAACTTTCAAACTTATGCCGAGTTGACACTGATTATATTTCTTCATCATAGGGGACACCTTTTATTACAATATATATGCATTATGGGTCATTTCACATTGTAGGCCGTTACACGAGTGACAGCCACAGGGCTCTGTCCCTATGGCCAACCGCAACAGTACTCTGGGCACGACATTATCTGATGCTCTCGTGCGGGCTGCGCCCGCATCTATTTATATTTTTATTTAAGGTCGTTTTTTGTATTTTTATTTTTATCTAATGTCTCTCTCCCCCTTTCTTTCTCTCTCGATGGGGCCACTTTTTTATTTTTTTTATTTAATATCTCTCTCCCCCTCTATTTCTCTCTCCTCTATTTTCCACTCTCTCAAGTCATTCTTTCTCTCTCTCTATTTCTTTAATCTTAAAAAGAGAATATTGAATGTTTAACGAAAGACCTATTTTCCCTTATAATATATTATGTATATATATACAGTATAGTATTTTCTGTGCGAGGGTGCGAAGGAAATATCTGACCGTCCAATTTCACGAAATCAAGATTCGCGAAATTCCTCCTTCACGAAATCCCTCCCGACGAGGGAACCTATTTCACGCTGCATTCACTCCCTCCCAGCGCGATATCCCTCCTGACGGCGGACTGATACACTCCTGAAGGCAGACTGAAACCCTCCCGACGGCGAGAGGGTGCGAAGAAACTCCTCCTTCACGAAATCCCTCCCGAGGGCGGCACCGATTTCACGCGACATTCACTCCCTCCCAGCGCGAAATCCCTCCCGACGGCAGTGTATAACCCGTAATTCGTCGGGGTCGAAGAAGATCGAGGGCGGCTCAAAAGATCTCGTCGGGGCGAGTAGAGAGGATCTCGCAGGGTGCTGGCTCGACAAAAAACTCAGGTTGCCGTCTCCGCAAGGCTCCAGAAGCCCGCAAGGGCTCGTCGCCTCGCAGCGAGCAGGACGCGAGGGGGTATTCGAGCCAGGATGATATCTGTGCAAATGTAATGCGAGTGCGAAATAGCTGTGGCTCGGCGCTTTTGGGTGCATTCAGCAGTGGCGAGGAAAGGAAGGACTCGCCGCCTCGTGCAAGCGAGCCAGACTAATATTTATGGCACCAGGGGTTAGCGAGCGGTGCCCTCACGGGCCACTCGCAGAAGGGGATCTCGCGAGCCGCGCTCGCGGAAGGACTCGTGAGTGGCGCTTGGCGAGGCGAGTGGGGGCTCACCCCTACTCGCAAGAGGAGATCTCGCGAGCCCAGCTCCCAGAGAGAGAGGCGAGTGGCGCCCTCATGGGTCACTCGCCTAGCAAGGGTCGACAGGTGAATTTACCCTGATTCCTTTGGTGGGCTGCCAATAGCCCTTCAGAACAACGGAGTTTGGTTGTTAGCAGACCATTTTGGGGTGCGTTTAGTAAAACCAAAAGGTGGATTCCCGCTATTAGCAGACCATAAGAGAAAATCTATATATAGACCTTGAAGGGCACCTTTGGAGAAGATTCCAATTCCAATTCTTGGCTTCTTCCTCCCTAGTTTCTTTGGTTAGCCCCTCAGGCTCTCCAAGGGTGCCAGTTTCAGCTTTGGCTTGGGAGGGGAAGCGCTCTAAAGATCTTCCAAGTGTGTGGAGGGACCTCCACACTGTAGCCAAGGGTCTGTGTATAGCTCCAAGTCTCCGGTCAGGTTCCCCCTTGGTATCAGTAGGTGTTAGCTGCCCCCTTCACGGGGGTCTGAACTCCTCGTCGGGCCAGATACTGGTTCCAACATTTATGGTGCGGTGAGTGTGGAACACGGCTAGTACAGGAAATTCCCAAAGAAGTGACATGGCGGGAGAGGATGAGCGAGATGCTGGCCATAGCGGCCCGCCACCATCGGCTCGCCAGTGACAGTGGAGATGCTAGCGGATCTCCGAAGGGAGGTGCTCGAGACGATCCATCTCGCATTCGTGTTGGTGTGATGCAACTTCGCAACCTCAGCTCCCCAGGCGGTTCTGCCATCAGGAGTCGGCGAGAACGCCCCGGGGAGAGGGCAGGCAAGGAGGCGGCTGCCGAGGCGCCATGGCAATATCTCGCTGTAAGACCCTTTTTTTCTCTTAAAAACCCGGTTCTTATGCCCAGAACCCCCGCTTTGCGGTGACACCCTCACTTGGGAAGATTGCCACTACAAAACGCTGATCCTGCCGGCCTTATCGATCATAAAGAAGTAAAGCTTAAGCAGACTTATAGAAGCCAAGTCTATATCACATAAAAGTAAAATCACCATAAAGAGATGTCCATATCAAATGTCTGAACAGAAAGGTACGATAAAAATAAAGGGTGTTGTTTATTGGGTGTCAACTTATCACATAGAGGGGGGGTGAATAGGTTTTTCAAATTATAATATCCCCTTTTAGGTGTTCTTGATTTCTTGTTAATAGATCTATATAGTAGAAAGCACAACACAGAAAAGCACACAAAGATGTATAGAGGTTCCTCAAGACGGGGTGTCTTGAGTAGTCCTCTTTCCCTCTGCGCCTACCTAGCAGTGTGCTAGGCTCGGCAAACTCCGCCAAAAATTTCAGGCCCTCAAGCCTTACACCACGGACCCGCAAGTCCTACATCCTAGGCCCGCAAGCCCCTACTGCACCCGAGCCCGCAAGCTCGACACTCAGGCCCTCAAGCCCTACACAACACAGACCCGCAAGTCCTGTGCCTACAACCTAGGCCCACAAGCCCCTACTGCGCCCGAGCCCTTAAGCTCGACAAGATCGGACCCGCAAGTCCACTGCCCTTGCCCTCAAGCCTCACAGCTCTCCAGCCCTCAAGCTAGATGGTGTCGGACCCGCAAGTCCACTGCCCTGACTCTCAAGCCTCATAGCTCTCTAGCCCTCAAACTAGACGGTGTCGGACCCGCAAGTCCACTGCCCTGACCCTCAAGCCTCACAGCTCTCCAACCCTCAATCTAGACAAATAGGCCCGCAAGCCTTACAAGAAATTACAGTAAAAAAGAACTGCTTCTTCTGCCAAATGAAGATCGACAACTTTATCCTGTTGAAGATCGTCTTCTTAAGTTTGAAGAAGATGTTTCTGATTCAGATCTTGAACGCACAGTTCTTATTCAATCTTCTCTTAGCCTGATGAGGATTGGCTTCTTATCAGTTGATGGAGATGACTGATTCTTCAGAGAACACTTGATGCTTGTTCTCTACTTGATCTTCTTCTTCTCCGCTGAAAAAACTGTTCTATTGAAGTGTAGCGGCGGGATTCTTTTTCGTTCTTTTTCTCTATTTCGAAGACCTCTTTTCTAGGGCATCACTGTTCCCTTTATAGGACAGATGAGCCGCATAACGGTCACATGTGATGTCCTTTAATGTCAGACGCCCATTCCTTAAAAGCACGCGCTGATTGGACAATCAAGCGGTGTCATTAAATGCTGACAGCGCGTCCGCAACATTTGAATCTGTCTCGACGATATTTCCATTTATGCGACGACATGGAAAATATCTCGACGACAGGACTTTGTCGTGTTGGAACACGGTCTTCCGCATCTCCTAGGTTTGAGAATAACAAATCCTATGTGTGTATTTAATCTTGTGTGATCTAAGTGTGCAGGATAACAGGTCAAAATGACTCAAGGTTTACATATGGTGGTTGCCCCCGAAATTGAGCCATCAAACTCCAAACTGATCACTAGCGCAGGCGATAGTGGATAGCGCCGGCGCTAGCTCGATGCACAGAAGGCATGCTGGAATTGTTGCCTCGGATTGAAGATTCTGCCGCGCAAAAAGTCTCCTAATATGGGATAGCGCCGGCGTTAGTGGCTAGCGCAGGCGCTAGCGCTAGTCTATAAAAAGGACCCAAGTCCTCTCGTTTCACATAGACATCAGAGAGATATATTGAGTGCCAGAATTCCAGAGGCTATCTTGGCCGAAAGCTGATGTGCTAGCGAAGCTCTGCAAAACTTCTGAAGGAGAATCTCGTCACGCCGGATCAGATCGAAGTCCGCTTCTACAACGCTTATTCAACGACGGATCTTTGTCTCCAACTTCAGAAGTCCATCTTGAGGGAGTTCTTATTTCTTTATTATTATTTCATATTCCACTTTGTAAACGATTAGTGAAATCGCCTCGTGTTGGCGACTAGGTCTGTGTAGGACTTAGGGGGAAAATCGCCTCGTGTTGGCGACTAGATCTAGGCTAGGTCTAGGGGGCCTCGAGGCCACATCCGGGGAGGGATTGGCTAGAGCGGCTTGAGGCCGAATCTGGGGTGGATAAGGCTAGGGCCACCGGTTCGTGGGGAAGCGAGTCGGGATAGAAAACCAAAAGGTTTCTTTTCTATTTAGCTTTGATTTCTAGCTTTCATAAGAGATCAAGTTTTTGTAATCATGTCTCTCAAGTTAATAAAATCATGTCTCTATTCTTACTTTACTTGATTAGTCTTGATCTTCTTTATTATCATATTTAAAGCTTTTTCTAAAATAATCAAAATAGTTTTAAAATCTTTAAAACCCTTATTCACCCCCCCTCTAAGGGCGCCTACCGATCCAACAAGTGGTATCAGAGCAGGTTATTCCAAATCGGCTTAACAACCGGGAATAATGGCGTCTCATGATCTCGCTTCTACTAGTGGGGTAAATTTTTATGAAGAAGGAAAATCACTAGCACCACCTCTATTTGAAGGAAGATATTTTAAAGGATGGAAAATATTAATGGAAAATTTTCTTAAAGCTTTAGATGAAAAAGTTTGGAATATTACTATCAAAAAACCACCTAGCGTATTAAATAAAAATGAAATGGTTTTAAATGCAAAATCTATGAATAGTCTATTTTGTGCGTTAGATCATAATATTTCCAAACTCATTCATACTTTTCCTACTGCATACGAGATGTGGAAATTTCTTGAAATAACTTATGATTCTCCTTCTGTAGGTATGGAACAATCACAAGAACCGGAGAATATGCAAGCCTACACAGGTATTCAAGAAAGCTCCACACATGATGGATCCATGGAAGTCACATCAAGCGAGATGATGATATGGCATCAATGGAAGAGGAGTGCCAAAAGGATGTCAAAGGAACTATTAGTTCAAATCTTGCCTCTTCCAATAGCACTGTAAGGAAATCAAAATCCCTTATCATTTGCAATTCAATTTCTACGCTACAATTGCTACAAATTACGAAACGTAATATTAAGAAATTAAAAAGGGCTAATGCAAAACTACGTTTAGAAAATAAAACTTTGAAGGCAAATGTGAATGTAGAATCCAAAAATGATGTGATTGAATCTCCATCATGCTCTTTAATTGAAATTTCAAAGCCTTGTTTTGATTGTTATAATATTAAAGAAAAATTCAAGGATTTTGAAAAAGAACTGTTAATTTCAAAAGAGCATAATGAAAAATTAGTAAATGAAAATAATATTTTATTTAATAAACTAGAAGCACTAAAACTATTTGTGGAAAATTTTACAAGTGATAAAAAATCTTTTATTTCTAGTTTATCATCTAAAATGTGTAAGTCTTCTACTAGTATTATAAAATCTATTAAACATGCACCTAGTAGAATATTTAATCATAAAAGCATAATAAACTCTAACCCTCATTATATATCTCCCAAATTAAATTCAAATGTGCACAAATTTTCTATGAAATATAATTTCAAAAGTGATTATTATTTTAAACCTAAGTTTAATGAATATGAAAATTTGATGCATAATATTAAATCAAAATATGAATGGAGACCTAAAATAAAAAATGAAACATTAACTCCACTTGAAAGAATTCATTCATCTTTGTCTCCCCAAAGATTATCACGCTATATTTGGGTACCTAAAGGAACCGTTACACTTGGTTCCCTTTGGATACCCAAATATCTCATCTACTAGTATCATCAAATGCATGAAGTAGAAACCTTACAAATTGAAATATACAAATTTCTACTTCATGATGTGCTTTAATGTCTTTTCTATTTTTTATTTTTGTTTTCTTTTGAACTATCATGTCGTGGTCATCCTATACAATATTTAAAATATGATTTTATCTCTTAAAAGATTAATATGTTTATAAAATCAAATTGATCAAAATTCAAAATCATATTTTATTTTGATGACCTATCTTTTATTCTTATATCCATTGCTTCTAAATATCTTATATTATCCATATGAATCAAACTCTAAATTTGCTATAAGATATTTCAAATTAAATCTGGTTATTAGGCTATTAAGATTCTTAGCCTTCACCAACAAGTGGTTTAGTGAAATAATTTGATCTAAAAGAAAATTCAAGATCTAAATAAAAGCTCAACTTTCAATATGGTTGTCTTTGTTCACAACAAAAAATTATATTGTGTTCACTCCTTGATATCAAACATGATCTAAACCATCACTATCACCTATCAAAAATCACATATATATATATATATTCAAAATTCTTAACTAAAAGAAAATCACTAAAATGTATTGAAAGAATTTACCGACATAATGAATATTGAATTCACATGCACCACCATGTTCTATTGATGTTCTTTGCGAAAATCATATATCATAAGTCATATCAAAAGTCATCTAAAAACAATTATTCCTATCACAATTATGTGAATTATAATTGATATATTAACTGATGACAATTTATATTATAATGGTTGGTGTATATTGTGATTTATTTCTAGTTTAGACCTTTGAATCATCTTGATATCAAATCAAACAGAATCGTCACTTCATTCTAGGTCTATAAGTTGAAACACTATCAAACCTTGGTATAACATTAATCTCAAACTTATCATTCTAACATTGCCACCTAAAGAATATTCGTGTCTATGTTAGGCTTTATGTGTTTACCAAGATATACAGGCTGGGTATTCTCAACTAGGGCTTATCCAAGATATTCTTATGCATGAACATTATTTTTAATCACTAAAATCATGCATATCTGATTTGTTCATTCGTGTCTTCTTGTGCTTACATTTCCTATCATTGTCAAACTACATTAGACTGATAAATACAAGCCTTAGAAAAATTAAAATGGAGATATAATAATTTATATCTCATGCAAAGTTTAGTTGATAAAGTCATATACAAAATCGCTAATGTTTCATGCAATTTGGACTATCTAAACACCTCCTACAAATCTGAAATTACAGCATTAAACTACTATTGGGACACCTAATCAGGATCAACAATCAAAAATTTAAACTCCTCGAAAATCGTGTACTGTATTCCGCGCTAGCGCTAGCGCCGGCGCTAGCGTGACTTTCTGATTTTCTGCATTTTTAAAATTTTGAAAAGTTCCTAAAATTATGTTAATAGATATGTACTATTTGTTTTTGCACCACTAATTTTATTTAAATTTTGAAAAATAAAAAACAAAACTATAAAAGACAAAATTTCAAAAATATGTTTTGCTCTTGTTTAAAAGCTTTTGTCATTTACCAAAATCAAATATAAAATTACAAAAGACAAAAACCAAAAATATGTTTTTATTTAAAGTTTTTTTAAAAATCAAAATACTAAAACATAAAACTTGAAACCAAATCCAAAATTTTTGCATGTTTTTTTATGAACATCAAGCATGATTTAAATTTATTCTTTAGAGTCTCTATAATGTTACAATTTATTTTTTCAAACTTCTTTAACATTGTTTTTATCATGCTTTGATCTATCTATTAATATGTGCATCAATAATAATTAGAAAAGTTTGTGTAGGACTAAGCTTAGCATGCCTCTAAGTATGAGTAAATGTTTTATGTTTGATAATGATATTATTTCACTCACCTTTTGGCTTAGTCTACTTGTGCTTCTTAATTTAAGAATGCTTGCTAATATATTGTAATTGTACATAAAATTAAAATTGCACAAGTATCTTATCTACACAACATTTATTTGCACTATTAAATATTAAGAAGAGTGGTTGAAATTTCTTCTTTAAAGTGTTTGCAAAACAAGTGTAATCGGAGAACTGTGTTCAAATCAAACTCATCATAACCTTGACAAAGTCACCTCCACCAAGCACTACTTGAACCTCCTGATAAGTCTTAATAAGCATTGTGAGGTTGAGCACCTTGGATAGATTAGTAAAGTGTCTTGTGCAAACTCTTCATTTTAAAAATAAAACCACTTCTTCTTAAGTACACAGGATCACAACAAAAAGAATCAACCTTGATAAATTAACTTGTGTGATCCCTCAAGCACTACTTTGCACCCTGATAAGTCTTCATAAGCATTGTGTGTGCAAAGCACCTTGGTTGTTGTACATTTTAATTTGTGCTTAAAAGTGTGTGGAAGTAAAATTATTTGTGTTTTTTTGTGCACTTTACTCTATATTTATCTTGTATTTTTGGTTAACACACTTGTTCACTTTATTCAAAATACACTTGTGCACATCATTATCTTCCATAACACTTCTTCTCATGAGTATTGGATCCTAATGCTAATTCTATACTTACTCTTTATTTATAAAAGGCACTAGATAACCTAGCATGATTTCTACAATGTTTAGTTTGTTTTTGAAATTATGAATTACCATAACATTGTCGTAATCTCTCTTGTGATAATATTTATTCATGCTTGGTTTCTTCATTGGTGAAATTAACCTCTTGTTTAACCTTTGATGTACAAAACATCTTCTTTCTGAAATGAAAACTCCACTATTTTTTGAATTATCATTTCTCATACAAGATGTTTTCTTTTAAGTCTTCCGCACCTTTGCTTTTATCTTGTGTTTATGCTACAAAACTCTGATTTATGACAATATAGATACTCAAACTCTAATCTAATTCAATAAAAAGATTTCTACAACTCCTTATTATTTCCTTCTCTCAAAGCTCGATCATGCCTATTAACCGTATTATTACAGTTTGAAGTGGTGTCTCCCTACCCGCTTTTGCTAATAACAAAGGGGGAGAACTAACATGATAAAATGCAAAAGGGGGAGAACTAACCATGATAACATATCTAACATGCTTAATTCAGTTAAGAACATATTAGGAGAGCATTCACTTAGGGGGAGGATGTATTTAGGGGGAGCAATACTAAAATGCTATAATCATTATTTATCCTAAGTCATCCTTTTCACACACACACAAATATGTTTCTTCATGCTTATTTAGATTAATGCTCTGATTTATCATTAATGGATTTGTTATTATCAAAAGGGGAGTTTGTTGGAACACGGTCTTCCGCATCTCCTAGGTTTGAGAATAACAAATCCTATGTGTGTATTTAATCTTGTGTGATCTAAGTGTGCAGGATAACAGGTCAAAATGACTCAAGGTTTACATATGGTGGTTGCCCCCGAAATTGAGCCATCAAACTCCAAACTGATCACTAGCGCAGGCGATAGTGGATAGCGCCGGCGCTAGCTCGATGCACAGAAGGCATGCTGGAATTGTTGCCTCGGATTGAAGATTCTGCCGTGCAAAAAGTCTCCTAATATGGGATAGCGCCGGCGTTAGTGGCTAGCGCAGGCGCTAGCGCTAGTCTATAAAAAGGACCCAAGTCCTCTCGTTTCACATAGACATCAGAGAGATATATTGAGTGCCAGAATTCCAGAGGCTATCTTGGCCGAAAGTTGATGTGCTAGCGAAGCTCTGCAAAACTTCTGAAGGAGAATCTCGTCACGCCGGATCAGATCGAAGTCCGCTTCTACAATGCTTATTCAACGGCGGATCTTCGTCTCCAACTTCAGAAGTCCATCTTGAGGGAGTTCTTATTTCTTTATTATTATTTCATATTCCACTTTGTAAACGATTAGTGAAATCGCCTCGTGTTGGCGACTAGGTCTGTGTAGGACTTAGGGGGAAAATCGCCTCGTGTTGGCGAGTAGATCTAGGCTAGGTCTAGGGGGGCTCGAGGCCACATCCGGGGAGGGATTGGCTAGAGCGGCTTGAGGCCGAATCCGGGGTGGATAAGGCTAGGGCCACCGGTTCGTGGGGAAGCGAGTCGGGATAGAAAACCAAAAGGTTTCTTTTCTATTTAGCTTTGATTTCTAGCTTTCATAAGAGATCAAGTTTTTGTAATCATGTCTCTCAAGTTAATAAAATCATGTCTCTATTCTTACTTTACTTGATTAGTCTTGATCTTCTTTATTATCATATTTAAAGCTTTTTCTAAAATAATCAAAATAGTTTTAAAATCTTTAAAACCCTTATTCACCCCCCCCCCTAAGGGCGCCTACCGATCCAACATGTCGATGCCTTGAACTTGGTAGACTTTCAAATCTTCTTGCTTCTGCCTCTGATGCTGGTATCTCGACGATACTAGACATTCTGGCGCTTCTGCATATACGACGATATGCTTTCTCTGACTGTGTCGTTGTGATCTTCTTTCTGGCAGGCTGTCTTCGTAATCCTGTTGTTCTCTCGACGACATGAGTGATACCATGTCGACAGATCATACTTTAGCAACTGCTTGTCTTCAGCTGTCCTGCTTCAGTCTTCTTGACGACAAGGCCACTTTGGTGATGTTGACGATACCGCGTCTTCTTGACGACATTTCTTCATTTTGTCTTCATTCTTCTCTGCGTTCGACGAACGACAATCTTCATTCGACGGACAGCATTCTGCGTTCGACGAGCTTCATTCTTCTGTCCTGTCTCTGCGTTCAACGAACTCCATTCTGCGTTCGACAAACATCATTCTTTTGTCCCATCTCTGCGTTTGACGATCTTCCTTCTGCATTCGATGATCTTTCTTCTGCGTTCGACGAACACACCAAGTCTCAGCGGTCGACGATCTTTCTTCTGTGTTCGACGAACAGCATTCTGCGTTCGACGAACTCGCCAAGTCTCAGCGTTTGCTTTGCCCCATCATCATGACGACAAGCATACTTTGTCGACGATATCTCATGTTCTTCTCGACGATGTGGTACTTACTGAAATAACTAAAGTACTTGACATATTGTCGATCTCTGCAAGCATGAACTAGATGCAACATTAAATACAACTTGCACTTATCATTGAGCTGAGCACTTCTTCAAATCAGGAACATTGTTGGGCACTGTTCCCAACAATCTCCCCCTATTTGAAGAAGCCCTAGCTTACCTCAATGATAAATGTCACTCATGAAAAGATATTTCAGATGATAACACCACACATAAAGCAACGATCATATAAAATGGATTAAACGTTCTTCACAAAAAATGCCAAGTATATAAATAGAATAGATGTTCATGAATAAACATTAGCATTCATTTACCCCAACAAAATAATTTAAGATTTTAATTTGTTGCCCCATCAGTGTCTGTTGCTGCTTGCCCCTTTGGTTTTCTGCCTTTGCCTCTGATGGTAGTTGATGGGCAGGGGAATCTTCTTAGGAGAGGGAGGAGGACCTTGTGGGAATGCTAGCTTGTGATTCTTCCTTCTCTCCAGCTGCTTCAGATATTTCTGCCATTCAGTTGACTGGTATGCCCTCAAATAGTCCTCCTGAGGATATCCAAACTGTACAACCCTTATTCTCCGAGGGTAGGACCCACTCAAGGCCACGTAGGTAGAAGTCAAACGTCAAAGGGTCAACACAGAGACCAGCAGTCCAAGACACAAGACAAATCAGCCAGCAGGAGCGGTAGAAGGTTGCCGAGCAGCAAGTAATACTCGCCAGGTGGGCGACTATGGTCGAAGATACGTACCGAGTATCCCGTATGTCGCCCCAGGTGTCCGGCAAGCCACAGAAGACCTGCGAGAGTATTGGCCCGGCTTGTGCGAGCATCAGCTAATACTCGCCAGATGGGCAACTATGGTCGAAGATACGTGCCGAGTATCCCGTATGTCGCCAGGTTAGGGCTGGGCTATAAAAAACCCCTACCCCTTGGTTGCCTATAAATAGGACCCCAGGGGTACTTGGATTGGCACCTGTGCTTGAGCTTCTGGATCCCGATTTCCGAATTCTCGAGCCCGTCACCCCTGCTTGCTAGCCAAGCCGGTGCCTTCCTCGTACCCTGCTCGGCCATTCTTGGTTGTGGAGGGGAAGACTCATTTGAGATTCCAGGTACATGGTGGGACCTCCCTGCCGCAGCACCTGGGGTCCTGTTGTTGTTGCTCTCCTAGCTTCCTCATAGTCGCCAGCTTGACCATCTCGTCGGACAGCTGGGCAAGTAGCCTCCGGCTGCAAAGGTCCGAATTTTGAGGTCAGGATTTTCCTGGCATCAACACTTTGGTGCAGTGAGCGTGGATCGCAGCCAGAGGGAGAAAACCTAGTAGGAAAACAAGATGGTCGTAGAAGGCGACCACGAGGAAATGGTCGTCAACTCGTCAGGAACTGGCAGGTTCGTGACGATGGAAGTTTTCGAAGCATTCGTCCAGCGCATGGAAGGGGCTATGCGAGCAGTGTTCCAGCAGGGTGCGGAGGTCACGGCGACCTCACCTAATCGCCCGGTGTTGACCGAGGGCGAGGAGCGCACCCAGCGCGCAGGCAAGGAGCACGTCGATCCGGAGCCCGAGCGACCAAGGAGGTCGCAGCCCTTCCCGCAATCCTCGCAAGGAATTCGCTTCCGCGAGGTGGAAGAGCAGGCGAGATATCAGGATACTCGGCCTTATGGCGAGTATGGCCATGATACTCGCCAGCTTGAAGACCGTCGTCCAGCGAGTGGGAGGAGCCCATTCTGTGAAGACATCTTTGTCGCGCCCGTGCCAGAAGGATTCAGGGATCCTATGTTGAAATACTACACCGGGAAGGACGACCCTATTCGTCACATCCAGTGGTTTGAGGATATTATCTCTATCCGAACCATGTCGGATGCGTTCAAGTGCCGGCTGTTCGCCATCACTTTTATGGGGAAAGCCAGGGACTGGTTCCACCAGTTGCCTCTGGGCTCGATCTACTGCTTCGAAGACCTGTGCCGTGGAGTAACGACCCGGTTCGCCACGGCCCAGAAGCTGAAGAAGGAGGCGACAACTCTGTTCCTTGTGACCCAGAGGCCGGATGAGCCGTTGGGGGCCTATATCGAGCATTTCCAGGAGGAAGTGCTGCATATCGAGGAGGTGGATCGCACCATCCTGCAGTTGGCCTTGACGTTCAGGATAGGGCAAGGCCTCTTCAAGCTGGAGCTCGGCAGGAACCCTCCCTAATCCTATGACAACCTCATCATGAGGGCCAACAAGTTCGTTCAGGGAGAGGCTTCCAACCGGGACTTCTTGGCCAAGTTAGCAGAGCTGACCAAGGCAGAAGAGGAAGGGAGGGAGAAGGTCCCATAGAAGAGGAAGAGGGAAGAGCCCCCGAGGGCAGAAAGGAAGAAGCCAGAGCGGCGAGAAGAGAGGAGAAGGGAGGAGCCAAGCAGGAACGACGAGAGGCGACTCGTCATGGCTCCGGAGCGTCGAGAAGAGGAGAGGCGCTATCAGGTTCCGGACAACTAGCCGCCATGGAGGCCGGCTAGACGACACCAGCGTCAGGATCAGAGGGGGAGATCCCCCGAGAGGAGGCCTTACCACCAACAGGGAAGGCAAGGAGGAAGCAGAGATGAAGCCATGATGGTTGCCAGGCCTGGGTACCATCAGGGCAAGAAGAAGAAGAAGAAGAAGCCAAGGAAGGAGCAGATGGAAGAGGTTCTGCTCTACTGCGACTTCCACCAGGCGGAGGGGCATGCCATGATGGCCTGCCCAGCTTTTTGGGAGGCCAGAAGGCAGCTAGCCGTAGGGGAAGCCGGAGGGGAGCAGCGGAGGATCGAGGCCCCTGCCGAGCCGCAGGCAGGGCAGGCTGTCGTCGTCCGAAGGAGGAACAAGGATCGCGTCGACCACGGAGGCAGTGGAGAGCTTGGCCAAGGGAGTCGAGGAGGAGGAGGAGTTGGAGTGATCCATGGGGGAGCCGGGCTGGGAGCGTCCCGAAAGGGGAGCCTCCATCAGATCTACCGTCGGAGCGTCGCTTCGACCTCGCAAGCTCCGCCCCCATTGGAGGAGATCACCTTCTCCGAGGAGGACATGCTAGGGAATGAGAATCCCTTCCATGATGCCCTCGTCATCCAGGCCGCAGTGGAAGACTTCACCGTTGATCGAATTTTGGTCGACAACGGTAGCTCCGTGAACGTCATCTTCAAAGAGACGTTCGAAGGACTGGGAGTCAGGCCCGATAGAGTTCGAGCAGCAGATGGTCCCCTCTTTGGCTTCTCCGGAGAGAAGAAGGAGGTGGAAGGAGGGGCAGATCTCCTTGTAACCCTCGGTGGCACCTCCATCAACTGTCGATGCGTAATCGTCGACGCCCCGAGCTGTTATAAGGCCATCTTCGGGAGGCCACTTCTCAACGCCTTCAAGGCCGTCTCATCATCCTACCATCAGTGCTTGAAGTACTGCCACGGGGTTGTTCAGGTGAGGATCAGGAGCGATCCAAGAGCCGCCAGAGAGTGCTACCTCAGCGCCGTCAGTACCATCAGCTGGATGGCTGACGCGGAAGAATTCGGAAGGGTGCTGGAGAGCCCGGCTAGGCTGGAGGTAGCCGAGGAAGTCGAGGAGATCGAGGTGCTCTCCGCAACAGGAGCATTCGGGCTGGTGAAGATCGGCGGGTCCCTGAAGATCGGGGAGAAGATAAGGATGGCGGCGTGTCTTCAAGAGAACGTCGACATCTTTGCTTGGAGCGCAGCAGAGATGCCGGGGATCGATCCTGAGGTCGCTTGTCATCACCTCAATTTGGATCCCACGGCCCAGCCCGTCCGCCAGAGAAAGAGGAAGAATGCCACTATCCTGGCCGAGCCAATCCGGCAGGAGGTGAAGAAGCTGCTAGACGCAGGGTTTGTGTCAGAGATCCAGTATCCAGGCTGGGTCTCAAATGTTGTAATGGTTAAGAAAGTAGGGGCAGCTGGCGAATGTGTGTAGACTTTTCTTTGATGAATAAAAGCTGTCCAAAGGATTGTTATCCCTTGCCTCGAATCGATGCGCTGGTTGATTCAGCCGTCGGTTTTTCTGTAATGAGCTTTCTTGATGCGTTTTCAGGATACCATCAGATCCGGATGCATCCCCCTGACTGCCGCGATGTTTCCTTCATCACTGATGATGGCTGCTACAACTACAAAATGATGCCCTTCGGGCTGAAGAATGTCGGAGCCACCTATCAGCGGATGATGGATCACGTTTTCAAGGAATAAAAGGGGAGGAACCTGGAGGTGTATATGGACGACCTTTTGATTAAAAGCAAGAATGTCCAGGAACACATTGTGGATCTGGTGGAGACCTTTGCGACGCTAAGGAGGTTCAAAATGAGGTTGAATCCTGCGAAGTGCGTCTTTGGAGCAGGAAGAGGCAAATTCCTGAGGCATCTCCTTACCCCGGAGGGAGTAGAGCCTAACCCCGACAAGGTTAGGGCGATCCTGGAGATGCCTTCCCCGAAGACAATGAAGGAGGTACAGAGGTTGACTGGAAGGTTGGCGGGTCTTAGCCGCTTCCTGTCAAAGGCCAGGGAGAAGTGCTCCCCATTCTTCAGAACACTCCGCAAAACGGAGAATTTTGAGTGGTCCGAAATATGCGAGAAGGCATTCGTGAAGCTAAAGGAGCAGTTAACTCAGACACCTCTCCTTCAGAGCCCAAAAGAAGGCGAAGACCTGCTCATCTACCTTGGAGTAGGGGCAGAGGCTGTGAGCTCTGTGCTAGTCCGAGAAGAGAGGAAGAAACAGTTACCCATCTACTACGTCAGCCGGGTGCTAAAAAAGGCGGAGCTGAAATATCCAATCCTGGAGAAGCTTGCCTTCGCCTTGGTGGTGTCGGCGCGGAAGCTCCGACCTTATTTTCAGGCTCACTCCATCCGTGTAGTGACTGATCATCCTCTCCGAAGCATCTTGGAAGAAGTGGAGCATTCAGGGAGATTAGCGAAATGGTCGGTAGAACTCAGCGAGTTCGACATTTCTTTCTCACCTCGGGTGGCGATCAAGGCCCAAGCGGTAGCAGACTTCTTGGCAGACTTCTCGGCAGAAGCAGAGCCAGGGGAAGAGATGTTCGACCCAATCCCTTGGAAGATGTTTGTTGACGGAGCTTCGGGAAAGAGCTCTGTAGGAGTGGGCATCGTTCTTGTCAGCCCACAGGGAACGAGGATCGAGCAGGCCGTCGAGATCCTCTTTCCCGTCACAAACAACCAGGCAGAGTACGAGGCCATAGTGGCAGGCTTGTGCCTCGCCAAGGAGTTAGGGATCCGTGATGTTCGGGCCTTTACGGATTCAATGGTGGTCGCGTCACAGATCAGAGGAGAGTTCGAAGTACGCGACACCATCCTACAGAAATACTTGGTGAAGGTCAAGGGATTGATTGGAGGCTTCCAGTCGTTCTTCGTCGAGCACGTCCCGAGAGAGGAAAACTCGGCGGCGGACCGTTTGGCCAAGTATGGGCCAAGGGCTGGGGAAACCATCACCGAGCTGTTCCGGCCGTCTATTGAAGAAGGGGAGATGATGGAGATCGAGCAGCGCCCCTCATGGACGGATCCTTTTGTGGCATTCCTTACCACCGGCCAGCTTCCAGCAAGTGAAGGGGATCAGAGAAGGTTTCGATACAAAGCGGCGTACTATCTTTTGCAGGATGGGGAGCTGTACCGTAAAACCATCTCGGGCCCCCTGGCCAGATGTATCTCTGAAGATGAAGTACCCCGGGTGTTGGAAGAGATCCACTCGGGAGAGTGTGGAAGTCATTCTGGGACTCGCACTTTAGAGCAGAGGGTCTTGAGGCATGGTTACTTCTGGCCTACTATCCGGAAAGATGCTGAGATCTTCTCGAAGAAGTGCCAGAAGTGCCAGCTCTTCACCCCCCCCCCCCCCCCCTCCAGTTGCAGCCAGCCCAGCAGCTCCGATCAATCACCGCCCCATGGTCGTTCGCCATTTGGGGAATGGATTTGATTGGCCCTTTCCCCCTAGCTGGTGGCCAGAGGAAGTTCATTCTCGTCATGATCGACTACTTCTCCAAGTGGATCGAGGCCAAAGCTTTGGCCAAGACCACCTCTCAAGTCGTGAAGAACTTCATCTGGGGGGAGATCGTCTGTAGGTTTGGAATTCCTCTCGCCATCGTCACCGACAACGGTCCTCAGTTTGCCAGCTTGGAGCTGGAAGACTTCTGCAGACAGCTGGGAGCTGATCTTCAATTCGCCTCCATGCATCACCCAAGGAGAAATGGCCAAGTGGAGGCCGCCAACAAGCTGATCATCAACCTACTGAAGAAGAAGGTGGAGAATCTGAGAGGCAACTGGGCGGACCAGCTCCCCTCGGTCCTGTGGGCTTTTAGGACCACTCCTAGTTCAGCTACCAGGGAGACACCGTTCAAACTCTCTCACGGATCGGAAGCTCTCATCCCAGTAGAGTTTGAAGTCAGAAGTCCAAGGGTGATCGCCGCCGAGGGCGGAAGTGAGGGATGGCGACTAGAGAATGAGGAGGCTCAGAAGCTATCTCTCGACTACATCGAAGAACTTAGAGATTTAGCTTCTGCCAGGCAAGAGGAGATCAAGCGACGAATGGCGAGGCATTTCGATAAAAATGTTCGCCTCAAGCGCGCACTTCCAAGAAGGTGACCTGGTCCTGAAGAAGGTAGACGCGGCGGGACGATCAACGACCATCGGAAAGCTCCATCCAAACTGGGAAGGGCCCTTCATCATCCACGAGTCACTCCTAACCGGAGGATACCGACTGCAGAACCAAGATGGAGAGCTGCTTGGGAATACTTGGAGCGGTGATGACCTGAAAAGGTTCTACCCCTAAGGGGGAATGTGTATATCCCACCCTTGTAATCCCTATAGATTAAAACCCTTCCTCTCCCGGAAACACGGGACTGGGAAGCTTTTTCTGTCACAGCAAGAATCTTCAGAGAAGAAAAAAGAAAAGGCCTGTAAAATTGGTCAACATGCTAGGTTGGAAAATGAGCCTCCAACTTAAACCTCGTAAAACCCCGGAACGGATGATGGGACAGTGCCTCGGTTCAGCAACCCTTTAAGACCAAGCCTCTGCATTGACGGTCGAGATCAACTCCCCCCTTGCATGTTGGCCACGGTTCGTATCGACTGCGCTTCTCATTCGACTGGAGGGATTACAGGGAAGAAGTCTGGACGCCAACCTTCCGATCTGGCAAGGGGGTGATCAATTTAACTAGCTTAGGGGACCCTTGAATAAAGGCGTCGCATACCCTTGAGAGCTGTAAGCTCCTAAAATAAAAATGAAAAACAGGTAGAATTGGTCCACAGGCAAGGTTGGAAAATGAGTCTCCGACTTAATCCTCGTAAAAACTCCAGAATGGATGGTGGGACAGTGCCTCGGTTCAGCAACCCTTTAAGACCAAGCCTCTGCATTGACGGTCGAGATCAGCTCCCCCCTTGCATGTTGGCCACAGTTCGTATCGATTGCACTTCTCATCCGACTGGAGAGATTACAGGGAAGGAGTCTGGACGCCGACCTTTCGATCGGGCAAGGAAGTGATCAATTTAAACCAGCTCGCTTCAAAGCGTCTTGTTTCCAGCTTTTCCTCCGATTGTATGAGTTATTGTGCTTAAGTGAGCTTAAACTCCCCTTAAAATTGTTGAGCAACAGGAAACAGGTTTGGCCGGCATTCATCATCCAAGTAGGATGGTGGCCTAAGGACGGTGTGTCCCCTTGGACCTGTCCGACTGCCATGCCTTACTTAACGTCATCCTTCGAAGACTTCAAAACATCCAAGTAGGATGGTGGCCTAAGGACGGTGTGTCCCCTTGGACCTGTCCGGCTGCCATGCCTTACTTGACGTCATCCTTCGAAGATTTCAAAACATCCAAGTAGGATGGTGGCCTAAGGACGGTGTGTCCCCTTGGACCTGTCCGGCTGCCATGCCTTACTTGACGTCATCCTTCGAAGACTTCAAAACATCCAAGTAGGATGGTGGCCTAAGGACGGTGTGTCCCCTTGGACCTGTCCGGCTGCCATGCCTTACTTGACGTCATCCTTCGAAGACTTCAAAACATCCAAGTAGGATGGTGGCCTAAGGACGGTGTGTCCCCTTGGACCTGTCCGGCTGCCATGCCTTACTTGACGTCATCCTTCGAAGACTTCAAAACATCCAAGTAGGATGGTGGCCTAAGGACGGTGTGTCCCCTTGGACCTGTCCGGCTATCATGCCTTACTTGACGTCATCCTTCGAAGACTTCAAAACATCCAAGTAGGATGGTGGCCTAAGGACGGTGTGTCCCCTTGGACCTGTCCGGCTGCCATGCCTTACTTGACGTCATCCTTCGAAGACTTCAAAACATCCAAGTAGGATGGTGGCCTAAGGACGGTGTGTCCCCTTGGACCTGTCCGGCTGCCATTCCTTACTTGACGTCATCCTTCGAAGACTTCAAAGCATCCAAGTAGGATGGTGGCCTAAGGACGGTGTGTCCCCTTGGACCTGTCTGGCTGCCATGCTTACTTGACGTCATCCTTTGAAGACATCATGCTTTCAAGTATGAGAGAGGCCTCGGGATGACATGTCCCCCCGGGCCTCCCTAACTACTAAACCCTACTTCTTCCTTCCCTTGAAGAGCTCCTTCGATTATTGCGTAAATCCTAACGAACTCTTCACTAGGTGCAAGTCAAGGCCTTGGGAGCAAGAAGGCAGGTGCAGGTATGCAGGTGCGAGAATGTTGGTGCAAGCATGCATTGGCGAGTATGCGGGAGCGAGCACTCATCCTCGCCGAGATCCTAAGAGCCTAGCGAGCACTCATCCTCGCTGAGATCCTAAGAGCCTAGCGAGCACTCCACCTCGCCTCGAGCCTAGGAGCCTAAGCGACATACAAGCAAAGAAGTAAATACAAGAAAGAAGAACAGACAAGCAATAAAAATCAAGTTCCTTTCATTTTGCAAAAACTTTGTATATGCTACATGTTGAAACCGATTTCTCGGTCTCTTGTGGAGCTCGGGGCCCTCACCGAAATGAGGGGCAGCTAGCCCTTACCGGTCCCTCGGGAGAGGTAAGGCCGACGATTTGAACAAAGAACAGAGACCCTAGTCTCAGCGAGGAGGTCCCTCCACTAACCCGGAAGATCGTTGAGCGCTTCCCCTCCCAAGCCAAAGCTAAGACTCGGGCACCTTGGAGAGCTAGAGAGCCCAAACCAAAGCGACCTAGGGAGAGAAGAGCTCAAAGATAATGAACCGGTCCCCTTCCAAGGTGCCCTTCAAGGTCTATTTATAGATTTTGGTTTTGTGGTCTGTCAATAGCCAACTCCCGCTGTCCGTTCTTACTATCCGCACCCCAAATTGGTCTGCTAACAGCCAAACTCCGCTGCCCGGAGGGGCTAACCGCAGGCCACCAGGGGTTTTCTGGTAAAAGACCATCCCAATTACCAGCGAACCCGAGACCCTCGACCTGTTCAGCGAACATGAGGTTCGCCAAGGCCACCTAGCGAGCTCCTTCGGCTGGCTGGCTCGCCTCTTCTTGGGCTCGCCCCCACCTGTGCTCGCCTTCGGTTGCCTGACGAACTGGGCAGGTCGGCTGGCTCGCCTGTCTCTACGGCTTGCCCGCTGAACCACTCCTTAGCGGGTCGAGCTCGCCAAAATGGCTATCTGTACCCCAGAAATGGCTATTTGCACCCCAAGGGCCCGGACCTGCCCAGCGAGCTCCTCCGACCGGCTGGCTCGCCTCTTCCCGGGCTCGCCCCCATCTGGGCTCGCCTTCGGTCGCCTGGCGAACTTCTTCAGCCGGCTGGCTCGCCTGTCTCTACGGCTCGCCCGCTGAACCACTCCTTAGCGGGTCGAGCTCGCCGAAATGGCTAACTGTACCCCAGAAATGACTATTTGCACCCCAAGTGCCCGGACCTGCCCAGCGAGCTCCTCCGACCGGCTGGCTCGCCTCTTCCCGGGCTCGCCCCCATCTGGGCTCGCCTTCGGTCGCCTGGCGAACTTCTTCAGCCGGCTGGCTCGCCTGTCTCAACGGCTCGCCCGCTGAACCACTCCTTAGCGGGTCGAGCTCGCCGAAATGGCTAACTGTACCCCAGAAATGACTATTTGCACCCCAAGGGCCCGGACCCGCCCAGCGAGCTCCTCCGACCGGCTGGCTCGCCTCTTCCCGGGCTCGCCCCCATCTGGGCTCGCCTTCGGTCGACTGGCGAACTTCTTCAGCCGGCTGGCTCGCCCGGTCGTGTGAACTTGGAACCCCCTCCCTGGCGAACATCGGGGTTGTACACAATCCCCGCTCTTCGCGAGGTTGTCTTGAGCTCGCGAAGAAACATCCAACCCTGGTGTTCGCCGATTCGGCTGACGTGGCGGGAATCTTGTGGTGGGTCCCACGCCCAAAGCTATAAATACCGTCCGCCGCGGCCAGTGATCAAGCTTTTTCTTCTCCATCATCCTCGCGGAAAACAACTCAGAATGTCCTCCACGCTGAGCGCGCGAGATCGACTGAAGGCTTCGAGAGAGATGGCGAAGGCCCAGGTCGCCGAGCGCAACGCCTGGATGTTCAACTTGGCCACATCTCCTTCCCCACAGCCTAAGAAGGCCAAGACGGTTCGGATGTCGCAGGGGGAGGACGTGTCGTCGCCTCCTGCCTCGCCCCCGCCGCCGGATACCGGGCTCGCACAACAGGTATTCTTCGTCTAGACTTTACATCGCCTACCCATTTATTCCTTTAACTTTCGCAGAACCCCCCACCCGAGGAACGTATGGCGGGCCTCACACTGACCTCCTCTCGCCCTCCGTCCCCCGCAAGGTTGGGATCGCTAGATGCTGGGATCGGGACTTCGACTCAGCAGGCGCCGACCTCGCGACCCCGTAAGTCATGCGTATCCTCCCTCATCTCTGCTTAAGTCCGTGTGATATCTACTCGTTGGTGGCCTATGCAGATACCCCACCGCCGAGTCCCAAGGAGAAAGTCTCCACCCTGGTGAACTCGCCGGTCCCGCTTAAGGTTAACGTGGCGACCCCTGGCTTCGGTCTGATGGGCAGGCGAAGTCCAGGCGGCTCGCTTCTCGACGGCGCCCAAGTCGCGGAGAGAGTGGTGTACCCTCCTGGTCTGGGGAAACCCCACGTCCCGGGATTCCGCGAAAACTTCCATGGTCGGCCGGAGTCTTCGCGCAAGCCCCGTCGCGAGTCTCCCTCCTCGCCAGGTTAGCATGTTTTCGCGAGCTCCCATCTCTTGCTCGTCCCCGGATCCTACCAACTCTTCCTTCGTTGAAATCCCAGGAGCCACCCCTGAGTCAGAGCACGGGAGGATGGAGATGTCACCACCGCCTTCGCCTAGCCAGATCGAAGACTTCTTGGGTGACCCTTGCGACCCCGTGCGGATGAAGAGTCGGGTGTCCGAGGTGCTTCAGAAGCACGGCATGATGTTACGCGAGTTGGAGGAGCGGTATGACGCGGACCGGGCTGCCTTTGACGAGAGATTCGCCGTGTTGGAAGACGCGAATGTGCGCTTGATCCCCGAGGCGGAGCCGGTGCCTCGCGCAGATGTTACCTCGCCCGGCGTGCACATCTCGCGGGGCGAGGATCAAGCGCACCTAATCCTGCGCGAGTTTAAAGCGCTTCGCGAATACCATTATCCGAGAGTGCCGCCGCGTGCGGGCAAGCGGGGTCGGGGTCGCTGGAAATGGCTTCCTTACCCCTGAGGCTGCCGCGGGTTTAATTCGACTATCCTTTTGCCTTTATTCCTTTCATGACGTCTGTTGAACAATATCTGGTGTGGTAATATTCGCGAGTCCGTCGCGACTCGCCTTTTATCGTTTTTCCTTTTTAATTTTTCCCTTCATTTCTGTGGTGTGCATGTGGTTTATTCGGTTCGTCCGCTGTGTTTGCTATGATCGCCCTCGCGGAGCGCTTGCGAGCTTCTGTGCAACGGTATGCCCGGACCCCTTTTCCTCGCGGGCCGGCCTTGGGCGGGACTCAATTACCGCGCGACGGGGAGCCCTGGCTCGCAAGACTGCAGTCCCTTTGAGCAGAAATCTACTTTATTTTAGCTATCCGCACTCCTGACGCTTCGATTCCCGTGCCCATCCGAATTTCCTATAAATAGTTCGGATTCACTCTCCTACCCGTCGCATTTATTTCTCCAGCCTTCTCGCGTCTACGCTCATCTCCGTTCTCGCAAGATCGTGCTCGCGTTCGCTGCTTGTAAGTTGCCTCTTCCTGACTCGATGCGGACGAATCAGCAAATGGGAGCGGAGAGCGAGAGCGAGGGGCGGTCAAAATGCGCCTCAGCGTTTCAAGCCAACGAGTTCTACTGCGCGAACATCACAGCCGAGGAGTATAAACTCGATGTGGACCGCTATCTCCCGGAGGGTTATTCGGCTCGCTGTCCGAGTGAGAGATCTACATTGAACGAGACCGGGGCCGACGAGCTCGCGATCCCCATCGCGCACTTCGAGAATGGGTTGCGACTCCCTTTGTGGCCTGAAATTCGTCAAGTACTTCGCCCAGCCTTCTCGCTGCTTCGTGCCCGCTATTGCAACTTTCTCATCGTTCTTTGTAGGTGTTGCGGTATTATGGGGTGTTACCGAGCCAGTTGACCCCAAATGCGATCGCGGATATTGTCGCGTTCGCCAGTTACCTGCGGGAGGAGAGGATCGAGTTCAGCCTCCTCGTCTTCCGCAAGGTATTTTCCTTCCGCGCCTTCCGAGACGGGACTACCTATTTCGCGAGTCAGCACGTCACCGTCTGCGAGACGGTGAACAAGAGTCACTATTGGACCCAGAAGTTCCTCCTGGTGAAGGGACCCTTCGGCAATCTTCACTTCACCCCCCTCCAGCGGGATGACGCTACTTACCGCCCTCCGAGCTCGCTGAGTGGTGCCGACGCCAAACTTCTCCAATATCTCTCCGGCAAGAACTTTGAAGTCGCCTATCTGCGGCGCAATGTCGACTCGCTACTCGCCGTTCCTCAAGGGGAAGGTAGGGCTCGCTCTCGCCCCACTCTCCTCTCCTTTCTTCGTTGTATAACACTCTTACTTTACAGGCGAGCGCGAGATCCCTGTTAATCCCCCGCACGCACAAGGCATCACTCTCACGGCGGACACCCTCGCGGCCTCCTTCTGCGAGTCAGCCGGGTTCGCGGTCCTCCAAGAAGTTGAAGGGAAAGACCCTCGCTACCAAGGATAGGAGCGCGGTCGTCTATCTAAGCGAGACCGACGGCTCGCCTCCTTCCCCTGCGAAAAAGCCTGACCCCCCGGTGGACCAGGGTGCTGGGAGTTCGTCCGTGACCCCCCAACCCAAAGGCCACAGGAACTTCGGTCTGGGCGAGAAAGTTTCTGACATCCTCGGCGAACCCCTGCTCGCTTGGGACCCCAATGCCAACCAGATTTCCTGCTCCACCCTTCACCCCTCCTGGGTGGAGCTCGGTAAGGCCGGGGAGGAGGCGTTCTCTCTCTCCTTCGGCTTATATGGCCGCGAGGACGCCGCTGCTTATAAAGATATGGGGCCACGGCAACTGGTCTATGAAGAAATGCGAGCCCAGTTCCGCTCGACGAAACTCGCGCATATGGCGGGGCGCCGCTATCTGCAGGCGGATAGGGATATCCGCGCGTACCGGGAGGAGCTCAAGAGAGCTCGCGAAGAGATCAAGGGTCTTAAGGAGAGGGAGGAGGTGACGGAAAGCCTTCTCGCCGGGATGCAGGGCAAGATGGTAAGTGATCCTTGGGTCTCTTTTCTTTGCCGTTTGCGACCTCTAGCCTTCTCTTAACTCATTTGATGCTCAGGATGCCGACGTAGCAACCCAGCTTCTCGCTCGCAACGGTGAGCTGGAGTTGGAGAATACTATGCTGAAGACCCGGGTGGACGAGCTGGTCCGCAGCGTGCTACCCCCTTCTCCTGGGCGAGCCGGCTCTAAACAGAGGGCTGCCGAAGGCGAGGAACAGAGGCGGCGAGATGCGCAGGAGGTCGCCAATCTCGTCTTCACGACCCTTAAGAACGCGAGTCTGCTCACGGAAGACGCGATGGAGTTCACAGCCGAAGATGTCTGTCCGGACCTCCTTGACTTGGCGCCATGGTTGGGAGCCCGCAAGAACGGCGAGGGCCCCCCAGAATGAACTCCTTTAGCTTCTTCTCCTCTCGAATGTATATTATTCTTTTTGGGCTGGCGAGATCGCCGCCGAACATAGAAAAATCTTGAGTAATGCTAGTTATAATTTTTTCGTTGGTGTTTATGTGCATGCTCGCGTCTCTTTGTTCTTTCTCTCGCATTTGATCTTTTTTCTGCTCATGACAAGTTAAGCGGCAGTGCTTCCGGAAGGCCCGCGAATGCGGGTGTCTAGGCTCGCCTTCGCCGGGGCTCTCTTCTTATGGGCCTCGCGAGCTCGAGCTGTCATCGCCCGCGGGTATTGCCCGGCGAACTCGACCTTGGCGAGCTGAGGCATCGGCATTCTGCGAACCAAAAAATCCCCTGGCTCTAGTATCTCGACCCATTACCTCAGGCCTTACCTGCCTCAATCCTTTCAATTTTGCGAACCAAACCCTTCTGGCTCTACCACTTCAATCTATTATCTTAGCCCTTGACCCTTACTACCAGCCTTGGCATTCCAGCACCAATGTCCAACCTTGCCAGCCTCTCCAGAGATCAACCAGAACCCCCCGTCTAGGTGAGAGCCCGGGAGCGGAATCGATCTGGGGCGTTCCAGCGCCAATGTCTAACCTTGCCAGCCTCTCCAGAGATCAACCAGAACCCCCCATCTAGGTGAGAGCCCGGGAGCGGAATCGATCTGGGGCATTCCAGCACCAATGTCCAACCTTGCCAGCCTCTCCAGAGATCAACCAGAACCCCCCGTCTAGGTGAGAGCTCGGGAGCGGAATCGATCTGGGGCATTCCAGCACCAATGTCTAACCTTGCCAGCCTCTCCAGAGATCAACCAGAACCCCCCGTCTAGGTGAGAGCCCGGGAGCGGAATCGATCTGGGGCACTCCAGCACCAATATGTCCAACCTTGCCAGCCTCTCCAGAGATCAACCAGAACCCCCCGTCTAGGTGAGAGCCCGGGAGCGGAATCGATCTGGGGCATTCCAGCACCAATGTCCAACCTTGCCAGCCTCTCCAGAGATCAACCAGAACCCCCCGTCTAGGTGAGAGCCCGGGAGCGGAATCGATCTGGGGCATTCCAGCACCAATATGTCCAACCTTGCCAGCCTCTCCAGAGATCAACCAGAACCCCCCCGTCTAGGTGAGAGCCCGGGAGCGGAATCGATCTGGGGCATTCCAGCACCAATATGTCCAACCTTGCCGCGGCCCCAGTACAGCAGTAGTTATAAGCATTATATACAAAAGAAAAGAAGAGTAAGCCATTTATTAATCATGACAAAGCGTTCAAGGGTAGAATCGTTTCAAGTCGTCCCCACTTCGGGCTCGGTCGAGAGGTACCTCCTCCACATCCTGGAGGTGATACCCTCCCGACTTGAGCACCTCGCTTACAATATATGGGCCCTCCCAGTTGGGGTTAAGCTTACCCACTGTGGCCCCTCTGCCGGCCGCATCAACCTTCTTCAGGACTAGGTCCCCTTTCTGAAAGTGATTGATTCGGATATGTTTGTCGAAATATCGAGCCATCCGCCGTTTGACCTCTTCCTGTCTGATGGTGGCCAAGTCCCGGAGTTCTTCCACCAGGTCCAAAGACAGCCTCTGCTCTGCGTTGTTGCCCTCTAGCCACCCTTCATCCCCCTCGCTTGCGGCGATCACCCGGGGGGTCTTCACCTCAAACTCTATGGGGAGGACGGCCTCGGACCCGTGAGAGAGCTTGAATGGAGTCTCCCCGGTGGCGGTATTCGGAGTAGTCCTCATTGCCCAGAGGACGGAGGGTAGCTGTTCCACCCAGTTTCCTCGAAGGTTCTCCACTTTCTTTTTTAGTAGGTTGACGATTATTTTGTTTGCCGCCTCCACCTGCCCATTGCTCCTCAGGTGGTGGACCGATGCGAACCTAAGATCAATGCCGAGCTGGGTGCAGAAACCGACAAACTCTTCACTAGCAAACTGCGGCACGTTGTCCGTCACTATAGCTAGAGGGAGTCCATGCCTGCAAATTATCTCCCCCCACACAAAATTCCTTACAACCTGAGAGGTTACCTTAGCGAGTGCTTTCACCTCTACCCACTTGGAGAAGTAGTCGATCATGACCAGCAGGAACTTCCTCTGGCCGCTGGCTTGGGGGAAGGGACCGACCAGGTCCAGCCCCCATATGGCGAAGGGCCAGGGAGCCGTGATGGTCCGGAGTCTTTGGGCTGGGAGGAGCTGGAGCGGAGCATAGAGCTGGCATTTTGGACATTTCCTTGCGAACTCAGCCGCGTCTTTGCTGAGAGTGGGCCAGAAGTAGCCTTGCCTCAACACTCTCCCTTCCAGGGTCCGACTCCCGGAGTGACTGCCGCACTCCCCGGAGTGGATTTCTTCCAGCACTCTCGGGACCTCCTCTTCGGAGACACAACGGGCCAGGAGCCCCGAGAGGGTCTTTCTATATAGCCCCCCTGCATGCAAAGAGTAATAGGCGGACTTATACCTGAAGCGTCTCTTGTCCACATCCTCTCCAGGGAACTGCCCGGAGGATAGGAAGGTGATGAACGGATCCATCCATGAGGCTTGTTGATCCACTTCCATCAATTCTCCTTCCTCGATGGAGGGCCGGAAGAGTTCTGAAGTCGTGCCCCCCGCTCGGGGACCGAACTTGGCTAGGAGGTCCGCCTGGGTGCTTTCCTCCCTCGGCACGTGCTTGATCGAGAAGGTGCGGAACTGCCCGATGACCCCCTTAACTTTTTCCAGGTATAGTAGGAGGGTTGGATCCTTTGCTTCAAATTCTCCTTTGATCTGGCATGCTACCACCATGGAGTCCGTGGAGACCTCCACGTCCTGCACACCCAGTTCCCGGGCCAGCCGAAGGCCCGCTATCACTGCTTCGTACTCAGCCTGGTTGTTGGTGATTGGGAAACGAATGTTTAGGGCTTGTTCAATCCGAGTCCCCTGAGGACTCACCAGGACTATCCCCCCTCCATAGGAGTATTTTCCCGACGCTCCGTCCACCAACATCTTCCATGCTTCTGGGGGAGGTGGCTCGTGCTCCCCCACTTCGGCCACATAGTCGGCCATGAAGTCTGCCACTGCTTGGGCCCTGATGGATGTCCTGGGTACGAACGTGATACTGAATTCGCTTAACTCCACGGACCACTTTGCCAACCTTCCTGAGTGCTCCACCCCTTCCATGATTTTGCGGAGCGGATGGTCCGTCACTACTTTAATTGAATGGGCTTGAAAGTAAGGTCGGAGCCTCCGGGCCGACACCACCAATGCGAAGGCTAACTTTTCTAGGATCGGGTATCGGAGTTCCGCCTTCTTCAGCACCCGGCTGACATAGTAGATTGGGAACTGTTTCTTCCCCTCCTCCCGGATCAGCACGGAACTTACTGCTTCGGATCCTACCCCTAGGTATAGAGATAGGTCCTCCCCTGGCCTCGGTCCCTGGAGCAGAGGGGTTTGAGTGAGCTGTTCTTTCAGAGCCTGGAAGGCCTTCTCGCACTCCGGGGTCCATTCAAACTTCTTGTTTCCCCGCAGCACTTTGAAGAAAGGTGCACACTTTTCCCCCACCTTGGAGAGGAATCTGCTGAGCCCAGCCAATTTCCCTGTGAGGCTCTGAACCTCCTTCGGATTTCTCGGCGACTCCAACTCCATCACCGCTTTAACTTTGTCCGGGTTGGGCTCCACTCCTGTGGGGGTGAGTAAGTGGCCCAGGAACTTCCCTTGGCTCGCCCCGAAGACACACTTCAAGGGATTGAGCTTCATCTTGTACCGTCGCAGGGTCCCGAATGTCTCTTCGAGGTCGCGGAGGTGAGTCTCGAGGTCTCGGCTCTTAACCATGAGGTCGTCGACATAGACTTCTAAATTTCTTCCTTTCTGCTCGCGGAAGACCCTATCCATCATCCTTTGGTACGTAGCCCCTGCGTTCTTGAGCCCGAAGGGCATCATCTTGTAGCAATAACATCCATCCCCCGTGATGAAGGAAACATCCTTGATGTCCGGGGGATGCATGCGAATTTGATGGTAACCTGAAAAAGCATCTAAGAAAGACATTACAGAAAAACCAACGGCTGAGTCAACCAGCGCGTCGATCCTGGGCAGGGGGTAGCAATCTTTCGGGCATGATTTATTAAGAAGCGAAAAGTCGATACACATACGCCACTTACCTCCTCCCTTTTTTACCATAACGACGTTGGAGACCCAGCCTGGATACTGGATCTCCGATACAAACCCGGGCTGCAGGAGTTTGCCCACCTCTTCGCGGATGGGTCCTTCTAGCTTGTCTGCGACGGCCCTCCTCTTCTGACGGATGGGGCGGGCACCGGGGTCGAGGTTGAGGCGATGGCACGCCACATCCGCGTCGATCCCGAGCATTTCCGCGGCACTCCAAGCGAAGACGTCCACGTTCTTTTGTACGCAAGCCAGGATCTCCGCTTGATCTCCTGGGCTGAGTTCTCCGCTGACCCGTACTTTTTCCACCACCCCTAGCCGGGTGGTGACCTCGAGCTCCACGACCTCGTCCACAGCCTCCAACCGGGACTACTCTCCCCAAGCCCTTTCCTCTTCGGCATAAGCGGGAGCTTGGGTCTCTTCCTCGACTTCCTTCCCTACCACCATCAGCTCTTCCGCCCTTCCCTCCTGGGCCTTCTCCTCTTCTTCCTTTCTCCCCGCCCGGGGTACTTCAGCTACCCCTTCCTGGGCATGAACTTCATCTCCCTCCTTCTCTTCGGCTACCCCCAAACCTCCGGCTTCGGCCGCCTCCTCCATCACCTTATCCCACTCCTCAGCTTCTCCCATCCAGGAGATGGTGTTGACAGCCGTCACGTAGCACTGTCTTGCCACCTTGGGATCCCCCCTGATCCGCACCTGGACCCCTCCGTCGTTGAACTTGAGGCACTGATGAAAAGTGGAAGGGACGCAGCGGAACGCGCTGATGAGTGGTCGTCCGAAGATGGCGCTGTAACTGTTCGGGGCGTCCACTATGACAAAGCGACAGTTCCGAGACTGCCCACCCAGGGTCACATGGAGCCCCACTCCTCCTTCTACCTCCTTCCTCTCCCCCGAAAATCCGAACAGAGGGCCATCTGAGGCCAACACCCTTCTGGGTTCAACCTCCATCTTGTCGAATGCCTTCTTGAAGATGACATTGACCGAACTCCCGTTGTCCACTAGGATTCGGGAGACGGTGAAGTTCTCGATCGCCGTCTGGATGACCAGCGCGTCGCAGAACGGGTCCTCGTAGCTCGGCATGTCCTTCTGGGTGAAAACAATTTTTTTGGCCGGGGGTGGAGCGGTGGATGTTGACGCTACGCTCCGGCGATAGATGGTATGGAGACTAGCCTTGCGGGTTGCCTCCACCCCTACCCCCCCATGGATCACTCTGATCCCTCCCCTACTCCCCATATCTGCTCTATCCTCACATCTTTCCTCCTCCTCCTCTCGAGGTTCCACCTCCACGATCCTTAATGGCTGCTGCTGTGGTGGCGTGGGCGCTCTGCCCCTCTTCACCTCCAGGAACTCTGGACAGGTGTCCGTTGAGTGGCCTTCCACATCGTGGAAGATGCAATATGGCACCGCCACTTCCCTTGCCTCGGTCTCTGCTACCCTGTTCCTTCTTCTCCTAGCGGCCGCCGTTTCCGCTTCTCCTCCCCTTCCCCTTCCTCTCCCCCGACCAATTGTCATGGCCTGTTGAGGTGGGGGAGGTAACTGCATCGGGCCCTGCCTCCACCCCAACTGGGGGGGTCTCCATTGACCTTCGAAACGGTTATCCCTTCCTGGGCCATAACCCCTTCCCTGCCCCTGCATTCCTCCGCCTTGCGGTCTCCATCCCCCCTCCGGGGCCCGGGGCTCTTCCCTTCTTCTGACCTCTTGCTGCCTCATCTTCGGCTCACTGAGCTTTGCAAGCCTCTTGGTGAGCTCGGGGTTGGCTTCTTCGCTTTCTACTTCCTCCGCCACCCTCTCCATCAGCTCCTCATAGGAGACGGGGGCCTTCCTCTTCAACGCCATCTTGAAGAAACTTTCCTTCAACCCGACCGTGAAGGCGAGTTGAAGTGCAAACCCAGGCACCTCCTGAGTGAGCTGCACTTCCTCCTGGAACCGATCCGCATACTGAGCCAACGTCTCCCTGGACTCCTGCTTCACCGCGAAGAGGGAATCAGCGTCCTTCTTCCTCCTTTTTGAAGTTGAAAATCTCAACAAAAAACTTCGGCGCAGGTCCTCGAACGCGTAGATAGAGCCGGCCGGAAGTGAATGAAACCAGTCCCTGGCCTTCTCTTTGAGAGTGACGGCGAAGAGCCGACACTTGAAGGCATCGGACATCGGCCTGATGGAGACCGAGTCCTCGAAAGACTGCAGATGCTGAACTGGGTCATCTCTGCCATTGTAGTACACTCTATCCCATTCTCCGAATCCCGCTGGAACGGGTGCAGACAACACCAACTCGCAGAAGGGACTTCCCCCTCCTGCCATCTTTTCTCGCTCGGCTCGCGGACCTAGCTCGCTCGCCAAGCTTGGGATTGCACTCGCGAGGGCGACGCTCGCCTGAACCAACCCGACTGTCGCCGCATCCTCCTGGCGCGCGCTCGCCTGCGCCGCGCTTGCTGGGGCAGAGCTTGTCGGCACCGAACTCGCCGGCGCAGAGCTCGCCAACACCGGGCTCGCCGGACTGGCGAACAGCACTCGCCCTTCCCTGTCATGTCCTGGTTCAACGGCAACTTCTTTTCCAGCCCTTCCTCCTGGTGCCCTCTCGCCGACTGCTGTTGGGGGAGTGGTCGCCTGAGGTGCCGGGGTCGCAAACTCACTTCGCAGAGCCGTGACCGTGAACCCCAAGGTGTCGAGCACCTCCTTCCTGAAATCCGCGAACATCCTAGCCATTGCTTCCTGAGGGGTCTCGCCGAACTCCTCGCCCTGCTCTTCATCTCCAGCCATAACTCTTCTCTGGGACTTTCTTGAACCAGCCGCGCTCCACGCTCACCGCACCAAAATGTTGAAACCGATTTCTCGGTCTCTTGTGGAGCTCGGGGCCCTCACCGAAATGAGGGGCAGCTAGCCCTTACCGGTCCCTCGGGAGAGGTAAGGCCGACGATTTGAACAAAGAACAGAGACCCTAGTCTCAGCGAGGAGGTCCCTCCACTAACCCGGAAGATCGTTGAGCGCTTCCCCTCCCAAGCCAAAGCTAAGACTCGGGCACCTTGGAGAGCTAGAGAGCCCAAACCAAAGCGACCTAGGGAGAGAAGAGCTCAAAGATAATGAACCGGTCCCCTTCCAAGGTGCCCTTCAAGGTCTATTTATAGATTTTGGTTTTGTGGTCTGTCAATAGCCAACTCCCGCTGTCCGTTCTTACTATCCGCACCCCAAATTGGTCTGCTAACAGCCAAACTCCGCTGCCCGGAGGGGCTAACCGCAGGCCACCAGGGGTTTTCTGGTAAAAGACCATCCCAATTACCAGCGAACCCGAGACCCTCGACCTGTTCAGCGAACATGAGGTTCGCCAAGGCCACCTAGCGAGCTCCTTCGGCTGGCTGGCTCGCCTCTTCTTGGGCTCGCCCCCACCTGTGCTCTCCTTCGGTTGCCTGACGAACTGGGCAGGTCGGCTGGCTCGCCTGTTGATGAGTCCTGATCATATATACATTTATGGACTCATCCGGGCCGTTATTTTGTCAATATCACGCACTTTAGCCTTATTATAGTCTATATTTGATAACCCATGCTAGGTGCACATTTAGGCCCACTTTGGTGTGTTTTCGTGTGTATTATCTTTAGTAGTATTCATATGTTGTTAAGTGCCACTTTCAGTGGCTAGATCTGTGTTTGTGCTGGAATAGGAGGCGTGCAAGTGTTTCCGGTGCAATTCTGCACAGGAACACTGCGCACGATCACTTGTTCTAGTGCGCACGACCACCGGTCGTGCGCCACTAATCGTGCGCACTTAACCCTTTTTCACGAGTTCTGTCTGGTGCAGTGCGCACGACCATCGGTCGTGCGCCACTGCTCGTGCGCATTGACCATTAAATTTCTGAGTTCTGTTTGCTGTAGTGCGCACGACCATCAACTCCAGTGCGCACGACCACCGGTCGTGCGCCACTGGTCGTGCGAACATTGTATTTTATAATTTCGTCTCTTGCAGGTTCTGTCCAGGCAGTGCGCACGATCGCAGAATTCCAGTGCGCACGACCACTGGTCGTGCGCCAATGATCGTGCGCAGTATTCAATCCAGCGCCTATTTAAACGCCTGTTGCGATTTTAGGGCGGATCGATCATTCCGGGAGCGAGGTTCCTGTTCCGTACGCCGCCGACCACCGCCCTGGAACGCCCCTACTTCATCTTCAACCCAAGGGGAAGCCTCCTCCATCCATTCCAAGCCTTCCTCCATCGTCCGTGAGTGTTCTCCATCGTCCGCAAGCCTCCAAGCAACCATTTTCGCTTTCCGCCCGGTGAGAAGAAGAAGAGACCTTGAGTCGAAGACGACGGAGCACGTAGGGAGATTGTGACAGCTCTCTACGCCGGAAGCATTGCCCGTCCGAGTCCGGAGGTAGCCCGACAACCTACCATTCCGGCCGTGAACGGCCGCTAGTCTTCACCGCCGGTTATTTCTTTCTTCTTTCCCTTCATTGCACTCTTTGAACCATGTACTAGATGAATATTGTAATATTTACTTTGATGAAAATGAATATTTCTTTGTTTTTCTCCATGGTTTGCTCATGATTCATTCCGTTCTCACTCACTCACTCGCACACGCACGCAAGGTGTTTGCTCCGTGTTAGCAAGAGCTAACGACGGTTGTGAAGAGGTGTTTGCGACCCTCACCCTTTCGCACTTGAGTTCACTTCATCCGCCTCACGAAGCACGGCATCGCAGCCGTTGCATCCACCTCACTTTGCGAAGCGGTGTTCTCGACCCGCATCTCTGTTGTTGTTGTTAAAATTAGGAAAACCAACCAAAAACCCCTCTTTGTGTTTGTGAAACGCTTGTGTAACAATAATCACTGCGCGATTCGTTCACCCATCCTGCATTCCTCAAGAGACCGACATCCGGGGAATTTATTCTCCACAATTATTACTTGACAGCGACCGGTGCACTTGCCGACGCGCATCAAGTTTTTGGCGCCGTTGCCGGGGAATGCAGACGTGTATCGTCTTGTGTAGTGATTTTCGTTATACGAGCTGTTGTCTTTGAACTTCCTTGTTTTCTTCTGTTTCTGACAGTGTATGCAGAGACAGACCGCCGGTGAACTCGCACCTTTTGACCCAGAAATCGAACGGACTGCTCGCGCGCGAAGGCGCGCTGCAGCCGTACAAGCGGCCATGGGTGATCAAGTAAACCCGAACGATGATGATGCGAGAGTGCCCAACGAGGGGCAACATCTGCCTGGCGACGAGCAGGAGGCGGCGAGGCCTCGACCCCGCACGATGAGAGACTACACCACCCCCACTGCTGGGAGTGTGTACCCGGGGTTTGGGCCCAACATCATGAATAATCAGTTTGAGATCAAGCCAGCGATCTTAAACATTATCCGCAACAATGCTCAGTTTTTAGGGCTGGCTAGCGAAGACCCGCATCTGCATCTGGCAGAATTTTCTGATATCTGCGGAACCTTCCGCTATGCCGGGATTGCTGATGACACAGTCAAGCTGAGACTGTTCCCCTTCTCTCTCCGGGACAAGGCAAAAGTGTGGCTTCACTCCATTCCGCCCGGGACTGCTGCAACTTGGGATACCCTTGCATCCAAGTTCCTCGCTAAATTCCATCCTGTGGACAAGATCGTGAGCTTGCGGCGGGAGATCGCCACATTTCGTCAACTGGACCAAGAGACCCTTGCTGAAGCATGGGAGCGCCTTAACGAGCTCCTTCGCCGTTGTCCTGACCACGAGCTCCAGCCATGGAATGTGGTCGAGTTATTCTACTTTGCAATCGAGCCCCACTACAGGGCAATGATCGATGCCGCAGCGGGTGGTACCCTGATGAACCACACTCCGGACGAAGCCCTTCGGATTTTGCGTGACACTGCCTCCCACAGTACGTTCTGGACTGCAGGGAGAAATGCCCCGAGAAGCGGCCGAGGTCTTTTCATGGTCGACTCACTCCCCACTCCATCTGCGCCTGCTGCTATCATTACTTGTGAAGGATGTGGAGGCGGAGGCCATCATGCTTATGAATGTTCGGGGAACCACATGGCAGGTGATTTCGCACACTTGACCTTAAATGAATCTGTGAACTATGTAGGAAATCAACCCAAGGGGGCGCCTTACAATAACGCCTATAATCCGGGAGCGAGAAGTCATCCAAACTTCTCTTGGAATCCCAACACGCCCGGCCAACGATGGTCACCGGGGCAGCATCAAAATGATGCTTACGCCTCCGGGAGCCAACCGAGGCCGCCGCACCCGGATTATAACCAAGCACCCCCCACCCAAAAGAAAAGTAATTTAGAAGAGATGATGGAGAAATTCCTGCTTGCAGCTAATTCAAACATGGTAAATCAAACCGCATCTATGCGAAACTTGGAGACGCAATTGGGCCAATTGGCTCAAGCGCTAACCGAGCGTTCGCAGGGAACCCTTCCCAGCAACACGGAAAAGAACCCTATTGATCAAGGGAAAAGTCTGGGAGATGCGGTAGATGCCAAACCGAGTGAGCTGGTAATCTCGTGCTCCATCAATAAGGTTGAAACCAAGGCTTTATGCGATTCCGGTTCCTCCCGCAACGTTATTGCACTGCAAGATGTTGCGAAGTTACAGCTGGAGATGAACACGGAGGAAAGGAAATCGCTGATTCTCGCTAATGGCACGATTATCCAATCTGAGGGGGAAGTAAAGAATGTGGAGATAACGGTTGAGGGGACAACTGTAGTAGCTGATTTTCAGGTTCTAGGCCCGCAAGAAAACCAGTCCATTCCTATCTTGGGGGTGCCGTTCTTGAAAGAGAGCGGTGCTACCCTTGATTTTGCTACGGGGTGCATTTCCCTAACCAATGTGGTGCAGCAACCTACTTGCCCTGAAGCCACAACTGAAATATTCACTCCGCCCCCTCTCGTTATTTCTGATGAATTTCTAAGCGGTGCAGGAAAGATACATATTCAAGAAACAGGTGAAGGAGGAATGGAAGAGTTCCAATCGGATGAGGAAGAAGAGGTCGACTTCCGGAAAGAGTTCGACTCCGAGATGGAGGAAGACGACAGTTCGGGAAACGTTGACTTGAATATAGTTAGGGATGATATTTATTTATCTCCGTGTGATGAATCATGTAATAAACTATGTAAGCGCTCCATCTCGTGGGCCGATCCGGTAGTCACCACGATGCCGGAAGTGACGCCACCTGATTCTAAGGCAGAAAAATCTGAGAACTCTCAGCGGTGGCAGTCTCCAACTGTCACCAAACTTAAAAAGGAAAAACTTCTGCGTGACGCTCGTGCTGCTGCTCTCCGTGGCAAGGTGGCGGAGGTTAGGGGAGCATTGGGTAATACCAGTGCTGGCCCTAAAGCCTTCACCTCCCGCCTACGTGCTACGGGAGAAGCGCACCATAAGAGCGCTTTTAGTTGATGTGTGTTTTATTTGCTGTGATGAACTATTTTTGAGTATTTCTTTTTAATTCCTGCACTCTTTATAAACACTGTTAATACAGGTATTTGGTCCAGCTTAAGGACGTTAAATGAAAGCGCTACTGGGAGACAACCCAGATTTCCGTTTTCGTATTTCTTTTTTTTAGTTCAGCTTTTGTATTTGCTTTTGTTGCCTTGAGTTTGTGCTTGCAGGTTTCGTGTTCGATGGCGGATGCTGCGGACTATTCTTGATCGTAAACGCCAATCGTCTGGTATGCTCATTTCTGAGCATTGGGTAACACTTTCTCCCCTCTTTCAGCTTCAAATTTCTAGATATCGTGTTTAGCTTAAGTCTGTGGGAGCGGTTGTTATTATCCACTGTGCACGAGCTGCATTGCATACTAGAAGGTTGCTTTTTATTTTTCATTATCATTATCATTGTTGCATTCCTTACACACCACTTCACCCACTTGAGTGCGTGCTTTTCTTTTTGTTGTTCCGTTTAAAATTAGTTTGGTTGGAATGTGAAATAGTTTGTTCACATAGGAATTATTATTTGGAGCACGATGTCGACTCATGTAGTGTACTAGTCACGTCGCATGTTATGGTAGAATTTGAGTAGAACTAGATTTTCTTTATGCATCTAATTTATATTTAGTATTTCTGTGTAAATTTAGATTTAGTATACTCAAATGCTGAATCTGTATGAAATTGACGATAACCCGGTATTGTGTGTGCACGATTGCTAGTCGTGTGTTGCTCGAGTCGGGAGGAAGGTTTATCTTTCTCGTGGGCTAAGAACTTGCCCCAAGCGACTCTCGAAGCATTGGTGAGAGCGACTCGTCGAGTTAAAAATGACGTAGGCCACCATTTGGCTAGTTTGAGCTTTGTTGTTCCATGTCCATTTCATTCACCTTTGCGAGCCAAATTTGTGCCTACCAATCCTTTGTTCAGCTCCTCTTCATCCACCAAAGCCTGAAGCCTATCCTACACCCGCAACCAAATTGTTTTTAACTGCGCTCATAAGTCTCAATGTGTGTGTCGTGTGGAATCATTTTGTTATGAAGGAAAAATATTGTCTATCCGCTGACTTTGAACCAACCGGAGGATACATAAAAGAAGAAAAAATATGTAAAAGAAAAAAAAAGTAGTTTGAAAAAAAATCCTCCCGAGCTAAAAACAGAAAACCTGTTGGAATTTGTGAAGTAGGCCGTGCGCACACCTGGTTTTCATGATAAGTCTGGGGGTGTGTCACACGAGCGTAGTTTGTGGTTTTGTGGGGTGCAGCGTTCCGATAGCTCACTTGGGTTGCGCAGCCATCGTGTTTAACTTTGAATATCATACCGTAACCTAAGCCTCGTTTTAATCCTATAAGTCCTACTGATTTGATTTGCGAGTTTGCTAGCGCCGTGGAGAGAGTGTGACCGGGCGAGCGTATGGTTCACGACGTTGATGGATTTCAGCGGAGTTATTCCTAAGCCCCGATCTTTTGCAACACCCGCCTCAGTGTCTCGTCGCTTTCATACCGGGCATGATCGCCAAATTCGTCATAATTCACCAACTGAGTATAATTAAATCTCTACTTACGCTTTAATACTTACGTAAATTAGTTAGCATAGTTAGAATCTCTTTCTACTAGAATTTCTACTCGCATGCGTATGTTACTTCGCACCGTACTCCTTTGTGTAATTCTCTATGTTAATTATTCATTTTCACATTCCACCGGATTCGTTTGCTCGGGACGCGCAAACAATTAAGTCTGGGGGTGTGATGAGTCCTGATCATATATACATTTATGGACTCATCCGGGCCGTTATTTTGTCAATATCACGCACTTTAGCCTTATTATAGTCTATATTTGATAACCCATGCTATGTGCACATTTAGGCCCACTTTGGTGTGTTTTCGTGTGTATTATCTTTAGTAGTATTCATATGTTGTTAAGTGCCACTTTCAGTGGCTAGATCTGTGTTTGTGCTGGAATAGGAGGCGTGCAAGTGTTTCCGGTGCAATTCTGCACAGGAACACTGCGCACGATCACTTGTTCTAGTGCGCACGACCACCGGTCGTGCGCCACTAATCGTGCGCACTTAACCCTTTTTCACGAGTTCTGTCTGGTGCAGTGCGCACGACCATCGACTCTAGTGCGCACGACCATCGGTCGTGCGCCACTGCTCGTGCGCATTGACCATTAAATTTCTGAGTTCTGTTTGCTGTAGTGCGCACGACCATCAACTCCAGTGCGCACGACCACCGGTCGTGCGCCACTGGTCGTGCGAACATTGTATTTTATAATTTCGTCTCTTGCAGGTTCTGTCCAGGCAGTGCGCACGATCGCAGAATTCCAGTGCGCACGACCACTGGTCGTGCGCCAATGATCGTGCGCAGTATTCAATCCAGCGCCTATTTAAACGCCTGTTGCGATTTTAGGGCGGATCGATCATTCCGGGAGCGAGGTTCCTGTTCCGTACGCCGCCGACCACCGCCCTGGAACGCCCCTACTTCATCTTCAACCCAAGGGGAAGCCTCCTCCATCCATTCCAAGCCTTCCTCCATCGTCCGTGAGTGTTCTCCATCGTCCGCAAGCCTCCAAGCAACCATTTTCGCTTTCCGCCCGGTGAGAAGAAGAAGAGACCTTGAGTCGAAGACGACGGAGCACGTAGGGAGATTGTGACAGCTCTCTACGCCGGAAGCATTGCCCGTCCGAGTCCGGAGGTAGCCCGACAACCTACCATTCCGGCCGTGAACGGCCGCTAGTCTTCACCGCCGGTTATTTCTTTCTTCTTTCCCTTCATTGCACTCTTTGAACCATGTACTAGATGAATATTGTAATATTTACTTTGATGAAAATGAATATTTCTTTGTTTTTCTCCATGGTTTGCTCATGATTCATTCCGTTCTCACTCACTCACTCGCACACGCACGCAAGGTGTTTGCTCCGTGTTAGCAAGAGCTAACGACGGTTGTGAAGAGGTGTTTGCGACCCTCACCCTTTCGCACTTGAGTTCACTTCATCCGCCTCACGAAGCACGGCATCGCAGCCGTTGCATCCACCTCACTTTGCGAAGCGGTGTTCTCGACCCGCATCTCTGTTGTTGTTGTTAAAATTAGGAAAACCAACCAAAAACCCCTCTTTGTGTTTGTGAAACGCTTGTGTAACAATAATCACTGCGCGATTCGTTCACCCATCCTGCATTCCTCAAGAGACCGACATCCGGGGAATTTATTCTCCACAATTATTACTTGACAGCGACCGGTGCACTTGCCGACGCGCATCACCTGTCTTTACGGCTTGCCCGCTGAACCACTCCTTAGCGGGTCGAGCTCGCCAAAATGGCTATCTGTACCCCAGAAATGGCTATTTGCACCCCAAGGGCCGGACCTGCCCAGCGAGCTCCTCCGACCGGTTGGCTCGCCTCTTCCCGGGCTCGCCCCCATCTGGGCTCGCCTTCGGTCGCCTGGCGAACTTCTTCAGCCGGCTGGCTCGCCTGTCTCTACGGCTCGCCCGCTGAACCACTCCTTAGCGGGTCGAGCTCGCCGAAATGGCTAACTGTACCCCAGAAATGACTATTTGCACCCCAAGTGCCCGGACCTGCCCAGCGAGCTCCTCCGACCGGCTGGCTCGCCTCTTCCCGGGCTCGCCCCCATCTGGGCTCGCCTTCGATCGCCTGGCGAACTTCTTCAGCCGGCTGGCTCGCCTGTCTCTACGGCTCGCCCGCTGAACCACTCCTTAGCGGGTCGAGCTCGCCGAAATGGCTAACTGTACCCCAGAAATGACTATTTGCACCCCAAGGGCCCGGACCCGCCCAGCGAGCTCCTCCGACCGGCTGGCTCGCCTCTTCCCGGGCTCGCCCCCATCTGGGCTCGCCTTCGGTCGACTGGCGAACTTCTTCAGAAGGCTGGCTCGCCCGGTCGTGTGAACTTGGAACCCCCTCCCTGGCGAACATCGGGGTTGTACACAATCCCCGCTCTTCGCGAGGTTGTCTTGAGCTCGCGAAGAAACATCCAACCCTGGTGTTCGCCGATTCGGCTGACGTGGCGGGAATCTTGTGGTGGGTCCCACGCCCAAAGCTATAAATACCGTCCGCCGCGGCCAGTGATCAAGCTTTTTCTTCTCCATCATCCTCGCGGAAAACAACTCAGAATGTCCTCCACGCTGAGCGCGCGAGATCGACTGAAGGCTTCGAAAGAGATGGCGAAGGCCCAGGTCGCCGAGCGCAACGCCTGGATGTTCAACTTGGCCACATCTCCTTCCCCACAGCCTAAGAAGGCCAAGACGGTTCGGATGTCGCAGGGGGAGGACGTGTCGTCGCCTCCTGCCTCGCCCCCGCCGCCGGATACCGGGCTCGCACAACAGGTATTCTTCGTCTAGACTTTACATCGCCTACCCATTTATTCCTTTAACTTTCGCAGAACCCCCCACCCGAGGAACGTATGGCGGGCCTCACGCTGACCTCCTCTCGCCCTCCGTCCCCCGCAAGGTTGGGATCGCTAGATGCTGGGATCGGGACTTCGACTCAGCAGGCGCCGACCTCGCGACCCCGTAAGTCATGCGTATCCTCCCTCATCTCCGCTTAAGTCCGTGTGATATCTACTCGTTGGTGGCCTATGCAGATACCCCACCGCCGAGTCCCAAGGAGAAAGTCTCCACCCTGGTGAACTCGCCGGTCCCGCTTAAGGTTAACGTGGCGACCCCTGGCTTCGGTCTGATGGGCAGGCGAAGTCCAGGCGGCTCGCTTCTCGACGGCGCCCAAGTCGCGGAGAGAGTGGTGTACCCTCCTGGTCTGGGGAAACCCCACGTCCCGGGATTCCGCGAAAACTTCCATGGTCGGCCGGAGTCTTCGCAGCAAGCCCCGTCGCGAGTCTCCCTCCTCGCCAGGTTAGCATGTTTTCGCGAGCTCCCATCTCTTGCTCGTCCCCGGATCCTACTAACTCTTCCTTCGTTGAAATCCCAGGAGCCACCCCTGAGTCAGAGCACGGGAGGATGGAGATGTCACCACCGCCTTCGCCTAGCCAGATCGAAGACTTCTTGGGTGACCCTTGCGACCCCGTGCGGATGAAGAGTCGGGTGTCCGAGGTGCTTCAGAAGCACGGCATGATGTTACGCGAGTTGGAGGAGCGGTATGACGCGGACCGGGCTGCCTTTGACGAGAGATTCGCCGTGTTGGAAGACGCGAATGTGCGCTTGATCCCCGAGGCGGAGCCGGTGCCTCGCGCAGATGTTACCTCGCCCAGCGTGCACATCTCGCGGGGCGAGGATCAAGCGCACCTAATCCTGCACGAGTTTAAAGCGCTTCGCGAATACCATTATCCGAGAGTGCCGCCGCGTGCGGGCAAGCGGGGTCGGGGTCGCTGGAAATGGCTTCCTTACCCCTGAGGCTGCCACGGGTTTAATTCTACTATCCTTTTGCCTTTATTCCTTTCATGACGTCTGTTGAACAATATCTGGTGTGGTAATATTCGCGAGTCCGTCGCGACTCGCCTTTTATCGTTTTTCCTTTTTAATTTTTCCCTTCATTTCTGTGGTGTGCATGTGGTTTATTCGGTTCGTCCGCTGTGTTTGCTATGATCGCCCTCGCGGAGCGCTTGCGAGCTTCTGTGCAACGGTATGCCCGGACCCCTTTTCCTCGCGGGCCGGCCTTGGGCGGGACTCAATTACCGCGCGACGGCGAGCCCTGGCTCGCAAGACTGCAGTCCCTTTGAGCAGAAATCTACTTTATTTTAGCTATCCGCACTCCTGACGCTTCGATTCCCGTGCCCATCCGAATTTCCTATAAATAGTTCGGATTCACTCTCCTACCCGTCGCATTTATTTCTCCAGCCTTCTCGCGTCTACGCTCATCTCCGTTCTCGCAAGATCGTGCTCGCGTTCGCTGCTTGTAAGTTGCCTCTTCCTGACTCGATGCGGACGAATCAGCAAATGGGAGCGGAGAGCGAGAGCGAGGGGCGGTCAAAATGCGCCTCAGCGTTTCAAGCCAACGAGTTCTACTGCGCGAACATCACAGCCGAGGAGTATAAACTCGATGTGGACCGCTATCTCCCGGAGGGTTATTCGGCTCGCTGTCCGAGTGAGAGATCTACATTGAACGAGACCGGGGCCGACGAGCTCGCGATCCCCATCGCGCACTTCGAGAATGGGTTGCGACTCCCTTTGTGGCCTGAAATTCGTCAAGTACTTCGCCCAGCCTTCTCGCTGCTTCGTGCCCGCTATTGCAACTTTCTCATCGTTCTTTGTAGGTGTTGCGGTATTATGGGGTATTACCGAGCCAGTTGACCCCAAATGCGATCGCGGATATTGTCGCGTTCGCCAGTTACCTGCGGGAGGAGAGGATCGAGTTCAGCCTCCTCGTCTTCCGCAAGGTATTTTCCTTCCGCGCCTTCCGAGACGGGACTACCTATTTCGCGAGTCAGCACGTCACCGTCTGCGAGACGGTGAACAAGAGTCACTATTGGACCCAGAAGTTCCTCCTGGTGAAGGGACCCTTCGGCAATCTTCACTTCACCCCCCTCCAGCGGGATGACGCTACTTACCGCCCTCCGAGCTCGCTGAGTGGTGCCGACGCCAAACTTCTCCAATATCTCTCCGGCAAGAACTTTGAAGTCGCCTATCTGCGGCGCAATGTCGACTCGCTACTCGCCGTTCCTCAAGGGGAAGGTAGGGCTCGCTCTCGCCCCACTCTCCTCTCCTTTCTTCGTTGTATAACACTCTTACTTTACAGGCGAGCGCGAGATCCCTGTTAATCCCCCGCACGCACAAGGCATCACTCTCACGGCGGACACCCTCGCGGCCTCCTTCTGCGAGTCAGCCGGGTTCGCGGTCCTCCAAGAAGTTGAAGGGAAAGACCCTCGCTACCAAGGATAGGAGCGCGGTCGTCTATCTAAGCGAGACCGACGGCTCGCCTCCTTCCCCTGCGAAAAAGCCTGACCCCCCGGTGGACCAGGGTGCTGGGAGTTCGTCCGTGACCCCCCAACCCAAAGGCCACAGGAACTTCGGTCTGGGCGAGAAAGTTTCTGACATCCTCGGCGAACCCCTGCTCGCTTGGGACCCCAATGCCAACCAGATTTCCTGCTCCACCCTTCACCCCTCCTGGGTGGAGCTCGGTAAGGCCGGGGAGGAGGCGTTCTCTCTCTCCTTCGGCTTATATGGCCGCGAGGACGCCGCTGCTTATAAAGATATGGGGCCACGGCAACTGGTCTATGAAGAAATGCGAGCCCAGTTCCGCTCGACGGAACTCGCGCATATGGCGGGGCGCCGCTATCTGCAGGCGGATAGGGATATCCGCGCGTACCGGGAGGAGCTCAAGAGAGCTCGCGAAGAGATCAAGGGTCTTAAGGAGAGGGAGGAGGTGACGGAAAGCCTTCTCGCCGGGATGCAGGGCAAGATGGTAAGTGATCCTTGGGTCTCTTTTCTTTGCCGTTTGCGACCTCTAGCCTTCTCTTAACTCATTTGATGCTCAGGATGCCGACGTAGCAACCCAGCTTCTCGCTCGCAACGGTGAGCTGGAGTTGGAGAATACTATGTTGAAGACCCGGGTGGACGAGCTGGTCCGCAGCGTGCTACCCCCTTCTCCTGGGCGAGCCGGCTCTAAACAGAGGGCTGCCGAAGGCGAGGAACAGAGGCGGCGAGATGCGCAGGAGGTCGCCAATCTCGTCTTCACGACCCTTAAGAACGCGAGTCTGCTCACGGAAGACGCGATGGAGTTCACAGCCGAAGATGTCTGTCCGGACCTCCTTGACTTGGCGCCATGGTTGGGAGCCCGCAAGAACGGCGAGGGCCCCCCAGAATGAACTCCTTTAGCTTCTTCTCCTCTCGAATGTATATTATTCTTTTTGGGCTGGCGAGATCGCCGCCGAACATAGAAAAATCTTGAGTAATGCTAGTTATAATTTTTTTCGTTGGTGTTTATGTGCATGCTCGCGTCTCTTTGTTCTTTCTCTCGCATTTGATCTTTTTTCTGCTCATGACAAGTTAAGCGGCAGTGCTTCCGGAAGGCCCGCGAATGCGGGTGTCTAGGCTCGCCTTCGCCGGGGCTCTCTTCTTATGGGCCTCGCGAGCTCGAGCTGTCATCGCCCGCGGGTATTGCCCGGCGAACTCGACCTTGGCGAGCTGAGGCATCGGCATTCTGCGAACCAAAAAATCCCCTGGCTCTAGTATCTCGACCCATTACCTCATGCCTTACCTGCCTCAATCCTTTCAATTTTGCGAACCAAACCCTTCTGTCTCTACCACTTCAATCTATTATCTTAGCCCTTGACCCTTACTACCAGCCTTGGCATTCCAGCACCAATGTCCAACCTTGCCAGCCTCTCCAGAGATCAACCAGAACCCCCCGTCTAGGTGAGAGCCCGGGAGCGGAATCGATCTGGGGCGTTCCAGCACCAATGTCTAACCTTGCCAGCCTCTCCAGAGATCAACCAGAACCCCCCGTCTAGGTGAGAGCCCGGGAGCGGAATCGATCTGGGGCATTCCAGCATCAATGTCCAACCTTGCCAGCCTCTCCAGAGATCAACCAGAACCCCCCGTCTAGGTGAGAGCTCGGGAGCGGAATCGATCTGGGGCATTCCAGCACCAATGTCTAACCTTGCCAGCCTCTCCAGAGATCAACCAGAACCCCCCGTCTAGGTGAGAGCCCGGGAGCGGAATCGATCTGGGGCACTCCAGCACCAATATGTCCAACCTTGCCAGCCTCTCCAGAGATCAACCAGAACCCCCCGTCTAGGTGAGAGCCCGGGAGCGGAATCGATCTGGGGCATTCCAGCACCAATGTCCAACCTTGCCAGCCTCTCCAGAGATCAACCAGAACCCCCCATCTAGGTGAGAGCCTGGGAGCGGAATCGATCTGGGGCATTCCAGCACCAATATGTCCAACCTTGCCAGCCTCTCCAGAGATCAACCAGAACCCCCCGTCTAGGTGAGAGCCCGGGAGCGGAATCGATCTGGGGCATTCCAGCACCAATATGTCCAACCTTGCCGCGGCCCCAGTACAGCAGTAGTTATAAGCACTTCGGGCTCGGTCGAGAGGTACCCCCTCCACATCCTGGAGGTGATACCCTCCCGACTTGAGCACCTCGCTTACAATATATGGGCCCTCCCAGTTGGGGTTAAGCTTACCCACTGTGGCCCCTCTGCCGGCCGCATCAACCTTCTTCAGGACTAGGTCCCCTTTCTGAAAGTGCTTGATTCGGATATGTTTGTCGAAATATCGAGCCATCCGCCGTTTGACCTCTTCCTGTCTGATGGTGGCCAAGTCCCGGAGTTCTTCCACCAGGTCCAAAGACAGCCTCTGCTCTGCGTTGTTGCCCTCTAGCCACCCTTCATCCCCCTCGCTTGCGGCGATCACCCGGGGGGGTCTTCACCTCAAACTCTATGGGGAGGACGGCCTCGGACCCGTGAGAGAGCTTGAATGGAGTCTCCCCGGTGGCGGTATTCGGAGTAGTCCTCATTGCCCAGAGGACGGAGGGTAGCTGTTCCACCCAGTTTCCTCGAAGGTTCTCCACTTTATTTTTTAGTAGGTTGACGATTATTTTGTTTGCCGCCTCCACCTGCCCATTGCTCCTCAGGTGGTGGACCGATGCGAACCTAAGATCAATGCCGAGCTGGGTGCAGAAACCGACAAACTCTTCACTAGCAAACTGCGGCCCGTTGTCCGTCACTATAGCTAGAGGGAGTCCATGCCTGCAAATTATCTCCCCCCACACAAAATTCCTTACAACCTGAGAGGTTACCTTAGCGAGTGCTTTCATCTCTACCCACTTGGAGAAGTAGTCGATCATGACCAGCAGGAACTTCCTCTGGCCGCTGGCTTGGGGGAAGGGACCGACCAGGTCCAGCCCCCATATGGCGAAGGGCCAGGGAGCCGTGATGGTCCGGAGTCTTTGGGCTGGGAGGAGCTGGAGCGGAGCATAGAGCTGGCATTTTGGACATTTCCTTGCGAACTCAGCCGCGTCTTTGCTGAGAGTGGGCCAGAAGTAGCCTTGCCTCAACACTCTCCCTTCCAGGGTCCGACTCCCGGAGTGACTGCCGCACTCCCCGGAGTGGATTTCTTCCAGCACTCTCGGGACCTCCTCTTCGGAGACACAACGGGCCAGGAGCCCCGAGAGGGTCTTTCTATATAGCCCCCCTGCATGCAAATAGTAATAGGCAGACTTATACCTGAAGCGTCTCTTGTCCACATCCTCTCCAGGGAACTGCCCGGAGGATAGGAAGGTGATGAACGGATCCATCCATGAGGCTTGTTGATCCACTTCCATCAATTCTCCTTCCTCGATGGAGGGCCGGAAGAGTTCTGAAGTCGTGCCCCCCGCTCGGGGACCGAACTTGGCTAGGAGGTCCGCCTGGGTGCTTTCCTCCCTCGGCACGTGCTTGATCGAGAAGGTGCGGAACTGCCCGATGACCCCCTTAACTTTTTCCAGGTATAGTAGGAGGGTTGGATCCTTTGCTTCAAATTCTCCTTTGATCTGGCATGCTACCACCATGGAGTCCGTGGAGACCTCCACGTCCTACACACCCAGTTCCCGGGCCAGCCGAAGGCCCGCTATCACTGCTTCGTACTCAGCCTGGTTGTTGGTGATTGGGAAACGGATGTTTAGGGCTTGTTCAATCCGAGTCCCCTGAGGACTCACCAGGACTATCCCCCCTCCATAGGAGTATTTTCCCGACGCTCCGTCCACCAACATCTTCCATGCTTCTGGGGGAGGTGGCTCGTGCTCCCCCACTTCGGCCACATAGTCGGCCATGAAGTCTGCCACTGCTTGGGCCCTGATGGATGTCCTGGGTACGAACGTGATACTGAATTCGCTTAACTCCACGGACCACTTTGCCAACCTTCCTGAGTGCTCCACCCCTTCCATGATTTTGCGGAGCGGATGGTCCGTCACTACTTTAATTGAATGGGCTTGAAAGTAAGGCCGGAGCCTCCGGGCCGACACCACCAATGCGAAGGCTAACTTTTCTAGGATCGGGTATCGGAGTTCCGCCTTCTTCAGCACCCGGCTGACATAGTAGATTGGGAACTGTTTCTTCCCCTCCTCCCGGATCAGCACGGAACTTACTGCTTCGGATCCTACCCCTAGGTATAGAGATAGGTCCTCCCCTGGCCTCGGTCCCTGGAGCAGAGGGGTTTGAGTGAGCTGTTCTTTCAGAGCCTGGAAGGCCTTCTCGCACTCCGGGGTCCATTCAAACTTCTTGTTTCCCCGCAACACTTTGAAGAAAGGTGCACACTTTTCCCCCGCCTTGGAGAGGAATCTGCTGAGCCCAGCCAATTTCCCTGTGAGGCTCTGAACCTCCTTCGGATTTCTCGGCGACTCCAACTCCATCACCGCTTTAACTTTGTCCGGGTTGGGCTCCACTCCTGTGGGGGTGAGCAAGTGGCCCAGGAACTTCCCTCGGCTCGCCCCGAAGACACACTTCAAGGGATTGAGCTTCATCTTGTACCGCCGCAGGGTCCCGAATGTCTCTTCGAGGTCGCGGAGGTGAGTCTCGAGGTCTCGGCTCTTAACCATGAGGTCGTCGACATAGACTTCTAAATTTCTTCCTTTCTGCTCGCGGAAGACCCTATCCATCATCCTTTGGTACGTAGCCCCTGCGTTCTTGAGCCCGAAGGGCATCATCTTGTAGCAATAACATCCATCCCCCGTGATGAAGGAAACATCCTTGATGTCCGGGGGATGCATGCGAATTTGATGGTAACCTGAAAAAGCATCTAAGAAAGACATTACAGAAAAACCAACGGCTGAGTCAACCAGCGCGTCGATCCTGGGCAGGGGGTAGCAATCTTTCGGGCATGATTTATTAAGAAGCGAAAAGTCGATACACATACGCCACTTACCTCCTCCCTTTTTTACCATAACGACGTTGGAGACCCAGCCTGGATACTGGATCTCCGATACAAACCCGGGCTGCAGGAGTTTGCCCACCTCTTCGCGGATGGGTCCTTCTAGCTTGTCTGCGACGGCCCTCCTCTTCTGACGGATGGGGCGGGCACCGGGGTCGAGGTTGAGGCGATGGCACGCCACATCCGCGTCGATCCCGGGCATTTCCGCGGCACTCCAAGCGAAGACGTCCACGTTCTTTTGTACGCAAGCCAGGATCTCCGCTTGATCTCCTGGGCTGAGTTCTCCGCTGACCCGTACTTTTTCCACCACCCCTAGCCGGGTGGTGACCTCGAGCTCCACGACCTCGTCCACAGCCTCCAACCGGGACTACTCTCCCCAAGCCCTTTCCTCTTCGGCATAAGCGGGAGCTTGGGTCTCTTCCTCGACTTCCTTCCCTACCACCATCAGCTCTTCCGCCCTTCCCTCCTGGGCCTTCTCCTCTTCTTCCTTTCTCCCCGCCCGGGGTACTTCAGCTACCCCTTCCTGGGCATGAACTTCATCTCCCTCCTTCTCTTCGGCTACCCCCAAACCTCCAGCTTCGGCCGCCTCCTCCATCACCTTATCCCACTCCTCAGCTTCTCCCATCCAGGAGATGGTGTTGACAGCCGTCACGTAGCACTGTCTTGCCACCTTGGGATCCCCCCTGATCCGCACCTGGACCCCTCCGTCGTTGAACTTGAGGCACTGATGAAAAGTGGAAGGGACGCAGCGGAACGCGCTGATGAGTGGTCGTCCGAAGATGGCACTGTAACTGTTCAGGGCGTCCACTATGACAAAGCGACAGTTCCGAGACTGCCCACCCAGGGTCACATGGAGCCCCACTCCTCCTTCTACCTCCTTCCTCTCCCCCGAAAATCCGAACAGAGGGCCATCTGAGGCCAACACCCTTCTGGGTTCAACCTCCATCTTGTCGAATGCCTTCTTGAAGATGACATTGACCGAACTCCCGTTGTCCACTAGGATTCGGGAGACGGTGAAGTTCTCGATCGCCGTCTGGATGACCAGCGCGTCGCAGAACGGGTCCTCGTAGCTCGGCATGTCCTTCTGGGTGAAAACAATTTTTTCGGCCGGGGGTGGAGCGGTGGATGTTGACGCTACGCTCCGGCGATAGATGGTATGGAGACTAGCCTTGCGGGTTGCCTCCACCCCTACCCCCCCATGGATCACTCCGATCCCTCCCCTACTCCCCAGATCTGCTCTATCCTCACATCTTTCCTCCTCCTCCTCTCGAGGTTCCACCTCCACGATCCTTAATGGCTGCTGCTGTGGTGGCGTGGGCGCTCTGCCCCTCTTCACCTCCAGGAACTCTGGACAGGTGTCCGTTGAGTGGCCTTCCACATCGTGGAAGATGCAATATGGCACCGCCAATTCCCTTGCCTCGGTCTCTGCTACCCTGTTCCTTCTTCTCCTAGCGGCCGCCGTTTCCGCTTCTCCTCCCCTTCCTCTTCCTCTCCCCCGACCAATTGTCATGGCCTGTTGAGGTGGGGGAGGTAACTGCATCGGGCCCTGCCTCCACCCCAACTGGGGGGTCTCCATTGACCTTCGAAACGGTTATCCCTTCCTGGGCCATAACCCCTTCCCTGCCCCTGCATTCCTCCGCCTTGCGGTCTCCATCCCCCCTCCGGGGCCCGGGGCTCTTCCCTTCTTCTGACCTCTTGCTGCCTCATCTCCGGCTCACTGAGCTTTGCAAGCCTCTTGGTGAGCTCGGGGTTGGCTTCTTCGCTTTCTACTTCCTCCGCCACCCTCTCCATCAGCTCCTCATAGGAGACGGGGGCCTTCCTCTTCAACGCCATCTTGAAGAAACTTTCCTTCAACCCGACCGTGAAGGCGAGTTGAAGTGCAAACCCAGACACCTCCTGAGTGAGCTGCACTTCCTCCTGGAACCGATCCGCATACTGAGCCAACGTCTCCCTGGACTCCTGCTTCACCGCGAAGAGGGAATCAGCGTCCTTCTTCCTCCTTTTTGAAGTTGAAAATCTCAACAAAAAACTTCGGCGCAGGTCCTCGAACGCGTAGATAGAGCCGGCCGGAAGTGAATGAAACCAGTCCCTGGCCTTCTCTTTGAGAGTGACGGCGAAGAGCCGACACTTGAAGGCATCGGACATCGGCCTGATGGAGACCGAGTCCTCGAAAGACTGCAGATGATGAACTGGGTCATCTCTGCCATTGTAGTACACTCTATCCCATTCTCCGAATCTCGCTGGAACGGGTGCAGACAACACCAACTCGCAGAAGGGACTTCCCCCTCCTGCCATCTTTTCTCGCTCGGCTCGCGGACCTAGCTCGCTCGCCAAGCTTGGGATTGCACTCGCGAGGGCGACGCTCGCCTGAACCAACCCGACTGTCGCCGCATCCTCCTGGCGCGCGCTCGCCTGCACCGCGCTTGCTGGGGCAGAGCTTGTCGGCACCGAACTCGCCGGCGCAGAGCTCGCCAACACCGGGCTCGCCGGACTGGCGAACAGCACTCGCCCTTCCCTGTCATGTCCTGGTTCAACGGCAACTTCTTTTCCAGCCCTTCCTCCTGGTGCCCTCTCGCCGACTGCTGTTGGGGGAGTGGTCGCCTGAGGTGCCGGGGTCGCAAACTCACTTCGCAGAGCCGTGACCGTGAACCCCAAGGTGTCGAGCACCTCCTTCCTGAAATCCGCGAACATCCTAGCCATTGCTTCCTGAGGGGTCTCGCCGAACTCCTCGCCCTGCTCTTCATCTCCAGCCATAACTCTTCTCTGGGACTTTCTTGAACCAGCCGCGCTCCACGCTCACCGCACCAAAATGTTGAAACCGATTTCTCGGTCTCTTGTGGAGCTCGGGGCCCTCACCGAAATGAGGGGCAGCTAGCCCTTACCGGTCCCTCGGGAGAGGTAAGGCCGACGATTTGAACAAAGAACAGAGACACTAGTCTCAGCGAGGAGGTCCCTCCACTAACCCGGAAGATCGTTGAGCGCTTCCCCTCCCAAGCCAAAGCTAAGACTCGGGCACCTTGGAGAGCTAGAGAGCCCAAACCAAAGCGACCTAGGGAGAGAAGAGCTCAAAGATAATGAACCGGTCCCCTTCCAAGGTGCCCTTCAAGGTCTATTTATAGATTTTGGTGTTGTGGTCTGTCAATAGCCAACTCCCGCTGTCCGTTCTTACTATCCGCACCCCAAATTGGTCTGCTAACAGCCAAACTCCGCTGCCCGGAGGGGCTAACCGCAGGCCACCAGGGGTTTTCTGGTAAAAGACCATCCCAATTACCAGCGAACCCGAGACCCTCGACCTGTTCAGCGAACATGAGGTTCGCCAAGGCCACCTAGCGAGCTCCTTCGGCTGGCTGGCTCGCCTCTTCTTGGGCTCGCCCCCACCTGTGCTCGCCTTCGGTTGCCTGGCGAACTGGGCAGGTCGCCTGGCTCGCCTGTCTCTACGGCTTGCCCGCTGAACCACTCCTTAGCGGGTCGATCTCGCCAAAATGGCTATCTGTACCCCAGAAATGGCTATTTACACCCCAAGGGCCCGGACCTGCCCAGCGAGCTCCTCCGACCGGCTGGCTCGCCTCTTCCCGGGCTCGCCCCCATCTGGGCTCGCCTTCGGTCGCCTGGCGAACTTCTTCAGCCGGCTGGCTCGCCTGTCTCTACGGCTCGCCCGCTGAACCACTCCTTAGCGGGTCGAGCTCGCCGAAATGGCTAACTGTACCCCAGAAATGACTATTTGCACCCCAAGGGCCCGGACCTGCCCAGCGAGCTCCTCCGACCGGCTGGCTCGCCTCTTCCCGGGATCGCCCCCATCTGGGCTCGCCTTCGGTCGCCTGGCGAACTTCTTCAGCCGGCTGGCTCGCCTGTCTCTACGGCTCGCCCGCTGAACCACTCCTTAGCGGGTCGAGCTCGCCGAAATGGCTAACTGTACCCCAGAAATGACTATTTGCACCCCAAGGGCCCGGACCCGCCCAGCGAGCTCCTCCGACCGGCTGGCTCGCCTCTTCCCGGGCTCGCCCCCATCTGGGCTCGCCTTCGGTCGACTGGCGAACTTCTTCAGCCGGCTGGCTCGCCCGGTCGTGCGAACTTGGAACCCCCTCCCTGGCGAACATCGGGGTTGTACACTACAAGTTACAGGTATACAAAAAGGACTGCACAAAAAAGGTCGCTGGGCGAGCAAAAAGGGAGCCCAGGCGACTAGGCGACATCCTCGTCTTCTATATCTACATCGGGCTCATCAGCAGCATCATCATCGTCATCGTTGTCATCATCGTCATCATCATCATCATCATCGTCATCCTCGTCATCGTCGTCCTCAACATCGCTAGGTATTGGCGAGGATGCTCGCAAGGGGGAGGTGGACTCTTCGGCGAGCAGTGCCGGAATGATATCCCCCACTGCCAATCCCATTGCCTCCGGCTTCAGAAGATTATTGGCCTTCAGCTGATTCAGGATGACATCCCGCGTTGCTCGCGCTATCTCCCGGCGAATATAAGGCATGTCGTCGCCGTGCATCCTTATGCGCTTGCCCCGAGAAGGGCCCGCCTCTGCCGGTTGTTGCTCGGCAGGCCGAGTTTCCAACTCGGCGATGCGAATCTGAGCGATCTCCAGGGCCGAGCGAGTATCCTCCAGCTCCTTCTCAGCCTGGGAGAGCATCTTCGCCGACTCCAGCTCGGCCGCCTGCAAAGGGTAAAAAGAAGTAAAGTTAGTTTAAAGTTGTCAGCAAGGTGGCGAGTATCTCAGAAACAAGCAAAGACGCAAAGACGAGTACCTCAAACTCCTTGATCCGGAGCGCGAGGGCGATCAACTTCGGACCCTGCACCTTGATCGACTGCTCACACTCAAGTAGTCGCCTTGCTGTTGCGTGAGCCAGCTCGACTGACCGCAAGAGGGAGCGCGAGGTCTGGTGAGCCAGATCCTCGGTAGTTGTGTCCTGTAGGACTTCGGCGTCCGCGCGACCATAGAGGGCGTAGGTCACGTCAAAGGCCTCCCCCTTGTCCTCCCACTCATCCGACCAGGCGGGGAGGTTAGAGCTGAGGGTCACCTCGTGGGCGCGCTCAGCCCAGGTCACCAAGGGATGACCATAGGCATCCTCGCTGCGGATGCCCTCATTGAAGAGAGGATGATCGCTCGGCTCGCCAGCCTCCGAAGGATCCGCCTTCTTGCCCAGATCCCTGTGGGCGGCTTCCTTCTTCCTCCTCTTGGGCTCAGAGGCCTTAGCCTTGCCCGTTCGCTTCTTGGAGGTCCCGGCCTCATCGCCGGCGACCTTGGTATTATCGCCCCCTGGCGACAAGAAGATTGGGGAGGAGCCCCCAACCTCGCGTGCCGAGGTTCCTGCACCCCCTTGGGTAGTAGCCGTCGCCTTCACCGCGGGAGGAAGGACGTCGCGCGGAAGAATTTGCACGCCTGCAGACAAAAAGACCGAAGGTTAGTCGCCTAAATCAAAACCGAAGAGCGAGTAGGGTGATGCTCGCACAAAAAGTACCTTCCCCTAGGCGAACTTCCGTGAGCTCGTCTACTCGCCTCCTCCAGAACATCACATCGAAGCGACGATGCCTGAAGGAATCGAGCAGTTTCTCCCGACCGTCCCTCAAGAAGGGGATGGTGAAGACATTCTCCGACGGCTGGATGGGCGAGCTGGAGATGCCCGCAAAGTTGCCTTTGATGGCGACTAGTCGCTCCACCCAGCGATGGTTCTTGTTGGAAGTGCCCGCCAGAGTGCAGACGTGGCTGCATAGGAAGATGACGCCCTCGCTGGTCGCCATGATCGAGAATACTCGCCTAAAGACCGCAAGGTCAAAGACGATATTCTGTTCCCGCAGGAAGCACAAGAATCCCACGATAATCGCCACTCCGTTGGGATTGATCTGGGCGGGGACTATCCCGAAGAAGCCGAGTATCTGACGGAACTCCGGCCACAAGGGAAGTCGCAGACCGACCTCAAAGTGACGGATGGGGAAGATCATCGCCAAGGGAGAGGAAGTGTTTAGTCGCTCAGACTCGCAAGGAAGCCTGGCGACGTAGCCTGGCGTCGCGAACTTGGCGTTGAAATCATCCAAGTCCTTCCGAGTCGTGATCGGCTTCTTGAAGGAGGTCTCCTCGAAGTTCTTGGCATGGTTTGCTCGCCTAATGGCCGCCTCGTCAGTCATTTTTTAGAAGGGAAGAAAGGGAGCGAGTATGCAAGAAGGGCGAAGAGAAGAGTTCTGGATGATACTCGCTCAAGAAGCCAGAGATCGTCGAAAGCGTATTTAAGACTCACCCACCCCCCCTATTTATAGTAGTCGGGTAGCCTGGCTTGTCGAACGCGACTCCGCGGGTACGACTAGGGGTGGCGAGTATCGAAGTAAATCGCCAAAAGCTCAGAGTGCGTCAAATGCCGACCTTCAGTTAGCGAGTACCTGCATCAGAGAAGCACGAAGAAACTCGCCAGGATGCAGGCGACATTCAACATTTGCTCGGCAAACAGCAAAAAGAAGATAGAAGAAATCCAAACAACAATAGATAAAGAAAAGCAAGACAAGAAGAAAAGGCGAGTATTCAATTACTCGGCAAGTCAATACTACTTCAAATAATGAAATGTTCAAAGATACAAAGCATGCTCGCCAGGAGCTACAAGACAAAGAAGAAGAAATTGAAGAAAGGGGCAGCAGCTAAGGTTGCGCTTGAGTGGTCGCTTGGGGATCCTGAGGTTGAGGATGACGCCTGACCCAGCCCATGCTGCAAGCACGCTTGAAATGCTCGAAGGCCACGGACATAGCATCCTCGCCTTGTCGCAACTGGTCCTCGATCCTCGCCAGCCTCCCCACCGAGCCCATGCTCGCGCGCATCCCGACCAGCTCGTCATGATGCAGCTACTGCTGGTGCTCGATCCGTGCCACCCTGCGCTCCAAGTCGCTGATAGACTGGAGGCGAGCTTCAGTACCCGACAGGCGAGTATCAAACTCCTCCAGCCGGGATACTCGCGCCTCCAATTCAGTCAGGCGGCGGTGAGGGTCACTAGCTGCCAGGCGCTCCACCCACGACTCCACCTCAGTCAAGCGCCGATGAGGCTCGCAGATAGATAGCCGCTCTATCCTGGACTCCAAGTCCAAGATGGCGCGAGTAGCTTTCTCTTGGTACTCGCGAGGGGGAGCCCAACGGCGTCGATTAAAGCTCCCACAGGAGTATGAGCGCGACCTGCAGAAGAGCGGGTGAAGAGTCAGAACCCTAGCAGAATCAAAAGAATGGTGGCAACTATCCAAAAGCAGCGACCAAGTACCTGGCCGAGGACTGCGGGATCGTCGGCGAGCAGGGCTGCGAGATAGCCGATGAGGAGAAACCCTTCCTCGGTGCGGGGAGGGAGAGCGATAAGTGCCATCCCGGCGAGTAGAGTGGCCACCAGAATGATCCCGGTTGAAGGGCATGTTCCCCCGACCGCGACCATCGCCTGTGCGCCCTCCACCCTTGGGAGCGAAGAAGGCAGAAGACCCACCAGTCCCGCCCCTGCGCGAGGACTCCCCTTGGTGGGCAGAGGGAGCAGTTGAAGTGGAAGGGCGCTGATCGCCCGGAGGAGCCACTAAGGGTGGAAGTCCAGGAGGGGGAGGCGGTAGCAAGACTCTGGGTAGGTGCGAGCTGCTCGCCGGTTCTGGTCGCGAGGAAGGTAGTGGCGGAGGAGGATTACTGCTTGAGAGAGGAGCCCCATGCTCGCTCATCGGCCTCTTCTCCACAGAAGAGCTGTGGAGAATCCTCACCGAGCGACCACCCCGAGATCCACCCTCAGGCAAGATCATCGAGGATGATCGCAGAGGCAGCCCATCCGAAGGTTCCTCCCGAACCTCGGTACTCGGCGGATCTGAAAGCAGAAGCAAAAAAGCGTCAGAAATCTCGCCAGGAGTGGTTATTATAGCAGCATGGTCTTCAGAACAGCGACTAAAAAAGCCCACCCCGCGCAGGAGGAAGGTCCGGTCGGGCTTGAGTTTGGGTCCCAGCCCTACTCGCCTCCGGGGCGACCTCTGCCGAAAGAAGAGGAGGAGCGGAAGCAGGCGAGTTCCCCTCATGGGAGAGGCCCAAGTCGTCCAGCAGCTGCTGGCGTTGCTCGCCCAAAGGGTCGGCGACGTTCTCTGTAGTCGCCTCCTTCTTCTTCCCTTTCTTCTTCTTCTTAGCAATCCGCTTCCTCTTCTTAGTGGCGAGGAAGGCGTCGAGTTCGGCATCACGAGAAGGAAGAGCTGGAACGCCGATCAGATTCGCGAGATCAGCCTTGGCCTTTTTGGCAGCCTCAGCAAAAGCTAGCGACATTGTAGGCGAGTGCAGAAAGGTGGTTCCAGCAGAGACCCCCCTATATATAGAGCCCAGACATCGGCCGGCAAGATTCCGAGTATCTCCCAATACTCGCCCAGACAGAAGCTCGTCGAATAAAGGTTGGATGTTTCTTTCCGAGCAACTATGTTACTCGCAAAGAGCGGGGATTGTGTACAACCCTTATTCTCCGAGGGTAGGACCCACTCAAGGCCACGTAGGTAGAAGTCAAACGTCAAAGGGTCAGCACAGAGACCAGCAGTCCAAGACACAAGACAAATCAGCCAGCAGGAGCGGTAGAAGGTTGCCGAGCAGCAACTAATACTCGCCAGGTGGGCGACTATGGTCGAAGATACGTACCGAGTATCCCGTATGTCGCCCCAGGTGTCCGGCAAGCCACAGAAGACCTGCGAGAGTATTGGCCCGGCTTGTGCGAGCAGCAGCTAATACTCGCCAGATGGGCGACTATGGTCGAAGATACGTGCCGAGTATCCCGTATGTCGCCAGGTTAGGGCTGGGCTATAAAAACCCCCTACCCCTTGGTTGCCTATAAATAGGACCCCAGGGGTACTTGGATTGGCACCTGTGCTTGAGCTTCTGGATCCCGATTTCCGAATTCTCGAGCCCGTCACCCCTGCTTGCTAGCCAAGTCGGTGCCTTCCTCGTACCCTGCTCGGTCATTCTTGGTTGTGGAGGGGAAGACTCCTTTGAGCTTCCGGGTACGTGGTGGGACCTCCCTACCGCAGCACCTGGGATCCTATTGTTGTTGCTCTCCTAGCTTCCTCATAGTCGCCAGCTTGACCATCTCGTCGGACAGCTGGGCAAGTAGCCTCCGGCTGCAAAGGTCCGAATTTTGAGGTCAGGATTTTCCTGGCGTCAACACAAACTGAATCCATGATTCAGTTATTATTTCTCTTGAGACAGGAATCCACCTTCCTGATTGTGGATCCTGCTCAACTTCCCTCAGTCTCTTTTGCCTATATTGTCTACTCTGAATTCTCTTTCTTTTTCTGGAAGTTGCTAATTCTCCAAACTCTATGCCATACTCAGCTGAGTCAGTGCTTGCAGAAGGCTTGGCAGCTTCATATACTGATGGGAGTTGCTTCATTGTCTGCTTTATTTGATTTGTTATCCACATCGCTTGATGTGAACTGGCGTTTATTATTTCATTCTCCCCCTTTAGGGCTTGTTCCATCACCCTTTCCTCAAGTCCTTCTCTGACTAGATTCATCTTTTCATGCATGTGTTGTTCATTCACATCCAAATTGTTGTTTATTTCAAGTAGATGGGTATCTAAGGTATGCGCATTCTCATTAACCTTATTCAGAATTTGATTTCTGTTATTTGCAGCATTTGTCTCTATCTGCCCAAAACCATAGTTTACATTGTTTGAGAATGTTTCTTGCTCTTTCAGGATTGTGTGGGTTTGATGTCCCACTTTGTTTATTTCCTCGCTCATCTTCTCTATGGTCGGGGCTGCCAAAGTGTAGAAGTGAGCGCATTGAGTGTTGAGATGGAGTATATCTTTCTTCATTTCCTGGATCTCCCCCTTCACCTATTTTCTTAGATTTTCCACAGTCTTTACTAGGAACTATTCCAGTTGTTTGCGCTGAGCTATCAGTAGAGCTGATATCATGTGGAAGAGATATCCTGCCTGAGTCGAAGATGACTCAGCAGTTTGTTCTTCTTGATCTCCTCCTCCCTGTGGAGCTGCTTCACTGACATTATCAGAAGATTCTTCACTAATATGCATTGTAGCCTTAGCCTTTCCTCTGGAAACTTCTGGCAGTGTCTCACTTGGAGCTATGGGCACAATCTTGCTTTCTACCATTAACTCTCGGCAGTCTGAGAGAGTAATGTCTTCCGTTGGCTCAGGCATAGCGCCTCTGCCTTCTGGGATAGAGGGTTCATTCCCTTGTTCTTCTAGGGCAGAGTACCCAAGATGGGTCTCCCCCTCAACTTGAGCATCATCCTGATGTGAGCCTCCAGCTGAGAGCTCCTTATGAATCACTTCATCATCTTGGGCTGAGCCCCCGAATTGGGGCTCCACCTCAACTGGTTCACTCCCCAAGTTGGGGTCTCTACTTTCTTCAGTAACCTCTGTGGGAGCAGGTTCTGGTACTGTTTCTGGATAATCCCTTTGGATGGAAGTCTCCCCCTCAGTTGTACCAGGGATTTGTGGGGGTGGTGGTATGTCATCAGAGCTACTGGATGAATCTTCTTTTTCCGAGGGGTCTGTTTGAGATGCATGTTTCTTTGGAGCAGGCTGGACATTAGATGATGGTTTGGGGATAGACCTATCCCATCGATCTAGCATTTTTGCATCCCGACGCTTGGAGTAGTGTAGAGAAACTCCCATTTTCTTATTCAGTACTTCCCCCTGGGTGTTTAGCAGGTAGAGGGACAGTATTCTTCCGTAGGAGGGGGACTTCAGGGTGTTCTTCATTCTCTGGAAGAGGAACTCACTCCAGTTGGTCTTCTTAATGTGAATTATTCGGCCCATGACAATAAACATGTCCTTTGAGATTCGGTCATGAGACCCAGGTTTGCATAGCAGAACTTTGCCAACAATGTCGGCCATCAACTTCCCCTTTTGATTGAATTCCGCTCTCTTAATGGACCCATAGGCCTTCCCTGTGTGGCCGCACCAGGTGTAGCTCGCGGACTGATGAGTCCTGATCATATATACATTTATGGACTCATCCGGGCCGTTATTTTGTCAATATCACGCACTTTAGCCTTATTATAGTCTATATTTGATAACCCATGCTAGGTGCACATTTAGGCCCACTTTGGTGTGTTTTCGTGTGTATTATCTTTAGTAGTATTCACATGTTGTTAAGTGCCACTTTCGGTGGCTAGATCTGTGTTTGTGCTGGAATAGGAGGCGTGCAAGTGTTTCCGGTGCAATTCTGCACAGGAACACTGCGCACGATCACTTGTTCTAGTGCGCACGACCACCGGTCGTGCGCCACTAATCGTGCGCACTTAACCCTTTTTCACGAGTTCTGTCTGGTGCAGTGCGCACGACCATCGACTCTAGTGCGCACGACCATCGGTCGTGCGCCACTGCTCGTGCGCATTGACCATTAAATTTCTGAGTTCTGTTTGCTGTAGTGCGCACGACCATCAACTCCAGTGCGCACGACCACCGGTCGTGCGCCACTGGTCGTGCGAACATTGTATTTCATGATTTCATCTCGTGCAGGTTCTGTCCAGGCAGTGCGCACGATCGCAGGATTCCAGTGCGCACGACCACTGGTCGTGCGCCAATGATCGTGCGCAGTGTTTAATCCAGCGCCTATTTAAGCGCCTGTTGCGATTTTAGGGCGGATCATCATTCCGGGAGCGGGATTTCTGCTCCGCACGCCACCGACCGCCCCCTTGGATCGCCCCTACTTCATCTCCTACGCAAGGGGAAGCTTCCTCGGTCCATTCCTAGACATCCTCCATCGTCCGTGAGTGTTCTCCATCATCCGCAAGCCTCCAAGCAATCATTTTCGCTTTCCGCCCGGTGAGAAGAAGAAGAGACCTTGAGTCGAAGACGACGGGGCACGTAGGGAGATTGTGACAGCCCTCTACGCCGGAAGCATTGTCCGCCCGAGTCCGGAGGTAGCCCGACAACCTACCATTCCGGCCGTGAACGGCCGCTAGTCTTCACCGCCGGTTATCTCCTTCCCTCTTTCCTTGATTGTACCCCTGTGAAGCTTTCACTAAATGAATATTGTGATATCTACTTGATGAGAATGAATGTTTCTGTGTTCTTATTCATGGGTTGGTTGTGATTCACCACGTTCAAGCGCACTCACTCACACACGCACGCAAGGTGTTTGCTCCGTGTTGGCAAGAGCTAACGACGGTTGTGAAGAGGTGTTTGCGACCCTCACTCTCTCGCGCCTGAGTCCACTTCATTCGCCTCACGAAGCACGGCATCGCGGCCGTTGCATCCACCTCACGTTGCGAAGCGGTGTTCTCGACCCGCATCTCTTTTATTGTTGTTAAAATTAGGAAAACCAACCAAAAACCCCTTGTTGTGTTTGTGAAACGCTTGTGTAACAATATTCACTGCACGATTCGATCACCCATCCTGCATTCCTCAAGAGACCGACATCCGGGGAATTTATTCTCCACAATTATTACTTGACAGCGACCGGTGCACTTGCCGACGCGCATCAAGTTTTTGGCGCCGTTGCCGGGGAATGCAGGCGTGTTTCGTCTTGTGTTGTGACTTTCGTTATACGAGCAGTTGTTTTTTATTTTCTCCGTTTTTCTTTTTGTTTTTGACAGTTCATGCAGAGGCAGGTCGCAGGTGAACTCGCACCTTTTGATCCAGAAATCGAACGAACTGCTCGCGCGCGAAGGCGCGCTGCGGCTGTACAAGCGGCCATGGGTGATCAGGTAGACCCAAATGATGTTGATCCGAGAATGCCCGGCGTGGGGGAACATCAGCCTGGGATTGAGCAGGAGGCAGTCAGGCCTCGACCCCGCACGATGAGGGACTACACCACTCCAACTGCTGGGAGTGTGTATCCGGGGTTCGGGCCAAACATTATGAATAATCAGTTTGAGATCAAGCCAGCGATCTTAAACATCATCCGGAACAACACTCAGTTCTCGGGGTTGGCCAGCGAAGATCCGCATCTGCATCTGGCGGAGTTTTCTGATATTTGCGGAACCTTCCGCTACGCAGGGATTGCTGACGACACGGTTAAGCTTAGACTGTTTCCCTTTTCACTCCGCGACAAAGCAAAGGTGTGGCTCCACTCCATTCCGCCCGGGACTGCTGCAACTTGGGATGCCCTCGCATCCAAGTTCCTTGCTAAATTCCACCCTGTGGATAAGATTGTAAGCTTGCGGCGGGAGATCGCCACATTTCGCCAACTTGACCAAGAGACCCTTGCTGAAGCATGGGAGCGCCTCAACGATCTCCTTCGCCGTTGCCCTGGCCACGAGCTCCAACCATGGAATGTGGTTGAATTGTTCTACTTCGCGATCGAGCCCAACTACAGGGCAATGATCGATGCTGCGGCGGGTGGCACCTTGATGAACCACACTCCTGAAGAAGCCCTTCGAATTCTGCGCGACACTGCCTCCCACAGTACATTCTGGACTGCAGGGAGAAATGCTCCAAGAAGTGGCCGAGGTCTTTTCATGGTCGACTCACTCCCCACTCCATCTGCGCCTGTTGCTATCATTACTTGTGAAGGATGTGGAGGCGGAGGCCATCATGCTTATGAATGTTCGGGGAACCACATGGCAGGTGATTTCGCACACTTGACCTTAAATGAATCTGTGAACTATGTAGGAAATCAACCCAAGGGGGCGCCTTACAATAACGCCTATAATCCGGGAGCGAGAAGTCATCCAAACTTCTCTTGGAATCCCAACACGCCCGGCCAACGATGGTCACCGGGGCAGCATCAAAATGATGCTTACGCCTCCGGGAGCCAACCGAGGCCGCCGCACCCGGATTATAACCAAGCACCCCCCACCCAAAAGAAAAGTAATTTAGAAGAGATGATGGAGAAATTCCTGCTTGCAGCTAATTCAAACATGGTAAATCAAACCGCATCTATGCGAAACTTGGAGACGCAATTGGGCCAATTGGCTCAAGCGCTAACCGAGCGTTCGCAGGGAACCCTTCCCAGCAACACGGAAAAGAACCCTATTGATCAAGGGAAAAGTCTGGGAGATGCGGTAGATGCCAAACCGAGTGAGCTGGTAATCTCGTGCTCCATCAATAAGGTTGAAACCAAGGCTTTATGCGATTCCGGTTCCTCCCGCAACGTTATTGCACTGCAAGATGTTGCGAAGTTACAGCTGGAGATGAACACGGAGGAAAGGAAATCGCTGATTCTCGCTAATGGCACGATTGTCCAATCTGAGGGGGAAGTAAAGAATGTGGAGGTAACGGTTGAGGGGACAACTGTAGTAGCTGATTTTCAGGTTCTAGGCCCGCAAGAAAACCAGTCCATTCCTATCTTGGGGGTGCCGTTCTTGAAAGAGAGCGGTGCTACCCTTGATTTTGCTACGGGATGCATTTCCCTAACCAATGTGGTGCAGCAACCTACTTGCCCTGAAGCCACAACTGAAATATTCACTCCGCCCCCTCTCGTTATTTCTGATGAATTTCTAAGCGGTGCAGGAAAGGTACATGTTCAAGAAACAGGTGAAGGAGGAATGGAAGAGTTCCAATCGGATGAGGAAGAAGAGGTCGACTTCCGGAAAGAGTTCGACTCCGAGATGGAGGAAGACGACAGTTCGGGAAACGTTGACTTGAATATAGTTAGGGATGATATTTATTTATCTCCGTGTGATGAATCATGTAATAAACTATGTAAGCGCTCCATCTCGTGGGCCGATCCGGTAGTCACCATGATGCCGGAAGTGACGCCACCTGATTCTAAGGCAGAAAAATCTGAGAACTCTCAGCGGTGGCAGTCTCCAACTGTCACCAAACTAAAAAAGGAAAAACTTCTGCGTGACGCTCGTGCGGCTGCTCTCCGTGGCAAGGTGGCGGAGGTTAGGGGAGCATTGGGTAATACCAGTGCTGGCCCTAAAGCCTTCACCTCCCGCCTACGTGCTACGGGAGAAGCGCACCATAAGAGCGCTTTTAGTTGATGTGTGTTATATTTGCTGTGAAGAACTATTTCTGAGTATTTCTTTTTAATTCCTGCACTCTTTATAAACACTGTTAATACAGGTATTTGGTCCAGCTTAAGGACGTTAAATGAAAGCGCTACTGGGAGACAACCCAGATTTCCTGTTTTCGTATTTCTTTTTATCTAACTTCTTTTAGTTCAGCTTTTGTATCTGCTTTTGTTGCTTTGAGTTTGTGCTTGCAGGTTTTGTGTTCGATGGAGCGGATGCTGCGGACTATTCTTGATTATTTACGCCAATCGTCTGGTATGCTCATTTCTGAGCATTGGGTAACACTTCCTCCCCTCTTTCAGCTTCAAATTTCTAGATATCGTGTTTAGCTTAAGTCTGGGGGAGCGGTTGTTATTATCCACTGTGCACGAGCTGCATTGCATACTAGAAGGTTGCTTTTTATTTTTCATTATCATTATCATTGTTGCATTCCTTACACACCACTTCACCCACTTGAGTGCGTGCTTGTCTTTTTGTGTTGTTCCGTTTAAATTAGTTTGGTTGGAATGTGAAATAGTTTGTTAACATAGGAATCATTATTTGGAGCGCGATGTCGACTCATGTAGTGTACTAGTCACGTCGCATGTTATGGTAGAATTTGAGTAGAACTAGATTTTCTTTATGCATCTAATTTATATTTAGTATTTCTGCGTAAATTTAGATTTAGTATACTCAAATGGTGAATTTGTATGAAATTGACGATAACCTGGTGTTGTGTGTGTGCGATTGCTAGTCGTGTGTTGCTCGAGTCGGGAGGAAGGTTTATCTTTCTCGTGGGCTAAGAACTTGCCCCAAGCGACTCTCGAAGCATGGGTGAGAGCTACTCGTTGAGTTAAAAATGACGTAGGCCACCATTTGGCTAGTTTGAGCTTTGTTATTCCATGTCCATTTCATTCACCTTTGCGAGCCAAATTTGTGCCTACCAATCCTTTGTTCAGCTCCTCTTCATCCACCAAAGCCTGAAACCTATCCTACACCCGCAACCAAAAATGTTTTAACTGTGCTCATAATTTTCAACTTGTGTGGTGTTTGGAACCATTGTGTTATGAAGGGAAAATAAAGTTTATCCGCTGATTTTGAACCAACCGGAGGATACATAAAAGAAGAAAAATATGTAAAAGAAAAAAAAAAAGTAGTTTGAAAAAAAAATCCTCCTGAGCTAAAAACAGAAAATCTGTTGGAATTTGTGAAGTAGGCCGTGTGCACACCTGGTTTTCATGATAAGTCTGGGGGTGTGTCACACGAGCATAGTTGTTTGGTTTTGTGGGGTGCAGCGTTCCGATAGCTCACTTGGGTTGCGCAGCCATCGTGTTTAACTTTGAATATCATACCGTAACCTAAGCCTCGTTTTAATCCTATAAGTCCTACTGATTTGATTTGCGAGTTTGCTAGCGCCGTGGAGAGAGTGTGACCGGGCGAGCGTATGGTTCACGACGTTGATGGATTTCAGCGGAGTTATTCCTAAGCCCCGATCTTTTGCAACACCCGCCTCAGTGTCTCGTCGCTTTCATACCGGGCATGATCGCCAAATTCGTCATAATTCACCAACTGAGTATAATTAAATCTCTACTTACGCTTTAATACTTACGTAAATTAGTTAGCATAGTTAGAATCTCTCTCTACTAGAATTTCTACTCGCATGCGTATGTTACTTCGCACCGTACTCCCTTGTGTAATTCTCTATGTTAACTATCGTTTTCGCGCTCCGCCGGATTCGTTTGCTCGGGACGCGCAAACAGTTAAGTCTGGGGGTGTGATGAGTCCTGATCATATATACATTTATGGACTCATCCGGGCCGTTATTTTGTCAATATCACGCACTTTAGCCTTATTATAGTCTATATTTGATAACCCATGCTAGGTGCACATTTAGGCCCACTTTGGTGTGTTTTCGTGTGTATTATCTTTAGTAGTATTCACATGTTGTTAAGTGCCACTTTCGGTGGCTAGATCTGTGTTTGTGCTGGAATAGGAGGCGTGCAAGTGTTTCCGGTGCAATTCTGCACAGGAACACTGCGCACGATCACTTGTTCTAGTGCGCACGACCACCGGTCGTGCGCCACTAATCGTGCGCACTTAACCCTTTTTCACGAGTTCTGTCTGGTGCAGTGCGCACGACCATCGACTCTAGTGCGCACGACCATCGGTCGTGCGCCACTGCTCGTGCGCATTGACCATTAAATTTCTGAGTTCTGTTTGCTGTAGTGCGCACGACCATCAACTCCAGTGCGCACGACCACCGGTCGTGCGCCACTGGTCGTGCGAACATTGTATTTCATGATTTCATCTCGTGCAGGTTCTGTCCAGGCAGTGCGCACGATCGCAGGATTCCAGTGCGCACGACCACTGGTCGTGCGCCAATGATCGTGCGCAGTGTTTAATCCAGCGCCTATTTAAGCGCCTGTTGCGATTTTAGGGCGGATCATCATTCCGGGAGCGGGATTTCTGCTCCGCACGCCACCGACCGCCCCCTTGGATCGCCCCTACTTCATCTCCTACGCAAGGGGAAGCTTCCTCGGTCCATTCCTAGACATCCTCCATCGTCCGTGAGTGTTCTCCATCATCCGCAAGCCTCCAAGCAATCATTTTCGCTTTCCGCCCGGTGAGAAGAAGAAGAGACCTTGAGTCGAAGACGACGGGGCACGTAGGGAGATTGTGACATCCCTCTACGCCGGAAGCATTGTCCGCCCGAGTCCGGAGGTAGCCCGACAACCTACCATTCCGGCCGTGAACGGCCGCTAGTCTTCACCGCCGGTTATCTCCTTCCCTCTTTCCTTGATTGTACCCCTGTGAAGCTTTCACTAAATGAATATTGTGATATCTACTTGATGAGAATGAATGTTTCTGTGTTCTTATTCATGGGTTGGTTGTGATTCACCACGTTCAAGCGCACTCACTCACACACGCACGCAAGGTGTTTGCTCCGTGTTGGCAAGAGCTAACGACGGTTGTGAAGAGGTGTTTGCGACCCTCACTCTCTCGCGCCTGAGTCCACTTCATTCGCCTCACGAAGCACGGCATCGCGGCCGTTGCATCCACCTCACGTTGCGAAGCGGTGTTCTCGACCCGCATCTCTTTTATTGTTGTTAAAATTAGGAAAACCAACCAAAAACCCCTTGTTGTGTTTGTGAAACGCTTGTGTAACAATATTCACTGCACGATTCGATCACCCATCCTGCATTCCTCAAGAGACCGACATCCGGGGAATTTATTCTCCACAATTATTACTTGACAGCGACCGGTGCACTTGCCGACGCGCATCACGGACACATTCTCCGAAGTCAGCTCTTCCTCTTCCTCTCCCCCTTGGATTCTTGGCAGATTCAGTGCTTTTCCAAGGCTTTTCGCAGATATCTTGATTTTCTTGCCTCCCACCATGGACTTTATCCGTGATTCAGTGTGGTCGAGTTTTGCTTCGGCAAAGAACTCACCTAATTCCCGGTGGAGAAGAACCGAGGGTTCACATAGGACATATTCTAGTCCCGATGCCTCCAGCAATCCTATAACTGATCTTATTTCGTCGGAGCAGACATTGAAACCTCCTCGCTGAAGTTCACAACCTGAGATCACTTCTTCTTTCTTGGGAGCCATTGATTCGGAGTGAGAGAGAAGGCAACACGTCAAAGGAGGCGAGGATTTGTCGACGGACTGGCTTAGGGCAAATGATAACGTATTTTTTATTTTCGAGCATTCACTCTATTTATAGTGTCGGTAGGTGAAGAGGTGCGTACCTTAAAAACGATCAGACGGCTCCGATGGACCCATCTAATCCCGATATAAATAGCTCGATTATATTTTGCCGATGCGGTTATTATTGTCGAAATGATCCTTGGATACGCATCCTCCCAGCTCGAATCTTTGTCGTCGCAACATATATTGTGTCGTCGTAACAACTTCTTGTATCGACGAGTATGGATTCCAGGACCTATTCATCTTTTAGGCCTTTTTTAGTAGGATGACCTGCATCGGTTTTGTTAGTAAATAGACTTTGCTGTTCTGCCTATGGGTCAGAACAGACACCTTGTCCAAGGCCCAGATTTGCTTCTGGTGGGCACTTGGACTACCTGCAAAATAAGATTACAAGTCCTTAGGAACCCAAGTGGATTTGGGTCCTAGGAAATTGTTATCTTTGACGGGCATACTGGATATAACTGCCCTCGGATATGCATAGTGATTGTGAAAGACATTGTTTGCAAGTTTAGCATTTGTTACCCTTGGAGCAGTTGGATTGTACCAACAATCAATTGCGAAGTGCCCAGTCTTTCTACAGCACTAACATTCATACCTGTTATATCTTCTTTTCTGGCTGACTGTATGAGCAAGAGTTCTTTGTGTGTGAACAAATGAATGAGGCAAAGAAGGTGAATTGTGCTGATGGTAGATGTGATGTTTGCTGTCACCATTCACTGTTTTCCATCTGGAGTCAGTCTTCTTTAAGAATTCCTTCTCTTTTCTGGGCTCAGTAAATTTCTGCCTCCTCATAACTTCCTGAGGTACCTTTGTGATTTTTGGCATGTTCTTTGCTCCACTTGTGGAGCTCCCAATTTTGAAATACCCAAGATTGGATTGCCCAGCATTCTTGTTGGAGGGTGAAATTACCTTCCTCAAGCTGGCCTTCTTCCCACAGGGTCTGCCTGATCTGTCTTCCTTGAAGCATCCCTGCTCCCTTCTCTGAGTGGAGCAGCAAGCATTTACCAGTGGAGGAAAGGTATCTGGTTTGGAGGAGCTTGTCACGGGCTTTACTACAAAGGGGAGTTTACTCTCCACCCTTCTGGTGTTGTCGTTCTTAGATTTCAGGACTTTGGGCTGAAATTTGTCCTTCTTCAGAAGAACTACTTCTCTAGTTAGTGAGCAGCACAGCTCCTTGCTCTCAATCAATGCCTTCAGAGTTTTCCCAAATTTGTCTATCAAGTCAAGGTTGGAGCTTGCCTTGAAGTCCTTTTTGGGTTGACAAAACTCTGCATTCTCTAGAGTTAGCCTTTCTGCTTTCTCTGAGAGATCAAGATTTCTTGCTTGAAGAGAGGAGATCTTTGCATCCTGCTCCTTGCACAACATCTTGAGCATCTTGACATCTTCTAAGAGATCATTGTACAACCCCGATATTCGCCGAGCATACTCCCGAAGACTCATTGGAGCATCATGGTAGCATCGACCCATGCAGGAAGGGAGGTAGAGGCAAGGGGGACGAGCGGTGAGGGAGGAGGCCTCCCGCTTACCCAGCCTATATAGAGGAGCGAGAGGTGGAGGGACAGGTCCACCGCTCCCAGCTAGGGGGGCGAGCCCGGGCTGCTGCCCGGGGAGCTCGCCCCCGCTCCCAGCTAGGGGGGCGAGTCCGGGCTGCCGCCCGGGGAGCTCGCCCCCGCTCCCAGCTAGGGGGGCGAGGCCGGGCTGCCGCCCGGGGAGCTCGCCCCCGCTCCCAGCTAGGGGGGCGAGCCCGGGCTGCCGCCCGGGGAGCTCGCCCCCGCTCCCAGCTAGGGGGGCGAGTCCGGGCTGCTGCCCGGGGAGCTCGCCCCCGCTCCCAGCTAGGGGGGCGAGCCCGGGCTGCCGCCCGGGGAGCTCGCCCCCGCTCCCAGCTAGGGGGGCGAGCCCGGGCTGCTGCCCGGGGAGCTCGCCCCCGCTCCCAGCTAGGGGGGCGAGCCCGGGCTGCCGCCCGGGGAGCTCGCCCCCGCTCCCAGCTAGGGGGGCGAGCCCGGGCTGCTGCCCGGGGGCTCGCCCCGACTCCCATCCCGTAGGGGGGCGAGCTCAGGAGAGCATTCGGTCTGCGTTTAGCGTCGTGGAACGGCGGGATTTGGCTATTCGCAGTCCAGTTTTGGCTATTCGCAGTCCAGTGGTCTGCGTTTAGCGTCGTGGAACGGCGGGATTTGGCTATTCGCAGTCCAGTTTTGGCTATTCGCAGTCCAGTGGTCTGCGTTTAGCGCTTCAGAACAGCGGGATTTGGCTATTTGCAGTCCAGTTTTGGCTATTCGCAGTCCAAATCCGAAAAACCTATAAATAGGACCAAGGGGGCACCATTTTAGAGATCTCATTCTAGGTTAGCTCTCTCCTCTCTCTCCCTCCCCAACAAGTCTCTCTATAGAGGGTGAGGAGAGGCTCCAGTGGTGCCCAAGTTTAGTAGTGGCTTGGGAGGGGAAGTTCCAAGGGGACTTCCGGGTATGTGGCGGGACCTCCTCACTAAGCCCTTGGTCCAGTTCTTAGTTCCGACACCATCAACCTAGAGCTCTCCCTTGGGGGAAGTAAGGGTTGGTCGCCCCTCAGCTTGCTGAGGGCCCCGAACTCCACAGAGACCAAGTCTTGTTCGCAAGATTTCGGTTTCAACATTATGGTGCGGTGAGCGTGGAGTGTGACCGATTCACGAAACTCTCGAGATGAGCTCCATGGACGGAGGTGGAGGAAGTTCCGACCCAGGTCATCCGCAGCCCCCGGTGGCTGGAGTGACGTTGGAGATGTTTGAAAGCTTCAAGCGAGAGGTCACGCAGACATTGCAGATCGCCTTCGCCACGACGGCCGTAGGCAGAAGAGGAGATGGTTCGGAGGTCCCGCCCCAGCAGGTGGAGGAGGGAACTCTCGGCCAGCAGTCCAGAAAGGAGATACCGGTGAGGGGGGAGTGGGGAGGTGCCATACCCCCACTCGCCCACCCTCAAGGGGGCGAGCTCAGGAGGGGGGCGCCCTCCCAGCTCGCCCCAGCCCCTCAAGGGGGCGAGCTCAGGAGGGGGGCGCCCTCCCAGCTCGCCCCAGCCCCTCAAGGGGGCGAGCTCAGGAGGGGGGCGCCCTCCCAGCTCGCCCCAGCCCCTCAAGGGGGCGAGCTCAGGAGGGGGGCGCCCTCCCAGCTCGCCCCAGCCCCTCAAGGGGGCGAGCTCAGGAGGGGGGCGCCCTCCCAGCTCGCCCCAGCCCCTCAAGGGGGCGAGCTCAGGAGGGGGGCGCCCTCCCAGCTCGCCCCAGCCCCTCAAGGGGGCGAGCTCAGGAGGGGGGCGCCCTCCCAGCTCGCCCCAGCCCCTCAAGGGGGCGAGCTCAGGAGGGGGGCGCCCTCCCAGCTCGCCCCAGCCCCTCAAGGGGGCGAGCTCAGGAGGGGGGCGCCCTCCCAGCTCGCTCCAGCCCCTCAAGGGGGCGAGCTCAGGAGGGGGGCGCCCTCCCAGCTCGCCCCAGCCCCTCAAGGGGGCGAGCTCAGGAGGGGGGCGCCCTCCCAGCTCGCCCCAGCCCCTCAAGGGGGCGAGCTCGGGAGGGGGGCGCCCTCCCAGCTCGCCCCAGCCCCTCAAGGGGGCGAGCTCGGGAGGGGGGCGCCCTCCCAGCTCGCCCCAGCCCCTCAAGGGGGCGAGCTCGGGAGGGGGGCGCCCTCCCAGCTCGCCCCAGCCCCTCAAGGGGGCGAGCTCGGGAGGGGGGCGCCCTCCCAGCTCGCCCCAGCCCCTCAAGGGGGCGAGCTCAGGAGGGGGGCGCCCTCCCAGCTCGCCCCGTCTCTTCCAGCCCAGTCCCAAAAGGGGGCGAGCGGGGAGGCATCCGACCCCCACTCGCTCCACCCCAAAAGAAACCAAGTGAATGTTGATGGTCGAGACCACCTCGGGTGGAGGCTATCCAATAGCCCGGCGAGCGCAGAGGTCAACAATTCGACTCCGCGAGAGCAAGGAAGTAAGGACTTCAAAAGAAAAAGATCCAACCGCCCGAGGTGGAGGCCGGGACCAAAGACACCCCCTCCACCACCTCAGCAAACCATGGAGATTGGTGGGGGTAGACGGAGGAGAATCAGAAAAGCAGGAAGAAGAAGGAAAGGAAGGGGTAGGGTGGAGTCACCCTACTGCGACTTCCACCAGGAGGAGGGTCACGCGACATTCACTTACCCTGAGTTCTCAGAGATGAAGGATGCAAAGGGTCCAGGGCAACATCAACAGTTACCAGAAGAAGTCGAGGAAGACCAAGACTGGGAGTGGGAGGCTCAGTTCGGCTTCCATACTTAAGTTTCATTTTCTAGCCTTAAGTTCGCGTAATGCTATGTTCCGTTCCCACGTCTAGTTTTTTTTTGAACATGTACTAGGATGGTTTAATATAATGAAAGTTTTTCAAAAATGCTTAGCCTCGATGCTGGCCCGCTGACCAGGCTCCCACCTAGCTGGCGGGGCCGGGAACCGCTCGGGGCAGGGAGGAAAAGGTCCACCACTAGTAGAGCTCGCTCCTAGCAGTGTGTCGACCCTATGTCCACCACTGGTAGAGCTCGCTCCTAGAAGTGTGTCGACCCCATGTCCACCACTAGTAGAGCTCGCTCCTAGCAGTGTGTCGACCCATGTCCACCACTAGTAGAGCTCGCTCCTAGAAGTGTGTCGACCCATGTCCACCACTAGTAGAGCTCGCTCCTAGAAGTGTGTCGACCCTATGTCCACCACTAGTAGAGCTCGCTCCTAGCAGTGTGTCGACCCAATGTCCACCACTAGTAGAGCTCGCTCCTAGAAGTGTGTCGACCCTATGTCCACCACTAGTAGAGCTCGCTCCTAGCAGTGTGTCGACCCAATGTCCACCACTAGTAGAGCTCGCTCCTAGCAGTGTGTCGACCCAATGTCCACCACTAGTAGAGCTCGCTCCTAGCAGTGTGTCGACCCATGTCCACCACTAGTAGAGCTCGCTCCTAGCAGTGTGTCGACCCAATGTCCACCACTAGTAGAGCTCGCTCCTAGAAGTGTGTCGACCCTATGTCCACCACTAGTAGAGCTCGCTCCTAGCAGTGTGTCGACCCAATGTCCACCACTAGTAGAGCTCGCTCCTAGCAGTGTGTCGACCCAATGTCCACCACTAGTAGAGCTCGCTCCTAGCAGTGTGTCGACCCATGTCCACCACTAGTAGAGCTCGCTCCTAGCAGTGTGTCGACCCAATGTCCACCACTAGTAGAGCTCGCTCCTAGCAGTGTGTCGACCCTATGTCCACCACTAGTAGAGCTCGCTCCTAGCAGTGTGTCGACCCAATGTCCACCACTAGTAGAGCTCGCTCCTAGAAGTGTGTCGACCCAATGTCCACCACTAGTAGAGCTCGCTCCTAGCAGTGTGTCGACCCAATGTCCACCACTAGTAGAGCTCGCTCCTAGAGGTGTGTCGACCCAATGTCCACCACTAGTAGAGCTCGCTCCTAGAAGTGTGTCGACCCAATGTCCACCACTAGTAGAGCTCGCTCCTAGCAGTGTGTCGACCCCTTGTCCACCACTAGTAGAGCTCGCTCCTAGCAGTGTGTCGACCCATGTCCACCACTAGTAGAGCTCGCTCCTAGCAGTGTGTCGACCCCTTGTCCACCACTAGTAGAGCTCGCTCCTAGCAGTGTGTCGACCCAATGTCCACCACTAGTAGAGCTCGCTCCTAGAAGTGTGTCGACCCAATGTCCACCACTAGTAGAGCTCGCTCCTAGAAGTGTGTCGACCCTATGTCCACCACTAGTAGAGCTCGCTCCTAACAGTGTGTCGACCCAATGTCCACCACTAGTAGAGCTCGCTCCTAGAAGTGTGTCGACCCTATGTCCACCACTAGTAGAGCTCGCTCCTAGCAGTGTGTCGACCCAATGTCCACCACTAGTAGAGCTCGCTCCTAGCAGTGTGTCGACCCAATGTCCACCACTAGTAGAGCTCGCTCCTAGAAGTGTGTCGACCCAATGTCCACCACTAGTAGAGCTCGCTCCTAGCAGTGTGTCGACCCAATGTCCACCACTAGTAGAGCTCGCTCCTAGAAGTGTGTCGACCCAATGTCCACCACTAGTAGAGCTCGCTCCTAGCAGTGTGTCGACCCAATGTCCACCACTAGTAGAGCTCGCTCCTAGAGGTGTGTCGACCCAATGTCCACCACTAGTAGAGCTCGCTCCTAGCAGTGTGTCGACCCAATGTCCACCACTAGTAGAGCTCGCTCCTAGCAGTGTGTCGACCCCTTGTCCACCACTAGTAGAGCTCGCTCCTAGCAGTGTGTCGACCCATGTCCACCACTAGTAGAGCTCGCTCCTAGCAGTGTGTCGACCCCATGTCCACCACTAGTAGAGCTCGCTCCTAGAAGTGTGTCGACCCAATGTCCACCACTAGTAGAGCTCGCTCCTAGCAGTGTGTCGACCCAATGTCCACCACTAGTAGAGCTCGCTCCTAGAAGTGTGTCGACCCAATGTCCACCACTAGTAGAGCTCGCTCCTAGAAGTGTGTCGACCCGATGTCCACCACTAGTAGAGCTCGCTCCTAGAAGTGGGTAGTCCCGACGCTGGCCCGCCGACCAGGCTCCCATCAAGCTGGCAGGTCCGAGGATCGCTCGGTGGCAGGAAAGTCCCAAGTACTTGGTCCCCATGCAGACCTGCTGACCAGGCTCTCACCTAGCTGGCAGGGTCAGGAACCGCTCGGTGGTCGAAAATTCCCTAAGTGTTTTTCCCCCCGAGGTGGCCCTGCTGGCCGGGCTCTCGCTAGCCGGCAAGGTTGGGGGACCTCTCGGGGAGGTGCTGTGGCTTTTCCAAGATAGCACCAATAATCGGATTCCCAGCGACACTCGTCGAATATGCAGGGTTGGACATTTCTTTCCGAGCGTGAGCCACGCTCGAAAAGAGCGGGGATTGTGTACAACCCCGATATTCGCCGAGCATACTCCCGAAGACTCATTGGAGCATCATGGTAGCATCGACCCATGCAGGAAGGGAGGTAGAGGCAAGGGGGACGAGCGGTGAGGGAGGAGGCCTCCCGCTTACCCAGCCTATATAGAGGAGCGAGAGGTGGAGGGACAGGTCCACCGCTCCCAGCTAGGGGGGCGAGCCCGGGCTGCTGCCCGGGGAGCTCGCCCCCGCTCCCAGCTAGGGGGGCGAGTCCGGGTTGCCGCCCGGGGAGCTCGCCCCCGCTCCCAGCTAGGGGGGCGAGGCCGGGCTGCCGCCCGGGGAGCTCGCCCCCGCTCCCAGCTAGGGGGGCGAGCCCGGGCTGCCGCCCGGGGAGCTCGCCCCCGCTCCCAGCTAGGGGGGCGAGTCCGGGCTGCTGCCCGGGGAGCTCGCCCCCGCTCCCAGCTAGGGGGGCGAGCCCGGGCTGCCGCCCGGGGAGCTCGCCCCCGCTCCCAGCTAGGGGGGCGAGCCCGGGCTGCTACCCGGGGGCTCGCCCCGACTCCCATCCCGTAGGGGGGCGAGCTCAGGAGAGCATTCGGTCTGCGTTTAGCGTCGTGGAACGGCGGGATTTGGCTATTCGCAGTCCAGTTTTGGCTATTCGCAGTCCAGTGGTCTGCGTTTAGCGTCGTGGAACGGCGGGATTTGGCTATTCGCAGTCCAGTTTTGGCTATTCGCAGTCCAGTGGTCTGCGTTTAGCGCTTCAGAACAGCGGGATTTGGCTATTTGCAGTCCAGTTTTGGCTATTCGCAGTCCAGATCCGAAAAACCTATAAATAGGACCAAGGGGGCACCATTTTAGAGATCTCATTCTAGGTTAGCTCTCTCCTCTCTCTCCCTCCCCAACAAGTCTCTCTATAGAGGGTGAGGAGAGGCTCCAGTGGTGCCCAAGTTTAGTAGTGGCTTGGGAGGGGAAGTTCCAAGGGGACTTCCGGGTATGTGGCGGGACCTCCTCACTAAGCCCTTGGTCCAGTTCTTAGTTCCGACACCATCAACCTAGAGCTCTCCCTTGGGGGAAGTAAGGGTTGGTCGCCCCTCAGCTTGCTGAGGGCCCCGAACTCCACAGAGACCAAGTCTTGTTCGCAAGATTTCGGTTTCAACAATCATTGTATGACTTGGACCAGTCATCATTACCAGATGAGCTCGTCTCCGATTCTGAGTCTGAGGTAGATAAAGGAGCTCTTATGCATACCTGTTCAGGTGAGACTTCATCCTGGACTTCTTCCTCTGACTCAGATAGGACAGTCAATCCAAACTGAGTCTTCTCTTCTGAGTCTGAACAGCTTGAGTCACTGTCACTCAATGTTTTGACTTTCTCCTTAGCTGCTTTGCTTCTTTCTTCCTCTGATCCTTCCATAAGGGTTGTTAGAGAGTTCCACATCTCCTTAGCTGTAGTGCAGTGGATCAGTTTCTGGAGTATGGGAGTATCAACTGCATCAGCTATAATGTTCTGGGCCTTCTTGTCTAAGTTGACTAGGATGATCTCATCTCCAGTCATTTTCTTGGATATTGTCTTAGGAACATAAGACCCTTCTTGAACAATTTGGAACATTCTAAGATCCATTGCTTCCATGAATATTCTTGCTCTAACTTTCCAAAGGGCAAAGTTCTCCCTAGAATAGATAGCTATTCTTGACTTCATAGCTATGATACTTGAACACCCACTAGCAGATCTGTTCAAGCTGTTAAGCCTTTCTTTGAACAACCTCCCTCTAATACCACTTGTTGTCTATTGGGTGTCAACTTATAACCAAGAGGGGGGGGGGGGGGTGAATAGGTTTTTCAAATTATAATATCCCCTTTTAGGTGTTCTTGATTTCTGGTTAATAGATATATATAGTAGAAAACACAACACAGAAAAGCACACAAAGATTTATAGAGGTTCCTCAAGACCATGTGTCTTGAGTAGTCTTTTTTCCCTCTGCGCCTACCTAGCAGTGTGCTAGGCTCGGCAAACTCCACCAAAAACTTCAGGCCCTCAAGCCTTACACCACGGACCCGCAAGTCCTACAACGCAGGCCCGCAAGCCCCTACTGCACCCGAGCCCGCAAGCTCGACACTCAGGACCTCAAGCCCTACACAACACAGACCCACAAGTCTTGTGCCTACAGCCTAGGCCCACAAGCCCCTACTGCGCCCGAGTCCTCAAGCTCGACAAGATCGGACCCGCAAGTCCACTGCCCTGGCCCTCAAGTCTCACAGCTCTCCAGCCCTCAAGCTAGATGGTGTCGGACCCACAAGTTCACTGCTCCGGCCCTCAAGCCTCACAGCTCTCCAGCCCTCAAGCTAGACGGTGTCGGACCCGCAAGTCCACTGCCCTGTCCCTCAAGCCTCACAGCTCTCCAGCCCTCAAGCTAGACAAATAGGCCCGCAAACCTTACAAGAAATTACAGTAAAAAAGAACTGCTTCTTCTCCAAGATGAAGATCGGCAACTTTAGCCTGTTGAAGATCGGCTTCTTAAGTTTGAAGAAGATGTTTCTGATTTAGATCTTGAACGCACAGTTCTTCTTCCATCTTCTCTTAGCCTGATGAGGATTGGCTTCTTATCAGTCGATGGAGATGACTGATTCTTCAGAGAACACTTGATGCTTGTTCTCTACTTGATCTTCTTCTTTTCCGCTGAAAAAACTGTTCTATTGAAGTGTAGCGACGAGATTCTTTTTCGTTCTTTTTCTCTATTTCGAAGAACTCTTTTCTAGGGCATCACTGTTCCCTTTTATAAGACAGATGAGCTGCATAACGGTCACATGTGATGTCCTTTAATGTCAGACGCTCATTCCTTAAAAGCACGCGCTGATTGGACAATCAAGCGGCTACATTAAATGCTGACAGCGCGTCCGCAACATTTGAATCTGTCTCGACGATATTTCCATTAATACGGCGACATGGAAAATATCTCGACGACAGGACTTTGTCGATGCCTTGAACTTGGTAGATTTTCAAATCTTCTTGCTTCTGCCTCTGATGCTGGTATCTCGACAATACTAGACATTTTGGCGCTTCTGCATATACGACGATATGCTTTCTCTGACTGAGTCGTCGTGATCTTCTTTCTGGCAGACTGTCATCGTAATCACGTTGTTCTCTCGACGACATGAGTGATACCATGTCGACAGATCATACTTTAGCAACTACTTGTCTTCAGCTGTCCTGCTTCAGTCTTCTTGACGACAAGGCCACTTTGGTGATGTCGACGATACCGCGTCTTCTTGACGACATTTCTTCCTTTTGTCTTCATTCTTCTCTGCGTTCGACGAACGATAATCTTCGTTCGACGGACAGCATTCTGCGTTCGACGAACTTCATTCTTCTGTCTTGTCTCTGCGTTCAACGAACTCCATTCTGCATTCGACGAACATCATTCTTCTGTCCCGTCTCTGCGTTCGACGATCTTCCTTCTGCGTTCGACGATCTTTCTTCTGCGTTCGACGAACACGCCAAGTCTCAGCGGTCGACGATCTTTCTTCTGTGTTCGACGAACAGCATTCAGCGTTCGACGAACTCGCCAAGTCTCAGCATTTGCTTTGCCCCATCATCATGACGACAAGCATACTTTGTCGACGATATCTCCTGTTCTTCTCGACGATGTAGTACTTACTGAAATAACTAAAGTACTTGACATATTGTCGATCTCTGCAAGTATGAACTAGATGCAACATTAAATACAACTTGCATTTATCATTGAGCTGAGCATTTCTTCAAATCAGGAACATTGATGGGCACTGTTCCCAACAAAGGGCTCATGCCCTGTACATCAATTCCTCACTACATTTTCTCTCGCGGAAGCATAAAATACTAAAGCTAAACAATGCTCACGGATCCTGCCAATGGTGCTCCCGTGCTAGACTGCCCGGTCTCTATCTACACCGGCCTCTGGTGCTGCAACACATCCTCGGTCCCCTAAAATGATGAGGTCCACTGACCGTTAGTCAAAGACTAAGTCAATCCCCCACCCCTCCCCCGATGACTCCTAGGCACCGAGCGGGAGGAATGAAGCGGAGGACAACAAGGGGTAAAAACAAAAGCAGGTGACGGTGAACCTAATCTACAGGAAATGTCTACCACATCGCAGTATATATAACAGTGAGTAAAGCAATAACAATTAAAGCAGTAATAAGTAAACAGTAGTAAAGACAAGTAATAAAGAAAACAGTATAAGGAAGTGTAACCTTGATTTATAAGAATGCTCATACAAACCTATAGACCAAGGGGTCGTTTAGTAGGGCCTATCGTATAAAAAGTTTCATAACCAATTTATACGATAGGGGTAGGGGTTGAAATGCAATGTTTATGCTATGTCATGCAAGGTTATGCAGTTTAATGCTATGAATACAAGTGCAACTCACACACAATGACTCTATGCTCATAGACCTTTAGTTCCCCCTTTTTGGAGCTAGTAAAACTCCCAGGATACCCCCGTAGTGGCAAACGGAAGCGGTGGGTTGGGCCTCGCCCACCTCTAGGTTGGTATTTGCACTACCTAACCTAGACCTATCATACGCCTCGACGCTAAGAACACAACAATGGAGCTCCTGCATACTCTTGCTGGTTAGACCACCAGACTTGTCTTGGTAAAGAGTTGTCCACACTTACCGAGCCCAAGTGTTAATGTCGGTGCAACGACCATCAACACTAAGGACCTGCCACCTTATGCACATACAAACATGTTTATCATCTATCTCCAAGCCATAAGCTCATCAGGCTAACCCGCCCGTCACAATAAACATTGCTGAGTACAAAGCTCACCAGACTAATTAGTCTACTGCTACAACCACCGAGCCTTCCGCTCGTAAGACCAAACCGACTAACATACCCGTGAAAACGGGGTGTGAGTGAGTGTGTTACTTAGTTAGCCCTGTATAACAACTTATCCCTACAATTTAAGGTTAACCTTGGACTTCCCGAGGATTACCCTGTAAGGGGCTCTGATAGGAAAATTATTTTCCAAAAACTTGATAAGAAAATAATTTTACGAAATTGCTAGAGGCAAGCGCACCTATCGCGTGTAGTATATATATGATAAAAATATCATAACATAGTCGTATTAGTCCTGGGTCCCGTCGAGTATTGTTACTTCGAGCTACGCGTATTGTTTTATCGGATATTAAAAATAAGTGAGTGTTTGCAATAATTAAAAACAAAAATGATAACAATCGCGGGCTTGGTGTGCGTTTAGCAAAAACCAAGAAATGCGATAGAAAGGACAAAAAAACTACGTTATGAAAGCTATAAAGAAAAACATAACAATCGCGGGCTTGGTGTGCGTTTAGCAAAAACCAAGAAATGCGATAGAAAAGACAAAAAAAACTACGTTATGAAAGCTATAAAGAAAGCTGTAAGTCTAGGTTATGAAAGCTGTAAATAAAGCATAAAAGCTAAGTTATGAAAGCAGGAAATAAAGCAATAAATTTACCTATGAAAACATGAAAGAAAGCATGAAAAGCTATTTTATCAAAGCATTAAAACTATTTTATGAAAGCATTAAAACTAATTATCAAAGCATAAAAATTCTAATTATTAAAGCTTTAAAACTAACCTCATACACACACACCCAACAAAAATTAAGAAAAGTAAAATAAAAGAAGAACACACACTCTAAATGAAATCTACTCTCATACACACACACACACACACTAAATGAAATCTACTAAGATTAAAAGAAAGCAAAAAAAAACATTAAAATTAGCCTCATACACTCACACACCCAACTTAAATTAAAAAAGAAAACAAGACATGAAAAAGATTACAAAAAAAGAAAAACAAATTAAAAGAAAAAAGAACAACATCAAGAACACTTAGATGGACAAGAGTAAGAACTTGATGAACAAAAACTTATTTTATTAAGCAATAATAAACATTACATAACAAAGAGAGAGACAAAGGGAAACTAAGAGAGAGAAAATAAAATACAAAAGTAAAGCACAAAATGTGGAACACAAACCCCCTAAACTATTTAGGATTTGTGAACCCTAAAAACTATGGCCTACCCCTCTTATTTATAGGCAAGAAGTGGGGTGCCAATAGCAAAAAAAGAGGGCAAGCTTGGTGGCATCTAGAAGGAGAAGAGGCCAAATTTGACTTTGGGAGTTTGCTGGAATTGGAGGGGTGCGGTTAGAGGGTTGGAAGGGGGCTAGCTGGCGGGCTGAGCTGGAGGTTGGCGCGGGCAGCAGTGGGCAGGGCGCGGGCAGGGGCGCGGGCAGCTAGCTGGCACGGGCAGGGGCGCGGGCTGGGCGGCAGCGGCGCGGGCAGGGCGGCAGCGGGCAGGCGATTAAATCAAGCAAAAATCTGCATTGGGCCGGATTCGAACCCAGGGCGGCAGCGGGGGCAACCAAGACCAGAACCAGTGAGCCAAGTGGCTCTATCTACAATGTACAGGGGTATATTATATATATTATATTAGGATCAGAATTAATTAAAAGCAAAAAAGGGTGGGATCGCGCAGACAGAATTAAATCCCAATAAATCAGCCAGCGCCAGGATTCGAACCCGGGCCAGCAGCGCTGCAAGCCAAAACCAGAACCAGTGGGCCAAGCGGTTCCTTCAACATATAAGGAGCAATAAATATACTTATTATAATTTACACAGATATTTTTATTTTTTAATTTAATTTTCATTTAATTTACAAAATTACTTATAAGATTATATTTTAATATATACTCTCTAATTATTTATTATATATATGTTATTATTATATATTATTTACTATTATTATTATTTTACATTTATTATATATATATATATTTCAATATATATAATTTTATATACTATTATTTTTATTTATATATATTGTTATTATTTATTATATTTATTTATTTATTTATATATATACTTATTATTATTTCATATATACATATATGTATTTATTATTACATATATACATAAATATATGTATTAAAAATATATCAATATTTATTTATACTTATAATATTTACATATATTTACATATAAGATAAAACAAGATATTATTTCAATAATTTACATATTGCATGTACAAAAATACCCAAATTAGGCTAGAAATTATATTAAAAATATGCAATATTTTCTATTCATCAGGCTCGCTACGGTACTAGGAACTATACTGGGATGACACTCCAATGCTTCCTTTATCAAGGTTATAATGTTATTGGTATCTACCCACATGCCTAAGCCTCTTACCATTTCACTTGTATTAACCCTAAGTGTTTTATGACGCGCTAGGGGAAAGACGATCTTTCGTCAATCTCAAGCACGACCTTACCCTTAATTCACCAAGCACTCCAGTCACATAAACTCCTTTTTTGGTGGCATCAACCACTTCAAGCTGACCACATACACCAACTAAACGCAGACCAAACGAACTATATGAACCACATAAGTAGAAGTACTCCAATTATTCACCCTCATGAAACAAGATTATTACTGGAGGACTATCATGGAATTATAAGACTAAATCCAAAGGTTCGTATTTTTCCTTAACATTTTAGCATTTATTTTAATTTCTCCAATATTTGTCAAGTATGAATATGAACATGAAGTGTAAGGTATTCTTATGCTATGGCTTCCATAAAATTATGATAAATCTATCATGCCAAAATAACAATAAGTACAGAATGTCACAATTTTACAATCAGGAATTTTCCTCTAATTATAATATTTAGCATATTTCCAAAGTTGGAGGTTAATGAAGGAACCATCAAAAATACTTATCCAAAAATTATGGAAAAAATACTAGACCTTCATATTAGTCAGAAAAGTCTACTGGCCAAATTTCATAATTTATAAAGGCAAATTAATCACATAAATGAATATTCCAAAGAAACCCTTTCTAGGGAAATTTGTGAAGGAACCTACTGTTAAATAATTCCAAAAATTATGAAAGAAATACCAGATCTCTAATATGATCATAAAGGCTTACTTACTGAGTTTCACAATTTATGGAAATCATTTTCTCACCAAAATAAATATTCTAATTAAATCCTAATATGACCATGTTGTGAAGTAGCCTACTGATAAAAATCTCCAAAAATTATATAAAATTTTACAGAGCTTCCTAGTGCTCTGAAATATCCTATCACCAAGTTGCAAATTTTTCCAGAGAATATTGGACCCTCAATTAATTTTCTTAAGACTAAGACAAAGTAAGTGCTTTGTGAATGAAGTACTGATTAAATCATTTAACTAATTACACAAAAATTACCAGAGGTCTATAATATGATTATAAAGACACTACCAAGGTCTTACCATCATCCAAGACCATTTGAGCATGTAAATTTCCTTTACAAGAAAAAGCCCTAAAGGGGTTATAATCTAATTTAGGGGGAATAAATACTCCTAAAATTCTCTCAAAATTCCCTAGGGCATTATTACACCCCATGAACATATCTACTAAGTGTCATGACCATTCTAGAAATTTTGACCACATGACCTTCACAAGGTTCTATATGCACCCCTAGGGATAAAGCTAGGGTCCTATGGCATATCCCCCTCCACACCACCCCAAATCACTCATGGGGGTGTTTTAGGTGATCCTAAACTAGTGCCCAAGGTTTCACATCATGGTGATGAGTTTTGACCACAATACCCCAAGATAAACACTATACCCTAATTTTGACCTAGTTTGAGCCAACTTGGGTTAACAAATTACCCAACTAAATCAGTCCCAATTGGGTTGCAATTTTTACCATGTCATATAATAACCCTAAGGAGCACCCACTAAAATTTGGATGGGATTGGGGGTCATTAGACCCATTAATTAATTAACATTTGAATTATGAAATTATTACAAAAACCTTAGAAAAATGTTCTCCTAAAATTCCCATCTTTTGATATGATGAGGGGGTTGATATAAGTATCCTAGGTTTCAATTTTCAAGTCAATTCCATGACCCAATCAAAAGTTATACAAGGAATGGTGGCTGCCCTACCCTAGGGACCAGTTCCACCAAAATGGCTCTACAGTGAGCTATAGTGCCCCTATTGGGATGAAACAAATTTTCACTTGATCTACACACAAGGGCTACAAAGTTTATGTCGGGCACTTTTTCATCATAGGTGGTCTAGTATTTTTAATAATTAAAAGAAGGTACTGCAAATTGTGTGACATAAATGCACATAATAATATATCATATTCAAATGATCTTGCACAGATCTTGGCGCGCATCAGACGGTCCCTAGTCATCTTCTACCATCAGCCAAGGGCTGAGATGTCTCCGTCTTGGGCTCACTTACTCCTCACTTTCCCGGCCACCTGAGCGCCGCCCCGGCCGACCAATGCCACCACCACCTTCGTGGAGGTGGTGGCCGGCGATTATAGGTGGTTGGCCGGCCGGAGGTTGCCGGAGTGAAGGGATTTTGCGGGGGAAAGTGGGATCAAAATGAGCCCTCTCGGAAGCGCGATCCGAGCCCAATTGAGCTCAGATCAAGCCCTGAATCATTAGAGGATCTAGCACTAGAGGAGAGGAAGCGGACCAGACCTGTGTGGGGGCTTGGTGGCGCGTATTCCGGCGAGTCGCCATTGCCGGTGGTGGAGCTTTTGGTGCCATGCCGATTTGCACTTGGAGAGCTCGATTTCTTCGGGGAAGAGGGGGGGGGGGGGGGGGGGGGTCACTCCTTTCTGACCTCTGAAGGTGTTAAAGAGGTCAATTTGGGGAGAGGAAGATCCATGACATCAATTGCCATTAATTGCCATAAGTGGAGATTTCGGTTACACTTGGGGGGGGGGGGGGGGGGGGGATGAATTGGCCATCAATTAGGCCGGGAAGAAGCTGAAAACTTCTCCTCTCCCCAAGGGGAGAGGAGTGGAGCCATCAATTGCTCAGATTGGGGGTTTCTTATTCCTCCCCAATAACTCCCCTCTCTTTCTCTCTCTTCCAAATTGGGCTCTCTCTCCTGGCCGATTCCCTTCAAATTGAATGGCCAACTCAGCAGCATTCAGTCCCCACAAGGTGGTGGACCACATCAATTGGGTCTAGCTCAAGTGGATTGGGTTCAATTTGGGTAAAGTAGGTCATTTTGACCTAAATTTAGGATAATGTTGACTTTGGTCAAATTGACCACTTGGGTTGACCACCATGCGTGGGTAGTGACCCATTGGACTTTCTTATGGGTTAGGAAGGTTTAGGTGGAGTCAATTTGGCAAGGTGAGGGTGAATTTCCCCTTAATAGGGCACTTTTGACCAAATTAGGGCTATAGTTGACTTTGGTAAAATTGGCCAAATTGGAGGTCCCATGATGGGTCTTTTTGGTCCAATAGGTCCCTAGTGTCCTTATAAGGGTAGGGGCAGGGTCAATTTGGCATGGTGGAGGCCAATTGGCCCTAATTGAGTTAGTTTGACCAACTTAGGGTTAGGGTTGACTTTTGTCAATTTGGCCTCTTTGGTTGTCCCCAGTGGGTCCCTGGTGCTCCAAGGAGGCCCCTAATGGGTTAGGGGGTGTTATGGTGAGGTCATCGTTCAAGGTGAGGCCCTAAAGTCCAACCCTAGGCTAGGTATCTGAAAACTGCTATTTGCAGACCACTTGAGTTTTCTCCTTCCCACCCAAGCTCATATGGTCTTGAGCTCTTCCTATGGTTTTGTCATGACCTCACTACAACAAACAACACCTGTTGTAAGGACTGGAATGTAACTGAAGCACAGTTTGTTACTAATAGTTATATTTAGTAACAAAGTTTTTTTGTTGTTACAAAAAAGAACTTTTTTGTAACGAATATTTTAAATTTTGTTACAATAATAATTAATTTGTTACTATAACTATAAGTATTTGTAACAACACTAATGTTACGTTACAAATAAAAAACTTTTCTCACAATAAGTATCAATTGTAACCACATCATGAAAGTTTTTTTGTGACAAAGACATTGTCCTTACTAATAGTAATATTTTATTATTAAAGTTTTGTTACAAAATATATATCATATTTTATTTTCAATTTTTGTACAATTTTATTATCAAAGTTTTGAATTATTTTTTTTTTTTTTGAAAAAAAAAAATTTGTATGCGCGCGACAGTACCCCGCCTCGATAGTGCTCTAACGCGGCGACAGTACTCCTACAGCTCGCAAACATTCGTGCGCGGCTGTCGCAGATATGTGGTACTATTGCGAAATGTATTTTTGCGCGTACGGGAGTTTTTATAAATCTTTTACTTTTTATAAAAGTTTTTCTGCCTCTCTCCCATGCATCTCTATCTCTCTCTCACATGAATGAATGAAATATATGGATGAAAATTTCCCTCCATAAAATTTTGAATAAAACAAAACTAAAAAATAAAAACATATTAAATGTAAAAATGAATGCAAATTAATATAACATTAAATTTTTAATATAATTTTGGAATTAAAATAAAATCACGCACGAACCCGCGTGCACGCAAATGCACTCTCGCGCGCACGCAAATATATGTGCAGCTGCGTTGAGTGCATGTGTCCGTGTTGTGTGTGCAGTTGTGTGTGCATGTGTCGCATGTGTGTGCATGTGTTTGTGCTTGAGCCCCGCGCGTGTTGCATGTGTCGCGCGGGGCTCACATTAATGAATTATATGGAGGGAAATTTCCCTCCATAAAATTGCATGTGCACAAAATAAATCAAAAAATTTAAAACATATATATTAATATAATTTTTGAATAAAAATAAGGATCGCACACGTTTTTTCAGTCGCGTGCATTGCATTAGCTAGCTCTATCTTTTTTGCTCGGGAGCATAAATAAATTTGTCAGCGCACACATTTTTTGCTCGGGAGCTATCGTTTTAATGAAAATATATGTCATATATATATAGGCAATTGTTAACCGCACCCCAGTTTTGGCTATCCGCAACCCTTTTATATGAATTATTACGTGTTTTTTTAGAAATACGCCTTGTACAAGCATTTTTAGGAAAAGTGTTCAACACAAAAGTTGTAGATATCGTCGAGATCTACAACTTTTGTGCTGAACACTTTTGCTAAAAATGCACGCACAAGAAGTATTGTCGCCCGAATTGAAACATGGGTGTAACTATATAAATATAACGATTTTTTGGAAATACGCATTGTGCGTGCATTTTTAGGAAAAATGTGCAACACAAAAGTTGTAGATCTCGACGATATCTACAACTTTCCTGTTGAACACTTTCCTAAAAATGCTTGTACAAGGCGTATATCCAAAAAAACGCATAATAATTCATATAAATCATGAGTTGCGGATAGCCAAAACTGAGGTGCGGTTAACAATTGCCTTTTTGATTGATGGATGACACGCGCTTTAATTTAATGAAAATAAATGTGTAATGAAATTCATAAATACATGTCAAATCAATTCATAAATACAACGCGTTGTTCAATAAAATTTACTTTTTACATAAGATTTATGTTTTTTTTAAAATAAGAATTACCCCCGCTCAATTTTGTCCGCTCTCAGGAGCTCGATCAACTGACAGTGCACATGAGGCCCATGTTCCCCGCTCGACAATACCCCCGCCTCGACATTGCCCGACATTGCCCGACAGTGCACATGAGCTTTAAATAAGATTTATGTATTTTAAAATAAGGTTTATCCGTTTATGTATTTTTTTAAAGTAAGAATTACCCCGCTCAATTTCATCCGGTCTCAGAAGCTCGATCAACTGAATAAAAAATAATTGAATATTAATTTAATTTTCTCACCGGACACAAACACGCACACACACAGACACATACAAACACAGACACGCAAACACAAACACAGTCACAGACATAGATACAAACTGACATAGACACGAAAATAGTTAAACACAAACACAAACACGCATATGTACAACCCTCATTCTCCGAGGTAGGCCCATTCAAAGCCACGTAGGCTGAAGTCAAGGTCAAAGGGTCAGCACAGGAGCCGGCAATCCAAGACACAAGGCAACTCAGCCAGCAGGAGCAAGAGGCGAGCTGGGCGAGCAAGGGGCGAGTATGGCGAGCAAGGGGCGAGTATGGCGAGCAAGGGGCGAGCAGAGGCGAGCTTGGGCGAGTATCTCGCGAGTATGGGCGAGTATCTCGCGAGTATGGGCGAGTATCTCGCGAGTATGGGCGAGTAGCCCTTGTAACTCGCGAGCAGAGGCAGTATACTCGCCTGTACCCCCCCTAGGATTTCTCTATAAATAGACCCCCAGGGGTACTAGAAATGGCACTTTTGGGAAGTGGTCGAGGTCCCCCCAAGTTGGATACTCGCCAAATCCATGCCCGTCTAGTACCTCGCCCAGCTTTTGGTTGCGGAGGGGAAGTTTCTCCCAAACTTCCGGGTACGTGGTGGGACCTCCCTGCTGGAGCACCTGGGGTGTGCTTAGTCATTTTCTCTCTCCTATTTTAGCTATCAGAGCCGTGAAGTTAGACCGCAGGATCAGTAACCTCGGGCTGCATTGATCCGAATCTTGAGGTCAGGATTTTCCTGGCGTCAACACTTTGGTGCGGTGAGCGTGGATCGTAGTCGGAGGAAGAAATTTTTGCGAGAAGGCTTCATGGCTTAAAGTGGCGAGATGGAGGCCAAAGGCAGTAACTCGCGAGCATTCGACAAGTTGGGCGAGTTCCAGATGGCGACATCCTGAAGGCGAGTTCCAGAGGCAACTTCATGCAGGCGAGTTCCAGATGGCGACATACTAAAGGCGAGTTCCAGATAAAGACATCGTCAGGCGAGCTCCATACTCGCTCATAGGCGAGTTCCATACTCGCCCATGGGCGAGTTCTTGCAGGCGAGATCCAGAGATAAGTTCAGACCAGCGACTTTACTCGGAAGAGAGGCGAGCTTCCTGGGTAGTGGCGAGATCCTTCCTTACTCGCACTCCCTACTCGCCTATAGGGGAGCTTCCTTGTTACTCGGCATAGGCGACTTCGTGCAGGCGAGCGAGCTTCTTCAATACTCGGCCACAAGCTCGCCCATAGGCGAACTTCTTCCTTACTCGCACATAGGCAAGCAGCATCAAATGAGGCGACTTCATGCAGGCGAGCAAGATTCTTCTATACTCGCCCATAAGCGAGTTCTCTACTCGCGAGGGTGAGTTCTCTACTCGCAAGGTGGTGAGAACCTGGTGCCTAGTTCAAGAGTGGCGAATTCCTGAAGGGCGATTTCAAGGTCTGGCGAGTATGGAAAATAAAAAGGGCGCTGCCCCCGACCCCGCAAGGGGCGCTGCCCCCTTGACCCTCGTCCGCTGACCGGGCAGCGGAACCCCCGAACCCTCTGCGTAGGGGGTCTTATGTAAAAAGGGACACTCCTCCCCTCAGTTTCCTCCTTCTTCAATGTCAATGATTTCCACACATGATCATACTGACGGATGCTTTGGTAAAGCCCGTGAGTGCTTTTGTCTGACTAACAAACATGATGATTCATGACGAGTTCGCCACCAAGGGAAAGCACATAAAGCTACTCGCGAGGTCTCCAAGTTGATGCTCGGCGAGCTCCTAGTCGCGGTGGTTTTCAAAGCTAGGATTCCGCGAGTTCCTACTCGCGATGATCTTCATCAAGGGCTTACATTCCACGAGGATGCTGACTCGTGACTTCTCAAAGCTGGTATTCCGCGAGCTTCTACTCGCGATGATCTTCATGAAGGACTTATGTTCCATGAGAATGCTTACTCATGACGTCTCCAAGCTTGGTATTCTGCAAGCTTCTTATCACCGATGATCTCCTTCCGTCGGTTATGATCCATGAGGGGTCTTACTCATAAGGTGAAACAGGTTTGGTCGGCATTCAACACCCAAGTGGGATGGAGACCTGGGGATGGTGTGTTCCTTTGGAACCTCCCCGACTGTCAGTCCCCTTCATGGTGTGTTCTATGAGATGAAGAACTGCTCAGAAGTACCTAATGGCTCAACAAGGAGATCACTTGTCATCGAGAAGCTCGAACTGAACTAGGAGGGATCTTTCATCGTTCAAGAGGCATTCGAGACTGGCAGAGACCGCCTGTAGAATCATGAAGGGGAATCGCTTGGGAATACCTGGAGCGGCAATGACCTGAAAAGGTTCTATCCCTGAGCGGGAAGGTCTATTCTCCCCCTCCTTGTGTTTATTCCATTTAAATAAAAATTCCTCGCCCCCTGAAACATGGGCCGCGAGAGTTGTTTTTCTCTTCTGGCAAGAGCTTTTTGAAGTAGGTGAAACCGATCTCCACGACAGGTTGGGAAACGAGCATCCGACTTGATTCTCGTAAAACCCAGAACGGATGATGGGACGGTGCCTCGGTAGTGCGTTCTCCTAATACCAAGCCTTTGCACTGACGGTCGAGATCAGCTCCCCCCTTGCACGTTGGTCGAGTTACCCTCCGACCGCATCTCTCATCCGACTGGGGAGATTATCAGGAGAAAGTCTGGACGCCGACCTCCCAACTCGTCGAAGCGATGATCGATTTACCTGACTGAGGGACCCTTGTATAAAGGTGTCATTTGACCTCTTGCGACAAAGCCTAATATCTCTTGTATTTTATTCCAATCATATGAGTTGGTGCGGTTAATCCCCTCTGATTGTTGAGTGATAGTATGAAGACTCTTCTGCAACCTGGCGACCGATTGGGGGACAGGTCTCCGACTCGACTCTCGTAAAAACCCAAGTCGGGTGGTGGGATAGTGCCTCGGGAGAGAGTCCTCCTAAGACCAAGCCTCTGCATTGACGGTCGAGATCAGCTCCCCCCTTGCACGTTGGCCGAGTTACCCCCCGACTGCACTTCCCATCCGGATGGAGAGGTTATCAGAGGAGAGTCCGGACGCCAACCCCCCAGCTTGACGAAGAGATGATCTATTTGACCGATCAGTATTCAGCAAACGCAATAGGATGGAGGCCTCGGGATGGTTTGTCCCCTTGGACCTCTCCGCCTCTAGTTGAGCTCGGCTCCTAGAAGGTGTCGACCTTCTCTCCGCCTCTAGTTGAGCTCGGCTCCTAGAAGGTGTCGACCTTCTTTCCGCCTCTAGTTGATCTCGGCTCCTAGAAGGTGTCGACCTTCTCTTCACCTCTAGTTGAGCTCGGCTCCTAGAAGGTGTCGACCTTCTCTCCGCCTCTAGTTGAGCTCGGCTCCTAGAGGGTGTCGACCTTATATCTGCCTCTAGTTGAGCTCGGCTCCTAGAAGGTGTCGACCTTGTATCTGCCTCTAGTTGAGCTCGGCTCCTAGAAGGTGTCGACCTTCTTTCCGCCTCTAGTTGATCTCGGCTCCTAGAAGGTGTCGACCTTCTCTTCACCTCTAGTTGAGCTCGGCTCCTAGAAGGTGTCGACCTTCTCTCCGCCTCTAGTTGAGCTCGGCTCCTAGAAGGTGTCGACCTTGTATCTGCCTCTAGTTGAGCTCGGCTCCTAGAAGGTGTCGACCTTGTATCTGCCTCTAGTTGAGCTCGGCTCCTAGAAGGTGTCGACCTTGTATCCGCTTCTAGTTGAGCTCGACTCCTCTGAGGTGTCGACCTTTTCTCGCCAGAAAGACAGCTCGTCGAATAAGGGTTGGATGATTCTTTCCGAGCAACTACGTTACTCGCAAAGAGCGGGGATTGTGTACAACCCTCATTCTCCGAGGTAGGCCCATTCAAAGCCACGTAGGCTGAAGTCAAGGTCAAAGGGTCAGCACAGGAGCCGGCAATCCAAGACACAAGGCAACTCAGCCAGCAGGAGCAAGAGGCGAGCTGGGCGAGCAAGGGGCGAGTATGGCGAGCAAGGGGCGAGTATGGCGAGCAAGGGGCGAGTATGGCGAGCAAGGGGCGAGCAGAGGCGAGCTTGGGCGAGTATCTCGCGAGTATGGGCGAGTATCTCGCGAGTATGGGCGAGTATCTCGCGAGTATGGGCGAGTAGCCCTTGTAACTCGCGAGCAGAGGCAGTATACTCGCCTGTACCCCCCCCCCCCCCCTAGGATTTCTCAATAAATAGACCCCCAGGGGTACTAGAAATGGCACTTTTGGGAAGTGGTCGAGGTCCCCCCAAGTTGGATACTCGCCAAATCCATGCCCGTCTAGTACCTCGCCAAGCTTTTGGTTGCGGAGGGGAAGTTTCTCCCAAACTTTCGGGTACGTGGTGGGACCTCCCTGCTGGAGCACCTGGGGTGTGCTTAGTCATTTTCTCTCTCCTATTTTAGCTATCAGAGCCGTGAAGTTAGACCGCAGGATCAGTAACCTCGGGCTGCATTGATCCGAATCTTGAGGTCAGGATTTTCCTGGCGTCAACAGCATAGACACGCAAGCAAAGACACAAACACGCATAAACACACAGACACTGACTGGGGTGTAACACACATAGATACGCAAACAAAGACACATACAAGCACAGACAAACATGCATAGACTGACAAACACTCACACACAACCCAAATACACAGACACAGACAAGCACGTGTACATACAGACATAGATACATAGACACAAACACATGGACACAGACACAGACTTGTATAGATACATGGACACATACACAGACATATGGACCGACACACATATGTACGTACACAGACACACACACACACATACATGCACACACACACAGACACACACACACACATACACATGCACAGACACACAAACACGGACACACACACAATCACACACACACAGGCACACACAAACACACATAGACACATAGACACACAGACAGACTTAATGGCAATGCTTGTGCTTCTATCCATCAGAGCCTTAATGGCAATGCTGAGCCAAGCAAAGATTAGAGGTCGCAGCATGACTCTTTGATTAGGCGCAGCTGTTATAAATAACCATCCGGTCTCGAGCGGATTGGTGAACCATTGCCTGATACTAAAATTACCTTTTGGCTGCAGGTGCTTTAAGCTAGCAATAAATAAGAATTTAGTTTTTAAGTGCTCTAAACTTTTGTAGTTTTTTATAAATTTACTTTGTTCTACTGATTTGGACATGTTAAAAACTTCCAAGTTTTGTCGAAGCCCTCCTCAAGAGCTCCTCCCCCATCATTGCTTCCTTCTAGGTTCCTGTCGAATCACCATCTTCCCTCTCAAAGTTTTCTTCCAGGTACTTTCCTATTTCTCTCTCAAGTCTTCTTTCCAGTTCTTAGTGATCCTTTTAAACCAATGCATGTATTGATAATTTTGAAGCATGTAAATGACAGTGATTCACAATTGTTAGTGATCCTTTTAAAATCTCATTGTGGTGATCATTATGTTAGTGATCCTATTAAAACAAAAATCTTCCCAGATTTTACTTATCTTCCCCGAAGTATTAATACTTCAAGATGATTTGGACATGTTATCTTCCGGTTCTTTTCTGAAGGTTCAAATATGTATGTACATCTCTCTCCTTATCTATCTACTTACTATTGCACATCATGTGTTAGATGAATTGCCTGGTATAAATATGACATTGATATTGTTTGTAGAATAGTTATTTAAAGATATCATGAAATATACTGAAAGGTGAAGACAAAGCTGGAGCCCGCCTAAGGCTGCTTCAACTTCAACCACTCTCAACGCATACCTCCTGGCAACATCACCCAAAAACTCAAGGTGATTCTCTAAACTATAATGTTCAGTATACATTTGATTTCCTTTTCATGTCATTAGAAATAAATATCATATTATTTAGTACTTTTCTTTAAAAGCAGAATGTTAGATTTTAGAATTAATGAAAATTGTGATCTCATTTATTTATTTTTGTGCTTTTCAGAATGCATTTTCGTGTTGTTCTCTTATTTGAATGCGCATTGGTAGTGCATAGATGTTGTTCGATATAATTCTTAAGACAAACATGTTATTAAAAAATTTGGTTACCCATTATTAATCTCTTTTAGATTGTGGTTATTGCTATTTACCAAAATAGCAATATTACTCATTAGACAATTAGGTAAATACATTAACCTAGATTTCCTAAATCTTAGATAAGCATTAGAAATTATTTATCAGCAAGAAGAATTAATTCTGGAGAAGCTAGACATCAAATTCAGAGAGAGTAAGTCGCAATTCGGAGAGAGTATCTACATCTGACTATGCACGTGATTACATTCACCCGCTGGAATCGGGATCGCGAGGGCGGAAGGCTTCGCGATGACAACGACGCAGTCAAACTGGAGAAAAAAGTCGTGGTTCAGCGAATACCTATAAACAACGGATATTAGAAAATGTCGTTTCCAGCTTATGGTACCCAAACACAACTTATAATCAAAAATGCATTTTTGAGCTGCCGCACTGAAGCCGATAAGCTGCCCCAAACACTACCTAAATGTTGATTACGTACTCAAAGTTACCTGATCACGTTTCACTGATATAAACACTTTTGCAAATATATGTAGTTGAACCATCAAATATTTATTTGCATGCTATGGAAATTCAAAATTCATGTTTAAATGATTCTAGGAAATGTAAAAAGAATGTCACATGAAAGTACGGCAGCAGTTGAGGAAAATACGGATGGATTCAATAACCTAACCAAAAAAATATTGGAGGTAGGGAAGTTTTCTCTTAAGTATTTCTAGAAAATATTAGCTCCTCAATGAAAAAAAGAGAAACTACAGTAATTAATATAATTTCTAGAAAGTAAGAAAAGTTTATCATCATGCTTTTTTGAAAATAATGCAGCACTGTTAATGCAGCACTATTTGTCATGCAAAGTAGTTCATGCAAAAGTCAATATTGACTATAACCCAAAGAATGGATGAATTTTTTTTTTTTAGGGGGGGAGGGGGGGGGGCAGGGGTGTTCAATATTGAATAGTTATTTACAACTTTCAATACTAAATTCCTCCAAATAGAGGGATCAAGGACCCTCAGACTCTTTGCAGGCCTATGTCCATGTTACATAATTTTTGTAGCTTTTGGTGAAGTTGGTTGCACCATGCTTTTTTTTGCCTTATTTTATTTAACATTATGAACTATTTTTTATTCAATTGTTCATGTTGCTGGCACATATATTGGTCTCTTCTTGGACAGGCAATATTCCGTTGAATGCTAGTTATAAAACTGCTGATAACTATACTTTCCAGGTGTGTTGTCAATCTTCACTAAAGTTCTATTTTTATGGTACTAGGTTACACTAGTTTTACATGGAAATTAAACATTACCTATCTAAGATTCATTGGGAGAAATTTGGAGTAAATTTGTAAAATTGTAACAGTCGGTGCTTTTTTTCCTTCCCTAGCTATAAGCTGTTAGAGAAGCTACATGCTTGCTGGCATCAGGCAGGCCAATGGTCTAACTTGAATGCAAAAAAAGAACTTTTCATTGGTAAGATGTTTATACAATGTGTTCTCTTCTCAATCTATTTTCAGTGACTCATCGACTTAGATTTCTGTATGTCTATTTGATTTTTAAAAAAACTTTATACTACATTGGTGATGATCATCAGGTATCCTGAGAGGATATGTCAAGTAATCGAGTTAATATCAAAGGCTTTTAATCGTTAAGCTTCAAATACTTTCCATATTATAGGTTGTAATAATTTATTATTGCTCTGTAGGACTTCTTTTTGAGAGTTCTATCATGGCTATGGTGGTTGAAGGTGGATTTCCTATGCATTGTATTGGCAGCAGTTGCGTTAGCACTCATCATCTTTTGCGGCCCTTTGGTCATAATAAAGGTATGCTCATTTTTTGGGTATTTGCATCAATAGAAGCTGGCTAATGAAAATTTTGATATATATTGATGTAGATGAGGCCGGTTGGCTAAATTTTAGAAGTAGTTAATCAACAGGTCCTACAACAAAACTGTCGTGTTGTTCTATAACAGTAATTGACTGGTTTTGACAATGAAAACAATAGCATATAAAAAGCATGGAACTTTTTTCATGTGCAGTTCTCTAAAGAAGGGTTTCTCTTATGGTTTTTGTTTGATTCAAGTTTAGTGATAGTTTTAGCATGTAGTATAAATATATAGCTGTAGGAAATTATTAAATGTATGCTTGCATTATTAAAATTCTAAAACCATTGAACAAGAAGGTGTTTTTTTAGGTTGCTTGAATTTTGGCTTTCTATTTATTATTGATGCATCTGCTTAAATGATTAAAATGCTATTCTACTATCTTCTTAAGTGCTGCTTAATTTTGGGTTGCAATATAATTTCCCATGGCTTGATCTGCTTCCTTGATTTGGAAATTTCAGAACAATTTTCTCATTTAATTTAAAATATATATGCCGTTAAATTTGAAGAATGTTTATAATGCTTAAACAAACCCAATCATAGATATATCTCATAGTTCACTCTTCCTGTGACTTTTGAAAAGTTTTTTTTTGTGCTTGGAATGAAAGAGAGTTTTCTACAAAAATATTCACACGAATGCATAAGATGTAGCAAGTTTATTTGAAGTGATAAATTAACATTCCTGATCTGATTTTTTGTTGCAATAAAAGTTTATTCTCACTAAAAGAAAGGTGGCACATTAAATTATAATTGACTATGGTTAGTTGTTTCACGGTTTTACCTCAAAAACTCACTTCAGGACTAACAAGACTATTGTACTGCAATATTAGACTATGGATGTGAGTTTGTATGGATGTTTCTGCTCTCATTTATTTGTAGGGTGATCTTAATTGCTCTCTTTTATTTGTAGGGTGCTCGAGAATTGACCGGCAAGTGACTAAAGATTCATTAGTCAGAAAGTGATGGACGATTCATTTTTCGAAAAATGACGGAAGATTTATTAGAAACATGTTGATCTTGTAATGTAATATTGTATTATTTTAGAAGAGATGATAATAACTTGTACTCTATGTAATATTTTTTGGTGAATAAATACATGTTGATCTTGTTACGAAATATTAAATATATGTGTGTTTTTAAGATTATTATTTGTAATAAAATCTCAGGTACACAAAAGATAGAAATGGAATATTTTTGATATATAAATGAATTGGTTGTAATAAGAAGAATGGAAAACAAATGTAACGATTTTTTCGTTACTATTGTTTAATCTATTGTAACGAAATAATGTTTATTATACTTTATTGTAACGAAGTTAGTTTATTTTTAGTGAGGAAAAAATAAAACATTTGTAACGAAATAGTTTTAATCATAACTGTTTTTTTGTGAGGAAAAAAAACATTCGTAACAAAATAATATTTATTGTGACCAATTTATTGTAAGGAAGAATCTCTTTTTGGTGAGAAAGTATCATTTGTTACAATTACTTTATTTGTAACGACATGCATACATTCGTTACAAGAACCTTTAGCGTCGAGCTTTAGAGGAGGACCGTTACTTAAAGTTTTTTTCGTTACCAAAGAGTTTTTGTAACGAATTTTGGCACTTATTGTAACGAATTAGGTCCTTACTATAAGTGCAGTTTGTTGTAGTGCCTAGTCATGACAAAACAAACTTGTGGGGGTCTAGTTGTTTAGGGTATGTTACACTCGCTGGGCGGGATCTCTTCCCCAGCCCGGCGAGTGCCATCCAGGCAAGTGGGATTCCGGCGAGCGGGATCCAGGCGAGTGGGATTCAGGCGAGTGGGATTCAGGCGAGCGGGATCCAGGAGAGTGGGATCCAGGCAAGTGCGGGCCCGACGAGTGAGGTCCTGGTGAGTGTAGGTCAAGTCAGGGATCTCGTGGGAAGGGTCGAGCAGGCGAGAATGACAAGTGGAGGAATTCTGCGAGTTGGTGCTCGGCACCACTCCCGGAGGGGTTCAGGGAGACGAACATGATGTACTACACCGGCAAGGATGACCCCGTCCAGCACCTATAGTGGTTTGAGGACATGGTCTCCCTCGCGCCCATTTCATACGCCTTCAGTTGCCGACTCTTCGCAACCACCTTGAAGGAGAAGGCAAGGGTCTGTTTCACCAGCTCCCGAGAGGATCGATCTATGCGTTCGAAGACCTGCGCCGTTGCTTTTTGCTTCGCTTCTAGACCTAGAAGAAGATGAAGAAGGATGCTGAGGCGCTCTTCAAGATCAAGCAAGGGTCAGGGGAGTTGCTGGCCCATTATGTGGATAGGTTCCAGGAAGAAGTCCTACTCGTCCAAGAGATGCCCGGGTTCACTCTCCAGTTGGCCTTCATAGTGGGGCTGCGGGAGGGGTTCTTCAATATGAACCTAATGCGAAAGGCCCCTCTGTCCTTCGGTGAGTTGATGGAAAGGGCGGCGGAGGAGATCGAAGGGGAGGCCGCCAACCCGGAGTTCACGAAAAGGTTGACAAAGCTGAGTGAGCCGGAGACGAGGCAACAGGAAGTCAGGAGGAGGGATGAGCTGAAGGTGTAACATCCCCCAAACAACTAGACCCCTAGAGTGGTTTTGTCATGACTAGGTCATGACAAAACCGTAGGAAGCTTGAAGAGATCACTTGGCCTTAGGCTTGAAGGGGAAGAGCACCTTGGTCTGCAAATAGCAATTTCTAGTTAACAAGCATAGGGTTGGACTTAAGGGCCTCACCTTGATCCTTTGACCCCACCATAGCACACCTAACCCTTTAGGGGTTCCTTAAAGCACCAAGGACCCATTGGGGTCAACCAAAGAGGCCAAATTGATCAAAGTCAACCATAACCCTAAATTGGTCAAAGTAGCCTAATTATGGTCAATTGACCTCCACCATGCCAAATTGACCTTTACCCTACCCTTATAAGTATATTAGGGACCCAATTGACCCTACCTAGACCTGTTTTGGTCAAATTGCCCTATTGTGTGTCAATTGGCCTCCACCTTGCCAAATTAACCCTACCTAGACCTTCCTAACCCTTAGGGGAGGCCAATGGGTCACTAGCCAGCTATTGGGGTCAACCCAAATGGTCAGATTTGAAAGTGCACATTTAACCTCACTAGAATTCTCTAGAGGGGGGGGGGGTGAATAGAGATTTAAAAATACTTTGTGCTATTATATATATATATATATGTAACAATCACAAATTTAGGCTTCCCACACACCAACAAGAATTAAGCAAGTAAAGAAGAGAAATAGCAAGAAGAAAATCACAGCACAACACAAAGAAATATAGTGGTTCCCCAAACTTTGGGTAGTCCACTCTTCTACCCCCTTGGTAGGAATTCACTAACTTGCACTGAGTCTTTTGATAAGGAGACTCTTAGAACCAGACTGAGTCTTTTGATAAGGAGACTCTTAGAACCACTACAGCTGAATTTTTTGAAGAGAGATTCTAAAAACTCTTTTAGACAATTTGAAAATAGAATGAGAAGAAGAAGTAGAACAAGTAGAAGAACAAAAAATAATATATGTAAGAAAGAATCTTCTTCCTAGCAAGAAGATTGGAAGCACAAGTATAGTGAATATGATATCTCTTCTATAGTGAGAAGGAGATTGTAAGCATTTCTCTCTTTTGTGAGAGCTTTCAGAGTTTGCAGCAGAATGACTTCAGAAGAAGGAGAAGAAGAAGGCTTTTTCTTTGCTGCAGCACACTATCTCTTTTCTCAGCTTTCTCACTCTTCACTTGGGAGCTCTTCCTCTTTTTCAAATGTATATGGTGGATCACTTCTTCACATTCTCTGCCGACCTCCTCCTTATTTATAGCTCTGTTTAAAATATATTGCTAAAGGAGAATAATCAATTTAGCAGACAGAGAATTAGAAAGAGATAAGAGTTTCCATAATCAATACTTCTGTAGAAGGAAAAGAATTCATTCTGATTTCAAATAATATCCATAATAATCTTAATCAAATTAGCCAAGAATCAAATAGAAGGAAAGGCTGATTCAGAACGGCTATAAAAGAATAATATCATTCCATAAAAATCAGATCTACAAAAAGAAGGAAAGAGATCTGGCGTGTTTTTGAATTTCTTATAGATATCGACGTGCGTCGATTACTATTCGACGTAAACATCGATTTCATCCTGGCTGGATGTCGAGAAGAGAATAAGGAAGGTGCGTCGACAAAGGTGCGTCGACTTTATCAAATGCGTCGACTAGAAGTCAGAGGTACGTCGACTATGATTACATCGAATTCTTCTAAGAGTTACTTCGACTCATTCTGAGAGAAACGTCGACTATATTTCGACGTTGCGTCGAATACTATTCGACGCATATTTACTTAGCCTAATTTTTCATACTTAGAATTTATATTCTTCTTAATTTTAGGGGTTAAGATAAATCATTTCCCCAACAATCTCCCCATATTTGTCTTAACCCTATATAGAGAGAAATTGTATCAGCTTATAATCAACAAAGCAAAGCATTTATATAGAGAAGAAATATGCTAAGCAATCAGAAGAAATCATATAACAAGTAATTGTCTTTCACAAGATTTAAACTAGAAACTTCTTGTTATACATGAAATTGACAAAAGCAGAATAGAGTTTTCTAGATAAATTTTTAATAGCTTCAAAAATATAGCCCCTGGCTCTATCAGGATGCTCTTGGACATTTCTGATGATTGTGTGCAGTTTCTCCAGGACTTTGTCAGCATCAGGGAGAGTATCATTTATAGAATAGCCCTTGCTGATGATAATTGCTGCCTTTTCATCAATCATCTCAATTGTAATGTTTTGGGGTTTCTTTTGAGTAGGCTTGGGCTCAGGTGGTCCTTTGTTGTCAACCTTTGGCCTATATTTTCTCTTCTCTTATTGCTGTTTCTCAGGGATCTCAGTCATTTTTCCTTTCCCTTTCCAGGGTGAGTCATGCCATTTGTCTAATCTTGCAGGTCTTTTGGGCTTCTTATAGGGAATGTAAATATCTTCTGTACACCCTACACCTCTCTTGTGTTTTTGTCATTTTTCTAGGATGAGTCCTGCCTGAGGATTTTTCTTTTGATAAGCTTCAACATCAAACAATTTCTTTGGAAGTTTGATGGAAGATTCTGCAAGAATCTGTTCTTTAGTCATCCCCTTCTTGATCTTTTCCAACCAGACATTCCTCTTATCTTCTACTTCTTTCATAGCTGCTTCATATTCATACAGCTCTCTTTCTCTTATTTCTTCATGCAACTTTTCCATGTCAGGATCATGGTACTCCTTTATAGGACTGTTAGGAGTGATATTAGGCATTTTTTCAAACCTCTTTATCTCCTCAACAGTCTTTCTATATTTCTTTTCCTTCGCATATTCTTTTCTTTCTTCTTTGGAAAATTTTTGCCAATGAGGGATGGCTTCACTTCTTCTTTTCATTTGTTCTCTTGGTTTTTTCCTTAGATAGCTTTTGTGGAGGTAAAGGTAGTAGAGGAGGTAGAAATGGAGGTTGAAGTGGTGGAAGAGGCAGAGGTGGAGATGTAGTTTTCTCTTTAGGAGGTGAAGGTGGAGAAGGGATTTTTGTAGGAGAGGAAACAGCTGGCAAAATGTCCTCTGGAGGAATATCCTCAAGTAAGGGTGTCTTGAGTTTGATGTAGCTGACAGAGAAGCCAGGAGAATGATGTTGATATTCTTCCTCACACAAGGGTGTCTCAATCCAGACTTGCCCTTTTAGGTCATCAGAAAAAGCTGTTTCTTCCTCCCCCTGGACTTCTATATTCTGTACTGCAACAATCTCCCCCTGAACATATGGGGCATCTATTCTGAATGCTGAATCCACATCATGATCTCCTTCTGTATGATAGGAGGAGGATTCACCAGGGTGTTTGTTGAAGGTGTAATCAGAATGATTGGAGAAGATTTGAGCCTATGGTAAAAAAAATGAAGTTGATTTAATACTCAAAGATAGTATTTAGAGATTGAAGAAGAGTACCCTGAGCTTTAAGAAAAACCTGGATAGGGGGGTTTCTGGAGCAACACTCCCCCTGGTTTATATTCTTCAGAAAGGATGTAAACCTTTTTGGCGACAGAGGTTGTTCTTGAAGAAGAACATGAAGCTCAGGAAGAGAGGCAGAGAGGTTGGCCAATTTGGCTTCACAGGTGGTGAGCAAGTCGGCGCACTCATTGGAGAAGGTGGTCAGACGTGTCTGGAAGTCATTCAGAAGTTGTTCCAGAGCATCATTTATTATTTTGAGGAGGGCAGATTGTGCAGGGGTTGGCGCCATTGATGTAGAGAGAGAGGTAGAAGACGAAGATTTTGGTGGTTTGGGAGAGTATGAGTTATGAAATAAGAAGTGTTATTTAAAGGAGGTGAAACGTCGAAAAGGAAACAGAAATCAAGGTATATTAGTTAACCAATCGTCAAAAGAAGAAGGGAATATTTGTTTCCTGTTTTATTATGAAGTCAACGTTACGTCGAATTGGAGTCGACGCATGGTCAATGTGTCGGAGCATCTGTGACGTTGGTCATTGATGTCGACGTATGCGTCAATATGGAGTCGACGCTTCGTCGAAACATTGTCAGCTTAATGTCCTGTCGACGTGGTCGCAGACTTACGTCGATATTAGATCGACGGTGCGTCGATAAGGGATCGACGTATCTTGTCTTTAAGAAATCAATGCTAGCGTCGAGTTCCTCTCGACGGTGCGTCGATAGGTAATCGACGTATCTGTAAGTACTTGCTTAGTTGTTCTGATCTCTTTTAGATTTCCCCAACAATGATGTTTACAAGCTTCCATCAAGCATTCCCAAGGTGTTGATAAAGTAAGTATGCTTAGTTTCATCTAAGGGTTTGGTAAAAAATGTCTGCTCTTTGAATATCTGTAGGAATATATTCTAAGGTTATCTTACCTTTTTCTACATTGTCTCTAAGAAAGTGATGTCTGATCTCTATATGTTTGGTTCTACTATGAAGAACTGGGTTGGATGCTATGGATATGGCACTAGAGCTATCACAATAAATTTTAGAGTTATTGACTTCCAATTTATAGTCAAGAAGCTGATTTTGCATCCAGAGAATTTGTGAACAACAGCTCCCAGCAGCTATATATTCAGCTTCAGCTGTTGAGGTTGAGACTGAAGTTTGTTTCTTACTGAACCATGATATTAATCTGTCACCTAGGAATTGGCAAGTACCAGATGTGCTTTTTCAATCAACCCTACATCCAGCATAGTCTGCATCTGAGAATCCTATTAATTCAAAATTTGTTTCTGCTGAGTACCACAGACCTAGTTCAGGTGTTCCCTTTAGGTATCTAAGAATCCTTTTTACAGAGGTGAGATGGGATTCTTTTGGATCAACCTGAAATCTAGCACATATGCAGGTTGCAAACATAATGTCAGGTCTGCTAGCTGTTAGATAGAGAAGGGATCCTATGATTGCCCTATATGTCTTTTGATCTACTGATTTTCCCTTATCATCCTTTTCTATAACGGCATTAGTTGCCATAGGTGTTTTCATGGTAGATGCTGATTTCATACCAAACTTTTTAATTAACTCTTTAGTGTATTTAGATTGTGATATAAATATTCCCTCACTGCTTTGTTTCACTTGTAGCCCTAGGAAATAAGAGAGTTCTCCCATACAACTCATTTCAAATTTTGATTGCATTAAATCAGCAAATCTTTTACAAAGTTTGGGATGAGTTGAGCTAAAGATGATGTCATCTACATAAATTTGAACAAGAAGGAGTTGATTTTTATGGGTTTTAGTAAAAAGTGTTTTATCTACTTTTCCTCTTTCAAAAGAATTTTCTAAAAGGAAGTTGGAGAGAGTTTCATACCAGGCTCTTGGTGCTTGCTTAAGACCATAAAGTGCTTTGTTAAGTCTATAAACAAATTTAGGTGAGGAGGGATTGACAAAACCTGGTGGTTGCTCTACATACACCATTTCTTGAAGGTCACCATTCAGAAAAGCACTCTTGACATCCATCTGGTAGACTTTCATCTTCATGAAGGCTGCATAGGCAAGAAAGAGTTTGATTGCTTCCAATCTTGCTACTGGAGCAAAGGTTTGATTGTAGTCTATTCCTTCTTCTTGTTTGTATCCTTGTGCTACAAGTCTTGCCTTATTTCTGACAATTACTCCAGTGGAATCTAGCTTGTTTCTGTATACCCATTTTGTACCAATAACTGGGTAGTTTCTTGGTCTCTCAACTAGGTTCCACACTTTGTTTCTCTCAAATTGGCTTAGTTCTTATTGCATGGCTATAATCCAGTGAGGATCACAATTTGCTTTCTCAAACTTCTTTGGTTCAACTTGAGATAAGAAGCATTGGAGCATCATCCCATTGGAGACTTGGTGTCTTGTTCTTACTCCAGTATTGGGGTCTCCAATTACTTGGGATTGTGGATGATTTTTCATGTTGATCCCTGTCCTGCTTGGATTTTTGTCAGATGCTCTTCTCCCTCATTAACAATAGGATCATTGCCCAACTGTTCTTCCTGAATCATGTTCTCTTGTGGGAGTTGGTTTTGATTGCTCTTTTCTGAACCTTCTTCATGCTCTTGTTCAGACTCCTCACTTGGTTCCTGTAGCTGGTTTTCTTTCCCAGTGTCTCTGTTCTCTAGAGTCAGTTGTTCAAGCTGAGTCTCTATGCTGCTATCTTCCTGTGGAAAAGGATCGGTGGAAGTTTCCTCCCCCTTAAACAGCATGTTAGTTTCATCAAATATGATGTGCATAGATTCTTCAATTTTGAGAGTTCTCCTGTTATAACATTTGTATGCTTTACTAGATGATGAGTACCCCAGAAATATTCCATCATCAGACTTCTTGTCAAACTTGGCAAGATGATCTTTCTCATTATTTAGAATAAAGCAAGCACATCCAAAGATTTTAAAGTATTTAATAATTGGTGTTTTTCCCTTCAGGAGCTCATATGGAGTTTTTCCCTTAGTTTTGTGAATGAGGCTTCTATTTAGAACATAGTTTGCAGTGTTGACTGCTTCAGCCCAGAAGGTTTTTGGTAATCCTGATTCTGCAAGTAAGGTCCTTCCTGATTCAATTAATGTTCTATTCTTTCTTTCAGCAACTCCATTTTGTTGAGGAGTTCTAGGGGCTGAAAAACTTTGTTTGATACCTATATCCTCACAGAAACTACAAATTGACTGATTTTCAAATTCAGTCCCATGATCACTCCTGATAATTGAAACATGAGTATTGAACTCAGATTGAATTTGTCTTATGAATCTTGAGAGAATCTTATGGGTTTCAGACTTGGCCCTTAGAAAGAATACCCATCTAAACCTAGAATAATCATCTACAATAACTAAGGTATAGGACTTTCCTCCTAAGCTCTGAGTGGATATGGGACCAAAGAGATCCATGTGCAGTAAGTAGAGAATCCTAGGGGAGTCATCCTTACCAATTGGTTTGAAGGATAACTTGGTCTGTTTTCCTAGTTGGCAAGGTCTACAAGGGGAGTCCTTAGAGAATCTACCCTTTGGTAAGCCTCTTACTAGGTTACTCTTTGATAGTTTACTAATGGTTTTGTAGGTTAGATGACCCAGTCTCCTATGGCATAATTCACTTTTGTTAATAATATTGTTGAACAAACAAACTTCTGTGGGTGAGGAGCTAAAATCTACTATATATACCTTCCCTTTTCTAATTCAATTAAGTACTATGGCACCAGTCTTGATATCAATAATATGGCAAAATAGTGTGGTGAATTTTACCTCATACTTACCACTATCACATATCTGACTTATACTTATCAGATTGTGCTTCAGTCCTTTGACTACTGCCACATTCTTGAAGGTAACATTCCCTTCCTTGAAATCTCCAAAGCCCCTGGTTTGGCCACAGCTAGAGTCTCCAAATGTCACTGGTGGTCCAAGTCTATCCTCAAAATTGATTAATAGGTTTTTGTACCCTGTCATGTGCATGGAGCATCCACTGTCCAAGTACCATACCAGCCTGGAGATGTGATACATCTGCACATAAAATTTTAAACATTAGTTTGGACCCTCCTAAGCTGGGGTCCATTCCTCCCAACAGTGAAAGATTTAATGAAAGAATAAGTGGGTTTTTCAGAATATCCTTCCTCTTTTAGGGGTATTGGCTTATCATACCAATTTTTTTTAGTGATGTTGCAGAAATAGTGTTCATAATAAAAGGAAATGGATTGAGAAGACCTTTTTGAAAAGGAGACATTTCTGTTAGATTGGTTGCGTCGATACGAATTAGATGTATGTTTAAAGTTGCATCGAGTGGAAGTCGACGCTTCCTTCATTCTGTGGTTACTTTTAGTCGAAGCATAGGAGAGATTGCGTCGATTGGGAGTCGACGTATTTTGGTGTCTGCGTTGATTAGAAGTCGATGCATTATTTGAGTTGCGTTGAGTAGTGTTTGACGTACGTCGATAATAATTCGACGCAAGTTTTTTTCTTTTCTGAGGATATTTACCTAGGATTCCTTCATGCACAGTGAGATTATTTTTGTTAAAAATAGTGGTTGTTTCTGGATTTTCTTGTGATCTTTCTCCTATCAAATGATTCTCCCTAGTGAAGTGAATAGGATGTCTCCAGACAGATTTGCTGGGTGATTGAGGTTTGGGTTCTAAGTCAGTATTATATTCTAGTTGTCTAAATCTATCAGTGAGATTGTTAGAGATATTCTTGAGCTTCTGACTTCTGCATTTAGAGAGTCTTCAAAGGCTTTTGCCTTTGCTAGCTCATTTCTTAGTGCTTGATTTTCAGTATTGATTTTATCTAGTTGCTCCTCTGAGAGTCCTAGATTGAGCTTATAGTTTTTATGTTGTGTATTTATTTGTTTGAGATTGTTTAGTTCATTTCTTAGTTCCTTTACTTCTTTCTCAGATTTGACTAGATCTAAACATAGTTCTTCGAAACTATTTTTGAAATGAGTGGAAGAGAAATCTATTTCATCAAATAAATTTACCAGAGATGTATCTTCAGGCTTTTCAGTGGCCATCAAACAGGTTTCCTCTTGCTTAGTCTTTTCCTGATCATCTTCAGATAAGGTACTTTTTTCAGATTCTGAATCACTCCATGATTGAGCAATGAACCCTTTCTCTTTCTTCTTCTTCTTCTTCTTCTTCTTTAGATCTGTTCTTTTCAGATCTTTCTTATTGCTGATCTCTTTAGGACATTCAGGTGCAATGTGTCCAGGTTTCCTGCAAGAATAACAGATAATCTCTTTATTAGGAGTTTTGTCATACCTGTTTTTCGAGTCTCTCCTTCTGGATCCTTCTGTTTTGATCCACTTCTTGAACCTTCTGGCCAGTAGACTGATCAGCTCTTCATCATTTGTAGAGGGTTCACCTTCAGTAGCCTTCAAAGCAATGCTCTTTTCTTTTGAGAGTGGAGGAGCCTTTTCTTTCTCTTCTTTCTCAGCTCTTGTTTTCAACAGTTGTTCATAAGATCTTAATTTACCCAACAGGACATCCGTTGAGATTTCTTTTTGACTTCTGGAGTCTTTAATTGGCCAGATTCTTGAATCCCAAGAGCTAGGGAAGCAAGTTAGCAATTTGTCATTTATCTCAGTGAGAGATATGTCCATCTCAAGTGTTTTTAGCTCATTTATTATGAGGCTGAATCTGACATACATGTCAGCAACACTTTCATTTTCTTTCTTCTGGAAGTTTTCATATTGAGAGATGAGTAATGCCTTTTTATCCTTCCTCTCATCAGCACTCCCTTCTACCATTTTATTGAGAGCTTCCCATATTTCCTTAGCTGACTCATATTCAGCAATCTTTTGGAAGATTTCATCTGAGAGGGTTGAGACTAAGCTAGTCATAGCCTTGGCATCACATGCTTGAGCTTTCTTTTCTTCATTTGTCCATTCAGCCTTTGGAGCAAGTGTTTGTGTGACCTTTCCACTTGAGTCCTTCTTGAATGGCTTGAGAGGACCTGTCATAATAACATCAAATAATTCTCCATCAATAGAGTTTAGATAAATTTTAATTCTTGTTTTCCAAAGTGCAAACTTTTCAAGGTTGCAAATTAGTGGTCTGGTGGAAGCATAATCTTTGATTTGTGCCATGTGAAAAATAATTTTTTATGTATATATAAAAAGAGGTAGGATCTTTTTGATCAAGGAGTTTAACCTTTTTAGATCAACCTAGCTTTGATACCAATTGAAAGTGCACAGTTAACCTCACTAGAATTCTTTAGAGGGGGGGTGAATAGAGATTTAAAAATACTTTGTGCTATTATATATATATGTGTAACAATCACAGATTTAGGCTTCCCACACAGCAACAAGAATTAAGCAAGTAAAGAAGAGAAATAGCAAGAAGAAAATCACAGCACAACACAAAAAAATATAGTGGTTCCCCAAACTTTGGGTAGTCCACTCTTCTACCCCCTTGGTAGGAATTCACTAACTTGCACTGAGTCTTTTGATAAGGAGACTCTTAGAACCAGACTGAGTCTTTTGATAAGGAGACTCTTAGAACCACTACAACTGAATTTTTTGAAGAGAGATTCTAAAAACTCTTTTACACAATTTGAAAATAGAATGAGAAGAAGAAGTAGAACAAGTAGAAGAACAGAAAATAATATATATATATAAGAAAGAATCTTCTTCCTAGCAAGAAGATTGGAAGCACAAGTATAGTGAATATGATCTCTCTTCTATAGTGAGAAGGAGATTGTAAGCTTTTCACTCTTTTGTGAGAGCTTTCAGAGTTTGCAGCAGAATGACTTTAGAAGAAGGAGAAGAAGAAGACTTTTTCTTTGCTGCAGCACACTATCTCTTTTCTCAGCTTTCTCACTCTTCACTTGGGAGCTCTTCCTCTTTTTCAAATGTATATGGTGGATCACTCCTTCACATTCTCTGCCGACCTCCTCCTTATTTATAGCTCTGTTTAAAATATATTGCTAAAGGAGAATAATCAATTTAGCAGACAGAGAATTAGAAAGAGATAAGAGTTTCCATAATCAATTTTTCTGTAGAATGAAAAGAATTCATTCTGATTTCAAATAATATCCATAATAATCTTAATCAAATTAGCCAAGAATCAAATAGAAGGAAAGGCTGATTCAGAACGGCTATAAAAGAATAATATCATTCCATAAAAATCAGATCTACAGAAAGAAGGAAAGAGATCTGGCGTGTTTTTGAATTTCTTATAGATATCGACGTGCGTCGATTACTATTCGACGTAAACGTCAATTTCATCCTGGCTGGACGTCGAGAAGAGAATAAGGAAGGTGCGTCGACAAAGGTGCGTCGACTTTATCAAATGCTTCGACTAGAAGTCAGAGGTACGTCGACTATGATTACGTTGAATTCTTCTAAGAGTTACTTCGACTCATTCTGAGAGAAACGTCGACTATATTTCGACGTTGCGTCGAATACTATTCGACGTATATTTACTTAGCCTAATTTTTCATACTTAGAATTTATATTCTTCTTAATTTTAGGGGTTAAGATAAATCATTTCCCCAACAAGATTGACCAAAGTCAACCCCACCTTAAATTTAGGTCAAAATGACCTATTTAGACCTAATCAAGCTCAATCCTCTTGGGCTAGGCCCAAGCGAGGTGGTCCATTAGTCCTAAGGCTGAAAAATTACATGGAATGCCACTAATTTTCTGAAAATGGTGACTAGGAGAGAGAATCCTCATTTCCCCCAAAAACGGAGGAGAGAGAAAGAGAGAGGAAGATGGCCATTCATGGCCAAAGGAGACCAAGGGCCACCCATTTCTCTCCCAATTGAGTGGTACATCTCCCTTCTTCAGTTTGGAGTAGATAGGCAGTCATTCCATGCCATATGGGGGCTGAATTTCGTGTTTTTTCATGGTGGCCGAAAATGTGCTTGATGGCCATTAATGGTGGCAATCAAGGAGAGACCCTTCCTCTCCTCAAATTGCTCCATTTAAAAGCTTTACCGGGCATAGGGGAGGGTTTTCCCCCACTTACCCGAAGGAACCAGCCATCTTGGTGTAGAAGTTCCATGACATCCAAGAGCTTTCATGTGGCCATGGTGGATAGGAGATCAGCAAGGCAAATCCCCTCAATTCAGGTCCGATCCTCCCTCTCTCCCCTAGTGCTAGATCCCCATCTATTTTGGGGCTTGATTCGAGCCAAATCGGGCTCGAATCAAGCTCCCGAAAAGCTGCATTTTGCAAGCTTTTTCCCCCGCAAAACCCCCTCCCTCCGGCCACCTCCGGCCGGCCAACCACCTCTAATCGCCAGCCACCACCCCCACAAAGGTGGTGGTAGCATTGGCCGTCCGGGACGACGCTCAGATGGCCGGGAAAGGGAGGAGGAAGATCACCCAGGAAGGGATCATCTCAGCCTTTGGCTGAAGGAAGAAGAAGGCCAGCCACCATCTGATTGCGCCAAGATCTGTGCTCAGATCTTTTTATTTGATTTTTATAATATGTGTATTATTGTCACACTTTATGTTGTACCTTGTTTTAATTATTAAAAATAGTAGAAACCCTCAAATGAAAAAGTGTTCAACACCAATATTGTAGCCCTTGGTGTGTAGATTAAGTGAAAATTTATTTTAGCCCAAAAGAAGTATTGTAGCTCCCTGTAGAGTCATTTTGGTGGGACTGGTCCTTAGTGTAGGACAACCACCATATATTGAATAACTTTTGATTGGGTTATGGGATTGACTTGAAAATTGAAACATAGGCTATTTACACTTACACACACATCATATTCAAAAATGGGAATTTTAGGAAAATATTTTTATAAGGTTTTTGTAATAATTTCATAAATCAAATATTAATTAATTATTGGGTCAAATGACCTCCAAATTTTGGTGGGTACTTTTTAGGGTTATCACATGACCCTGGTAAAAATATCAGCCCAATTGGGACTAATTTGGTTGGGTAATTTGTCAACCCAAGTTGGGTCAAATTAGGTCAAAGTTAGAGCATGTTGTTTATCTTGGGGTATGGTGGTCAGAACTCATCACCATGAGTTGAAACCTTATCCACCGGTTTAAGATCACCTAAAACACCTTCATGAGTAAGATGGGGTGGTGTAGAGGTGGATATGCCCTAGGACCCTAGTCTTACCCCTTGGGGTGCATATAGAACCTTGTGAAGGCCATGTGGTCAAAAGCTTTAGAATGGCCATGAAACCTAGGAGATATGTTCATGGGATGTATTTATGCCCTAGGGAATTTTGAGAGAATTTTAGGAGGACTTATTCCCCCTAAATTAGGTCATAACCTCTTTAGGTAAACTTCTTGTAAGAGATATTTACATGCATAGATGATCCTGGATGAAGATAAAATCTTGGTAGTGCCTTTATAATCATATTATAGACCTCTGATATTTTTTGTGAAACTTAATAGATGATTTAACCAGTACTTCATTTACAAGGCACCTAGTTTGTCTTAATCTTAAGAAATATAATTAAGGGTCCAAAACTCTTTGGAAAAATGTGCAACTTGGTGATAGGACATTTAAGAGCTCTAGGAAGCTCTGTGAATTTTTATAGAATTTTTGGAGATTATTATCAGTAAGCTACTTCACACCATGTGCAAATTAGGAATTATTTGGATTAATTATTTCAGTGAGGAAATGATTTCCATAAATTGTGAAACTCTGTAATTAAGCTTTTCTGGACATAATAGAGGTCTGGTAATTTTTCTATAATTTTGGCACAAGTATATTTGGTAGTTCCTTCATAAATATTCAAGTTTGGATAGAAGTTAAATATTAAAAATAGAAGACATTTCCTTACTGTAAAAATTGTGATGTTCATTATTTACTGATATTTATGCATGATAGATTTATATGAATTTTATGAGGATCATGTATTGATAATACCTTACACTTCATGTTCATATTCATACTTGGCAAATATTGGAGAAATTTAAATAAATGTTAAAATGTTGAGGAAAAATATGAGTCTTTGGATTTAGTCTTATAATGCCATGATAGCCCTCCAGTAAAAATCTTGTGTCATGTGGTTGAATATTTGGAGTATCTCTACTTGTAAGCTTCATATAGTTAGTTTGGTCTGCGTATAGTAAAACTGTAAAACCTGAGACCTTTATGGATCATTAGGAGAGAATGGAAGGTAAATGTTGTACCTAGACCGGTTGAAGAGGTTGAAGGTCACCAAAAGGAGTTTAGGTAATGAGAGTGTGCTTGGCGAGTTAAGGGTAAAGTTATGCTCGGGATTGACGAAAGATCGTCTTTCCCCTGGTGGGTCATAAAATACTTAGGATAATCTAAGTGTAATAACAAGGAGGGTGTTCTTATGGGTAGATACCAATGACATTAAGTACCTTGAGAAAGGGAGCTTTGGGGTTTCATCCCATTGTGGTTCCTAGTACCGTAGCGAGCCCTTTACAGGGTAATCCTCAGGAAGCCCAAGATAAACCATAATTCGTAGGAGCCAGATGTTGTACAAGAGTAATTAATAACACACTCACTCACACCCCGTGGTTACGGGTGTACTTAGTCAGTTTGGTACCCCGAGCGGTAGGCTCGGTGGTGGTTGGTGCGGATTATTGATCTAGTGAGTTTGTGACTCAAATTGGTTCTTGGCCGGGCAAGTTAAGCCCAGGTGGTTTATGGTTTGGAGATTGTAGATAGTTTGCGACAATGCATGTGCATAAGGTGGTGGGTCCTTTGTGTCGACAGTCGTTGCACCGACGTTGATACTCGGGCTCGGCAAGTGTGGAATTTGCACTTAGCCATAAAAGTCTGGTGGTCCAGCCAGTAAGAGTACGCAGATGCTCCGTGGTTTTGTGTTGAGGCGTACGATAAGTCTAGGTTAGGTAGTGCAAATACCAACCTAGAGGTGGGCGAGGCCCAACCCACCGCTTCCATTTGCCACTACGGGAGTATTCTGGGAGTCTTGCTAGCTCCAAAAAGGGGGAACTAAAGGTCTGTGTGCATGGAGTCGTAGTGTGTGAGTTGCACTTGTGTAAACATAACATTTAACAGCATACCTTGCATGACATAGCATAAACATTGCATACCCCTACCCCTATCGTATAAGTCGGTTATGGGACTTCTTATACGATAGGCCCTGTTAAACGACCCCTTGATCTATAGGTTTGTGTGGGCATTCCTATAAATCAATGGTTACTTTCTATTATATACATGTCTTTACTTACTGCACTTTACTTATTCTTTACCTGCTTTTACTGCTTCAATTATATATATACATGTGTAGTGTAGACATTCCATGTACCCCGGTCACCTGATATTGTTATACCCCTTGTTGTCCTCCGCTTCATCCTTCCCGCTCGGTGCCTAGGAGTCACCGGAGGAGGGGTGGGGGATTGGCTTAGTCTTTTTGACTAACGGTCGGTGGACCTTATCATTTTAGGAGACCATGGAGACGGAGCAGCACCAAATGCAGGTGCAGATGGAGGCGGGGCAGTCTAGCACAGGAGCACCAGTGTCGGGATCCGTGAGTGTTACTACTTGTTGATTTGCTTCCGCGAGTGTTTATGTAGTGAGGATTTGATGTACAGGGCATGAGCCCTTTATTATTTCTGTCTTTGATTTCAGTTATGTTTATGTGGACATCTCTTTATGATAGTTTATTATATGTGATGTGGACTTGGCTTCAATAAGTTTGTTTAAGCTTAACTTCTTTGTGATCGATAAGACCGACAGGATCGGCGGTTTGTAGTGTCGACCTTCCCGAGTGAGGGTGTCACCGCAAAACGGCGGTTCTGGGCATAAGACCCCGGAGTTGAAAAAGAAAAAAAAATGGGGTCTTACAGAAGGCCCCAGAGCCAAGGTGGAGGCAGGGTCCGAGACCACTCCTCCCCCCGCCACAGCACGCCATGACGATTGGTCGGGGAAGAGGCAGGAGAGCCAGCAAAGCAGAAAGAAGAGGAAGAGGAGGGGGAAGGGTGGTGTTACCCTACTATGACTTCCACCAAGAGGAAGGTCATGCGACGGCCACCTGCCCAGAATTTTTGGAAAATGAGGGGGACAAGGGATCCGATGCAGCAACAACAACAACCCGTGAGGATGGAGCAGGTCCATGCCTGTGAGGAGGAGACAAATGAGAGGCAGAAGGGGTATCCCGAGCTAAGCGCTGAGGATTTGGAATATCTCTATCCTTGAGTTTCAACAGTAAAAATATGTGCTTTCGAACTTTGTTTTTCTTTTACGAATGGGTGGTATCAATTTATAAGATGACGACACTTGATATGTACTTAGTCCCGATGCTGACCCGCTGACCAGGCTCCCACCAAGCTGGCAGGGCCGTAGATCGCTCGGTGGCAGGTGGGTTTCAAAAGGTACTTAGCCCTGATGCAGACCCGTTGACCAGACTCCCACCAAGCTGCAGGGTCGTAGGATCGCTCGGTGGCAGGAAAGTTTCAAAAGGTACTTAGCCCCGATGCAGACCCGCTGACCAGGCTCCCACCAAGCTGGCAGGGTCGTAGGATCGCTCGATGGCAGGTGGGTTTCAAAAGGTACTTAGCCCCAATGCAGACCCGCTGACCAGGCTCCCACCAAGCTGACAGGGTCGTAGGATCGCTCACTGGCAGGAAGTTTTCAAAAAGTACTTAGCCCCGATGCACCTTTGGAGAAGATTCTAATTCTAATTTCAATTCTTGGCTTCTTCCTCCGTAGGTTTTTTGGTTAGCCCCTCAGGATCTCCAAGGGTGCCCAGCTTCAGCTTTGACTTGGGAGGGGAGGCGCTCTAAAGATCTTCCGGGTGTGTGGAGGGACCTCCACGCTGTAGCCAAGGGTCTGTGTCTAGCTCCAAGTCTCCGAACAGGTTCCCCCTTGGGATCAGTAGGTGCTAGCTGCCCCCACCCCTTCACAGGGGTCCAAACTCCTCATTGGGCCAGATACTGGTTCTAACAGGCGGCCTGATACCCTCTCGACGGTGGCGAAATATCTCCCGACGTCGGCAAAATCCCTCCCAACGGCGGTCTCTCTCCATCCCGACGACGGCCACTCCTGTCGGTACTGGGAGGGAGTGAATGCCGCGTGAAATAAGTGCCGCCGTCGGGAGAGATTTCGTGAAGGAGGAGTTTCTTCGCACCCTCGCCGTCGGGAGGGTATTCGTCCGTCGTCAGGAGTGTATCAGTCCGATGTCAGAGGGATTTTGTGCTGGGAGGGACTGAATGCCGCGTGAAATAGGTTCCGTCGTCAGGAGGGATTTCGTGAAGGAGGAGTTTCGCGAATCTTGATTTCATGAAATTGGACGGTCAGATATTTCCTTCGCACCATCGCACAGAAATACAAATATATATACACACACACATACTATATTAAAAGGGAAATAGGTCTTTGGTTAAACATTCAATATTCTCTTTTTAAGATTAAAGAAATATAGAGAGAGAGAGAGAGAATGACTTGAGAGAGAGGAAAATAAAGGAGAGAGAAATAGAGGGGGAGAGAGACATTAAATAAAAATAATAATAAAGTGGCCCCATTGAGAGAGAAAGAAAGGGGGAGAGAGACGTTAAATAAAAATAAAAATACAAAAAAAATGACATTAAATAAAAGTATAAATAGATGCGGGCGCAGCCCGCCCGAGAGCATCGGATAATGTCGTACCCAGAGTACTGTTGCGGTTGGCCATAGGGGCGGGGTCCCGTGTGTGAGGCCCCATTTTAGACCCCACATATTTCTGTATCTATGCTACATTCATAACATTTGTCCCAGGCCGAAGTAAGGCTAGTGAGTATAAAATACAACACATAATAAAACATACCTCTAAACTTGAAGTATTCCTCGAGACTTTTCTATCTTTCCACGATCAACCTCACTTTAATTTGCGTACCCAAAGTTGTACAAACCTGTATTCGCCGAGTGGGTCCTCGGGGCCCATGGTGTTTTTCGGCCTGGTATGTTTTTAGCACTGCCTCCGACAGGGAGGGGGGTGCAGGAGAGTTCTTGGGCGGACCCGGTAAGGGTGGCGAGTGGTGGAGGCGAGTGGCCTCCCGCTCGCCTAGCCCCATAAGGGGGGGGGGGGGGGGGGGGGGGGGGGGGGGGGGGGGGGGGCGAGCCGGAGAGGCAGGTGGCCTCCCGGGCTCGCCCAGCCCCTATGGGGGAGCCGGAGGCGTGCGACCTCCTGGGCTCGCCCCCGCCCCTGCAAGGGGGGCGAGAGGAGAGGGGTTGGGCGAGAGGAGAGGGAAGACCAGCCCCCCTCTCGCCCCCGCCCCTGCAAGGGGGGCGAGAGGAGAGGGGCTGGGCGAGAGGAGAGGGGCGGCCAGCCCCCCCTCTCGCCCCCGCCCCTGCAAGGGGGGCGAGAGGAGAGGGGCGGCCAGCCCCCTCTCGCCCCCGCCCCTGCAAGGAGGGCGAGAGGAGAGGGGCGGCCAACCCCCCTCTCGCCCCCGCCCCTGCAACCTGCAAGGGGGGGGGGGGGGGCGAGAGGAGAGGGGTTGGGCGAGAGGAGAGGGGCGGCCAGCCCCCCTCTCACCCCTGCAAGGGGCTCCTCCTCTGCAAGGGGGCCGAGAGGAGAGGGGCGGCCAGCCCCCCTCCTCGTCCCCGCCCCTACAAGGGGGTGAGCGAAGAGGGGCGGCCAACCCCCCTCTCACCCCCGCCCCTGCAAGGGGGCGAGAGGAGAGGGGAGGCCAGCCACCCTCTCGCCCCCGCCCCTGCAAGGGGGCAAGAGGAGAGGGGCGGCCAGCCCCCCTCTCGCCCCCGTCCCAGCAAGGGGAGAGAGGAGAGGGTGGCCTGCCCCCTCTCGCCCCAGCTCCAGTAAGGGTGGCCTACCCCCTCTCGCCCAGCCCCAAGAGAGTGGGGCGGTCTGCGTTTAGCGTCTCAGAATGGCGGGATTTGGCTGTTGGCAGGCCAAACTTGAGGGTATTTTCGTAATCTCGTAGGCCAGAATGTGGCTATCGACAGACCAAGTTTAGAAATCTATAAATAGGACCAAGGGGGCACCATTTGGAGGGGACTTCTCTTTTGTCCTCTCTCTCCCCAAGTCTCTTTAGTGGGTGAGGAGAGCCTCCAAAGGTGCCCAAGCCCGGCATTAGCTTGGGAGGGGAATCGTTCTAAGATCTTCCGGGTATGTGATGGGACCTCCTCGCTGAGCCCTTGGTCTTGTTCCTAGTTTCCTAAGTCTTCGGCCTAGCGTTCTCCCTTGAGAGAAGTAGGTGTGAGGTCACCCCTCTTTTGGGGACCCCGAACTCCATAGAGACTAAGTCTTGGTTTCAATATTTATGGTGCGGTGAGCGTGGAGAGTGACCAGCACGAAAAATCTCAAGCTGAGCTTTATGGCTGGAGGTGGTGGATGAGGCAGTCCAGAGGTCCCACCCCAGCAGATGGGCGAGAGCACTCCTGGTCAACAATCTGGGAAGAGGGGGAGTGGGGAGGAGGCTTTCCCCCACTCGCCCAGCTCCAAGGGGGTGAGTGGGGAGGAGGCTTTCCCCCACTCGCCCAGCTCCAAGGGGGTGAGTGGGGAGGAGGCTTTCCCCCACTAGCCCAGCTCCAAGGGGGGAGTGGGGAGGCATCCGACCCCCACTCACCCGGTCTCCAAGGGGGGAGTGGGGAGGAGGCTTTCCCCCACTCGCCCAGCTCCAAGAGGGGGGAGTGGGGAAGAGGCTTTCCCCCACTCGCCCAGCTCCAAGGGGGTAAGTGGGGAGGAGGCTTTCCCCCACTCCCCAGCTCCAAGGGGGTGAATGGGGAGGAGGCTTTCCCCCACTCGCCCAGCTCCAAGAGGGGGGAGTGGGGAGGAGGCTTTCCCCCACTCGCCCAGCTCCAAGGGGGTGAGTGGGGAGGAGGCTTTCCCCCACTTGCCCAGCTCCAATGGGGGGAGTGGGGAGGCATACGACCCCCACTCACCCGGTCTCCACGGGGGGGAGTGGGGAGGAGGCTTTCCCCCACTCGCCTGGTCTCCAAGAGGGGGGGAGTGGGGAGGAGGCTTTCCCCCACTCGCCCGGTCTCCAAGAGGGGGGAGTGAGGAGGAGGCTTTCCCCCACTCGCCCAGCTCCAAGGGGGTGAGTGGGGAGGAGGCTTTCCCCCACTCGCCCAACTCCAAGGGGGGGAGTGGGGCAGTTGATCAGTAGTCCGACAAGCGCAGAGGTCGGCGGGCCGACTCCGCGAGAGTGAACCACTCGCCGAGCCGGGGAGGGAAGCTCCTTTTGTGAGTTGATCCTCTCATCCCCGGTTCCAGAGGGGTTCAAAAGGTTCGAACACAAACTTCAAAAGGTTCGAACACAAACTTTCAAAGCGACACCGAGTCGACACTGATTATTTTTATATTCATCATAGGGGATATATAACAATTTCAATTGAGTTTTATTATCTATTTGCGCACTTTACATTTTGGGCCGTTACACCGTGTCTGTCACTCGCGCGCGCGCACGTGTGTGTGTATATATATATATATATATAACTACATTAAAGAAGTACTTTGGAGTTGTAGAATTAATCTTAGTCATCCAATATGTGACAAGCTTTTGATCTCAGCCATCCATTGAAGAGAGATAAAGAAATAGAGAAGAGAGAGGGGGAGAGAGGGAATCTTTATAGTACTCTTATACCTACATTTAGGGATAGGAGGGAGAGGGGTAGAGAAGAGAAAAGGAGAGAGAAATTAATTTTTTGGGTAAAAATTTACATTTTTTTACAAAATAAAAATAGGAATATTGATTCATATTTTTTTACGATCATTTTAAATACTCATATGTAAATATTTTGAATAAAATGTAAGTGCTCAAATGCGGGCGCAACTCGCTAAGAGTCAGCGAGCACGGGCGAAGCCATCCAATATGTAACAAGCATTTGATCTCAGTCATCCAATGAAGAGAGAGAACGAAATAGAGAAGAGAGAGGGGGAGAGAGGGAGAGGGAATCTTTATAGCCCTCCTATACCTACATTTAGGGATAGGAGGGAGAGGGGAAGAAAAGAACAACAAGCTTACACCAATTTAACATATTCTTATATCTCTGGTGTAGTAGACCATGCCCGACTCCCTGAACTCCTCCGGGGCTGGTGCGAAAAGCTCCAACTCAGAACGGGATTCCCCTCCTCGCGCTCTCGTCTCCCCCCACTCGCCCCACGAGCTCCCTGATCGGGCTCGCACTCGCTGGGCTGGGGAACAACTCTCGCCCGATGATGTCTCCTCACGGCGCCTCGCCGACTTGATCTTGTCGGGCCTCTGCCCCGGGACGCTCTTGCCTGCCCCACTCGTCCCACGAGCTCCCGGACAGGGCTCGCACTCGCTGGGATGAGGAACAACTCTCGCCTGCCTCCAGCGGCGGGACGACCTGGGCCGCTGGGGTCGAGAACTTGCCTCACGTCGTGGAGAGAGCGAGGCCGATCGTCTCTATCACCTTCCTTCGGAAGTCTGTCTGTAACCCTGCTGTCGCCGGCGGGCCGGATGGTGTCGAGCCGCCATAGTCGGCACCCTGCTCATCCTCTCCAGCCATGTTACCTCTTTGTGACTTTCTTATACTAGCTGCGTCCATGCTCACCGCACCATAAATGTTGGAATTGAGATTTGGCCAAACAAGGAGTTCATACCCCTAAGAGGGGGCAACCATCACTTACTGATCCCGCAGAGGAACTTGACCGAAGACGTATAACTAACACTGACCCTTGACAGCAGCGTGGAGGTCCCACCACACACCCGAAAGATCTTAGAGCGCTTCCCCTCCTAAGCCAAAGCTAAAGTCGGGCACCTTGGAGAGCCTGATGAGCTAACCAAAGATGTCCTAAGGAGGAAGAAGCCAAAGATCTGGGATCCTCTCCAAAGGTGTCATTCAAGGTCTATATATAGTTTTTCTTTTCTGATCTGCTAATAACGTCTCTGCCTTTTGATTTTGCTACACGCACCCCAAACTGATCTGCTAACAGCCAAATTCCGCTGTTCTGAAGGGCTATTGGTAGCCCACCAAGGGTATCCAGGTAAATTCACCTATATACCCTCACTGAGCGAGTGGCCCTTGAAGGCGCCACTCGCCAGTCTTCCCGCGAGCCGGGTTCGCGAGGTCTCCCTACGCGAGTGGCTCGTGAAAGCGCCACTCGCTAGCCTCCCAGCGCTATGAATACCGGCCTGGGTCGCTTATGCGAGGCGGCGAGCCCCCGCTCGCCTCGGCGTTTGCTAAATGCACCCCAAAGCGGCGAGCATACACTTGCCTCGCCCTCGCACTATGCTCCTCGCAGGGAGGTAAGTCTGGTTCGCCTCGCCCCTGCGACTCGCTCATTGCGAGTCGGGCGAGCCCCATAGTTGTTTCGCCTATGCCCGATTCTCCTTTTTGCCCTTCGGTGAACACGAGGTTGTACACACGGAGTGCAATGCCGGGAAAAAATGATGGCTGCTCCCGCTCGAAACCCCGAAGAGGAAAATGCAGTAAGTTGGGGAGAAATATGTGCTCCTCTCCTCATTCGAACGAAGAAGATGACGATGTAAAACGTTGCTCTCACCGCTAGAAAGTTTTTCTGCTCCCGCTCGAAACCCCTAAAACGTAAAAACAAAAATTTGAGAGGGAAACACGAGTCCTCGGCGAAAAAAAGAGTATTTATATGCGTACCTCAGAATATGCGTGCATACGTACAGATTTGTTGTGTGTGGAAAACTAAGCACTTCATTTTCACCTAAGGTGGAGTAAAACTCAGTCATTTTTACCGTGCTTAAATAATTTTAATCTGGGTTTTCAGTTAAGCCAAAATTCAAATCATTGCAATCTGATTTCGACTATTTACTTGACCAGAGAGTTAAAATCTGATAAAACAAAAGTACGGGAATTGAAATAGGATTTTTCTCAACTAAGAAAAGTGTACTCCTCAAAATATTTGCCTCTCCTAAAAAAGTGAATATTTATTTGGAGCATTTTATTTAAGAAAAGATTATGTGCACTATCTTAGGGTCATGTTATATGTAAACAACAAATAACGATGTTATTAGCAGTCATACGACGGCTATTCGTAATCCTAAAATTACTTAAAATGGCTATTCGCAGTCCTAAATATATTAAATTCATTGGACTGCGAATATCAATAGACTGCATTTAGTTATTATAAGACTGCTTATAACATTGCCCTAAACAAATCGGCAAATAAGTAATTATTTCAGCAAATAAGTAATTATTTCACGTATATAATAAAGCCACGTGACCTTTCAGGAAGTGCATTTTTCTGCTAACTGTGCAGGCTGCGAAAGAAAAAAAAACAAGCAGCCGGACCTTTGAATTCGTTGGCTTTAGGTTTTGAAGGAATTTAGCAAGCTGCGCAATCGGAGAAGGAAAACCCTATCCGAGAGAGACGCCTCTGAAGCGATATTGGAGCAGCAACATCGTCACCGACGAAGGTCGCCCCCCTTTCTTTCCTTGGCCGGAGAAGAAGAAGATCGACCGGCAGGCGGATGCGTGATCGGGAAGAAGGTCGCAAGCGCGATAGCGAGAAGAAGACTTACGGCAAAACCTACCTCCCGACACAAAAATTGGGACTAGGTTTAACGCCAAGCCGTGGGTTTTGAGGAAATCCAATTTGATGTAGCACACACCGGATTGCGCACAATTAACTTGCAGGTGGGAGTGAAGCAATTGCTCAAACACTATGCATGCAACCAAAATGGATCCACTATAGCGCTCCACTACCACATGCAATATCTAGATCCTAACGATGAGTTGACGGTCACAATTTTTAATATAACATATTTCTTCCGAGTTATAAGAAACAATGCCCAACGACAATTAATCGACCGAGTGCGAACCCTTCCGACCAATTGGTTGGAGGGCGGCGACTAACTAGACTTGCTCCGACTTTTGTTCACAATTTCCGATCGTACACCACCACATTCATTCACACGCAAGAATCAAACAAATAGAGACGAATCACACCACAAGGGGGAAACGAGAAAAGTGTTACCCAACCGGATAAGATCCGGTTAACCCAATCGCAACATGCACGCGCCGGAAGCTGGGACGCACGCCGACGACAGCGGGAAGCAACACCTCCAACTCCACTGTTCTGGACACGCCGGGAGGAAGGAGTCGTTGCCGGAATAGGGCTGCTTCGCCGAGGCTGGAAGCAAGGACGCAATCACCCTGAGCTTCACGCCGGAGATGGAGAACCTGCGGGTTTACACCGACGGAGGGAGGAGGAGGGGCCGGAGTCACACCGGGGTGGGGAAGGAGAGCTGCCGGTGTCGTGCCGGACGAATTTCCAGTGTCACGCCGGAAAAGGGGAGGGAGGGAAAAATCCCATGAGCCTCCAGCAAGAGCACAAAGAAGCCTTTTTTTGCAAATTTTCTCAATGCCCTAAATTAGAATGATGGAGTATTTATACTCTCATGAGAAGAAAATCTAGCCCCTCATCATGAGAGTTAATCCTAGCCATCCAGTCTTTTTTTTTTGTTGACAAAATAAAATGCAGCAAACATAAACGGTGTCGGCTCTTGACCGCCTAACAATTTGGTCGAGCCGGCTGGGCGAAAATGCTGAAAATAAAATAGTAAATAACATGAAAGACAATAATAAAATTTGTTCAAAAATTTCGGAGTATGTCGCGGTAGGATTTCCTCGTGTTGGGGCGGAGATTGTAATGGTGCGTCGCTCCACCAAGTGATACCGGGTCGGCACTATCACAATTCCCTCCCAATTATTTAAGCGAAAACCAATTTCGCGTGGCCAATTCCTTCTAACCGAAGAAATGAGCCAGTTGTTTTGATTTTAGTTTAAGTAAATCAATTTTGTTGTTCGGATGGATGGAATTAGAGGCGGAAATGATTTTGGGCAAAACCACGGTTTTCCTTTTTAACCTATTCCCAATTCTTAGGTATAGAGGTAGTTTTTCGGCGAAAAAAATCGAACCGGCCGCGACATCGTCTTCCTCCGAGGCAGCCGGTGACATCGTCTTCTTCTTCTTCCTCTTCTTCCTCCTCCTCCTCCTCCTCCTCCTTCTTCCTCAGCCGGTGATATTGTTGGCTCTCATCTACTTCCCGGGAGAAAGTGTTGGCAGAACCAGGCTTGATCTGAAGCTCTCCTCCGCCTCTTCTTCCTTTTCCTCTTCTTCTTCCTCTGGTTTAGGATTTCCTGCGCCTATTCCTCATCTTCCCGCACCTCTTCTTCTTCCTCTGGTTTTAGGGTTTCCTGCGCCTCTTCCTCTTATTCTTCAGCTTCTTGAGGATTTCCTGCACCTCTTCTTCTTCCTCTGGTTTCCTGCGCCTTTTCCTCTTCCTCTTATTCTTCATCTTCTTGAGAATTTTCTGCACCTCTTCTTCTTCCTCTTCCATCTGATGCCCTAATTCGAATTCCAATTCCATCAAATTTTGAAATTGCCGAACGCATTATTGGGAATTCAGTCCATTTCAGATTCCATTTGGTTTTGATTTTGACGAATTCCAATTCCCTAAAACCAAAACCTTCCAACCGAACGGACCCTTAGGTTTTCCGTTGGTTCTAAGATCTACAACCTCTTCCCCAAGTCGGCGTAATTGTTGCTCAGGTTTCTCCGATCACTCCTTTGCTCTCCATCCAGTGGACATAGATAACCTGAGTCATGCCGGACATTCAAGCCCTCGTCAATGACTTCGTTCTCAAGCTCAAGCGGCGGTAAATTTCTCCCCCTATCCGTCATCCTTCAGTTCATGCTATTAATCTCCCTCCAATTTACATTTCCCCTGCAATTCGAACAGTAAGATCGAAGGGTCGCAAGCGACCGCGAGGCAAACGGCTGAGCTGCTGCGAGCTGTGGTCTCCCATCAGCGGTTGCCATATACTAACCAAGCACTAACACTCTTAGATGCAGTGAGGGCCGTTGGAGTACAGCTGATTGCTGCAAATCCTGTTGGTAGGTTATTCTCAGTTCTTCTCTTCAAGCCTTTTTCAGGCATTGCAACAAAAACTCTCAAGAACATGTAACTTTCCTGCCTTAAATTGAGCACATATTGACCTTTTTTGTAAATAATTGGCACATAGTTATAACTTTCTCTTACAATTCCCATTGGTCTTACAGAACATTGAAGTTATGAGAATGAGGTCAAATTAGAAATAACACTTTATCATCCAAATGCTTTATGATATGTAGAAGAAAGATGGTACGCTGGGTTTCTTTGTGAAGATTGGAGAGCAAGATGGAATTGGATTCATATTTATATCTGTAGATTGGAGGGGGGGGGGGGGGGGGGACAAAGCATCTGCAATTATGTCATAGGCAGTTTGTTAGATAATTGGATTAGGGGATGCAAAGATGAAAAATCTTACGAATTCATTTTCACGAAAAAAACATGGTTATGGTTAAGTTATAGCCTTAAAAACATTAGGAACTTTTGGTCTGCACCCTATCCTGGATGCCAACAACAATACATGAAATTAGGCAGTTATGGAGATCTGTTAAGCTGTAATTTTTCAAATTGTACTCTTACACAAACTATTCTCACCAGGCAAAGTGTTTGATGTTTGTTGAGCCTAAAGTTAGACATAATCTTGTAAGAGGACAATTGAATTGCTTCCCATGCAGGCATGCAGTATGAAGTGTAGGTAGACTTTCCCTTCAAAGAGAAAATATTGAATAATCTTCTCTCTTGGCATCAATGAAGCTCATTTTTGTTGTAGTTAAATGTATTTCTTACCTACTTTTCAATATCCTAAACTGAAATTTGGTGTCCCTATAGTAACAATGATAATTGATGGTCTTATATCGAGGCATGCTCCTGATTTTCTATTTTAATATAGATTAAATAGCAAGATTTAATCTTACCACGTAGACAGAAAATTGTTAAAGTGTCAATGTTATGGTATGCTCGCGGAGTTACTGAGTTGGTATATGAACAAAGAGAAAATAATTATGGTGATATCATAGAAGAAAGAGAAAGGACGGTTCAGATAGAAATGGGGTACAGTATGCATGGCCAAAATTATTGGAAGGAGTGTGCAATGAGAGGAATGGACATATTACTAAGGTGCATACTTAGGAGAGGAGGAACTCTTATGATCATGCTCTTTGCCGCAAATTGTGTCACTGTAGTTGGTGTTTTTAAATGATTCTGTGTGGAAGATAATTTGGGTATTTTCTAGAAAGGAAATTCAAGGATTGGTAAATTCTACTACTAGAAGTTGCATTGTAATTAATTATTAGCATGATTACGGTTTGCCTTTTTGTTCCTCTAGGTTTTATGTTGCAGTTTTACTCCATGCTAGGAATTTTATTTTGCAATTTTAAGCTACATGCCATCCTCGTGCCAATATCAATGTGTTATTTTATACTAATTAACAAGTTACAACATTATTCAATGACATCTTAGATTGAAAAATAGCATGCATCTTTTTTGTAGATATGGAATAAGTAAAATTTTAAGTTACCATATGATGTGAAAATTATTAGATTCACCTTTACATTTTCTTTTAGTTTATAAAATGATGCATACTGTTGATAATATATGGATCATATTGGTTGGGCTGATTCTAGCGGGTCCGCGTCGTGTGGGACCGCATCGTGTGAGACTGCCCCATGTGCGGATTATCTCCGATAGATTATCCCTGGTGGCTAATGTTGTTGGCCAGTCCCACATTGCCTTTCGCGCATCATCCGCCTGTGCTTATAAGCCCGTCCAATTCTTCCTATCACCTCGGAGATTTGAGATTGAAGTGTGGGTTTCTTAGATGGTATTAGAGTGAGGTTTGACCCATCGGGAGCATGTTGGTTGACCTGATTCCAGCGGGTCTGCGTCGCGTGAGATTGCGTCGTGTGGGATTGCGTCATGTGGGACTGCATCGCGTGGGAATACCCCATGTGCAGATTATCCCCGACGAATTATCTTCGGTGGCCCGTATTGTTGATTAGTCCCACATTGCCCACCACGCATCACCCGCATGTGCCTATAATCCTCTTCCTATTCCTTCAATCACTTCTGAGTTTTGTGATGGAAGCGCGGATTTCTTAGATGTATCAGAACGTTGGTTTGACCTGCAGCAGGGGCGTGTTGGTGACCTAATTCCAGCGGGTCTGCGTCTCGTGGAACTGCGTCGTGTGTGACCGCCCCATGCGCGTATTATCCCCCGCGGATTATCCCCGACGGATTATCCTCGGTGACCCGTGTTGTTGATTAGTCTGATGTTGCCTACTGCGCTTATGTTACCCCTCAAGATTTCACCGCTCCAGATCGGGAAAAAATGAAGGGAGTGGGGGGCAGAGAGAAAATCCAAGGAAAACCTCTTGGACATCCCTATGCTCCAATTTTTCATCAAAATCCCAAGCATAGAGAAATACAAGAGGGTTTGGGTATTAGAACCCCTTACACCGGTGTCTCCACCGTAGGCCTCTTTCTCTTGGAGTACACTCGCCACGCCGTCGATGCCCCTTTGAGCTCCGTGCCGATGTCCGCGTCCGTAACAATATCCCCATCTGAAAAATTTGCCGCCTCCTTAAGGATATGCATATAAGAGGAAGGAGAAGAAGAATCTCATATAAACTTCTTCTTCGATATATAACCTATATACGCTTCTTCTTCCATATAGACTATATACGGGTTTCTTCTTCTATATATGTTTCTTCTTCTTTTTCTCCATTATAGACTTCTTCTATATTGGAAGCCCATACTAGTTGTGGAAGTCGTCACATGTTATCGGTCCTATTATGATATTTATTATTATTATTATTATGTTGTTGTTTATTGTCTTTAAGTTGTCTTCCTATTTAGTCACATTTCAAGTCTGGCGTTGGTTTCATATTTAATTGCATTGCAAGTATGTCGTTTTATGCCCATTAAGGGTCAGCTGCACTGATATTTAAAGGACCCCTTGAGTCATGTATTTATATGCAAGAATTAATCTTTTTTCCCCTTTTTCTAGTTTGTGAGGTATTGGTAGCTTTCGCCTCTAACGAGCAAGCCCCACTTAGGCATCCACGATTTCGGCTCCATGGTATCCTCCTCCGCCATCGTCATCTTTGCCTCCGAACTTCACTAGGCCCATTACAAATTGGTATCAGAGCCATCGGTCCTTTTTCGATCGACGATTTCAACCCTACCGTTGGACGATTTTGAGCCCCATCGTCTGTCCCGAAGCCGATTCCATTTTATTCATCTGATGAGCCCAACAGACGCGTACAACAATCCTTTGTGTCGTCTCTAGCAGCACGCCTGAAGTCAAACAACATAGTCGATGTGTCCGTTCCCAGCATCTGCCATCTCCAGCGCCTCCACGATCCCTCTCGCCATCGATGAACACAACCAGGGAAGCAACATATCGTTCCAACCCCTTATATCGTCCAACCATCGTCCCAACCACGTTCGCCGCAACAGAAGTCTTAGTTTCCCCTTTCGGTGCCCTAGCAGTGGTGTTTGCTTTGTCGCTCGCGTGTATCGCTCCCCGTTGAACCGGGCGCACGCCTTTTTACGCAGATTCCTTCTGTGACGCGACTTTTCCGCTGTTCTGCTGTCTATTTTTGGAGGTTGTGCCACTTTCTGTCTTCAACCTGATATCCCGAGCCCTGTTCTCTCGGATATTCGCCCCATAATACTTCCATTCCTGCATTTATTTTTAATTGATTAATCATTTATTGATTGATTATTAATAATTTAAGTTTTCTTGCTTATTAATTCTTAATTGAATTAATTAAGTAATCAAATATGTGTTGCCACCATTGGGAGACGAGGCGTCTCTCACGACAACTCCCGACCAGCCACCTCCGAGCAATCTAGCTGGCCCGTCACCCGCTCCTTATCTCGTGCTACCTCCATCCACACTATGAGAGACTCGCCCAATTTCTTGTATGCTATGAACCGACTCCACTCAGTTATATCCACCATGGATGCACGCCTTCAGGAAGTAGAAACACACTTTCGGGACGCTGACTCACGTCATCAAGACGACATAGCAACCCTCACTACCAAGATTAATGGACTAGCAACAGCACCGCCCGTTGTTTCCACCCACCCACGGATCAAGCCAACAACTATCAAGTCCTGCTCCAATTGCTCTTCCACCACGAGTCACTACCACCACCAACCATCTTATGCCCCGAAGCTGCTATTCTGCCGCGCTATACCCGGTTGGAATTCCCCACCTATGATGGAAAAGCCGATCCCTTGGGCTGACTCACCAGTTGTGAGCAATTCTTTGGCCACCAATGAACTCCCGCAGCTGAACGTCTTCCTCTAGCCTCTTTCCACCTTCTCGACTCGACTTTGCTTTAGGACACTCGTCTCCTCACTGATCAGCCGAGTTTGATGTGTGACGACTTCAAGCGACTTTGCAACCTGCGTTTCACCATGTTGTTAAAGGCGCGCCTAAAGCTTAAGGCTCACCATATTCAAAGGTTTGTGTCTTCGTGCATCTTTTTTTGCGCTTTTGGAGCATAAAAGACGTGTTGGGTGCGATTTCAGCTGTATTTTTTTTCAAAATAAAGAAATAAATAGTGTAAGAACTTAATATTTCTTGCATGATTTAGTGTTTGTGAAACTTAATCGAGCGTTGGGACTTAGATATAATGCAAGTGAGTAAGTGACCACATTGATTCTATTTTTTAAGAAATATAAATGATAGCAATGGATTATTAATGAGTAGAATAGATGAAGAACCTGATCAAGACGATGAAGTGATTTTTGATGCTGATTATTTAAAATGACTGTAGTTGCGCCTTGCCTTCAAGCGCGCGTCTGTGCCTAGGCTCCAAGACTCCTTTGCGCCTTGGTGCGACTTGCGCTTTTAATAACTAAGCCAACAAGTTGATCTTGAATCTGTTGAAAAAGAAAGTTGAGAGCACTCGTGGAAATTAGGCAGAGCAGTTAATGTCAGTGTTGTGGATGATTATCTGGACCCTCGGTGCGCTCACGTCACCACGCCCGACGGGATCCGTGGATGATTATCTAGACCAGTTTCAACTTCTTCTGGCGCACATCACACTTTCCCTAAAGATGCAGGTCGTCATCTTCACCGTTGGATTTCGCGACCGTCTGCGACTTGATGTCAAATTTGAGGCTCCTCTAGACTTAGTGACTGCTATGAGTTTAGCCAGACTGTGTGACCATCGCCTCCACATGAGGTATTTTTGCCTACCGACATAGGCGTTCAACAGGGCCGTCCCGAGGCACATGGCTTATGTTAGAACTGCGACGAGCAACACACTCGCGGCCACAGGTGCAAACAACTTTTCTATCTGCACGTCGAGGACTCTAATGATGAAGGTGTCAGATAAACCAGAAACCATTGATCTTCCTTGAGCTTAGGTCAAGCTCTTTTTGCTATGTGGGAGGGATGTTATGGGTCCTATTATGATATTTATTATTATTATGTTGTTGTTGTTTATTGTCTTTAAGTCGTTTTCCTATTAAGTCACATTCCAAGTCCTTCATTGGTTTCCTATTTAATTGCATTTCAAGTCTGTTGTTTTATGTCTACTAAGAGTCAGTTGTACTTTTATTTAAAGGCCCCCTTGGGTCTTGTATTGGTATGCAATAATTAATTTGTTTTCCCCTTCTTTAGTTTGTGAGATATTGATAGCTCTCTCCTCTGACGAGCAAGCCCTGCTTAGGCAGCCGCGATTTCGGCTCCACGCTATCCTCCTTCGTCGTCGTCATCTTTGCCTCCGACCTTCCTCCGACTAGGGCCCATAACATCGCGATCCCACCAAGTCGCGTCGGAATGAGGGCTACTACCACGCCACCAACACCTGCTCTCGAACTCAATCATCCACTATGATGGTTTTGCGGTCCAAAATTACTTCTAGAAGGTAGACGCTGGAGTCATCCGATGCGATGTTCGGAGACAAGGTCTCCTTGACGGGGTGACCGCCCACCACCCGTTTGAGCTGGGAGACATGGAAGACCGGATGAATCCGACTGTGGAGTGGAAGGCGAAGCGGTAGGCCACTTCGCCGATGCCAGCGGTCACCGTAAACAGGCCGTAGAAGCGGCCATACTGTTTGAGATAGGGAGAATTCACCAATGAAGTTTGGCGGTACGAGCGAAGCTTAACAAAAAATCGTGTCGCCCACCTGGAACTGGATGCCTCGATGTTTGTTCGCTTGGTGGAGCATCTTCTGTTGTGCGCTGCGAAGATGGGTCTTCAAGACCCTTAATATCTCATCTCTATCCAAGAGCTGCGTGCGCAGCACACCGACATGACATTCTCCTGGTAGATACTGGATCACGGTGGGTGGTAGACGCTGGATCACGGTGTGCGGGGGCCGACCGTAAGCGACTTGGAACAATGTCATGCCGGCGGAATAGTGGAAGTTGTTGTAGGAAAACCCCGTCCACCCCAACCATTTGCTCCAATTGCGTGGGTGGTTTGAAGTAAAACAACGTAGGTAGGTTTTCAAGCATCGGTTCAGGACCTCAGATTACTCATCAGTTTAGGGATTGTAGGCAAAGCTCATCCGTAATTGTGTCCCTTGGAGTTTGAACAGCTCCTGCCAGAAGGTACTCATAAAAATTGGGTCTCGATCGCTGATGATCGAATGGGAGAAACCGACAGTCGGACCACGCCGAACTTGGGCCGTGAAAGGATGCTGAAAGGGAATAAAATGGTCATACCTGGACAACGGTTTACCGCTACGAAGATGCAGTCGTACTCAGAAGTGCGTATAAGGCGTGTAATAAAATCCATTGTTAGATCATACAAAATGAGATAGGGTCGTGCAAGGGTTGTTGAAGACCCCCTGAAAAAGTGGCCTCATATTTAGGGTCTGTTTGGGACAGCTCTGGCGGATTGAAAAGCTGCTGTCCGGATAAAGCTGTTTTAAAAGAGCTCTCTGGGGAGCAGTTTTGAAAAGCTGCAGAGTGTTTGGGTGTTCTGTGCAGAAGTGCGCTTTGAAGAGCGATTTTCTAATTTAGCTGTTTGGAGAAACAGCTTTTGGAAGCTGTTTTTTTAGAACTTAAAATACATAAAGTTTTGAACGTGGAGAATAATAAAAAACAACCGACATAATTCTTTGGTAATGCTATCCATGCGCCCCGTATATTTCTTCGGCAATGCTATCTCGTACTGTAGACATTTGTTCAGCTCCAGCAGCATCACCCATATCGCTTCCAATATCATCCTCCGCCGCAGGGTCTTCATCCTCTGAGGGAGCGAAAGAAGACTCATCAGCATCACAAACATTAAACTCAGGGTCCCAACAAGAAGGATGTCTACGAATGAAGTTATGTAAGGCCATTGTGGCCAACACTATGGGCCTCTGTTTCTTGAAGCTATACTGTGACATTTTGCTCAGAATGTGCCACTTCTTCTTCCACACTCCAAACGTTCGCTCAATAACACTGCGAAGAGATGAATGCGCCCTATTGAAATGTTCTTGCCTTCCTTGAACAGGCCGACTCCCACGGGCAAAGTCTGCTAAGTGATATCTTGTATCCGGATACGGCTTCAAATAACCCATCTTTAACGGGTATCCAGCATCTACTAAATAATATTTACCTGCATTTATTTTGTATGTTAAACAAGCAAACATTACGGGATATTTGAAGGATTTGAATGAATGTAAAAATATTGATTAGTATACCTTGTGGGGGATGCGGAAAATACAATCCATCGTCTGCAAATGCGCGTGCGAAGATGAGACTATCATGAGCAGATCCCTCTCATCCAGCCAGGGCAAATATAAAACACATGTTAAAATCACAGACTGCCATTACATTTTGCGTCGTAGTGCCGTGACGTCCTATGTATCTGACTTGATCTTCTACGGGCATCCTCGCATCTACATGTGTACAGATCAGAAAGGTAGAAAATACCACATAACATTTTGGAAGCTGTTTTTTTTTAACTTAAAATACATAAATTTTTTAACGTGGACCCTAAATTAAAAATAACTGATCACTGAGCCCTCTTCTCGTACGCCTTCATAATCCACCAAACCCGCATATCTTCTGGAATACTCATGAAGATCTCCCTACTGGTCTTGTCCCTGATGTGGACGAGAGCAAAGTAATATAGATCCAGGTTTGCCCGTATCTCTGGGCTACTGGAAATCAACTCCACCACCTCTTTGACCGTGATAACTGGTGGAGGCTTCACAGCTAGGGTGGATTGATGTAAGTCTGACATCAAAGAAAATGTCATTCCTTTGATCTTCCCGATCTTTCTTCTTTTACTCGCCGAGGTGGACGCATTCCCAATGTTTGTTGAATGACCTCCTATCTCTTCAGGGCCACGTTGATTGTTCTCCATGATATCTTCTACATCATTATCTTCTAACTGGATCCTCCCCACATCCGATGGCAAACTCCCAATTGAAGGACCCCATGAGTCTTCTCCAGTTGCGACAACCTGACTGAACATGGTGTTCAGTTTCTCCTCCAATTCAGGTGCAATCAATGTTTTAAATATCGGATGTCGGCGACATATCAGATTGAGTTTTTAAATGTCGGATGTCGGAAGTCGGAGACATGTCGGGGATATTTTAAAATATCGGATTTCCTTATCTTATAAATAAAATTTTTATTTTTATGTATGCTAACTATAATTATATCTTATAAAAATAATATAACAAATAGATAAAAAAATGAGCCATTTATATTACGAAATAAAATTGAATAGTATTTACGTTAAAATATTATTAACAAATACAAAATTATACATTGTAAATATATTTAATAGTATACAATAATTTTATTTTGATAACAATAAGTTTATTTGAAATAAAGAAGATTTAAATATTTTCATATTTTTGTAATAAATGTATTAAATATTTTCATATTTGTTGTAATGTGAAATTAAAAAATTGTGAAACAATTATACAAAATTGGTTGTAAGAATAAAACGTTAAAAAATTGAAACAATAAGTCTAATCGATTTAAGCATATGATGCTAGTCTGTTAATATAACATAAAATAAAATAGCGGGCGATATATTTAAAAGTCGTGTCGGCCGATATATTGGAAAAAACCGGACATGTCGGCCTATATTTTACAAAAGAACATAATCTATACTTTTTAGAAAAACATATCGTTTTGCCCTAAAAAATGACATGTCGGGCGACATGTCGGACATGTCGGAGGACATTTAAAACAATGAGTGCAATACCTCCGTATTGAAATGTTTTCGCTGCTGGAACAACCTGCTATAATCAATACATCAATATTAAAATCTGTCAAAATAAGAACTAGTAACATGAAATGAAAAATGTATTTGTTTTCACCTTAATCTTTTCTGCCCACCATTCTTCTGATGCAGCAATAGTTCTCTTCTCTGGATCCCAACATAAACCAGTCTCGCCATGTTTCAGCTCCTTCCATAACTTCCAATCCTTCTTCAAATGATCTCATTTATTTTTCATTTGCATTCGATCGTAGCTTTTCCCGGTTCGTTCTTTAAACCCCGCAATCAAATTTTTCCACCCTTCTTTGCTAAAGTGGGTGGTAGGCCGATTCCCCAAACCAATCTCTTTTATGCGGAGATCACAAAATAACATCACCTCGCTAGACTCCCAATTCGCTACGATTCCTCCATCTTTTGGTTTACCCATTACACTATTAATAAATAATGCAAACATAATAAGTAAAACAAATACACACACACACAAACCCAAAACACAAACATAAATACTCAAAAATGCACACTCACACACACACACATCCTAAAACAAACACACACACAACACACACACACATTCATCACACACACTCATCCAAAAACACACACACACATACACATCCACACACAACACACACACATGCACACATACACACATACAAACCCAACACACAAACCCAACACACAAACCCAACACACAAACCACAACACACTCAACACATACACATCACACACACACAACATACCCCAAAAAATCATACACATACACCTCATCCAAACACACACAACAATAAACACACACTCAAATTCATACACATCCAAACACACACACACACACTCAAATTCATACACATCCAACCACATATACACACTCAAATTCATACGCACACACCCATACACAAACACACACACATACACACATCCATTCAAACAAACACAAACATACACACTCATAATAAACACAAATCACACATCCAAACAACACAAATCACACACACACAAACCTACAATAGAGAACTCAAATGATGCAATCAGAAAACACACAAACCTACCAAATATGAAATCAAATGATGCAAGATTTCCTAATACAGAACTCAACAGCAAGTAGAAATAGGAATCGGGAATACCTGTATGTGGAAGAGATCGGGAAGGCTGGAGGAAGAGAATCGCTGGAGGAAGAGAATCGTTGGAGGAAGAGCTGTTAGGGCTCGTCGAGGAAGAGCTGTTAAGGCTGGAGGAAGAGCTGGAGGAAGAGAATCACTGGAGGGATCACTGGAGGAAGACAAGCTGTTAGGGCTCGTCGTCGATGGAGGCAGAGCTCGTCGAGGAGAAGCGTCGTCGGGGGAGGGCTCGTCGAGGAGAAGCGTCGTTGTGGGAGGGCTCGTCGAGGAGAGAGCTCACAATGTTAGGGCAGAGCTTCGTCGAGGAGAAGATGGGAGTGAAGATCGCTGCGCAGTCGGGGGAGGGGGTGAGGGGGCGATACGCGGGATTTGGGAGCGATTTCGGGAGAGCTATACGCGATGGGAGGGCAGATTCCCGAATAGAACCAAAACCAGCGTTTTTAAAAGAGCGATTTTTAAAGAGTTGGGTCTCCAAACACCCCAAAAACTGCTCTGACGGATGGAATAGAGATTTTCCATCCGCCAGAGCTGTCCCAAACAGACCCTTAGAATGTTGGCAGATCAGGCAGGCTGCGACAAATTCCTCCATATGTTGTATCATCCCTCGCCAATAAAGCACAGTCGTAAGTGTGGAACATCCTCGTGTGGCCCGCTAACTGTGTAGTGTGGAACTCTTGGAGGAGGCGCAGAATGCTAGCGTCGAGGAAGAGAGGACCAACCGGCCCGATGGAACAATCGACCATTCGACCCCCAACAAGGGTGTATGGGGTGAATGCGGTGGCATCTGCTCGTAAGATGTCCATGATTGCCCAGAGAGTCTGGTCGGCCCACCTCACTCTGTAGGGTGCCCGCCTCCTGCCAAACCGGGCAGGAGATGATCATCAGTTCGGCCGAAGGCGTTTGGCGAGATAAGCCTCCCACCACCATGTTGGACTTGCCTTAACGGAACTTGACGAAAAATTCATAGCCCAACACTTTCGCCACTCAAATATGCTGGGATGGGGTGGTCATCTTCTGACTGAGTAGGTATCGTAAGCAGTGATGACCCTTACACATGATGGATTACAACCCCAATAAGTAAAGACGCTAGTTCTGAACTGCTAAAACGAGGGCCATCAACTCGTTTTCGTAGGCGAAGCGGGAACGAATGGTCGTAGAGAAGGGCCCGTTGAAGTAAGCTATGAGGCGGCGGATTTGCATGAGCACGACGCCGTTACATGCCCCTAGGCGTCGCACTCCATGATAAAAGGCTGTGAAAAATCGGGCATGGCCAGAAGGCTTGCTGGAGCACTATGAATGCGGTGGTTGCCTCACAGGACCATCAAAAGGTATTATCGGTCGTCTTGCGCAGAAGACTCGTGAGTGACCGTGCCAGCGTGTCGTAGTCACGAATGAAACAACGATAGTAGCCCGTCAAACCGAGGAAGCCCCGTACCTCGCATAAGGAGCGTGACTGCGGCCACTGTAGCACCGCCACGACCTTGTCGGGGTCAATGACCACCCTCTGCGCTGAGACGGTGTGACCCAATTAGGAGATCTCGCATTGAGCTAAGACAGTTTTTTAGGTTGGCGACCAAGGAATGGCGCCACAGTGTCGCTAAAGTAGTTTTCAAATGATGTAAGTGATCCTGCCACGTCAGGTTGTGAACTAGTATGTCGTTCAAGAAAATCAGAACATACTTACGATTTACGAAGCATCGACCGAATGATGTCGTTCATTGTGGCTTAGAAAGTAGTTGGGGCGTTGGTGAGGCCGAATAACATAACCAAGAACTCGCAGTGGCCGACGTGGGTGCGAAAGGTGGTCTTCGGGATGTCCTCGACACATACCCAAATCTAATGGTAGCTTGAGCGGCGGTCGATCTTGGAGAAATAGGTGACCCCACACATCTCGTCCAAGAGCTCCTAGATGACGAGGATAAAATACTTGTTTGCTACTTGCCTTTGTTAAACGCACGATAATCGACGTAGATGCCAGCTGTGGTCCTTTTTCACACGAGGATCGGGCTCTAGAACGGATTAGCACCGAGTGATATCAGTCCGACGACTAATATGTCGCGCACCAATCGCTTGTTCTCATCCTTTTGAATATTGCCGTAGCGATATGCCCGAACCAAAATAGAGTGACACCATTTGTAGAGAAGATGCGAGAAGCTCAATTAAGATGGTTCAGACATGCACAAAGGAGACAATTAGAGATACCTTTTAGGCGTTGTGAGAGTTTAGCTACCAAGTTATGTTGTTAAAGGCATGCCTCAGGTGCGCCTAAGGATCAAGACTCAACAACTCAGAGGTTTGCACCTTCGTGCGTCTTTTTTGCGTCTTTGAAGCATAAAAGGTCGTCTAGGTGCAATTTCTGTTGTAATTTTCTTTTTCAAAATTAAGTAAGAACTCTAATTTTTGCATGATTTAGTGTTTGTAAAACATAATCGAGTATTGAGCCTTAAATATGATGCAATTGTCCACATTGATTCTATTTTTTAAGAAATATAAATGGTAGTAATGAATAATTAATGAGTAGAATAGATGAAGAATCTGATCAAGAAGATGAACCGATGTTTGATGTTGATTATTTAAAGTGAATGTGTTTGCGCCTTGACATCGTCAGATGCGTGCCTGCGCATTGCGCCTAAACTCCAAGAACCCTTTGCGTCTTGGTGCGCCATTCACCTTTAATAACTAAGCTACTAGGCATGTTAAACAAGGAGGGGTAGACTAGACCAAAAAAGACTTGAAATGAAACTATAAGGAAAGACATGATGTACTATGGTATTAAGGAGATTATGACTAAAGATAGGGCGCAATAGCGACAAATGATCCATATATCCGACCCCACTATGGTGGGATAAAGGCCTGAGTGCTGTTGATTTTCTAGATTTTTTGCAAGTGAGATAAATTATTTGAGTATGAGAAACTTAGTGAAATAGAACATTTGATAAATATATTTCTAGGGGGAGATTTTGATGAGATTTCTAGAGAAAAATGTTCTTGCATGAATATCTTTGAAGGAGAGAGTCATGCTAATATTAAATCACTAAGAAATAAAAATTTTAGATTAAGAATTCTTCCGAGATTTTTAGCAACAAAGTTTCTAGAGCTATTTTGGTAGTGAGATAATCTTAGTGAGCTACAACTCTTAAGAGAGATTTCTATAAAGAAAATTCTAGATAGATTTCTAAAGTTAGAAAATTACCTGAGAAAGTTTAGAAGAAAATCTCAGTTTGATATAAATCTCGAGAGACAATTAAATTGGAGAAAGTTAAGTGTCATGTGATGAATTTAAAATTAAGTGTTTTATTAGCAAAACTAATAATTCATGTGAATGAATTCTTTCTTGCAATCAAACAACAAAATTGTCCAATTTAAATTATGTGTAATCAATTCTATTGTTTAATTGAACATCAAAATTAGAATTTAGATCACTTCAAATTCAAATAGGAATTGGAAATGAACCTAATTCTCACATCCAACTCCAATTCCCAATCCGTAAAACCAAATAAACCATTAGCAATTCTCTCTATATTTTTTTTATTAATTATTTAAACTCATAAACCAATTTCATAGTAGATCTTCGTAGCATATAAAATAATTGAAACTGTTAAAGTTATGTGTATTATCGCATTATTAAAATCCTTTAGGATTGTTTGAGTTTAGTCTCACATTGTTGTTTTGAGTTTAAGAATCCTTGTATGTCCTATATAAAGCCCCTTTGTGGATGAATATATCTTTTCTTATTTTCAACATGGTATCAGAGGTGGAATTGACTCCTTGAAATTTTGGTGCCCTAAATTTTTAGCGACCTAAATTTCTCGGTGGCTTCTGCTCATGTTGTCATTTAATTTCCTCCTTTCGTTCTCGTCGACAAGTCCAGCTTCCGCTCCCGTCGAGTAGTCCATCTTCTGCTCCCGTCGACGAGACCGACTTTTGATTCCATCGACGGGAGCGGCTTCTGATCCCCACGACGGAGGGCTCATCTGCGTTCTTCGTTGTATCCCATCGTCGCTCCTCGTTTTCGATCTCGTCGATCCCGTTCGTCCTTCGTTGAGGGCCTTAGAAGATTGTCGAAGCTCTCTCAACAGGAACATGCCATCTCTCTCGTCGACGAGTGCGTCTTTCGCTGGCTTCATCGACTCCGTCTGCTGCCTCCACGACGATCCCGCCGCTGCTCTCGTGGACGAAGGCATCTGCTTCCGTCGTCGAGCTCATCTGTTGATCCAGACGTCGACAGTGACAGTGTGATCTAGTATTTCATTACAACTCCTCTCCGCATTTTCTTCCCTGACTCTTTCAACGATATCTTCTGTTGTTCCCCTCTGCCGATCTCTTCTCGGACGACCTGCTCGTCGTTGTGCCTCTCTGATGTCGTTGCCGCCTCCAGCCGCTGCCCCTCGTGCTTCGATCCATTCTGGCTGCTGCACACCCTTCTAGGGTGGTATCCTCTTGCCTATGCTGAAGCTTCGAGATGTTTTTTGTGTCTTGTTATTGTTGTCAGTGTGTCTTGTCTTCATGCACGTGTGTTCCACGTGAGGGTGAGTGTTTGAGACGAAGGAGACTCGAGTGATCTTTCCGGACTCTCACCTTAGTCCCACACGGCCTCCAGGCTTTTTGTCTCCCTATTTTTTCGTTGTTGGGTAGGTGGTATGGTCTTTGTTGGCTGTCCTTTATTCAACGGGTTGTATCGTGTGAGAGTATCCTCGGTCACCCGTCTGCTAATTTCTATCCAGTGGGTTGTATCGTGTGGGAGTATCTTCGGTCACGCTTCTGTTGATTCTATCCAGCGAGTTCATGGTTGGTGGATCGTGACGTGTGAGACCGTGTTGTGAGGGACCGCCCCTTGTGCGGATAATTCCCGACGGATTCTCTCTGGTGGCTCGTCTGTTGATTTGTCCCACTTAGCCTACCACCATTACTTTTCTTTGTATGTTGTTTTCAAGCTGGAGGTTTCCCATCCAACTTGAGGGGGAGTGTTGAAGTTATGAGTATTATCGCATTAGTAGAGTCCTTTAGGAGTGTTTGAGTTTAGTACCACATTGTAGTTTTGAGTTTAAGAGTTTGTCCTATATAAAGCCCCCTTTGTGGATGAATATATTGCACAAAATATTTTCTTTTCTTATTTTTAAGAGAAACAAATGATGAAATAAACCAACTCCAAATAGTTGAGATAAAGCTACTGATGATGAATCACAATATGTATTTATGTTGTTGTCACAAACATTTGCGCCAAGGAATCACATTGTGTACAAATTTTAAAAAATTTGGGAGTATTTGTCAGTGTTGTTTTGTAATTAGTAGATAATTCCATACCCTTAATACCTTATTATTTGTATTGGCGCAACGCTAGATGATTGAATATGCTTTGTTCTAGTCATACTTCTTAACATAGCAGTTGCACACGGTTAGTTAAGAAAGAAGCTTTTTTGCGGAGTACAGATGACTAAGAGGTTATGTTTACTTAATATTATGAAATACTATAAGAATGTAGGTTTCTGTTCAAGCTAAACTCGACGACTTTATTTGATTTGTGTGCAAGTACTTCACTTATTAGATGGTATTTAATATTTTACACATCTGCCAGACTCATCTTACATAATCATTTAATATTGCCCTTAACACCTTTGGCAAATGTCTTTTACTAGTAAGTGAAGTACTTACTAGCTCATAATATCGAATAAAACACTAGATTTTGGAAAAAAATTTGGACTCAGATAGCCTATTTAAAACTGTTAATAACATTGCTCGTAATTTGATGCCTAAAATGCATAAATGCTCGGAATTATGCCCAGTGAATCACACATAATTCCTTTACAGAAAAAAACCACGACTCCATCTTCTTCTGCGTATCCGCCGCTCGTTTCTCCCGACTGGCAACAAAAATTAGGTTTTTCGTTGGTTCTAAGATCTACAACCTCTTCACCAAGTCGGCGGAATTGTTGCTCAGGTTTCTCCGATCACTCCTTTCCCCTCCATCAGTGGGTATAGATAACCACCTGAGTCATACCAGACATTCAAGCCCTCGTCAATGACTTCGTTCTCAAGCTCAAGCGGTAGTAAATTTCTCCCCCTATGCATCATCCTTCAGTTCATGCTATTAATCTCCATCCAATTTACCTTTGCACTGCAATTCGAATAGTAAGATCGAAGGGTCGCAAGCAACCGCGAGGCAAACGGTTGAGCTACTGCGACCTGTGGTCTCCCATCAGCGGTTGTCGTATACTAACCAAGCACTGACGCTTTTAGATGCTGTGAGGGCCGTTGGAGTACAACTGATCTTTGCGAATCCTGTAGGTAGGTTATTCTCGGTTCTTCTCTTCAAGTCTTCTTTGAGCATGCCAACAAAATCTCTCAATAACATGAAACTTTCCTGCCTTGAATTGAGCAGTTATTGACCTTTTTTAATACTTATCCGCCAGATGAAAACTTTCTCTTACAATTCTCATTGGTTATACAGAACACTAAAGTGATGAGGTCAAATTAGAAATAACACTTTATCATCCAAATGCTTTATGATAGGTAGATGCAAGATGGCATGCTGGATTCCTTTGTGGAGATTGGAGAGCAAGATGGAAGTGGATTTATATTTTATATGTAGATTGTGGGGGCGAAACAAAGCATATGCAATTATGCCATAGGCAGTTTGCTTGATAATAGGATTAGGGGATGCAAAGATGAAGAATAATTAAATTGCTCAAATGCTCGGAATTATGCCCAGGTGAATCACATAGAATTCCTTTCCCCAAAAAACCTCGACTCCATCTTCTTCTGCGAATCCTCGCTCGTTTCTCCCGGCTGGCAACACAAATTAGGTATTCCGTTGGTTCTAAGATCTACAACCTCTTCACCAAGTCGGCGTTATTGTTGCTCAGGTTTCTCCGATCACTCCTTTGCTCTCCATCCAGTGGGCATAGATAACCTGAGTCATGCCGGACATTCAAGCCCTCGTCAATGACTTCGTTCTCAATCTCAAGCGGTGGTAAATTTCTCCCCCCCCCCCCCCCCCCCCCCTATGCGTCATCTTTCAGTTCATGCTATTAATCTCCGTCCAATTTACCTTTGCCATGCAATTCGAACAGTAAGATCAAAGGGTTGCAAGCGACCGCGAGGCAAACGACTGAGCTACTGCGAGCTGTAGTCTCCCATCAACAGTTTCTGTATACTCCAAGCACTGACGCTTTTAGATGTTGTGAGGGTCGTTGGAGTACCGCTGATCACTGCGAATCATGTAGGTAGGTTATTCTCAATTCTTCTCTTAAAACCTTTTTTGGGCATCTCAACAAAAGCTCTCAATAACTTGTAACTTTCCTTCCTTGAATTGAGCACTTATTGACCTTTTTTAATTCTTCTCCGCTAGATACAACTTTCTCTTACAATTCCCATTGGTTATAAAGAACACTAAAGTGATGATGCCAAATTAGAAATAACACTTTATCATCCAAATGCTTTATGATAGGTAGACGCAAGATAGTATCCTGGATTCCTTTGTGGAAATTGGAGAGCAAGATGGAAGTGGATTTATAATTAATCTGTAGATTGTGGGGGCTAAACAAAGCATCTGCAATTATGTCATAGGCAGTTTGCTTGATAATAGGATTAGGGGATGCAAAGACGAAGAATAATTAAATTGCTCAAATGCTTGGAATTATGCCCAGGTGAATCACATAGAATTCCTTTCCCAAAAAAAACCCCGACTCCATCTTCTTCTGTGAATCCCCGCTCGTTTTTCCTGACTGGCAACACAAATTAGGTTTTCCGTTTGTTCTAAGATCTACAACCTTTTCACCAAGTCGACGTAATTGTTGCTCAGGTTTCTCTGATCACTCCTTTACTCCATCCAGTGGGCATAGATAATCTGAATCATGTCGGTCATTCAAGCCCTCGTCAATGATTTCGTTCTCAAGCTCAAGCGGCGGTAAATTTCTCCCCCCTATGCGTCATCCTTCAGTCATGCTATTAATCTCCGTCCAATTTACCTTAGCCTTGTAATTCGAACAGTAAGATCGAAGGGTCGCAAGTGACCGCGAGGCAAACAACTGAGCTACTGCGAGCTGTGGTGTCCCATCAACGGTTGCCGTATACTAACCAAGAACCGACGCTTTTAGATGTTGTGAGGGTCGTTGGAGTACAACTAAGCGCTGTGTATCCTGTAGGTATGTTATTCTCAGTTCTTCTCTTAAAACCTTTTTTTGGGCATCCCAACAAAAGCTCTCAATAACTTGTAACTTTCCTTCCTTGAATTGAGCACTTATTGACCGAAATACAAGAGGGTTTGAGTATTAGAACCCCTCATACTGGTGTCTCCACCGTGGGTCTCTTTCTCCAGGAGTGGACTCGCCACGCTGTCGATGCCCTTTCAAGCTCCATGCCGACGTCTGCGTCCGTAACAATATCCCCATCTAAAAAAATTGTCTCCTCCTCAAGGAAATACTCATGGAACTGGTTGCGAAAGTCGTCGCGATCCCACCAAGTCGCGTTGGAATAAGGGCGCTGCTACCACGTCACCAACACCTTTTCTCAAACTCGATCATCCGCTGTGACGGTTTTGCGGTCCAAAATGGCTTCTGTAAGGTAGACGGTGGAGTCATCTGATGCGATGTTCGGCGACAAGGTATCCTCGACGGGGTGACCACCCACCACCCGTTTGAGCTGGGAGATATGGAAGATCGGATGGATCCGACTGTGGAGAGAAAGACGAAGGCGGTATGCTACTTCGTCGATGCGAGCTGTCACCGTAAGCAGTCCGTAGAAGTGGGCATACTGCTTGAGATAGGGACAATTCACCAGTGAAGTGCGACGGTACAGACGGAGCTTGACAAAAAACTGCTCCCCCACCTGGAACTAGAGGCCTCGACATCGTTTGTTTGCTTCGTGAGGCATCTTCTGCTATGCGCTCATTTGCGCTATGAAGATTGGTCTTCAAGACTCTTAGTATCTCATCTCTATCCAAGAGCTGCATGCGCCCCACACTGAGATGACATTCTCCTGGTAGATGTTGGATCACGGTGGGTGGTACATGCTAGATCACGGTGAGTGGTACATGTTGGATCACGGTGGGTGGTGCATACTGGATTACGGTGGGCGGGGGCCAACCGTAAATGGCTTGGAACAGTGTCATGCCGACAGAAGAGTGGAAGGAGGTGTTATAGGTAAACCCTGCCCACCCCAACCATTTTCTCCAGTCGCGTGGGCGGTTTGAAGTAAAACAACGCAGGTAGGTCTCCAAACATCGGTTTAGGACCTTAGATTACTCGTTCGTTTGGGGATGGTAGGCAAATCTCATCCATAATTGTGTCCTTTTGAGTTTGAACAACTCATGCCAGAAGGTACTCTTAAAAACTAGGTCTCGATTCCTGACAATTGAATAAGAGAAACCGTGCAGTCGGACCACGCTGGAGATGAATGCCTCTGCCACAACCAGGGCCGTGAAAGGATGCCGCAAGGGAATAAAATGGCCATACTTGGACAAATGGTCCACCACTATGAAGATGCAGTTGTACTCAGAAGAGTGCGGATGGCGCATAATAAAATCCATTTTCAAATCACTCCAAATGAGACCGGGTACGAGTAAGGGTTGCAGAAGACCCCCTGGAAAAGTGACCTCATATTTAGAACTTTGGCAAACCAGTCAGCCTGCGACAAATTCCTCCACATGCTATATCACCCCTCGCCAAAAAAACACAGTTGTGAGCCGACAGTAAATGCGGAACGTCCCCGTGTGGCCCGCTGATAGTGTAGTGTGGAACTCTTGGAGGAGCCGCATAATGTTGGTCGTTGAGGAAGAGAGGACCAACCGGACCGATAGAACAATGGACCCCCTGAAACACCCCAGCTTAGTTTATCAAACACATCAGCAGTCCGGCCGGGCCCCGTGATAAGAAGAAAACTAAGTAACAGTATTTAAATTGGTTCATAGCAGGCATACGAAAAGAAATACTACAGGTGTACTTACATCGGAAATAATGAATGAAACTAAGGGTAAAGTGTACCTTGAAAACTGAATTCACAGAGCCACTAAAATTGAAAGAGTCTATACTTGAAAGACTGAAATCTTATACATAGTCTGTTACAAGAAACATCAGAGAATCTGGATACACGTCCAATATTACATAACAGTACTGAAAAAAAAAACTACTGCAAGTAAACAAACTATATAGGGAACATCAACAAACGCGCTCAGCCTAGGCGCAACACCCCACCTGTAATAATAAGCCCAAAAATGGGTCAGCCCAACTGGAGAGTAAGAAAGACTACTCTTCTCAGTGACACTAAAAGTATTTTATAAAGAACATACTTTATGGCTTTTTCTTTTAAAAAATGACATGTTATTCTACAACAGTAAAATATTTATAAAATATTTACTATGCATGCTTTTCTATAAAATAATCAACATAATTGTTTGTTCTGGTTTTTGAATAACTTAAGCATAATGATTCAAGCTCGAAAAGAAACGATTAACTATAATATCGTTTCTAATTTGTCGTATGCAGAATTCTAGAGTGCCATTAGACATTAAATCAAAATAGTTATGAGTGTAAACAGGCTTGGGGACTTCTAAATGGCGACGAAATAATTTCTTAAAGATATTTCGTGTACATGCACGCAACGATTATCTATGATAAACTCATACCTCGATTCGAAGTTGGCTCGACTACTTTGGCTCGTGGTCGGGTCCTGCGATCAAATTTAATTTTGCGTATTAAATTACGGTTGTTACACCCCCAACATGGGTGTATGGGGTGCATGCGGTGGCATCCGCTCGTAAGTTGTTCATGCTAGCCCATAGAGTCTAGTTGACCCACCTCACTCTGTAGGGTGCCCGCTTCCTGGCTCCTGCCAAATCGGGCGGGAGATGGCTATCAGTTAGACCGAAGACGTTTGGCGAGATAAGGCGTCCATCGCTATGTTGGACTCGCCTTAACGGAACTTGACGAAAAATGTATAGCCCAACAGTTTCGCCACCCAAATCTGCTGGTATGGGGTGGTCATCTTCTGACTGACTAGATCTCGTAAGCTGTGATGACCCATACACATGATGAAGTTCAGCCCCAATAAGTAAAGGCGCTAGTGCTGAACTTCCAAAATGAGCGCTATCAAATCGTTTTCATAGGCGAAGCGGGAATGAATGGTCGTAGAGAAGGACCAATTGAAGTAAGCTATGGGGCGCTGTCACATGCCCCCGAGGCGTCACACTCCACGATGAAAGGCTGTGAAAAATCGGGCATGACCAGAACTGGAGCCGTCACCAAGGCTTGTTGGAGCGTTGTGAATGCGGTGGTCGCCTCACGGGACCATCAAAAGGTATCATCGGTCGTCTTGTGCAAAAGACTCGTGAGTGACCGTGCTAGTGTGTTGTAGTCACGAATGAAACGACGATAGTAGCCCGTCAAACCGTTGAAGCCCCGTACCTCGCATAAGGAGCGCGATTGCGGCCATTGCATCACCGTCGTGTCCTTGTCGGGGTCAATAACCATCCTCTGCTCTGAGACGGTGTGACCCAAGTAGGAGATTTCGCGTTGAGCTAAGGCGCATTTCGTCAGGTTGGCGACCAAGGAGTGGTGCCACAATGTCTCTAAAGTAGTTTCCAAATGATGTAAGTGATCCTGCCACTACAGGTTGTAAACTAGTGTGTCGTCAAAGAAAACCAGAACATACTTACGAAGCACCGACCGAATGATGTCATTCATCGTGGCTTGGGAAGTAGTTGGGGGCGTTTGTGAGGCCGAACGACATAACCAAGAACTCGTAGTGGCCATCGTGGGTGAGGAAGGCGGTTTTCAGGATGTTCTCGACACACACCTGAATCTAATGGTAACTTGAGCGAAGGTCGATCCTGGAGAAATAGGTGACCCCACACAGCTCGTCCAAGAGCTCCTGAATGACGGGGATAAGATACTTGTCTGTTATGTTGGCTTTGTTAAGCGTACGATAATCGACGCAGATATGCCAAGTGCCGCCCTTTTTTCGCACGAGGAGGACCGGGCTCGAGAATGGACTAACACCGAGTCATATCAGTCATGCGGCTAACATGTCGCTCACCAATCGCTCGATCTCATCTTTTTGAATATGACCGCTACGATATGCCCGAACCGAAATAGAGCGTCACCAATTGTAGAGAAAATGCGAGAAGCTCAATTAAGATGGTTCAGACATGTACAAAGGAGACCATTAAAGACACCTGTTAGGCGTTGTGAGAGTTTAGCTACTAGACTAGGCATGTTAAACGGGGGAGGGGTCGACCAAAAAAGACTTGAAATGAAACTATAAGGAAAGGCGTGATGTACTAAGACATTAGTGAGATTATGATTAAAGATAGGGTGCAATGGCGACAAAGGATCCATATATCTGACCCCACTTTGGTGGGATAAAAGGCTTGAGTGTTGTTGATTTTTTAGATTTTTGCAAGTGAGATGAATTATTTGTGTAAGAGAAAGTGAAATAGAACATTTGATAAATATATTTCTAGTGGGAAATTCTGATGAAATTTCTAGAGAAAAATGTTCTTGCATGAATATCTTTGAAGGAGAGAATCATAGTAATATAAACGCACTAAGAGAAATTTTTTAGATAAAAATTCTTCGAAGATTTTTAGCGACAAAGTTTAGAGCTATATTCTTAATGAGATAATCTTAGTGAACTAGAACTCTTGAGAGATAGATTTCTATAGAGAAAATTCTAGATAGATTTCTATTGAGAAAATTCTAGATAGATTTCTAATGTTAGAAAATTACCTGAGAAAGTTTTGAAGAGAATCTAAGTTTGATATAAATCTTCAGAGACAATTAAAGTGGAGAAACTTAAGTGTCATGCGATGAATTTAAAGTTAAGTGTTTTGTTTTAGTATTTGCAAACTAATAATTCTTGCGACTGAATTCTTTCTTGCAATCAAACAATAAAATTGTCCAATTTAATTTATGTATACTCAATCTATTGTTTGACTGAACATCAAAATTAGAATTTAGATAACTTCAAATTCTAACGGGTATTGGAAATGAACCTAATTCTCACATGCAATTCCAATTCCCAATTCGTAAAACCAAACAAACCCTTAGCAATTCTCTATATTTTTTTATTAATTATTTGAACTCATAAATCAATTTCATAGTAGATCTTCGTAGCATATAACATAATTGAAACTGTTGAAGTTATGTGTATTATCACATTAGTAGAGTCCTTTAAGAGTGTTTGGGTTTAGTCTCACATTGTAGTTTTGAGTTAAACAGTCCTTGTATGTTCTATATAAAGCCCCTTTGTGGATGAATATATTGCACTAAATATTTTCTTTTCTTATTTTCAACATGGTATTAGAGGTGAAATTCATTCCTCCTTGAAATTTCGTTGCCTTAAATTTTTGACGACCTAAATTTCTCGTTGGCTTCCGCTCGTGTCGTCATTTAATTTCTTCCTTTCATTCTCGTCGACAAGTCCAGCTCCCGCTCCCACTCCCGTCGAGTGGTCCAGCTTCCGCTTCCATCGACGAGACCGACTTCTGATTCCGTCCACGGGAGCGGCTTCTGATCCCCACGGCGGAGAGCTCCTCTATGTTCTTTGTCGCATCCCATTGTTGCTCCTCATTTTCGATCTCGTCGATCTTGTTCATCCTTCGTTGAGGGCCCTGGAAGATCCCGAGCCCCCTCTGCGCTCGCTGCTTGGAATCCAATCATCGAAGCTCTCTCGACAGGAACATGCCATCTTCTCTCCCGTCGACGAGTGTGTCTCCGCTGGCTTCATCGACTCCATCTACTGCCTCCATGACGATCTCACTACTCCTCTCGTGGACGAAGGCATCTGCTTCCGTCGTCAAGCTCATCTGTTGATCTAGACGACGACATCGACGATGTGATCCAGTTCTTCATCGCAACTCCTCTCTGCGTCTTTTTTTCTGACTCGATCGACGATGGCTTCTGTTGTTCCCTTCTGTCGATCTCTGGTCGGATGACCTGTTCGCCGTTGTGCCTCTCTGTCGTTGTCGCCTCCAGCCGCTGCCCCTCCTGCTTCGATCCATTCCGACTGCTTCACCCCCTTCTAGGGTGGTATCCTGTTGCCGATGTTGAAGCTTCGAGATGTTTTTTTGTGTCTTGTTGTTGTTAGTGTATCTTGTCTTCATGCCTTCATGCACATGTGTTCCATATGAGGGAGAGTGTTTGAGACGAAGGCGACTCGGATGATCTTTCCCGACTCTCGCCTTAGTCCCGCACGGCCTCCAGGCTTTTTGTCTCCCCAATTTTGTTGTTGTTGGGTAGGTGGTATGGTCTTTGTTGGTTGACCTTTATTGAATGGGTTTTATTGTGTGGGAGTATCCTTGGTCACCCGTTTGTTAATTTCTTATCCAGCGGGTTATATCGTGTGAGAGTATGTTCGGTCACCCGTCTATTGATTCTATCCAGTGAGTTCATGGTCGGTGGACCGTGACGTGTGAGATTATCCTTGTGACGTGTGAGATTATCCCTTGTGCGGATTATCCCAGACGGATTCTCCCCGGTGGCTCATTTGTTGATTTGTCCCACTTAAGCCTACCACCATTACTTTTCTTTATATGATGTTTTCAAGATGGACGTTTCCCCTCCTGCTTGAGGGAGAGTGTTGAAGTTATTTGTATTATCGCATTATTAGAGTCCTTTAGGAGTGTTTGGGTTTAGTCGCATATTGTAGTTTTGAGTTTAAGGCTCCTTGTATGCCCTATATAAAGCCCCTTTGTGGATGAATATATTGCACCAAATATTTTCTTTTCTTATTTTCAAGAGAAACAATTGATTAAATAAACCAACTCCAAATAGTTGAGATAATGCTACCGATGATGATTTTGGTGATGATGAATCACATTATGTATTTATGTTGTCACAAGCATTTGCGCCAAGGAATCACTGAGTATTTGTCAGTGTTGTTTTGTAATTAGTAGATAATTCCATACCCTTAATACCCTTAATGTGATACGATCTATGGAGAAGAAGAGAGAAAGAGAGCTACGGCTACAAGAAATTAGGGTTTAGGAAGAAGATGAACCTGAAATTAGTCTTCAATAATCCTCTCATCAAGGGGGTCCGGGTTTATATAGCTCTCCCGGACCCTAGGGTCCGGCCGGCTCCCATAGGGGCTGAACCGGTCCGGTTCAGCCCCGTTTCTTCTGATTTATTGCTGGTGGGCTGAACCGGATGGTTCAGCCATTTCTTCATCCGTTGCCTCCTTCAGCCCGCGCTTGTATTGATATCCTCGGAATCGTGACGCGCCGCCCGGCGTAACATAATGCTTTGTTCTAGTCATACTTTTTAACATAACAGTTGCATGGTCAGTTAAGAAAGAAGCTTTTTTGGGGAGTACAGAAGACTGCGAGGTTTTGTTTACTTAATATTATGAAATACTATGAGAATGTAAGTTTCTGTTCAAGCTAAACTCGTCGCCTTTATTTGATTTGTGTGCAAATACTTCACTTATTAGATGCTATTAACATTTTACACATCTGCGAAACTCATCTTACATAATAATTTAATATTGTCTAATGTCTATAACACCTTTGGAAATGTCTTTTACTAGTTTTATGCATCTTATGAGTTATGACTTATTCTTCATTTTGGATGACAGAACTTGCTGTTGGCAACATTGTTAGACGTGTATTGCACATTATTAGAGAGGAAGACCTAACATCTGTAGCAACTGCAGTGGATGGGTTGGGTTTATCTACTAACAGTGACGATGATGACAACTTTGAACATGATGACCACCCAATTCTGTCTGCTGCTGCTGTTGCTGCTGCTGCAAGAAGCACCCTTCGTGCACCCTCATTGCAGACACTTCTTGAAGGGCTACCTGAGTCTGCATCGGCTCCTCGTCCTTCATCATCTGGGGGCGATTCTGAAGGAAAGAGTAAATGTATCTCCCATACAATTCCATCTCTGAATAATGTAGCTATGCAGATTTAGGGACGAAGAAGTTTTAATGCTAATGTTATAAAATAATAACTATTTTTGTATTGTACTTTCTGTTTATTGTCACAGCTGCTGAAAGGAAGAAGCTGAAACATGATGTCATTGAGGCCATCAATGAATTGATTCAAGACATTGAAACTTGCCATGAACAAATTTCTGAACAAGCAGTGGGGCTCATTCATCAAAAGTATTTTCCATGCCGTTTTTGTACCTTTACCTTATTTTTTTCCTGTTGATTTTGCATACGTAAATTTCTTGAAACATATTGCCTTCGTGAGTAGTTGAAGCTGCACTAGCATCAGTAGTAGTTTGGGCATGATATGGTAATTTGGTTATTGTTGGGATGCACTAGGGAACAACATTATTGTCTATATTTTTGCATTAATTATGGTTGATCTTACAATGATTATTGAGGTGAACTTTAGGAGGTGTCTTAGTTTTGCATACAGAGTGGTTTCCAAGGTAAGGTCAAAGATGAAGACTGTATTAAGTGTGTGATTAATGAGATGAGAGCAGCTTAATTGGTGGCATGCAAATTAATGGATGTAAAAATGCAAAAAAAGCTTATTATTTTTTAGATTGTGCACTAATATTTTTCGGTATTTTTGTTTCTCAAATCTTAGTGGATGTATGCTTTTCCGTTTATTTTCTTACTGGAATTTTGGTATATGGATTTTCTTATGTTTCCCAGTGAGGTGATATTGACTTTGGGGCGTTCAAAAACAGTTAAAGAGTTCCTTTTTGCAGCAAATGAGAAGAAACGATCTTTTCGTGTATTCATTGCAGAGGGTGCGCCAAGGTTGGTTTCTTGCTCTTACCACTTTCTTAAAAAATTGGTGGCAGCCACTTGGCTTTGCAGTCACTTCTGCACATGTAATGCTGTAATTCTTGGGTTTTTTTTCCCAACTTCATCTTGTAATCTGTGGCTTTCTATATGACCAGGTATCAGGGACATGTTCTTGCAAAAGAGCTGGTTGCAAAAGGTTTACAAACTACTGTCATCACAGATTCTGCTGTTTTTGCCATGATCTCTCGAGTAAATATGGTAAGCAAGTTCAGAATCTGCATTGTCTATTTTGGTTTGAGTTATTTCAAATCTATATCTTAATATCTGTCATAAAGGTGATAGTTGGTGCTCATGCAATAATGGCAAATGGCGGTGTAATAGCACCCGTTGGGATAAATATGGTTGCCCTCGCTGCTCAAAGGCATGCTGTCCCGTTTGTTGTGGTTGCTGGAACTCACAAAGTAAGTTATTCCTTATTCTATTCATAATGATTTTGTTTGAAATCAGTTTGTGTGAAACTTTGTCATGACATTGTAATATATTTCTTTATTTCTCATCTATTGACAAGACCCGCTCGTTGCTCATTCATGTTTAGATTCTATCTTTTGCTGTTACCATGCACTTGATTATTATATTTATGTTCCATCTATGAAAGACTTGATTCTCCCTCCCTCTCTCTCTCTCATATCCTTTTCTTTGTCTTTTCTTCTTCTTCTCTCTCTCTATTCCATCTATTGGAAATCCTGAGAAGGATTTCTTCCCTCTGTATCATGCGCAGGCCACAGAAACCCGCTCGCTGCACTCGCCCGAAACCCACCGCCTCATCCTCCACCGCAACAACCATAGCTTTTCCCAGCTCGAAGAAGGGGAGCTACAACCCTCTCCGGGACTTTGTTCTCACTCGCCCTAACATGGGATCTCAATCGGGGGCACACAACAACTTGGTATCAGAGTCGAACGACATCGTCAACTCTTCCTTCCAGCTGCACTGCATCCAACACCAATATTCCCCGCCACGCGAGTCCAGTGCTTCTCCCCTCCCGTGCAACCGCGCGAGTTCAGCGATAGCCGTTCGCCTAATTCCCTCCACGCACCCAGCAATTGAGCCCAACTATACAACCCCAACCCCTTTGACCGCAACAACCCACAACTTCTAGTGACTGCAGTGCAGGTCCCTTACCAACTCCAACTGTGCCCACTCCACAACTCACTTCAAAGGAGGAAGGAGGTCTCACACTCTCTAAGTCATGGAGATGTTCTAAAAATGATGGCGACCAACGCCGCCAAGATGGACGCTCTCTCTGCTCTCCTCGACAACATAAGTCTCGTCAACGTGTCGCATCAGACTCCTACCACGATGGACCGTCGGGCCAACCCCGTTACGATTCTCCGGGCCACCGGCCAGAAGGGAGTGGCGTGCCTCGCTTTTTCGAAATGGACTTTCCAATTATTTGACGGCCGCGAAGATCCTCTCGCGTAGTTAACACGAGGCGGACACTTCTCCACGAACCAACGAACATCATGGGAGGATTGGATCAACATAGCCTCTTTTCACCTCCTGGGCTCCGCACATCTTTGGTTCAGACAATTGCAACACGAGCATTTGACGTGGAATGATTTTAAAACAACATGCAATCTACGTTTCAGAACACAACTTTGCGGAAACCCTTTCAACAAGCTCGTTCTCTTAAACAAAAGAGCTCCATTGATGGGTATTTGGAGAGGTTCCGAGCACTTCTAGCTCATGCTCTCTTCGTGAGTCCAGAGCAATAAGTGCACATCTTCACTGCTGATGCATCCGTTGCCGCATCTGAGAACGCGTGATATCATCACGTGACAATTATCTTTTTATTTGTTATTTTATTTTGTCATTTGTTTTCTTTCACGCATTGTCGCTATTTTAAGTGTCGGCTCCTCGACTTGACCACCCGGTGAGACCATGAATAAAAATGTCCGGTAATTTGAGTAGCTGGGGCGGAAAAGACAAGCTTTTATTAATTAAGGATGCACACGACTAAGACGGAAATATCCCCAATTAAGAAATTATGGTTTTTTCTTGTTTTGATTATGTTATAAGGACTAATTAAGCAATTATGTCCTGGAATAATTGTTTTAAAAGGAAACAAAATAATTCTGGCTTAGAAACAAATACCCGTGAAAGAGTTGTGGAAATATTATAAAGAAGATGCTTTTTAAGAGGGAGAGCGACCATTAGACAGTGGAAACGAAACCCTTTGTTTTCCCTCTGTTGGCCGAAGACAGCACCGACTCGCGATCTATTCATGTGATCCTTTCCTCCAACCCCGTCGACGAACCACTAGGGTTACAACGCCATCCAACAAGCCCGACACCCACCGTTGCGTCGAAGAAATTTTTCGCACGTCAGGTCACCGTCGACCTACGCACTCTACTCCGACAACCTTAGGTTTCTAGTCGCGATCTTTCAGAGGCCGGTCGACTTCATCTGGTCTCCTCTGTCTTGCCCTCAGCACCCCAGTGCGGAAGTGTTTGAGGCGACCTCCTCCTCGCCGTAGATTTGTGTATACCCAGTGTAAACTCCGCCTCTTTCTAAGCCCCGGTATTAGCCTATTTGTATGCAATTCCAACTAATTAGTAAAAACTTGCTTCGAACGTTCCAACTACTTTTATTACCATTATTCATAAATTATTGCTTGTGTTTTGGCTTGTGGATGTTCGAATCTCGCTTTGGTTCAACTCATTAGATGCTCGAGGGGATATCTTCGAATAATGATTAACAGTTTTTTTTAGCGAAGCTCATCGTTGAGAGTAATTTTATGCGCAAAATTTCAGTTTTGGCCTCCTTGGTCTACATCAATTAATTTATTGACATTAAAAATATCGTACTTTTCAAAACCCTAATTTTTGATCTACATCAACTACAGGTCTCCACGAGCGACTGCATCTCGGCGTGAAATTCCATACGCACAGGGACCTCACTACCACAATAAGCCTCGTACGTGTTTGCGAGAAGCGACTGCTCATGGACAGACCACATAGTGGCTGGCGAGATAGGGCAGGACCCTCTGAGATTTACTAACCCAGCACCCCATCTTGGTACTACCTCGGACGGATACGGGCCGTCCCTCATTCCGACGGCGGCTCTCATCCCCGAGATAACTGATCGTTGTCCTAAGGTCCTCTGTGTCAACTGTGATGACTAATACAGATTGGGACACAAATGCAAACGCCTCTTCTGGGTGGAAGTGAGGGACCCTTCTGTCGAAGATGACGAAGAGGATGACACCGGGGACCCAAAGATCTCACTCTACAACCATTACGGGACCACAACCGGGACACAATATTCATATGTTTGTCAAACTCGCCACTTAGCCCTTACTCCTGATGGATTCGGGGAGCACGCATAGTTTCATCAAAAAGCCCACTGCGCAACGCCTGCATCTTGTTGTGACGTTGTGTTCCCACGTCAATGTTTCAGTGGTTAGCGTAATCAAGATGGCGTGCCGAGAATCTGTCGTTAGGTACCTATGGTGGTGGAGGGACATCATTTCAGTGTTGATCTCCTAGCAGTAGATCTTCAGGGATTCAAGATGATTTTGGATGTCAGACGACTATTGGGACCCTTGACATGGGACTTTGATCTTCTCACAATGTGTTGGCAGTAAGGAGACCAAATGGTGGAATGGCACGAGTATCCCCCCTCCCCCGAGACGACGACCTCCTCTTTTCATATTCTAACCATAGAGAACGTACTTGCCCCCCCCCCCCCCCCCCCCCCCCCCCCCAAACCGAACTAGACGGGGCTCCACCACTTGTTTTGGGAATTCAATGAAACCCTGACACCGCCGCAAAGGCTTCCTCGTACGTCGCCTGTGGTGATCCATCCTTACATCTTACCTATTTCTCCAAAAAGATGAGATCGAACGCCAATGCAGTGCTATGTTATAACAAGGATCATCTGCTGCAGTGTCTCTCCCCGCTTCTCTCATATCCTCTTGGTACACAAGAAGGATAATACTTGACATTTCTGCGTGGACTACCGTGAGCTAAATACTAATACGGTTAAGGACAGTTCCCTATAATAGTGTTGGAGGAGCTCCCGGATGAGTTACCCAAGAACCTTTTTTCTCGAAGCTGGACCTTTCTCCGACTACCATCAGGTGCGCATGATCCCCATTGACATGGAGAAGACCGCGTTTCGAACTTATTATGGACATTTTGAGGTCCTACTAAATATTGTTCGAGCTCACCAATGCCCCCTCCAAATTTCAAGCATTGATGAACGAGGTGTTTCAATCGCTCCTGCGACGTTACTTGCTTGTGTTCTTTGACTTGGGAAGAGCACCTCGAGCACCTTCACACAGTTTTCCAGTTAATCCGCTAGCATCGCTTATTCCTTGAAGCTATGAAATGCTCGTTCGGTACAGACAGAGTGATCTACCTAGGGCACGTGGTGCATAGTTAGGGGGTCCAGCGGATCCGAGAAGATCCAGTTCGTGACCGCCTGGCCATTACCTCGGTCATCGCGTGAGCTCCTCGAGTTTCTCAGTCTCATCGGTTACTATCGCCGCTTCATCCGCGATTACAGTACCATTGTCGAGCCATTGGTGGCCTTATTACGGAAGAATGCCTTCGTCTGGGGGGACACGACGACAGGAGCCTTTCAAGTCCTTCAACAGGCCTTGGTCTCCGCGCCCATCCTCCGCCTCCCCGATTTCTCCTAAGGAGTTTCAGGTGGAGTGTGACGTCTCGGGCCACAATATCGGTGCAGTGTTGCAGTAGGAGGGATATCTGATTGCATATTTTAGCAAAAAAATGACCATTCACCATCAGAAATTACCTGCTTATGAGCAGGAGTTGATCAGTCTCACTAAGGATGTGCATCGCTGCGACCATATCTCTGGGGGCATACTTTTCGGATCCAAACAGATCATTTCAGCTTGAAATACCTCCTAGAATAGGGCCTCAACACAGTACCACAACAATGTTGGGTCAATAAACTTCTTCGGTTTGATTTTTGCGTCGAGTATAAGGCGAGAGCTTTGAATGCATATGTGGTGGAGACCAGCCCCGATTAGGTCGACGCAAAAGTGCCCGACGCCGCAACCGCCCGGACCCTTACCGGCCCTAGTTTATGGCATTTTAATTTTGTCATTCTTGCATTTTATGTATTTGTTTCATTTTATTTGTTGTGAAATATATATATATAAATACTCTTATATGTATATATATATATTTATGAGTGTGCCAATAGCCTGAAATCAATGAGGAGCGGTTCAGCCCCATTATTGCGGCCCTCTTCTTCCCGGCTCAGCAGCGCCATACGCTTAGGGCTCAATGTCGGCAGTTCCAGAGCGCCTCTCGCCACGTCCACACCAACCTCCTGCGTCGAGCCCCACTCCGGCGGTTTCAGCCCACGTACCAGCTCCAGGCGAGGATCGACGCATACGGTCAGGAATAGTGATCGTTCTTTATATAACGCAGTTGGAGCTCTGTTGGAGAGGGGGCGATCTTTCCTGTATAAGAATATTGATGTTTGATTTGTTATTACTGCGTTTCTGCTTCCGTAAGAAGAGTTGGGCTGCTGTGAGTAGTTGTTCGTCTTCTACTTCCTGTTTAGGAGTTTTTTTTTAGAAAAATTCTGCTCTTTAGACTTGTTGGAAAAGTTCTGTGTTGAAATTTCTGTTGCTGTTTGCTCCTGTTCGAGTCCCATTGATGTTATTGAATGCTGTGTGAGAGGAGTTAAGCCGTGAGTTAGTATTTAGGCGAAAACTTGAAGAAGAAAAGCTGTGCTTGCTTCCGTGAGAATGGAGAACGCTGAAATTTCCCTGTGCTGCTTCCGATTTGAGTAAATGTGGGAGATCCAATTCCTGTGAATTCATTTTCCTGTTTGTAATTAAAGTTCAAGCTTCTCCCCGCCGTTGTAAGTTTGATCGGAGAAGAAGTTCTGTGGATCCACCGTGAGTGCTGGAGAATTCGTGGAACCACCTTGAGTGTGAGAGCGAGTGAGAATTTAAGGTTGTTTAGTTTGTGGCCTCCTTACACTAGTGAGTGTTTGAGATTCCGTGGAACCATTTAGTGTGAGAGTGAGCGAATTTATTCCGTGGTGCCCGTGTGCTATAGCGGTCGACCTCGGAGTGGGAGATCGAAGGTGACGAGGAATTCCTCGCGAGATCGCCGTCGACTTCTGTTGCGGAAAGACGCCTCTTTCCGTGGGTAATTTGCTTCTTCCTCTTCCTTTGTGTGCATCTAAATTTTCTCTTTAGGATATTAGATTCATTGTTGGATTTTCGCCGGGTTTTGTCAGCGAACGTTACGTCGAAAACTCCAAACGGAAACGTATTTAAAGTTCACGATTTCCGCTTGCTACAATCGGGGGAACGGAACGAAAGTTGTGAACTTCCTTCCCTGAATTTAGAATTGAACCATTTTTTTTAAGAAAATCCATTTTAAACAAAAATAGTAATTTTATGATTTACAAAAATCTAGTTGCTTAATTTCTTAAAGTTCGTGCACGCCCGCTCAAATTTCAATTTTTAAATTGCATACATTTAGGGTTTCCTAGAAATAGCCGACAGACGCGCAAACCCTACGCGCCGTCCTGCATCAATTTGGTATCAGAAAGAGGTTCCGAAATTTTTCTAAGTTTCGAAATCCGCCCTGCGTAGAATAGGAACCCACATAGCATTTTAATTTTTCAAAAAAAATAAAAAAAGAAGTTTTTATTTTATTTTTAGCATAATCATCATCTTAATTGTGTTTTTGCATGCATCTGCGTAGTGGTAGGTTAGTGAGCATGAGTTCACCACATCACACTCCACCTGAACACCCTCAAGAGGTAAATTCGGAAATGCGTCGAATTGAACGCTGCCAAGCTAGTCGTGTGAACGAAGGGACGGAACCACCCCAGTGGTTTCTGCCTTTCGCCCACCAAATGGCAGCGTTAACCGAGAGTGTTTATCAAGTGAGAGAAGAGTTTGAAAACCTTAGTGTTAGGATGAATAGTTTAGAAGTACCTCCTCGAGTATCAATGCCACCTCCAATTCGAGATGAGCATTCTGTTCGTCCACAGTACGAAGCCCCTCCACACTATGGAGAGAGGTCTACACTTAGGAGAAATCCTCTATTTGAGGAAGAGGGTCGAAATCCCATAGATAGGCACGAGTTTGCGCGTGATCAGAGTGAGAATTTTCCAAGGAATTTTCCTGAACCCCAACGAGGGCCTATATTAGGCATGCGAGATAATTATCAGGAGAGGCCACATTATGACGTAGCGAGAGAGGAGCGACCTCGAGACCATCATCGGCCTATACCGGCCATGCATCGTGATGATCGCCCTAGAGATTGGCATCGACCGCCGCCCCCACGACGTCGAGACTATCGTGATCCTTACGATGATGATTACGACTATCCTCCCCGGGATAGGCGACCAGATCTAACACGAGTGGTGAAACTTGATCCACCACTTTATGATGGTTCTATGGATCCCAAAATCTTTTCGGATTGGGTTATTGACATAGAGACTTATTTTGAGTGGTATCGTATGACGGAGGACCAAAAGGTTCAGTTCGCCAAAATGAGATTGACTGGGCGAGCGAAGATCTTTTGGATAGGTGAAGAGCGTAGTCTAGAGAGGAATGGACGCCCTCCCATTACACATTGGCCCCACATGAAGGCCATATTAGAGGAGCAGTACATTCCCCAGCATTACCAGTCCTGTCTACGAGACGAGCTGACGTCTCTACGTCAAGGGTCCAAATCAGTTTCTGATTACTTAGCTGAGATGAAGGATCTTATGATTAGGTGCAACGTAGTAGAACACCCACGTGACACATTATCCAAATTTAAGTGTGGACTACGATTTGAGATCCGAGATGAGTTGATTCGATATGGCCACTATTCTCTCCCTGAGATCATATCTATCGCCATCGATATCGAAGAGCATCAGAAGAGAACCTCCCGGTTCAAATCTCAACCTAAAACGAATACTTCTTACAAGAAAGAAGAACATAAAGGTAAGGAGAGTGCGTCGAAGCCTACCTCGACCTACACCCGAGATCAGAACAGGAAGTCCCCCATGGGAACTGTGACCCCTTCACAGATCCGATGTTATGAGTGCCAGCAGATGGGCCATATTTCGAGGGATTGTCCCAAGAGGAAAGGCACGTTGGTTATTCATGAGGTGACTGAGGAGGATGAGCATGTAGAAGAAGATGGAGTCGAGAGGGACTCACACGTTTTGAACGACGAAGTGTACGGTACGCCTAGTGATGAGGAGATAGATCCCGACGTTCTAGTGGTGAGATGCATGTTATCTACACCACAAGAATCAGCCGATTATTGGCGGACGAACATCTTCCAGGTCTACTTCAAGGCTGGGGAGAAAGTGTGTCGTTTAGTAGTGGATAGCGGGAGTTGTATGAATGTGATAGCCGAGACAGCTCTAGCCCGCATGGGACTCACTGCTGAGCCGCACCCATCCCCAGTTCAGGTAGCTTGGGTTACCAAGACTACACTATCGGTGACTAGGAGATGTTTAGTGCCCATCACTATCGGAACGTATTCCGATAAGATCTGGTGTGACGTTATGCCTATGGATGTGTGCCACGTATTGCTTGGGCGACCTTGGTTATACGACCGAGATGTCACCATACATGGCAGGTCCAACACTTGCTCCTTTCTACTGGACGGAAAGAGTAGTGTTGACCCCGGTGCGACCCAAAGCACCCCCATTCCGCGCGAGTAGTAGTGCGAAAGAAGCTCTTCCTCCCACTGAAAGGAAGAGGACTCTTAACATTATACGAGGTACTGAGTTCCATCGAGAGAGTTTTGACGGTGGATTTATTTATGCCTTAGTGGTTTTACAGGCATCTGATCTATCCGAGGTATATGAGTCTACTCCTATACCTGCTAGGAGACTCTTAGAGGAGTTCCAGGATCTACACCCTGATGAGCTTCCGGCTGAGTTACCTCCCATGAGGTGTATTCAGCATGCGATAGACCTTGTTCCTGGAGCTTCTCTCCCTCATCTACCGCATTATCGATTGAACCCTGCCGCCCACGAGGAGCTGCAGAAGCAGATCGGAGAGTTATTAGATAGAGGATTTATTCGCCATAGCCTTAGCCCTTGTGCGGTGCTTGCCCTCCTTGCCCCGAAAAAGGATGGTACTTGGCGTATGTGCGTTGACAGTCGTGCTGTCAACAAGATCACAGTGAAATACCGATTCCCGATACCCCGACTGGATGATATGTTGGACATGTTGACTGGGGCTACGATCTTCTCTAAGATCGACCTTCGTAGTGGTTATCATCAGATCCGTATACGCGAGGGAGACGAGTGGAAGACCGCCTTCAAGTCGAATGATGAACTTTATGAGTGGCCTGTGATGCCCTTTGGGTTGTCCAATGCCCCTAGTACTTTCGCTCGGATGATGACCCATGTCTTCAGGCCTTACATTGGGAAGTTCGTAGTAGTTTATTTCGACGACATTTTGATATATAGTCAGACTGAGAGAGAGCATTTGACTCACCTACGTACTATTTTCGAGCTCCTGCAAGCCGAGCGACTATACATCAATTTGAAGAAATGCGTTTTTATGGCTGAGTCTGTTATCTTTTTGGGATATATAGTGAGCTCCGCTGGCATCACTATGGACCCCGAAAAAGTTCGAGCGATTCGTGAGTGGCCTACACCCCAGAACATTCACGATGTCCGCAGTTTTCATGGGCTAGCCACCTTTTATGGTCGATTCATAAAGAACTTCAGTTCTATTATGGCCAGTCACTGAGTGCACGAAGAAGGGAAATTTCAAGTGGACGTCATCGCCAGCTAGAGCCTTTGAGATCATCAAAGATAAGATGTCCACTGCACCTGTTTTGAGACTCCCTGATTTTAGTCACGTGTTTGAGGTATCCTGCGATGCCTCTGGGGTTGGGATAGGAGGTGTACTTAGTCAAGAGGGTCACCCCGTTGGATTTTTTAGTGAAAAGCTCTCAGGCCCGAAGCTGAATTATTTCAACTACGAGCGCGAATTCTATGCGATTGTGCAAACGTTGCGTCACTGGAGGCATTATCTATTGCCCAAGGAGTTTGTCCTCCACTCCGATCATCAGGCATTGCGTTATATCAATTCGCAGCAAAAGTTGAACCCTCGACAGGCTAAGTGGGTATCATATTTGCAGGAGTACACCTTCGTTCTCAAGCACTGTAAGGGAACGGAGAACCGGGTTGCCGACGCCCTTAGTCGAGTCACCCTCGTATTGTCACAGATGCACACTCAGGTGATAGGATTTGAGCGTATCAAAGATGACTATTCTAGTTGTCCCGATTTTAGTGGAATTTATGATGCGATACGCTCTGATCCCTTTCACGATGAGACAGATTACCTCATTCGAGACGAATATTTGTTTCGTGGAACCCGTCTGTGTATTCCCCGCACCTCGTTGCGAAATTTCATTGTATGGTAATTACATGGCGGAGGCTTAGGTGGACACTTTGGGCGAGATAAGACGGTAGCCTTAGTAGAGGAACGATTCTATTGGCCCGGGATGAAGCGGGTTATCGCACAGATTGTCAGTAGCTGCCGCACTTGTCAGGTAGCGAAGGGCAATAAACAGCCCGCTGGATTATACACACCTTTACCGGTGCCCAGTATTCCTTGGGATGATGTCAGCATGGATTTTGTGCTTGGATTGCCGCGCACTTTTAGGAAGCACGACTCCATTCTTGTAGTGGTCGATCGGTTTTCTAAAATGGCGTATTTCATCCCCTGCAACAAAACCGACGACGCCTCTCATATTGCCCGAATTTATTATAAAGAGGTTGTCGCGCACCGAGGGATACCTAAGACTATCTTTACCGATCGAGATGTCAAGTTCACCAGTTATTTTTGGAAGTCACTCTGGAGACTATTAGGTACTAAACTTCTATTTTCGACCGCCTATCATCCGCAGACCGACGGTCAAACTGAGGTTGTTAATAGGAGTTTAGGAAATTTACTGCGATGTTTGGTAGGAGATCACCAGGGGAATTGGGATCTAATTCTTCCCCACGCTCAATTATCCTATAATAATTCGAAGAATAGATCTACGGGTTTATCTCTCAATGAGGTTGTTCATGGTCACACTGCACGAGTGCCGCTAGATTTAGCCCCACTACCACCCACTTTTAGGACTAGCCAGTTTGCACACGACTATGCATTGCATTTGCATGATTTGCATAAAGAAATTGAGCGGAAATTGCATAGTACTTATGATTTATACGCAACTCAAGCTAAAAAGCATAAAAGAGCTATTAGTTTCAAAGTGGATGACTTGGTGATGGTTCGGCTAAATCCGGAACGGCTACCTTCGGGTACCGTAAAGAAGCTAGCTGACCGTAGAACTGGACCCTTTAGAGTGGTCAAGCGGATTGGGCAAAATGCGTATGAACTTGAGATGCCTTCCGATTGGGGTGCAAATCCGGTTTTCAACGTAGCCGATCTGACTTTATTCCACGATTACCCGCATGAATCTTTAGATTTTACATTGCCTTCTCCTCCATTTGTTGCTTCTGGGTTGGGGAGTGCTAGTGAGGAGCCACATTCCGGACATACCGACACTCATTCAGTTACTGACACACCATCTGCAGTTCTATCCTTTTCCACTGATAGTTTTCAGGATGCGCATGAGACACCAGGTGATTCTTTCATACCAGTTCCCAGAGCCACTGACAGACTCCCGCGACAGATATTGGTTCCCGAGCAGATATTGGATGACGAGACAGTGACCACTACTGATGGTGGTTTTCAGAGATATTTGGTTCGTTGGCATGGCAGACCAGAGACCGAAACCAGCTGGGTCTTGGCCGAGGAGTTACAGCGTATGGATGTCGATCTAAAGCAACACTACCGGTCGGAGCACTCACCAGAGATGAGTGATTTCGAGAGGGGGAGAGTTGGTGGAGACCAGCCCCGATTAGGTCGACGCAAAAGTGCCCGACGCCGCAACCGCCCGGACCCTTATCGGCCCTAGTTTATGGCATTTTAATTTTGTCATTCTTGCATTTTATGTATTTGTTTCATTTTATTTGTTGTGAAATATATATATATATATATATAAATACTCTTATATGGATATATATATATTAATGTGTGTGCCAATAGCCTGAAATCAATGAGGAGCGGTTCAGCCCCATTATTGCGGCCCTCTTCTTCCCGGCTCAGTAGCGCAATACGCTTAGGACTCAATGTCGGCAGTTCCAGAGCGCCTCTCGCCACGTCCATGCCAACCTCCTGCGTCGAGCCCCACTCCGGCGGTTTCAGCCCACGTACCAGCTCCAGGCGAGGATCGACGCATACGGTCAGGAATAGTGATCGTTCTTTATATAACGCGGTTGGAGCTCTGTTGGAGAGGGGGCGATTTTTCCTTTATAAGAATATTGATGTTTGATTTGTTATTACTGCGTTTCTGCTTCCGTAAGAAGGGTTGGGCTGCTGTGAGTAGTTGTTCGTCTTCTACTTCCTGTTTAAGAGTTTTTTTTTTAGAAAAATTCTGTTCTTTAGACTTGTTGGAAAAGTTCTGTGTTGAAATTTCTGTTGTTGTTTGCTCCTGTTCGAGTCCCATTGATGTTATTGAATGCTGTGTGAGAGGAGTTAAGCTGTGAGTTAGTATTTAGGCGAAAACTTGAAGAAGAAAAGCTGTGCTTGCTTCCGTGAGAATGGAGAACTTCCGTGAGAATGGAGAACGCTGAAATTTCCCTTTGCTGCTTCCGATTTGAGTAAATGTGGGAGATTCAATTCCTGTGAATTCATTTTCCTGTTTGTAATTAAAGTTCAAGCTTCTCCCCGCCGTTGTAAGTTTGATCGGAGAAGAAGTTCCGTGGATCCACCGTGAGTGCTGGAGAATTCGTGGAACCACCTTGAGTGTGAGAGCGAGTGAGAATTTAAGGTTGTTTAGTTTGTGGCCTCCTTATACTAGTGAGTGTTTGAGATTCCGTGGAACCACTTAGTGTGAGAGTGAGCGATTTATTCCGTGGTGCCCGTGTGCTATAGCGGTCGACCTCGGAGTGGGAGATCGAAGGTGACGAGGAATTCCTCGCGGGATCGCCGTCGACTTCGGTTGCGGAAAGACGCCTCTTTCCGTGGGTAATTTGCTTCTTCCTCTTCCTTTGTGTGCATCTAAATTTTCTCTTTAGGATATTAGATTCATTGTTGGATTTTCGCCGGGTTTTGTCAGCGAACGCTACGTCGAAAACTCCAAACGGAAACGTATTTGGAGTTCACGATTTCCGCTTGCTACAACCGGGGGAACGGAACGAAAGTTGTGAACTTCCTTCCCCGAATTTAGAATTGAACCATTTTTTTCAAGAAAATCCATTTTAAACAAAAATAGTAATTTTATGCTTTACAAAAATCTAGTTGCTTAATTTCTTAAAGTTCGTGCACGCCCGCTCAAATTTCAATTTTTAAATTGCATACATTTAGGGTTTCCTAGAAATAGCCGACAGACGCGCAAACCCTACGCGCCGTCCTGCATCAATATGCCTTGTCTCTTAGGGATCATCAGAGGAGGCGACTCTTTTCGCTATCACCCGAACCACGACCGAGCTTCTCTCTTCCCTTCGTCACGAGATCCAAGTATCTCAGGCGATGTCAGTGCTACACCATCACATTTGGAAGGACGTCTCCCTTCCTGTTAGGCCGCACGGGATGGTTTCATCCTTTACAAGGGTCGTCTATATTTGGAGCCAACTTCTCCCCTCATCCCCATCATTCTAAAGGGTACCCTGTTAGGATCTTCTGTGATCTAGAAGTGATCAAAGAGTTTGACTTACTACCAACGTAATATGAGCCTATGGGGTCGCCATAAATACGTACGAAAAAAAATTGGACAAATGGTCGTGTTGGCTTTACTTATATTGGATATGAGTGAAGAACCAAACTTGAATTGATTGAGAGTTAGTTTGGGTCGACTTGAACTCAAGTCGACATAATGTTTGCCGACTTGGTTGTATATCGACATAATGTATGTCGACTGGAACGTTTGTCGATTTGATCGACTGGAACGTTTGTCGACTTGAATTCAAGTCAACATAATGCTTGCCGACTTTATTGTATATCGACATAATGTATGTCGACTAGATCGATTGGAACGTTTGTCAATTTGATCGACTGGAACGTTTGTTGATTTGATTGACTGGAACGTTTGTTGATTTGATCGACTGGAATGTTTGTCGACTTGAACTCAAGTCGACATAATGTTTGTCGACTTGATTGTATATCGATATAATGCATGTCGACTTGATATCCTGATTTCTCCCTCTCTCGATATTATGAGATAATATCGACCTGAACTTTGTCTGACTTGAGACGGTTTTTTCGAAACTGCTATATATATCAGGATTAGGGTTAAGGATCGGGTGATAGACATTTTCCGACAGTTCAGACGTTGATAGCGGCGGTTTTCTTTTGAGAACTGAGACCAAGTGTCGCATCCTCTCTTGAAATTGAATCTAACAATTCGTGGAGACGAAGAAACAGACCATCCTCTAGCTTGCGATCGTTCGACGAAAGCAAGGAGTTTTTCGGCGTTAGTGTGGATACTCCTAGAGACGTGGATCTAGTTCTGCGTATTGAGGACTCAATCGACATTCAGCCTCGCTTGATTCCGACGCAGGTATTCTTTAGTTCTTGATTTAATGGTTTTCACATGATCTACTTTGCTTGGGTTTTCTTAAAATTTCCGCTGCGCATATGTTGTTGAGAAAACCCTACATGCCCATGGTAGGGGACATGAAGGGCTGCACAAGACCCTTCAACGTATCAGGGTAGACTTTTATTGGTAAGGTGGAGAAGCATGTTTAGGATTTCATCGCCAGATGTCCCGTCTGCCAGTAGAATAAGACCGACCACCTCCTTTCGGACGGTCTCTTATAGTCGCTACCCATTTTGACCCAAATTTGTGCTGATGTGTCCATGGAATTCGTGGAAGGTTACCCACCTCCAAGGGGAAATCTGTTCTAATGGTGATCGTTGACAGGTTCTCCATGAGGGTGCATTTCATTCCCTTAGTTCGCCCCTAAAGCTAGGAGTTACCCGGGTTTTCTTCGAGCAGGTGTTCCGCTTACACGGACTACCTGAGAGTATCGTGTTTGATCGGAATTAGGTATTCACCTGCAGGTCCTGGAAGGACCTTTTCACTCTTAGCGGCACTAAGCTGGCTTTCTCCACAACATATCACCAACAGTAGGATGGGTAGACCGAAGTGGTCAACCTCAATGTGGATATGTACCTCCGTTGCATCACGAACGATCATCCCAAGGATTGGGTTCGCTGACTTCCATGGGTGGAATATTGCTACAACATCTACCACACCGCCTTGCAGACGACACCATTCTGGCTAATATATGAGAGGGATCCTCCCTGACTGTTGGCATATAGCAAGGGCACCACTCTCATCGACGCCGTTGAACATGATCTCATTGACCCTGACCTGGTTCTGAAGGCCTCCCGAGAGCGCATCCTCCAACCCCAAGCCCGTATGGAGATTGCATGCCACACCTAGCTCTCATTTGTTGTACATGAATGGGTTTGGCTTAAACGCTGCCCTTACCGCCAGACGACAACCGCCAAGACCCCTTACAACCAATTGGACCCCAAATATTGCAGCCCATTCTAAGTGATCCAGAGAATCAGCTATGTTTTTAAAAGCGCGCCTAAGATTCACCAGGCTCAGAGGTTTGCGCCTTTGGAACATAATGACATGCTTTTGTGAGATTTTGTTGCAATTTTTTTTTTCAAAATAAAGAAAGAAATAATGGAAGAACTCAATAATTTTTGCATGATTTAGTGTTTGTGAAACATAATCGAGCATTGAGACTTAGATATGATACAAGTGACCACATTGATTCTATTTTTAAGAGATATAAATGATAGTAATGAATGATTAATCAATAGAATAGAATAAATTTGATCAAGAAGATTAATTGATATTTGATGCTGATTATTTAAAATGGATGTGGTTGCGTCTTGCCTTCGTCAGACGCACGCCTGCGCCTTGAGCCTAGGCTCTAAGAACCCTTTGCGCCTTGGTGTGCCTTGTGTCTTTAATAACTATGATAAGGATTAATTGCTAGGTCATGAGCGACAAAGGGATGCGACCGATAGTTGTGGGGGATTGGCGCGGTATGAGAATAATGAGAAGTTCTGGTAGGTGAACAAAAGAAGTGAGGATGGGAGGAGGCTTTGCATCACTTGATTGGAAGGAGGGAGGTGGTGTTCCCCAGCGTTGACACTAAGGAGGTGGAAGGCAATGCCGATTTCGTCACCGAGCGCAATAGTCGAACCGTTCTTGGTACGAACTTCTTGAAATTGCTCAATATCCCTCCACCAATTCACACCGACACCTTTTTATAACAAACCGAAAGTTTGTCAAATGAAATGAAGGGCTCAGATTACTTGATCATTGCACTAACCAAAATGACAAAAATACTACTAAAAAAATAAAACAAATGCCAAAAATTATAAAAAAATATTCTGAACACGCCACGCACTGCGGTAGTCCTGAAAGAGACCATATATTTGTCTGCGATGGAAGTAGACCTCGAGCAGCTTCTGATAACTGCACAATCGGACCCACGATTGTGATCAACCTTTTTTCGTAGTTTTATGTATGTTTTTATGTTCTTCAGATTTGTATTTTGTGATTTAGGTTAAGTTATTCGATCGAGCGATTGTGGCCTTCAAATGATTTAACCTAAATCCCTCCCTCTTTATATTATATTAGCAGCTTAAATAGGAGGGGATAGAGAGTTTTGGCTTCCACGATAAGACTCGTTCGGTGCGACGTCTCGGATACAATGTTGTGCTGAAGTCGCCGATTCCAGCCTTCAGGGGTGCCGAAGCCCTCGTCTGCCGCTATTTTGCCCACAAAGAAGCCACTCCCCCTTCCTCCTTACAACCACCACCTCCCAGCTCCCCTATCCCGCAACCATCGATCCTCCCAGCTCCTCCCTCTGCAGCCGACTACCCATAATCCTCCCTCCCAACATCCATGCCCCTCCCAATCACCATTCCAGTCGCCCACTTCCACTCCCAGTCCCAAAACCTCATCCTCTTTCTTGCAGTTTGGAACCATCTCGTTCTCTTCCTGTTGTCGGAAAAGTGTAAAACCCTCCCTCAATCCTTGATGTTGCTTCCATCAGTCTGCCTCCTTTTCCAGCCTCCATACCGCCCTCCCTCCTTTTCTAGCCTCCATATATCCATCTCCACTTGCTCTCTGGTACCCATCAAGGCATTGATACTCGTTGCTCTCATCTCCTCCCTCGACATCCCTCCACTAAACCAAAATCCTCAATTTCCACAAATCCGCAAGCCCTAACATTCATATAAAAAATATCTCTGCTACCTGCACATTGAAACAATGCATCGCTCCTATGGTCGTCCCAAGCCTGCCCAACACATCTCCAATGGCTGACGTTGATTACCTAGTAAGTTTATATTTTAGTTTCTTTCCGTAAATTGTATGGTGGGTGCATCTTTATATTTCTAGTAATATTATGCTCAACTTAATTTGACTATTTCTCTTCCACATACATGCAATACTTATTCTCCATGCAATTAGTTTCCATGACTTTCAGTTAATTTGCAATTATTATTTTTTAATCTAAGCAAGAACTATTTGTAATCAATTGTGACCTAGGAAGCACCAGTACGAGTACGGGTACCGGGTATGATACGTATCCGGTACGATAGAATTTAAAAACCAAGGATTCGGGTATGGCCGGATACGTTATATTAAATATAATAAATATATGTGCATATCACAAATGCAATTATAAATCCTCAAAACAATAAAACATGAAGCATAAATAATCAATTGAAGTACAAATCTACAGCTAATGCAATATAACATTAAGTTCTTAAACATAAAATATTCATAATTATTTTAAATTTAAGGATGTTCATCTCTCATTTTCTTCATCTTTCTCCGTATTGTTGGAGATCAATGCATCTTCAATTTCTGGTTCGTCTAAAGACAACTTGACAATCGTAAGCGAAGAAGAAGAAATATGTACAGATTTCTTGTACAGATTTCTCTAAGAAATATGTACAAAATTCAATGCAAGATTGCAAGTCTTGCTTTATAAAATTTTTGAAATGAGGAGGAAGAAGAAGAAGAGAAGAAGAAGAGAAGAAGAGGAGGAAGAAGAGGAGGAAGAAGACGAAGAAGAAGAAGAAGAGGAGGAAGCAGAGGAGGAGGAAGAAGAGGAGGAAGAAGAAGACGAAGAAGAAGAGGAGGAAGAAGAAGAGGAGGAAGAAGAGCTTACGAGCAGGGCTGTGGAATCGTCATCCGCCAACGGGATCTGGAGCGGCAGCCGCCAACGGGATCTGGAGCGTCAGCCGCCAACGGGATCTGGAGCGGCATCAACAATGTGGAGCGGGATCCTCAGATCGCAACAGGATCAGGAGAGAAACTGGGAGAAGGTTAAATGAATGAACCGTGGAAAAACCTAAAAATGCGATTATTAGCGTGTCCAGGCGTGCAGTACGCGTACTAGTACCGGAAACGCACCCAGTACGGGTACGAGCTTAATTTTGGTGTATCTGTGCTTTGTAGATTGTGACGTTCACACAAGATTTTAAAATCAACTTTGTTTAATTTATTATGTGTTGGAAACACTTGCATGACTAAACCATTTTGCATTGTATTAGTGTTGGGATTAAGTTTTGATTATTTCGTTCATTGGATTGCGTGCTTGCATTCTTTCACATCTTCATTTTAGGGTTGGTTGTTGATCCATTTGCATTTGTCACGTGATTTTCCGCACTCATGTAGAGTTAAAGCATTTCGTCAGTCTACTATAGATTTATCCCGCGTCAATTGGATCATAGCTACAAGTTCAGGCTTAGATTATGATACACATTAGCATAATCTATGAGTTCATTTATATGGCAGGCTATCATTTCTCCCCCACTCCTCTATTTGAGGATCTTGAGGCCGTTTATGCTCGACACCAGAGATCTCCTTGTAGGAAATCTTCATACCATTATACAGACCATCCTCGTCCACCCTTCCATAGCACGTTGTGCTGACCTCCCATTGCGATCCAATTATGGTAGGGGGACTAGTCTTATTATTATGATTATCATGAGTCACATCAGGGATGGTACCATACAAAGGAGGATCTCGAGTATAGATTTTAGAGAGTTGCCCTGTTTATCGATCGTTTAGACTTCTATTCAAGCCGTCAGTCATCCTTGGTGTCGAAGCCCACGAAACATGTGGTGCTGACTGCTGCCACAATACCACCAGCCCCTCACCATAGTCTCTCATCGCCTCTACGACTTCCGACAACCCCTCCACCATTCCAATCCATGTTCGGCGCCCCAACCATCCGCCCGTCGCTTCCCTGTGCCCTCGACCCCGCAACCGCCCACTCGCTTCCTTGATACTGGAAGCTTCTTCTCTTTCCTATCCCAACCTCGCCACCACCTCCAACCCCATTTTTCAGATCCGTCCAGCCCCCTGCCGCCTCTCCCAAGCTGTCCAGACCTTTCCATTTCTTCCTCACCCAATCTCTATCCTACCCAATCCAGGCCTTCTTCACCCAATCTCTGTCCAACCCAATCTCTGTCCAATCCAATCTCTGTCCAACCCAATCCTCCTCTTCCCATTTCGTCCTCTCCACTTTCAGCCCCTCCTCTCTTAACCACATCATTCATGAGCCCCTCCTCTCTCAGTCGAGTCCTTCGATAACCCACCCCTCCCCCCAAAGCCTCAATCTCCAAAATGTCCAAAACCCTAAAATCCTCGCTATCCCGAAATCTCAAAATTCTGCAAATCCCACTATCCCCAAACCCTAGAAATTTCCCACTTCATAGTTCCCCACCAATCGTGTTTTCGTTCCTTTGCATCACACCTACCCCAAGCATGCCTACAACGTCTTCTCCGCGTCAGATCTAATTATTTGGTGAGTTTCTAATTTTGATTTTATTTCCTCGCATTTGTATGTATGCGCTTGCTTATTTCTTGTTATACTTTTCTTCGAATATTTGGCTTTTTTTAATTTCAATACATGTACAAAATTTATTCGTCCGACGTCTAATTTCAATGCATTCTTAGTTGATTTGGAATTATTATCTACTAACCTAAGTTAGAATTTTTTGGGAGCAATTGTTACGTTTACACAGTTTTTTTATAATTAGCATTGTTTGATTAATCACACTTCGGAAATACTCGCATGATTGAATCATTTGCTTTAGAGTTGGAGGTTATGTAGTGATTGCATTGTTCATTGGTTTCACAACTTCATTTTAGGGATGATCGTGGATACAGTCATATTTGTTTGTTATTGGTAGCATCCATATCAGGTTAAGGCATCACATTAACACCTATAGATTCGTCCTTCGTCAATATAATTCACGACGAATTAACCATTTAAGTTCTCCTCGGGTTTTTTATTGCTAACATATCCCTGTTAGGTGGGCATTCCAACCATGCCAAATATGTTGTTTTAACTTTAGTCATGCAAAGCGACTTTACCAGGAGTGTCATATGCATATGAGGTCAAATATGTTTCTAGTTGGTTAATCCACATGTCTATTACTTTTGTGGCAATTGCCCATAATAATTAGAACATTTACCTTAACGTCTACCTTAGAAATTTCTATTTCTTTCATCTTTTATTCTTGTGACAACCACATTCTCTTCCTCTTCATCTCCACCCGTTACCTATCATTTGCTTGGAATAGCTTCTAACCATTTGATTATCTGATTCTTCTTCTTTTCTTTCTTGGCTTTTTTAGAAATCCAGGGCAAAAAGTGGCTTGATATCCCTTTGTTCTTACCATTACTAAAAAATTGTGCTATGATGTTAAGTTGATCCAAGTCTTAAATTTTATGATTATATTAGAAATCCTACACTAAGAGTAGACGTGATATAATATTATTATTGATATTTTTGAAGTTTACCAAGTCCACGTGGTACCGTGGGGTTTTCACCAGGAGAATCATGACTTCTTCTTTTTCTCAATGATTCCTTGACGGTTCTTGAAGAGGACAATAAACCTCTTTTTTCATCCCTTAAGGTGTGATGCAGCACGAATCTACAGGTGGGGGACAACCGATGCCCTAACTCAAGTGCAATGCAAGTGTTATGATCTAACTAGAGGAAGGGGGAAAACTAGAGGAAACTAGAGGAAACTAGGGCTTGAGGCTAGGGTTTGAGGAAGAAGAGAGGGGAAAATACCTTGATAATAATCTTCATAATCATCTAAGGAGGAGGGGTTGTGCCCACCCAACCCCTAGGGCCGGCCAGCCCCCATAGGGGCTGAACCGGTGCGGTTCAGCCCCGGTGCTCCTTATATTAATATTGGCGGGCTGAACCAGATGGTTCAGCCCGGTCTTCCTCCGCCTTCTCCTTTGGTCGACGTGCCCAATAGCCGAATAACTTGGTAATGACGCCGGGCGTAACATTCCCTCCCCCATCAAGGACCAGCTTGTCCTCAAGCTGGAGGCGGGGAGCGTGAGGCTCCTTGAACAAGTCGGCTCTGGCGTGCATCTGAGACGAGACCTCTGTTGGAGCCGTAGGCGCTGCTCCACTCATCGTACTAACCAGTGCCACGCTGTGGAGTGAGATATCCTTGACCTGAGACGATTGGAGGCCTTCCAAGCGATACTCCTTCCCGTGCTGGCTGAATTCCATAGCCATCTGGTCCCAGTCAAGAGTCACCCGCCGAAGTTGTTGCAGCCACGGTACACCCAACACCATGTCGGAACCCCGGATGGGCAGTAAGTAAACCTCAATGTGTCCAGTGTACCCCTGTATCTGGAGCTCCACCCCCTTCAGCACGCCCTCGCATTGCAGTGTACGGCCATCTGCGACCCTGACGTGGAAAGCTGCGCTGCGATCTATGGCCCACCCCGTCTTCTGGGCCACACCGGGCTGGATGAAGTTGTGAGTGCTTCTGCTGTCCATCAAGATCGTCACCGTCTCCATGCCGACCCTCCCGGCTAGGTGTAAGGTCGAAGATGGCGTACCCCCGTCCATGGCCTGGATGGATACTCCAAAGTCGTCAAAAACCCACTCTCCCTCCTCTGCAGTGCGAGTAACCTCTTCCGCTTCCTCCTGCAGCATGAATACCTGGACCTTCTGGCAAACGTGCCCGCGGGTGTACTTCTCATCGCAGTTGAAGCATAACCCCTTGTCCTTTCTGGCCTGAAGCTCCTGCCACGTCAACCTCGTCACAGTAGGACGGCCCCCGGTAGGTGGTTCCTGCTTGGGTACATCTGCAACCGTAGGTGCCCGACCTGTCGTCCGAGTCCTCTGCCGATTGTACCGCTCCTCCTGTATCCTGGCCAGGCTGATGGCATGACTCAAACTGCGTGGCATGTAGGCGTGGACCTCGTCTCTCAAATGGTCCGTCAATCCGGATATAAAACAGCTCAGCATCGTACTCTCCTCCCAATTGACCCGGTTGGCCAGCCGTTCGAACTCTGTCCGATACTCTGTGACTGATCCTTTTTGTCGCAGCTTCTGTAACATAGCCTCTACGTCTTCGTACTCCAGAGGCCCGAAGCGAGCCGAGAAGGACTCCACAAATTCCTCCCAGACTGCGTAATTGCGTCCCCTCATAAACCACTTTGTCCACTAGAAAGCGTCATCTTCCAGGTGAAAAGACGCCAACTGGACCCACTGCCCTGCCGGAATCTCTTGGTACTTGAAGAAAAGTTCCGCCTTCTGGATCCACTCTAAGGCGTCGCCGCCTTTGAACTTAGGGAAGTTCATACGTGTCAGTTTGGGCTGCATGTACGGCCGTGGTTCTGCCTGTGCTGGTTGGTAAGGTTGCACTGGAGCCACTGCGGGCCCGGGCCGTCCCCGGTCCAGACCGTAGCCTCCTTGTTGCCCTCCACCCCATGGGTTGCCATTTCCATAGTCTGTCGGTCCTCCATATGGCGGTGGCATCGGTAGGATGCCCTCCACACCTCCGAGTGGGATCGCATTCGCTCCAGTAGGTCGAAAAGGGGCTGCTCCCTGCCCTGGACCCCGCCGCGAGGAAACCGGCTGCATTCCCGGTCCGTTCCAGGCGTGCTGGGCGCCGAACGGCCCATTCGGTGCTGCCGATCCCGATACGTGGATTCCGCCTCCCGTAGACCCGGATCCGGCCCCTTGTTGCGTTCCACTTCCGATTCCTGTGTCGTTCCGCGCCGGGGGATGGTAGGATGCTTCGGTTTCGGATCCCTCCGCCGCGTGGGATTTTCCTTTCAGATTTTGCACGAGTAAGTTCTTGATCTCCTCCATGCGCGCGTCCAGGCGATCCTCTAGATTTTTATGGGAGGATTTCACTTGTTCTTCGAGTGCCGCCATCGTGTCCGACAACACTACGTAGTTCTCTTCGATGGTGGCCAAGCGTGCATTCTCGGCTTCGGTGCGTGTCACCATGGTCAGCAGAACCAAACGCCGGAAGCGCTGGAGCAACAGAAGCCCGAGGAGCAGGCAGGAGGCAAGCAGCGGAGCAGCAGGCGGCGACGGTGGCCCTGGAGCAGCAGGCGGCGGCCTCTGGAGCAGCAGGCGGCGGGCTGGACGCGAGGGCTGGACGCGATGTTGAGGGCTGGACGCGATGTCGATGTCGGCGCTGGAGTCGTCGATGTCGATGTCGGCGCTGGAGTCGTCGATGTCGAGGGCTGAAGCGCTGGACGCGAGGGATGGACCCGAGGGCTGAAGCGCTGGACGCGAGGGATGGAGTCGTCAATGTCGAGGGCTCGACGCGATGTCGAGGGCTGAAGCGCTGGAATCCCAGTGGATCCAGAAAAAAATCGGGGAGGACGAATCCTTTGATACCAAATGTTATGATCTAACTAGAGGAAGGGGGGAAACTAGAGGAAACTAGGGCTTGAGGCTAGGGTTTGAGGAAGAAGAGAGGGGAAAATACCTTGATAATAATCTTCATAATCATCTAAGGAGGAGGGGTTGGGTATTTATGCCCACCCAACCCCAAGGGCCGGCCGGCCCCCATAGGGGCTGAACCGGTGCAGTTCAGCCCCGGTGCTCCTTATATTAATATTGGCGGGCTGAACCAGATGGTTAAGCCCGGTCTTCCTCCGCCTTCTCCTTTGGTCGACGTGCCCAATAACCGAATAACCTGGTAATGACGCCGGGCGTAACAGCAAGAGAACACACGACACGTGCGAATGAAGTTATGATCAACTCTAAAATGACCTGAAAGTATGTATGTGACCCGATATAACGCGACTTCAATGCAAGTGCAAAGGAATTAGTTCGAATGCAATTTCACAATAAATAATTATGTAAAATAGAGCACAATTCGAGCACAATTATTCACGTGATAAGTGAGTCGAAAAAAAAGCAAATAATAGTTCACAAGTAATTGAGAGGTAACACAATTCTAAGCGTGCATCGAATCGATTCTGCAAATCCCATGATTTTGCAATAAATAAAGCATATGATTTTACACCAACAAAGCATAGTTCGAGTATTCAATAATAGAAAATAAACAACTCCAAACTAATGACTAACACGTGCAAGTGGTGGCGGAGTGAGGAAGGTGAGAATCCAAAGACGGGTGACTTCTTCAAGACTGTAGGTGGCTGGGCAGCACTTTGGAGTGCTCAGGTGGGCTGGAATGAGGATGATGGAGGGTTTGGGAGTTGGTAGTGGATTGGTAGCTGGTTAGACAACAGTTTGTGAGGCTTGGGTGGCGTATGGGATGGCGAGTTGGGTGGCTGGTGGCTGTAGGGGCTCTCGACAAGGATGGGAAGGGGGAATTTGGGGAGATTGGCGGCAGGGAGAAGGCTAAAGAGGGGCGTCTGTAGGAGGCTCTCGACAAGGAGGGGAAAAGGAATCTTGGGAGATTGGCGGCAGGGAGAAGGCTAAGAGGGGCGGCTGTAGGAGGCGAGGGTGGAGTAGGCGGCGGTGGTAGCAGAGAGGCTCGGGATGTGTGGCAGCCGTAACAGGAAAACATCGACGATGGACTGTGGTAGCGGGAAAACTGTGACTGGACAGGGACGGCGGTAGCGGGATACGGAAAGGGAGGGATTAGGGCGTGGGAGAATAGGGGGGCTAGCAGGTGGAGGAGAGAACTTCACCCTTGGGATCGCACCTCAGGAGGTCTTCCGGCGTCGCACCGGGAGAGGGCTCAGAGTCCATCGAGCGTGACTGACGGGTTCCAAGCAGGAAACAACCACCGATCCCTAAACCGGCCCCTTGCTTGCATATAAATATGAGAATAAATCACAAATAACTTAGGGCACCCAAATCGGACGGCTCATATCGTCCGGGCCGATCGGGTGTCAAATACAACTCGAAACACATAAAATAATATATCAAAAAGATTTGAGACGATCGTTCGGACACATTTGTGGACTCGGATCGCCTGAACGAGAGACGGATCACGACGATCTCTATCAATTCCCCTGGATTGAAAGCACTCATCTCCGGTGGAGAAGAAAGAGAGAACAGGGGGCTAGCAGGTGGAGAAGGAGAGAACTTCACCCTTGGGATCGCACCTCGGGAGGTCTTCCGGCGTCGCCCCGGGAGAGGACTCGGAGTCCACCGAGCGTGAACGACGGGTTCCAAGCAGGAAACACCCACCGATCCCTAAATCGTCCCCTTGCTTGCGTATAAATAGGAGAATAAAGTTAATAAACCACAAATGACTTAGGACACCCGAATCGGACGGCTCATATCGTCTGGGCCGATAGGGTGTCAAATACAACTCGAAATACATAAAATAATATATCAAAAAGTTTCGAGACGATCGTTCGGACATATCTGTGGACTCGGATTGCCCGAACGAGAGACGAATCACGACGATCTCCATCATGGTGTCTACCATTTCATTTTTTCAGTGCATATGGGAGCCGCCATGAATGTTCATGTGTAGAGATATGTTTTGTAATTAATTAGTATTAATTAACTGATTAATATTATTTATAATTATTAATTAATGGCAATTAGATTAATTAGATTAATTAAAATATTATTGTATCTTCTTATTAGGTGTGCCCTCCCTCATCTATAGAAGGGGGAGGAGTAGGAGTGTTGGAGGTATCTTTTGAACTCTAGGATTTTGACTCACATTTGTGAGATAGCTCTTTGGTGTACCCAACCTCTAAGAGTTGTTTGAAGCTTATCTTCAAATTGTATCTTGTTCGTATTCAATGTGTAATGCAATGTCGTCATTAAAAAATGTCACTCCGTTCCTCTCTCAAACCCTAGTGATTTCTTCGTCGGCAACAATGCTCCGACCTGCCACCCAACGCCTGCTTCCCTTTCAACCGCCGAGAACCAATGTATCCCTCCACGAACACTTCAATCGGACCACAACCCAGTATAATGCAATCATGGCCCTCCTTCGTAGCATCACAAAATGCTTGGGATCACCCCCTTTCACTGTAACGACATCCCGGTTCGACCACATCGATCACACCTCACAGGCGCTTTCAGTGCCGCCCACAGTCCATAGTCACTGCCAACATGAATAACAACGGACACCACCATAGCTGCCTATCTCATCTTGCAGGCGCCTCACCTCCAGGATGTTCTCAACACCACCACGTTGGACGCCCATGTTGGGTCCCCTTCTCCTGTTGACGATGAACCACCGACGTCGATCCACCGACAACCCTTGCCCCAACAAGTGCTCGTCCTCGCTCTTGCGGTCGTGCCGACTATTGTCGAGGATGACCTCTTTACGCACCTCGACATTGACCCACAAGAGCAGGTAGTCCTCGTTGCTCATAGAGGACACCCCGTCGCAGTTGACACCCTCAACCCTCCTCATCCCCTTGATTTCGGACATGCCGATGGACGTCGCCACCATCATCCTCGCGATGGTCGCCGCTCGAGCTCGGTTCTCTGCTCGAACCTACTTCCCGACAGAAATGCCTCCTGCGCCTCCCGCATCCTCTCCTTCCTCTCCAAGTCCCACTAATGTCTAATGTCTATCCACTTCTGATTTTCGCCCCTCCCGCGGATCGCTGCCCTGCTTTTATACCACACCAGGACAACCCCTCGAGCCTCGTCCCCTCCGTATCCCTAGTGACCTGGTGTATTACGACAAGGGACAAGGAGTCTCCATCCGTTCTTGCCAGACACTTATCCCCACGGCTGTCTCCCTATTCTTGGGCCCCACTCATATCAACTCCCTAATCTTCCCACCAAAACCGTCTTATTCCCTCCTCATTAGTTACCAAATTTCATTCTTTTCCCCATATTTTGGTGGCACCAACTTTTTTACCAATCGCCTTACCCACTCTAGCTGCCACTAAATTTTATCACCACCCACTAATTATACACTTCTCCACCCACCTCCATTCTAGCATCCTCGGCCCCCATCATTCCTCCTTCTTGCCACGACAACCGTCGCCCCTTGGCCACAAGCTATACGTCCCTCACATTCTTAAAGATCCCAACAAAGCTTGGAGGCTAGACCTTGAGGGTTAGGTCGATTTTTCAGGGCAGACTAGTATTACGGTTACACAAACTCTGCATTTGAGAGTCGTCATGAATGTTCTTATGCAGAGATATATTTTGTAATTATTTAGTATTAATTATCAATTAATATTAATTAATGATTATTAATTAATATTGATTAAATTAATTATATTAATTAAAATATTATTGTATCGTTTTATTAAGTGCACTCTCCCTCATCTATATAAGGGGGAGGGGGAGGAGTGTTGGGGGTATATCTTTTGAACCCTTTAGGATTTTGGCTCACATTTGTAAGATAGCTCTTTGGAGGACCCATCCTCTGAGAGTTGGCGGAAGCCTGTCTTCCGATTGTATATTGTTCGTATTCAATGTATAATGCAATGTTGTCATTAAGCAATGCCACTTTGTTTCTCTCTCAAACCCTAGCGATTTGTCCGTCGGTGACAGAACAAGAGGGGTTTGCGCCGACTTCTTGCGGTGGTGGATGCCGACAGTAATGTCGACAATTTGGTAGTGGTTGTTCACAACAATGCCCGAAAGGGGAGGAGGATGGCGGGCTGCAGAAGGAGGCCAATGGTTTAAATCTACTTTCGGGGTGGCTAACTATGAAAGAGAAAACTAGGATTTATGATTCTTTTTGGAGAGGAATATAATTACTTATCATCAATCTACCGTCTTTAAATAAGTAAAGGCAACCTTGATAATAAATAGCAACCTCTTAAATTAGAAATATATGATAATCTTTTAAAACAAATATTTAAATATTGAAAAAACATGACTGTTTTTTAGTAATAAAAAAACTGAAATATTAATGGAGTAGTTCCAAATAGTTCAAATACGGATGTGGTGCTCTACGTAAGTCAGTGCCAGACTTGTGCGTTAGTGAAGGCAGAATATCAATGACACGGTAATTTTCTTCAACCCCTTCCTATCCCTGAGTGTAATTTTGATGATATCTCTATGCATTTTGTACATGGATTGCATAAACCTCGGTAAAGGGAATGACGGATCTTCATATTTAGATTTTTTATTGACGATCTATTTTCATCTATGGACTTCAGATGATTTATTCTTCAATTTAACGGTGCAATACTGGAATTAACATAATTAACAACTATTTAGCATAATTTAAAAGACCATGATTCATCTGATTTACCTACAATATGATCCCTGGATCAGAAGTAGGAATTTTATCAAAACCTTAGACAAGTGAGGGCATTAGGACTAATCAGGAGAACCTTTTTTTCACAGTTGAGTCCTTGACACTTATAAATACTAGTGAATTAATCATTTTTAGTGTTGGTATTCGTGGAGAGTGTGATGAGCTGGGGAAAATTCAACAATTGACTTGAAAGATTGAGGTACCCGTCCTACAGGTAACAAACTGATTGACAGTGCTCCTAAGGGGGGCAAAGGGGCAGCCCGGTGCACCAAGGCATCCCCGCGCAGCGAGGGTCCGGGGAAGGATTCCACCACAAGGGTGAAATGTAGGCAAACCTTACCATGCATTGTTGCAAGAGGCTGCTTCCAGGACTCGAACCCGTGACCTCAAGGTCACACGGCAACACCTCAACCGGTGCGCCAAGGCTCCCCTTCATTGACAGTACTCCTAATGCGAAAAAACACATTTCTCTCTCCCCTTCTAAGGCTCTATGATGAGTTTTTTCTGTAGTTCCTGGTTCAAATGGTCATACTTCCTTATTTTCAGGATGAAAACCATTCACAGATCTAGATATTACTATGCATGTTTTTTTCCTTACAAATCACCACTAACTCATTAATTTCCGCCATCTTCCTATCCCAGTTCCCCTCAAACACCCTCCTGCCATGAGCCTAATAGCAGTTCAATCCTACATTTCCCTGGCAGTTAACATCCCACCCCCACAATCCCTCTTCTCCACTACCATATAACTCGCCCCCACACTCCGACTAGAGTACAATCATCTCCAATCATTGGAAATGAATGCTTTTCTAGGCGAGGAGATATAGTCTAGTGCATATAGTTGTTTTCATTAGTCGTCATAGATTCGTTTTGAGCCTACCCTATGTCATGACGAGTTGAAGGCCTCTCTAATTAGGTGGATTCCCTATAGGTTCCTAAGGGAAGGAAGGAATGCCGCAAAAGATTCTTCATCTCAATTTTAAAGTTAGTTCACTCAATATCTTTGTCTCCATTTGGTCGGTCATTTCATCAAATTTTCCCATTACTCGAGCATATCTAGCTTCCAGATTTTGTTTACTTTTATGGTGGTCAATCTGATTTCAGCAGTATTTACCATATACTCAATTTGTTCCACACTTTAAATAATATTTTATACTCGTCTTTCAAAATTCTCGGTGATTTGATGTGCAATAGCAAACCCAATTGTTATATGCAACAGAACTAACACGATATTCCTTACATGCTAAATATATAGGTATTTGTATTCCTGTTCAAGAATTCAGATATGAAGAAATCATAGGTACAAAGTATAATCATAAATTGATCGAACAGACCTAGACTAGTTTACATACCAGTAGCATATAATTTAGGGTTCTCTCAAAAATAAATATTCACATTAACTGACACGTCCAACTTGATTTCCGGTAAGATGAAGTTTATTGTAGTAACTATTCATGAAGCTAGACTTGTCAATTAACAAAAGAAAAAATATTAAGTTTATTATGGTGATTGTATATTCTTGTAGAACATGATCAAAGTCCATCTTTGACTTTTGAGAAAATGCTGTTACAGCTGAAGTAATTTAAAATTATATGATTTACAGTTACATAAGCCCATTGAAAGCAATGATCCATTTCTCTATTTCTTGAAAGTAATTATGATAATCGCTCTTTCATTGTTATGTTTTAAACTTAATTTATACCTTTTTCCTTCCATTTCTTTTTGATATGCAATTCATATGTATATTTATGTTCATACCTATTTATTTTCAATTTCTATTTGACAGTTATGCCCCTTGTATCCCCATAATCCAGAGGTTTTATTGAATGATCTCCAATGCCCTTCTGATTTATTGGATTTTGGGGAGTTCTCTGATTGTATGGATTTTAGCACTTCTGGAGGTTCTCCACTTCTCCATGTTGTAAATCCTGCTTTTGATTTTATTCCTTCAAAGCTAGTGAGCCTTTTTGTCACTGATACGTAAGTTCTCTTCCTTTTTCTTGTTTTCATGATATCAACCCTGGTATATTCTTTTGCAATTTTTATTTCCACACATGTATATGCTAAGTCAATTGAAGCTTTTACATTTTACATTCAAGATCATAAATGGAATGTAACTATGTAAGAAACAGTCTTTGAATGCCTACATTACCCTGTGAGAACTCTCAATATCTTTCTTATTATATTTACAGTAGAATGTTCAATAGTAAAATGCTAACACCTGGTTGTGATTGTACGTGGCCTTCCATATATTATCCAAAATAACTATTCTTAAGCACATATGCTTTACTTGTGCAAATTCTCTTGTTGGTAATGTATCACAAAATGCCTTATAGGTTTGGTTTAGATTTGGGGAAGTTACGCTTTTTTAATATTAGTTAGAGAAATCAAGTGGTATGATTCCACACAGCACATAGACGATGTACTCATGGTGTTAGCGAATGTTAGTGACAATATTCTTTGACCTCAACTTGGACATCCGCTTGCATCCACCCTTGTTTGTAGGGGTGCGAAGGAGTCATCAACAATGAATTATCACTAGACTAGTGATGGGGATCACACCACGAGAGTTGATTATCACCCGCTTAGGCTTGGAAGGATCTACAGTCGCGGGAGACAAAGATAGGATCGTCATTTGGATGATCGGAGCCACGTCGGGATCAATTGCAGTATACTTTTATGTATTTTATTTTTTATTTTTCTGTATTTTATTTATGTATATGCAGCAACCATTGTAATATGATAATCATGACCGCTCATAATGGTCTCCCATACCTTCCCTAATGGGCAGACATATATGTGTATAAAGGCCCATTTGACGACATCGAAAATTTTGGACAGATTTTACTAAGATTGCTTGGTTTTGCAAGGTTTCAAAGTCACCCTCCACCTTTCAACTAGTCGTCCCCTCCCAAAATCACTTAATCGACCCCTTCTAACCACCCAATTATTCTTAGAGTCTTTCATTATGTTCGTTGTTTGTTATTAAATGGTAGCTTTTATGGTCATTGATAGTTGTTAGTGTTTAGTTGGTTTGAGTTTTGTGTCATGTAAGCCTAAGGCATGAAATGTTTGAAGGATGTGAGAATTTGAAATATTTAATAATATTTATTTTAAGAATTCTTAGCAATTACATTGGAAAGCTTCTCTTTATATAGAATAGAGTAAGATTATATAATTGGAGATGTCACATTTTATACAAGAGAAAAATATACAATGGGCCATTTGGGGGCTTTAACACCCCCCCTCAAGCTGGAGCATATATGTCGATCATTCTCAGCTTAGCACAAATATCTGAAAAAGATAAAAAAATTGGTTTGGTAAAGATGTCAGTCAACTCTTTATCTGAAGAAATGAACGGAGTGCATATTTGCTTTTAGATAACTTTCTCTTTGACAGTGACAATCAACTTCATTATGTTTTGTTCTTTCATGGAATACTAGATTTTTAGATATATAGATGACAATTTTATTGTCACAAAAACATCAGTAAAGGATAATCGTAAATTTCTCCCAAGTCTTTTAGAAATGTTCTCAATCACTTTAACTCAGACGCAATCTGAGTCATACTTCTGTATTCAGCTTCTGCACTTGACCTGGATACCACTGTTTGTTTCTTGATTTTCCAAGTGATAAGATTTCCTCTGACAAACGTACATAATCCAGAAGTTGATTTTCAATCTCTTTTGTTATTTGCATAACTAGCATCAAAATACGCTTAAATGAGTAAATGATTGTTTCTTCGAAACAATAGATCTTTTCCCGGAGACCCTTTGATGTATTCTAATATTTTTAATGCAGTTTCCAGATGACACTCTCTGAGATCTTGCATGAATTAACTGACCTTTCGAACAACATAAAAGATGTCAAATCTGATTACTATAAGATAAAAGAGTTTACCGGCCAGTCGCCTATAACGAGTAATATCTTGAAGTAGAGGGGTTCTCATCCCAAAGTTTGTCAGCACTCACAGACATAGGATTTCAGGTAGGTTTTGTGCCAAGGAGACGGACTTTGTTGAGTAAATCTAGGGCATTCTTGCAGTGGGAGAGAATAATAGTATTGCGTCTTGCATTTTTCATTCTTAAGAAGTATCTGGGAGGACCTATATCTTTAGTGACAAAATTGTTCACGAAGATGTTTCTTCGTTATCTCTATTCCAAAAGAATCATATCCAGTAAGAAGATTGTCATCAATATTAACAACAATAATCATCAGTTCATGGTTGGTCTTTCGTATAAAGAGAGTGATCACCAATATTTCTGGAAAAATCAATAGTAGAGAGAACCTGACTGAATTTGTCAAAACATGCTCAAGGACTTTACGTTAGACCATAAATGGATTTTCGAAGCTTACACACCTGAGACTCACCCTGAGCAACATAACAAGGAGGTTGCTCCATATAGACTTCTTCGTGCAGATCACCATAGAGGAAGACATTTTTGACATCTCTAAAACGTATATATATATAAGGATGGGGCGAGTTTAGGTCTTCCATTATGAACAGCTAAGATTGCACGCTGATAATGGGCGTCTAAACCCTTAAAATAGACTTCAATTAAAATGAAATAAAAATCCCCAAAAACATAAAGTTGTGGGCCGGATGCGATTGTGACCCGGATCATCAAAATGAAGCTCTGACAACGCCTACAACGCGTATATACTCTAATAGGTCCCGGTGGAACACGATCTGGGTAGCAAAATAGATTTTTCTTTGATTCAATTGCAAGTAATAAAATCTTAATAGAAAGGCAAGGACGAAATGGAGATTTTATATCAAAAAGATACATACAAAATTTTAATTCCAATGACGCTAGAAATCGAGGCTTAAAGAAAAATCCTTTTGGTTTCTATGTCGATCCTTCTCATAAGGATTGGTTGGCTAAAGCTTATATTACCCCAGATAGCCTCTAGCATCCCCTAGATCTAAACCTAGACCTAGTTGCCAACACCCGCAGTGAATTCCCCCTAAGCCTCGCAAGGCCCAGTCGCCAACAACCGCGATGAATTTCCTACCGATATTAATGGATAACAGAGAAATACAATAATATTCAGAAATAAAAACTCTCTATAATGAAAAACTCTGAAGAAGATGAAAAACCGCCAAAGAAATCGTTGAAATTGATGCGTCCGTTCTTCACGTAGAATGACCGTTTGGAATTCTCCTTCAAGCTCTTGATCTTCCAAGATGGAGTTGGATGTGCTCTGGAACTCAGGGACGAGGGATCTCACGAAAGGTTGAAGTTTTTTCAGCCAGAAAATAGAATGAGAGGATTTGATTCTTTAAATGGAAATCGGGAGCTACTGCCAGTGGTAACGATACCGCCGGCGCTATCGTATCTTGTAGAATCATGGCCGAATTCGCGCAACTGTGGTAGTCGTAGCAGAACGTAAGCCTTACCGCGAAGCGGTAAGTATTAACGTGCCGCATTAGTTCGGTGTGCGCGTGGCATCTCGCTGACATTCCCTTTACGTCGACATTCCTTCTCGTCGACATTTCTTCTCATCGACAAGCTACTGCTCGCGGTAACGTTACCGTCGGGTGCTAGCCCTCTTTTCAGAGCATCGTCTTCATTCTTCATTCTACACATATGTGTATTGTTCTAGTAGTTTCTGCTCACTATAAATACTCGACAAGCATGATCAAATACACAATGAGATTTGTTATTCTCAAACCAAGAGATGTGGAACGCTTGTTCCAACACAAATTACATGCATATAACAAATAAATATGTCATAGTAAATACTAAATATCAAATATGTGAAAAGTTTAAGTTGAATTTAGGGAATAAGCCATGCAATTAGATTCCTCTCCATCACATTAAAAAAGTTTCACCTTAAGCCTTTATTCCTCTCGAAATAAATCATCTCATCTGTATTTGTAGCAACTCTATTTGACCTTTCATCAAGTCATTCTCGACTATAATGCATACAAAGTACAAACATGTAACAAATAAATATATCATAGTAAATACCAAATATCAAATATGTGAAACAGACGCATGAGAAGAAACAAAGATTTTATGTGAAGAAGTTAGAGAGTTGTAAGAAACATAATGGGATAAGGGGTGTTGTGCGCAAGATCTGGTACCTTTACGAAGAGCAATAGGGAGTTCAGAGGAGTCTGTCGACGGAGTTGGCACTGAGACTGGTAGCGTGGGATTAGCCTGTATGTTACCTTTACTCCGTCTGGTGTATACCTGTAATTCTTGCGCTTTATGGGGAGACTCCCCCCGATTGGAAGTCTCGGTATGAGGTGACGCACATGGAGGAATGAAGTATAGAGGAGGAATCGGTAAGGAGATAGTATGAGAGCTCACTTCTTCCGTGGGTGCAGGCTCCCCCTGAAGTGAAGTCACATAATAGGATTCAAATTCACGAAAGGTAACATCCGTTCTGACAAATATTCGTTGAGTCGGGGGATGATAACACTTATATCCCTTCTGGGTAGGCGAATATCCAAGGAATACACAACGGAGAGCATGGGGGTCAACCTTAGACCTACCCAGAGAATGGATGTGAGCAAAGCAAACACAACCAAAAGTTTTTGGTTGGAGAGAAGTCGGTTTAACCCCTAAGGTGAGAAAAGGGGTTTGATAGGCCAAAGCCTGAGACGACAAGCGGTTGATAAGGTATGCAGGTGTGAGAACAACATCACTCCAATAGAATTTAGGGAGTTTCATAGAGATAAGTAAACACCGAGCAACCTCCAAGAGGTGGCGTTTTTTTCGCTCAGCGACCCCATTTTGAGAAGGAGAGTGAACACATGATGTTTGGTGGAGTGTCATTATCGGCAAGGTAGTGAGCAAAAGGAGAGTTGACATACTCCCAGCCATTATCACTGCGAAGAATTTTTATAGTAGCAGAGAATTGAGTAGAGGCCATTTTGTGAAAGTTTTGAAAAATTGGAAAAACTTCATTTTTATGTTTCATTAAATAAACTCACGTCGTGCGAGAGAAGCAATCAATAAAAGTAATAAACCAATTGACATCTAGAAATTGAAGCAACCGGGCAGGGCCCCCAAACATCAGTATGAACGATATGAAATGGGATAGTACTTGGTAAAGAAACATGATGAACAATATTACGGTGATGTTTAGCAACAACACATACATCACAAACAATATTTTTCAAACACAGAAGGAAAAAACAGGAAATAAACTTTGCATTGTAGCAATAGAGGGATGGCCAAGACGATGATGTCATGTGAGCAAGTCGGAAGTCTGCGACGCATGGAGAGCTAGCAGAGGAGGACACCCAGTGGAGGAGTCAAACACATATAGACTATCCTGCATGCTACCAGAGTCAATCACATGCCCCGTCTTCAGATCCTAAAAAACACAATGAGAAGGAAAAAAGGTAATTGAGCATTGATGAGAATTAGTCAAGTGACTAACATAAATCAAACTGCAGGAGAAATTTGGAACATGAAGCACAAAAGATAAAGTGAGAGAAGAACAAGGGATGAATCCTTTTCCAGCAATGGAGGAGAAAGAGTCATCATCAATGCTCACTTTATCTCGTTCAGAAAGAGGAGAATATGACACAAAACCTGAAGCTGATCCAGTCATGTGATCAGTGGCGTCATAATCGATAATCCAATGAGGTTTAGGATGAGCAATAACAGAATGAGCACCTGGAGTACCAGTGTGGGCAACAGCAATGGAGGAAGTGGCAGGCTCTGTAGTAAGACCAAGCATCATGCGTCGAAGGGCCATCATCTCTTGAGCAGAGAAGGAGGATGACTGAGAAGTAGGAGTAGGGCAAAGAACTCCAGAAAAACTGCTCTCAGGAACCTCGGTCAAATGAGCAGAATGATAGGTTCTCCCTGGATTTTGACCACGGTCACGACCACCACGCGATGACAAGCCTCCCCTGGGAGGAGGAAATCCATATAGACTGAAGCAGGTATCACGGGTATGATGAGGTTTGCCACAATAATCACAAGTGAGATGGTCTCGATCTGTAGGTTTAGGTTTGAAATCATGAGAACCACGACCGCCAGAAAAAGGCTGATGAGCAACCAACGTTGATCCCTCGGTAATAGCAGTGGCGTTCCAGGATTGTCGACGGTCAAACTCCCGCTGAACAATGTTGTAAACCTCTGGAAGCGAAGGAATAGGAACACGTCCAAAGATCTGGACAGTAATCTGATCAAAATCTCGGTGTAACCCATGCAAAAGTTCGAACACCTAATTACGTTCCACGTGAGCCCGCGGTGAGAGTTCATCTACATTACAGTCCATGACGAGAGAATCAAAGTGGTCGTACTCCTGATAGAGTTGAGTAAACTCAAGTCAATAAGCAGAAGGAGGCAATCGCCCTGGCGAAGAAGAAAAATCTTGCGACGCAGTTGGTAGATTTGGGCTGCATTCCCCTTCCTGCAATAGGTAGCCTCAGCGCGTTTCCAAATATAAGCAACAGTGTCTAAAAAAAGGTAGTTGCGGGCAATGGATTCCTGCATGAAATTTATGAGCCGAGACATAACAAGGGAGTTTTCCGACTCCCATTGAGACCAGGTTGTAGAGTCCTTGGCCGGAGCACTGGTGATACCGCTGATATAGCTAAAGAGACAACGACTCTTTAAGGCTAAAGTGATGGAGCGAGACCATGATAGATAATTAGTATCGTCCGGTGTGATCGTAGTAATCAGAGAGAAATTGTGATCCAAGTCAGCCCAGGTAGATCCAGCGGGGGTCATGGATGCACTCGAATTCGTCACTTACGACATAAGAGAGGAGCGCATCCAAAAACACGATTTAGGGGAACGGAGAACATTTCTTCAAAGAGCTGAGTGGAAAGAGGGCTTCATTTGAGAGCTACAATCATTTCTCATCTTAGGCCAAAAAACACGAGATCTGTGTCAAGGGATCATCCAACCGTTGGAATCTCTCAAGAAATCAGTAGAGCAATAAGCAAGCGAAAGCAAAACTTTTTCCAAAGTTTCAGGTCAATCGGACCGGTGGAGCTCCGGCGAGGGAAGCATCCCGTCGGCCAGTGCCGACTGGCCGGTGCAGAGACTGCGCGGGACGGCTCACTGGCAGAGAAGAGAGGGAAGGAGGGAGGCGGCTGGGAGAGATGAAGCGGCGGCAGCGAGCGGGGAGCGGGGGCGAGTGGGGAGCGGCTACGAGCGGAAGACCATGCTAGGTTACAGCGAGAAACGGCTCTGATACCATGTTAACAAATAGAACCATAAAATTTATTATGCGAATAGGGCCTCTTATATAAGAGGTTAAAATAAAGGATAATATAAAGCTAACAAACATCATCGAAGATATGTGGAGGGCGAGGTCCTTCAGAACTCGCATGGCCAGTGTCGGACTCGTGAGGTCGTTCTAAGCGACCTCAATCATCTCTTCCTACAACATGATGAATCCAGTATTTTGCAGGGATGGATATTCACAGACCACAACCCCCCAGTTTGGATTGCCTATAAATAGGACCTCATGACATACAGGAAAGACACGCCAGCCCCCCCCCCCAAAGGTTCCTCATTTGCCGAGATCATGCCTTGTGTCTAACGCAGTCTTGGTTTATGAAGGGAAGTTCCTATATGTTTTATGGTGTGTGGCGGGATCTGCTCGTTGCAACTTGTGGGTATTGTTTATGGGTAGTCCAGCCTTCAGATCTCGTGATCCGTCTCTCTTGCCATCAGGTCTGTGGTGTTAGACCGCATGGTCAGTAACCTCATGCTACCTTTTTTTATCCGAGCTTTGTGAACCGGTTTCCTGGTCCCAACATTTTTGGTGTGGTGAGCGTGGATCGTAGCAAGAGGAGGAAATTCTTGTGAACAGACATCATGAAGAGTTGGAGACAAATGTCATCAACTTGTGCGGATAGCGAATTCGTTACGCTAGCTGACTTCGCGGACTTTCTTAGGATGATGGAAGATATTTTGCGAGCTCTGCTCCCGCCTCCCGCCAAGGTCGCAACGATCTCGTCTTTGATCGTCTCGTCCTCAGAAGAACCAGAGCCATCCCGGTGACACGACAAGGAGGTTGTCGTGGAAGAGTCCGAGCGACTTCAGCAGTCGTGAGCTCCCCCAGCAAGCTCGCAGGGAATTCGTGTTCACGAGTTCGAGCCCCGAGCTCGCTCGCAAGGAATTCTCTTCTGCGAGTTCGAGCAAGATCACCCCCTGCCAGCTCGCCAGTAGGATCGGCGAGTCCATTCTACGATCAAGTCTTGTCTGCTCCGGTCCCTGAGGGGTTCAGGGAGCTAGTCCTGAGTTACTATACGGGGAAGCATGACCCCCTTCAGCACTCCATTGGTTCGAGGACGTTGTGTCTATTCGAACCATGCCTGATGCTTCTAAGTGCAGGTTCTTTGCGATCACTTTCAAAGGGAAGATGAGGGACTGGTTTCACCAGTTTCCTGCAAGTTCCATTTACTGTTTTGAGGCCCTGCGGGCTAATGTTGCGCTTTGCAACGTCCAAGAGAAGGAAGAAAGGGTCTCCGACCCTCTTCCTTAAGCAGGGACCCCAGGAGACGCCGGGGAGCTGCTGTAGGAGATAGCAAAAAGGAAGAACATCACAGCAAAAGGAAACAAAGGGAAAAACGGGAACAAACTTCATTCATCATATTAATGGATAAGTAAACATAAGATGCAGATTTATAATATATCTGATACATTGAGAATATGCAGGAAAAACATTGGGACCAAAAAGGCGGCTCAGATTGCTTCGTCTTCTGCTTTAAATGCTTCGACTCCTGCTTCTTCTATTTCGTCTTCTGCAGTCTTCTTCGATTCTGCCACAGGATTGATTTCAGCATTAATATCTTCAATACGCCCCCATAATGCTGAATCATTTATCGAGACAAGCTTGGATCTGATGTAAGAGAAAGGGCCGACGGGTAAGGGCTTGGTGAGGATGTCTGCAACCTGTTTGTTTGTGGGACAGAATTTCATTTTTATCAAATTCCTTGCCACAAGGTCTTTAAGAAAGTGAAAACGAAGCTCAATATGTTTTGTTCGATTGTGAAACACAGGATTTTTAGTTATTCCTATGGCCGCAACATTGTCACACCATAACACAATTCCTTCTCCATTTGTGTTCATCCCCAAATCTTGAAAAAGCTTTTGTAGCCAGACTCCTTCACTTGCAGCACTGCAAGCAGCCACATACTCAGCCTCAGCTGATGACAAAGCCACTATTTTTTGTTTCCTGGATGACCAGGAGATGGGCTTGCTTCCAAGCATGAAAACAAAACCACTTGTGCTTCGTCTATCTTCGGCATCTCCTCCCCAATCACTGTCTGTGTATCCAATAAGAGCAGAGTTTTCTTCCTTTTTATAAGTTAACCCAAAGCCCTTTGTCCCTTTCAAATATCTGAGAACCCTCTTGGCAGTGATGAGATGTTCTGAGCTGGGATTAGACAGGAACCTGGACAGGATGCTAACACAGTTCTCTATGTCTGGCCTGGTATTGGTGAGATAGAGGAGAGACCCCACAAGACTTCTGTATTCTTCAGCTGGTACAGATTTTGCTTGGTCTTTACTTCTTAGCCGTGTTCCTGTAACCATGGGAGTAGAGACAGGATTGCAGTCCATCATCTTATTCTTTTCAAGGAGTTTTTCAATGTATCTTTCTTGATTAAGGAAGATCTTTTCAGGACTTTGCTGAACTTGAAATCCAAGGAAATATCTCATTTCTCCAAGGTCACTCATTTCATATTCCCTCTTCATTGTTTCTTTGAAGGCTTGAACTATTTCTGGAGTAGATCCAATGAATATGAGATCATCCACATACAAGCACAAGAACAGAAACTGATTGTTCTCAAACTTCTTTGTGTATAAGGAGGAATCATTTAAGCTTCGAACATACCCATTTTTGATGAGGTGACTGTCGATTTTGTGGTTCCAAACTCTGGGGGCCTGTTTTAGGCCATATAGAGCCTTCTTTAGTAGATACACCTTCTCTTCTTCTCCTTTCTTAATGAAACCTTCTGGCTGGCAAACATACACCTCTTCCTCAATCTCTCCATTGAGGAAAGCAGCCTTAACATCAAGTTGGTGGATAGTAAGGCAGTTCTGGGCAGCAACAGCAATGAGGGCTCTTATACTTTCCATCCTGACAACTGGGGCAAAAGTCTCATTGTAATCAATCCCTTCCTTTTGGGCATATCCCTTAGCCACAATTCTGGCTTTATACTTGGTTACTTCTCCTTCTTCATTATACTTCACTCTAAACACCCATTTAAAACCAATGATATTTTTGTTTTCAGGTTTAGTGACAAGTTCCCAGGTTCTGTTTTTCTCTATTACCTCCATTTCTTCTTCCATGGCCTTGCACCAGATGGGATTGATAGCAGCAGCTTTGAAATTTTCAGGTTCTTCTTTGATGAGGAGGGCTCTTTCACTTCTGAGATAGATATCTTCTATGGATCTAGTTTTCTTGGGAGATGGTGATCCATTCATATCTTCTGTGGATCTAGTTTCTTTGGGAGATGATGATCCATTCTCAGTATCATATCCAAATGTAGGGACATCATTTGGTTGGACAATTGGAGAGGATGGTTGTTCCATAGGTTCAGCAACCCCAATAGGTACAGGAATAGAGGAGGATGGCTGTTCAGTATGTTCAGCAACCCCAACAGATTTCTGTGACAGAGTGGTCTGATCCCAAAGCCAAGGAGTCTCTTCATCAAAGATGATATCTCTGGAAATGTGAAGCTTCTGAGTGTCAGGACAGTAGATCCTGTACCCTTTTGATTGCTGACTGTACCCCAGAAAAACTCCTTTCTCAGCCCTTGTGTCAAGTTTCTTTCTACCCTCTTTTCAGAGGTGTCTGTAGGCAAGGCATCCAAACACTCTGAGATGATCAACAAAAGGCTTCTTCTTGTACCAAGCTTCATAGGGTGTCATATTCTCAAGACTTTTTGAAAGAGATCTGTTGAAAACATACACAGCAGTGTGGGCAGCTTCTCCCCAGAATTCAGGAGGTACCTTGTGGTGCAGAAGCATTGCTCTTACTCTCTCCATGATGGTTCTGTTCTTTCTTTCCACCACACCATTCTGCTCAGGGGTTCTGGGGCAAGTGAGTTCTCTATGAATTCCATTCACCCGGCAGTAGTTTGAGAATTCTTCTCCTGTGAATTCCCCTCCCCTGTCTGTCCTCAATCTCTTCAGGCTCTTCCCACTCTCTTTTTCAACCAGAGCTTTGAAATCTTTAAAGCTTGCAAAGGCTTCAGATTTCCTTTGTAAAAGGTAAATCCAAGAAAAACGTGAAAAATCATCAATGAGGCATAAATAGTAGATCATACCTGCTTTTGTAGGAGTGGGGGCTGGCCCCCATAGATCTGCATGAACAAGAGCTAAGGGCTCTTCAGCTCTCCAGGAAGCAGCATCAGGGAAAGGCTGCTTATGACATTTTCCCATAACACAATCTTCACATAGTTTCTTTTCAGTCTTGAAAGCAAGGAGGCCATTGACCAATCCTCTTTGTTGCATAAGTTGAATGTCTTTGTAATTTAGGTGAGCAAGACGATTATGCCAGCAACCAATATCAGTGCTACAGATGAGGGCATGATGAGTAGCAGGCTTCATTCTTAAGGGAAACATCCTGTTGGAGGTCATCTTGACTGAAGCAATGCACTGATTTGTTTGTGGGCTTAGAATGTGACAACTGTTGTGTTGAAAATTAATGTCATACCCATTTTTCATGAGTTGACCAATGCTGAGCAGGTTTTGTGATAATGTAGGTATGAAGTGAACATTGTCAATCATTCTAACATCTCCATTGCTTGTGTGAATGGCCACCGAGCCAGTTCCTTCAATGGCAAGGGTTTTTCCATCACCAAGGAGAACATGTGACTTTCTATCTTCACTCAGCTGGGCAAAGATATATTTAAAGGGAGACATGTGGTTGGAACAACCACTGTCAAGAAACCATACCTCATGGGCTTGCTCCTTTTCCTCATAATGAGTCATGAAGAGTCTTTCAATGGTCTCAATGTATTTTGCTTCTTCACTGCCCTTCCTTTCTTCTTTTTCTTTGTACCAGCAGTCTTTGTCCATGTGAGTTGGACGTTTGCATCTTTTACACCTGAGAAAGCATTCAGCAGCAATGTGGCCGGCCTTCTTGCACAGGTTACAGCCAAGGGAAGTGTTTCTTTTGAAGTCTCGCTGTCTTTCTTTCCCTTTGTGAGAGAAAGATCCATCTCCCAACTGTTTTTCAGTGGGAGAAATTCTTAGCTGGAAGGCTTGCTCAGGAGATTCATGTGACCTCTTTAGCCGTTCTTCATGTGCTTGAAGAGAACCCATGAGCTCAGAGATTGAAAGGGTCTTCAGATTTTTTGTCTCTTCAATTGTGGTAACAATGGGATCAAATTTTGGTGGAAGGCAACGTAGGATTTTGGGAGCAATTTTCTTATCCTTGAGTTTATCTCCAAGGCTCCTAATTTGATTAACAATTCCCATGAGTCGTGACACAAAGTCACGAATGGATTCATTCTCCTTCATTGCTATGCCTTCAAACAGTTTCCATTGGTGCTGAAGTTTAATCTCTATAACTTTTTCTGAACCTTGGAACTCATTGAAAAGGGTTGTCCAAGCTTCTTTAGCTGTGGCAGCCCCCATGATTCTTGGGTAGATATCTCTGCTCACTCCTTGGTGTAAGAGCAACAGAGCCTTAGCTTCAAGCTTGGCTTCTTCAGCAGCAGCTTTGAGCTGATCATCGTCTGGAGCTTCTTTCCCTTTGGAGGAGTCAGTTGTGGATGTTTCTTTCCCTTTGGAGGAGTCAGTTGTGGATGTTTCTTTCCCTTTGGAGGGGTCAGTTGTGGATGTTGTGGGATCTTCCTTTCGAGACACAAGGTGCCAGAGACCCTGTGATTGAAGCAGTAGTCTCATGTGTGTACTCCAGAAATCATAGAATTCCCCATCAAAAATGGGAACCCCATTTTGTGTGAATAGAAACATATGAGAAGTATTTTGGGTGGCCATATGATGAGAAAGTGATGCACACAGAGATGAGATAACTCAAATGATCAAGAAAGAAAATGAATCCATCTTTGATGGCACAAACACACCGAAAACTATCTCACTATTTTCGCTCTGATACCACTGTAGGAGATAGCAAAAAGGAAGAACATCACAGCAAAAGGAAACAAAGGGAAAAACGGGAACAAACTTCATTCATCATATTAATGGATAAGTAAACATAAGATGCAGATTTATAATATATCTGATACATTGAGAATATGCAGGAAAAACATTGGGACCAAAAAGGCGGCTCAGATTGCTTCATCTTCTGCTTTAAATGCTTCGACTCCTGCTTCTTCTATTTCGTCTTCTGCAGTCTTCTTCGATTCTGCCACAGGATTGATTTCAGCATTAATATCTTCAATAGCTGCATCGACCGTTTCCAGGAGGAAGTCCTGGGCATCAAAGAGGTGGACAATTTTACATTGCAACTAGAACTAGCATGCGGCTTGCAAGAGGGTCTGTTCAAGCTCGAGGTGAGCTGAGATCCGACGGTGTCCTTTGAGGACCTTATCGACCGAGCGGGTCGATTTATTGAAGGAAAAACTACGAGTAGTAGTTTCTTAGCCTCGCTTATAAGGCTGACCAAGGTTGAGGAAATAAGGGCCCCAAAGGTGGGCAGGAGACCAGGGCAGAGGAGTCAAGAGGTAAGGAGGCCAGTCATGGCTCCAGAGCTCAGAGGACCTGACAGGAGGTTCCAGGTCCCGATAACTAGGCCGTCGTGGTGGCCGACAGGAAGACCTAGTCCAATGGTACCAGGAAGGCGTTTCTCTCCCGAGCGGCAAATTCATTTCAACCCTCCCGAGAGGCCAGAGGGAGGTGGGAGACAAAGCAGGTCTCCTCCTCGGGAAGCCATGGTGATTGCCCGACATGGAAATCGTCGACGGGGAAGAGACCCACGACCAAGACCTCCGGGGTAAATGTAGTCATTTACTGTGACTTCCACCAAGTGGAGGGGCATGTCACTGCCATGTGCCCGGAGTTCTTGGAAGTTGAAGGAGAGCAGAAGGAAGAACCCAAGGAAAAGGGCCAGAGGATCAACAACGATGAGCTCATGCTGAAGGAGAGTTGGTTCCAGCACCGATCCAAAGGAGGTGTGAAGACTGGGTGAACATCGGGACGCGCGGAGGAATCAACATCATTCATGGAGGAGTTGGAGTGGTGGCCTCCTGAAAGGGTAGTCTCCATGCAATCTACCGTCGGAGTCTCGCTTCGACCTCCTAAGTGCCTTCCCCGGTGGTAGAAATCACCTTCTCCGAGGACATGTTGGGTAATGAGAACTCATTTCACGACATCGTCGTTATGCAGGCAGTGATTGAAAACTTCACAGTTTCTTGGATCCTGGTGGATAACGAAAGTTCCGTTAATGTTGCTTTCAAGGTGTTCGATGGAATGAAAATGGATGCCAAGAGGGCCACGACGTCGGATGGACCATTCTTAAGATTTTCTAGAGAAAGGAAGTAGGAGTGGAGCTTCTCGTCACTCTTGGAGGAACCTCAAAGAACTGCCGGTTCGTCATTGTTGACGCTCCAAGCAGTTACAACGTTATCTTACAATGCTATCTCCAAGCAGTTTCTTGGATCCTGGTGGATAACGAAAGTTCCGTTAATGTTGCTTTCAAGGCGTTCGATGGAATGAAAATGGATGCCAAGAGGGTCACGACGTCGGATGGACCACTCTTAAGATTTTCTGGAGAAAGGAAGGAAGTAGGAGGAGTGGAGCTTCTCGTCACTCTTGGAGGAACCTCAAAGAACTGTCGGTTCGTCATTGTTGACGCTCCAAGCAGTTACAATGCTATCTTCAAAAGGCCCCTGCTCAGCGCCTTCCAATTGGTACCCTCCGCTTACTATCAATGCTTGAAATACTGCTCAGGAGGGGTCTAGATTCAGATCCGTAGCGATCCCAAGATATCATGGTACCTTAATGTTGTCAACACTATCAGCTGGAAGGAGGAGACAGAGGAAGTCGACAAGGTGCTAGAAGGGATGACATGCTTAGAGGAGGCAAAGGAAGTAGAAAAAGTTGAAGTGATAGTTGCTGGCGGGAAGCCTGGAAGCATCAAGATCAGCAGGGAGTTGACAGAGGAGGAAAAACAAAAGATCGTGACTTGCATTCAGGAGAACGTCAACATCTTCGCATGGAGTGTCACAAAATGTCTGGCATTGATGAAGATGTGGCATCTCATTGCCTCAATCTCGATCTTGGGGTTCGCCCCATAAGGCAGAAGAAGAGGGCGGTGGCTACTACCTTGGCCGAGCACATTAGAGAAGAAGTCAAGAAGTTGTTTGAGGTAGGATTTGTATCAGAGATCCAGTATCCTGATTGAGTCTCTAATGCTGTAATGATGAAAAGGGCCGGGGGGAAGTGGAGGATGTGTATTGACTTTTCACTCTTAATAAAGCTTGCCCCAAAGATTATTATCTCTTGTCTCAAATCGACGCGTTGGTTGACTCAACCGTCGGTTTTGTTGTAATGAGCTTTCTTGATGCGAGAAGCTCGTTTAAGATGGTTCGAACATGTACTGCGCTAGCAATGCTCTACGGTTCTGAATGTTGGGCAGTGAATGGTGTACATGAGCAAAAAATGGGAGTTGCGGAGATGAGAATGCTTAGGTGGATGTGCGGTCACACGAGACTGGATAGGCCTTGTATCTCTTCACTGTGCCATCCGAGCGGGTCTTCACTTTGAAGACCCACTTGCAGGTGATGGGGACTGCACCAGAAGGTAGTGGGACAAGATCCCAAGTGGAAGTGTGCTCCAAAGCACTCAACTCGTCAGACATGGCAGCCTGCCACTCAGGAATCAGAACAGCCTCCCTATAGGTACTAGGCTCAGGAACATCACAAGTAATAGCTGGAAGGGCTGATAGATCAAGGACTGGTAGATCAAGCAGATGAGTAGCAAGGTTGAGCCGATCATGTGGATGTCGATCACGAGTGGGGTAGCGTTGTGCTGGAGGATCATCCACAGGTAGCTCACTGGAAGAGGCCGGATGTAAAGGGGCAGATGGTGCATCTGTAGGACAAGACCGCCGAACATAGTGTCGAGCATAGTGCTGAGGAAGAGCAGGGACACGATCTTGGATAGGAAGGTCAGGAGACTGTGAAGATGACTCAGGAAGAGAGACGGGAGATGGTGACCCTGGTGGAGGCTGAGTGGGAGGTACCTCGGATGGAGGTGACACAGACGGTGGTAGGGAGAGAAAAAGAACGTCATCAACAGTAGTGGAAATGTGAGTAGAGGAAGAAGAAGACGAAGATGTGAATGAAACAAAAAGGGCGGTCCTCAGCAAAAGTAACATCTCGGGAGATATGAAGACGACGAGCTGCAGGATCATAGCATCTATGGCCCTTGTGCTCAGGACTATAACCAAGGAAAACACAAGCAGTCGACTGAGCAGATAGTTTGGTACGCTCGCGAGGAGGAGGAACATGGCATAGACAACCAAACACACGTAGGTGGTCATAACGAGGAGGACGACCAAACAGACGCTCACCAGGACTGCTGCCCTGTAGGAAAGTGGATGGCTGGAGATTGATAAGATAGACATCTGTGGATATGGCCTCAGCCCAGAAGTGTGGAGGCACATGAGAGGCAATGAGGAGGGTACGAGCCGTCTCAATGATATGACGATGCTTCTTTTCCGCAGTGCCATTCTAGGAATGAACACCAGGACAGCAGAGCTGAGGTAGAGTACTATGAGAGGCAAGAAGATCACGAAAAACATGTGACAAGTATTCCCCCCTGAATCGGAGCGAAAATGCGGATAGACGTAGAAAACTGAGTACGCACCATGGAGACAAACTCAACGTAAATGCGAAAGAAATCAGAACGAGAACGCATCATGTAAACTCATATATAACGAGATAAGTCATCGACAAAAATAACATAATAACGATGACCACCTTTTGAAATAAAGGGGTATGGACCCCATACATCAGAATGAACTAAAAGCAAAAGGAGAAGATGATCGAGACTCGCTGGATCGATATGGGAGTTGTAGCTGTTTGCCAAGCTTACAACCCGTACATGAGTGCGAGCGATCAACAGACACAACCTAAAATATCCTGACGAACAAGATAGGATAGCCGAGCTCCACTGGGTTGGCCGAGACGGTGATGCCACTGCGGAAAGCTGACCGATGAAAGACAGATGAGAGATGCAACATGGGAAGCTAGTAGCGAAGTGGGTGAAGTCGGAGATGGTCGAGCACATAAACCCCGCTACGACGACGACCAGTTCCAATGAGTGTCCCTGTGTGACGATCCTGCAAATAACACAAAAGGGCATCAACTGACTAACAGATATGAGGTTTATGGAAAGCTTAGGGATATATGCAACATCGGGAATGTGAAAGTGGACGGTATGCAGGGTACCACAGCTAGCAATGGGCAAGGTGGTGTCATCGACAATGATGACACGTAGGTCAGAAGGAACAAACCGGCGGGAATGTAAGGGAACTGCATCAAAGGTCATATGAAAGGATGCTCCAGAATCTAGTAACCAGGAAGACTTAGTGATACCTGCAGTGGCAGATGCAGCCGCTGAATCGGTCTGTGAAGTGGAGGCTTGGCTGACAACAGACGCAGAGGACGAGGAGGCACGACTCTGAGAAAATTGTTAAACGAGCTGCATGATCTGATCAGGAATAGAGGTAGGGATGCCAAGAGCAAGTGGCAGGATAGGAGCAGCTCGTTGTGGTGTGCCCTTCTGACTTAGGACACGTAACTTGCGACACTCAGAACGGATGTGTCCCAAGTTGTGACAGTGGTGACAGCGGGGAACACAGCGCTGGGATGGCCCGGAGCCCGGTGGTGCACCCGACAAGGTACTAGGGGAGGCAGCTGAAGACGGGCGATATGGAGCAGGTGCACTAAGTCCAGGAGGAGCTGGTAGAGTCGGCGAATCCGGTGCTGAGAAACCGTACTGAGGAGCGGCAAGCACTGAGTGTGGCGAGGAAGTGACAGTAGAGGGGCGCATGCCCTCCAAAGAGTGTAGACGGGTCTCCTCAGCAGTAACAACAGCAAGACAGTCACACAGGGATGCTGGTGAAACTCGATGCATCAACTGAGCACGTGCATACTCGAACTCAGGTCGAAGACGCATGAGGAACTCGTACTTGCGCAGGTGATCTTTTTCCTCAGCAATAGTGGTGCAACGAGCACAAGTAAGACAACTAGAGGTAGACATCCCATCCAGCTGGCTCCATAAATCACTGAGCTCCGCAAAGAAGGCCTGAACGGAGCGGTCGTGCTAATGGGCAGAAGCAAGCGTCTGCACAAAGGAGTACTTTTGCGTCTGGCTGGAGGGAAGATATAGCTGACGTAGATGATCCCAGATCTCCCTGGCAGTAGGAAACTCACAGACAGTCATACGAATGGATATCTCAGTAGACTGGCAAAGAACGACAATGATCTTGGCATCATCATCATGTCATTTCTTCCAATCTGTGTCACTAGTGGAAGAAGTGGATGCCTTATCAACGGGGATGGATGGCGGAGCCGGAGTAGGAGTAGAGCCATCAATATGACCCCAAAGGTGCAATCCACGAAGGAGCACTCGAACCGTGGAAGACCATTTCTTATAGTTGGTCCCATTAAGGATGATATCGGATTTCGGAAGATATGAAATATGGGATGAGGCCATTTGGACACTATAGCAGCAAGAGAAGAGCGCAGTCGGTGGAAGAGGTGTCACCAGCAGTAGGAAGAAAAAAACACAGCAGAAGTGAACCGTTACAGCGGACGATCGGGAAGCAGGAAGATTGAGGAAGGAGTCGGCTAGGAGGATCGGCCGTTGCAACGGAGACGAAGCAATCAACGGAGACGGCGAGGAGGATCGACAACCGGCGAAGGAGTCGGCGAGGATCGACAGTCGACGAAGATCGAGGAAGCAATCAATGGAGACGAAAGTAGTCGACGAAGCAGTTGCGAGGATGATCAACAGTCGACGGAGTCAGTATCGACGAAAGAGGACGATCGGCAGTTGACGAAAGCGGAAGCCCTAATCTCTTTCCTCTGATACCATGTTACCTGAAAAGAGTCGAACCGGTCGAACCTTACTGCCATCCTCATCGAGCTATATATATATACTTCTAACAGCCCCGAGCGCGTGGAGGTCTCAGCGGCAGGAGCTCGCTCCGCAGCGGTCTGAGACTCTAGCTCGGCAATTCAAACCGAAGCGGCCTCCAACGTCGTCTGGCTGTCCGCCAAGGACTTCTCCAATTTGGAAAGTTGCTCTGCCGCAAGGATCTCCGCCTCCTGCGAGGTGAATCAAACGAGATCAAGAAAGCTTCCTAAAAAAGTACAGGTAAAAGTGAATGGGTGGCTCTTTACCAAGGAGACATCGAACGACCTCTGCTCCAGCAGCTTCGCCTCGGCCTCAACCATCTTGGCTTCGGTCTTGGACGATTTGTTCTCGGCAGCGAGGCGAGCCGCCTAGAATCCGCGGGCCTTCTCCTCGGCAGCGAAGTAGTTCCTTGCGGTCTGGTGGAAGAGCTCGGCACTCTGGAGAAAGGACCGAGACACCTGGTCGGCGAGGTAGCGAGGGGAGGCGTGGAACAACGCCTCCGCATCGTCTCCCCCGTATAAGGCGAACATGGCATTAAAGGCGTCATCGTCTTGCTCGCTCCTCTATCCCAAGATGGTAGGCACGAGCTGATGTGGATTGGTTTTGGGTAGAATCCTAGGATAGCAAGTGGTCATCACAGAGGTCTGAGCTCGGGGTCCATGAATCGTCATCACCTCAGCTCGGGGTTTTGCGATAGCAAGAGCGGTGGCCGGTGGAGCTTGACTGGAGGTGCGGTCGTCGCTTAGTCCAGAAGAAGGACGTGCATGGAAGCATGCAAGGAGGCCAGGCGGGATGAGTGATCGGCGTGGAGGACTGCTCGTCCAGACGGCGTTCGACGGCATCCAAACATTGATCCGCCATGGCGTGCATGACTGGGTGACGGAAGGAAGGCGTCAGCGGCTGGCAGGAGGTGAGGCGAAGCAGCGCTTTGCATGCAGCAAACGACGATGTCGTGCGATCGAGCGGTGTTGGGACAAGTCGCGAGCACTGCTGGACGAAGACGTAGCGAACGACGGAACGTGCGGCATCGGAATCGGCTGGGGACGCAAGCGAGGGCGTCACGCGCGAGAAGATGCGGTTGGTCGAAGACCCGGCGGCTGGAGTAGCGGGCGGGAGCGGCAGGTCGGACCAATGATACCTCTTGGGTTATCAAAAGAGAAGGGGGATGCGGGAACTGAGATAAACCACTAAGAGAGACTCCTCTTAGCCAGCCCTTGGCTCCTTATTCATCATCCAAGTCCTAGATAATAACAATACAAGAGATTGGGGACCTGGGGTATATATATCTCTGCATAATGACAAACATGTAAATATGACAAGATACCCTTAAACGTTTAAAACATAACATCCCCAAGTGTAGCAGCCCTCCATCCTGTCAGCTCATGCTCTGGTCGGTTCCTCCGCAAATATTAGAGTCGCCAAGTTGTGTCAGCTCCTCCAAGACCTGTTCCGTCCACTTCCGTAACAGAAACCCATATATCCAAAGTCAGCAATAACACAACATCTCGAGGAGGTATGGGACGAAGACATTTACCTGGTGGTTTCTCTAGATTCAAGATGCCGAAGAAGTCATGAACAACGGCGACGATGGAGGGGTCGAGCTCCCAGACGTGGATCTCAAGATCCGGGTTAGATTTCGAGAAGCGTGTCGGCGGCAACCCAGTATCGAAGTCAAGGGCGGCGATCATACCCCGAGGAAGTATTTGAGGAAGGGTGGCAAAAACGCCCAAGTAACTGGAAGTTAGAGGAGAAAGAAGGAAGCATGATGTTGTAGCTAGGGCGGCCGAGGAGGAGGAAAGAGCAGACCAGGAAAGAAGAAGAGTGGTGATCAGAGAAGCAGCATACGATCCACTAGGTTGAGCTCTGAGATGTGTGTAATGCGGAAGGGGAAAAGGGAAGATGGACTAACACGCATGGCCAATGCCTTTCGACAGGCGAGCGAGAAGGACAGAGCTTGGCGGAAAGCAGATGACGCTCACACCTAAATCCGTCGGAGAAATGCCTTCCGGGACAACGAACCTGCCAGGATAAGTTAAGTCTAGCATCAGAGAACTCGGAGGCACATGTGCAATCGGAGTATGTAGCATAATGAAATGGCAGCAAAGATGGAAATGGAGGACGCGAGCAGGGCTGGAGCCAAGCGGAGGACACAGCACATCTGGAAGTGGCTATGAACTTAGGCATTGGGCGATGAAAGAAATCACGGCCAGACGTCCTACCGATCGGCGTCCGCAGGGGCGTGCAGGTCCCTGCATAGAAGAGAGAAATCGCGATATGAAGGGCAAATCCGGAAATGGCAAAGTGACCTCCACTGTTCATCTCCCATGTTTGTTTTATAATAGTATAGGAAATGGAAAAAATAATGTGCATGTGACAGCGCGTAAGTTTGTAATTTTTATGTTCGTGAACTTAAAAGATGAACTTTAATGGTCCAAATTACTTTTTTTTTTTGTATTTGTATATTTATATACATGAGCTCCATCTGACTTGAAATACGTTCCTATTTTTTCAGGGGAGGACACAGCCCTTCATATATGTATCGACTAATTGCGGACTACTATTCCGCCGATGATTTTGTAATTGAGCGACGGATAAAATCATAGAGATGAAACTCGAAAAATGATCTCGCATTGCGGAATTCTTTTTCTCAAGCCCCTGAACATATTATCAAATCGGAAAGTAGCTCTTTGATCCGACTGTCTGTTTGTCCGGGAATGTGGTTTCCCGCGGTTCTCTCGCAGCAGCGGAATTGGTCTTTAGTTAAAGAGGTGTTGCTTGCTGGTCGATGCGAATATCCCTCTGATGTATTATTAAGCCTTTTGAAAGCAGTGAATATGAGATAAATATGTTGTTGTAAAGATATTTAAATATTTGCCCTTCCCCCTCTCTTATAAAGATATTTAAATATTTGCCCCACTTTGTGCATGACTTTCCAGCCTGTTTAGTGACAGTCAACTATTAATTAGTTCATTGGGTTATATATAGGTCATCTTATATTACTTTGATGGATTCATTGTCTGAAAATCCGGCGGGGTCTGTTTGAGCACTAAATGTTACGTGCTGGCAGTTTTATTTAGTACTCATATGTATATGTTTTGTGAATTTTTTTTAACCATTTTACAATTATATTAGCAACTATAAATATGGTCTATTTTACGACTGTATTTAACGTTATAATTGTAATATTGTAAGAAAATATGTACCCGCAGGATGCTTTGTATGCGCTTAACGTACAAAAAATTCTCTCCTGTTTGAGGGAAAACTTTTAGGTGCATACAACGCAGTATACTCACCGCGTGGCAAAAGAGATCGCCCTTTTTTGCATAATTTTTTTCCGCTATTTGAGAGTTCCTGGGGGGCAAAAGTAGTTTTACGGAATTGTTTGTGGTTGGACGGAATTGAGCATTGAAAAATTCTGATTTTATCATTTATTAGTTGTGATTAAATTTGGAGTCGGAATTTCGGTCGATTTTATGGGAAATGAAATTGGTGTTCTTAGGCTCTGTTTGGGAGCCCGTTTTGACTCCATTCCATTCTGATCGGACCGGAGGATAGGTGTTTGACAACAACCAAATTGCTATCATTTTAAAATGGCCGGTTTAAAACTTGTTTTTTCCTCCGTTTTGAAAAGGCCTCGGAGACCTCCATTCTCCCTTTCAAAATGACCGTTTGCCATATTTTTTAATTTTACTTAATTTTATTTAATCAATTTAACTCCTATAAAAAAATAAAATTATATCCATAAATCCGTAAAAAAATCACATATATAATACTTATTTTTGTTTAAAAAGATTCAAAAAAAATCTGCCCGAAATAAATAATATTTGTGTGAATATAATTTTGAAAATAATTTAAACCGCCGCCGAAATGAAGGTTATCCAAACAAAGCCTCAGTTTTGAAACTACAGTTTTGAAAATAAAGTTTAGCATCTCCCTTTTGAACTTCCTCTTTTTAAAACGACACCGGTATCCCAAACAGAACCTTAGTCAAATTTCTGAATCCATATTTGAGGAACTTGAGGTATTGTGAAAGGCTAATAAAATCGTGTAAAATATGAAATAATTGGCAGATTTTTTTAGAGAAATAATTTTAATTAAATTTTATTTACAAAATTGAGAGATTTTTTATGACAACTTTTGAGTGGAATAATTCTAAGTGAAAATTTTGCTAGAGAACTTTATAGAAGTATAATGACATAAATATATATATATATAATATACACACACGCACACTAATTTACAAGGGGAAAAGAGTGGTAAAACATTTATCATTTCTTAAAGCTTTTTATAATTAGTTTATTTTTTATAAAGTATGTATTATTCATTTAGTTTTTATTAAATTTTGTAATTTGCAAGACAAATTACGAAAATAATTAGTTTATTTTAAAATGACACTTTGCACCCCAAATTATTAAATTTGGCATTTTGCACCCCCCATTTACACCTACTTTGGCACTTTGCACGCCAAGTCATTCAATGGAGGGTATTTTCGTCCGGCAACATTAATAATAGGCTGTTTCTTTCCCGAAACCCGTTCATTTCTTCTTCTCGCCATTCCTGCAGGCCGCTTCTTGTCGCTAGGGTTCAAGGCTTCGCCGTCCCGCCGAGCGCCAATCTTCATCGTCCCGCCGAGCGCAGCGCCAAGCTTCATCGTCCCGCCGAGCGCCAAGCTTCATCGTTCCGGTAAGCTTCATCGTCCCGTCGAGCGCCGAGCGCCGAGCGCCAAGCTTCATCATTCCAAAGCTTCATCGTTTCGGTAAGCAAGATGTTTTTGCTCGCCTTTTAGATTATTTTACTGGATCTTGTTATCTCTTTTACCGCAGAGGTTATTTCACTAGATCTTGTTCTTCTCATCGTCCCGCTAATTTTTCTAGGTTTAGGGTTTAACTGGGAGCTTTTTCTGGGTGTGCAGAAAACCAGTAATTCTCCAAACATCCTTAGGTACAAATCTCGGAATTAAGAGACACGGTGTAAAATACGCATGCTCTAACTGTGAAGCAAGAGGGCATAATAAAAAGGGTTGTCCGGAAGAACCTCAAGCAACAATGTCTTTACCGTCAACAAAAAAATCAAAAATACCGATAATCATTATTATTTTTGTATATACTTTGCAATTTCGGCATTGATAGTCGACTACTAATGTTTATTGTCTTGAAATGTAGGTGCGTAGGGCCGCATGAAGCGTTAAGCTTTTGGAGCTCAAGGGACAATGATCATGGATGTTGCTGCAATTTTTTGGATGATCGTGTTGGTGCTGCTATAAATTTTGTTGTTGCAATATTTTGAATGTTCATGTTGTTGGAATTTTTGAATGTATGCTATAAATTTTGTTGCTGCAATATTTTGCTATGTTCATATATGTTGTTGCTACAATGTCTGTTGGAATACAACTGTTTTGGAATGCTGTTGAATGTTGTTGAATGTGGCTGCTATGATCATGAATGTGGCTGTTTTGGAATGCAATTTTTGAATGTGGCTGCTATGATCAAGACTGTTGTTGAATGTGGCTGATATGAAAAAACGAACATGTTGATGCTATGATGGATTTGTCTTTTGAATTTGCTGCTATAAAAAAACCGAACAAAAAATAATCTGGCCAAAAAAAATTTTGGGGGTGCAAATAACCATATGAAATAAAGGAGGTGCAAATCGCCAATTTAAATAAATTCAGGATGCAAAATGCCAAGGAAAATATAAATTTTGACTGAAATACCCCTCATTGAATTGACTTGGGGTGCAAAGTGCCAAATTTAATAATTTGGGATGTAAAGTGCCAAAATGGTGTAATTAGGGAGTGTAAACTGCCAAAAGTCCGGGAAACAATTAGCCAATTAGATGAGTTCCCTCCCCCGGACCAGAAAAAAAAAACATAAGATCACGAGACGAATAATTTACACCCGGAAGATGAACATCAGACGACCGCCACTCAGTCGGACTCCGGATTAGCCAACCCGTGAGAACTCTCAATCCCTACCGCTCCCGTCGCCTCCCACCCTGATCCCTCCGCCGCCACCGCCGCCGCCGCCGCAATCTCCTCAACGAGCTCGGCCGCCTCCTTCATCTCCGGCCGCTCGTCCGGGCCGATCTGCGTGCACGCGGCGCCGACGCGAAGCAGTCGCACCATCTCAAGCGTCGGTGGGGCTTTCCCCGTGATGGCCGGGTCGACGAGCTCTCCCTCTCGGCGGTCGGAGATGGCGGACGCCGCCCATTGAACGACGTCGGTGCCGCCCTTTGCGTTGTTCAGGTACTGGGAGGGGAGCCTTCCCGTTAGGATCTCGAGGACGACGACGCCGAAGCAGAAGACGTCGGACTTCGGGGACACGCGGCGGAGATGCTGCGCCTCCGGTGATTTGAAGGAGAAGAGGGCGGAGGGTGCGGCGGCGGGGCTGACGAGGGCGATGAGGCCGTAGTCGGCGAGGAGGGGGTCGAAGGAGGGGGAGAGGAGGATGTTGGCGGTCTTTAGGTTGCCGTGTGGGATTTCGTACGACGCCAGCTCCACGTGGAGGTACGCCATGCCTCGGGCTATACCCAGGATTATTTTCAGTCGCGTCAGCCAGTCTAAGGCCGCGTGCTCCGCTCCACGCCCGCCTGCACCAATAAAATCTTTAAAAAAGAACATTTCTCTCAACTATTTGTAAATTACCTTTTTGCCCTTCCTATCGCACCATCAGTATAGTCGTGCGGCTATCGCTATTTCAGGTTGGCGATTAACACGCTTAGACTTCGTTTGGGGGCGGCGTTTGGGCGGCGGTGCGGGAGCAATCGCATACGCACGGCGAAAAATAAACAGGTTGGCGACTCCGTTTTCCGCATCTGGTCCTGCAGCGCCCGAGGAAAGGAGCTAAACGCTCCGTTCGTAACCCCTCCTCCCCGCCTCCGGTTGCTCCCCGCCGTTTGCTCCCGATTTTTCCGCCCGCCAACACCGCGCCAAATAAAGCCTTAGTTGGCAAAACGGCGATCGCGCCGACTGCTGAGCCCCAATTTACGCAAATTTATTGTGGAGTCTTTTAATAAAATTTATAACAACAACACTGAAGTCTTTCCCCACTCTAATGGGGTCGGCTTAATAAAATCTATAGACATTTTTTTATTATAAATTATTGTGATACGAGGAGTCGGGCACGTGGGAACTTTAGTGCCCCGCGTTTGTACTCGCTCCGCTCGTCTTCTCCGGTGCACACTGACGTTGACATCGAGTGAGATAGGGGATCGGTCCTCGAAGTACATTGCGCACTGGAAAAGACGAGCGACGCCATTAATGTCGCACGGGGTCCCCTCTGCATGCCAGATTGCTCGTATCAAAATAATTGATATTTTTAATGTATAACACAATAGTTCAATTGTACAAATATGATGTCTATATAAATTTTTATATTTATAATTATAGACTTATCGTAGTTTAAAAAATATAATTGGGATGATATCATAGATGCAAGGCTCAAAAAATAGACAAATAATATAGTATTTATAAAAAAATACTTAATTTCTGAGATTAAGGGTTCGTTTGGCGCGACTTTTTTGATCCGGTGAGTGGACAAAAACGTCATCGACATAGAATGTATGTTTGGCATGACAAACATACATTCTATGAAACTCCTTAGGCGAGGTTGGGAGTTCACGGACGATGGTTCATAAACACCGCATTCACCGTGAAAATTATATCAAAAAAGCGCGGGATGAAAAGGTGGCTCACCGTGAAGCACATAAAGGAGGCTTCCTTTTGGGACGTAGTCGGAGACGATGAGCTTCTCGTCCTTCCTGAAATGGTAAGCAAGCGGGGTGAGAATGTTTGGGTGGTTCAGCCCGCCGAGACGCCGCATCTCGCCGTCGAACCCCTCCTTGTTAAGGAGAGTGAGATGGCGCATCCGCTTCACGACGACGGCGAAACCGCCGGCCATGACGGCCTTGTAGGCCGATCCAAGGCTTCCATTTCCGAGCACCTCGGCCGCCGACTTCATCAAATCCGACAGATCCAGCGCCTCTCTGTCTTTGTTCACCATCACAAGCACGGCGCCGCTGCTTCCTGCTGTATATATATTTACCCGTGTTAATTGCTATTTTACCTTTGTAGACACTTCAGATTTTTTTTTTAAAATAGAGCTATAAAACAAAATTAGGAAACTAGTCTGTCTTTGTTCACCATCAGAGGCACGGTCGGGGAAGATTTTTAGTCTTCTTAAGACTAAGGCTTCGCTTGATCGGTGAAAATAAATCCCTCCAAACGGAGCCTAATTATGTAATGATTGACAGGGGCATGCCTTTCATTAAGTTTATATGCGTGCAATTGTGCAAATAATGATGGAATGGTACACAATAATTAAGCGCAATCAAAATATTCTATGACATAGAAGAATGTAGAAATCTCTAGAAGATTTTTGAGAAATCTTGAAGATGGTAAACTTTTGTAGAATAATATAGTCTTATAAGAAATTCAAGCGTAATGTAAAATGCTTTAGAATATTATATAATTAAGTAGATATTTTTATAATATTCTAAACCCTAAATAATTAAGTAGTCTTAAAAGAGTATAGAATACTTTATTATATTCTAGAAGAATAAGAAGCGTTTTGGAGAATTCTATGTGTAGAGATTTGTAGAATGATAAATGTAAGATTTCTAGAATATTATAGAAAAGTCTAGATTACTTGTGAATGATGTAGAATAATGTGGAGACTTGTACATAGTCATGAGGTGCATGTAAAATAGTTTAGAGGAGTTTAGGGTAGAGAGTTTTTATAGTCTTCCCTTGGTTGAAGGGAAAACTCTTTGAGAGGATATAAAAAAGTGATGGGGGGTCATTTGGGCCAAGCAACTCTGGAAGTCGTCAAGGATCATGGGTGAGTTCATGTGGATCTTCAGTATTCTACTGATAAAGATGAGGTGAAGTGTACAACCCGTATTCGCCGAGTGGGCCCCTCAAGCCAACTGGTGAGACCTGGGTCAGCCAGATCATTCGCCCCGGCTAGGAGGTGGAGGTACCCCCGGGTTTGGTGGGGGTAAGCTGCGGAAGAGAAGGAGCTGAGCGAGTGGTGCCCTCACGGACCACTCGCCCGGAAGCATGGGCGTTCGCCCAGCTAAGCGGGTGCCCAGCGAGTGGTTCCCTCACGGACCACTCGCCCAAAGGATTTGAGGGGAAAATGACCATAATACCCCTTGTGGGCTGCAAATAGCCCTTCAGAACAGCGGAGTTAGGCTATTAGCAGACCAATTTGGGGTGCGGTTAGTAAAACTAAAAGGCAGATTCATGCTATTTGCAGACCAGCCTAGAAAAATCTATAAATAGACCCTTAAGGGCACCTTGGAGGGGATCCGATTTTAGAGAATTCTCTCCTCCAGGATAGTTTTTGGTCGGCTGCTAGTGCCCTCTAAGGTGCCCGGTTGAGCTCTGGTTTGGGAGGGGAAGCTCTCTAAGATCTTCCGGGTGTGTGGCGGGACCTCCTCGCTTCAGCCTTGGGTCTATTCTTATTCTCACATCCACCGTCAAGAGAGTCTAGTGAGGGAGAAGTAAGCATCGGCTGCACCCCCAGTGAGTCCGAACTCAAGAAGCCTGTTGCAGGTTTCAACATTTTTGGTGCGGTGAGCGTGGACCGTTGCCGGTGAAGGAAAATCTCGAATTAGGTTCGATGACAGGAGATGGAGGGAATGGTTCTGACTCAGGCCACTCGCAGCCACCCGCGACAGGGGAGTGGCTGGAGATGTTTGAGAAGTTCAAGCGAGAAGTCCTGCAGACAGTTCTCGCAGCAAGGAGCGAGTGCGAGACCCCGACGGTCCCCGTGGTTCCGCCCCTGCAGATCGGCGAGAACGCACCGGGGCAGCGGCTGGGGAAGGAGGTGCCGGCAGAAGGAAGTGCGCGAGATCTCCCAGGGCGGCAGCTGTTCAGCAGTCTGGCGAGTGCTGAGGTGTGCGAGTTGGGTCCGCGTGAGAAGACCATTCGCCGAGCAGGGGAAGGGAGCCCCTTTTGCGAGATGATCCTCTCGGCCCCAGTGCCAGAGGGGTTTCGTGGGCCGGAGATGTCCTACTACACCGGCAAGGAGGATCCAGTCGTGCACCTGCAGTGGTTTGAGGACATGACATCAATCCTTCCCATGTCGGATGCTTTTCAATGCCGACTCTTCGCAACCACCCTGAAGGAGAAAGCAAGGGACTGGTTCCACCAGCTTTCCGCAGGTTCCATCTACACGTTCGACGATCTGCGCCGAGGCTTTCGGCTGCGCTTCTCGACGTCAAAAAAGAGGAAGAAGGATGCGGAGGCCCTCTTCAAGATCAAGCAGAGGGAGGGGGAGTCCCTGGCACATTACGTGGATAGGTTCCAGGAGGAGATACACCTTGTGCAGGAGGTGTCGGGATTCGCCCTCAAGATGGCGTTCATCGTAGGGTTGCGAGATGGGTTCTTCAAGATGGACCTGAAAAGAAGGCCTCCTTCATCCTTTGAGGAATTGATGGAGCGAGCAGCAGAGGAGATTGAAGGGGAGGCGGCCAACCCGGAGTTCTACAGAAGGTTGGCAAAGATGAGCGAGCCCGAGGTGAGGCAGCAAGAAGGAAGAAGGCGAGACGAACCCAGGGGTCAGGGGTTCGAAAGACCGCCTCGGAATTGGAGGAATCAAGAGCCCAACAACAGGTTGGGCTGGAGGCACCAGGAAAGACCGGCGAGAGGTCAGGAAGAAGGGTACCAAGGAAGGGAAGCGGGAGGAATGAATTCGGGGTGGAGGCAGGGTCCCAGACCCCCTCACCCCCCAAGGGAGCAAGCTATGGCAGTAGGCCGAGGAAGAGGAGGCAGAGGAGCAAGAGGAGGTAGAGGAAGAGCAGGAAGAGGGGGCAGGGTGGCGTTGCCTTATTGTGACTTTCACCAGGAAGAAGGTCACGCGACCGCCACCTGCCCAGAATTCTTGGAGATGAGAGAGAGAGGTCAGCCACGGCGGCAGCAGGTCAGGATCGAGGAAATGCTCCCGGAGGCGGAAGAAGACCGATGTGAGGACAGGGCGGATACAGGAACCAGGGGGGATCGGGGTGATTCATGGAGGGGTTGGGATAGAGGCCTCTCGCAAGAGGAGCTTCCAGGCGATGTTCCGAAGGGACGTCGCGTCGACTTCCCAGACCCCACCCCCCTCGGAGAAGCTCACCTTCTCCTCGGAAGACATGCCAGATTATGAGGATCCATTCTGCGACGCTCTGGTGATTCAGACGGCGATTGAAAATTTCACGGTCTCCCGGATCCTGGTGGATAACGGGAGCTCAGTGAACGTGATCTTCAAGAAGGCCTTCGACGCAATGGAGGTGGAAAAAAAGAGGGTGCAGGCCTCCGACGGACCGTTGTTTGGTTTCTCAGGAGAGCGGAAGGAGGTCGAGGGAGGTGTTGGTCTCCAGGTGACGCTAGGAGGAGTCCCAAGAAACTGCCGGTTCGTCATTGTAGACGCTCCGAGCAGCTATAACGCCATTTTCGGACGCCCCCTCATCAGCGCCTTCCGGTGCGTGCCCTCATCGTACCATCAGTGCTTAAAGCTCCATAGTGGAGGAGTCCAGGTCCGCGTCCGAGGAGATGCTAAGGTGGCGAGGCAGTGCTATGTGACTGCCGTCAACACCATCTCTTGGATGGCGGATGCTAAGAAAATGGATAAGGAGATGGCGAGGCCGGAGGGGCCAGAAGAAGAAGTGGAGAAGAGAGAAGTAGGGGGAGAGGGTGATGCCCGAGAGGAGAATATGGAGGTCGCTCGTGAGGAGCAGTAGGTCGAGTTGTTGGAGGTCGCTCGTGAGGAGCAGGAGGTCGAGTTGTTGGAGGTCGCTCAGGAGGAGCAGGAGGTCGAGCCGGTGGAGGCGGAAGGAGTCGCAGAGGAAGAGGCCCGGGTAGAAGGGCGAAAAGCAAAGGGCCAATGGGAAGAGCCAGCCCGGCTCGAGGAGGCAGAAGAGGTGGTGGAGATGGAGGTCCTCACCCAGGAGGGAAGGGTGAAAGAGGTGCGGATCAGCGGGGGTCTCGGCCCGGAGGACAGGGTGAAGATGCTGGAGTGCATCCAGAAGAACATGGATGTCTTCGCATGGAGCGCAGCTGATATGCCAGGCATCGAGGCGGACGTGGCTTGCCATCGTCTCAACCTCGATCCAGAAGCCCGTCCCATCCGGCAGAAGAGAAGGACCTTCGCCAGCAAGCTCGAAGGACCCATCCGCGAGGAGGTGGCAAAACTCCTCGAAGCAGGTTTTGTATTGGAGATCCAGTACCCACGCTGGGTCTCCAACGTCGTAATGGTAAAAAAGGCCGATGGCCGCTGGCGTATGTGTGTGGATTTTTCATTGTTAAATAAGGTCTGCCCTAAGGATTGTTATCCCCTGCCTCGGATCGACGCGCTGGTTGACTCAGCCGTCGGTTTTTCTGTGATGAGTTTTTTGGATGCTTTTTCAGGTTATCACCAGATCAGAATGCACCCCCCCCCCCCCCCCCCCCGGACGTCAAAGACGTCTCATTTATCACCAGGGAGGGATGCTACTGCTATAAGATGATGCCCTTCGGGCTGAAAAATGCAGGAGCAATCTACCAGAAGATGATGGACCGGATATTCAGGGAGCAAAGGGGAAGGAACCTGGAGGTCTACGTGGATGACCTTATGGTGAAGAGCAAGTGCGTGAACTCTCACATCCGGGACCTCGAGGAGACCTTCGCCACCCTACGCAAGTACAAGATGCGCCTGAACCCCCTGAAGTGTGTGTTCGGGGCCAGTAAGGGGAAATTCCGTGGGCATCTTCTCACCCCTTGGGGGGTAGAACCAAACCCGGACAAGGTTAGGGCCACAATGGAGCTGGGGTCGCCGCGGAACGCCAAGGAAGTTCAGCGCTTGACCGGAAGACTCGCGGGGCTGAGCAGGTTTTTCTCCCGAGCCGGGGAGAAATGCTCCCCCTTTTTCAAAACATTACGAGGTAACCAGAAGTTTGAATGGACAAAAGAATGCGAGGAGGCCTTCCAGGCCTTGAAGAGCCAACTCACCAAGGCTCCACTGCTCCAAGGTCCCAAAGAGGGGGAGGATCTATACCTATATCTCGGGGTCGGGGCAGAGGCCGTAAGCTCCGTCCTGGTTCGGGAGGAAGGCAAGAAGCAGCTGCCCGTCTACTACGTGAGCAGGGTCCTGAGGGAAGCAGAGCTCAGATACCCGATTTTGGAGAAGTTGGCCTTTGCTCTGGTCGTCGCAACAAGGAAGCTCAGGCCATACTTCCAGGCCCATTCAATTCAAGTAGTGACGGACCACCCTCTCCGCCAAATCTTCGAAGGAGTGGAGCACTCGGGAAGGCTCGCAAAATGGTCGATAGAGCTAAGTGAATTCAACATTACCTTCGTCCCTCGACTATCCATGAAGGCGCAGGTGGTGGCTGATTTCATGGCTGATTATGTGGCCGAGATGAAGGAAGATGGAGCCCCTCGTCACGTTCCGTGGAAGCTGCTGGTGGACGGGGCTTCGGGCAAGAATTCTCTCGGAGGAGGGGTGGTGCTGAAGAGTCCCCACGGAGTAAAGATCGAGCAGACACTAGTGATACACTTCCCAATCACCAACAACCAGGCGGAGTATGAGGCGGTGATCGCCGGTCTACGGTTGGCCCAGGAGCTCGGAGTCCATGACGTGGAGGTCCTCACCGACTCGATGGTAATAGCCTCTCAGATCAGGGGAGAGTTTGAGACGAGGGAGCCTGCGCTCATAAGGTACTTGGCCAAAGTGAGAGGTCTCGTGGGAACGTTCAAAACTTTCTCCATCCGGCACGTCCCTCGGGAGGAGAGCACCCCGGCGGATCGGTTGGCCAAATCCGGTCCTCGAGTCGGGGGGACCCTGACGGACCTATTCCGCCCTTCGATTGAGGAGGGAGAACTCATGGAAGTAGAGCAGCGGCCCTCCTGGAAGGATCCCTTCGTCACATTCCTTGCAACGGGAAAGTTTCCAGAGGAGGTTCCGGACCAGAGGCGCTTCCGATATAAGTCCGCCTACTACGTGCTCCATGAGGGGGATTTGTATCGGAAGACCCTCTCGGGCCTCCTGGCCCGATGCGTTTCAGAGAAGGAGGTCCCAAAGATCTTGGAAGAAGTTCACTCTGGCGAGTGCGGCAGCCACTCGGGGAGCAGGATATTGGAGGCAAGAATAATGAGGCAGGGGTACTTCTGGCCGACCCTAAGTAAAGACGCGGCAGCCTTCGCCAAGAGGTGCCAGAAGTGCCAAATATTTGCCCCGCTTCAGCTCATGCCAGCTCAGAGGCTAAAGAGTATCACGGCGCCCTGGCCATTCGCCATATGGGGGATGGACCTGGTAGGACCCTTCCCCCAGGCTAGTGGGCAGAGGAGGTTTCTCCTAGTCATGATTGACTACTTCTCAAAGTGGTTGGAGGTCAAGGCGTTGGCTAAGGTCACCTCCCAGGTAATCCGCAACTTCGTATGGGGGGAGGTCATTTGTCGACATGGGCTTCCACAGGCCATAGTCACGGATAATGGTCCGCAGTTCGCAAGCGAGGAATTCATCAGCTTCTGTGGCCAGCTGGGGATAGACCTCAGGTTTGCATCCGTTCACCATCCCAGGAGCAACGGGCAGGTGGAGACGGCAAACAAGGTCATCGTGAACCTGCTCAAGAAGAAGGTGGAAAATCTGAAGGGCAATTGGGCGGAACAGCTTTCATCGGTCCTGTGGGCCCTAAGAACTACCCCCAACACCGCCACGGGAGAGATCCCTTTCAAGCTCTCTCACGGCTGCGAGGCCGTCATCCTCATAGAGTTCGAGGTTATAACACCACGGGTAAAGGCCGCCGCAAGTGGAGAGGAAGATTGGAGAGCCGAGAATGAGGAAGAGTTGCGGCTCTCCCTCGACCTCATCGAAGAATCTCGGGACCTAGCAGCCATTCGCCAAGAAGAGGTCAAGCGGCGGATGGCCAAGTACTTCGATAAGCACGTTAGGGTCAAGCAGTTCGAGAAGGGAGATCTGGTGCTCAAGAAGGTAGACGCGGCAGGGAGGTCCGCCGCGGTGGGAAAACTTAACCCCAACTGGGAAGGCCCCTATGTCGTGGAAGAGGCACTAAAGTCTGGGGGGTATCGCCTTCAGAATGTGGAGGGCCAACCTCTCAGCCACACATGGAGTGGTGACGATCTTAAACGTTTCTATCCCTGAAACTATGTAATGAAAATGTTTTGAAATAAGAATATTTTGTTTAACATATGTGTTTGGGATTGATACTGCAGCTTGTAGGAAAAACTCCGAAAGCTCCCAAAATGGCCCCGAGCAGACCCGCTGTCCAGGCTCTCATCTAGCTGGCAGGTCCGAAGGCTCACTCGGTGGCAGGTTCCAAGGTGTTGAGAAAATGGCCCCGAGCAGACCCGCTGTCCAGGCTCTCATCTAGCTGGCAGGTCGGAAGGCTCACTCGGAGGTAGGTTCTATGCTGAAGAAAAGATGGCCCCGAGCAGACCCGCTATCCAGGCTCTCATCTAGCTGGCAGGTCCGAAGGCTCACTCGGAGGCAGGTTCTATACTGAAGAGAAGATGGCCCCGAGCAGACCCGCTGTCCAGGCTCTCATCTAGCTGGCAGGTCCGAAGGCTCACTCGGAGGCAGGTTCTATGCTGAAGGAAAGATGGCCCCGAGCAGACCCGTTGTTCAGGCTCTCATCTAACTGGCAGGTCCGAAGGCTCACTCGGAGGCAGGTTCTATGCTGAAGAAAAGATGGCCCCGAGCAGACCCGCTGTCCAGGCTCTCATCTAGCTGGCAGGTCCGAAGGCTCACTCGGAGGCAGGTTCTATGCTGAAGGAAAGATGGCCCCGAGCAGACCCGCTGTCCAGGCTCTCATCTAGCTGGCAGGTCCGAAGGCTCACTCGGAGGCAGGTTCTATACTGAAGAAAAGATGGCCCCGAGCAGACCCGCTGTCCAGGCTCTCATCTAGCTGGCAGGTCCGAAGGCTCACTCGGAGGCAGGTTCTATGCTGAAGAAAAGATGGCCCCGAGCAGACCCGCTGTCCAGGCTCTCATTTAGCTGGCAGGTCCGAAGGCTCACTCGGTGGCAGGTTCCAAGGTGTTGAGAAAATGGCCCCGAGCAGACCCGCTGTCCAGGCTCTCATCTAGCTGGCAGGTCCGAAGGCTCGCTCGGAGGCAGGTTCTATGCTGAAGAAAAGATGGCCCCGAGCAGACCCGCTGTCCAGGCTCTCATCTAGCTGGCAGGTCCGAAGGCTCACTCGGAGGCAGGTTCTATGCTGAAGAAAAGATGGCCCCGAGCAGACCCGCTGTCCAGGCTCTCATCTAGCTGGCAGGTCCGATGGCTCACTCGGTGGCAGGTCATAAATTCTCAAAGGGTGACCTCAAGAGCACTCGCATAGACCACGCGCCGGAAAGGTGATCTTACCCTACTTTCATGACACGCCGCGCGAAACCCCGGTCTGGGCGAATGGTAAGGAGGTACGAGTGGGGCAGGAAGCGGGAAGTCAAAAAGGGGGCAGCACACCTAAGTCCTCTTCGAGCATTCGCGGGGTGGCCAGGACAGTCGCGCCACGACCTAACGTCCTAATGAGTCTAGCGAGGAAGAGCGGCGAATGAGAAAGAAGTAACGTCCTAATGAGCATAGCGAGGTATAGCGGCGAATGAGAAAGAAGTAACGTCCTAATGAGCCTAGCGAGGCATAGCGGCGAATGAGAAAGAAGTAACGTCCTAATGAGCCTAGCGAGGTATAGCGGCGAATGAGAAAAAATAAGATAGCACAAAAATTGTAACCCAGGTATATCTCACAAAGGGGCTCGCCCGGTTCGTGATTACATTCAAAATGATGAATAAAAAGAGTAAAAAACACAGGGCCCATCTCATGGGTCGGCAGGCTTCTCGCCAGAAGATCCATCGCTCTCGCCCGAATCCGGTAGGAGGGCGTCTTCTCGCGGCTCGCCATCCCCATATTCCGGGAAGGGGATCGGAATGAAGAGCTCGGGGACGACCTGTCGGGCAGAGAGGCATTCAGCCTCCTCCTTCAGGTACCCAGCCTGCCGCAATACCTGCAGCGCGTGCTTCACGGCGCTCTGGGCGTTCTCCTGCATCAACTGCTCTAGTTCGTGGTGGGGGTAAAAGTGCCCCCCACTCCCCAAGGCAAGTGCCGAGACCTCGGCTTCTCGCGACCGCTGGGCCTCGGCATTAACCAGCCGGACTTCCTCCTCCAGGCCGGCCACCCGAGCACGAAGCATCCCGGCAACTGTGGTATCCTAAAAATGATAATAAAGGTGGTAAGAAGAAAGTGCATCAATCGGCAACAGGTCACTCGCGGGGAGGGAGAAAATATATACCTCTGCAACGGGGCGGCTGGCGAGAAGGGTTTCCGCAGCTGCCAACTTCGTCCTGAGTTCCTGCGCCTCGGCAGAAATGATGGTCCTGGACTCCTCAACCTCCGCCAAGCTCCGCGCCAGTTTGATGCTCCGGCGCGAAGACATATGCGCGAGCTCGAGCGACCGCAGCATGGCCCTGGCGCTTTCGTGGGCGAGAACCTGAGTCGTCTCGGCATCGTAGACTTCAGCATCTTCCCGGCCGTAGAGGGCATACGCGATGGCATAAGCCTCACCACTGGCGAGGTCGCTCTCTATCCACGACGGATGGAGGGTGGAGAGCGAGACTCTGTTGGCATTCCTGTCCCACTTTACCAGGGGAGCCCCTGAGGGGTCCACGTACTTCTCGCCGCTTGGGAAGTTCCGGTGGTCCCTGGGCAATGGAGGCGGCGGCAACGACGATCCCGCGCGAAGGGTAGTCTCGCCTGGCGCACCCGCCCCCGGGGTTTGAGTCTAAGCACTCGCCCCTAGGGTCTCGTCCAGGACCCCCTTCCCCTTGGCGGAGGGGGGATTTTTTGATTTCTTGGAGGAAGAGGAAGTCAACTCCCCGGGTTTTCGCTTCTTTCCGCTAGGCTTGGAGGAGGAGGGTTCCTCCCGACAGGCATCCGCGGCGGCATGTGCAAAGGACACGGAACCCCCAGAGGGATGCGGCGGATGAAGGGGGAGGCTACGCACGCCTGCATAATATTGCGAATGGTTTAGCGAATGGTGTAAGAATCATAAGGCCGAAACGAACGAAGTCCCAAAAACTTACCCTCGCCCTGCGGAATGAGCGGGAGCGAGTTGACGTTTCGTCGGAGATAGACGAGGTCCATCCCGTGCTCCAGAATATATTGGTGGAGTTTGGCCTCGTGCCCCCCTAGGGTCGGGGGGCGGAAGGTTGACTCCTCCTCCTGCACCGGGGCGAGAAGGGTGTTTCCTAGGCTCCCGCTGACGAAGATGGAGCGGCGAACCCAGTCGTGGTTTTTGTTCGGGAGCCCGTAGTGCTTGAGTGGGTTCAGACCCGAGAAGAACGAGATGCCGTTGGTGCAGCGGAAGGTGTAGAGTTTGCGGAAGACGGGCAGCGAGAACTCGATCCCCTCTTCTCGCAGATAGCTCGCGTACCCGACCAGCATGGCGATGGAGTTGGGGTTGAGCTGGTCGGGCACGACTCCGTAGTACTTGAAGGTCTGGCGGAGTTCCGGCCAGATGGGAAGGCGAAACCCCACCTCGAAGTGCTCTAGCGGGATCACGAGAGCACAGGGCGAGATGGAGTTTAGGCGCTCGTCCGGCCTGGGCTTTCGCGCCTCGAACCCTCGCGGAATGTAATCCGCGACTGCAGTCAAGTAGGCCTCTTCGGAGAGGTCGCAAGAATCGAAAGTATGGTTGACGAATGCGCTGACACACCTGGCCCTACCTTCCGCATCACCACCCATTTCGCGAATGCCGAAGGATAAGGGAGCAGCAGAGAAGAGAAAAGCGCGAGTGCTAGCGCGAGGAAAGAGAGGGAGCGGATGGTAAGGTATTTAATACGGTGGTTGAAAGGCCTATTTATAGAGGGGCTAAACGGCGTTTGGGCTTTCGAGGTAACGGGCGTGCGGATAGCAGTCGCGCATTCCCGACGCCTCGGAACCCAGGCCGATCCCTCTCGCCCATTAATGACAAATGCCCTGTGGCTATTCGCTCATCGACTACGCGAAAGAGGTTAAGAAAGCATTCGGCAATAGCAAAGCATTCGGCAATAGCAAAGCATTCGGCAATACCCAAGCAAGATATAGGAAATAAGAGACAAGGAATAGAGCATTCGCAAATCACAGGGCATAAGATTATTACAAACAGAAATAAAGTTCAGCATCCGCGGTACAGAAAATAGAAGAATAACAAGAAGGGCGAATGAAGACTAACTCAATACTCCTCTCAGACCCACTGACCTCGCCTTCGCGACCCAGCTTCCAGAGGCATTCGCGGGCGGTAATACGCGAGCATGTTGGTGATCTCATGGGAAGCCAGTTGGAGTTGGTCCCGGGCCCGCGCGGCGTGCCTTTCGGGAGACAACTCCCCTCCTTCACCCCCCAGGCGCTCCACCGTCGCGAGAAGGCGCGAGTAGTCCCGCCGAAGGTCCTTTAACTCACGCGCGACTCTCAGCCGCACATCATCCACCTGGCCGGCAACGTTCCGCTGGATGTGGATGAGCTTCCCCAAGACCTCCGTGATCCGCTCCTTCAGGGTCGCGTGATCTGAGGAGTCGCCCAGGAAATCAGCGATATCCCCAGGGGAAGGGAGAGGCGAGAGCATCCCCTCTTCCCCCTCGTTGTGGGAATCAAGGGGGGAGGCTTCCCGATAGCCTGCGAATTCACAACTAGGTCAGCTGCGGTAAAATAAGCGAGTACAGTAGGGGCAGGAGAGTAAACTGACCAGGGGCAGGTTCCCTATGACCTGAAGGGCGAGACGAATGGGGGAGGACCCCAGACAAGCCTGCGGAAGGTGGTAGAACCTTCCCTTTCCCGGGGCGGTAAAGCGGAGGAGGAGGAGCCGGAGCATTCGCACGATCATCAGCACGGAGGTGCTGACCCAGTTCCCGCTCAGGGGAGACCCTCCGTTCATTCGCAGTAACAGAGGGGTTCTGCTGGGCAGGAGAACTTTGGAGAATGAAGTATCGCAGTGGGACGTCAGGGTTGAGGGCTGCGAAAGGGTAATGGTCAGTCACAAGCAACATGAAAGGAAAATCGAGAGGGTTCACAACTTACAGGATTGAAGTATAGTCTCGCCCGGAGGGGGTGGGGGAGCGAGGTCCAGATCTGGAGGCCTCTCATCCGGGGGAGGTGGCCCCGCGACACTGCTCGAGACGGCCCCGTGGCCGGTCTCGGGCATCGAAATCCCCTGCGAATGGTCAGAGCAAATGCAGGGTAAGGGGAGGAACTAAACAGAAGGGCGAGAGGAATCCTCATACCTGCATCCCGGGGTCCGGGGGATTCCTCACCGGAAGAGTATCCGCCGGCGGAGTGTTCGCCGGTGGAGTATCCGCAGGAGATTCCGAGGCAGTCTCGCCTCTCTGACGATTCAGCCGAATCGCCTTGGCTCGACGCGAGACGTAGGGGGCGCTCGGATCCCGTTTAGACATCAGCCAGGGAGCAAATTTGGCTGCCTTGGGGGCAGTTACAGCTTGGGCCGCAGCCAGACGCTCGATCATCTCCCGCGAGAGGGGTCTCGCGGAAGGCTTGTGGGAAGACATTAATATCGGTGAAAGACTAAGGAAGAAGCTCCGAATCTAGGGTTGACAGCGCTCCAGGAAAATCTGACATGAAGAGATATATATATGGCAACGATGGGACCCACAGAATCTTGTGGGTCCAGTCAGCAAGCACTCACCAAATACAGGGTTGGACTGTTCTTTCCGAGCGTAGTAACCGCTCGCAAAGAGCGGGGATTGTGTACAACCTGTATTCGCCGAGTGGGCCCCTCAAGCCAACTGGTGAGACCTGGGTCAGCCAGATCATTCGCCCCGGCTAGGAGGTGGAGGTACCCCCGGGTTTGGTGGGGGTAAGCTGCAGAAGAGAAGGAGCTGGGCGAGTGGTGCCCTCACGGACCACTCGCTCGGAAGCATGGGCGTTCGCCCAGCTAAGCGGGTGCCCAGCGAGTGGTGCCCTCACGGACCACTCGCCCAAAAGGATTTGAGGGGGAAATGACCATAATACCCCTTGTGGGCTGCAAATAGCCCTTCAGAACAGCGGAGTTAGGCTATTAGCAGACCAATTTGGGGTGCGGTTAGTAAAACTAAAAGGCGGATTCATGCTATTTGCAGACCAGCCTAGAAAAATCTATAAATAAACCCTTAATGGCACCTTGGAGGGGATCCGATTTTAGAGAATCCTCTCCTCCAGGCTAGTTTTTGGTCGGCTGCTAGTGCCCTCCAAGGTGCCCGGTTGAGCTCTGGTTTGGGAGGGGAAGCTCTCTAAGATCTTCCGGGTGTGTGGCGGGACCTCCTCGCTTCAGCCTTGGGTCTATTCTTATTCTCACATCCACCGTCAAGAGAGTCTAGTGAGGGAGAAGTAAGCATCGGCTGCACCCCCAGTGGGTCTGAACTCAAGAGGCCTGTTGTAGGTTTCAACATGAAGAATGACTCGACTATTGTGAATGGTGCAAAAAGGAGCAAAGTCTACATAAAGGTTTTTGCGTCGGTCCAACGTTGTGTCTGTGACAGTTGATACCAGAGGCAGGTTCGACCAAGATCATTAAGGTTCAACCTAGCTAGTTAGAGATATGCTCAACATATCTTTTGGAGGAACACATAGGTGGAGCATTAATCAGCTAGTGCACTAGTTGGACGATCAAACTGTCAAACTAGCATTGATAAATTGATCCGGAAGGAGGTTGTCCCATACAAGATGAAAAACATTAATAAGGAGGTTGATGAACTTGAACAATGCTATGATGTGGAGACATCACAAGATAAAGATGACTTTGAGGATGGAATCCTTAAGCCAAAGGACATCATAGGTCTTGGGCAGAGAAGTGGATTATTTTTTGCGAATATGAAGTGATACTTCAAATCTAAGGGGATAGATTGTGCACCATAATAGTGGTGCAATACCTCAATCGCAATGCTTAAGATTGGTGGAGAAGTCATAATCCTAAATGAGACAATGATTGAGATGAATTCAAGACAGGAGTTCCGACGACGATGTGACCCAAGGTCCGCAGGGATTGAATATATGTTGGAACCAGTGGAAGAACGCGCACAAGTATACACAAATGAAGCTACTGTCCATTCGAAAAGAGTACGAAGCTAGGAAAAGAGCGATGGTGTGTTGCTTCTTATGCAAACGCAACCATGACCTAGTAGATAATTACCCCGGGTGAGGTGCACCTGAGCAAGAATACTACTTGTGCAATGAAGATCATGATTGCGACGAAGCGCCACAAGAATGAGTGTGGGAGAATGTCACGGGTTGTTGTTCGTGGAGCAACCATGACCATCAATACTTGCGTAGACGACATGATGAGCTACATGGTGGGGTGGCAATGCTTTGAATGTGCTGAAGGCTTGGTCGTGGGAGCCCATAACACAAATATGGCTCCATATATACTCACACTTTCGTGCACAAGAACATCATGGTTAGAAGAAAACATCACGCAACAAGATTACCACATGGGCATGCTGAGATCTTAGCATTATGACAACGTGACGTGCATGCTTTGTGCATGGATAATAAAGGAATCCAAGTGATATATGTTGCATGAAGACAAGGATTACACTAAACGACATGAGAGTATGTCTTGCATGAAGTTTAGATACATGTGAATGATGATGGAATGGTACGCGCAATACATAAGCGTGATCATGGCATTCTATGACGCCGAAGGATGTATAAATTTTCAGAAGGCTGGAGAGGAATTTTGATGATGGCAGAGGATTCAATAATAATGTAGTCTTCTAGAAGATTCAAGAGTCGTGCATAAAACTATATAATACTCTTGAATGATTTAGAATAGTGTGGAGTTTTGTATATATCCATGAGATGAGAAGAGTGTATTTTATATTCTTTCTTTTTGATGCATTTTGTTATTATCGTAAAAATAATAAAATATATTAATAATTATACTCTTAACGAATCAAACCTCCTGTCGAGCTGCCGGATCCCCGGGCCGACCCGGCCCGTTTGTGTCCAGGACTAACCGATGGAGGGGACGACTGCACCCCTGGTACCACGACGACTGTCCCCATAACTTCCATCGCAGACGCAGACTTCTGACGATCATTGACGGCGTTAATGTCAGTAACTTTACGCAGAATCACGGCAAAGACGATGATCAAGATCAAGAGAAATAAGAAGATGAGAAGCCCGGCGCTGATGAGCACGAAGCGCCCGACGGCTTTGCCACCACCACCTCCATCTTTCTTAACGGGCGTCGGACTCGGACCTGGATCGACTGTTGGCGCTGGCGTACTAGATTTCTGTCTAGCTGGGGCTGGGCAGGCCAGGCTGGACACCGGAGACCCGCATAGACCTGAATTACCCTGGAACGCCGGCGCACCGAACCGCACCAAGGACGCCGGAATCGGCCCAGTCAAATTATTATTGGACGCATTGAAGGCGCGGAGGGAAGGCAGCGACAGATTCGGGATGGCTCCAGAGAAGCTATTGTCCTCGATATGGAGATCCAAGAGGGCGGTTGCGTTCGAAAGTGAGGAAGGGATGTTGCCGGAGAAAGCATTGTCGTTGAGCCAGAGCTTCTTTAGGTGGGCCATGGGGGCGAAGAGGGAGTCCGGGATGGGGCCGGAGAAGCTGTTGTGGGAGAGGTAGAGGGACTTGAGGGCCTTAATCCGGCCGAAATCTGGTAGCGGGCCGGAGAGGGAGTTGTTGACGAAGCTGACGGTGCGCAGGGCCGGGAGATGGGCGAGAGCATGGACGTCGATTGTGCCGGAGAGTCCGAGATGACCGAGGCGGAGGCCGACGACGATGCCGTGGTAGCAGATGACGCCGGTCCATTGATTTTGGCCGCAGGGTGATGAGCTGTTGGGCTGGCCGGTGATCCAGGAGGACAGGGCGGGGTCGGGGTTGCGGAAGGAGGATTTGAGGAGGAGGAGGGTGTCCGCGTCGGAGATAGATAGAGAGGGGGAGGGAAGGAGGAGGAGGAGGGGGATTAGGAGGAGGAGAACAGCGGCCATGGCTGTGGAGGAGGATCGGCCGCTGTTCGAGGAGAGTGGCGGATTTGCATGGCTCTTTTGCTTTTGGGGGGAAATTTGATCGGTTTTTTGTTTGCGTGATGTGCGGACGAAGAGTTGTGGCGGGGGAAAGAGGAGGAGACGATGGGTTGACCTTGTCAAACTGAGATTTGGTGAGTGAGAGAGCTGCCACGTCGGATTTTTAAAATTGTTGAGGGCGGATGGTGGAGGCTGGTTCGTCCAGATAATTATTTGATTTTTAAATTGTTTTTTTTAATTACCAGCATGTTGTCACGATATCAAGGTTAGCTAACACGTCTCGTGACCATTGTTCAAGATTACTCTAGATATGTTGAGAATATTCTAGAATATTGGAGAAAGATCACACTTGGGAGATATGGAAGAGTATGGAAGAATGTGGAAGAATCTAGTCTCTTCCATGTGTAGAGAAATCTATATTCTTCTTGAGTTTGGAGGGAAAAGGGGGAGGAGGCCTATATAAGGGGAGGACCTCTCCCCATTTGGATCATCCAAGGTTTTGGAGTGTATTGTGATAGTGAGACTCCTCTTGTGAGTGCTTGTGAGCTTGGAGTGTTGAGCATTGTTGTATGTCTTGTTCCTTTTGTATGTCTCGCGCAACTGTCTACCTAAGTGTCTTGTAACTTTGTTGAGAGTTATAATAAGAGTTGTTCTCTTTATTCCACTGCTTTGTTTGAGGAAGGCTTACTTGGTTAACCTAAGTTTGTTGGAATTCTAGTCAAGTGCCGCACGTACTTAGTGTCAAAGTGCTAAGTCCGTGACAGTTGGTATCAGAGCGAGGTTGTGCACGTCGTGCTGCAACAAGACCAAATATGGCAGGAGAAGATTACATTACGGAGGAGGAACGGGGTAGAGATGCTACCCTACAAGCTAGCAAGAAGAAGCGTGACCAAAGCCGGGTTCGAGAAGAGAGTCACTTGCTGCTAGCTATGGAGGACTGGGAGAAACGCATGGAAGTTATGGAAATCAACAACCATGCGATGCGTAAGGAGTGGGAAGCCACTCGTGTGGAGCTAGAGAAGAGACTCAAATATGCATTTGATGACAATGCCACATTACATACACGCATCGACGAGTTGGAGGAGGAACTGGCCATTTGCAAGAAGGCTATCGCCAATGGAAGTGTAAGCACCACCTCCGCCATCCCTAGGGTGGACATCCCAAGACCAGATTCATTCTTGGGCAAGCGGGATGCCAAAGAAGTTGAGAACTTCCTATGGAAGATGGAGAATTACTTTGAAGGATGTCATCTACGTGATGATGCGACCAAGGTACGCACTGCTTCACAATTTCTTGATGACAATGCTGCACTATGGTGGCGAAGGAGGCAGACGGATGTCGCAAAAGGATTATGTCGATTGAACACATGGGATGATTTCAAGAGGGAGCTTAAACGCCACTTCTACCCAGAGAATGTGGCATATCTTGCACGAAAGAGGTTAAGAGAGTTGAAACAAAAGAGAACAATAGCGGAATATGTGAGCGAGTTCACAACACTTATGTTGCAAATCCCTGACATGTCGGAGGATGATCGACAATTCTATTTCGTGGACGGGCTACAACTATGGGCAAAACAAGAAGTGCAGAGGCATGGGCCTCGTACTGTCGATGAAGCAATTGCAGCAGCCGAATCACTCAGCGAGTTCCACCAAGAAGAAGAGATGGGTCATCCTGAGGATGTTGAGGATGCTGAAATAGAACCCAAGAACTACACACACCGCCAAAGAAGATTCGAGGAAAGAAGAAGGCCACCCACCTGCTTTGTATGCAAGGGACCCCATCACATGAAGGAATGCCCGAAGCTTGGGGCCTTAACAGCAATAATGAAGAAAGAAGAGTCAATAAGTGGGGATGTAGAAGAGTCACAAGAAATGGCAAGGCTAAGTATCATGCAACGCCTTAATGCCATGACCACCCAAGGATCCTACATAAGACGCCAACCTTTGCAGTGTTTCTTCTGTAAAGGACCACATAAAGTGAATGCTTGTCCGACTTTGGAGACGATACAATTCACTGTAGATCAAGTGGGGAGAAGGAGCAACTATAAGACAGGAAGGGCAAACCATACCCAAACTAGGGGGAGGATAGTAAGTAATGGACAAATGATGGTGGATGTAGAGATCGAGGGCACGAAGATGAGAGCCTTAGTGGACACGGGAGCAACTGACTTCTTTATGTCCAAGTCTGCTGCCAAGAGAATTGGACTACCGATCAAATTTGGACCAACTCGGCTCAAATTTGCGAACTCTCAGGAAGTGCGAACTATCGGTCTTGCTCCAGATGTGAGCGTTCGTCTTGGAGATTGGAAGGGAAAGGTGCCCATTGAAATTATCCCCTTTGACGATTATGACATTATCATTGGAATGAATTTTCTTGATCAGTTTGAAGGTTTTCTCATCTTCCCAACATCTGAGATGCACCTCATTGATGGTCCGACTTCCTACCCGGTGCCGATAAGGAGAGTACATGAACGAGAAGCGAAGACCCTCTCCGTGATAAGGTCTGCACAAAGATGGTGAAGGAAGGATGCGTCGAGGACGACGCATGGTTTCAGTGGGGGAGAATGTCACGATATCAAGGTTAGCTAACACGTCTCGTGACCATTGTTCAAGATTACTCTAGATATGTTGAGAATATTCTAGAATATTGGAGAAAGATCACACTTGGGAGATATGGAAGAGTATGGAAGAATGTGGAAGAATCTAGTCTCTTCCATGTGTAGAGAAATCTATATTCTTCTTGAGTTTGGAGGGAAAAGGGGGAGGAGGCCTATATAAGGGGAGGACCTCTCCCCATTTGGATCATCCAAGGTTTTGGAGTGTATTGTGATAGTGAGACTCCTCTTGTGAGTGCTTGTGAGCTTGGAGTGTTGAGCATTGTTGTATGTCTTGTTCCTTTTGTATGTCTCGCGCAACTGTCTACCTAAGTGTCTTGTAACTTTGTTGAGAGTTATAATAAGAGTTGTTCTCTTTATTCCACTGCTTTGTTTGAGGAAGGCTTACTTGGTTAACCTAAGTTTGTTGGAATTCTAGTCAAGTGCCGCACGTACTTAGTGTCAAAGTGCTAAGTCCGTGACAATGTGCAACCTAAGCTCATAGGCTTTTAATGGTTCGGCTTGGTTTGATTTTTCAGTAAAATAGTAAACTGAACCATCCTTATGTGGTTCCAAAAATTTGGAACCGAATCGAACCGCCAAAACATTGAAACTGAACCAAACCAAACTGAATGGTTCGGTTCGGTTCGGTTTTGGTGGTTTAAATAATGTAATATAAGCTGAAAATATGAATTAAATAATGTGATGCAAGTGATGCCTGAACAGTGAATATAATTCCTAATTTCCTATCACCTAACCATTTCACAACTCCAAAATCAAATCTTTTAATTAACCAATAATATATAAATAAGTAGACAATTTAGATGTATTGTTATTCAAGCTGAAAACATGAATGAAAAATGATATATTCATCAACATTGTTTGTTTGGAGAAAGATCTAGATTAGAGAAGTATTCATAGGACAAAAATTACTTTATCATGTGCCACAAGAAGCAAACATACATACCTTTCATATTTTCCTGTAAGCACAAATAGTCAATTTAATTGTGACACGAGATACCAATTGCAATCCAGGCACATCGGGATGAGGAGAAATCAACAGCGTGGAGCATTTCATAAAGCTTAGGCCCAGCCGTCCAGGAGAGTTCAGCACTTCGTGAATATAAAATATAAATACACTACGGTTTAATGAAATATAAAAATATAATATGAGATGTAATTAATAGTTTAATGAAATATAAATATAATACGGTTCGCTATGAGTCTTATGCAAAGATTAAAATATAAAAATATAATATAAGATGTAATTAATAGTTTAATAAAATATAATTAATAAATTAAATATTTTTATACACTACGGTTCGGTTCGACTCGGTTCGGTTTGCCACATAAAACCATGAACCGAACTGAACCGTATGGTTTTTCTAAAATCAAAACCGTGGCCGAACCGCGGCCTACTGAAACCGAACCAAACCGTGCGGTTTGGTTTGGTTCGGTTCGGTTTGGCGGTTCGGTTCGGTTTGGCGGTTCGGTTGGTTTTTACTTACAGGCCTATAAGCTCATGCTCGATGCCCGCATACGAGCGGGCAGTGCTCATGCTCGCTGCCATGAATATTGGGTCATGCTTGGATCTGATTTTGTGGGCTCAGCAGACCCCCTTATATTGCAAGGTCTCTGATCTGATTTGAGTAGGGCCCAGTCTGGACCCGCAGCATAAAATATTTGGGCCCGATGGGCCAGGGCCCGACAAGCCTTTTCTACCCGCCTAATTTCAACTTAATATAAATAATTTTTTTATATTTCAAAATTTTTAATTTCAAGGGCCTTTTCTACACGCCTAAAATATTTGCCGCTCTACTCAATCCAGGGCACCGCTCAGGTGCGCACTGTCAAACTTTTTGGCACTCCGATGGCATTCCGATGAGGGAGCAAACTCACCGGTGTTTGCACTGGAGAGAAGGGGGCGGGTTTGAGACACGGGTGTTTTTGGAGTTTTTTGCTCAGGAAATCGAAAACAAACGTCAGGGATGCCGATAAATCAAGGGCAATGTTATAAGTACACAAATTTTGGCTTATAGCACGCCACAAAAAACTCCAAATAACAGCAAAATTCTGATATTAGCACACCTTGACTTGAGACTTGAGTTAAGCGCACTCCACATTTCATTTTCACCCGACACCGAATCACTCGCCTTGTTCCCGGTTGCCTTCTCCTTCTCTCTTTGCTTTCTAGTAAGAAAATCTCTCCCATGGTGGGTGAGGACCGGAGGTCCTCTCCCCCTCTAAGCAAGGGTGGTTATGGTGGTAGAGTAATGGAGTTCAGAAGGATTGCAGTGGTGTGTTGTTTGTTGGTGTTGGCGGTGCAACCCTTGTCAAAGAGATTGGGAGTGATTCCAAACAATCGAACAACCATTTCCAACCTTCATTTCGGCGGCAGCCAATCGTTGAATGTTCTTGGTGGCGATCTACGAGAGCATGGCAGTGCGGGTAAGGATGCTTCTAAGGATGGTAACCACATGTTTTCTCATAATCTGGAAAATGCCGAAATGGTGCAGGAACAGGATTAGGTCTGATGTGTATTCATACAAGGCTCCTGCTCATTTATATGCGTAAGAGGAGGTAGTTACTCCCCAAGGCCACTACTGTGATGGGGGGAGAATGGGGGAGTGGGCAAGTCCACTCTCTCCATGGCCAACCGCCCTCGCCAAACCGCCCGGAAGCGCTACCGCGCGGCGCTACCGCGCGGCGCTACCGCGCGGCGCTACCGCGCGGCGCTACCACGCGGTGCTACCGCACGATAGCGCGCGCGGTAGCGCGCAGGCCGCCCCCACGGGGGCGCAGCCTAACCGCACCCCTAGTGGGGTGCGGCCAAGCCGCACCCTTAGCGGGGTGCGGCCGAGCCCGGAAGCACTACCGCGCGGCGCTACCGCACGGTAGCGCGCAGGACGCCCCCACGGAGGCGCAGCCTAACCGCACCCCTAGTGGGGTGCGGTCAAGCCGCACCCCCTTAGGGTGCGGCCAAACCGCACCCTTAGCGGGGTGCGGCCATGCCGCACCCCTAGTGGGGTGCGGCCATGCCGCACCCCTAGTGGGGTGCGGCCAAGCCGCACCCCCTTTGGGGTGCGGCCAAGTCGCGCCCCTAGTTGGGTGCGGCCAAGCCGCACCCCCTGGGTTGCAGCCACGCCGCACCCCTAGTGGGGTGCGGCCTAACCGTACCCCTTGGGGTACAGTCGAGCCCCCTCCGAATGGAGGGGTTCGGGGGTGTCCGCCCTCTCCAGGCTCGTTGTGCGTCCTTTGGGTCCCGGATTTCACTCGGAGCGCTCCCGCGCTCATAACATGCTCAGAACGCCTCTAAGCGCGTTCGGAGCACTTCCGCGTTTGTTGCACGCTCAGAACGCCTCACAAAGCGACCAGGACGTTTTCTCCGTTCATTGCGCTCAGAACGCTTCTAAGCGCGCTCAGCTCACTTTTTGTCTTTTCTGACTTCTCACATTTTATCTTTCTAGCATGCTCACTTTTTGTCTTTCCAGTTTATCAGATTTCAGGAACAGCTTGTCGCCTTTTTTCGACTCCAACAAAACTGCCCGAACTGCCCAAACTGCCCGAGGAGCAAGATGGTCAATTACGAAAAATGGCGATCCGTGTGCTTTGAACCGGAAAATATGATTCGTCCGCAAGGTGGTTACGGTGGTTACAATGGCGAAATTATCGGGCTACCCCCGGCCAAAGCTATAAAAGGAGCTTCAGGGCTTCATTTCAAGGGACCTTGCCTTCTGGACCCGGGAGAGCTTCTTGCAGACTTTCGCGGAATTCTCCTTCGGACTCGAAGATTTCCTTCTTCCCGAAAGCCGACTCAACGCGCTCACTTTTGTTCTCCAGGGCGTTCTCACTTTTGTTCTCCGCCTTTCTCAGAAGGAGAAAGAACTTAGTTTTTCTGGAGGTGGTCTGTCACCTTCGGAATTCCCTCTCTCTCTCTCTCTTTCTCTCTATTATTGTAATGAGCAACGGCCTGTCGCGCTCGACTTCTAAGTCTATAATTGTAACCCCCCAGATGATAGTGGAAGTTTGGTCGGCACAGCTCCGGACACGTGGTTTTTTACCCTTTCCGGGTTTTCCTGCTAAAAATTCCCAGTATAATCAACGAATCTCAAATTGACAGTTTGCGCGCTTGGTTCGCTCCCGAGCTAAGGTGGTTCAAGTAAACCGGTCTACCAAGAGCCCTAAGCGACCCGCAACAGTTTGGCGCCGTATGTGGGAATAGATTCCCAACTACCGAGTAAAGGATTTCCGAACGCAGTGCCCGCTTCGCCTGAGTTCACGGAACCAGCGAGAGTGGACACCTCCCCCGAACTATCCGACGCATGTAGTTCCTTAATCCCTGAAGGCCCGCTGAAAAGGCGCTCATCGATGCACCCATCCAGCCCCAGTGGATTGGATCAACTAGCAAGCCGGCCCCTCTCGTAGCGGGGCAGGATCCGAACGATATCACGCACCAGCAAAGGCAATCCCCCCAGTCAAAGTCAATTTTGGCATACCCAGTACCGTCATGGCTAAAGCTCCCGCACCTCAAGGAGTTCCACGGAGCAGAAGACTCGTACGTGCACGTTAATCACTTCTTGATAACGATGCAGACGTTCGGACTTCCCGACCAAATCAGCTGCAAAATCTTCACCAAGACACTACGCGGAGACGCCCTCCGCTGGTATCAATCCCTGCCAAACGGAGCGATTCACAACTTCACCGAGTTGTCTCAACTGTTCGTTGAGTGGCATGAAGCGCGCACGCAAAGGATCCTGGAAAAGGAGCCCGAGACAGATGAGTCGTCTCACCTAGGGGATGCGGGGCGGGGCAAGCAGCGCGAGAAGATCTACCTGAGCTTTCACCTAGAGCGTCCCCGTGGATGGCGGGACTTCGCCTTAGACGCAAGCATAGGCAATCCAGCCTGTGAGCTAAGGAGGGCGTTGATAACCCATCGCATCTCGTTCAATATCCTGTTCGTGGCAGCCGTGGTGCGGCTCAAACTCCTAAGTGGGAACCTTAAGCTCAGGGCCAGCGACGCAGAGCTCCCAGACGGAACCATGGTGCCCACCATAGGAGTCGTCACCCTCCCCGTCCAAGTAGGGATGCATTCGGAGCTAGTCCAGATTGACGGAAAAAACTAATCTCCCGGTACTGGCAAACCCACTACAACTTGGGGATACATGTCGCAAGAGAAAGGGACAGCAGCAACAGTTTGAGCCGCACCGCCCACTCGGAGCCAAGCAGACCGCTCCCGAGGGCTAGAAAATCAAAGCTCCCGGATCTACACCCCGTTAAATGCCCCCCGCGAGCATATACTGTCTGTCATCTACAACAGCAAAATCATCAACTGGCCCAGAGCGCTCTCCCAGCACAGGGGAGATCAATCCCAGTTTTGCAATTTCCACAAAGGCCGAGGACACCGTACGGAGCACTGTGCCAGGTTGAAAGAAGAAATTGAACGCCTTGTCCAGTTAGGACACCTGGAGGCTTTCCGCGAAGAAGCACAGAAAGATGCCACCGAGGATCGACCACCGGGTCACCGCCGTCCGCCATGCTGAATGACCAAAAGAGCTCGAGCCAGCACAGCGCAAAAGGAGCGCAATATTACCTTTTCTCTCTCGTCAAACTTGTATCAAGAAACTTATTAGCTCAAAAGCCGCAAGATTGCACTTGCGCATGTACCAATGTTCATTTTTCTGATTATGTTTTACCTATCCTAAACCATTGTTCTGCAGGAACGCACTTTGGGGCCCTGCCCCGGGGACTTTGCACCGCCGTCGATTGAAGGTTCGCCCTTCTCCTCCGCCGTCGAGTCCCGGCGTCGTAGGGGCCTGCCCCCCTTACGTTCGCCCCCGGTTTGAATACACCTGCTATTCACCGGCCATCTCGAGGCCCTTTGCACCGCCGTCGATTGAAGGTTCGCCCTTCTCCTCCGCCGTCGAGTCCCGGTGTCGTAGGGGCCTGCCCTCCTTACGTTCGACCCCGGTTTGAATACACCCGTTATTCACCGGCCATCTCGGGGCCCTGCCCTGGGGACTTCACACCGCCGTCGATTGAAGGTTCACCCTTCTCCTCCGCCGTAGAGTCCCGACGTCGTAAGGTCCTGCCCTCCTTACGTTCGCCCACGGTTTGAATACACCCGCTATTCACCGGCCAAATTTATTACGAAAAAACCGCGAGCGCAGACTCGTGCAAACTAATATTCTATTATGTAAAAGCCGCGAGCACAGACTCACGTAAACTAACTTTCTATCATGTAAAAGCCGCAAGCTCAGACTCGCGCAAACTCATCCGTAATTTTAGAAATGCCATCAAGCTACGTAGGTATCAATAACCAGAACAACATAATCACCCAAGGAAATAGGTACAATAAATGCAATAAAAGAAAGTGGAATGCAACCACAGCAGCGCGGCGCCGTACACAAACAAACAACAATACGGAAAGTAGGAAAATGGAAGACAACCAACATCAGTCATCGGCTACATCCGAGCAATCATCCCCTGAAAGATCCCCAACTCCAAGACCAGCAGTGTCACATCCAAACTTCCTCCCCATCATACGAAGAGTCTTCTGAATGCCTCGCTGAAAAGAAACTTCATGCTCGTCTGCTATCATAGGCTCAACCTCCTTCGTCATGATCTCAGCACGAATCTCCTCCGCCATCTGGAACCGCTCCTCTACAAAGGCAAGAGAATCTTTGTACTCAGTCACCCCGACTGCCTTAGCCTGCTCAAGACTTCTCTCGATCGACGACAATCGGTCCACCTCGCTCCTCAGGAAGCCCAGCTCCCCCTCCAAGCGGAACATCTCCCCCTGAGCTTCTGATAACTGACGAAGCGCATCCTGGGCAAGCGCCTTGTCACCACCGTACTCCACCCGCAGCTTCTCGACTTCAAATCAAGAAGAAGAGACATCGGCCTCAAGCTACTTGATATGAGATGTGTCGCAATCCCTCTCCCTTTGCAAAATGGACAAATCGCTCCTCGCCACGCGTAACTCCTCCTGAAGAGCGAAGTAGTTATCCTTGAGTCCTACATAATGATCGTTCCATGTAAGAGCAACATTAGTCAAAGCCTCCGCCTGCAAACAAAAGATAAACGGTCAACAGACGTAAGCGATAATGGAGAAGAAGGGCCAAGATTAGAGAAGAAAAGCTTCACTTACCGCGCAAGCCATCGCCTGAAGAGAAGAAGAAACTCGCCTCGTCGGCAGGAGGGGAGGTGGCGGCAAGTCTCCCTGCGGGACCCGGTCGGTAGTAGGAGGCGCCAAAACCTCAATCTCCGGATCTAGTGAAATCGGCTCTTCCCTGCGACGGCTCGGACGGCCTCGCGATCATGACTCATAGGCGCCGACGGAGTAGAACACGAACTAGGACCTCCGTTCTTGAAAACAATCCTCCTCTTTCTCCCGCGGTCTAAGGGAACAGCGGCCTCTCGCTCAGCATCCCAGGAAAGCCCCACCGAAAGCAGTCGGCTTTCCTCCACGCAGCTAGAAATGCAAAATAGGGCCTTCGACAGCCCTTCTCGACCAGGGAAGCCCGGGATAGGAAGGAACTCGTCTTCCCATCCAGTCTGCCGGCGACAGTGTCCAGGGAGCGCCCTTCATAGCTCCGGCAGCTCCCATCAATTCCGCGCGTACCCATAAAGAGTATTCTCGTGGCGGTAATCGGTCTTCTCCCCAAAGTGAAACCAGCTCTTGTTGCTTTGAACTTCAATATTACCCCCCGAGTCGGTAGAAACCTCGCACCAGTCCTTAAAAATCTCTAGTGAAAAGCGAGCGTTGTGTTCCCGAAAAAACACCACCATCCCCATAATGTTCGCCATCCCGGCGGGTGTAAACTGGGTAATCGGGACACCGCAGAACCGGAGTATCTCAACCACCTCCTCAGATGGAGGGATGCAAAACCCAGATTTTAGACAGCTTTCAGAAAGGGTCATAAAACTGGTAGGCGGGTTTTGAGCGCGTTCCTCCACCCGCGAAATCTTCACCTCGACATTTGGAGGCAACCCGAACCGCTTACGCCATATGTCAATCCGCACGCCGTCAAGAGAAGAGCGCATGCGCATTGGCCTCGAATGGCCTCCCCATTTCGAACCCTGAAAATAAGAAAGACGTACATAATCACGAACGTCAGAACATGGTAACAAAAAGGCCAAAGGGACACGCGGAAAATACAAGCCAGCACCAACCGCACGCGGCCTTGGCCGCGGGCGCCGGCCGCCTGCACCCTCGGCCGACCGAGGCCACGCACGCGAGGGCGGGCGGGCGCCGGTCGCCCGCCCCTCCTCGGCCGGCTCCGGCCCGTCGCAGGAACGCGCGGGAACGCACGGGCGCGTGCCGCCCGCGCCTACCGCCGGGCTTGGCCGCGCGCGGGGCCCACACTCGCCGACCGCACGCACGCTCTGATGGTCCCGGCCGCGCAGAAGGGAGCACGGGTGCCAACCGCCCGCTTTCCCGGCTGCCGCCCGCGCGCGTGGACTCCGACCACCCTCGCGCACGTACGCGCTCCTCCCTCTTTTTCGAAAATAAAACTAACTTACCTCCACCATGGTCCAACCGAAATTCCCGCGAGCAAGGATGAAACCTTCGCACTCCTCCGCACGAAAGCTTGGACTCCGAAGGTTTGGGGGGCTTATGATGCGTATTCATACAAGGCTCCTGCTCATTTATATGCGTAAGAGGAGGTAGTTACTCCCCAAGGCCACTACTGTGATGGGGGGAGAATGGGGGAATGGCAAGTCCACTCTCTCCATGGCCAACCGCCCTCGCCAAACATCCCGGAAGCGCTACCGAGCGGCGCTACCGAGCGGCGCTACCGCGCGGCGCTACCGCGCGGAGCTACCGCACGATAGCGAGCGCGGTAGCGCGCAGGCCGCCCCCACGGGGGCGCAGCCTAACCGCACCCCCAGTGGGGTGCGGCCAAGCCGCACCCTTAGCGGGGTGCGGCCGAGCCCGGAAGCACTATCGCGCGGAAGCGCTACCGCACGGTAGCGCGCAGGCCGACCCCACGGAGGCGCGGCCTAATTGCACCCCTAGTGGGGTGCGGCCAAGCCGCACCCCCTTAGGGTGCGGCCAAACCGCACCCTTAGTGGGGTGCGACCAAGCCGCACCTTTAGCGGGGTGCGGCTATGCCGCACCCCTAGTGGGGTGCGGCCAAGCCGCACCCCCCTTTTGGTGCGGCCCAGCCGCACCCCCTTTTGGGTGCGGCCAAGCCGCGCCCCTAGTTGGGTGCGGCCAAGCCGCGCCCTGATAACTTCTCAAAAAGTAGTTATCTTTATCCTTAATTTGGATCAATTTGTCGAAAAATGTTTGATGAATTTGGGTTTATATATATTAAATATGTAAAATTCATTATCTTGGTCAAGTTTGGATATTATCACTATTTTCGTATGTTTTTATTGTAGAAATTCCGAAGAAACCAACTTGAAGGGATCCAAAAGGAGACATAAGAAAGTACAGAAAAAAATGTTGTAGCAGAGTTACAACTTAAAATTCTCTGCCAAAACTAGCACTATGTTAACAAAAGAAAATGTTGTAATTTTTTCTAAAAAAAGTTGTAACTTTTTCGCGAATTCTGAAATTTTCAAATCCGAAAATCTTTCGATTGGGCGGTTACAACAATGGAGAGATGCATCTATTCGGCGAGGAGAAGTTTCCAAAGGGGGCGTACGACTATATACAGGAATATAGAGAGAGAAAAAGGATCTTTTTACCATTTTTGAAAAGGAGAACTTGGAGATCTAGGGTGCAGTGGCTTTTGGAGGAAGAAGAGTCCATTGAGGAAGAAGGATCTGAATTTCTCGCAGCATGTCTTGTAAGATCTTTCTAGTTTTGTGTTGTACTTCCGAATTCATGAACTAAATCTCTAGAGTCTTGTAAATTGTGAGTACTTTGATTCGTTATGGTGTGATTAAAGCTTCTTTGTTTGTGATTTACTCTTGATGAATTGTCTTTATGGAATGTTAGATCTTTATATTAAAACTAGTGGCCATAGTTTTTATTCTTCTACGGCGCTCCATAATTCGAGAGATGAGTTGCGTACGTGTATCTAGAATTCCATATAGCATATCAATGAGAAAGAGACTTTGAATTTATGCTAGCAACTTCGATTTTTATAATCATCAAAGTTCTTTTCTTCACCTTAGTTAGAGATGACAAGGGTAGTTAAGGATCTAGTGATTTCCGATATCGAGAGATACGGATCTCTGCTTTAAAATCGTTGCAAGATGATGAATCAAGATTTCTCACAATTATTCATAAATTTTCCACCATAACAATCATAGGAAAGCATATTACAAGACTTATTCTCCTCACTTGATAAAAAGCATATTCAAAATTAGTTTTATTTGTAATTAGTATTTTAAGAACTAGATTTTCCTTAACCATTCCTAAATCACCTCATTTGAATGACTTGGATTTGAAGAAACGATATATCTGGTATTTGTAAGCACTGAACTAGACACTTCTCAGAGGGAACGATCTTTACTCTCATTTTATTACTTGAACCGGCACGTGCACTTGCGTAATACTATTTTCCGCGTATCACGCCCCTAGTTGGGTGTGGCCAAGCCGCACACCCATGGGGTGCGGCCAAGCCGCACCCCTAGTGGGGTGCAGCCTAACCGCACCCCTTGGGGTATGGTCGAGCCCCCTCCGAATGGAGGGGTTCGGGGGTGTCCGCCCTCTCCAGGCTCGTTGTGTGTCCTTTGGGTACCGGATTTCACTCGGAGCGCTCCCGCGCTCGTAACATGCTCAGAACGCCTCTAAGAGCGTTCGGAGCACTTCCGCGTTCGTTGCACGCTCAGAACGCCTCACAAAGCGACTCGTTCATTGCGCTCAGAACGCTTCTGAGCGCGCTCAGCTCACTTTTTGTTTTTTCTGACTTCTCGCATTTTGTCTTTCTAGCATGCTCACTTTTGTCTTTCCAGTTTCTCAGATTTCAGGAACAGCTTGTCGCCTTTTTCGACTCCAACAAAACTGCCCGAACTGCCCGAGGGGCAAGATGGTCAATTACGAAAAATGGCGATCTGTGTGCTCTGAACCGGAAAATATGATTCATCCGCAAGGTGGTTACGGTGGTTACAATGGCGAAATTACCGGGCTACCCCCGGCCAAAGCTATAAAAGGAGCCCCAGGGCTTCATTTCAAGGGACCTTGCTTTTTGGACCCGGGAGAGCTTCTTGCAGACTTTCGTAGAATTCTCCTTCGAACTCGAAGATTTCCTTCTTCCCGAAAGCCGACTCAGCGCGCTCACTTTTGTTCTCCAGTGCGTTCTCACTTTTGTTCTCCAGTGCGTTCTCACTTTTGTTCTCCGCCTTTCTCAGAAGGAGAAATGACTTAGTTTTTCTGGAGGTGGTCTGTCACCTTCGGAATTCCCCCTCTCTCTCTCTATTATTGTAACGAGCAGCGGTCTGTCGCGCTCGACTTCTAAGTCTATAATTGTAACCCCCCAGAAGATAGTGAAAGTTTGGTCGGCACAGCTCCGGCCACGTGGTTTTTTACCCTTTCGGGTTTTCCACGCTAAAAAGTCCCAGTATAATCAACGAATCTCAAATTGACTGTTTGCGCGCTTTGTTCACTCCCGAGCTAAGGTGGTTCAAGTAAACCGGTGTACCAAGAGCCCTAAGAGACCCGCAACAAGATCATTATAGATGAAATCAATATATTGTTTTCAGCAATGCTGGCACCCGCACTGTGATGTGTTTGAAGTCAAGGAAAAGACTCCAGGATATTTGTATGGATGGTCGGGTTTGTAATTTGTATGGATGATGATGCCGTGATATAAATATTGGAACTTTTGAATTTGCTATTGAGGTCAAATTGTTTGGTCGGCACATTCCATTCAGCTTTCTGGAGATTGAATGAATTATGCCTGCAAGGCTTTTATTTCTCCACTATGCAGGTCTAGACAATCGATGAAATTTTGGATCTATGAAGTTGTATAATTTTGATTGTATTTTATGCTTTTGATTTCAATAAGAACCAAGATTTATTATGAATGTTTAGTATTTTGTATTTCATATTTACCATTTCTATATATTATGGAGTGAAAATATCAGAGAAAAAAATCAATATTTTAATTTGTTGTGAATAAATAATTTTTTTAATTTGTTGTGGAACAATTAAATTTTAAAATTAAAAAAAAATATATTTTTGTGCGTGGATTACTGATAATAACATGTTTTGATGAATATTCCAAAAACAAACGGCTTTTCGTCCGGGATGACGATGCCACGTCAGACGTGGGATCCACCGTTCGTCTATGTCGTCTAATCTAAAGATAAAAATAGCCCAAAATTCTCTCAATTTCTCCACACCATCCGATAAGATGATACTATTCATCGGAGTGTTCCTCGGATTGGATAAAAAATAGTTGATTGGTATGTTGAGTACGGATAAGGAATCATTGGGACCCACCATGACAGGGCTGATAAATACCATGAGTAAAACGAGTTTTATTGGTCGTTATCCTTGATTAAATAAATATTTAAGTTCATTAAATTAGGCTTTGTTTGGCGAGGCGGTGGCGCCCGACCTTACCTAAAGAATCTCATTCATTTTTGTGTTCAAAACTAGTTTTTTTTTTTCTTGGTGACAGGTTATGACCATTGTCTTGCCAAACATGCATTCTATGATGCCGCGTTTTTATCTAAATTCGCTAGAGCGAAAAAGTCATGTCAAACGGAGGCTTCATTTATTAGTCCCCGAAAGTATTAGAAGAGCCTAATTACTCTTCTTCTTCTTCTTCTTCCGGTTTTTGTGGTAATGATATTACTGGTAGAAATCATAGAATAATCGCATATGGTAGAATTTTTTAAATGCTCTGAATTGCGGTTAACATTGGTGTGCGAATAGTCAATTTTGGGTTACGGATAATTATATTCTTAATCTTGAGCTGTCAATTATAATTAATTTTTTGTATGAATACTCAATTGATTTGGTAAATTAAGGCTCCGTTTGGCATGGTGTTTTTGCTCAGATGAGTTTAGACAAAAACACCACAATTATAAAATGTATATTTGGCATGCAATGGCTATGACTGTCACTAAGAAAAAAAATAGTTTTTGTTGCGGGTCGCTCGGGGGCTCTGGTAGACCGGTCGAATTGAACCACCTTAGCTCGGAAGCGAACTGAGCGCGCAAACAGTCAATTAGAGATTCGTTGAGTACACAGAGACTTTTTAACGTGGAAAACCCGGAAAGGGTAAAAAACCACGTGGCCGGAGCTGTGCCGACCAAACTTCACTATCTTCTGAGAGCTTACAGTTTGGTGCTTAGAAGTAGAGCGCGACAGACCGCTGCTCGTTACAAAAATAGAGAGAGAGAGAGAGAGAGAGAGAGAGAGAGAGAGTTTCGAAGGTGACAGACCACCTCCAGAAAAACTAAGTCTTTTTCCTTCTGAGAACTGCTGGGAATGAAAGTGAGAATGCTCCGGAGAACAAAAGTGAGAATGCTGAGTCGCCTTTCGGGACGAAGGAAATCTTCAAGTCCACGAAGTAGAATTCCGCGAAAGTCTGCAAGAACCTCTCCCGGGTCCAGAAGGCAAGACCCCCTCAAATGAAGGTTCTGGGCTCCTTTTATAGCTTTGGTCGGGGGTAGCCCGGTAATTTTGCCGTCGTAACCACCATAACCACCTGGCGGATGAATCACATTTTCCGGTTCGGAGCACACGGATCGCCATTTTTCGTAATTGACCATCTTGCCACTCGGACAGTTTTGTTGGAGGCGAAAAAGGCGGCAAGCTGTTCCTGAAATCTGAGAAACAGGAAAGACAAAATGTGAGCATGCTAGAAAGATAAAATGTGAGAAGTCAGAAAAACAAAAAGTGAGTTGAGCGCGCTCAGAAGCGTTCTGAGCGCATAATGAACGGAGAAGCAATCTAGGCAACTAGGGAAGCGACCTGAGAGCGCAACGAACGAAGAAAACGTCATGGTCGCTTTGTGAGGCGTTCTGAGCGGACGGTGGAACGGGGAGTTGCGTCCCAAAGAGAAATTCGAGTCCGACGCACCCGACGAGGGGCGTGCCTACGGCAAGGCCCCTTGCGAGCCCCCTGCAAAGAAAGAGGGAGGAAGAGGCTCGGTCGCACCCCTTGCGAGGCGTGGCTCGGACGCACCCTGCAAGGGGTGCGGTTACGCGCGACCCCCCTCACAGATGGGAGGGGGCGTCGTCGTCGTGTGCGCGCTGCGATCGTGGACGGCGCGCTTTGCGCGCGTTTTCAAATTAGCGGTTGGCGGCGGGAATGGCGGGAATGGCGGTTCCGGCTTTGCTCTCCCACTCTCTCCCACTAAAGTAGTGGGGGGAGTGGTTTATGGGAGTAACCTGTAAGACCCCCCCTCCCCAAATTGAACCGGGTTCAGGGAGGGGGGATCTTACTGCCCAAATATGGCCACTAGTGCTTCCCGGATGGCAACGACCCACCCTCTCAAGAACTGAGTGGTCTCCTTGTCAGGCACGAGAATCACAACATCACATCAGAACGCACAGCAGAAGCAATGAACAAAACCAAGCATACTGCTTATATTTACATATTTAAATAGGGTCGAAGCCTAATGTTTACAACCACTGCCTCGGGGGCTACATTGACCATAATAAAAGACACTAGGCTAGTCCTATACTCTAGGACTCACGTCTCGGAAGATAGGGGTGAGGCTGGAGTGTCCGATCGGGCCATCTCTAAGACTGGTAACTCATCCTGCGGGGCGGGGGCTACGCGCTGTCCCATCTCCTGTGCTTGGTTATAAGAAATAACCGTTAGTCACAGAGCTAAGTAGAAAAATACATCCCCTCCCCGGATCCATATCCGGGGGCGGGCTAAATGACAGAAATAAATAGCCGAAGCAAGGAAGAAGGTTAGCAGCAGGTAATCATATATATATATATATATATCTACAGGTAGGGCCTCCCACCCTACTATCCATAGTCACGCAGTATAGTAAATACACAACACTATCTCGCGCATACTTGTACTCAGGTATTCAAACCTGTACACACACAACAGACCATGTGTCGACACAGTTTAGACCGCTTTTCTTTCAAGCAGGGGAGCTAACCCCGCGGGCCTCACCGATGTGGTCGTCGGTGACAGTGGCCAGTCTTGCCACTTCTGAATATAGTCATACTGTATCACTCAGGCCCTCCCGTACAACTTGGTGTACTAACTGGATGTGAGCGACATCCGGCGAACCGATTTTTAGGCCGACCAGCGGAGGCAAAACTGCAGGTTCGGAGTGGTGACAACCCGCTGTGCACATCTCCCTGTCGCCATGAGTCGTCAACCCAACCGCACCGGTACGAACGGTCTGCGGGCGTGACCGACCCGCCACTTCCAAACAATCTTCAACTGCTTAATTATATAACAAGCGCTTTAAGACGCGTGGCAACTTACTCAACTGGTCACACGACCTCTGACCAGGAGGCTTAGCGGTATGAGGGCTCCTTGCTTGGGGCTAACCTGGGAGGAGGGGCTCGACTCCGGGTTTTCCCCAACTAAGGCCTCGCAGAAGGGAGGATAAGCACCACTTGCCAGCGTAGGACCAACGACAGCGCTGAGTTAGCGAGTAAAATAGGCCGGAAGCAGGGGGCCATAATATTAAGCAATAAAGTAGGCCGGAAGCAGGGGGCCATAATATTAAGCAATAAAGTAGGCCGGAAGCAGGGGCCATAATATTAAGCAATAAAATTGGGTCGGAAGCAGGGGGCCATAATATTAAGCAATAAAGTAGGCCGGAAGCAGGGGACCATAATATTAAGCAATAAAGTAGGCCGGAAGCAGGGGGCCATAATATTAAGCAATAAAGTAGGGCGGAAGCAGGGGGGCCATAATATTAAGCAATAAAGTAGGCCGGAAGCAGGGGGCCATAATATCAGGACCAGTGCGGGACTGGAGAAATGAAAGTACAAAAAGCAGTAAATAGGACCAGTGCGAGACTGGAGTATTGAAAATGCAGAAAGCAGTAAAATAAATAAATGGTTAGTAGTCCAATCACTCCATAAGAGGAGGCTTCAACGTCGACTCCGTTCTTAGGAGGAGGTTCTGCTTTCTCCCCGTTCATAGGGGTTCTACTCCATTTCCAGGAGTTTATTTACGTTCCATGAGATTTCGTATTTTCCCTTTGCCGCGGATTTTTATTATTATCTTGGCGTTACTGCATTGCGGCGTCGGCCGCGATCTCGTCCCAATTTTCGCGTCAATATTTTAAACCCAATCGATTCCTTAGATTGATACGCGTAATTTTATTATACCGCTAAAATACGCGTCGCGAGGACGCCGATTTATTCTGATTAATTTCGCTCCCCTTTCGGGCGTTTATTTTGCTTGTAAAAGCTTTTAGAGGACCAAAATAATAACTCACAACTCCAAACTTTGATAGTATTTGCAAAATACCCTAAAGTAGAGCCTATAATTTTTGGTGATTATTCCCAACTCATTTGGCCCTTAATTTTCTCAAAATAAAACTTTGGTAGGGTTTTAAAAATAGCAAATGACTTCCTAAAAATCCCAAAAAATTACAGGAGGTGCCCCTCAGAGTGGGGGACATTTTTCATCTTGGAGGTTTTATCTGAAAAAGCCCTGATTGCCCTCTAGAAAATAAAATAGGTAAATGGGTTGTTGGGGTGCGGTTAGAAGCAGGGAGAAGGCGCATGGGTCTTGTACCATGCGCCCTCCCGCGGCTCCCACAGCGGATCTGTGGCGGATCCGCTGTAGGGGCACACATGTGGAGGCGGGAGGCGGGAATCCAGAAAACGGGAGCCGCCCGATCTCCTGGGGGAGATCGTGTGGCTCCCGTCTATAAGACGGGAGGCGGCCTCTGCCGCCATCGGGCAGCGGCCTGCTGGGGCCGGCGCCGCCCCCGGTCGGTGCGCGCTGGCGACTCCTCCGGTGGTGGTCCGGCGGCCTGGCGCCGCCGGCTGCCACCGGGAAAATAACAAAGAGGGGGCGGGGGCGCAGCCTGCATGTGTCATGCAGGCTTGCTGCGCCACCTTCCCCGCTGGGGAAGGCTGCCGGTGTCGCCCCCGGTCGGTGCGCCGGGGGCCGGCGACCACTCCGGTGGTGGCCCGGCGGCCTGGCGCCGCCGGCCGCCGCTGGGGTGGGGTATTTCCTGTACAGGAAACGGGAGCAGAGGGGGGCTGGGCCACGGGCGCCGCCGGGGCTGCTTCCTCTGGCGGCCCGGCCGCCTCCTTTCGCCGGCGCAAGGGTCCCTGAGGGGGAACCTACTCCCCCCCCCCCCCCCCCCAGCGCCACCACCGGTGCTGGGGGTTTGGCTTCCACGGCCAGCCCCCACCCGAGCCTCACAAGGCTCGGGGTGGTGTTGGCGGCGCTCCGGCGACGGGGATGGGGTCGGCCTGGCTCAGAGGAGTAGGAAGGAGGAGGGGGGATGTCTACCTGTGGTGGAGGGGCTCGGGAGGTTGAGGGGTGGTGGCTCGCCATGGAGAGGAAGGAGGTGGCGGCGGTTTGAGGTTGGGCAGGGCTCCGGCAGGGTGGTGGTGGCTGGGCTAGCCGGCAGGGGGAGAGCTCGAGAGAGGGGTGGTGTGCTGAAAGGAGGGGGCTTGGCCCTCCTTTTATAGGAAGGGGGAGACCTCCCCCCTTCCCCCTCCCTTTTCCCCACGTGGGTTTAAGGGAGGGTGAGTGGGGGGGGAGATATTTTCTCCCCCCCCCCCCCCCCTCCTCCCCTTCTCTCTCCTGCCCCTTGGCCCAATAGGGGGCTGCCCATTCATGGGCAGCCCCTTTCCTTGGGGGAGGGGCTTCTCTCTCCTCCCCCCCTTTCTTTTCCTTTCCCAATGAGTTTTAAGCTTGGGGGGGGGGGGGGGGGGGGGTTGACCGAGGTCATCCTAGGACGGGGTCCTCCATGGTCCCGTGGTCCGTCAAGATTTGTCGGGGCTGATGTCGGGTTCGTGTGTTTCATATTTCGGGTGTTGTACCGAGGTGGTCTGCATAGTCCTAAAATGACATACTCTCCACACGACCTTGGATTGAGGCGCAACGAATTCCGTTGTGCTTGTATTGTTCATACGAGGCTAACGGAACTGACCGAAATCAATTCGGGGTTCGTATGGTCACTATTCATAATAATGAGGTAGTGGCATGCTACGACACCCAAAATGGGTCGTTTTCTCCAAACGACCCCGGGTTGAAGTGCAACGAATTCCGTTGCGCTAGTATTGTTCATACGAGTCTAACGGAACTGACAGAAGTCAATTCGGGGTTCGTATGGTCAGTATTCATAATAATGAGGTAGTTGCGCGCTACGACACCCAAAATGAGGTAGTGGCGCGCTACGAATTCCGTTGCGCTCGTATTGTTTCCCCAGGTATGCCTTTTTAACCCCTTTGTACAACCCTCATTCTCCGAGGGTAGGACCCACCCAAGGCCACGTAGGCAGAAGTAAAAGTCAAAGAGTCAATACGGCAGCCAACAGTTCGAGATACCAAGATAAAGTCGGCCAGCAGGATACTGGGAGAGTTCATCAAGCATTGGAGCAGAAGACAGCCTAGGCGAGTAGGGGTGCACTCGTGCGAGTAGCCTGGATACTCGCCAAAGGTGGGCGACCATAGGTGATACTCGCCCATTTGCCCGGGGAGATCGCCTCAATGTCGTTAGTCGCCGGGCAGGGGCTAGGCTATAAAAACCCCCCTACCCCTTGGTTTTTCTATAAATAGGACCCTAGGGGTACTTGGATTGGCACCTGGACTTGAGCTTTCGAAACCCTGCTCTTGCATTCTGGAACTTGTCGCACTTGGTCGTTACTCCCGGTGCTAGCCAAGTCGGTGCCTTCCTTGTACCCTGCTCGGCCATTTTTGGTCTTGGAGGGGAAGTCTCTTCGGAGCTTCTGGGTACGTGGTGGGACCTCCCTGCCGCAGCGACCTGGGGGTCCTGTTGTTGTTGCTCACCTAGTTTCCTCATAGTCGCCAGCTTAGTCATCTCGTTGGACTGCTGGGCGAGTAGTCTCCGACTGCATTTGTCCGAATCTTGAGGTCAGGATTTTCCTGGCGTCAACACTTTGGTGCGGTGAGCGTAGACAGTAGACAGAGAAAGAAAGCTCAGTGGGAAGAAGAGATGGTTGTAGTAGGCGACCATGAAGATGCTGTCGGCAACTCGGCCGGTGGTGGCGAGTTTGTGACGTTAGCAGTCTTCGAGAAGTTCGCACGGCGGATAGACGAGTCCTTGCGAGTAGTCCTTCAATCTCGCGCGGAAGAAACGACGACCTCGCCTCATCGCCCGATTCTGACCGAAGAAGGTGCTCATCCTCGGCGAACAGGGAAGGAGCATGGAGAGGAGCTGGAGCGACCAAGGAGGTCGCAGTTCTACTCGCAAGTCTCGCGGGAAGCTGGTAGAAACCGATTCCGCGAAGAGGAGGAGCAGGCGAGGTATCAGGATACTCGCCCATATGGCGAGTATAGTTATGATAATCGCCATGTGGAAGATCGTCGCCAGATTGGGGGTAGGAGCCCATTCTGCGAGGAGATCGTCGTCGCGCCAGTACCGGAGGGGTCCAGGGATTCCTCGAAGAATTACTACTCGGGGAGGAATCGTGTTAGGCAAGAAGTGCGTAAGGAGGAAGGATGCATGGAGTCAATGGTTGTTGTCCGTCGAGGGAAGAGGCGTAACCGGAGGAATAGCCGGAGGAGGAATAAGGACCGGGTCAGCCAAGAATGTCAAGGAAGGATCAGGGCCGGGGAAGTAGGAGTGAGTTTTGGAGAAGCGGAGCTCGGATCTTTCCGCAAAACAAATTTCCACCAAGCCTACCGCCAAGATGTCACTCCAACCTCTCAAACGCCATCCCCGCTAGAAGAAATCACTTTCTCGGGGGAGGGCATGTTAAGGGATGAGAATCCCTTCCATGAGGCCCGTGTGATTGATGCGATCGTCGAAGACTTCACCGTCAACCGGATCCTGGAGTGCAACGGGGGATCTGTCCGTGTCATCTTTACGTCATTCACGCGGACACGTTTGACGACCTGGAGATCAAGGCGAGAAGGATGACGATCTTGGATGGCTCCCTTTTTTGATTTCTCAGGTAAGCGAAAGAAGGCGGACGCGACGGGAAGAGCAGCCACCGTCGGGAAGCTCAATCCAAGACGGGAAGAACCCTTCATCGTGAAGGGGAGCTGTTAGAAAACACATGGGAGGGCGACAACTTGAAAGGGTTTGGCTCCTGAACGGGAGTATGTACACATCTCACCCCTGTAAATTTATTGTCCATAAATAAAACCATCACCTCCCTGAAACATGGAAACTGGTGAGTCTTTTGTCACTTCCAGCTATGCGTTTTCAAGTGAAAGAAGAAAAGCAGGTAAAGCCGATCTCCGCGTTAGGTTGGGAAACTGGCCTCCGACTTGATTCTCGTAAAAGCCCAGAACGGGTGATGGGACAATGCCTCGGTATACGTTCCCCTAAGTCCAAGCCTCTGCAATGACGGTTGAGATCAGCTCCCCCCTTGCACGTTGGCCGCGGTTCCCACCGACTGCATTTCTCATCCGCGGTTCCAGCTATGAGATTATCAGGAAGAAGTCTGGACGCCGACCTCCCAACTCGACGAAAGGATGATCGACTTAAACGATCAGGGGACCCTTGAATAAAGGTGTCGTGTACCCTCGAGGGCTAAAAGCCCGTAACAAAGCAATTTGTTTCTGATTATCTCCTCCAATCGTGTGAGTTAATGTGCTTAAGTGTGCTTAACTCCCCGTTTACTTGTTGAGCAACAGGAAACAGGTTGGGTCGACATTCAGCACCCAAGTAGGATGGGGAACTTAAGATGCTATGATCCCTTGGAAGGTGCTCCATTGGAATCCCCCTACTGTCATTCCCTACCGGACGATCTGCTTGTTAATATCCATCACCACCAGTTGGGAAACGAGCCTCCGACTTGTACCTCGTAAAAACCCAGAACGGATGATTGGACAGTGCCTCGGTTCAGCAACCCTCTAAGACCAAGCCTCTACATTGACGGTCGAGATCAGCTCCCCCCTTGCATGTTGGCCACGGTTCGTATTGACTGCGCTTCTCATTCGACTGGAGGTATTACCAGGAGGAAGTCTGGACGCTGATATCCCGACTTGGACAAAGAGGTGATCGATTCGACCAACCGAAGAACGAAGACTTCAAGCATCCAAGTAGGATGGTGGCCTAAGGACGGTGTGTCCCCCTGGACCTGTCCGGCTGCCATGCTGTACTTGACGTCATCCTTTGAAGACATCAGGCTTTCGTGTAGGAGAGAGGCCTCGGGATGATATGTCCCCCCAGGCCTCTCCAACTGTGCAAGTCAAGGCCTTAGGAGCAAATAGGCGGTCGCGAGTATGCAGGTGCGAGTATGAGGGCGCGAGCATGTATGGCCGAGTATCTACCCAGTGAGTAAGGTACGACGTCGTCCGCAACATCCAATCTCGCATATGCTTGGTCGCCTAGCAAGCGCTCAACCTCGTCTCGAACCTAAGAGCATACTCGGCATGATCACGAAAAGAAGAAAAGCAAAGGCAACTATAAAAGGCGAGCAAAATAATTGTATTCATTTACTTCCATAAGTACATATATAAAAATGATGGTACAGATTTGCAAAAAGAAGACAGGAGACTATGCATCATCGCCACCATCCTCGCCGTCAGGATCGACATCCTCGCCATCGTCACCCTCGTCCTCAGAATCGTCATCTTCGAAATCGGTGGACGAGGATGGAAGATCTCGCATGGGGGAAGTGGACTCTTCGGCGAGTAATGCCGGGATGATGTCCATGACCGTCAGGTGCATTGCCTCCGGCATCGGCTTTCAGGCTGCTCCGGACCACCTTCCCGGTTGCTCGCGCGATCTCCCGACGAATATGCGCCATATCTTCGCCGACTACCCGGATCTGCTTGCCCACCCTGGAGGGGCCCGCCGACGAAGGCTGTTGCTCGGCAGGCCGAGTTTCCAACTCGGCGATTCGCACTTGGGCGGCCTCCAAGATTTGCCGAGTATCCTCCAGCTCCTTCTCCAGCTGGGACACTTTCTTCGCCATTTCCAGCTCGGCGGCCTGTACAGATAAAGACAGAGGTTAGCGAACATCCGTTGACGCAAAAGGCGACTATCTCCGAGATCAGAAAGGCGACGAGCGAAGTACCTCCTCGTCTTTCCACTTGGCGGCCTCCAGCCCCAAGGTGATGAGCTTCTTGCTCTGCATCTTGATCATCTGCTCATATTCGAGCAGTTTCCTTGCCGTCGCATGCCCAAGCTCGACAGCTCGCAGGTTGGCTCACGAGCTCTGATGGGCGAGATATTCGGCCGAGACTTCTTGCAAAGATTCGGCGTCCGCGCGACCATAAAGGGTGAACGAAACGTCGAACGCCTCGCCCGCGTCCTCCCAATCCTCCGACCAGGTGGGGAGGTTGGTGCTCAAAGTCACTTCATGGGCTCGCTCAGCCCAGGACACCAGAGGGCGACCATAAGCATCCTCGCTGCCCACACCTTCGCCGAAGTGCGGATGGCCACTAGGCTCGCCGGCCTCCGATGGACCTGCCCTTGCTTTCAGGTCTCTTTTGGCGACCTCCTTCTTTCTCCCAGGCTCGGCGGACTTCGCCTTGACCTTCCTCTTCTTCGAGGGCCCAGCATCATCGCCGGCGACCTCCTGATCATCGCCGCCGGGGGAAAAATCGACCAAGGCAGGAGCCCCCGCCTTCGACACCAAGGGAAGAAGCTCGCTTGGTAGGGAGCGAGTAGCTGCATCAAGACATAAAAGGCAAGAGCATTAGACACCGGCTGAAGACAAGTGGCGAGTATGGCCAAATACTCGCTTAGACAACTACCTTCACCAGGGAACACCTCAGCGAGCTCATCTACTCACTACCTCCAGAAGACGACATCCAGCCGGCGACCTCGGAAGCTGTCGAGCAGCTTCTCCCGGCTCTCCTCCAGGTAAGGGGTAGCAAAGGCGCTCTCTGCCGGCTGGAAGGACGAAGTCGGCACGACGCCAAAGTCGCCCTTGATGACGACTATTCGTTTCATCCAGCGATGGTTCTTGTTCGCCGTGCCGACCAGGGTGCAGACATGGATGCACAAGAATACGACGCCTTCACCGGTAGCGCCGAAGTGGAATACTCGCCGGAAGACGGAGAGATCAAAGGCGATCCCCTGATCGCGCAGGTAACAGAGGAACCCCACAATCATCGCCACTCCGTTTGGGTTGATTTGCGCCGGGACTATCCCGTGGTAGCGGAGGATCTGGCAAACCTCTGACCACAAGGGTAGTCGCAGGCAGACTTCAAAATGCCGGATGGGGAAAACCAGCTCGGTTGGCGAGAAGGAGTTCAGGCGTTCATCCTCGCGAGGAAGCCTGGCGACATACCCCGGCGACAAATACTTGGCGGAGAACTCCTTCAGGTCGCTCGGCCGAGTAATCGACTTCTTGAAAGAAGTCGCCTCAAAGTTCTTCGCATGACTTGCACGGCGAATAGCTGCCTCGTCAGCCATTCAGAAGAAGAAGGATTGGAGAAGCGAATATCGAAGTGGCGAGAAGAGGAGTAATCGGAAGATAGTCGCTGGAAAGAAAGGGAAGATCGCAAAAAGCGTAATAAATACGTATCCACCCCCCTATTTATAGTACTCGACAAAGCTTGGCTTCCCGCGTACGCCACCGCGAGCGCGAGTTGGAGGTGGCGCGTATCAAGGAAAAGTCGCCAAAACCCAGGGTGCACATCAAATCACCGGTGTCGAACGAGCGAGCACCTGCGTCAAATCTTTAGGATACTCGCCACATCAACGCGATATTTAACAACTACTCGCGGAAACAAAAAACGAAGAAGACCATCAAGACATCACAGAAAACAAGAAAGGCAACAAAGGCGATATCCATACTCGCCAAATATCAATTTACTTCAAGAAAATAGTTCAGCATTACAAGAAATTGCCAGAAGGCTACAAGCAACTATAAAGCAAAAAGAGCCAGGATCCTAGGGGTTCGGCTGAGCATCGGGAAGCTGCGGTTGTCGCCCAACCCAGCCCATGCTGCGAGCTCTCTTGAAGTGCTCGAAGGCCACGGACATCGCATCCTCGCCCTGTCGCAGCTGCTCCTCCATCCTCGCCAGGCGACCAATGGAGCCCGTGCTCGCACGCATCCCCACCAGCTCGTCGTGATGCAACTGCTGCTGATGCTCCATCCTCCCAACCCGGCGCTTCAGATCGCCGACAGCCTGAAGGCGAGATTCTACACTAGCCAGGCGAGTATCTAACTCTTCTAGCTGTGATACTCGCACCTCCAGCTCGGTCAGGCGACGCTGGGAGTCAGCAGCCGCCAGGAGCTCCACTCGCGCTTCCACCGCGGTTAGGCGCCGATGAGATTCGCTGATCGCCAGTCGCTCCAGCTTCGCCTCCAAGTCTAAAATGGCGCGAGTAGCCCTCTCCTGATACTCGCGAGAAGGAAGCCCTACGGCGTCAATCAGAGCCCCGAACGGAGTATGAGCGCGAGCTGCAGAAGACAAAGAGACAAAGTCTTAGTGGCGAGTAACGAGAAGACCCTTCTTTGAAGATGATCGGGAAGACAGCGACTCCATTTACCAGGCCGATGGGCATCACTCCGTGAGTCACGGCGAGGACTCCGAGATGGTCGGCGAGGAGAGCTCCTTCCCCGATGCTGGGACATACTGCGACGAGCGCCATCTCGCCGGTTCGAGTGCGACCCACCGATGTGTTCCCTACTGGAAGGCGCATCACCCCGACCACGACCATCCACCGGTCGCCCTCCCCCTCTGGGATCGAAGAAGCCAGAAGATCCTGCCATCCCGCCTCGGCGCGAGGACTCGGTCGGATGAGCGGTGAGAGCCGAAGAAGACAGGAGGCGGCGATCATCCTGCATGTCGGCCGGAGGAGGAAACGGAGGAGGTGGAGGAAGTTGGTCCGCAGGCAGTTGCGAGCTACTCGCCGCCTCAGGTCGCTGCAAAGGCGGTGGCGGTGGAGGAGGATTGCTCGCTGCAGGAACCCTCTGCTCGCTCATCGGCCTCTTGTCTACCGCAGAGCTATGAAGGATCCGCACCGATCCGCCCCGGCGAGTTCCTCCCCCAGTCGTGTGCGGGATCATAGGCGAGGATCGCAGAGGAATCGCGCTCAAAGGCTCCCCCCGAGCATCGACGAGAAGCGGATCTGCGAGATAGCATAGAAAACGTCAGAGACCAGCCGACACTTAGGCGACTAATAAAGTGGCGAGTAGATAGCTCTCACTTTGCAAAGGAGGAACTTCGGTTTGAACTTGGACCGAGATTCCAGCAGTACTCGGCTTAGGGGCAACCTCCGGCGAAGGAGGAGCGGGAGCGGGCGAGCCGCCTGACTGACCAAGACCCAAGTCAGCGAGTACCTGCTGGGTAGTGCCGACCTGAGGATCAACGACATTCTCAGGATCGTCGGTAGTCTTCTTCTTCTCCAGACGCTTCCTCTTCCTAGAAGCGAGAAAGTCTTCAAGCTCGGCGTCGCGAGCAGGCTTCCGCAACGGTGGCAACAAACTGGCAAGCTCGGCCAAATCAGCGGCAGCTTCCTCGGCAATACTACGCGACATCTTGAAAGCGGGATCAAAAATGGCTCGCCATCAGAGACCCCTCCCCCTCTATATATAGGGCCATAACGTCAAAACAGTAGGATGCCGACTATCAACCAATACTCGCCCAAAAGATAGCTCGTCGAATAAGGGTTGGATGATTCTTTCCGAGCAACTACGTTACTCGCAAAGAGCGGGGATTGTGTACAACCCTCATTCTCCGAGGGTAGGACCCACCCAAGGCCACGTAGGCAGAAGTCAAAGTCAAAGAGTCAATACGGCAGTCAACAGTTCGAGATACCAAGATAAAATCGGCCAGCAGGATACTGGGAGAGTTCATCAAGCATAGGAGCAGAAGACAGCCTAGGCGAGTAGGGGTGCACTCGTGCGAGTAGCCCGGATACTCGCCAAAGGTGGGCGACCATAGGTGATACTCGCCCATTTGCCCGGGGAGATCGCCTCAATGTCGCTAGTAGCCGGGCAGGGGCTGGGCTATAAAAACCCCCCTACCCCTTGGTTTTCCTATAAATAGGACCCCAGGGGTACTTAGATTGGCACCTGGACTTGAGCTTTCGAAACCCTGCTCTTGCATTCTGGAACCTATCGCACTTGGCCGTTACTCCCGGTGCTAGCCAAGTCGGTGCCTTCCTTGTACCCTGCTCGGCCATTTTTGGTCTTGGAGGGGAAGTCTCTTCGGAGCTTCTGGGTACGTGGTGGGACCTCCCTGCCGCAGCGACCTGGGGTCCTGTTGTTGTTGCTCACCTAGTTTCCTCATAGTCGCCAGCTTAGTCATCTCGTTGGACTGCTGGGCGAGTAGTCTCCGGCTGCATTTGTCTGAATCTTGAGGTCAGGATTTTCCTGGCGTCAACAGGTTGCGTTGACTTCGAATTCTATGCCTCCTAGCATTGCTTGGAAGGAACACTTTTCTGTGGACGTCATATCTGATCCATCCGGAAGTCGTATTCGAATTGACATCCCGGATGATCGTACAGTGTTTCCCTTGTCAGCGATGAAGTTCTGTGCGACGAAGGAATGCGTGGCACCGGTATCGAACAACGTTTTAGCGGGATGACCTTCTACCAAAAGTAAACCTGATAATATGTATATACTATGATCATAAACTTTTACAGATGTACAGGAGTAGAGACTATGCAAAAGGTCACAACATATATATGACTATAACATGCTCCTAGGATATCGTAACTACTGGAAGTAGATATCTATCACTACATGTGCTGCTCGGCCCTGCCTAGCTGGCTCCCTCCTGCCTGCGGGACGTCCTCTGCATCCACCTCGTCCTCTCTCCGCAGCTCTCTGTACTGCTCCTAAACCGGGTTTCCCTGTAGCCTGAGGGCAGAAAGCTCGTAAGTGCCTGGGCTGCTGACATAGGTAGCAGTTCCCTGCAAAGGGGATATCTCGTCGTGCGGCGGGGACGGCCTGAGGTGCTGGGGCTGGGGGTGCTGGTCGGGGCTGGGCTGCCTGCCCATATGGCTGGTGGCGCTGACGCTGTCTCCTACCCCGGTCCTGTCTGCGAGAACCTACTCCTCTCTCTTGGCCCTGATCCCGGGGAACCTCTGCATGTCCCCTACGCTGCTGGGACACCATCCTCTGATCTAACTCTAAAGTTTTGGCGTGCGAGGCAATCGTGTGGAAGGATGCCTGAGAAATCATGATCAGAGCCTGACGGAGATCATCTCGTAGTCCTCGGTAAAATCTAGTCGCTTTATCCACGTCCATAACTGCTAGAGTCCCGTCGAAGTGGGCCAAATGAATGAACTCTCGTTGGTACTCAGGTACCGTCCTCTCCCCTTGCCGGATCTGTAAGAACCGCTCCTGAAGTGTGATCCTGTCTGCGTCCGAGATGAAGTGCTCTAGGAAGGCCTCTGAGAATTCCCCCCAGAGGATGGTGTTGAGTGGTCGCCCTCTAAATGTGGAGCGGCTGGATGCTCTCCACCAATCCCGGGCATAGCCCTCTAGCATGGTCACCACCAAGGACACTGCGGCTATGGCGGGGCACATCATCCCGACTAAGAGCTCCTCTACCCTCTCCACCCACTCTTCAGCCTGAATGTCTGACTCGGTACCTCGGAAGGTGGGGGGCCTTAGCCCACGGAATGTCGTCAGAAGATCGGTGGGTACGGTGGCCTGCTGGGGTGGCCGTAGGGTGGCCGTATGGAAAGCGGCTAACAAAGCTGTCAGGGTCCGTCCTAGCTCTGTATCCCCAAACGGAACTGCGGCTGGAGTGGCCGGGGCTGGTGGTGGAGTAGTAGGGTGGTACTGATCCCTAGAGGAGGACCTTCCGTTACTCGACTCCGGTATCTGGAGAAGTAACAAACAAACATCAGTACTTGCAAAAATAAGGGAATTTTGGCGCCTCCTACTACCGACCGGGTCCCGCAGGGAGACTTGCCGCCACCTCCCCTCTTGTCGAGGAGGCAAGTTTCTTCTTCTCTTCAGGCGATGGCTTCTGCGGTAAGTGAAGCTCTTCTTCTCTAATCTTGGCCCTTCCTCTCCATTATCGCTTACGTCTGTTGACCGTTTATCTTTTGTTTGCAGGCGGAGGCTTTGACTAGCGTTGCTCTTACATGGAACGATCATTATGTGGGCCTCAAGGATAACTACTTCGCTCTTCAGGAGGAGTTACGCGTGGCGAGGAGCGATTTGTCCATTCTGCAAAGGGAGAGGGATCGCGACTCGTCTCACATCAAGTAGTTGGAGGCCGACATCTCTTCTTCACGATCTGAAGTCGAGAAGCTGCGGGTGGAGTACGGTGGTGACAAGGCGCTTGCCCAGGATGCGCTTCGTCGGCTGTCAGAAGCTCAGGGGGAGATGTTCCGCTTGGAGGGAGAGCTGGGCTTCCTGAGGAGCGAAGTGGACCGGTTGTCGTCGATCGAGCGTAGTCTTGAGGAGGCCAAGGCAGTCGGGGTGACCGAGTACAAAGATTCTCTTGCCTTTGTAGAGGAGCGGTTCCAGATGGCGGAGGAGATTCGTGCTGAGGTCATGACGAAGGAGGTTGAGCCCATGAGAGCAGACGAGCGCGAAGTTTCTTTTCAGCGAGGCATTCAGAAGACTCATCGTATGATGGGGAGGAAGTTTGGATGTGACACTGCTGGCCTTGGAGTTGGGGATCTTTCAGGGGATGATTGCTCGGATGTAGCCGATGACTGACGTTGGTTGTCTTCCACTTTCCTGCTTTACGTATTGTTGTTTGTTTGTGTGCAGCGCTGCGCTGATGTGGTTGTATTCCTTTATTGCATTTATTGTACCTATTTCCTTGGGTGATTTTGTTGTTCTGGTTATTGATACCTGCGTAGCTTGATGGCATTTCCAAAATTACGGATGAGTTTGCGCGAGTCTGAGCTCGTGGCTTTTACATAATAGAAAATTAATTCGCGCGAGTCTGTGCTCGCGGCTTTTACATAATAAATAATTAGTTTGCGCGAGTCTGAGCTTGCGGCTTTTACAATATAGACTTGACCGGTGAATAGCTGGTGTATTCAAACCAGGGGCGAATGTAAGGTGGGCAGGCCCCTACGACGCCGGGACTCGACGACGGAGGAGATGGGCGAACCTTCAATCAACGGCGGTGCAAAGTCCCTGGGGCAGCACCCCGAAGTGGCCGGTGAATAGCTGATGTATTCAAACCGGGGGCGAACCTAAGGGGGGCAGGCCCCTACGACGTCGGGACTCGACGACGGAGGAGAAAGGCGAACCTTCAATCGACGGCGGTGCAAAGTCCCCGGGGCAGGGCCCAAAGTGGCCGGTGAATAGCTGGTGTATTCAAACCGGGGGCGAACGTAAAGGGGGCAGGCCCCTACGACGCCGGGACTCGACGGCGGAGGAGAAGGGCGAACCTTCAATCGATGGCGGTGCAAAGTCCCCGGAGCAGGGCCCCAAAGTACGTTCCTGCAGTATAATAGTTTAGGACAGGTAAAACATAATCAGAAAATGAACATTGGTACATGCGCAAGTGCAATCTTGCGGCTTTTGAGCTAATAAGTTTCTTGATACAAGTTTGACGAGAGAGAAAAGGTAACATTGCGCTCCCTTTGTGTTGTGCTGGCCCGAGCTCTTTTGGTCGTTCAGCATGGCGGACGGTGGTGACCCGGCGGCCGACCCTCGGTGACATCCTTCTGTGCTTCTTCACGGAAAGCCTCAAGGTGTCCTGACTGGACAAGGCGTTCAATTTCTTCTTTCAACCTGGCACAGTGCTCCATACTATGTCCTCGGCCTTTGTGGAAATTGCAAAAGTGGGATTGATCTCCCCTGTGTTGGGAGAGCGGTCTGGGCCAGTTGATGATTTTACTGTTGTAGTTGACGGACAGTATATGCTCGCGGGGGGGCATTTAATGGGGTGTGGATCTGAGAGCTTTGATTTGCTATCCCTCGGGAGCGGTCTGCTCGGCTCTGAATGGGCGGGACGGTCTTCTCGAACTGTTGTTGATGTCCCTTTCTCTTGCGACACGTATCCCCAAGTTGTAGTGGGTTTGCCGATGCCGGAAGATTAGCTTTTTCTGCCAATGTGGGGGTTGCGCGGCCCTCCCGCACGCCTTGCTTCTCAGAATTTGGTTTTGGCGATGAGTCGTAGTTGATCCAAGGGAGCTCGGCTGCGGCTGTGTCGAAACCACGGATTGCATCTCTGAGGATTCTCCCTTTGTTGGTCATGCGTCCAGACATGGAAACGTCGTGGTCCAGGGCGTCGAGTAGGAGGCTCCCAAATATTGCGTCGTAGGGGTAGTCTGCCTCTGCGATGACGAACTGAACGTCGTACTGAACTGGTTCCGAATGCATCCCTATTTGTACGGGGAGGGTGACGACTCCTATGGTGGGTACCATAGTTCCGTCTGGGAGCTCTGCGTCGCTGGCCCTGAGCTTAAGGTTTCCGCTTAGGAGTTTGAGCCGCACCACGGCCGCCACGAACAGGATATTGAACGAGATGCGATGAGTTAATAACGCCCTTCTTAGCTCACAGGCTGGATTGCCTATGCTTGCGTCTAAGGCGAAGTCCAACCATCCCCGGGGACGCCCTTGGGGAAAGCTTGCGTAGATCTTCTCGTGCTGCTTGCCCCGCTCCGCTTCCCCTAAGTGGGACGACTCGTCCGTCTCGGGCTCTTTTTCCCGGACCCTTGGCTTGCGCGCTTCGTGCCATTCAACGAACAGTTGGGACAACTCGGTGAAGTTGTGAATCGTTCTGTTTGGCAGGGATTGATACCAGCGGAGGGCGTCTCCGCGCAGTGTCTTGGTGAAGATTTTGCAGCTGATTTGGTCTGGAAGTCCGAACGTCCGTACCGTTATCAAGAAGTGATTAACGTGCACGTACGGGTCTTCTGCTCTGTGGAACTCCTTGAAGTGCGGGAGCTTTATCCATGACAGTACTGGGTATGTCAAAATTGACTTTGACAGGGGGGATCGCCTTTGTTGGTGCGTGATATCGTTCGGATCCTGCCCCACTATGAGAGGGGCCAACTTGCTAGTTGATCCAATCCACTGGGGTTGGATGGGTGCAGCAATGAGCGCTCTTTTTGCCGGGCCTTCAGGGATTGAGGAACTGCATGCGTCGGATAGTTCGGGGGAGGTGTCCACTCTCGCTGGTTCCGTGAACTCAGGCGAAGCGGGCACTGCATTCGGAAATTCTTTACTCGGTAGTTGGGAATCCATTCCCACAGACGGCGCCAAACTGTTGCGGGTCGCTCGGGCGCTCTGGTAGACCGGTCGTATTGAACCACCTTAGCTCGAAAGCGAACCGAGCGCGCAAACAGTCAATTAGAGATTCGTTGAGTACACATAGACTTTTTAACGTGGAAAATCCGGAAAGGGTAAAAAATCACGTGGCCGGAGCTGTGCCGACCAAACTTCACTATCTTCTGAGAGCTTACAGTTTGGTGCTTAGAAGTCGAGCGCGACAGGCCGCTGCTCGTTACAATAATAGAGAGAGAGAGAGAGAGAGAGAGAGAGAGAGAGAGAGAGTTTGGGCTGCACCCTTTGCGGGGTGCGGCTCGTCCGCACCTCTTGCGGGGTGCAGCTCGGCCACACCCCTTGCAGGCCGCGGCTCGGACACACCCCGCAAGGGGTGCGGTTACGCGCGACCCCCCTCACAGATGGGAGGGGGCGGCGGCGGCGTGCGCGCGCTGCGGCCGTGGACGGCGCGCTTTGCGCGCATTTTCAAATTAGCGGTTGGCGACGGGAGTGGCAGTTCTGGCTTTGCTCTCCCACTCTCTCCCACTAAAGTAGTGGGGGAGTGGTTTATGGGAGTAACCGCCATCCGATTTTCTTATAGATATGAGCCTATGATATGAGCCCTCATCAGTTTTAAACGTAGAAGTGGATGAAGTTCCTTAGATGAGGTGAGGTGGTCACGAATGATGATTTATAACCATCGCGTTCACGCCCGTTACCACCGTGTCAAACAGATCCTAAATTATTTTTGCTCCACAGTAAACCAAACTTGCATTTAAAATAAAGTTAGACATCATAAATCATATGTTGAAAACTTTAAAAAGGGAAAAAAATCATGGAATTGGACCGTGTTCTAAAAAATCATTATAAACAAGCTGATTGCAACATTGTTATACAACCCATATTCATCGAGGGTAGAATCCACTCAAAGTCACGTAGGCAGAAGTCCAAAGTCAAAGGTCAAAGCAGAAGTCAAGAGTCAAAGATCTAGACAACTCAGCCAGCAGTAGGAGTAGAAGGCATGTACGAGCATCCCCTCATACTTGTTAGGTGCGCGACCATATGAGATGCTCGTCGAAGCCAGGTGAGTTCTCATTGTACAACCCGTATTTGGCGAGTAGATCGACCTGGGCTTGGCGAGTAGACCGACAACATCCGACGAGTAGATCTAATGATGGTCCTACTCGCCCAAGGTAGGGTGAGGCGAGTACGCCCCTCCCCGTCGTAGCTCTTATCGACGTGATTTCTTCTCGACGTCATAGTATTCTTCTCGACGGCATGGTCCCTTCTCGGCGTTATGAGCGTGATTCATCTAAGCGATATGAACAGCCCGTCTTGACGACAAAAGCTCCTTCTCTCCCAGGGCGAGGCGAGTTGACCTGGCCTCGGGCGAGCTCGCCCCAGGAGAACTCGCACCTTGGCGAGTAGGATATGACCTAGTCGCCTTAGCCACGCTCGCGCAAGAAGGGAGCGAGGCGAGTTCGGGTCAACCCGACTCCTCAGGCACCTCCCACTATCCGCAGACCAACATAGGCTGCGATTAGTATTACGAAAAGGTGCGAGGAGCTGTTCGCAGACTATTTTGGTCTGCATATAGCAATTTGGTTAGGGTGGAGGAAGCTATCCGCAGGCCTATTGGACAATTTTGCCCTCATAAGAGTTTGCATATAAATATGACTCATTATTATCTCAGATCAGCAAACATCCACCCCCCCCCAAGAGAGCATGCGTTACGTTTTCTTCCTTGCGTCCTCGTGCTATCTGAGACAGGCTCAACCTCTGGTTTTTGGGAGGGGAAATCAAGTAAGAATTTCAGGTTAGTGGTGGGACCTCCTCGCTGCAGCCACTGGGTCATTCTTAGGCAACTACCTACCAATCTGTGAGGCTAGTTCTCAGCTCGAAATACTTAGACCTAGGGATCTAACAAAGAGAGAAGTAACTCAAGCTACTCCCCAAGTCTCGAACATAGTTTGACCGGTATCCGGGATCCAACACTCATCAATGTCACATAGTCGTTGAGCAAGGTTGGGCTATAAATAAGACCCCCCTGGTTTTGTAACGGTCTCCCCAGCATACAGCTCGCAAGGACGACCGCCGGCACCCCCAACATACAGCTCGAAAGGGTTCAGCCTAACCAAATGGGCTGCAGCCCATGCACCCCAACCCCTCTCTGTCCCACCACAGGGCACAGCGGGTTGTGGGAGACCGCAGTCCCCCTTTGATGAGAATTGAGCCAGTTAAGCGGCAGTACGTGGACTTCCCAGGAGGTCACCCATCCCAGAACTACTCCAGCCCGAGCACGCTTAACTATGGAGTACTTTCACTTCTCATCACCAATTGAGCTGCAGATCAATTGGTGATGAGAAGTGAAAGTACTCCATAGTTAAGCGTGCTCGGGCTGGAGTAGTTCTGGGATGGGTGACCTCCTGGGAAGTCCACGTGCTGCCGCTTAACTGGCTCAATTCTCATCAAAGGGGGACTGCGGTCTCCCACAACCCGCTGTGCCCTGTGGTGGGACAGAGAGGGGTTGGGGTGCATGGGCTGCAACCCATTTGGTTAGGCTGAACCCTTTCGAGCTGTATGCTGGGGGTGCCGGCGGTCGTCCTTGCGAGCTGTATGCTGGGGAGACCGTTACAAAAAGTGCAATCTTGGTGAAAGGACTTTTTGTAACGGTCTCCCCAGCATACAGCTCGCAAGGACGACCGCCGGCACCCCCAGCATACAGCTCGAAAGGGTTCAGCCTAACCAAATGGGCTGCAGCCCATGCAGCTCAGTTGGTGATGAGAAGTGAAAGTACTCCATAGTTAAGCGTGCTCGGGCTGGAGCAATTCTGGGATGGGTGACCTCCTGGGAAGTCCACGCGCTGCCGCTTAACTGGCTCAATTCTCATCAAAGGGGGACTGCGGTCTCCCACAACCCGCTGTGCCCTGTGGTGGGACAGAGAGGGGTTGGGGTGCATGGGCTGCAGCCCATTTGGTTAGGCTGAACCCTTTCGAGCTGTATGCTGGGGCTGCCGGCGGTCGTCCTTGCGAGCTGTATGCTGGGGAGACCGTTACAGGTTTTCCCTACAAATAGAACCTCAGGGGTACCAGAAATTATACCTTTGACTGAGCTTTCAGAACTCATTTTCGGAAACTTAGACCGTGAGACCTTGATCATCTCCCTTGGTCATCAATTTGTTACTCGCCAAGTTGGTGTTTTCCTCGTACCCTGCTCGGCCATTTTTGGTTGTGGAGGGGAAATATCTTCTGAACTTCTTAGTACGTGGTGGGACCTCCCTGCTGCAGCACTTGGGGTCCTGTTGTTGCTCCTTGAGCCCATTTGTCTCTGCCCGTCAAGCTGTCAAGTTAGATCGCTGGACTAATAACCTTCGTCTGCATTGATTCGAATATTTGAAGTCGAGATTTTCCTGACTTCAACACTTTCTTGATCATCACCCTTGGTCATCACTTTTGATACTTGTCAAGTTGGTGTCTTCCTCGTACCCTGCTCGATCATTTTTGGTTGTGGAGGGGAAGTCTCTTCTGTACGTGGTGGGACCTCCATGCTGCAGCACCTGCCACCTGGGGTCCTGTTGTTGCTCCTTGAGCCCCTTTGTCTTTCTCTATCAAGTCGTCAAGTTGGATCGCTTGAGTAGTAACATTCTGCTGCATTGATCTGAACATTTGGAGTCGGGATTTTCCTGACTTCAACAATTGTCAAAGAGTTTTAGTGGACAGGGCATGAGGGCGTGTCAAGAAAGCTTTGTCAAAATAATAAATGTTTTGTATGTTGACTAAAATGTCAAGGAAGCTCTGTCTCATCTTCACGAGTCCAGTGCAAATGACAGTTTTTTGATCGGACCTCTAAATCTCCAGCAATTGACGTCGAAAGATCATTTTGAGGCGAATTGGAAGTCATGCTAAAACTCCATAAAATTCTTTGTTTTGGGTGTCTATCTCATTCAGTTTATCGAGCTGCATGTCGTTTTTGGATTTGAAATTTTTACGCTCCCAAAAAATTCGGGGCACCCTTCTATTAATGTCAAAATGGTGACAAGAAAGGAAGACGAGATGTGGCCATGGCCACTGCCCACTATGGGAGGCTACGGATGCCTTCCGATCGACTCTCTCCGAGCTGATTCCCCATGTAGAATGGATGACTTGCAAAATGCAACCCTGTTTAAGCTCCGTTTAGCACGGCGGCGGCGGTTGTGAATGCGATGATTATGAACTATTGTTCCGTGAACGCCCGACCTCGCCTAAGAAACTTCATCCACTTTTATGTTCAAACCTAGTTTTCTTTTCTTGGTGGTGTTCAAAATCATTGTTTTGCTAAACATGCATTCTAAGATGTGACGTTTTTGCCCAAACTCATCGGAGGAAAAAAAAATCCGCGTCAAACGGAAGCAATTATTCTATCCGGTCTCCTTTCTGAAATATAGGTTTGAAATTTCCGTTGTATTGATACGTGGAGAAAGGAGACGATTGATACGAAGAAATCAAAGGGATGTGGTGAACCCGTTCAAACCCATTCTAATCTCCTAGGAGATCTACCCGAAGTCTGGAACACGAATTGAAAAATTGTGTATTATAACGTACATGTGGACATCAAGTCTAAATTAGGTATTATCGCCGTTATATATTGCGCACGTGGTACCCATGAAGAGGATTCATATTTGTCACAGACCGTAGATAAAAATTTAACACTATAGTTTAGGGTTTATGATTTGTGCGAGCCAAAAAAAATTAGGTGGTGTTAAAGGCAAATCAGAATTGGCTATTGGGAAACCAATTTCTATGAGTTATTACACGCCTTTTAAAAATATGTTTTTTACATGCATATTTAGGAAAAGTGTTCAACACGATAATTGTAGATCTCGTCGAAATCTACAACTTTCGTGTTGAACACTTTTCCTAAAAATGTATGTGCAAGGCGTATTTTCAAAAAATTCGTTATAGTTACGTTCAGGGCGACAATACGCCTTGTGCGTGCATTTTTAAGAAAAATGTTCAACACGAAAGTTGTAGATCTCGACGAGATCTACAATTTTCGTGTTGAACACTTTTCCTAAAAATACATGTGCAAAACGTATTTTCAAAAGGCGCGTAATAACTCATAGAAATTGATTTGCCAATACCAATTCTGATTTGACTTTAACACCACCCAAAAATTTTTGAACGCTAACATGCGGGTGGCTAAGCTGACAGCCGTCCGATCACCTTTTTTTTCACTTTTTTGTTCGCAGTCCAATCAAATATCGTGCGGTCAAAAATTAACTCGCACGGGAGACACGGTTCTCCCGTGCGAGTTACCTAACAACTTCTTCATTTATCAAACACCTCCCGTGCCTAGCATGCATGACACACGTGTGGGCATGTGATAAATATTTAATAATTGTTTTACATAAATAAAGGAACATGAAAACCATGTGATCGCCGTGGACACTTTTACACAAAAGTCCAGTCTTGATCCGAAAACAAGAAAATTAGTCCATCCGCTTCTAGAGCTCCTCCGGCTACTCATTTCTGACCACACAGCTACGAATTAGTAGATATCGGATTCCTAAGTTTATATATTTAATTTTAATTTGACGACGCACGTCGTTAAATTATAATCCTACTATGAATAGTTCAGTCGGATTGTAGTTTCTTACGGTAAAGATGGTTTCCGCTCTGTTTGGCGCGGCGGGTGCGATCTTGAACGTGTTGTTTAAAACCTGTCGTTTGTGAACGTTCGACCTCACCCAAATAACTCTATCCATTTTATATTCAAAACTAGTTTTAATTTTTTTGATGACGCAAACATGCATTCTATGACGGTGACATTTTTTCCAACTCACCCGAGCAAATACGACGCGTCAAAACGGAGCCTTTATGTGCCGCTACATCAAATATAAGCAATTTAACGATTCATAGTGATGAAAAAATAATCGTGAGAATGGAATTGTAAGGAAATCAATAATATGAAAAACATTACACGAATTTAAAAAAAAAAACACATTTTACTTTTCTGTATGAGCTTTCTAAAAAAAAAAATTATACGGCTGGAAAATCAAAGGCCTCGAATATAACGGTCGCGGTGAGATACCATCTCAAGGAGAATACACATTCTATCTTTTCAGCGAGTACTTTCTCTTCATGTTCCAAATCATTCTCAATGCTCAACCAACATGATTAAGCTGTGAAGCAAGCTCATCTGCCAACTTATTGTTATATGTTTAACTTGTCAACCTGAATGCACCATTGAACGTCGTCATTTTAACTACAATTTCCACCGCATAGCGGGAACAATGATCCTTGTTGTTGAGCAAGATTTCTTTGATCGTTCTCGTTCCTGTCCTGGAAGCTGCCTAGCTCCACGGCCTCATCGTCCTTTGTCCCGCCGTGCTACAAGGGTTTTCGGCATTCCTCATAGGACCATTGTACCTCAAATTGCTTGGTTGATGACAGTGATAGCAATTCCCTCTAAAGGGTTCTCCAATCCTCTGAGGAGCCTGAGGGGGTTGTGGGCGAACTGCAGGTCTTGGTTGTTGATATGGTCTCTTATTGGGACGAAACTGTCTCCCATATCTCCTTCTATCACAAATCTGCCACTGGAAGGAGGCATGCATCTCCTACTTGCTCCATGCTTCATAACTGTCTAAGTCAGCCTTTCTTATGATTTTGGACCATGAGCATTGAGGTGAACCGCCTCTAAAGTCTTTGTTGACTCAACAATATGGGCAAAAGTGGAGTGGCCTGCAAAGATGAGTGGCAGCCGAAGAGAATCCCTAAGCCCGCGGAAGAAACAATTTGCACGATCGTGATTATTTATAGCATAATTGTCTGCAAAACGAGCGAAATGAGAGAACTCCCTCTCGTAATCCAAAACAATACGATCACCCTTCTTAGATTGCAGGAATCTCTCCTGTAGATTGTAACATCCTCAGAACAAGTAGACCCCTAAGATGCATCTTGTCATGACAAGGTCATGACATCACTCTAAGATGCCAAAATAACCTTAAGAACCAAGGTGAACAGGTGAAAATCACCTTGGTGTGCAAATAGCCAAACTTGACTCCAATGCTTAAGACTTGATATTTAGCTTCAAAATGACAAATTGACCCCAACAACCCTTCCTAAACCCCTCAGAAGAGTCCCTTGGGTCATTTAGGACCCATTTGGGTCAACCCAGTTGATCAAATTGACAAAAGTCAACTCTAACTCAAAATGGGTCAACTTACTTTAAATTGGTTCAGATAGACTTCAAATAACCAATTAACTTCACTAATACCCTCCTAACCACAAAGGGAGACCATTCGGTCAATAATAATCAAGGGGGCTCAATCAATTTGGCCAAAGTCAACTATATGTCAACCAGGTCAAATCAACCATAATTGGTCAAACTAAACCCAGTTAGGCTATATTGGGTCAAGCCAAATTTTCATGGGTCAAATAGGCCTCAATAGGCTAAAATGACCCAATCACCACACTATGACATCCCTAACCACTTAGGGAGTCCATTAGGTCACTAAGGTCACATTGGGGTCAACCCCATGGGTCAAATTGACCAAAGTCAACCAAACCGTAATTTGGTCAAACCACCCTATTAAGTGTCAATACCCCTATATTGTCAAAGTGACCTCACCTAAGTCTCTAAATCCATTTAGAGAGGCAAACTGGTCATAAATAACTCATTGGGTCAAGTCAAGTCCATGGTTTGGGCCAAAATTACCATTGGGCCCACTTAGCCCAAATTGGCCCAATTAGGTCAAATGGACCCGAATCGGCTTCACCAAGCTCAAATTCACCCTATGATGTGTTCATGGACCCAATACCCTCAATGTGAGTTAGCCACATTGCCTTGGTTGACCTAGGAACAACCCAAAGTCCATAAACCCTAATTTGGCCATTTAGGTCAATTGAGCCCAAAACTCAAATTAGATTGGATTAGCCCAATAACCTAAAGCCCAAATGGTGAGCCCATAAGTCTATGTCATCTGATATAATTCAGAAATTCAAATTTTGGAGGCAAAAATAGGATAATTAATCTTAATTATGGCCTTGGGGATAAGGAGAGGAAGGAGGGGATTGAGTTCCACTTGACACTCAATTCATCTTCCCAAGCCTTCCTCTGAACTGGGGGAGTAATTCCCATCAGTTTTCAAGAGGGAGGGGCTGCCAAGTGGCTGCCATGAAGGGAGAAAGGGGGAGGCCGAAATTTACATTAATGGTCGCATGGGTAAAAGCCTTCCCCTCCCTCATTCGACTACTCTATCACCTTCAGAACTCTCCTAGGAGAAAAAGCCCCAAGGAAATTGAAGGATTCAGGCTGAGTTGGAGAAGATCGGGCAAGGCATAGAGCTTGGATGGTCGGCCATGCCAACCTAAGGAACAAGGCTCAAAGCTCAAATTTAGGCATGGATTCCTTCTCCTCTCCCCTAGTGCTAGATCTCAGTTCTTTTCTTTTTGAATTTCGTTGAGAAATGAGGGAGATACCATAGTTGATTTGCAAGCTTTGTTGGCCGAAAATTGAGGTTTTTGGGGAGCAGCTCCGGACACCTCTGGTCGAGAGGCCACCACCAATCCAAAGCCCCCACTCATATGAAGCTTCCCCATTGGTGGTTTGGCCAGAGATCAGGTGTGGTGGCCGGAATCCATGGCTGAAATTGCTACAGGAAATTTGGTTTCGGCCATGGATATGAGGAAGAAGATGAATAGTTTTTTTTACTATATTATATATCATTTTCTGCCTTATTATTTCAGTCTCCTTCGTAAATATTTTTAAGCCCCTTAGGTCCAGAATCAAAAGAAGTGCCAAACATGAAAAGTGTAGGCATTGGTCTTAACTTTAATTGGCCACTGATTTCATGTCATTTGAATCATTCGAGCTCCTTATGCACCAATTTTAGTGTAGGGTGTCCTTTTTGGACCCTAGACACTATTTTGAGTGCCCCCATCATTTGGCTCATCCAAATGAGGTGAAATTTGGGGCAGGCATGAGACATGCCCTAAAGTACCCCTGCCAAAAATTGAGGATTTTTGGAAACAATTTTTCTAAAGTTTTATTCAACGTTTCATTTTCCATATATGGCCTAGATCTATGGTTATATTAAACCAAATCCACTCAAATTTTCTCTGGATGGTAGATTAGATCAAATATAGCCCATGGTTAAAAATTAAGGTCATTTGGACCTGTGCATGTTGGTGTATTCCAAATGCATGTGTAAGGGAAATTTGGTGTGCATATAACAATACCACGTAGCATTAGAATTACATGAGAAAATCAACTCAAATTGACCCAAATTTTGGGCATCATGATAATTAGATCAAATATACTCCATGGTTAAAATTTAAGGTCATTTGGACCTTTGCATGTTGGTTTATTCCACATGTATGTGTAAGGGAAGAATGGTGTGCACTAAACCATAATTGAGAATCTAGTTCAAATTGACCCAAATTTTGGGTAGCATGTTAATTAGATCAAATTTAGTCCATGGTTGAAATTTAAGGTCATTTGGACCTTTGCATGTTGGTTTATTCCACATGCATGTGTAAAGGAAATTTGGTGTGCATATAGCAATACGTTGTAGCATTAGAATTACATGAGAAAATCAACTCAAATTGACCCAAATTTTGGGTAGCATGTCAATTAGATCAAATTTAGTCCATGGTTGAAATTTAAGGACATTTGGACCTTTGCATATTGGTTTATTCCACATGCATGTGTAAGGGAAATTTGGTGTGCATATAACATTACCACGTAGCACTAAATTTACATAGATGAATCAACCCATCTTAACCCAAATTTTGGGTGGCGTGATAACAAGACCATGCATATGCCATTGTTAAGGATTGAACTCAATTGGACTCTTGTATATGAATGAAATTCACATGCCAAAATCTAGGTGATAAAGGGTGAACAATAAGGCTCCTAAGTAACAATATTTTTTTGAGGATTTAAAGGTTTCTCATGGTCAATTCTCATGAAATTTAAAACATGCACTTAGGACCATAGGACAATACTTTATAGAGAAAATCATCAACCTTTGGGTTGATTTCCCTAAGAAACTGGATTTTCATATGATTTGGTCACATAGACCCCAAATGAGTATTTATATGGTCAAAGCTTACTGAAATGGCTTGGAAAGTTGTACAAGATCTTTTTATATCTGTATGAAGCTATGAAAATTTTATTAGAATCAATCTCTCAATAAACTTCATACTTCCTTCACAAAGTAGTATTTGGACCTATAACTTGAGAAATTAATTCCCTGAATTATTTATACTAAAATGTTATGCAATTTTGTACACGGTCTTTTTATATCAGTATGAAACTACAGAAATTTTATTAGAATCAATCTCTGAGTAAACTTCATACTTCTTTCAAAGTAGTATTTAGACCTATAACTTGAGAAATTAATTCCCTGAATTATTGTTATGAAATTTTGTACAAGGTCCTTTTATATCAGTATGAAACTACAAAAATTTTATTAGAATCAATATCTGAGTAAACTTCATACTTCCTTCATAAAGTAGTATTTAGACCTATAAATTGAGAAATTAATTCCCTGAATTATTGATACTGAAATGTTATGAAATTTTGTACAAGGTCTTTTTATAGCAGTATGAAGCTATAAAAATTTTATTAGAATCAATCTCTGAGTAAACTGCATACTTCCTTCACAAAGTAGTATTTTGACCTATAACTTGAGAAATTAATTCCCTGAATTATTGATACTGAAATGTTATGAAATTTTGTACAAGGTTTTTTTATATCAGTATGAAGCTATGAAAAATTTATTAGAATCAATCTCTGAATAAACTTCATAGTTCCTTCACAAAGTAGTATTTGGACCTATAACTTGAGAAATTAATTTCCTGAATTATTGATACTGAAATATTATGAAATTTTGTACAAGGTCTTTTATATCAGTATGAAGCTATGAAAATTTTATTAGAATTAATCTCTGAGTAAACTTCATACTTCCTTCACAAAGTAGTATTTGGACCTATAACTTGATAAATTAATTCCCTAAATTATTGATACTGAAATGTTATGAAATTTTGTACAAGGTCTTTTTATATCAGTATGAAGCTATGGAAATTTTATTAGAATTAATCTCTGAGTAAACTTCATACTTCCTTCACAAAATAGAATTTGAGTTTATAACTTGAGAAATTAATACCATGAATTATGGTTACTAGATTGTTATAGAATTTTGTATATAGACATTTTATATCAGTAAGAAGCTCTGGAAATTTTGTAAGAGTTAATCATTGAGCAAACAACATACTCCCTTCACAAAGTAGAATTTGAGCTTATAACTTGAGAAATTAATACCATGTATTATGGTTGCTGTATTATTATAAAAGTTTGTATATAGACTTTTTATATCTGTAGGAAGCTCTGAGAATTTTGTTAGATTTAATCATTGAGTAAATGACATGCTTCCTTCACAAAGTAGAATTTGAGCTTATAACATGAGAAATTAATACCATGAATTATTATTGCTGGAATATCATAGAAATTTGTACATGGACCCTTGACATTAATATGAATTTCTGGAACTAAAATGGTCTCATACTTAGTAATCATATAGTCAACCTTGTAGGAGAGGTGGTTTCACTTAAAGGTAACCGGTCTGTGAATAGTAAAAACAGAATTACGTGATTTAGACCACTCTTGACCATCACACATAGAACTATTATCTTATTGATCATTACAGAGGTATATATGGATTAAATGATTAACCATTAGTGACATTTATTAGAAGAAAGGGATTGGGGTGCGCTTAGTAAACTACCATTTCGGGAATTGACAATGATATGATAGTAGATGTGAGGAATGACCCGTCAACAAGTATAAGTGTGATCTATATGTAATCCGCCTTAGGACTTTAGAGTAACTAGAGAGGAAATGGGTATAAAAAATGGGTAGCCACCAATAAAAATAAATATCCTGGAAAAGGGGAGATTTGGGCTTCAGCCCATTGCATTCCCAAGTACCGTTGCGAGCCCTTCGTCGTGTAACCCTCGGGAAGTCTGGGATTCACCCTAAACTTCTAAGTATAACTACACGGTAGACAAGAGTATTTTAAATAGGATAACTTGATAGGATAATCCTCGTCCCAAATTAGGGACGAATTAGTATTGCTCAAGTAAGGACGGGTTAAGTCTTGCGAGCGGTAGACTCGGTATATTAGAAGGACATGTTAAGTTATGCGAGTGGTAAGCTCGGTATATTAGAAGGATGAGTTAAGTCCTGCGAGCGGTAGACTCGGTATATTAGAAGGACGAGTTAAGTCCTGCGAGCGGTAGACACGGTATATTAGAAGGACGGGTTAAGTCCTACAAGCGGTAGGCTTGGTATATTAGAAGGACGGGTTAAGTCCTGCGAGCGGTAGGCTCGGTATATTATAGGGACGGGTTAAGTCCTGCGAGCGGTTGGCTCGGTATATTAGAACGACGGGTTAAGTCCTGCAAGCGGTAGGCTCGGTATATTAGAAGGACCGGTTAAGTCCTGCGAACGGTAGGCTCGGTATATAGGAAGGACTGGTCAAGTCCTCCGAGCTAAGGGTTTGGTGTTTCACTTAGAGGCATTGTTGTATCAAGTACGTAGTATGCGGATACCATGTGTGTTCTTAGGGGCGTACGTAAGGTCTAGGTTGGACGGTGTCATACTGGCCTAGGAGTGGAGGACCCGATCCACTGCCCCTATTTGCCTCAATGGGGTGTACCTGAGCGTAGGCTCAAAAGCGGGATAGAGGTGGTGCTTACTAGATAGTACGCGGTTACCCTGTGTGTACTTTATACATATGTTTTACTACTGAAAGTGTCTAGAGAAAAGACACTTTATACATGTATATACTTGTTAGCTAGATCCATGTCACCTGTTCGCTTTTCTTTTACTCCTTGTTGCCCTCCTCTTCTTCCTCTCGTTCGGTGCCTAGGAGTCATCATGGGAGGGGATGAAGAATTTGGCTTAGTTTTTTTGACTAACGGTCGGTGAACCATATCATTTTAGAAATCGTTATGCTAGAACAGCAGGACCTCATTCAGGAGACAGGACAGGAGGATAGGATGAAGTAATGCAACCACTACCCGCTGTTGCAGTAGCAACTACATACACAAGTGACTTTTGTAGTGAGGACGTTGATGTACTGAGCATAAGCCCTTATTAATTTTAGTACTCTCTCATCGTGGACTTTTGTATTTATATATATATAATGTGATTTTGTGAACTTGTTTCATTAACGCTTCTATTACTTTGATATGTGGTTGACCTGGATGATGTTGATTAGCCGGCAGAATCGGCGTATTGTGGTGACGACCATCCCGTGAGTTGGTGCCACCGCAAGACGATGGTTCTGGGCGGTAAGTGTAACAGTCCAGGCCCAAGCCCATCCGGGTCACTGGTAACCCCAGGAACTGTCGGCACCGATGGCCCAGGCCCATTCTAGGACGGCCTCACCAAGCCCATCCGGGTCACTGGCCCCGCCCTAGGACACTGTACCGCCGGTTCAGCCTGACCACAACTGGTCAACAACAAGCCTGCAGGTCGTACACCTCAACCCCTCTCTGGCCTGCTACAGGGCACAGCGGGTTGTTGGAGGGGGGGGGGGGGGGGGGGGGGGGGGGCACGAACCCACGCCCTCCCTTTGATGAGAACTGAGCCAGTTAAGCGGCAACGCGTGGACTTCCCAGGAGGTCACCCATCCCGTGACTACTCCAACCCGAGCACGCTTAACTACGGAGTTCTTTCACTTCTCATCACCAACTAAGCTTTTAGGGCCCTGCTCATGGGACTTCACACTGTCGTCGATTGAAGGTCATCCCTTCTCCCCGCAGTAAGGTCCCGACGTCGTAAGGGCTTGCCCCTCTTACGGTCGTTAATGGTTTGAATGAATACGCTCTTCACCGGCCATCCTGGGGCATGTCCCCCTAACCAACGCTTCGACAATAACCAAAACAACAGGGTCACAGAACGCAAAAGCGTCATCGCAACACTGCATGTAGCAAGAAGTGCCTAGCAAAACATGAAACAAAAGAAACCTCACACTCACCCTCCAACAACGATACTAACCCAAGACATCACGAAGATAACAATGATTGGAATTGCCGCAGAAAAATCAAAACCTCCGAACTCCTCCGCGCAGTAATCCGGACTCCGAAGGTTTGAGGGGCTTATGATGTGCACCTGTAAATTTATAAGAGCTACTGGGTGCGTTTAGAGGAGGCTCCACAAAGGAGAGGAGGAGTTAGTGGGGTCAAAATCCAACCCATGATTATGAGAGTGGAAAAACCCAGCGCGCACTACTCGCGCTTTATCCGCGCCAGTTGCAGTCAAGACCGTACCCCACTACTGGGGTGTGATTAGCCAGCACCCCACTAGTGGGGTACGACCAAACCACACCCCCAAGGGGCGCAGCCAACCCGCACCTCATGGGGCGCGGCCAACCCGCACCCCATGGGGCGCTGTCAAGACACACCTCCAAGGGGTGCGGCCAAGTCGCACCCCTCATGTAGGGTGCGACCAAGCCCCCCCCCCCCCCCCCCCCCCCGCCTTGCGAGGGAGGCGACCGAAGCCGCACCCCCTCGCCGGGTGCGGCCAATCCAACTTTCCCCTTTGGGGGTGCGACTTCTCGTTGCGCGCTCAGGATGCTATCGTGGTCGTTGCGTGCCTAAAGCGTTCACGTGCTCGTTGCGCGCTCATAACGCTCCCGTGTTTATTGCGCGCTCAGAACGCTCCCGCATTCGTTGTGCGCTCAGAACGCATTCGCGCACGCTCAGAATGCTTCCGCATTCCCGGCACACGCGCAGTTAACCTTTCTTAATTTCTCACATTGTAGGTCTCGTTCGTCGCCTTCATCACCTTCAACGAAACTGTCTGAACTGCCCGAATTGCCCGTAGGGCGAAACACTTGTTATACCATCCATAAAGGCCTTGGGGTGCGTCTAGAGAAAACTCCACTGAAGAGAGGTGGGGTCAACGGTCAACACACAATCGCTCGAATCGAAGAAACCGAGCCCGCTATTTCCGCCGCCAACTGCCAGAAACAGAGCGCGCGGAGAGCAGACTACAAGCGCCTGCGCTACCGCACGCACAGTAGCGCGCGGGCAGCGCCCCCCATTGCGGGGGAACGACCCTGCCGTACCCCCCTCGGGGTGCGGCTCGCGCGGAGCCGCACCCCTCCAGGGGTGCGGCCCAGCCGCACCCCTCAAGGGGTGCGGCCGAACCGCACCCCCCTTGGGGGTGCGGCCCCGTCGCACCCCTTGGGGGGTGCTGCCTTCAAGGGGTGCGCCCAAGCCGCCACCCCCCCTGGGGGTGCGGCCCTTAGGGTGCGGCCAAGCCCCCTCCCCTCACTTTCTCCGCATGGGGGCTCGTAGGGGCCCCCGCCGTATTCGCGCCCCCTCGCCAGGTGCGTCGGATCCCAATTCCTCCATGGGGGACGACTCCCCGCTCCGCCGTCTGCCCAGGGCGCCTCCGCGCTCACGTGCGCTCAGAACGCCTCCAAGCACGTTCAAAGCACTTCCATGTTCGTTGCGTGCTCAGAACGCTTCTGAGCACGCTCAGAACGCCTCCGCGCTCACGCGCGCTCAGAACGCCTCCAAGTGCGTTCAAAGCGCTTACATGTTCGTTGCGCCCTCAGAACACTTCGGAGCGCGCTCAGAACGCCTCCGCGCTCACGCGCGCTCAGAACACCACCAAGCGCGTTCAAAGCGCTTCCATGTTCGTTGCGCGCTCAGAACGCTTCTGAGCGCGCTCAGAGCATTCTCACATTTCCGACTCAGCTCGCTCACTTTTTGTCTTTCTGACTGTCTCACTTTTTGTCTTTCTGACTGTCTCACTTTTTGTCTTTCTAGCTTCTCACTTTTTGTCTTTCCAGTTTCTCATATTTCAGGAACAACCTGTCGCCTTTTTCGCCTCCAACAGAACTGCCCGAATTGCCCGAAGGGTAAGGTGGTCATTTACGAAAAATGGCGATCCGTGTACCCCGAACCGGAAAATATGACTCGTCCGCCGAGCATTTATGGAAACTGCAAACGGCGAAATTACCGGACTGCCCTCGGCCAAAGCTATAAAAGGAGCCCCAAGGCTTCATTTGAAAGGACCTTGACTTCGGGACCCGGGAGAACTCCTTGCAGACTTTTGCGGAATTCTCCTTCGGCGCTTGAAGATCTCCTTCGTGGACTTGAAGATTTTCTTCATCACGAAAGGCGACTCAGCATCTCACTTTCGTTCTGGAAAGGTGACTCAGCTTCTCACTGTCATTCCGGAAAGACGACTCAGCTTCTCACTTTCGTTCCGGGAAGGCGACTCAGCTTCTCACTGTCATTCCGGAAAGGCGACTCAGCTTCTCACTTTCGTTCCGGGAAGGCGACTCAGCTTCTCACTGTCATTCCGGAAAGGCGACTCAGCTTCTCACTTCGGTTCTCCAGAATTCTCAGAAGGGAAAAAGACTTAGTTTTTCCGAGAGGTGGTCTGTCACCCTCGGAGCTCTCTCTCTCTCTCTCTCTCTTGTTGTAACGAGTAGCGACCTGTCGAGCTCGAGTTCCAACCATCAAGTTGTAACCACCAGAAGATAGTGAAGTTTGGTCGGCACAGCCCGGACCGCGTGGTTTTTTACCCTTTCCGGGTTTTCCACGTTAAAAAGTCCCAGTGTACTCAGCAAATCTCGAATTGACTGTTTGCGCGCTTAGTTCGCTCACGAGCTAAGGTGGTTCAATTGGACCGGTCTACCAAGAGCCCTAAGCGTTCCGCAACAGTTTGGCACCGTCTGTGGGAAAATGATTCCCAAAACTCTGCAAAGACTCACTAAAGGAAGCGCTTCGCCACCAATTGTGATGGCAAGAAAAAGTGCTCGCATTACCGAAGGATCAATCCCGGAGGGACGCATCGACCCAGCTCCCTCCCACTCGCTTCTCAACGCGCCTCTCGCAGGAGAGGCAGTGTATGCACCCGTAGCAATACTGGAAGGGCGCATACGGCAGATGCAAGGACAGCAAGCCGAGGTGCTGGCTCTTGTAAGAAATCTCGGGGCTCCTCGAGTTACCGTTCAGCCGGCAGCGTTGAACGTTCCGCCGCCCCCAGCTCCGAGTCATGCCCCAAACGAGGAGGTCGTTCGAAAGGAAGAAGCCTCAGAAGAACTCTCCGATGCAGCAGGCTCCTCCCATCCTGCTCCCCCAGCCAGGGGCCCAGAAGCTGACCACCATCACCATCTCCTAGGAAGAGCTGACCCTGACCAAGCAGTAGAAAGAACCACGCGATAAGAAATACGTGATATGATAGAGGAAGAATACATCCAGGCGGGGCGACACGCAGCTCTCGCCCGCCCCCCCACACACCATGGCTCCCCACTATCGCCTCAAGTCCTGGCCCATCCAGTTCCAAACGGTTTCAAGCTTCCCAACATCGAAACATTCGACGGGACGGACGACCCACTGGAACATGTTAATCACTTCACCACCGTCATGAGGATTTACAGCGCCCCCGATTAACTCCTCTGTCAAGTGTTCCCGGCAACCTTAAAGGGACAAGCGCGCACTTGGTTTTACTCCCTGCAAGATGGAGTCATCAGCAACTTTGCAGAAATGGCGCAGCAGTTCGTGGATCAGTTCATCGCCAATCGTAGGATTGTCCGAGATCCCTCCCATCTCTCGGGAATCCGCCAGAATGATGGAGAAACTCTGAAGGATTTTTTTCGACGTTTTACCTCTGAGGCTCGACAGATCCCGGGAGTTGACCCCGAGCTTTTGCGAGGAGTCTTCCTTGGAGGTTTCCGCCCAAGTGGCTTTTACTCAGCTCTAATGAGAGAAACCGTACCGAGCTATCCTGACCTCGTTCGGCGAGTCGAGGCCCAGATAGCAGCAGATGAGGCAATTGAAGCACACCGCCGGCAGTTCGAGGGGAGCTCGAAGAGGAAGGGAGAGGAGCGGATGTCGCAGACGGGTCCTAATAAGAACAACAAGCATCACGACAACCCCGGCCGAGACCGAAGATCTCGTCAGCATCAGGACTACACTCCTCTGAACACTACCAGGACAAACGTTCTCCTCGCCATCCGCGATAGCAACGCGCTTCGCAGGCCTGAACCGCTTACGTCAAGCGGAAGAGACCAATCGCAACATTGCGACTTCCATCGCGGGCATGGACACAGTACTGAAAGCTGCAAGCGGTTGAAGGAGGAAATCGAGCGTCTTGTCCAACAAGGCCTCCTCAGAAGGTTTTTACTAAATCAGGTCCCGAACCAGCACGGACCGCAGGCTGACGATCCAGTAGAGGACAATAACGTACCCCGACGAGGATAGGCGAGCGGTACTGGGCAGGGGAACTTTCCCCCTAGTAGAGCGCGCACAGCCCGCATCTCATCTATCATCAATTTCTATTTTTGTTTCTCCCAGTTTTTGCTTTAAAACAGTAAGCCACAAGATTGCACTTGTGCACATGTATCTGTTGTGTATTTGAATTATTGCAGCTATTCTCTGGCTCTATCAGCAGCGTGAATTATCTAAAACAAGGCAACGAAAGTTAAGCCCACGATCTTCACAGTAGCAAATTCGCCAACATGGTGAAGAGAAGAGGCCTCTCGCGAGTGGAGGATAAACGTCAACTACGACAATTTTAACTAAGTCTGCCCAAAAGACCACATTGCCTCGGCGCTGCTTGGGCGCATTGCCTCGGCGCTGCTTGGGCGCATTGCCTCGGCGCTGCTTGGGCGCATTGCCTCGGCGCTGCTTGGGCGCATTGCCTCGGCGCTGCTTGGGCTCATTGCCTCGGCGCTGCTTGGGCGCATTGCCTCGGCGCTGCTTGGGCGCCTTGCCTCGGCGCCGCTTGGGCGCATTGCCTCGGCGCTGCTTGGGCTCATTGCCTCGGCGCTGCTTGGGCGCATTGCCTCGGCGCTGCTTGGGCGCTTTGCCTCTGCGCTGCTTGGGCACCTGGCCTCGGCGTTGCTTGGGCACCTTGCCTCGGCGCTGCAAAGCCGCGAGCACAGACTCGCGCAAACTAATTTTCTACTATGTAAAAGCCGCGAGCACAGACTCGCGCAAACTGATTTTCTACTACGTAAAAGCCGCGAGCGCAGACTCGCGCAAACTTATTTTCTGTTATGAAAAAGGCGCGAGCACAGGCTCGCGCGAACTATCTTTCTATCATATAAAAGCCGCAGGCTCAGACCCGCGCAGACTCACCCGTTATTTTGGGGAAAAAGCCACCAAGCTACTCAGGCTTCAACGCTGAACGACAAGCTCGTCACAATCTCCAACACAATCACAGGGCGACCAGCTCGCAACCGAACAAGGCGAGATATAAATTTCTCCCACAACTAGAGCCAAGCAACGACTTCCGGAAAGCACGCACGACGACAGGCTCATAGTTGCAAGTCGCAACAACTTACCTCCGTCACGGCACGACGCGCGAAGATGACGATGGTCTGAATGGCCGCGAAGGAAAATCAAAACCTCTGAACTCCTCGGCGCCGAGATTCGGACTCCGAAGGTTTGGGGGGCTTATGTTATACCATCCATAAAGGCCTTGGGGTGCGTCTAGAGAAAACTCCACTGAAGAGAGGTGGGGTCAATGGTCAACACACAATCGCTCGAATCGAAGAAACCGAGCCCGCTATTTCCGCCGCCAACTGCCAGAAACAGAGCGCGTGGAGAGCAGACTACAAGCGCCTGTGCTACCGCACGCACGGTAGCGCGCGTAGCGCGCGGGCAGCGCCCCCCATCGCGGGGGAACGACCCCGCCGCACCCCCATCGGGGTGCGGCTCGCGCGGAGCCGCACCCCCCTCGGGGTGCGGCTCGCGCGGAGCCGCACCCCTCAAGGGGTGCGGCCCAGCCGCACCCCTCCAGGGGTGCGTCCAAGCCCCCTCCCCTCACTTTCTCCGCATGGGGGCTCATAGGGGCCCCCGCCATATTCGCGCCCCCTCGCCAGGTGCGTCGGATCCCAATTCCTCCTTGGGGGACGACTCCCCGCTCCGCCGTCTGCCCAGGGCGCCTCCGCGCTCACGCGCGCTCAGAACGCCTCCAAGCACGTTCAAAGCACTTCCATGTTCGTTGCGTGCTCAGAATGCTTCTGAGCGCGCTCAGAACGCCTCCGCGCTCACGCGCGCTCAGAACGCCTCCAAGCGCGTTCAAAGCGCTTCCATGTTCGTTGCGCCCTCAGAACACTTCGGAGCGCGCTCAGAATGCCTCCACGCTCACGCGCGCTCAGAACGCCACCAAGCGCGTTCAAAGCGCTTCCATGTTCGGTGCGCGCTCAGAACGCTTCTGAGAGCGCTCAGAGCATTCTCACATTTCCGACTCGGCTCGCTCACTTTTTGTCTTTCTGACTGTCTCACTTTTTGTCTTTCTAACTGTATCACTTTTTATCTTTCCAGCTTCTCACTTTTTGTCTTTCCAGTTTCTCAGATTTCAGGAACAACCTGTCGCATTTTTCGCCTCCAACAGAACTGCCCGAACTACCCGAACTGCCCGAAGGGTAAGGTGGTCATTTACGAAAAATGGCGATCTGTGTGCCCCGAACCGGAAAATATGACTCATCCGCCGAGCATTTATGGAAACTGCAAACGGCGAAATTACCAGACTGCCCTCGGCCAAAGCTATAAAAGGAGCCCCAAGGCTTCATTTGAAAGGACCTTGACTTCGGGACCCGGGAGAACTCCTTGCAGACTTTTGCGGAATTCTCCTTCGGCGCTTGAAGATCTCCTTCGTGGACTTGAAGATTTTCTTCGTCACGAAAGGCGACTCAACATCTCACTTTCGTTCCGGAAAGGCGACTCAGCTTCTCACTATCATTCCGGAAAGACGACTCAGCTTCTCACTTTCGTTCCGGGAAGGCGACTCAGCTTCTCACTGTCATTCCGGAAAGGCGACTCAGCTTCTCACTTTCGTTCCGGGAAGGCGACTCAGCTTCTCACTGTCCTTCCGGAAAGGCGACTCAGCTTCTCACTTCGGTTCTCCAGAATTCTCAGAAGGGAAAAAGACTTAGTTTTTCCGAGAGGTGGCCTGTCACCCTTGGAGCTCTCTCTCTCTCTCTCTCTCTTATTGTAACAAGTAGCGGCCTGTCGCGCTCGAGTTCCAACCATCAAGTTGTAACCACCAGAAGATAGTGAAGTTTGGTCGGCATAGCCCCGGCCGCGTGGTTTTTTACCCTTTCCGGGTTTTCCACGTTAAAAAGTCTCAGTGTACTCAGCAAATCTCGAATTGACTGTTTGCGCGCTTAGTTCGCTCACGAGCTAAGGTGGTTCAATTGGACCGGCCTACCAAGAGCCCTAAGCGTTCCGCAACAACACTTATTTATGAAAAATGATGATCTGTGTGCTCCAAATCGACCAGCTCGATTCGCCCGTCAGGTGGTTACGGTGGTTACAATGGCGAAATTACTTGGCTACCCCGACCAAAGCTATAAAAGGAGCTCAGGGACTTCATTTCATGAGACCTTGCCTTCTGCGCCCGAGAAAGCTCCGTTGAAGATTTCCTTTGAGTTTTCTTTCGACGCTTGAAGATCTTCTTCAGCCTTCGAAGATCTCGATCGAGTGCTTGAAGATTTTTTTCACTTCAGAAGACAATCTTCCTAAGCAATTAAGAATCCCTCAGGCCCAGAAAGGCGACTCAGTTATCTCACTTTTGTTCTCAGAAGAAGAAACGTTCAGCTTTTCGAGAGGTGGTCTATCACCCTCGTAGCCCTCTCTACCATTGTAACGAGCAGCGGCTTGTCGCGCTCGAGTTTTTAATTTCAATCTGTAACACCCCAGAAGATAGTGGAGTTTGGTCGGCACAGCCTCGACCGCGTCGTTTTTCATCCTTTTCGTTTCCACGTTAAAAGTTCTATTGTAATTTACTAACTTCTTTAATTAACTGTTTGCGCGCTCGGTTCGCTCCCGAGCTAAGGTGGTTCATTTGGATCGGTCTACCAAAGCACCCGAGCGACCCACAAGCACTTTATTTTTTTCTAGATTTTGTTGACTGTCCGATATCAGATCAAACCACTCACACATTCTTTCATTCGCTACCGTTACCTAATTATCTCTATGACCCCGATCCTAGGGTATGCGAATAGCAAGATCTGTATATGTCATCAACCTAACTTTTTCCTAATTATAGCGTAGGGCGTACGGTGCCGCCTTATTTATTGACATTTTCCCACGTGATTCCCATTGAAACCGACGAAGGCTTCATATTCATTAATTGAAAAATATTAATATAATTTACTAAATTTAGTTGTGTTGTTTGGGTGGACCCCAACTCCGAAGGATCTCCTCCACTGATTGACGGAACACACCACGTGTGCCCAATATTATTCCTTTTAATTAAAATTAAAAAAATTAAATAAACTTCCCTTCTTCACGTGCTTTAAACCTGCGGCTTTCTCGCTCCACACGGCTCCTCCAACCCTTCTCAAGTTTATAAAGACGCGCCTGAAAAGAAAGAGAAGAGGAAAATCACTGCGCGATTCGATCGTTCGAGGCGGAAGAGGTGCTCAGAATCAAGGAAGCTTGGAACGGGCGATATTCCGGTGAGGATCGTGGCATGGCGGGCTGCTCGGAGATGGGGAAGTTGCCGGAGAAGTCGAACTTTTCTCTCACCTGCAACCTTTTGAGCCAGTACATCAAGGAGAAGGGCTGCCCGGCCGATCTTGGATTCGGGATGCCTCCCCGAGCATTTGATGACTCTGCAATAGGTATTTTGCTTTCTTCGAGTTTTTTTTGCTGATGGATTCGGAAGAGGGCAGGTCGTTTTTAGGGGCTTTTAGTTTTTCTGTTATAGATTTTTGATGGATGGATATGGATTCAGGTTGTAAGGTAACTTTCTTCAAGCTTTGATGTATTATGGGGAGGGGTTTTTCGTGATTCCTTTTGATTGTCTCCGATTTCTCCGGATACACCACGATTTCAATTGTTATGTTTCAGTTTCTTCGTTCTCCCGTTTGTTCAAACTTCTAATAGTCGCAGGGATGTGTATTTTCTCGTGTTCCCAATTTGATAGCAAGAGTTAGTTAGTATTCTGTTGCTTAATGTCGATGCAATGGAGATACGTGGTTAGATCTTGCAGTTTGATGAGTTTATTTTTTTCTAATTTTAATGTTATTTTTTAGGTAAACAAGAGGCATGTCGTCCTCCGACGACCATGAGATTGCTCCCGGACCTCGATTTCGTCAGCGATGAGAATGCCGGCGTAAAAGATGACGGGGTCGCCCCGAACTCTAAAACGTATACCGAGCAATGCCCCCCGCAACTCACCGGTTCCGTTCCCTCTGCTAAGTATGTTAGATTTCTCAGATCTACCCACTTGATTTTTAATCTTTTACTTTTGAATTTACGGGGTGATAATTGTGCACACATCCCTTGCGTTTTTTTTCTCGAACCCTTGTTTATTCATTTATTCATCTGGTCATTGGTTTGCAGTTTGCCGGAGAAGTCCCAGTTGACAATATTCTACGGCGGGAAAGTTTTGGTTCTCGACAACTTCCCGGCCGAGAAGGCCGAGGCTCTGATGCTGCTCGCTAGCACCGTACATAACTGCTCATTTTCTCCTCCAACCTTCGCTGCCGACCAGCCCATTTCCCCTTCTCCGGACTATCATCCGGCGAACTTTCCGCCGTTGCCTAAGCCCAAATTTTCCGGTGAGTATTTTTTCTCTCTCTCTCACGCCTACCAATTTAATTAAGTAATTTCTTGTTGAAACACAATCACTAAACCCACTCCATCATGATTATTTCCCAAGCCCTTGAATAACTAACATAACACAAATGCTGAAAACAGATCTCCCCATCGCTAGGAAGGCATCACTCCACCGCTTCCTGGAGAAGAGAAAGGAGAGGTAAAGAACTCCATTAATTTCTCCTCTAAAGATTCACTAGTCTTATCTCAAGCAATTACTACGCAATGCACCGGATCATTAGGTCAATGGCCTTAATTTTTCCCTAATTTTCAGGATTAATGCGAAGTCGCCTTATCAAATGAGCAGCAGCGAAGGATCGACCGGTTCTGTTTCTGCGAAGCAGGAGGAGAAAAACCGGCAGCCATGGCTAGGTTTGGGACCTCGGATCTTGAATTCTAGTGTGTGAACTTTGGGGATTTGTTGTTGATAAACACTTTTATCTTAAAAATTGTTGTTTGTAATATTGATCCGCTCAATCGGATGTATTGACTTTATATATGTAGTAATAGAAGAACGCTATAGTTTTGCAATTCAATTCTTGTATCGGGATACTCTCCGCTTGGGAGAAATATCTAGATCAAGTAACACACCGTGATTTAAGGTGCGAGAGAAAATCCGATCGTATATTCGTAATCCAACGATGAATATTCTGTTGGAAGGTTTCATATTTTTGACCAATCAGACATCAGAATTTGTGCATGCAGAAGATATACAGACATATTTTAATTTCGGTAGGTGCTTTACTCGCGCGAAAAGTTAATCCCATTTGAGACCTCAAATGAAAAAAATATAATTTCAATGGTGAGGATTGATTCTCATTTTTTAAATGTGCATAATTTTTTGATTAAAAGAAAAATATAAAAGAATGAAATTACTTTGAATTAATGTGAACTGCGAAATGAATATTTATTAATTTGGACTCAATGTAGAGATTCATGGCACGCAATCTTCACTTGTCTTCCATTTCTTTAGCTTCTAGATTTTGTCCCCTTGTTTTTGGCTATTGTTAATCGCACCCCAATTTTGAAAGAATGAAAAAAAAATTGAATTTGTTTTTTTTACTGGCAACTCAAGTCAAAATTAAGGTGCCTTATTTATTTTAGATTGGTGTTAAAGGCAAACCAGAATTGGCTATTGACAAACCAATTTCTATGAGTTATTACGTGCCTTTTGAAAATACGTTTTGTACATGCATTTTTAGGAAAAGTGTTCAACACAAAAATTGTAGATCTCGTCGAGATCTACAACTTTTGTGCTGAACACTTTTCCTAAAAATGCACGCACAAGGCGTATTGTCGCCCTGATCGTAACTATAGTGAATTTTTGAAGATAACAAGAAAATACGCCTTGTACATGCATTTTTAGGAAAAGTGTTCAACACGAAAGTTGTAGATCTCGACGAGATCTACAATTTTCGTGTTGAACACTTTTCCTAAAAATGCATGTACAAAGCGTATTTTCAAAAGGCACGTAATAACTCATAGAAATTGGTTTGCCAATAGCCAATTCTGGTTTGCCTTTAACACCAGTCTAATTTTATTTAGAGTGGTGTTATGGACACCATTAATATCCGTTAACTAATTATATCAATAATGTTTAATATATTTATTTATATAGCAAATATTTTTTTAATATTGCTGGGATGATGAAAATGACTATCTATTGATATTGAGTTTGCAATTAACAATTTGGTGTGTAAATAATGAGATTCGGTTGTACATACCGATATTTAATTGTACATAACTCATATGAGTGGGTTTTTAAATGAATTTTGTGTTTAAAAATCAAGATGCTAGTGAAATAACAGCCCAAACATAAGCCAAGGGTTTTAAACGAAAACACCAATTTTTACACCTTTTGTTTTAAGGTTATATGACAGCCTTTTCAACATGTTGCCCAAGGAGACAACAGTAACAACAACAACAACAACAACAACAACAACACTCAAGCATTTATCCCACCATAGTGGGGTCGGCTATATGGATCATTTGTCGCCATTGCGCCCTATCTTTAATCATAGCCTCGCTAATGCATAATTACATCATATCTTTCCTTATAGTTTCATTTCAAGAAAGACAAAAATTTTGAAGGAAGCTTTTGACATTATACATGTGGGTGCCTGCACATAAAATTTTTAAACTTTGAGGATTGCAGATAACACAGGATTGTCGAGAGTGTTTGCTTGTCGATCCAGCCATCAGAAACGCCCTTCCCAGACTCTGCAGCCTCTGTCGGTGTTCACCCCTGAGACCGGCGACCATTCCCCCCGACGCTTTCCTCACATCCAATCACTTTCGAGCCCCGTGTAGCTTCGTTTCTCCTACCCATTTCTTTGACAGAAGCCGGAACTCCTCCTTCCTTGGTTGTTCGACACCTGCGACCCTATCCCATTGTTCAGCTGCACTCAATAGCCACTGTCCAAGCCTTATCTTCCCTACCCGAATATTACCAAGTCCGGACAACCACCATAAACTGTCCCGGCCAAGTCTCCTATCCTACAGCGAACCCGCTCTTTTAATTCCTTCCTCACAGCAGATCCCTCCAAAGGGATATGCACCGTCATCTGTTTGGCGCGACGTTTTTGCTCTGGTGACTTTGGACAAAAACACCACCATAATGAATACCTGTTTCACAAAACAGCAGTTATGACTGTCACCTAAGGGATGAAATTCCTTAGGTGAGGCTGAGCGTTCACGAACAACGGTTCATAACCACCTTCACCGCCGTGCCAAACTGACACCTAATCTCTCCTAAGACACTCCAACACAAAGAACCAAAAACTTGTGCAGAATGGGCCTAGTCACCTAGGCCCATATCGTCTTAATTCTCTAAGATGCAATTCCTCAACCTAGGCTCTGTTTGGCGCGGAGGTTGGCGGGCGCGGATTTGATCCGCAGCCGCTGATCCGCAACCGTGGGTACCTACATGCGGTTCAAATCTCGCAGTTTTCAGCGATTTTCAGTGGCTATGCTAAAGTACGCGCCCGCCAAACTCCGCGCCAAACAGAGAATCCCAAACAGAGCCCTAATCCAAGGTTAGAACCCTTCTGCACGAAGACAACAACACACAAAAAATGTAACAAAAAAAGAAAAATATAGCATTCTAGATCATAGCGTTCGAAAATCGTTCCAAGTACGAATAATAAGATTGATCACCCATAAGAGAAGTTACAAATTTTAGGTCCAGGTCCTGATTATATCTAGGACCAACTGCATATTGTTCCCGGATATAACCAGGAACCGAACCTAAAAATTTCTCTAAGAGAAGAGGCGACATCTCTGAAAAAGCGATGCGAACTTTGTCATTTGCTCACCACAGTATAGCCTTCTTCTTCAATTTGCCGCTTGCCTCAAGGCTTCTTCATGAAATTGATCATTGTGACACTACAACGACTAGACGGCCTACGTAATAATACCCTCCCAATCATAGCGAAATAAATGTATACGAAAATTTATCCATTTGCAAACCTAAGCACACCCTAATTGTAATGTCATTCTAACATGATGCAATCTCAGTCACATCCCCGCATATTTTATTTTGTGCAGCCACATCTTCGAGCACTCTTATTTGTTTTATTTCACGCATGTTAATAGCGCATTTGTTATTATCATGCTTGTGCATGCTCATGCGATTTATTAGAGTAACCAACCAATATGATCATGAATAAGAATGTCTTTCAAATGAGTAAAAAAAGGGCAGCCCGGTGCACAAAGCATCCCCACAGAGCGAGGGTCCAATGAAGGGTCCCATCACAAGGGTGAAATGTAGGCAAACCTTACCATGCATTTTTGCATGAGGCCGCTTCGAGACAAAAATGCATCGTAAGGTTTGCCTGCATTTCACGCTTGTGCTGGGACCCTTTTCTGGACTCTCGCTCTGCGGGGATGCTTTGTACACCGTGCTGGCCATTTTTTTTACTCATTTGAAAGACCTTTTTATTCATGATTGATGGGTTGTCATATATTATGTAGAGAAATTCGGGCTGCGTTTAGCCAAAAAATCTCACTCCCCACTAAGATGGTGGAGGCATGGGCAAGGAGGAAGAGAAAAACCGCCCAAAACCGCCGCGGAACCGCCCAAAAACCGCCACACACGCGCAGTTTCGCGCGCTAGCGGGCGCGGTACCGCCACGCGGCACCGCGCACGGTAGCGCACGACCGCGCGCGCGGAACCGCGCGCGTGCGCGGCCTGTGCGCGGCCTGTGCGGCCCGCGCGCACGCGCGGCCTGCGCACTAGCGCGCGCGCACAGTCCGCGCGCACGGTCCGCGCGCTAGCGCGCACGCACGGTCCGCGCGCAAGCGCGCGCGCGGCCTCCGCGCTAGCGCAACCTGCGCGCCAGCGCGCGCGCGGCCTCCGCGCTAGCGCAACCTGCGCGCCAGCGCGCGCGCGGCCTCCGCGCTAGCGCAACCTGCGCGCCAGCGCGCGCACGGCCTCCGCGCTAGCGCAACCTGCGCGCTAGCGCAACCTGCGCGCTAGCGCAACCTGCGCGCTAGCGCTCGCGCGACCTTCCGGTCGATCTCCCTCGACGCACGGCACGCCCGTCGCCCCTTTACGTCGTCCTCGCACGACTCCGATCATGTTTTTACGGCGTTCCCGCTCGGTGCTCAACGCGCGCTTGGCACCACTAAGTCCGTATCCAGTTTTCATACCGCGCGCATTGGAACATTACAAAGTTCACGGTGCGCGCAACTGCTAACTTCACTTTCTCTCTAAGATTGCTGGATTTGCACATTGCAATCAGGAGCGCTAACTGCCCGAACTGCCCGAACTGCCCGAACTGCCCGAACTGCCCGAACTGCTAGAGGGGCGAAGCCGTCATATTCGAAAAGTGGCGATCTGTGTGCTCACGATCAACGGTCAAGATTGCCCTGTCAGGTGGTTACGGTGGTTACGTCGACGAAATTACCGGGTCGCCCCCGACCAAGTCAATAAAAGGGACCCTGAATCCTCATTTGGAGGGGGCTGACTTTTGGCATCCGAGAGAGCTCCTTGAAGATTTCCTTCGAAGATCTCCTTCGCGGTTCAAAGATCTCCTTCGCGCTTCGAAGATCTCATTCGCGGTTCGAAGATCTCCTTCGCGGTTTGGAGAACTCCTTCGTCACTTGAAGATCTTCTTCGGACTTCGAAGACTTCCTGCAACACCAAGGCACTTGGCTTTTCTGAGAGGTGGCCTGTCACCCTCAGATAATTTTCTTCAACTGCAATTGTAACGAGAAGCGGTTTGTCGCTCTTTGAACTTGTAACTTCATTTGTAACAATCCAACACTTAGTGAAATTTGGCTGGCACCGATCCAGCCACGTGGTTATTTACCCTTTCCGGGTTTTCCATGCTAAAACGTTCTCTTGCCACCTGTCTTTTCTCTCTGTGACTGTTTGGGCATTCGGCCCACTCTCGGGCTAAGACGGTTCGATTCGCCCGGTCTGGAAGAGTGTCGAGTAACCCGCAACAGTTTGGCGGCCGTCTGTGGGAAAGTGTTCCCCAAAACTCCGCAAAGAATATTCGAAGACAGTATTCGCCTCATAGCAATACTCGTGACTAGCAGCCATGGCAAGAAGAAGCGCTCGAACCACTGATGGTTCCATCCCTGAAGGACGTGTCGACCCCGCTCCCTCTCATTCACTCATCAACGCAGCTCCCGCAGAAGAAATCCCATTAGCACCCGTTGCTGCACTAGAAGGGCGCATGCGCCAGATGGAGGAACAACAAGCTGAAATGCTGGCCCTCCTCAGAAACCTCGGAGCCCCGCAAGCTCTCGTTCCACCTGCCGCACCAATCGTCCAACCCGCCTTGATCCCAAATCAGGCTCCATTGGGGGAAGATGCTCAAGAGGAAGAAACGTACGAAGAAGAATACTCAGATGCTGCCAGCTCCGCGCATCCGGTCCGCCCCGCCAAGGGAGCTAGAGGAGAACCCCTCCACCATCAGCAAGGAGGGGTAGGAGTCGATCAAGCCAAAGGAAGGCCCACTCGCGAGGAGATCCGCGATGTGATTGCCGAAGAGTATGGACAGGCCGGGCGCAGGGGCATCTTTGCCCGCCGCCCCCTACGCCGCGGCTCCCCGCTGGTACAACAAATCTTGGACCATCCGATCCCGCATGGTTTCAAGCTTCCCAACATCGAGACATTTGATGGGACGGACGATCCCCTGGAGCATGTCAACCATTTTACCACCATTATGCGGATCTACAACGCCGCTGATCAGCTCCTCTGCCAAGTGTTTCCGGCAACACTCAGGGGGCTGGCACGCACTTGGTTTCATTCCCTGCGGGATGGATCCGTCAACAACTTCACCGAGCTCGCACAGCAGTTTACGGATCAGTTCGTCGCTAACCGAAGAACAGTTCGAGATCCCTCACATCTTTCAGGGATTCGCCAGAACGAAGGAGAGACCCTAAAAGACTTTTTCCGTCGCTTCACGGCTGAGGCACGGAAAATCCCAGGGGTTGATCCCGAGCTTCTGCGCGGAGTTTTCTGAGGGGGACTCCGCCCAAGCGGATTTTACTCCGCACTGATGAGTGAGACAGTACCGAGCTATCCAAATCTGGTGCACCGAGTGGAGGCACAAATAGCGGCGGACGAAGCGATCGAAGCTCACCGCCGACAATTCGAAGGAGTGGTAAAGAGGAAGAGAGAAGAGCCAGCCCCGAAGCAGCAAGAGGAGCGCCAAGGAAATTTACATCAGCAAGACCGTCCTGGGAACAGGCCCCCCAGAACCTACCAAGAGTACGCACCACTCAATACCTCCCGCACAAACGTACTCTACGCAATACTGGATAACCCGACACTACAAAGGCCAAGAGAACTTCCCCAGGGCAGGGGAAATCAGTCAAAGTACTGCGAGTTCCACCGAGGTGTAGGACACGCCACCGAGGAATGTATCAAACTCAAAGATGAGATAGAGCGTCTCATTCGACAAGGTATCCTCGGAAGGTTCGTACAGGACCAGACGCAAAATCATCCCGCAAACAGAGAACAGCTGCCTGCTCAACAAGGCGTGCATGGCGATAGACAAGTAGTAGGGGTGGTGGAAACCATCTCAAATGTTCCGTTCCCCACCATCAGTTCCATTGCCCTGCCGGCAGAGACGATCAGCTTTGGGGATGAAGATTTAAAGGGACTGCTCATTCCGCACCAAGATCCATTGGTCGTCAGCGCAGAGATCGGCAATCCCAGCTTCCGCGTCAAACGGATACTGATAGACAACAGCAGCTCCGTCAACGTCATGTTCATGACCGCTCTCCTCAACATGAAGATCCTACCGGAAAGTCTCCAACCAGCTTCTGGACCGATCTACGGCTTCAACGACAGTCCTGTCCCGGTTAAAGGAACCACCACTCTCCCTGTTACCCTGGGAGACTTTCCTAGGAGGGCTACCCATGACGTGCAGTTCGTGGTAATCGAGACAGAATCGCCTTACAACGCGATTTTCGGTCAACCGTTGCAGGTCCTATTTGGAGCTATCCCGTCCATCCCACACCTCGCAATGAAGTTTGTCACCCCAGGAGGAATTGGAGTTGTCCTTGGAAACCAGGAAGCAGCACGCGCGTGCTATCTGCAGCAGATGGAGCCTGGACAAGGAGCCGCCATGCGCGCCACCACATCCAGAACTTGAAGCCCCAAAAGGAGCTAGGAATTGGGCAGAAATGTCTTACTATATTCTAAACTCGTCAAATTATCTTTAAGAACTCTTGTTTGTAATAGTTATTCTAGACAAGTCGTAAGTCTGCGCTTACGCAAGAACTATTGTGTGTTAAATTTCGAAATACTTTCCCTGCTTCAAGCCCTGCTATTCAAACACAGTTAAGATCAACTGCAAGCATCGCCAATTGTTGTAATATCAACGACATCCCCCAGGTCGGTTAAGCGAACCTCCCACTACCCGGCTCGAATCGCTCGTCATTCGCCCACGTAGTAGGTTCCGACACCACCTGGGTCTCGTCCTCTAAACCGCGTCGCCCGAGCCTGCCCCCCTCGTACACGCAAACGGTTCGAAGTGTTTGCCCTTCACTGCAATTATCAACATCTCCCAGGTCGGTTAAGCGAACCTCCCACTACCCGGCTCGAATCGCTCGCCATTCGCCCACGTAGTAGGTTCTGACACCACCTGGGTCTCGTCCTCTAAACCGCGTCGCCCGGGCCTGCCCCCCTCGTGCTCGCAAACGGTTCGAAGCGTTTGCCCTTCACCGCAACTATCAACGACATCCCCCAGGTTGGTAACGTGAACCTCCCACTACTCGGCTCGAATCGCTCGCCATTCGCCCACGTAGTAGGCTCCAACACCATCTGGGTCTCGTCCTCTAAATCGCGTAGCCCGGGCCTGTCCCCCTCGCGCTCGCAAACGGTTCGAAGCGTTTGCCCTTCACCGCAACTATCAACGACATCCCCCAGGTCGGTAACGCGAACCTCCCACTACTCGGCTCGAATCGCTCGCCATTCTCCCACGTAGTAGGTTCCAACACCATCTGGGTCTCATCCTCTAAACCGTGTCGCCAGGGCCTGCCCCTCGCGCTCGCAAATGGTCTGAAGCGTTTGCCCTTCACCGCAGCTATCATCGACATCCCCAGGTCGGTAATACGAACCCATCACTACTCGACTCGAATCGTTCATCATTCACCCATGTAGTAGGTTCCAACACCATCTGAGTCTCGTCCTCTAAACGCCAACCCCGTGAGAGAAGAACACAGTTTGCCGAGCAAAACATTGGTTCAAACACTGCAAAAACTCCACTACTATAAGAGCAGAGAGCAAGAATAGTTGTACAAACGACGCAACCCGCCAACAACCTTCAGCTCAGCAGCCCGCTCCGGCGAAGAAAGGCGCTTCACCTCCGTCTTCAAAGACACCAATTCGGCCCCCGGACAAATCACTGTAGCTCGCAAATCCTCCAACAAATGAGCCGAACCCCTCACAAGGGCCTTCTCCGTACGAACTTCAGCACGGGACTCCTCCAGCTCCACCGCAACGCCCAGATCACACCAAAAGATTACAAAATCCTCGCACTTCCTTGAGCAACAATAAAGAACTCCGAGGATTTGAGGGGCAATTGATGGGTTGTCATATATTATGTAGAGAATTTCGGGCTGCGTTTAGCCAAAAAAACCTCACTCCCCACTAAGATGGTGGAGTCATGGGCAAGGAGGAAGAGAAAAACCGCTTAAAACCGCCGCGGAACCGTCCAGAAACCGCCACACACGCGCAGTTTCGTGCGCTAGCGCGCGCGGTACCGCCACGCGGTACCGCGCGCGGTAGCGCACAACCGCGCGCGCGGAACTGCGCGGAACCGCGCGACACGCACTGTACCGCGCGCGCGCGCAACCTGCGTGGCGGCCTCCGCGATAGCGCAACCTGCGCGTTAGCGCGCGCGCGGCCTCCGCGCTAGCGCAACCTGCGCGCTAGCGCTCGCGCGACCTGCCGATCGATCTCCCTCGACGCACGGCACGCCCGCCGCCCCTTTGCGTCGTCCTCGCACGACTCTGATCATGTTTTTACGGCGTTCCCGCTCGGTGCTCAACCGGCGCTTGGCACCACTAAGTCCGTATCCAGTTTTCATACCGCGCGCGTTGGAACATTACAAAGTTCGCGGTGCGCGCAACTGCTAACTTCACTTTCTCTCTTAAGATTGCAGGATTTGCACATTGCAATCAGGAGCACTAACTGCCCGAACTGCCCGAACTGCCAGAGGGGCGAAGCCGTCATATTTGAAAAGTGGCGATCCGTGTGCTCACGATCAACGGTCAAGATCGCCCTGTCAGGTGGTTACGGTGGTTACGGCGACGAAATTACCGGGCCGCCCCCGACCAAGTCTATAAAAGGGACACTGAATCCTCATTTGGAGGGGGCTGACTTTTGGCATCCGAGAGAGCTCCTTGAAGATTTTCTTCGAAGATCTCCTTCGCGCTTCAAAGATCTCCTTCGCACTTCGAAGATCTCCTTCGCACTTCGAAGATCTCCTTCGCGGTTCGAAGATCTCCTTCGCGGTTTGGAGATCTCCTTCGTCACTTGAAGATCTTCTTCGGACTTCGAAGACTTCCTGCAACACCAAGGCACTTAGCTTTTCTGAGAGGTGGTCTGTCACCCTCAGAGAATTTTCTTCAACTGCAATTGTAACGAGAAGCGGTCTGTCGCTCTCTGAACTTGTAACTTCATTTGTAACAATCCAACACTTAGTGAAATTTGGCTGGCACTGATCCAGCCACGTGGTTTTTTACCTTTTTCGGGTTTTCCACGGTAAAAACGTTCTTTTGCCACCTGTCTTTTCTCTCTGTGACTGTTTGCGCATTCGACCCACTCTCGGGCTAAGACGGTTCGATTCGCCCGGTCTGAAAGAGCGTCGAGTGACCCGCAACAATGATCATTTTTCAAATGAGTACTAGTTATAATTTGGACAATCAATGAAATTAAACTTTAAAACGAAATATTTAGCATATTATAAATAATATGAAATTAAATATTTTACTTTATAATTTTAATTTTAGCTTTTGCTTAATAGAAGCCTAAAAATCTAATTGTCCCTTATTACCTTTCTCATTTATTTCCATTAAACACCTTTGGCTTCGTTCTTTTGAAAGAAATTGAGCGATAAGAAATTCTCACAGGAATTGGAACTGAGTCAATTACAATTCTTTCGTTCGGCTACAAATAAAAATTTTTGTAGGTTGTAATTGGATTTGTCAATTCTTCACTCATCCCTATCTAGATACTTCAGAAGGATTAACTGAGCAAAGTAAATTTTGCAAAATTACTCGGCAATTTTACCTCAATAATATAAGTTCCGCATGTGCCGATTCCAGAGCAATTCAAAAATATTGCATTCTACAACCATTTTCCATTATAAGCAGGAACATAATAAACCCATTTCGATTTACATTAGTTTAAAAACAAAAGAGAATTCCGGTTTACATCAGTTTCTCAGTTCTCCTATTTTCTAAAACCGTGAAGAAATGGCAAATTTCCATTTCGGTTTTGGTGTTCCTATTTCTAAAAATAAAAATGGTGGGGGAGCAACTCCGGCCACCTTCGCCCGAGGTCTCACTGTCGGTGGATATGCAAAACTCGGACGGAGGTGGTGGCGGGAGGGATTGGTCGGAGATGGCCCCAGGTGGCCGGGGGTGGAGCTCCAAAGAAGCTCCAGGAAGGAGTAATCTGAGCCCTTGGCTCAAGGAGGAAGACAACCCAGGGCCGTCCGATCTGGGTGATTTGCTATATGGAGACCTCAAATAAATTAATTATTGTTATGTAGGGATTTCTGCCTGATCTTAAATTAATTGTAGAAAATACCTAGAGGCAAAATAAGAAAATATGCCCAACATGAAATATTAAGCCATAGGTCTCTACTATTTTTAGAAATTAAGTTCACCCAATTTGGAGCACTGTAGCTCCCTCAACACCAATTTTGGTAGGTTGTGCACATAGAGTGCCATAAACACTAATTAATTAATTTAAAGAATTCTTTAACTTCAAATAGGATGAAATTTTGGACATGCATGAGTCCTGCCCAAATACACTCCCTGCCCAAAAATGAGAATTTTTGAAAAGACTTTTTATATGTTTTTTGTAATAATTTCATAATTCATGCATGATTAACTTGGGATGAGTATATGAATCCTAAAGACCCCAAATTTTTGGTGGGGATCTTATTATATCATGGTTTACCTCTGGTAAAAATTCCAGACCAATTGGACATGTGCATGTTTGGGAAATACCCATGCATGTATGAGTAATGTATGGGAAATGGTGTGCACTTAGCACCAAAAATGTATTTGGTGAATTTCTCCCAAATGGCTTCCTACATGGCAGTGAGAATTTGTCCATGCATGTAAACGGAGGAAGTATATCACCCTTAGATAGATTAGAATTTTTGGACTTTAAATTCTAATTATTTTAATATTCCTTCATATGTCACACTTTTGGATTATGTAAAATATTAGTGACCAAAAATTACCAAGGAAAAATACATATCTCTGCCCTAGGCATTATTAGGACATGAAACACCTCTGTAATTTATTTAGGGATTTTTGAGTACCATTTACCCTACTAAATTAATTTGTTGGAATTGACACCATGTGAATTAATGAAATAATCATGACTCAAATATTTAAAAGCAAAAGAGAATTCCGATCTACAACAGTCTGGTATCAGAGCGGGTTGATTTACTTCTATCGTAAATCAAGCGATCCTTTTTTTTTTTTTAAAAGGTGTTTATTATTTTTAGTTTTAGAGTTTTAACCGATTTTTTTTTTAAATCTTTATTTAATAGTAATAATAAAAACAATCAGATTGCTTATTTAATTTTTAGAGTTTATAAATAAATAATAATAACTAGTGTCGTTTCTCTCATTAAACATTCCACTATTATAAAGATTAAATAAACTATTTAAAACAGCTTTAGGTCTGAAAAAAAATATTTTAAAATGGGAAATCGCGTAGAGAATATCGTTGATGATTTTGATGAACGTCTTAAGATTTTAATTAAAAATGTCGAGGTAAAAAGACTTCATATCATTGGGTGAACGAGTTGTGGATATCGGTAAAAAGACTTTGACACAAAAGTGCACAAGCATCATGTTTTACCTAACTACCTCTCAACTTCATATCATTGGGTGGAATCTGAGTTTAAGTCTACTTATAAGCCTCGTTCTAGTCTCACTATTATACCCACTTGCATGGTCATAGATGCCCCGTTCCTTACCACCTCCATGGGTACCTTAACTCCAACTATTGACACCACATCACCCCCTTTAGTCATGGAGATTCTTTCTGAGCCCCAGCTTCACGATGGAGAGCTCCTTCGTACTCATCATATCATCTCGAATGAAATCGCGCCTCCACTTGCCCCCACTTTTATTGACCTAGATTCCCCTAGTGGTACCATCCCCATAAGCACTTTATCCCCACTTATCTCCATCATAACACTCTCTTCAGTTTAGGAGCTTCTCCCTAAGTCATAGCTCCAGGAAGAAGAGTTTCTTCCTCCAATTCATGACATCCCGATTGAAGTAGTGACTCCACTTGCTCCCACTGAATCACCATCTGTAGTCACTGAGTTTCTTCCCGAGCCCCTGCTCCAGGAAGAAGAATTTGTTTGCGACGTGTCACTGACCTTAGACGACACAGACTTGATCTCAGTATTTCTCCAGTCACCTAGTCTACTACAATTGTCTATCCCTGAGCCCGAAAACATTTTGTTAGATGATCATTTGTCACTCACACTAGTCACCACCATATATTGATTTTGTATTTGGTGATCACGTGCTTGATTCACTCCACCCTCTAATGAGCTTATGCAAAAATATTAAATATGATGATCACTTGACCTTCACACAAGATTTAACACAAAATATTGATTTCATATATAATTGGGGATCGTCCATTTATGTCATTACATTATCCTCCGAATATAAACTTGTCTAACGAACTCTATTGTCAAATTATCAATATTTTTATAAAAATTATTGTTATAAGATTAAAGCGAGCTCCTCCGATTTTCACTCCAAATAAGGACAAACGCTTTAAAGGTTTTCTCTGGAAAATTTTAAATAAAAGATTTGTGACCAATTTTAAATTTTGTAGCGTTAGTCAGATTCTATCGGTTGATAAGTTTGAAACAATTGATTTTGGTCTAGTAGACGCTCGTAGGAGTCTAATCTGAGAGCGTTTAATGCGACGCGATTTAATGATTTCACAAGCTCAATCTGCTTGCTTTCCACCTTGCTTCTTTGATCCCCACTCTCCCCGGCCCACCTGGTGATACATATGATACGGTGCTCGAAGCATCCGAGTGAACATCAAGTTTGGAATGAACTACCCGTTGCCCCCAGCGGGGGTATTTATAGGCGTAACCCTAAATCCCCGACGACCCGTTAACGGACCCGTTAGGGTTCCGTTTAACATATGATACACGTGTTAAATATACCTTAACATTCTCCTCCTATATTGTAGCAATTGTATCATATAACAGGTTAAACAAAACATATTAGTTAGATAACGACAGAATGAGTTTCAGATTAAAAGCAACAAGAGTTTTAGATCAAACATCTAAACTCAAACAGGTTCCAAACATGCAAAAGCTAAAGCAGAAGCAAGAACAGTAATCTGAAAAACAGAACTCAAACAGGTGACGGTAGGTCTACTCAAACAGCAGATCATCTCCATCTATGTCAAAATCCACTTTCTCTCCTCCAGACTCCAATTGATCTGCATTTAAACATTTGAATGTCAAGAGAACAAAACTCAATGAATCCATACATATGTATATCAAAAGTAAAGTTATTAGTTCTTACAAGTTTGAACATAATACTCTAACTAGGAAGAAAGACTCACAGGTCCGCATCTCTTATCTAATTTACACAAAATTAGAAATTTGGTTTCATAGAACCAAGCTATGTTCCTTCGATTATTAAGATTATTACCAAACGTTTCACAATTGTATTATATCATCAAGTTTGGAATGATACAACAAGCTGTGACCAATATATCATCAAGTTTGGAATGATATAAGTAATGATCATAATATCAGGACGCATATCAGCAACTTTAGTACTCGTTTTTGGAATGATACCCAATTCAGCCTTTGAAAAGAAGTAATTGTGTAAGTCATCAAGTTTGGAATGACTAGCAACTAAACAATCTCAGGCTTCATCAAGTAACATCTGGAATACTTCAGTGTACTCAGACTAGATGCGTGAACGTAGGCAGACTCGGTTCTAAAATCTTAAACAAATATAGGTATTAAGTCCCACTAAATAGACTTTAATCCCATATCCCCCGATGTTTTAGATGTAAGAACCTTGCATAATCCCTTGGTAAGGACATCTGCTACATTATCTTTTGATCTCACGTCCAAGAGGGAAATGATCCCTTGACTGGTGAGATAGGTCAACTAGGCCTGTTTCATCCGTAGTTGCCTTCGCTTACCATTGAACAGGGAATTAGTTGCAATGGTTTTTGTGGCTTGATTGTCACAAAATATCGAGATAGAGTTCATTTTCAGACTCGTCATTGGAATATCCATAACCAAATCTCTGACCCACTCTGCTTCTTCGGCAGCTGAAGCAAGAGCATAGAGTTCGGATTCCATAGAGGATAGTGCTATACACATTTGCCTCTTAGATTTCCAAGCTACTGCGGCTCCTCCTAGGGTAAACACATAACCACTAGTGGACCTACTATCACCAACGTCTGAGCACCAGGAGGCGTCAGAGTACCCTTCAAGCACAGGAGGGTGTCCACTGTAACATAAAGCATACTGCTCAGTATACTTTAAGTATCGCATTATCCTTTCCAAGGCGTCCCAGTGGTCCTTTCCAGGGTTACTAGTGAATCTACTCAACATGCCGACCGTAAAGGTTATGTCGGGTCTAGTGCCGGTAGTAGCATACATGAGACTACCAATGAGTTTGGAGCAATCCAACTGGCGAATAGGTGAACCGTCATGAGGTTTCAGTATATTGTTATAGTCGTATGGAGTCTCAATCTTCCTGCACTTATCATAACCCCACTTTTCTAGTAGAGTTCGGATGTAGTGACTCTGGCTGAGGGTGATTCCCTTATCCGTAAAGTTCACGTCCATGCCTAGGATGGTCTTCACCACACCTAAGTCAGTCATGCTAAATTTTGACTTCAAGGTAACCTTAACGTCTTCCACCTCAGACTGATCAGTAACCAGTATTAGCATGTCATCAACATACAAGCAGATTATAGCGACGGAGTGAGGACTTGTCCGTATGTACAGACATTTATCTGAAAGGCTGGATTTAAAATTCAGGCCTTTTACGCAAGTGTCAAACTTCTCGTGCCATAGCTTTGGTGCTTGCTTCAATCCGTAGAGTGACTTAATCAACTTACAGACCTTGGTTTCGAGACCTTGTACGACGAACCCTTCAGGTTGACGCATGTAGATCTCTTTAGTTAGATCTCCATGTAAAAATGCAGTCTTAACGTCCATCTGATGAACGACGAAACGTTCAATAGATGCAATAGCGAGAAGAACCCTGATCGTTGCAATGTGACAAATAGGTGAGTATGTATCAAAGTAGTCAACTCCACTCACTTGAGTGAAGCCTTTGACGACTAGACGGGCTTTGTACTTGGCGATACTCCCATCTGGATTCAGTTTCTTCTTAAGAACCCACTTGCTCCCAATGGTCTTAGCTCCTTTGGGTAGTCAACTAACGTCCAAGTGTGGTTTTCCATGAGAGAGTGCATCTCATCATCAATGGCTTCTTTCCATAACAGGGAATCCCTGGATCGCATCGCTTCCGTATAGGTGGATGGATCAGCTTCAACGTGGTAAGTCACACAATCTGTACCGAAGCTTTTAGGAACACGTTCCCTATTAGATAGCCTAGTGGACTCTAGGGCACTAGTGTGAACTGGCTCAGTGTCAGGGAGTCGTAGTTCCGTCCCAACGAGGGTATCAGAACTGGTGTCTGGCAGACCGGGAAGAGTCAAGTTCTTATCTCTAAGAAACTTATCCTCAAAGAACACAGCATCTCTAGACTCAATGACCGAGTTGGTAGAGAGATCTAGAAATCGGTCTGCAGCACTATCCACCGCACATCCTAAGTAGACACAAGTGTTCGTCTTAGGTCTCAACTTAGATCTCCTTATGTCAGGTATCCTAACATAGGCGATACAACCCCAGGTTTTGAGGTTATCAAATCTGGGAGGTCTCTTAAGCCAAAGCTCATACGGGGTTTGCTTCAATTTAGCATGAGGAACCAAATTTAGGATGTGATTCGACGCGAGGGCGGCTTCGCCCCAATAAGCGGCAGGCATACCGGCAGTTAACAACATAGAATTTAACATTTCTGTTAGAGTTCTATTTTTCCGCTCAGCAATACCGTTTGACTGGGGCGAATAAGGGGCAGTGGTTTCAGGTATTATGCCATGGCTGGCAAGAAAATCCCTAAACTCACCCGAGACGTACTCACCTCCTCGATCACTTCTAAGTCATTTAATTTTCAAATCCAACTGGTTCTCAACCCTATTTTTGAAAATTTGAAATTTTTCAAAAGCTTCATCTTTTGATTTTAAGAGATAGATGTGAGTATATCTAGAGAAGTCGTCGATAAACGTTATCAGGTACTTCCGACCACCACGTGTGACAAAAGTTTTGTAGTCACAAATGTCGGAGTGTATCAACTCTAGTAAACGTGTACTCCTAGACACCTGACTGAATGGTGTTCTAGTGATCTTAGTTTGAGCATATATCTCACATTTATCGAATTTGGTTTTAGTGTCTAAGGGGATGTTGTGAGTTCTAGCTAGCAGGAGTAGTTTTCTATAGTTGACATGTCCTAGTCTTACGTGTAGAGTCTTAGGATCAATCAAATTAGAACTAACCTGATTAACTACTTCGTGTGCCAGACTCAGACGATACATTTCATTGACTACGTACGCACAACCAAAATAATGTGAGTTAACCATTAAGGTCACCCTACCACCACTAATGTTAAAGGACATACCCGCATCGCTTAACAAACTAATCGATATTAAATTAGCAGCTGATGTAGGAATGTATTTAACATCTTTCAAAATTAAATGCGTACCTGAAGAGAGGAGCAGATCCACGGTCCCGGTCTGGAGTACCGCAGCAGTGGCTCCATTTGCCATGGTAACTGTCTCAGAGGCTGGAGTGGCATCCTTCAGCAGTGCGGAGTTGTTGCAGACGTGGCAAGTCGCCCCCGAATCCAACCACCAGTCAGGACTGGCCTGAACGTTCCCAACTTTGGCAACAAAGTGGGAGGGCGCAGTCTGATGGAGCATGTGTGCTCTGTTATCAGGCTTTGGTGGGTTAGCATCGGGCTTCTTTGGTTGTCTGCACTCAGAAGCACAGTGACCCCACTTGTTGCAGTTGTAGCACTTGCCTTTGAACTTCTTGATCTTCTTGTTGGTGTCTACTACTGCGGGTGCACTGGGGGGAGGTCGAGTCCGATCAGATCTAGGCTTCCTCTTCGGGTGTGTGACCATATTAGCAACAGATTGCTGCTTGCTCACCACCTCCTTAACATGCCTTGTCCGATTCTCATCCTCAATGCAGATGAACCGCTTGAGTTCTTTCAGACTGACCTGAGTCTTCTTGCGATACATCTCCGTCTTGAAAGAGTACCATGCTGAGGGGAGCTTGTAGATGATGGCACCAGCAACGAACCCATCTGGCAGAGAGAGACTTTCACTGTTGAGCTTGGCCACCAGATTCTCCAGGTCTGCGATCTGGGGAAGGATTTCCCTGTCCTCTGTGAAGGTGAATCCCATGAACCTGTCCACCAGATGCGTCTTGGACATGTTCTCCTCCTCCTTGAACTGATCTTCCAGCGCATTCCAGATCTCTTTCGCTGTCTTCAGTTTCCCAAACGTCTCGGCCAGTGAATTGGAGAGACAATTCAGGAGATAATCGCGACAGAAATCTTCGTCGCTGATCCACTGAGCAACGTCGTCTTCACCTTTGAAATCTGCGAGGTCAGTCTGCAGCGTATAAAAGATATTCAGATATTTCATACCGAACTGGGTATTCCTCTTCCAGGCACTGAACTCCGAATGGGAGAATTTCTCCAGCTTTATCAACGGCACAGGAGAGGAGAGACTGCTGCTCTTCGAAAGCGAGGCCATCGCTTGCAGACGGTTCAGAACTCCTCAAGCACTGGAACAAAAAACTGCACTGTAAAAGATCACTGCACCTCACTTAACAGTCTCTCCCAGATCGTGGTCGAAGTTGCAGATCGAAATCCTGTTGAAAAACTGCAACCGGCGGCTTTTCCTTCACGGCGATCTGGAATCGATGAACTGCACGAACGACACACTTGATCACAGCGGCAGCGCAACACTCCACGACGACAGTTATTCTTCCTCCGTGCGACGAAGACGCACAAACGGCAGAGGATCGATGGACTGCACAGGAATCGGCGAAGACTTGGCGCGATTTGGAGTGGAGACGCGAACAGGAATCGACTGGAGAGTCGATCTGGAGTGTACCTCTTTCCGGTTTGCGATAATGGTAGCGCACGGAAAACTTCCTTCCGTCGATCAGAACAGCAACGAAGATCACGGCGATCGGGATCTGCAGTGAGCGTCTGCTTTGTCGCAGGGATCGACACAAACGCCGGACGACGGCTAGGGCTCTGAAGAGCGCACGCACGGGAGCGGCGAAAACTAGGGCTCACGGCAGGCGTCGTCTTCCTCCAGGGAGACGAGCGACGAACTTCTCCTCTACGCACGGGAACGACACAGGCACTACGGGAGAGAGAGAGGCGGTGCCTTCGTCTCCTTCCTTCACGCGATGAAGACGCAAGCCAACGGTGAACGGCGATGTCGTCGTTCTTCCTTGCAGGCGACAGGAGATCGACCAAGATTGAGAGCACCGACGATTTCTTCTTCGCTACGCACGAAGGGAGCGGTTACGGGAGAGGAAAACCGCACGGGAGAGAGGGGGGGCTAAGCGCTCACGAGAGAAACACTTCGAGAATGATACGGTGCTCGAAGCATCCGAGTGAACATCAAGTTTGGAATGAACTACCCGTTGCCCCCAACGGGGGTATTTATAGGCGTAACCCTAAATCCCCGACGACCCGTTAACGGACCCGCTAGGGTTCCGTTTAACATATGATACACGTGCTAAATATACCTTAACAACATATCTCTTTGATGCTCTGATTTTTTTTCTATCATTTAATTACTATGCACAAAATTATGATTAACAGTTTACGAGCATCTTCAGAAAACTATATTCTATGGTTGATTTTACTAGAAAGAATTATACTTTTCTGAAGGAGATTGGTTTCCTGCATTTTTCAGGAAAAAGAGTTTGCTTACAGGTCATTAACTGCAGCGAAGGATCGTTCTTTTGCCTCACCACGCGCCACCACCCAGAGCATGATAGTAGCGAAGAAGGTCCATATCGACGATTGGATTTCCTTGTCGCAGGCTACATTACGCTCTCGACGGGGTCGAGGTCTTTCATCCCCGGGAGAATTGATGCGACCTACGTCGCATCTTCGCGCGTCTTTATATTATTTTTATTTCCCGCATTTCTGCGCATATTTATGTTCTTTGTTTTAGCGCACGCTATTTCACACTATGCATGTACTCATTTATTTTTCATCGCGCACATCGCTCATGCTTGTTATTCAGTTTATTGAGGTGATCGTCCAATAAATATTTCAATAAAAAGATCCGTCAAATTAGGTAATGTATTAATTAAGGCAAGCATGCTCAAATGGATCTATAAAATTAAGCATATTTTAATTTAAGCAATATTCAAATTAAAATCAAATTGTATTAATTGATTCTTCTACTTAAACCAAAATTCATGTCCTATTTCCGGTTACCTTAATAGGTCAAATAGCTAAAAAAGGCTAGTCTCTGTTAATTCCTATTTGCCACTTGTATCTTGAATAAATGCATGCTTCAAATATAATAGGCGATTTTTATCCGCACTATAGTTTTGGCTATGCGCCCTCTTTTTGAATAAGTTATTACGCGCCTTTAAGAAATACGTCTTGTACATATATTTTTAGGAAAAGTGATCAACACGAAAGTTGTAGATCTCATCGAGATCTACAAGTTTCGTGCCGAACATTTTTCCTAAAAATGCACGCACAAGACGTATTGCCGCCCTGATTGAAACATGTGCGTAACTATATCGAATTTTTAGAAATACGCCTTTTACATGCATTTTTAGAGATCTACAACTTTTCCGTTGAACACTTTTCCTAAAAATGCATGTACACGCCGTATTTCCAAAAGGCAACAAGAGTGCGGATAACCAAAACTGTAGTGTAGATAACAAACGCCATATAATATCCCCCATTGTAAATAAATCTCTTGTTTTTCTTTAAATATTTCAAGTCAGATCTCTTGCACACATGTCAAATTAATTTAGGGTGGTGTTAAAAGCACACCATTGTTGACTATTGGCACACCAAAAAAACGCCTAAAAAAACTTTAAACCCTAAGGATCCAAACACAACAAAGCCTTTAGGCGCACTCCACCCCGACGGCGCCCTCGTTCCCTTTTTTTCTTATTTTTCGCTGCCGCTCCCTTCCGATCGCACGCACTGGTCGGAGGAAGGAGGAAGGAGGAAGGTCGCTCGCCGCTCCATGCTTACTCTCTCTCGTTCCCTCCCATTCGCCCTCTCTTCCGATCCCGCCTGGTAGGAGGAAGGAGGAGGTCGTTGTTCCATTCCATTCGCAATCTTTGTTGTTCCCGTCTGGTAGGAGGAAGGAGGAGGTCGCCATTCGCCATCTTTGATGTTCCCGTCTGGTAGGAGGAAGGAGGTTTTTTCCACTGTTTGTGCTCCCATTTTGCCGCGCCTGGCGGAGCAAGATCGTTGATTTTCCCGGCCGGTTCCACTGTTTCTGCTCCCTTTGTGCGCTGTTGATGTTCCCGGCTGATTCCACAATGTAAGTAAACATCTTGTTAATGCTTTTAATTTTCTTTCGGTATTCCCATGCACTTCTTTGTTGGAAAAGAATGTGAAGTGGCTACTGATATACCTAAAATTACACATGTAATCGCTGAGCCATTTATCAATTTATTGTTCATCTTAAGCATGCCATAGCCTTTCTATCTGCATAGATAGGTTTACAAGGGTCGATTCTATATGGCTTATAATTATCCGGGAGGATGATTTAATGTTGAATTAAGAAACCTGTTAGTTATCTCGACCATTCGCAATACTTATTGAAATCTGTTTTTTATCCAACAGAAATACTTATTGAGTCTGCAAGCTCAGTTGAAATGGTGGTTATGGGGAGGAAATAGGAGGTCACCATTCCCCTCCCGTCACATTATCTTTCCCAAAATAATAAAAAGTTTCACAAATACACTTAAATATATTTTCTCCCAGATAGTCGCCGTTTGATGAAGCCGTCTCCAAAAAACCCAAATAAGAAAAAAACAACAATTAGTCAAGCAATTTAATATGATTTGAATGATTTAGAAATATATGTTAATGGACTTACTAAATCAGAGTTACAGGATTTACTAAATATCATTGCAAAACGAACACCTGAGTTCTATGATAATAAGTAAAAGCTCATCGTCTAATCATCCGTAGTAATCCCGCGAAGAAAATATAACATGAAATAAAATAAAATAAAAACAACAGAACCCAAGCCCTAAACAGAAACGAAGCGAAACCCAAGAGCAAATAGTAAGGTTGCACAAAGTCCTGAAGTCCGCGAATTCATAGTAGAATCCTCAAAAATGGATGCAAATTTAAGGGAAATATGAATAAAACAGAGGCGGATGCGGAGATTGAAACCATTAGAAGAAGCTCTGATCCTGGGGGAGATGGTGGAAAAGGGAGGAAAATCCCTCTGGGCCATCCAGAAATCACCCTAGTGGGCGGTGGAATGAGGGAGGGAGGGCGTCAGAGCAGATCGCGAATGGAGGGACTGGTTTCTGTGAACAGTAAAACAACGTGAGGAAGGAAGAGAGTGGGTACATTTAGAGTTTTTTGAGGCTTTTTAATCCCTCTTTAAAAAAAGAGGTACAAATATCCATAGCAGGATATGATTATCATTACCCTTTAAAAACCATCCCCCCCTTCCCGAGGAGGTTGTTTTTGGACCTCATTTGGGAACAGAGAAATCAATTATCTGTTTCCGAAAACTCCAGCCCGTCTCTTCCCGTTTTGTTCCTCCCTCACGTGGCGACGACGCTAGTCCCCGATCCAGCTGCTGCCATCATTGTGTCTGGACCACTTCCGCCGCCGTTGCCGTCAGCCTATCCGCCGCTAGCCTTCGTGGGCTCCAACGAACTATCCTCCACCTCCAACCGACGGGATCAACACTCCTACTGAATCCAGCGCTCCAATCGGAAATTGTGTCCGTCAATCTTTGTCGAATTGTTTATTGTCATTCCTACCGCCTCACACCTCTCACTGTGGAAGCCGAGCCATCTCCAACCCTCTGCCAATCCAACCTAACTTGTTTGGGGAACCCTAGCTTGTTTGCTTGTGCACATAGGGTATATCTTCTGAACTATCTCTCTACTCGTATCTTGTTAGCCAAATGACATGCTTAATATTTACTTGATTTTAAAAGGTCAGAGCTTGCTTTAATTAATTTAGGCCTCTTTGACATTATTTCAAAAATCATTTTGTTCGTTTCTTTGATTCTTGTGGATGATTTAAGGTGCGTCGTTAATTATGCTCGAATGATTGGGTCCTTATGCGTGTATGCAAGCTCGGGATCTATTGCCCGCTCACTATTATTCGAGAAAGTCTCTTTGCGCTACACATTTAAAAGAGAACTTGAGTTTATTTATTTAAAAGCAAAAGAGAATTCCGGTTTACATCAGATAGTAAGGCCCGTCGTCATCATACACTTAGTTCAAGATGTTTAGTGTCCATTTTTTGTTTTGTGACTAAGCATGTGGTGGCTAAGTTGGACCAACAACTCAGTAAAGTATCAGAAGATGGTGGAATATTACATTTATTCGATTGCCCTCTCGTGCAATGGAACATTCCTGTTTTGTTTACAACGATGCTCAGTTGTAATCTCGATGCCACACTTCTACCATTGAATCATAAGTGATTAAATTTACAGTTAAAGAAGTTGTCAGGATCCTGGGGTTGCCCAACAGAGGGTTGGATGTTGATTATGAATTTATGAGTATATATGTGAAGCTGACAAGTCTGGATTGGAAGTACAAATATTTGAGATGTCCCCGGAGGAGCACAATGTCGACCATATTGACTTAAAAGCCTTAATTCATCATCTTATTTGCAACTTCTTCCCTTTTAGTGGAAATAGAACTTTTGAGGAGTATGCTAAATTGTTCTACCCAATATACCTGCAGAGCATATATGAATTTTCAACGAAGACATGCATCCCATATATTCAATCCTAGATTTGAGTGAAGGTCGCTCATTATTTGACATCCCAGAGAGTCAGAGACGTTTAGTTGTATTGCATTTATTAATTTGTATTGAGGAGAAGCCGTCAAGACCTTTAAGTTAGAAGCATTTGATTTGTATCAAGTTATTTTTACTTTCGTGCAACACGAGACAACATTTTTTATGATCTCATATGTTGTTTCTGCTCAAAATAACGGCATGTTCACCGATCAATCCTTGCATTCTGATCTCTGAACATTCCTAACTAAAAATTCCATCAGTTGATGGCATAAGCTCAACAGTCCACAGATTTCACTTGCCTTGGAATATCTTTAGCCATGATGATGCCCTATTTGGTGAAGTCAACATGGCACTTTACACTTTTGCTTTCTGGACAATTCCAATCTACACAACACTACAACTGACTAGTAATTGGTAATAATATGCAATGTCCTTGTTTGCACTTAAAGGCTCTTTAACCATTTATCTTCTTCTTTGATTTGGTAGGGAGGTATATAAAACCCACTTGCCACATTTGGAATTTCCTACCAGCAATGTCCAATGATAATTATGACAAACAGACATGATAATCAAGAAAGCTCTCTTAACATTATTTGTTGTGACTTGTCACGTGATGGAAACAATTGTTCCCCATAATGGCATAATCAGTCCTATCCTTTTATTTGTTAATGTTGTGTAGCTAGAATAAAAATGAGAAATGCCAATTATAATAAATATTAAGAGTGTCAAGAAGATATGTGGCAGTCAGTCACATATCCTTGACAAAGTAATTCATCCATTGATCCCTCGTTCCAACTATTTTCCATCCTTTGAAAACTACATGGTTTCTGCAGATTATGTTAAAAAATAGTTGGCATTTTATTGTGATCCGAGACATATGTGAAGCATTTATACTAGAATTTAATTACACTCATTCTACTATATATGAGCACTCTGTTCTTCCAACATAAGCATCTTCCCAGGGTAATCTCTTGAATATGTTCAGATTTTCCTTTCTTTTCTTTCTTGATTGCCGATTCTTCAAGTGTTACAATTTACTGAGAAGTATGTTGTGGTGTTGAAGGGTTTAATGGTGTAGATAAGGGTGTCCATGACCTTTCAAAGCTTCTTTCATATTGACCACATGACTACTTAACCTATCAATCTTACCTTTTAGGGTTCTAAAATTATCAAACAACCCGTCTAAACATAATAGTATTTTCAGCTCCTGGTTCTGTATGACTTCAAATAAAAATGAGGTGATGAGGTTGGAGGTGTAAATTTTCTTTTTTTGGATGGGGTGAACCCGCTGCCTCGTCAATGTGATTCTTCTTCCTACTTTTTCTCATGCTTTTTCTCCACCATCGGAGCTTTGATGTTTTCCGGCGAAGACTTGACTCTCCGTTCATCCTCCTGCTCAGAGCTCGCTCCGCTTGGGACATTTATGCGCCAGAAACTGCTCCTGCAAGCACTACCGAAGACTCAGTTTTTTCTCAAGAACTTGTAAAAGGAGTGGTGGCCTTTCACCCTCCTGAAAACTCCAACTCATGTAAACGACTGCAACTACTCTACTTCATTGCACACCAACATGTCAGTTTCTACCAAATTCTCAAATGAATCAAGTCCTTGTTAGTACAAAAGGGAATAATCACAACATGAGTTTATAATGAAAAAATAAATAATGTAAATGAACCTAAAAAACTTTATTTGGCTTAAGTTTAGCCTTCATGTAAGGAAAAAGAACTTGATGTAAGTGCTTTAATTTCGTCCCATCGATGAATGCGAAGTCTCACATCAGGGATCGTAGGAGATTGTAGACGTGTATGCTCTGGAACCCCGATCTAATTGCACAATATACAATGCTTTAAGGAAAATCATATATTGACTAAAGAAGTCGGCAAAAAAGTAGAATGATTATTACACTTGCTAGCAAAACATGGGTGCACCCATTCATGTTAACAATCATTTCAGGAGACCTTGGTAGTAGATTTTCTACTAGAAAACGTTTAGCTTTTTTACACAAGATAGAGAAACTACTCAAAAGGAACCCATGTACAGTCTTTGGCCAATTATACTTATTAAACTATGTTGGGTCAGACAATTTAACATAGTCCTTAGGAATTCTATTTCCTTTAAAATTGAAGAAGTTGCAAATAAGACTTGGAATTAAATCTAAGTCATTATTGTCAACCTTGTGCTCCATCATGGACATCTCAGATATTTGCTCTTCCAGTTACGCTTTATCAGCTTCGCAAATTATTTATACTCATAATCAACATCCATCCCCTTTTGGGCAAACCCAGGATCACGACAACTTAATTAATTGTAAATTTAATCTCCTTTAATACAATGGTAAAGTGTAGGCATCAAGATTATGACAACCCATCATTGTAAACAAAACAATAATGTTCTGCAGCAAGGGTGGATAATCAAATAAATATAATATTTCACCATCTTCTGAAACTGTATTGAGCTGTTGGTCCAACTTAGCCACCACAGGTTTAGCCACAAGACAACTTTGATACGAAACATCTTGAACTTAGTATATGATTGTGGTCTTACTGCCTTGAACTTAGTATATTATTGTGAAGGGTCTTACTGCCTTGAACTTAGTATATGATTGTGAAGGGTCTTACTGCTTTTCTTTAGCATAATTATTGGTCCACAATAAACACAACTTGTAACAGTACTCAATAAAAAACTCAATACTATAGCAATAAGATATATGTTCAGATACCACATATTTTGACTGATCTCTCAAAGATTAGTAATTGATCCATGAGATAATATCTATCTCCCTGAGCTCGCAATTTATCCTCTGATATACAAATCTCAGTGAGAAAACATTAATGTTTAGGTTGACATCAAAATATTGTTTCGGATATCTAAATGATCTCCAGAGATTGAGCTAGTATGTTAGGAAGGTCATCTTCTTTCTATGATTACTCAAGATTTTCTTCTAAAGTTTCGAACGAGAAAAGAGAAAGTGTGTATGTATGTTCCTGCAAAATGCGTATGAAGTTCGTCCAAAAGGATGCTTGACATGCGTCGTATCGAAGATGATGAGGGAAAGCTACCGTCTTCTGTGTCCTCACTAGCCAAACAATGTAGAAGATTGGTCTACGCTCTTGGGAGAAATTACGCTCTCTGAGAGGTTTCGCATGCGCGGCGAAGGGGGGAGGAGGAAAATGTATGTACTTTAGGATTTTATTTGTTATGTACATAGCCTTTTTAAAGGACCAAAAATGTTGAGTTTTTTGGTTTGTATATAGCAAAAGTTGTTTACCTATAACAATGCCCTTTAAATTTTTTAACACTACAGACATATTTTGCCAGCACAGTCCCACTACATGGTACAACCAATTTCGCTAAGACTAAATTGTGTCTAGAAGATAATAGAAGATAATTTCCATATGCATGTCACATCTCCTCTTTCGCACCTTCTCACATCTCGGATTTTGCCTCCCTCTGTCGTGAAATCAATTTTGCATATCGGAAAACCAATGTGCGATCTTCAGTCACCCGTAGCTTTATTCAGCAGATCTCTTTTCACAGGTAAAGCAGATCCGAGTTCTTCTCATATCCTTTCTGACGGGGATCGACTTCGGATCGTCGCAAGGCGGACCCACTTTTGTCTACTTGCACATGAGAGATTGATCAAATCTGCGATCCGACTTCGCTGATGCATCCGGACCCGTGTTTACAGATTTTTTCATATATTATATTGTTGTGTACGTGTACTAATTTGTCAGATCGGGGCCTTTATGTTAACAGTACACCATAAGGTCCATAACGGTCGATTTAAGGTTGCCCTAGTTTCATTTGTTATAAATAGGTAGTGGGGCTGTTGGAATGGGTATTGCAGAATTTGGACAGTTTTCTCCAAAACTGGTGATCACCCGCGCTGCCGACGTCGCAACCCTAGGTGATGACTCCTAGGTAACAACCCCTCCTTTTCGCCTCACTCCTTCCAGTATCCCTACTACAGCCTGCCGACTTAAAGAACTGCGAGTCCCTTCCCGTATCTACCGCTACAGCCCGCTCACAGATAGAATCGCCAGCCCCTTCCTGTATCTCCCCCTCCAGCAGGGAGTTGGAGGCGATAGGTCATTTCTCCAATTTGATCTGATATGACCCATATAATCGGGTTGCCAACTTTGGGTGGATGCGGAAGGTCATTGAATGTTGACTATGCGGCCCGAGGTTGACTTAAACAGCGTCTCCGATGTCGAAGGTGACAGCTCGATGGTACCGGTTTGCCTTTGTTGTCATCCTCTTTCGTGCTAAGTGGAGGTGGTACTGAAATTACGGAAGTATTTCATCCCGATTTGGAGTTTATGTGCGAGTGATTCCACTTGTCATTCTTCAGGGAGATGTAGGATTGTCGGCGGTGAACGCCCCTAAACAACTTGAACTGAGTCGTTCCAGCTGCGGTATGCAACCATGTATTGTACGAGTAGTCCACCCATTCCAACCATTTAACTCACTATCGGGGCTGCTCGACAATAAAGCAATGCAAGTAGGTTTCCAGACACCAATTCAACACCTCCGTTTTCCCGTCCTACGGCTGATAAGCTATGCTCATTCAGAGCCGGGTGTCTTGTAGTTTGATAAGGCCGGCCAGAATTTGCACATGAAACATGATCTCAATCGCTGATGATTGAGCGAGGGAATCCATGTAAATGGACCAAATGATGAATGAATGTGCCTTCCACAATCTCGGTGGTAAAAGGATGGCAAAGAGGTATAAAATGTTCGTACTTGGAAAGTCATTCTACAACGACCAAAATGTAGTTCTGGCTCTGGGATGTGGGTAGCCTAGTGAAGAAGTCCGTAGTTAAATCCTCCCACACGAATTATAGTGTGGGAATTGCTTGCAAAAGTCCTTCTGGGAGGGCTCTCTCGTATTTCACCTATTGGCACATTAGGCAGGAGATTACAAATTTCTCGATTGCCTTGAGCATTCCCCGCCAGTAGTTTGTGGCTGCTATACAACGTTAAGTATGAAAAGTGCATGCATAGACGGTGGTCGAAGTGGAATGAAACTCGGTGAGGAGTCGTGGAATATAGATGGATGTTGCGGACAACACCAACCATTAGTGGTAGTAAAGGCGATCTCCCCAGAGGTTGTACGGTGGCTGCCCCTCCAGTTTTGGCGGAGTGCGGGCACGATTTTATTGAGGTGCGGGTCGGACATGACTTCCCCTTGGATGCCTCCTTGCTCTTGTTTCATCCCAAACCGGACGCTAGATGGTCACGGGTGAATATGATTTAGCCTATCATGAGGGGGCAACAGTGGCGAGGTTAGTTTTTCCTGAGCGGAATTAAACACTGAAATCGTAACCCAATAGCTGCTTGGCCGTCCATAATTGTTGTGTCGGGCCGTCCATAATTGTTGTGTCGGGGTGGAGATTTTCTGATCCTAGAATAGTGAAGGCTATGATGATCGGTTTGTACTGCGAACTTGCGGCCTACAGACATGGTTGCTAATGCTGAATGTCTAGCACCAGAACCAAAAGCTCGTTCTCATAAGCCGAGCGTGATCTTAAGAGGGCCGAAAAGATGCTGCTAAAATAAGATATTGATCAACCTTCTTGCATGAGTACGGCTCCGATGCTGAAGGCGTCACACTCAACCACAAATGGCTTGCTGAAATCTGGCATGTCTAGAACGGGGCGGCCGTTAACACCTGCTGTAATTTCTAAAAGGCGTTGCCGGCCTCCAGAGTGCACGGAAATGTAGGATCAGCCTCTTTACACAAGAAGGCGGTGTGGGTGCTGCTAGCTTGCCGCAAGCTTGGATAAAACGCCGGAAGTATCCTGTGAGGCCCAAGAAGTCTTGTACGACCTTCTGAGATCGAGGTGTGTGCAATTGGAACCTGATATATATAGTCAATATTTAATTATAAATACATGTACACATATTTGTGTATACGTGTTTAAGCGCATTTGTACGTCTATCGAGATGATTTCGAGGATAATCAAACATTTTAATTTTGATTCCAAGTCAGTTCAAGTAATTTTGGAGTGGGGGTTCTAGTCATGCAACATAATGACTTAACTACTTGTAGTCCTTTGGGTTTGACTATTAGAATCAAGTCATTTGGCCAATATATTTCTCTAGCATGCCAGTTGACATTTAGGAATGTGGAAACCAAGTAACCAACCATTCTTTTTCTCATATTTTTACAAGCTATATTCAAGAAAAAAAGGGCTAATTTTTTTTTGTAGAAGTTCATATGCTCAGTCTTCTCTCATCATTCTTTTATGCATCAACTTATACTCTGCTTCTCTTAGAAAATTTCTTTACTGTGTTTTATCTGTTATGTAGCCTTTTAATTTAGCTTTGTTTCTAAAAATCTTTTAACTATCACAGATGTCTGCTGATAATGGCGGCCGAAAGGATGACGATACCAGCTGCGGCGTGCCGTCATCTTCAACATCAAAGCTCGAATCATTCAGGAGCGCAACTGTTGTGAATTTAGCACACCAGGTATCGGTATACGGAATTGCAGCCGGGTACTGCATCTCCGCCTCCCTCCTCTCCATAATCAACAAATGGGCCATCACGAAGTTCCCTTACCCCGGCGCCCTAACCGCGCTGCAGTATCTCACCAGCGCCCTCGGTGTCCTTCTCTGCGGCCGGCTAAAGATCCTTGATCACGATGGACTCGATCTCCTCACAATGTGGAAGTTCCTGCCCGCCGCGATAATCTTCTATCTCTCCCTCTTCACCAACAGCGAGCTCCTTCTCCATGCCAACGTCGACACATTTATAGTTTTCCGATCGGCCGTTCCCATGTTTGTGGTGGTCGGAGAAACGCTCTTCTTGAAGCAGCCGTGGCCGTCTATCCCGACCTGGCTTTCGCTGGCCACGATCCTCGCCGGCAGCGTGATCTTCGTCCTCACCGACTATCAGTTTAGCCTGACAGCGTACAGCTGGGCCCTCGCGTATCTCCTGAGCATGTCGATTGATTTCGTCTACATCAAGCACGTGGTCTCGACGATCGGGCTCAGCACCTGGGGCCTCGTCCTCTACAACAACCTCGAGGCACTCATGCTGTTTCCTCTCGAGCTGCTTGTGATGGGTGAATTGAAGAAGATAAAGCGCGAAATTACCGACGAACCGGAGCGTCATTCTATCTGGGTAGTGTTGCCGGTAGGGCTCTCGTGCATGTTTGGCCTGGCGATTTCGTTCTTCGGGTTCTCGTGCAGGAGGGCGATCTCAGCGACGGGTTTCACGGTCCTCGGAATTGTGAACAAGCTTTTGACTATAGTGATAAATTTGATCATCTGGGACAGGCATTCTAGTGTGATGGGAACAATGGGGCTCCTCGTTTGCATGCTGGGAGGGGTGCTCTACCAGCAATATTCGTCGAAGCCGAAGGCGGCGGAGGCGGAGGTCGTGCCCAGCGTCGAAGACGAGGAACTCCGGAAGCTGCTGGGGTTGCAGGCTCGAGTAGAGGCGGGCGAAAAGTTCGAAATTGTGATGGGGGAGAGAGAATAAGGTTTTTTGGTTATTTGCCTGCAGAGTTTACAGGAAGCTGCTGCTGGTGCAGGTGCTTGAGAGACTTTTAAAACAGCAGGATTGGTTAGAGCGGGAAAACATGTTACATAAAACAGGAAATTGTTTTATTAGTTCCTCAATTTCTACCTTCAATTTTAAGGAAGCTAGGGTTTTTTTATTTGGAATTGAGTAAAAAAAGTGTATGAATGGTTTGAAATAATTTCTCAGCTTACATTTTCTGACAGTAATGTGCCTGCGTGGCATGATACAATTAAAATAAGGGTCCGTTCGTTTCACAGACATTGATATTGAAGTATTGGCTTTGAGAATATGAAAGTCATTTCTGTTGTTCGTACCAACAATTGTAGAGTGGAATTGGCTTTCTGGTGGAAAGTCAATGGGCCGAGGATCTATATTAAATTGACTTAGGCTATATTAGTTTTACATTGTGGGACTATTCTCAACACACACCCTTCGCATGTAGGGTCTTTGACCTCTTAACACATTGGCTACTTTTGTTTAATTGAGTGATGTGAGAGTGAGCCGATAGGCCTAGCCTGTACCGATGCTATGTTAGAACTCATGTTTTTAATCTAATGCCAATTGATTGCAGATGGAGGGACCGAAATTCTGTTTTAAGTGCACAAAATTACATTCATTTTTCCATTGTTAGACTATTTTCAACAGTTAGAACTTACATAGCACCAATGCCTTCTGCCTAAAATCAAATGGCTATTGGTGGATGAGCTCAAAATCTATTAAAAGCTTACAATACCTTAATCTTTTACTCTACCAACCCTATTAAATAAGTTTTTATCCCAGTTAATTCCAAGGTTTGATTTGTCACTCCAATGGAGATCGGATAAGTAGCGGAAAAAAAGGAATTGGGGCCTTCGATTTAGAACTGGAGGTCAATTTTATTGGAACTGAAACTCCAATTTCAATTTCAAAGCCTCAATTCCGTATGACTGAACAGAATTCAATATATAAATTTAGCCTCAATTTTATTGATTTTGCCTTAAAAAGGTTAGGGCTCAAGCACAGGTGTCAATCCAAGTACCCCTGAGGTCCTATTTATAGGCAACCAATGGGTAGGGGGGTTTTTATAGCTCAGCCCTAACCTGGCGACTATGGGTTACTCGGCGAGTACCATGCCATAGTCGCCCATCTGGCGAGTATTGGGTGCTGCTCGCACACGCCGGGCCAATACTCGCACAGGGCTTCTGCTGCTTCCTGTTCCTGCCTTGGACTGCTGGTCTCTGTGTTGACCTTTTGACCTTGACTTCCGCCTACGTGGCCTTGAGTGGGTCCCATCCTCGGAGAATAAGGGTTATACACAATCCCCGCTCTTTGCGAGTAACATAGTTGCTCGGAAAGAAACATCCAACCTTTATTCGACGAGCTTCTGTCTGGGCGAGTATTGGGAGATACTCGGAATCTTGCCGGCCGATGTCTGGGATCTATATATAGGGGGGGGGGGGGGGGGGGGGGGGGGGTCTCCGACGAATCCGTCCTTTCTGCACTCGCACATAATGTCGCTAGCTTTTGCCGAGGCTGCCAAAAAGGCCAAGGCTGATCTCGCGAACTTGATCGGCGTTCCCATGCCTCCTCCTCGTATGGATGCCGAGGTAGACGCCTTCCTCGCTAATAAGAAGAGGAAGAGGGCGGCTAAGAAGAAGAAGAAAGAGAAAAAGAAGGAGGCGACTATGGAGAACGTCGCCGATCCTCTGAGCGGGCAGCGTCAGCAGCTGCTGGAAGATTTGGGCCTCTCCCACGAGGGGCTCTCGCCTGCTCCTGCTCCTCATCCCCTTTCGGCAGAGGTCGCCCCGGAGGCGAGTAGGGCTGGGGCCCAAACTCAAACCCAACCGGACCTCCCTCCTGCGCGAGGTGAGCTCTTTAGTCGCTGTTCTGAGGACTATGCTGCTACAAGAACTACTCCTAGCGGGATTTCTGATGCTCTTTGCTTCTGTTTTCAGATCCGCCGAATACCGAGATTCGGGAGGAACCTTCGGATGCTCTGCCGCTGCGATCATCCTCGCTGATCTCGCCTGAGGGTGGATCTCGGGGTGGTCGCGCGGTGAGGATCCTCCACAGTTCATCCGTGGAGAAGAGGCCGATGAGCGAGCATGGGGCTCCTCTGTCGAGCATCAATCCTCCCCCGCCACCACCTGACTCGCGACCAGAGCTGGCGAGCAGCTCGCATCTGCCTGGGGTCGTGTTGTCGCCGCCTCCTCCTGGACTTCCGCCCTCAGTGGCTCCTCCGGGCGATCAGCGCCCTTCTATTTCAACTGCTCCCTCTATCCACCAAGGGGAGTCCTCGCGCAGAGGCGGGACTGGAGGGTCTTCGGCCTTCTTTGCTCCAAGGGGTGGAGGGTGCACAGGAGATGGTCGCGGTCGGGGGAGCACGCCCCATAACCGGGATCATCCTGGCGGCCACTCTACTCGCCGAGATGGCGTCCATCGCAGCCTCTCCCCGCATCGAGGAAGGGTCTCTCCTCGCCGGCGATCTCGCAGCCCTGGTCGCCGACGTTCCCGCAGTCCCCGGCCAGGTACTTTGGTCGCTGCCTTTGGATAGTTGCCACCGCTCTTTTGATTCTGCGGGAGTTCTGACTCTTCATATGCTTTTCTGTAGGTCGCGCTCATACTCCCGTGGGAGCACTGATTGACGCCGTCGGGCTTCCCCCTCGCGAGTACCAGGAGAAGGCTACTCGCGCTATCTTGGATTTGGAGTCCAGGATAGAGCGGCTATCGATCTGCGAGCCTCATCGTCGCTTGACTGAGGTGGAGTCGCGGGTTGAGCGCCTAGCGGCCAGTGACCCTCATCGTCGCCTGACTGATTTGGAGGCGCGAGTATCCCGGCTGGAGGAGTTTGATACTCGCCTGTCGGGTACTGAAGCTCGCCTCTAGTCTATCAGCGACTTGGAGCGCAGGGTGGCACGGATCGAGCACCGGCAGCAGCTGCATCATGACGAGCTGGTCGGGATGCGCGCGAGCATGGGCTCGGTGGGGAGGCTGGCGAGGATCGAGGACCAGTTGCGACAAGGCGAGGACGCAATGTCCGTGGCCGCCGAGCATTTCAAGCGTGCTCGCAGCATGGGCTGGGTCGGGCGACATCCTCAGCCCCAGGATACCCAGGCGAACATCTAAGCACAGCCTTAGCTGCTGCCCCTTCTTCATTTTTCTTCTTCTTTATAGCTTGTAGCTCCTGGCGAGCATCTTGTATCTTTGAACATTTTATTATTTGAAGTAGTATTGATTTGCCGAGTAATTGGATACTCGCCTTCCATTCGTATCTTGCTTTATCTGTTGTTTGTTTGGATTTTTTCTCTATCTTCTTTTTGCTGTTTGCCGAGCATATGTTGAATGTTGCATGCATCCTGGCGAGTTCCTTCGTGTTTCTGTTGATGCAGGTATTCGCTAGCTGAAGGTCGGCAGTTTGACGTGCTCTGAGCATTTGGCGATTTACTTCGATACTCGCCACCCCTAGTCGTGCTCGCGGAGTCGTGTTCGACAAGCCAGGCTACCAGACTACTATAAATAGGGGGGGGGGGGGGGGGTGAGTCTTAAATACGCTTTCGGCGATCTCTAGTTCCTTGAGCGACTACCTTCCAGACTTCTTCTCTTCGCTCCTCTTCCGTACTCGCTCCCTTTCCTTCCTTCCCAAAATGTCTGACGAGGCGACCATCAGGCGGGCTAACCATGCTAAGAACTTCGAGGAGAACTCTTTCAAGAAGCCGATTACCCAGCAGAAGGACTTGGATGACTTCAACGCCAAGTTCGCGACTCCGGGGTATGTCGCCAGGCTTCCTCGCCAGTCTGAGCGACTAAACACTTCCTCGCCCTTGGCGATGATACTTCCTATCCGCCACTTCGAGGTTGGTCTGCGACTTCCTCTGTGGCCCGAGTTCCGCCAGATACTCGTCTTCTACGGGATAGTTCCTGCGCAGATCAATCCCAACGGAGTGGCGATGATCATGGGATTCTTGTGTTTCCTGCGGGAACAGAATATCGGCTTTGACCTTGCGGTCTTTAGGCGAGTATTCACCATCATGGCGACCGGCGCGTCATCTTCCTGTGCAGCCATGTCTGCACTCTGGCGGGTACTTCAAACAAGAATCACCGCTGGGTGGAGCGACTAGTCGCCATCGAGGGCGACTTCGAGGGCATCTCCAGCTCGCCCATCCAGCCGTCGGAGAATGTCTTCACGGTCCCCTTCCTGAGGGAGAGTCAGGAGAAGCTGCTCGACTCCTTCAGGCATCGTCGCTTTGACGTGGTGTTCTGGAGGAGGCGAGTAGACGAGCTCACGGAAGTTCGCCTAGGGGAAGGTACTTTTTGCGCGAGCATCATCCATACTCGCCCTTGAGCCTTGATCAGGCGACTAATCTTTGGTCTTCTTGTTTGCAGGTGTGCAAACTCTTCCGCGCGACGCTCTTCCTCCCGCGTTGAAGGCGACGGCTGCCACCCAAGGGGGTGTGGGAACCTCGGCGCGCGAGGTTGGGGGTTCCTCCCCCATTGTCTTGTCGCCAGCGGGCAACGATCCCAAGGTCGTCGGCGATGAGGCCGGGACGTCCAAGAAGCGAGCGGGTAAGGCGAAGGTCGCTGAGCCCAAGAGACAGAAGAAGGAGGTCGCCCACAAGGATCTGGGCAAGAAGGCGGATCCTTCGGAGGCTGGCGAGCCGAGCGACCATCCTCTCTTTAATGAGGGCACCCGTAGCGAGGATGCCTATGGTCGCCCATTGGTGACCTGGGCTGAGCGCGCCCATGAGGTGACCCTCAGCTCTAACCTCCCCGCCTAGTCGGATGAGTGGGAGGATAAGGGGGAGGCCTTCAACGTGACCTACGCCCTCTATGGTCGCGCGGACGCCGAAGTCCTGCAGGACACAACTACCGAGGATCTGGCTAACCAGACCTCGCGCTCCCTCTTGCGGTCAGCCGAGCTGGCTCATGCAACAGCAAGGCGACTGCTCGAGTATGAGCAGGCGATCAAGGTGCAGGGCCCGAAGATGATCGCCATGGCGAACAGGATTAAGGAGTTCGAGGTACTCACCATTGCGACTTTACTCGCTTTTTGGGATACTCGCTACCTTGCAAACTTATTTAAACTAACCTTCTTCTTTTCGCTCGCTGCAGGCTGCCGAGCTGGAGTCGGCAAAGAGGCTGTCCCAGGCCGAGAAGGAGCTGGAGAATACTCGCTCGGCCCTGGAGGTCGCCCAAATCCGTATCGCCGAGTTGGAAACTCGGCCTGTCGAGCAACAACCGGCAGAGGCGGCCATTCCTAGGGGCAAGCGCATAAGGATGCACGGCGACGACATGCCTTATATTCGCCGGGAGATCGCGCGAGCAACGGGGGAGATCATCCTGAACCAGCTGAAGGCAGACGATCTTCTGAAGCCAGAATCTATGGGATTGACAGTGGGGGACATCATTCCGGCGCTGCTCGCCGAAGAGTCCACCTCCCCCTTGCGAGCATCCTCGCCGCAGCCCAGCGATGCCGAGGATGAAGATGATGAGGACGACGATGATGATGACGACGATGACGACGATGATGATGATGATGATGATGATGATGATGATGCTGACGTAGATATAGAATGCGAGGATGTCGCCTAGTCGCCTGGGCTCCCTTTTTGCTCGCCCGGCGACCTTTTTGTGCAGTTCTTTAATATACCTGTAACTTGATGTACACAAGATTTTTTGCATAAATGAAAGGAATTTGACAAGTCTTACTCGCCTCTTTCTTTATGTATTTACTTCTTTGCTTGTATGTCGCTTAGGCTCCTAGGCTCGAGGCGAGGTTGAGTGCTCGCTAGGCTTTTAGGATTTTGGCGAGGATGTATGCTCGCACCTGTATACTCGCAATGCATGTTCGCACCATCTTACTCGCACCTGCAGACTTGCTCCTGAGGCCTTGACTTGCACCTAATGAAGAGCGCCGTTAGGATTTTAAGCAAGAATCAAAGGAGCTCTTCAAGGGAAGGAAGAAGCAGGGTTTAGCAGTCGAGGAGGTCCGGGGGGACATATCATCCCGAGTCCTCTCTCCTGCTTGAAAGCCTGGTGTCTTCAAAGGATGACGTCAAGTACGACATGGCTGCCGGACAGGTCCAAGGGGACACATCGTCCTTAGGCCACCCTCCTACTTGGATGCTTGTAGTCTTCGTTCTTCAGTCGGTCGAATCAATCACCTCTTTCTTTCAAGTTGGGCTATCGGCGTCCAGACTTCCTCCCGGTAATCCCTCCAGTCGAAATGAGAAGCGCAGTCGATACGAACCGTGGCCAACATGCAAGGGGGGAGCTGATCTCGACCGTCAATGCAGAGGCTTGGTCTTAGCGGGTTGCTGAACCGAGGCACTGTCCCATCATCCATTCTGGGTTTTTACGAGGTACAAGTCGGAGGCTCGTTTCCCAACTGGCGGTGATGGATATTAACAAGCAGCTCGTCCAGTAGGGAATGACAGTAGGGGGATTCCAATGGAGCACCTTCCAAGGGATCACAGCATCCTAAGGTCCCCATCCTACTCGGGTGCTGAATGTCGACCCAACCTGTTTCCTGTTGCTCAATAATTTGAACGGGGAGTTAAGCACACTTAAGCACATTAACTCACACAATAGGACAACCGAGGCACTGTCTCCTGACCAGTTAAGTCGAACATCTCTTCGTCGAGTTGGGAGGTCGGCGTCCAGACTTCTTCCTGATAATCTCACAAGTCGGATGAGAAATGCCTTCGGTGGGAACCGCGGCCAACGTGCAAGGGGGGAGCTGATCTCGGCCGTCATTGCAGAGGCTTGGACTTAGGGGGACGTATACCCGAGGCATTGTCCCATCACCCGTTCTGGGCTTTTACGAGAATCAAGTCGGAGGCCAGTTTCCCAACCTAACGCGGAGATCGACTTTGCCTGCTTTTCTTCTTTTACTTGAAAACACATTTTTGACGAAGCAGATAAGGGCGAGCACCACCTTTGCCGAAGTTGATTATTCCTTCGTCGGGTTGGGAGGTCGGCGTCCAGACTTCTTCCTGATAATCTCACCAGTCGGATGAGAAATGCCTTCGGTGGGAACCGCGACCAACGTGCAAGGGGGGAGCTGATCTCGGCCGTCATTGCAGAGGCTTGGACTTAGGGGGATGTATACCCGAGGCATTGTCCCATCACCCGTTCTGGACTTTTACGAGAATCAAGTCGGAGGCCAGTTTCCCAACCTACCGCGGAGATCGACTTTGCCTGCTTTTCTTCTTTTACTTGAAAACGCATAGCTGGAAATGACAAAAGACTCACCAGTTCCCATGTTTCAGGGAGGTGATGGTTTTATTTATGGACAATAAATTTACAGGGGTGGGATGTGTACATACTCCCGTTCAGGAGCCAAACCCTTTCAAGTTGTCGTCGTTCCAGGTGTTTTCCAACAGCTCCCCTTCACGATGAAGGGTTCTTCCCATCTTGGATTAAGCTTCCCGACGGCGGCTGATCTTCCTGCCGCGTCCACCTTTTGCTTACCTAAAAGAAATCAAAAAAGGGAACTGTCCAGGATCATCATCCTGATTGTCTCGACCTCCAGGTTGTCAAACGTGTTCGTGAGAACGACGTAAAGATGACACAGACAGATCCCCCGTTGCACTCCAAGATTCGGTTGACGGTGAAGTCTTCGACGATCGCATCAATCACACGGGCCTTATGGAAGGGATTCTCATCCCTTAACATGCCTTCCTCCGAGAAAGTGATTTCCTCTAGCGGGGATGGCGCTTGAGAGGTTGGAGTGACATCTTGGCGGTAGGCTTGGTGGAAATTCGTTTTGCGGATAGATCCGAGCTCCGCTTCTCCAAAACTCACTCCTACTTCCCCGGCCCTGATCCTTCCTTGACATTCTTGGCTGACCCGATCCTTATTCCTCCTTCGGCTATTTCTCCGGTTATTCCTCTTCCCCCGACGGATAGGGTCGTTTCTCCCCGAGCAATAATTCATAGCGGGATCTTTGAATCCTTCTGGCACTGGAGCGGCAAGGATCTCCTTGCAGAAGGGGCTCCTCCCTCCTACCTGGCGACGATCCTTCACCTGGCGAGTATCACCACCATACTCGCCACATGTGCGAGTATCCTGGTATCTCGCCTGCTCCTCCTCTTCGCGAAGTCGGATTCTACCAGCTCCCCGTGAGACTTGCGAGGAGAATTGACCTCCTTGGTCGCTCCAGTTCCTCTCCATGCTCCTTCCTTGCTCGCCGAGGGCGAGCACCTTCTTTGGTCAGAATCGGGCGATGAGGTAAGGTCGTCGTGACATCCGCACCCTGCTGGAACACTGCTCGCATAGCCCCTTCCATGCGCTGGGCGAATGCTTCGAAAACTTCCATCGTCACGAACCTGCCAGTTCCTGACGAGTTGCCGACCACTTCCTCGTGGTCGCCTTCTACGACCATCTTGTCTTCCTACTAGGTTTTCTTCCTCTGGCTGCGATCCACGCTCACCGCACCAAAGTGTTGACGCCAGGAAAATCCTGACCTCAAAATTCGGACCTTTGCAGCCGGAGGCTACTTGCCCAGCTGTCCGACGAGATGATCAAGCTGGCGACTATGAGGAAGCTAGGAGAGCAACAACAGGACCCCAGGTGCTGCGGCAGGGAGGTCCCACCACGTACCCGGAAGCTCGAAGGAGTCTTCCCCTCCACAACCAAGAATGGCCGAGCAAGGTACGAGGAAGGCACCGACTTGGCTAGCAAGCAGGGGTGACGGGCTCGAGAATTCGGAAATCGGGATCCAGAAGCTCAAGCACAAGTGCCAATCCAAGTACCCCTGGGGTCCTATTTATAGGCAACCAAGGGGTAGGGGGGGGGGGGGGGGGGGGGGGGGGGGGGGGGGGGGGGGGGGGGGGGTTTATAGCCCAGCCCTAACCTGGCGACTATGGGTTACTCGGCGAGTACCATGCCATAGTCGCTCATCTGGCGAGTATTGGGTGCTGCTCGCACACGCCGGGCCAATGCTCGCACAGGGCTTCTGCTGCTTCCTGTTCCTGCCTTGGACTGCTGGTCTCTGTGTTGACCTTTTGACCTTGACTTCCGCCTACGTGGCCTTGAGTGGGTCCCATCCTCGGAGAATAAGGGTTGTACAATTATTGTTTGTTACATTTTAATATAATTTTGAAAAAACCCTTTATGTTAAAGAAGGAGTATGCTTTATGATATTGGTTTTTTATCTCTATATTAAAAAAAATGAACTGCACACCGCTCAACTGTTTTGTCAAACAACTTAAACAGCTTCTCCGTTTGAAACATCACTGCAAACACTTTTCTTCCAAACAGTTTCACAGATTCTACAACCACTCTGCAAAACAGCCGATTATTCCACCACTGCTTCTCCAGTCGCTGTAGCTGAGCCAAACTAAGCCCGAATGAGGAGTTTTTTCAAGAAAGGTGTTCTAGGGGCTTTTTGAGCATTCGTTCCAATATATCTTTCTAAAAACTGATTTATCTGGTTTAGTGTTTTTCTATCTTTATTAACTACACTTCGTTACATATCAATTCACAATGTTAGATTAATAGTTTCTCAAATATTTATTTTTTACAATTTATTTTTGAATCAAGCATTTTCGCTTAAGCGTGGGTTTTCGAGCAGGCGTGCGTTTTCGCCCAGGTGCGTGTTTTCGGTCAGGCGCGTAATTTCGGTCTAACATGTGATTTCGGCGGGGCACGCGATATTGACCAGACACATTTTTGGTCGGGCGCGCATTTTCGGCCGGGCACGTGTTTTCGCCCGAGAACGCGTTTTTCTCTCGGGCGAGTGTTTTCGGCAGGGCGCGTCTTTCGGCCTAACGCTCATTTTTGGCCGGGCATGTGTTTTCGCTGGGGCGCACATTTTCGCCCGGGTGCTCGTTTTTGGGCGGGCACGTGTTTTTCGACGACACACATATTTTTTGGTCGGGAGCATGTTTTTCCCAGGGCGCGTGTTTTCGTTAGGCGCACATTTTCGATTGGGCGTGAGTTTTCGCTCCGGCAACCATTTTTCAAATGCAATACTGTCTAAATTAGAAAGCTTTATTCGATCATTAACATTTTTCTTTACTCTATTATCACGGCTCTATTTTCACAAAAGTTTCTCATTAGTATTAGCGGCCCGCAAAACCAGGACTATATATTTGGTCTCAGACGAACTTGGATTTAGGGTTTATCCACATTTTTCCTAGTTTTCCTGGTAGTAGGTAGCTATCGATCCCCGCTTCTTCTTCCTTGTTCAGATGTCGATCTCGTCTGTCCTTTTACCTCTCTTTTTAATCCTATTTCGTCGTACCTTGTATTGTTCAGATTGGCTCACTGCAGTCACATTCTTGCATCGGTTATTCAATGGCGACCGTGCCACTTTCCCTGTCGGGGCCTGCTCAGAAGAGAATCTTCCCTTCTTTCGACGGGTTTCGTCTCCCGACCTCCACCGGTGGCTCTTTATCCGGCGGGATTCCCAGCATTGATTTGAACAGGAGGATCTTCCGGAGCGTCTCCGTCAGAGCAGCCACCGTTGTGGCCCCGAAGGTATTAGTCTGCGGTCTATTACGTCATGATCATATATAAGAAAATTCAAGCTTAAAGTTTTTACCTGAATTTTCGCTTATATCTAATGGTGGATTCATTCTGCAACCCTCATGAGTAACTTCCATGGCATATGTTTCCATTGAACCAATATACCTAAATACTGATCAAATTGATGAGTGCCAATTGACAGCCTCAGTCGCTATAATTGTTAAGGGAACCGCCCAGGCTGTTATGATGCTCTTATGGAGGTTTCCATTTATACCATAGATGTAGGGGGTGTACAGCTATGCAGAAGGGGGGGTTCAATTGAGCTGCTCTATTCACTATTTCTTTTAATGATTTGAGCTTATTTGGCTTGCATCTGAACGGTTCGAATAATGGAGAGAGAAGCTGGAGTAGGGTTCTCCCTTGCTCGGCACCCTGTAGTTTGCATGATAAATACTTATTGCTACCTAACAACTTCTTAGTTTCTCTCCCTTTCACATTTGGCACAATATATTAGTTCTTAGTATCCTTCTAGGGGTTGTCACAATATATTAGTTCCTCATTTATTGCAATATATATTATTTATTATATCCTTATGTCCTTGCCCTTATTTTGTTGTATTTAAGTTGATTTTTATTGAGTAGTCTCATGTCTATGATCTCTCTATCTTGATAGGGTGCCAACATTTCTTGGTTTGTTGAGTGTGGAACATGGTTTCAATTATATGCTGGTGAACAAATTTCCGCCAATAAATTCTTATAGTTGATTACAATACTACGAGGTGCGTGCATCGTTTTAGTGCTCTTTTAGAAAATGGTACACCATTTGATGGCATGTTTCGAATGCGGCTACACCCTCGGATACTTGGCAGGTGTGACTTCTCTCCACATAATGAGTCACATCTCGCTTTATCTTTGGCCGGTAATAACTTTTGAAAGTAGTCTAAGGTATTTTCTAGCCTGATGTCCTTCCCCATGCAAATCTGTAAGGGAATTTTCTCGTGGTGAGCAATCTGAAATGTATAATTGAATGCCTCTAAACATGAATACATCTTGGATATGATAGTATGTGCTTATCTCAGCTTGAACTTCTTGCATGATGGAAGAAGATAAGTGGTCCTTTGCATACTGATCCTTAAATGAATCAAACCCCACCACTTGGTGGAATGTACATGAGCTTTTTGGTCTAGGAATCTAGCACTTGATTCAATGACCCAACTTGTGCTTTAGAAGGAAGTGATATTCCTGCAAGTAATTCACCCATTTCACACACTTGTTGCTGAGCTTTCCTTTCCCCTGGAAGTACTTTAAATATCCTCATGATCATTGAAAGAATGAACTCTTGATAATGTAAGTAGTTTCTCCAGTGTTGTAAGTCCAACACAATAGCATACGATTTGGAGTCGTATGTATAGTATTTCACTTTCCCTCATGATCATTGAAAGAATGAACTCTTGATAAGGTAAGTAGTTTCTCCAGTGTTGTAAGTCCAACACAATAGCATATGATTTGGAGTCGTATGTATTGTATTTCACTTTCCCTTCTACTAGCTTCTTACTAAAGTTAGCCACCCATCATTCTTCTTGGCTAAATACAACTCTGATGCCAACTGAAGGCGCATCACACTAAACTTGAAAGACTTTATTGAAGTCTAGGAGAACTAAGACTAGAGCTGTTGAGGTCTTGTGTTTGATCTTCTCAAACTTGGACAACATTACCACTGACCGCTTGAATGATTTTTCTTTCATGCATTCTGTCAGCGGACCCATCAAACTCCTAAAGTTCAAGTATCTTTGGTAGAAAGATGCTTGCTCATGAATACTTCGAACATCATGAATTTTACAAGGTGTAGTACAGTCTTGGACAATTTTTACCTTAGTAGGATCAACCTTCAACCCATTTGACGCCAAAACTTAATCGAAGAATGTGAGGTTAGTGATCATGAAATTACACTTCTTAGCTTTGTCATATGAATGCACCCTCCTCAAAGTATTAAGTACCTCCTTCGGTTGTTGTAACTGGGCCTCACCACTGGGGTTGCATAGGAGGATGTCTGTTATGCAGAGAGGGTCTAATCCGTGACTGCAAAACGGTCGCGGACAGCGCAATGGAAACGAGCAAGGGCAATAACGCGCAAAATAATAACACAGAAATTCCACGCACAGACGACACAAAATATACGTGGTTCGTAGATAAACGACTCCTACGTCCACGGGGAGAGCACCGGAGAAGATCCACTATAAAATATTCAAGAGTTTTATACAGAGATTACACCGAGCGAAATAAAACTGAGGCGCCAATCAACGCAGGCCTCCACTGAAGCTCCACTTGAGATTCCGTCGCCGATGAGGAGATCTGCTTGGACTCGGACACGTGAGTCGCCGAAGAAATTCTCAAACCTTCTCGTCGTCAGATCGCCGGAGTCAAGCTCTCGTCCCTCCTGGGATTGGCCGCTGCCGATCTACGCTCACGAGCCGCAGAAATAATTCCAGCCCGCTTCTATCTCTCTCTCTTTTCAAGGTGGAAAAATACCTCTCTCTACCACGGTCAAGAAGAAATCCAACCATCCTTCACCAAATAAATACAGCCGGCCCCTTCTTTTCAAATTCCATCTTTTTTCCTTTTTTGGACAAATATTGCCAGCCGACCTCCCCTTTATTTTTTTCAATTACATCTATTTTTGCCCTCCTAAAAATAGATATATATATTTATGGGAGATGAGCTGCCAAAAATAGATGAGCAGACAAGGAAGGCCAGCCGGGATTATTGATTGCTTTCAATATATATCCCCCGGTCCCCCCCCCCCCCCCCCCCCCCCCCCAAAAAAAAAAAAAAAAACAAATCATTCTATTTATGGGGAAAAATGCCTACTCTAGAATCTTCTAGGATAGGCCGGACCGGACCGGATCTTTGAGGCGGCATAACCCAACAATCTCCACATTGACGCCTCATCCATGGTATGCTCCACCTCCAGCTTGGATCTTCTCCCTCCGGTAAGACTACCCCCTCTCCCTGGGGTCACCACGACCAGCCGACACAAATGTGAGCCAAGTTAAGGCAGTGCTTGAACTTGACTCCTGTCAGTGGCTTCATTAGCATGTTTGCAACATTGTCCTCCGTGTACACCTTCAGCAACTGTATGTCTCCACCTCCAACGAACTCCCTCAATTTGTGGTAGCGCACATCGATGTGTTTTGTTCTTGCATGGTAGACCGGGTCCTTAGCAAGACAAATTGCACTTTGATTGTCACAGTGCAGCTTCACCGCCTCCTGAGTAATCATGAGTTCCTTCGTGAGACCTCTAAGCCAGATGGCTTCCTTTGCAGCTTCCATTGCAACAATGTACTCCGCTTCTGTCGTGGATAGAGCTACTATGTCCTGAAGAGTGACTTTCCAACTGATGGGACCTCCACCTAGAAGGAAGATGTACCCGGAAGTAGATCTCCTCCTATCGAGGTCTCCAACATAGTCAGAATCAACGAAACCCTCTAAAGCTCCACCATCCTTGCTCTTTTTGAATAGTAGACCGACATCTGGCTTACCCTTCAAGTAATGTAGAATCCACTTGACTGCTCCCCAATGTTGTCGCCCTGGATTTGCCATGTATCTGCTGACCACGCTCACATCCTGAGCGATATCTGGTCTCGTACATATCATCGTGTACATTAATCACCCAACCGCACTAGCGTACGGAACCTTGAGCATCTTCTGGCGTTCCTCCTCTGAGTCAGGACATTGCTGTGCTGATAATCTGAACTGTTGTCCCAAGGGAGTCGTAACAGCCTTAGATTCCATCATACTGAACTTTTCTAGAACCTTCTGAATGTAACCAGTCTGAGAGAGCCAGAGCATGCCTCTCTTCCTATGTCGCTTGATCTCCATCCCAAGAATTTTCTGTGCGTGACCAAGATCTTTCATCTCGAACTTAGCATGCAACATCTGCTTCAGTACTTGAATCTCTCGAGCTGACTTGCAAGCAATCAGCATATCGTCGACATAGATCATCAGAATCAGAATATCTCCGCTTGCCAGAAATCTGTAGTAGACGCAGCTGTCGTACTGGCTCCTGCTGTAACCGTGTGAAATCATGAATGTGTCAAACCTCTTGTACCACATCCTCGGAGCCTGCTTCAGACCGTAAAGAGATCTCTTTAACTTGCACACCTTTTTCTCGTCACCGGGTCGTATGAACCCCTCGGGCTGCAAAATGTAGATCTCTTCCTCTAAGCTGCCATGAAGAAAAGCCGTCTTCACCTCCATCTGCTCCGACTCCATATCCTCCTTGTCCACCATAGCAATTAGCACTCGGATTGAACAATGCTTCACCACCGGTGAGAAGATTTCATCGAAATCAACTCCTTTTTTCTGCGCGAACCCCTTGGCAACGAATCTGGCTTTGTATCTCCACTGATCTTTTCCTGATGCGGGCTCCTTTTTCCTGAACACCCACTTTGAACTGATCGCTTTAGCTCCCTTAGGTATGGTAACCAAATCTCACGTCTTGTTCTTCTGAAGAGACTCCATCTCTTCCTCCATGACAACTTTCCACTGAGAGCTATCTCTGCTCTCTATAGCTTCACAAAAGGAACATGGATCTGAGGAGATTACCTGAAATGCGTATGCTACAGTGTCCTGTAGCCTGAGAGGCAGTCTGACCTCTCGCCTTGCCTTCCTTTTAGCAATAGAATAGGGCTCCGCACCGGCAGGTTGAACAACATCCGTTTCCTCAGAGTCAGAGGAATCATCATGATCGTCAGCTCTGTCACTTCCATCCAGCTCCACCTTCACTGGTGAGACTGGAGTCTTTTCCACCTCTTTAGCCTGGAACTGAGACTTCTTCAACATAGAAGCCTCATCAAAGACGACGTCGCTTTTGACCTCAACTTTCTTGGTTTCAGGGTTCCACAACTTGAACCCTTTTGTGCCGGCCTTCATGCCCAGATAGATACATCTTTTGGACTTAGCGTCCAGCTTAGTCCTCTCTGAGTCCTGCAGCAGTGTGTATACAGGGCAGCCAAAAATGTGAATATCAGAATAATTAACATGAGTACCTGACTAAATTTCCTGAGGAGACTTCAAATCTAGTGACATCGATGGAGACCGATTCACTAGGTAACAGGCTGTATTGATAGCTTCGGCCCAGAAAGACTTTGGTAGGTCGGCGAACAATCGTATGCTCCGAGCTCTCTCCAGCAACGTTCTATTCATCCTTTCTGCGACGCTGTTCTGCTGCGGTGTAACGGGAATGGTGAGATGCCGAGTGATGCCCTCCTGATTGCAATATGCCTGAAACTCCGATGAGGTGTACTCGCCGCCATTGTCAGATTTGAGGTATTTCACCTTCTGCCCGGTCCGCTTTTCCACTTTGGTCTTCCAGATCTTGAACTTCTCGAAGACTTCAAACTTGTGCTTGAGGAAGTAGATCCAGACCTTTCTTGAGAAGTCGTCGATGAAGGTCACAAAGTACTTGGCACCTCCAAGTGATGGTTCCGGGGCTGGCCCCCAGACGTCTGAGTGAATGTACTCCAGAATCTGCTTGCTGCGCTTGCTTGACGTCACAAACTTCACTTTGCACCGCTTCCCAAGAACGCACGTCTCGCAGAAATCCAGCTTGCACGTCTTGACCCCTTTCAGTAGACCCTTTTTATGCAACTCCAACAATCCTCTCTCGCTCATGTGGCCGAGTCTAGCATGCCACAACAGAGAGGAATCCTCTTCTGACGTCGTAGAAACCGCCGCGTCGCCGACAATAGTAGTGCCGATCAGCCTGTAGAGAGTGCCGGAGCGCTCTCCTTTCATGACCACCAGAGTGCCGGAGCGCTCACCGGTGTAGGAATATCCGGCCGCCTCCAGAGTGCCTAGAGAAATCAAGTTTTTTCTTAAATCGGGCACATACCTGACATCAGTGAGTGTTCTGACCATTCCGTCGAACATCTTGATTCTAATACTGCCAATCCCAAGCGTTCTGCACTCTGAGTTGTTCCCCATTAGAACGCGGCCTCCATCACATTGTCTGAAGCTGGAGAACCATTCTCTGTTCGGACACATGTGGTAGGAGTATCCAGTATCCATGATCCATGCGTCGGTGGAGTCGAGACTGGATCGAACATGGAGAACATCAACATCACTTTCTTGGTCTGATGCCACAGCCGCCTGCTGTGGCTCTTGATTCTTCTCCTTGAGTATCTTCTTTGAGCAGTTATTTTTCCAGTGTCCTTCCTTGTTGTAGTGACACTTGTTATTTCGGTTTTTTGACTTGGACCTGGATCTGTTTCCCTGCTTGCCTCTGTCTTTAGATCTCCCTCTGCTTGGAGTGTAGCTCTTCACCAGTAGGCCCTCGCCGGAGCTAGAGCCTGACTTGCTTCTCGTTTCGTTTGACATCAGCGTGGTCATCACCTCTTCCATCTTTAGAGTGTTCTTCCCATAAAGGATCGTGGTGACCAAATGATCAAAAGACTTCGGTAGAGAAGTGACGTAACCTCAAACCTAGGGCTGTAGTTTTGGAATAAAAATAATTGTGACCTTTTAAAACGAATGTGGCGCGATAGAACTTGCAGGCTATTTTAACGACTAAAGCGACCTAGGCGTCACAAACGAACGTAAACACTACCTCACGAACATACAAACGTTATGAATCACAATTCCACAGGTGCAGAAGTTAATTGGTGGCACGCACGACTATAAATTTAACGGCAATTAGAAGATAAAACTAGTAGGGCAAGCTCAAACAATTAACTATTCACGTAAACCTTGCGCATGAAATCAACTAAAGTTTGAGAGCGAGGAGATCGAGAGGTATACCAAGGTAGGAGGCAGCCAATGAAAGTTCTTCTGGTAAGATGGAGAAAATTGCAGGAAGCTGCTATGCTCGGGACTGCCTGGAGGTTGGGAGATGTTCTGGCGATAGCGGCGGACACAGTAACCGAGTTCACGACCGACTAGAAGCAGGGAGGCGTTGGAGGATCATTGAATCCACCGGAAGATGGTGCAGGGGAGGTCGCCGGAACCTTGGAGGAGCTCTGTCGCCCTCGTCGGTGGCAGGCGAGGCTTCAGGAGGCGTCGACGTTGGTACAGGAAGCGTCGACCATCGGCGGGAGCGGTAGCTTACAGGCGAGGCAGCTGTCGTTGGTGGCTGGCGAGGCAGAAGATGCTGGAGGGAAGTGGGAGGTAGGATCGTGGAGGACTGGAGTTTGGATGTCGCGATCGGAGCAGGTGACGGGCTTGCGGAAGATTTGGCGCTGGAGGGGAACGAGACAGAGGCACGCGATTGCGGCTCTGTTCGTTCTATTTCCCAGCTGCCTCATAGAAGGGGGAGGGATTTTCTTATATAGCAAGGGTTAGGGTTTTATTTCAGGATTTACTAATATAAAGGAAAATAGTTAATTCTTATAAAAGCTTGCCCTAACTAATCTATCCCCTAAACTATCGGACCTATGCATTTAGGGTCTCGTAGGCCGGTCACACCAACGAGCCATAAGAACATGCGCGAGCAACATGCACGATACAAAATAACATCCAAGCGCTTATAACATGCGCAATACAATTCGACGCAACATAATAACTCAAAAGTGTGCGAAGGCATGCGCTACGAAATAAACAACAAGTGCAAGAAAATAATAAGAAGTACGCGATGCGGGTTGCACCAAGAAGACAGCAGAAGAAGAGCCTGGTCTTCTTCTTCGACTTTTACCTCCATGTTGCGTAACTGGGAAATGAGCTTGTTGAATACGTTCATGTGTTCCAGCAACTGCGTATTCTAAGACATCCGCAAATAGTACAACTGCTTCTTGACGTAGAGCTTGTTTGTGAGCGACTTTGACACATAAAACTCCTCCAATTTTTTCCACAAATCGGCCTTAGTCTCAGCGTCGACTACGTTGTACATGACTTTGTCCGCTAGACACAACTGGATCGTGCTGATCGCCTTCAGATCTAGTTCTTCCCATTCTTCTCCATCCTTTCCGAACTTCTCCTGGCCGAGGAGTGCCCTATGGAGATTTTGCTGAACGAGAACCGCCTTGATCCGCTTCTGCCATAAACCAAAATCGATCTTGCCGTCGTACTTCGGAATCTCGAATTTTGCCGCCATTGCTTTTGCTCGCAGAGGTCCGAGAGTCGGAACCTAGCTCTGATACCAATTGTTATGCAAAGAGGGTCTAATCCGTGACTGCAAAACGGCCGCGGACAGCACAACGGAAACGAGCAAGGGCAATAGCGCGCAAAATAATAACAGAGAAATTCTACTCACAGACGACACAAAATATACGTGGTTCGGAGATAAACGACTCCTACGTCCACGGGGAGAGCACCGGAGAAGATCCACTATAAAATATTCAAGAGTTTGATACAGAGATTACACCGAGCGAAATAAAACTGAGAGGCGCCAATCAACGCAGGCCTCCACTGAAGCTCCACCTGAGATTCCGCCGCCGATGAGGAGATCTGCTTGGACTCGGACACGTGAGTCGCCGAAGAAATTCTCCAACCTTCTCGTCGTCGGATCGCCAGAGTCAAGCTCTCGTCCCTCCTGGGATTGGCCGCTGCCGATCTACGCTCACGAGCCACAGAAATAATTCCAGCCTGCCTCTATCTCTCTCTTTTCAGGGTGGAAAAATACCTCTCTCTACCGCGGTCAAGAAGAAATCCAGCCAGCCTTCACCAAATAAATACATCCGGCCCCTTTTTTTCAAATTCCAGCTTTTTTCCTTTTTTGGACAAATATTGCCAGCCGGCCTCCCTTTTATTTTTTTCAATTACATCTATTTTCGCCCTCCTAAAAATATATATATATATATTTATGGGAGATGAGCTGCCAAAAATAGATGAGCGGACAAGGAAGGCCAGCCGGAATTATTGATTGCTTTCAATATATATCCCCCCCCCCCCCCCCCCCCCCCAAAAAAAAAAAAAACAAATCATTCTATTTATGGGGGGGGGGGAACGCCTACTCTAGAATCTTCTAGGATAGGCCGGACCGGACCGGATCTTTGAGGCGGCATAACCCAACAGATGTCATCACAATTTACAACTGCAAATTTTTTAAGAAAAGGCTGCAAGACAAGATTTATCAAACACTTTAAGGTACTGCGAGCATTAGAAAGCTTGAATTACAACAATCACTCATAGAGTCCATTCGATATTTTGAATGCGTCTTCTACTTGTCTCAGGCTCGATGCACAACTGATGATATCTACTTTTGATATTAATATTGGAGAAAACCCGCGCTTTTGCTAGATGGTTCAACATGTCATTCAACTTGGATATGAGAAATTGGTACTTGACTGTTATCCGATTGATTGCCTTACTATTAATGAACATACTCCATGCGTCTTTCTTTTTGAGTGTGTAGAGCTGGAATTACATAAGGGCAATACTTGGTCAATTGTGCCCCCTATCAAGAAATTCTTGTATTGCTTCCTCAGTTATTCATATTCTACAGGGTTCATACAGTAAGCAGGCTTGTTGGTTAGACTTACTCCCGGAACCATGTTTATGTGGTGTTGGATGACCCTAAATGGTGGTAGCCTAAGAGGCAACTCGCTAGGGAAAATATCATTGCATTTCTTTATATCAACGAGAGGACCTCCTCAGAAACCATGTTGATTAGAGGAGCAATAGTTCATTGTTTACAACATTTGCATTAAATGCCAAAACGCTTGAGGGAGAAAGTTGGTCTATTAGCTGGAGCTAGGCAGGTAGAGTTGATCTGCATGCAAATTTAAAAGCATTTTGGAGCCGTAGTCCCCTGAAGTTACTAACGGTTGCCAAGTGCGTCTACCAGAGGTGAAGCTGTGCTATTCGTTCAGATACGTTATCTAGCAGCAATGGGACTTGTCACCGAGCAGCTCTGGGCTGCTGGGAGGCTTGACAGGCTCGTTACTCGACAGGAAGGGCTCGTCGAGTGATGGGAAGGAATCTTAATACTTCGTCGAGAATCCAAGAGGCGTCTTTGAGCTTCAGTGACCTTTGAAGGAGGGTTCTGTCAAAGTGTAGACTAACAGAAATTGTTGTCAGAAATATTGATAACTCTCGCAGTCGCACTCCAATGTGTAGCGATCAGGCAAGGTGGGAACCCGCCATCTAACCTTCTATGATTAGATGAGGGTTCAGTTCTGTGCGTCTTTGAGCTTACATACTTCTGTCTGGTTGTTTTGGTCACGTGTAGAATGTCAGTTATTTTAATTATAGGTATAAAATAAATGGAAATGGTATGAGTTACATTAAACCTTTTAAGAACATTTTATAAATTACTTGTTTTCAGCCATGGGAGTGGGCCTGTAACATTTTGGATGCAAAAAACTAAGAATTATCATCGTTGTGTCTATATTTACTCTTCATTACAGCTGTGCGATATTGTGGTACTGTAAAACAACAATTATATTAGAAAAGTTATTTATTCTTTTATGTACGTATATAGTCCTATGCTTTACTTCTATTTCTATTTATGATTTCAGTATACTTCCATCAAGCCTTTAGGAGATAGAGTTCTTGTGAAGATCAAATCTTCAGAAGAGAAGACGACGGGTGGCGTGTTGCTTCCATCTTCTGCCAAATCAAAGCCTCAAGCAGGTGAAGTTACTTCTATTGGGGAAGGTAGAACGGTCGGCCAAAACAATGTAGACATTGGTGTTGAGGTATCTCTACAAAAGTTCAACACATTATTTTTCTTCTCTTGGTAATGCTATCAATTCAAGGTTCTATATGGATGTTCGGTTTGAGATAAAAATGAGTGTACAAAAGTAAAATTTTTACATGAATTTTAATATTTGGGCCATATGAATTCAAAGTAAAACACAAAGTGAACTTCTAACAAATTTCAACTACTTCCACCCACGACTGTCCTTGCAAAATGCATGAGGCAATCCATTTCGGCGTTTAGGGTTTCCTCCCGAGTCTTATTTCTAGGTCTTGCTTAGTATTTTCATCTCTGTACTCCTTTTTCAGCTGCAAGCAACACTGACTGAGAATAAGAGTAGATGGTTTTGATGTTTTTTTGTCATTGATATGTGTAGCTCAGGAATGAAATCCATTCCCTGCAGCTTCCCATCCCGTTTTTCACCTCCACGTGGCTGCTCACCTCTATTCTCTGCTTGCTGGAATACGCAAGGCTATCTGGTTTCCTGTTGCTGAATCCTACAGTTCAGTTGAGACAATGGGTGATATGTATACGCCTCGCGAGCAGAGACACATCGACCGTTATGGATTTTCTCGTATTCACAATTAATTATGTATTTGTCTTTATGTATTTTGTCTTGTAGTGGGGGATTTGTCTATAAGGAGCCCTTAGGTTGTGAGTCCTTTTTATCTTTGGATCATTTGGTTTTGGGCTCTCCTTGGAGAGAAGAGTGTTTTGGAGGACCCAACTTCCGAGTGTTAGGCGGGAGCTTGTCTCCCGAGTTTGTATTCGTCTTTTCATGCAATGCAATTTCTCGTTCGTGTTCATAGTTCATTCGCTCGAGTTTTTCGCTCTGCATTGAGTGTTCTCTCTCGCCCGCACTCTTAGAAAATTCATATTGGTAACATTGGTCCGACTACCCTTTCCGACTGCGGTCTCCGTCGCCGGATCGTTCCGCTCACCGCTCTTTCGATCATCGACAACAAACCAGCCTTCCCTCCAATACATAACGACCACCACGGTCTCGCTGCATTAGCGCTATGATCTGTGGGATGCTAAACTCACCTACACCCTCTCCATGGTGCAGCTTCTTCACTCCAACCTCGCCTGTCCAGGCGTGCCGCCACCTCTTCGACGACGTCCACTGGGCGCTCTGTCGCCAATCCAACGCCATTCCAACCAATGTTCTTTGTTCTAGCTGCCCAGCCCCGCCCCGCCCGCCCCGCCCGCCCCGCCCGCCCCGCCCTGACCACTGGAGGTTGCATCCAGCCTCCTTCGCGCCCTTGGGTTTCCGCCAACTGGCCTTTTGGTCGTTGCCAACCACGACCATGCCCGCCAAGACCAGTTTCAGACGTCGATCCACGCTCCCCCCTCGTCCAGCCACTGTTCTGCTCCAGCTTACCGCAAGCTCCTCTAAATCCGACGGTCTCGACAGACCCACTTGCGTCCATGACATCCTTCCTTGACGTCGTCGACCACTGTTCCTCAGCTCACGCAAACCGCCCTTCCCCGCCGAGCTCGAGCTTGTAACTTCCGTTTCCCACAGGCTATCTGTTTGGTGCTATTCGTTGTTTTCTCCCCGTTTTTCCCTTTTCACTTTTTCTTCCGGCCCCTCGAGCCCCGCACCGTCGCAACCGCATCTGATCCCATGCTAGGCTACAGTCCAAGTTCTGCCCCGCCTATTTTCACTCTTCCTTTGCCCACTCGTCACATGACCTCTTCCTCGGTACCAGCGCCTTTCCTTGCCTTCCTACACCTCTCCAGCTTATGTCCCTAGCCGTGGGCCTGACCTTCTATCGCTCCCTTGCGTCTTTCTCCTTCAATCAACCTCTTATTTCTTTTTCCAGCGAGGGCCACTCCACCTTGCCACCACATCTCTCCTTTTTAATTTCTGATAGCTACTGCTCTCCACCACATGCATCATTTTCGGATTTGCTCGAGCACCACTTATCCTCCGCCTTACACTTTTTTTATGGCAGGTAGTCTCGAACATAAATTCGTGAAAGGCCCCGACATGCTCACTCCACGGCTTTTCAACTCGTTTCGTCTCCGCCCGAGGTCGTGCCCCAGCTGGCGCGTTCCGGTCACTATAGCAGCCTGCACGTCCGCGCCGCCTCGCTCGATCTTAAGGACAAGGGAGATTTTCAAGACTGGTGTATTAATATGTATACTCCTCACAAGCATAGATGTGTCGATCGTTATGGATTATCTCGTTTTCACAATTAATTATCTATTTTGTCCTGTAGTTGGGGGCTTCATCTATATAAGGAGTCCTTAGGTTGTGAGTTCTTTTATCTTTGGATCTTTTGGTTTTGGGCTCTCCTTGGAGAGAAGAGTGTTTTGGAGGACCTAGTCTCCGAGTGCTAGGCGGGAGCTTGTCTCCCGATTTTGTATTCATATTTTCATGCAATGCAATTTCTAGGTTAACTTTCTATGTTACAACAAGCAAAAGATTGCATGAAGGAGAACATTAACATTAACCTTCATGAGACATGCTTTTGCTAAGAGACCTACTTTGCAAAGCTCGAGTTTTAAACTAGAACTGAAAAACACACACACATAACCCTCCCTTATTTAGAGATACAACTCTCACGCACATATTAACATAATGCCCTAACAAGCCCTTTAAGCTCCAGTTATTCTAATGCGCCAACTATACGGGCCACATGTGGTATAATTGTGACAATGCATCCCTCCTGAAAACGTCGCTGCCCTCAACATTGCGAGAGGGAACGGTATAATAATGCTTTATACCATCATCTTGCTTTAGTGCGTCGAAGTCATACATAGTTATATCTTCATTTTCCTATAACTTTTTGCTTGGACATTGATGTTTAGGAGAGTAGCACTGCTTTCAGTTGAAATAGAGACCCTGAATACAATGCTTGAGGTATTTCTGAGGTGTAAAAGTTGGGAGGTACTTTTGCGTGTTCCAGTGGAGTGTGGTGGAAATTCGAGGATGGATCTTTGTGTGATGTGGAGGGCATGATGTTGGGAAGATGTTGGAGTGACTTGGAACTTTTGAAAGAGGGATCAACTTCTACAAAACAAACTTGTTTCATTGCTACAAAGAGGGTGGTCCAATATCGTGCCTTGACATGCGGTTGGATACCATTCATAAAGTAGCCCATATAATGTCATAGATAGTCCAAAGATGTAGTTATCCAATTCACGAAATTGTCTACATATGTGTTCATGGAGGCAGTCTACTGGACGACACATGATTCTGTGGCTCTATTTGAGTGGACTCAAACAGAGCCTAAGACGTTACCTTCCTGGTTGGTGTCATAGCTCAGTGAATTCCTTCTTGATCATGAGCCATGCCATGCACGTTATCGTTTGGATGAGCCAACATGTCTAATGTAGAGTTGATCCCTCCCATATAGATCATGGAGAGTGGAACCTTGCAGTTCTCATATGTGACTTGAAGTACAAGGTATTACTCGATTTGGGCAATCCATCCCACCGGAACTCCCGAGCATTTGTTGATCTCAGATGTGCCCATATCAATGGAATGGGTGACTCATTCTTTCGATGAATCATTTCTTCGGTCAGAAGAAGATTTTGTAAACATTGACTTGAAATCTCACTTATCAGAGTCCATTGTGTAAGAATCTTCCGAGTGATTTGATCCATGCAACATATCTTGAAAAATTGATGCAACTCAAGATTGTATCTTTTATTTTATTTCATTTTCAGGAATTTTATTTTTGTAGCGCACGTATTCACACATTTTTTTTAGCTTTACACATGTTATATCGCGCATGTTATTTGCGCACTATCATCCGGCTTATTGGTGTGACCGGCCAATAAGACCATGAATGAAAAGGTTCGACAAATCAGGACTAGTGTTAGTAAAGGCAAGCAAGAATTTTTAAAATTAAGCATTTCATAATATTTAAAAAACAAAAAAACACAATAATTCTGAAATTAAAATGTATTTTCAGAATTATCAAGTGGAAGAATACTTAAAGGCCGCAATTATTCTCCACTATCAAGTCCCCTTATATTCATGAGCTTTTATTTCATTAAACCCCCTCTCCTGTGTGCAGCTGGTTCATTCTTCTCTCATTTATTTCCTTAATGTGTTGCATTTATAGCAGCCGGTCCACTTCCATTTGGAAACCCCCCTTTTATTAACCCTAAAATTAAACCATTACCCTATATAACAACCACTTTTCTCTGTTGATCGCAGCCTGGACAGAACCTTTCTAAGACGAGAATTATATCTCTGTCTTCGGAAGAAAGTGTCGGCCCCAGCCCTCCCCGTCAGTGTGTCCGAGCCTCGCCTCCGCTGTTTTGGCCTCTCCCGTCCTCCGACGAACCCTCCTCCGGCAAGCCCTGCCTCCGGCGGGTCCTCCATCCTCGCCCAATCCTGAACCGACGGCTCTAGTGCTCTGTTTCCACCTTTCGGGCGGTCGCACTTCCGCCTGTAAGCTTCTTCGATTTCGTCCGGTCCTCCGCCCTTTTCATCTTCCAGAATGTTCTTACTTTCGTTCCCAATCCTGAGATCGACGATCCCAACCGCAGCCGAGGTTTGAATCATGGACAAGTAGCAGTACCCGAGTTTTCTCCTCGGGTCCTCAGCCCGGGCTGCTGCAGGTTGACTGTGGAACAATTCTGTCACTATTTGGACTTCGCCGTGACACCCTTGATCTCTTGGTATGACCCTCACCACATCTTATGACTCGACTCCTGATAGTATAACTCTATGCTTAATTTTAATGATCTAAATTTCAGAGCTTGCTTGCCATATCCTAACATTGTTCCTGTTTGTCGTTTATTTCTCTTTATCCGTTGATTGTTTCACTGAAACGCTTGTGGCTACATTAATCATAAAGGTGGGTTACGGATGAACGTTGGATGCTTATTTGCGTCTGCGAACGCTAGAACGATTATCGATTGATGCTGCTCACGCGACTATCGCTCGCGTCACAATTTTAAAACAAAACTCATTTTTAGTATTTAAAAATATAATTCTGCAGTTTTAGTATACATCAGTTTGGTATCAAAGCAGATCGATTCACTTCTATTATGAATCAACGATCTTGATTTGAAGTATTTTGGGACATTGGATTCGGTTAAAAAAAATCTGTTTTTTTAAACAAAGAAAAAGCTCTGTTACAAGGGAAAAAAATTGTCTTAAAAAAACAGTTTTCTGTTACTATTTAACATCAATAAGATTTTTTTTTTGATTAGGGTTTAGTATTTTCTTAAAGAAAAAAAAAAATAGAAATAATTACCCGTACCTCCTCTGTAAGTTAGCATAATTACTGAGGGCACCCCTCTTATTTTCGAAATTACAAAAACCTCCCCTGAACTTTTCATTTCATAACATCATGAACAAAAATTCGGGATTTTTTTGTAATGAAATTGTACACCGATGGGGTTTTTTGTAATGAAATTAAAACTTCAAGGGAAGTTTTTATAATTATGCTAACTTATAGGGGAGTTTTTTGTAATTTCGAAAATAAGAGGGGTGCTCTCAGTAATTTAGCAAAGTTAGAGGGGAGGTCCCGGTAAATGGCCCTATATATATATCCAACATTTTAAAACAAAATTTTCTCTAAAAAATGGAGAGTCGCATAGATGGCATAGAAGACATCATTGGCCACTTAGTCAAACAAATGAGTGAACTGATGAAGTCGGTCGAAACGCTTAATGCCAACATGAGAGATAATCACCACGTCGTGACCGGGTTATGAGTCTCCGTTAATGCTTTAGAAGCCGAGCGTCACTTAGGTTTGAATCTAGAACCACCACAAAATCCTAGGCACGAGGAGCACAACCCTAGGCCAGCAGAACCTGCACAACCTGAACCTGGACTCCGTCGCCAATCCCGTTGGGATGATGGAGTTAAGCTAGATGTAGGTGATTTTGAGGGTCACGTGGAGCCCGAAAAATGCCTAGATTGGTGTGAGCGAGTTGAAAGGTTCATGGCATGGAAACAAATGCCTATGAATCGTCAGGTCGAGTATGTTGTCCTTCGCCTTAAAGGACTAGCACTAGTCTGGTGGGTTCAGCTAGAGCGCACTCGATTCACTTTAGGTTTAGCCCTTATCACTACGTGGGTAGACTTTAAGGCACAACTGCGGAGGCGATATGCCCCCCTCACCCCCGACTATTTGCAAACTCTTTATCGAAGGTTCCACAACCTTCGTCAGGACAAGATTTCCGTGGACGATTACACCCACAAATTCTTAATATTGCAGTCTAGGCTTGATATTCATCAGGAGGACGATATGACAGTGTTCCGTTATCTGAACGGGCTCCGTTATGCTATTAGGGATGAGCTAGAGTTGCACGACTTTAGGGATTTGGGTGAAGTATCCATTAGGACCCGTAGAGTAGATGCCTCACTTCTGAAGAGGACATATAGACATAAGTCTACTGATAGAGTTTCCTCGAGCACCACCACCACTGCACCCACTTCTAGGATTTCAAATCCCCCTCATCCTCATGTCACTACCACGACCCCGACTCCTCCCACTGTCCCCACCCGGGGTAAGGAGCCCATGGGATCCAAGTCCAACACTGGAGTATTCCGATGCTTCAAGTGTATGGAGCCTGAGCACAAATCTTCTGAGTGCCCGTGACGCCACTTCGTCGTCATTACTGATTCCACTGATGGGCATGAGCCTGAATATGGAGTATTCCTTAATGACTCCAAACTTGAGCCCGAGTATGATAGCGTAATCGAGGTCGAAGAAGAGCAAGCTGAACATTTAGTTTGTGTTTTACGCTATAGCTTGTTTCCCCCAGCGAGACCACTGAGCATGAATTACGGAGGAATGAAATTTTATGCACTACTGCGCGCATTCGGGGACACTTTTGTTCCATTATCATTGATAGTGGTAGCATGGAAAACTTCGTTTCCCAACGTATGTTTGAGACGCCAGGACTCGAGTCTCAGCCCTTGGAGCAACCCTACCATCATGGATTAAGATTCTGTTTTATGTAGCCACTTGACTATGCCCGTGGCTCATCGTTGTTTTGTAGAGTTCTCTATCGGGGACGTGTATTAAGATTCTGTTTTATGTGATGTTGCCCCCATCGATGTCTGCCACATCTTATTAGGATCATGACAGTACCACAAACGTGTCTTGTATGATGGTGTGAGGAATTCCCATTCCTTCGATCTTCGTGGACGCAAGACTGTTCTTCTTCCCCAGAAGAATAGTCTTGTCCCTAGGGCTCCTGGGAGGACCTTGCCATCATCTGCCTTAGTTTCCACTTCGCCGCTTTTATTCAGTGCCATCCTTCTGCCTGAACCCCCGCTCCTCACAGAAGCGTTTAACTCGGAAGAGTCTTTCATCTTGGATGTCATGGAAGCGCCACCTTATATATATTTCATTTTTGGCGATCACACTTTTGGTTCACTGCATTATCCTACTCTCCGAATTTTTGGGGTTTAGCCGTATTAGGAGAATCGGGACGATCCTTAGACTTTTTACTCCTAATAGGGACACCCCTTTTAATGGATTTTTATGGAAGGTTTTAAATGTTAAATTTGGGATCCTTTTTAAATTTTGTGACACTGGTGGGACTTCAATGGGTGAAATCATGACTATGATTGCCCTTGGTTTAGTAAACGCTCGTAGGTGTCTAGCACTAGTGCGTATGACGCTTTTTGATTTAATGATTCCACAAGTTGATCATGCTCATTTCTTGTCTTCTTTCCCACCTTATTTCGATCCATCCTCTTCACCACTTTGTGATGCTCTCCTTCTCGATGCTCTGAAATTTATTGATCCTTGATTATTTTGCATAAAATCATTATTAACAGTTTTCGAGCGACTTTGGAAAACTATAACTCCACGGTTGATTTTCTCACAGGGAATTATCTTTTTCCAATGTAGATTGGTTTCCTTCATTTTTCAGGAAAGAGGGTGTGTCATCAGGTCATGTGCGGCAACGACGGGTCTTTCCCGTGTTCCACTATCTACCACAACAGGGTAGTGAGAAGACATCTTCTTGGATTGACTTTGGGGTGTTTCAGTGGCGGGTTTTATCATATTCTCAACGGGGTCGAGTTCTCTCAACCTCGGGAGAATTGATACAACCCAAGACCGCATCTTTTATTTTATTTCATTTCCAGTATTTTTATTTTTGTAGCGCACGTCTTCGCGTTTTTTTATTTTATTTTTACGCATGTTGTATCGCGCATGTTAGGCTTTGTTTGTTTTGGCGGATGTGCGCCGTTTCGGTTGCCAGAAAACGGAGGACGCCCAAACATTGGCGTTTGTGATAGCTGATTCCTAAAGCCACGTTTTTAAAATAAGCACCTGCTAGCTCAAAATGCGAACTTGGGTGGGGGGCTCCTTTTCGTGCAGCCAGACGCAGCAGATGGCGGAAGGCGGAAGTCGCTCTCTCGACATTCCTCATCCCGATTGGCATTCTCTCTCTCTCTCTCTCTCCCCCCCCCCCCTCTCCGGTCTCCACGCCGAACGAAAGGAAATCACCTGCTGCCGTTCACTTGCGCCGTGGGAGAAGACGAGACCACCCCTCCTGGTCACCACTCATGCTACCTGTCACTGCGCCGCCGAGAGAAAGGAGGTGGAGGCATGTTGTTGTGGAGGAGCGAAGCCCTAGGATCGGAAAACAGTGAGGAGTCCGTCAGCGACTACGGCCTTCTTCCAGCTCTCAATTTCTGCTTCGCCGCTCGCCATTTCCTCCTCCCAATCGTGCAATAGGAGAAACCATCCTCCATTCCTTCTTCAGAATGATAAAATTTTGGAGAAACCATCCTCCATTTCTGCTTCGCCGCTCGCCATTTTGGTAGATCCGTGATTGCAATATGGTTAAAATAATAATATCAGAATTATAATAACAGTTATAATATGGTCAAATTATAAAATTTTGGTACTGTTTTTTTTTAATTCACATCTTTTTGTATTTTTAATGAATCCACAAACTTTTTTGTTAATAGTTTTGCATTTTTAAATTTTTTTTTCAAAACTTCGTTTTTGACAAACAATTTTTTATGCGCGGCTTTCTGAACAGTTTTGCAAACTCCATTTTACACAAACGGAATTCTACTGCAAACTCCATTTTCCCAAAACAGCTCCTTTTCCAAACTTCATTTCTATCAGCTCATTTTCCATCAGCAACAGTCGAAACAAACGGAGCCTTACTCGCGCACTATCAGCCGGCTTATTGGTGTGACCGGCCAATAAGACCATGAAGTTAAGGTCCAGCAAATCAGGACTAGTGTTAGTAAAGACAAGCAATATTTTTAAAATTAAGCATTTCATAATATAAAAAAAAACTAATTCTGAAATTAAAATGTATTTTCAGAATTATTATGTGGAATACCTAAAGGCCACAATTATTCTCTACTATCAAGTCCCCTTATATTCATGAGCTTTTATTTCATTGCTCCCATTTATTTCTGTAATGGGCTACATTTATAGCAGCCGGTCCACTTACATTTGGAAACCCCCCTTTTATTAACCCTAAAGTTAAACCATTACCCTATATAACATCCATTTTTCCCTGTCGATCGCAACTTGGACAGAACCTTTCGAAGATGAGAATTATATCTCTGTCTTTGGAAGGAAGTGCCTGCCCCAGCCCTCCCCGTCAGTGTTTCCGAGCCTCGCCTCTGCCGTTTTGGCCTCTCCCGTACTCCGACGAAGCCTCCTCCGGCGAGCCCTACCTCCGACGAGTCCTCCGTCCTCGCCCAATCCTGAACCGACGTCTCTAGTGCTCTGTTTCCACCTTACGGGCGATCGCACTTCCTCCTGTAAGCTTCTTTGATTTCGTCCGGTCCTCCGCCCTTTTCAGCTTCCAGAATGTCTTACTTTCGTTCCTAAACTTGAGATCGACGATCCCAACCGCAGCCGAGGTTTGAATCGTGGACAAGTAACAGTACCCGAGTTTTCTCCCCGGGTCCTCGACTCGGGCTGCTGAAGATTGACTGTGGACTAATTCTGTCAGTATTTGGACTTCGTCGTGAGCGCTTGATCTCTTGGTATGACTCTCACCACATCTTATGACTCGACTCTTTATAGTATAACTTTATGCTTAATTTTAATGATCTAAATTTCAGAGCTTGCTTGCACTATCCTAACATTGTTCCTGATTGTCGTTTATTTCTCTTTATCCGTTGACTGTTTCATTGAAACTCGTGTGGCTACATTAATCATAAAGGTGGGTTACGAACAAACGTTGGATGCTTATTTTCGTCTGCGAACGTTAGATCGATTATCGGTTGATGCTGCTCACCCGACTTTCGCTCGCGTCACAATTTTAAAACTAAACTCATTTTTAGCATTTAAAAATATAATTCTGCAATTTTAGTATACATAAAAATGGATACAAATTTTTGACTGCTACTAAGTATTGACAATGGGCCTGAAAGAGTATCTAAAAGGATGAAATTGAGATATTTGCACCCTGTCGAAGTAAGGAACCATGACATATGTGGAATAGATTCCATTTTAAGAGATTTGAAAAAGCACTATCTCGTTGAATGGTTCTATACATCTGCCCTTTCTCAATGCATTTTCTTAGACAAAGACTCCGTTTTTTCCTCTTTCCAGATGGTAAATACTTCTCAGAACATGTCGTTGTTTTCAGGGTTGTGAATGGTCATTCTGAAGAAGATGAAGTATGTCTGCAATTTGTCTTAATGGTCTCCACACGTGATGAGAGTGAACTAATAATGTCTTCGACTTTATCTATGTGTTTATCCATCGAACGAGTGTAATGCATGAAGGGGGTGAGAGAAAGAGAGGTTGTCATTGGTGATAATCGGGGTCCTCGTCGGTTGGATCAGGAGTTTGATACAAATCAAGGGCATCCACACTGGGAGTTGAGCTATTAGAAGTTTGGTCGAGCGAACTGGAGCCCGATGCAATGAAAGACCATAATCTTGTTGAAAGCCAAGCAATCGAGTCTCTGAATGGGTGAACTCGGGACCAGATATGACATGGATTATGCGCGTGTTATGCCCCCGGACGACATGCGCTTTCGAGGATTCAAGTACGCCAGAAGACCAAACGGAGCGCCGGGAAAAGACCGGGCTGAACCATCCGGTTCAGCCCGCCATTAATTAAATAAGAGGAGGAGGGCTGAACCGCACCGGTTCAGCCCTCACATGGGGCCGGCCGGCCCCTAGGGGGAAAGGGTTCACTTAAATACCCTTTCCCCCCTCTTTTGGAGATCATGCTTAATCATTTTCAGGTATTCTCTCTTTTTCTACAAACCCTAGCCGTCTTCTTCCTCTACTTTCCGTTTTTCTAGCTTTTTCGTTGTAGTTTCGTATCATTTGGTATCAGAGCCTCCTTCCTGCGACCATGGTGACACGCACGGGAGCGGAGATGGCACGTTTAGCCGCGATCGAGGAAAATTACGTCGTTTTGGCGGATTCGGTGGCGGTGTTCGAAGAATCCATGAAAACTCTCAAAAAAATCTGGAAGAACGATTCGATTCGAGGATGGAGGAGTTAAAATCCCTCCTTTTGCAAAATCTGAAAGGGAAAGGGACTTCCGGCGATGGTTCCGACATCGACGCCTCAAACAACCCACATGGAGAAGGAGTCGGAGGGGAAAACGGCGGAGGAGAGGAACCGGCGGAAGAGATGACGGCCGGAACCCTAACCCAGGGGGTTCGGCCAGCGAGCGGCCGGATGGAGGGCTGGGGGACCACCGGCTGGGGGCCAGAAGGCCAGCTAGGGCCGCACGGCATCCACGCGGGCCCCAGCAGGGCGGCGGAGGGCTGGAACGGGGGCGTCGGCCCCTATTCAGCAACGGGACAGGCCAGCGGCCTCTACTCAGCACCGGGAGGAGGTGCAGGGCCCTATGCGGTGGCCGGAGGGGCTACCACCGACGGCTGGAGTGCCGATCCCTCCCTACCAGGCCCGGGGGGCTGCTGCGGCCAAACGGGGGATCGACAGCCACTTGGGGGCCCAACCCGCATGTCCAAGGGGCGGCGGGGCTGCAGCGGCAAGGCGGAGGTGTCGGACAGGGAGGGGGAGCCCAGTGGGGACCCGACCAGCACCCCGGACAGCCTTGGAGGCCACAACATCAGGGTTTCGGGCTGTTTCGCCCTACCGGAGCGAATGTTGTCCCTCTCGGAGGCACGACGGGAGTTGTTCTTCCCCTTCACGGGGGTACAGCTGGAGTTCTACACCCTCAACCAGCGGAAACTCCCAATTTGGGGTACGGAAACGCATATATGGGTCCGGTGAGACCTCAGATGGGGAACCAAGGAGGACAAGGGAGACCCCCGTTATGGAATCAAGGGGTACAACATGGAGGTCCGGAGCAACTGGGACCGATGGCCCAAGAGGGAGGTGGATTTGGCGGAGCACATCAGCGTCCCTACATGCAACCAAAGTTGACCCGGACGAACTTCCCTAAATTCAGGGGAGGCGACGCGCTCGAGTGGATTCAGAAGGCGGAACTGTTCTTCAAATACCAGGAGGTCCCCGAGGCTCAGTGGGTGCAGTTGGCGGCCTTCCATCTGGAGGAAAACGCGTATCAGTGGACGAAATGGTTCCTCAGGGGACGCGCCACGGCTTCCTGGGAGGAATTCACGGAGGCTTTCTCGACCCGATTTGGGCCACCGGAGTATGAGGATGTTGAGGCGACTCTGCAGAAGTTGCGGCAAAGGGGCACAGTTACGGAGTACCGGACAGAGTTCGAGAAGCTGGCAAACCGGGTGACCTGGGGTGAGCAGACACTGCTGAGCTGCTTCATTGCAGGATTGAAGGACCATTTGCGTGACGAGGTTCATGCTTACCTGCCACGCAGTCTGAGCCATGCCATTAGCATTGCTCGGATACAGGAGGAGCGCTTCAACATACAGAAGAGTCGGCCGGCTACTAAGCCATTTGCGGCTCCAACAGGGGGACGGAGAGAGCCACCCACCGCCATACGGCCCACGGTGACGAAGCTGACATGGCCAGAGATGCAGGCCCGGAGGGAGAAGGGACTGTGCTTTAATTGTGATGAGAAGTACACCCGAGGGCACGCTTGCCAGAAGGTCCAGGTGTTTATTCTGCGAGAGGAGGATGAAGAGGAGGACCCTCTTGTGGACGTCGAGGTGGAGGATCTGGATTTAACAGAGTTCGGGGTCTCCTTGCAGGCTATGGAGGGGTGTGCGGCCCCAGTGACACTCCGTTTTACAGGTCTGGTGGGCAAGGAGCGAGTGACCATTTTGGTGGACAGTGGTAGTACCCACAATTTCATCAACCCGGCCGTAGCTTCGAAGGTGGGGCAGGTGATTGATAGGGAGGCGGCGTTCCAGGTGATGGTAGCAGATGACAGTAAGCTGAAGTGCGAGGGAGTGATGAAGGGGGTGGAAATCCGCGTGCAGAGCTACTTGTGCCACACAGACATGTATTTGCTTCCGATCAGAGGCTCGGACATGATGAAGGGGGTACGGTGGTTGCGGCAGTTACAGAGGGTGACCACCGACTGGGTGCGGCTGACGATGGAGTTCACCCAGCAGGGGAAGGACTACTGCCTGCAGGGCATTCTGTCCTCCCCTCTGAAGGAGATTTCTTTGAGGAGCTTACAGCTGTTGGAGGAGCAGGGCTCTCCGATGGCCATGGTGGTGGGGGTGGAGGCGTTGGGCCAAACCCCTCCAGACATTCCAGAGGCACACTGTTGTCCCAGTTCGAGGATGTGTTCCGGGAGCCTCGGGGTCTTCCTCCACCCAGGTTCAGGGATCATTGCATACAGTTGAAAGAGGGGGCTGCTCCCCCAAACGTCAGACCCTACCGATATCCGTACATCCAGAAGGCCGAGATCGAGAGGAGTGTGAAGGAAATGTTGGCGACCGGCATCATACGGCCGAGCACCAACGCCTTCTCCTCCCCTATCATCTTGGTGAAGAAGAAGGACGGTTCATGGCGTTTTTGCGTGGATTACCGCAACTTGAATGATTCCACGATCAAGGATAAGTTTCCGATTCCGATGATAGAGGAGCTTTTGGACGAGTTGCATGGGGCGAGCTTGTTTACCAAGCTGGACCTTCGGTCCGGCTATCACCAGATACGGATGAAGACGGAAGACATCCACAAGACCGCGTTTCGCACGCACGATGGGCATTATGAGTTCTTGGTGATGCCTTTTGGGCTATCCAATGCCCCATCGGCCTTCCAGGCGGTGATGAATGAGACCTTTCGGCCTCTTCTTCGGCGATCAGTGCTCATTTTCTTTGATGACATCCTGATCTACAGTCGGACGTGGGAGGAGCACATCGAGCACGTGGCGCAGGTTCTTACCATCCTGCGGCAGCATCAGCTCTACGCTAAGCTGTCGAAGTGCTCGTTTGGGCAACCAGCGGTGGAGTACTTGGGCCATCTGGTTTCGGCCCAGGGGGTCAGGGCAGACCCAAAGAAGATCGAGAGCATGGTGGAGTGGCCGCGGCCCACTACAGTGCGGGCACTACGAGGCTTTCTGGGCCTGACTGGATACTACCGGAGGTTTGTGAAGGACTATGGTAAGCTGGCACGCCCTCTTACCCAGCTCCTCCACAAGGAGTCTATGATGAAGCCGAGCGGGCCTTCTCCGTTCTCAAGGAGGCTATGACGACCACGCCGGTGCTCGCCCTACCGGATTTCACCAAGGAGTTCGTCTTGGAGACGGACGCATCAGGAGTGGGCATTGGGGCGGTTTTGATGCAGGAGGGGCGGCCGTTGGCGTATTTCAGCAAGGCCTTGGCACCTCGGACCCTGGGCCTCTCCACGTACGAGAAAGAGATGCTGGCGATCTTACATGCCGTGACGCTGTGGCGCTCATACCTGCCGGGCCACCATTTTAAAGTTCGCACTGATCACCAGAGCCTGAAGCACTTCTTGGATCAGAGGCTGACATCCCCTCTCCAACAGAAGTGGCTGACCAAGTTGTTGGGGTATGATTACGAGATCGTGTACAAGCAGGGCAAGGAGAACTTGGTGGGCGACGCCCTGTCCCGCCTACCAGAGAGCACCATCCTCCACCTTTCGGAGCCACTGATTGAGTCCCTAGATGACATTCAGAGGGAGATCGCCGCGGACCCAGAGCTCCAACCGATTGTGGAGGCCTTGTCCCAGGGCCAACCCACTCCTCCAGGTTACCAGCTGGTTGGAGGACACTTATACTACCACGGGAGGGTGGTCATTTCCGCTTCTTCTACCTGGAAGGAGATTATGCTACAGGAGTTCCACTCGCCCCCGACTGGAGGCCATGCTGGGGTGCTCCGTACCCTACAGCGGCTACGGGCCAATGTTTTTTGGAAGGGATTACGCCGGGATGCTCAGCGTTTCGTACAGCAGTGTGACGTGTGCCAGCACCAAAAGTACGAGACGACCTCACCTGCAGGGCTGCTAACACCCTTGGAGATCCCTCAGCACATTTGGGAGACGGTCTCGATGGACTTCATCGACGGGTTGCCCCGGTCTCAGGGCAAGTCATTGATCTTGGTCGTAGTGGACAAGCTGTCCAAATACGACCACTTTCTCGCCCTCAGCCACCCGCATTCCGCGGAGACAGTTGCCGATCTTTTTGCCCGGGAGGTGGTGCGCTTACATGGCCTTCCTAGTTCGATCATCTCCGACCGCGATCCGGTATTCATTAGCAATTTCTGGCAGGAACTGTTTCGGCTACAGGGTACCCGGTTGCGCATGAGCACGACGCACCATCCGCAGACAGATGGTCAGACCGAGGTCCTCAATAGGGGGGTAGAGACATACCTCCGCTGTTTCGTCATGGATGAGCCCCGTTCTTGGACACGATGGTTACATTGGGCGGAGTATTGGTATAATACTTCGTTTCACACAGCTAGCAGGATCACTCCGTTCGAGGTTGTCTACGGGCGACCACCACCTTCTCTTCGGTCCTACGAGCCGGGTAGCACAGCTCTTCCTGCAGTGGATCGAGCTCTACGGGACAGAGATCAGACCTTGGTCCTCCTGCGGGACAATCTCCGTGCCGCTCAAGACCGGATGAAGTTACAGGCTGACAAGCACCGGACGGAGCGGACGTTTCAGGTAGGGGACGAGGTCTTTCTCCGTCTCCAACCGTACAGACAGCTTTCAGTTGCTCGCCGGGCCAATCAGAAGTTAGCTCCCCGGTTCTATGGCCTGTTCCGCATCACTCATCGGGTGGGTCCGGTTGCTTACACTCTTGCTCTTCCTGAGGGGTCCCGTATTCATCCCACGTTCCATGTGTCGCTGCTGAAGAAGAAACTGGGAGCGGCGGTCACTGTGACTCCCTTCCTCCCCGAGGCTACTACGACTGGCGCGCTACGCCCCAGTCCCGAAGATATACTGCTGTCCCGATGGAAGAAACATGGCATGGAATACCGTTCAGAGGTTCTGGTCAAGTGGAAGGATCTGTCCGAGGCCCACAACACATGGGTGGATTTACTGGAGTTCCGGGAGTTCTTTCCCGACTTTCAGCTTGAGGACAAGTTGCCTCTTGATGGGGAGGGGAATGTTATGCCCCCGGACGACATGCGCTTTCGAGGATTCAAGTACGCCAGAAGACCAAACGAGCGTCGGGAAAAGACCGGGCTGAACCATCCAGTTCAGCCCGCCATTAATTAAATAAGAGGAGGGCTGAACCGCACCGGTTCAGCCCTCACATGGGGCCGGCCGGCCCCTAGGGGGAAAGGGTTCACTTAAATACCCTTTCCCCCCTCTTTTGAAGATCATGCTTAATCATTTTCAGGTATTTTCTCTTTTTCTACAAACCCTAGCCGTCTTCTTCCTCTACTTTCCGTTTTCCTAGCTTTTTCGTTGTAGTTTCGTATCAGCGCGAGCCGCATTTATGAAGATGCCGCTGACAGATGGACTGAGACAACCTCGCAGATGGCGCGCATGAGATAGGTGTCAACCAATGTTGAAAACGTTGCAGAGGATGTGAACGAGGAAGTTCCGGGAAGACAAGGGGGTATGGTATGAGTTGGCAATGCACTGGAGATGCACGGGTGAGGAAGTTGACACTGGTAAATTTTAGAAATGCATGTAATATGAGTGTAAGCGGATGAGTCTGAGTAGATCTCTACGGAGAATGCAACTTGATCTTGGCGATGTAGTCAGCTAGCAGCCTGGCGGTCGGTGTAGGAGGTGCACGGGATGATACATTGGACTACTTATTAGTAACAAGAAGAAGATTGCAAGAATGAGAACACTAAACGTTTACCTTCAAGACATGATCTTGCCAAATTATAATCAAGGTTCAATTCCCTCGCTCGTGTAAAGCTCGAATCTAAAACCTAGAAGGAAAAGTTGAAGAAACACACATAACCCTCCAGTGTATATGGATACAACTTATACACACCCTTCTAGCCCTTTAGACTCTAACTATACTAGTAAACCCGCTATTCGCGATCCCGTAGACATACCATGCCTAAATAAAACTGCATTCCTCCTTGTCCATTTACGATGGTCCTCTACAAAACATACTTCTAGATATCAGTGAAAGTGGAGTACTAACAGGAGGATCCCAAGCTGAAAGGGAGGAAGAAACAATCGTGGAGGAAGTTGTTCCAGCACCGTTGGAGAATGGGATCTGTGGACGAACACATAAGGCATTCGTCAACACGTGGCCTTGCCATTTTTCGTCCAATGACAAGGCTGGTCAATAAAAAGTATTGCTTTTATTGAGATCACCTGTCGTTGAACGGCGGTCGATGAATAAGTATTGCTTTATCCGGCCAACAATTAAAGATTTCTATTCGACGGACCTAGTTGCAACCCTAGTATAAATAGTCACACTGTTATTTTCTTGGATACTTTAAATAATTCTTTTTATTTGTTCTTACTTCTTATAAGGAGTCTATGGCAACTGCATCCCCTTATATATTTTCTAAAGTTTCACTTGAGATAGCTTTATTTTCATTTACCCGTTGCATAGATACCGAGAGCTTCTTCTCAGGTTCTTGTGCTGTTCTTATCACGTGCTTGAGTGTGATGAACTTTCTAATTCTAAGGTGTGGTTGTTTTTACATTGTCATCTTGGGCAGTGAACCCTTTACCTGCAATCTTCCGGTTTCTATTCGGTTTCCTGTTCATCAGCGTTGCTTTCCTACAGTTGTTTTCAATGTGTTTTGGGCTTTATTTGGCGCGGCGGTGGCGGGCGGAACCAGCGGATGCAAACGCAGCTTTCGAACCGGAGAGGGAGAGGTGGGGGTCGAAACGGAGCGGATCGGGGCCGTTCCCTCCTTGCTGCGGTGCAAACGAAGCCTTGATAGTATCAGCTTTTCCAAATGAGCTGCATATTCTTCATAAAAATTTTCATAGGCGTATTTAAATAACCTATTGCGAATATGATGTAATCCGGAAAATAGGATTTTATATTAAATCATAAGTTTGAGATCGATTTAAATTATGCGGAGCAAACGAAACTTTCATGAATATCATCGTGCGCCAATTGACCTAGGGTTCACAAATGCACATAAAGAGCTAACATTCGAACGTAGAATAAACATGAGTTAAAGTTCCACAAGCATGAAATTAAAGAGATGTAAACACGAGAATATGAAGATTGACGGCAAACAAGATCTATGATAATTGATAATTAAGACAAGCAAGCTTTGAAATTTTACCACCAAATAAAGTACACCCAAAACTATAAGTAGCATGCCGTGAGCAAGAGAATGGAAAGAGGCCTACTAAAGCGCTCACATGCGGCAGTGGATCCCAAGACTGATACGGGACAGGGCTAGGGCAGCAGGAGATGAGGCTGTGGGTTTCAGGTTGGCTGTTGGCAGAGAGGTCAGGCTAGAGATTTAGTTCTCTTAGCCTGATCTGGAGGCTGGACAAAATATGGAGAAGCAGCGGAGGAGGGACTTCGACCACTATACATGCGCCAGGGAGGTGAGGCAGGGAGGAGGTGGTGGAAGGACAGATGGATGTGGAGCCTGATCCTTGGATATGTCGGACCGAGCCTGGATGGGTGGGAACGAAGGCCAACGACAACGGATGGCGAAGGAGATGTCGCCGGACCTCAGGGAAACTTCCAGTGACGACAATTGGACAAGATGAGGCGTTGTTGTTGGCTGAGAGCGGTTGTTTTTGAACTGGAGCGGGATAGTCGGGCGTTGGCGGGGAGGTCAAAAGCAGACAATAGTTTTTTCTGTTTTTGTTTTCCACCAGGCTGCTTGTTTATGAGGGTGGGGGTGTTTCATATAGATAGGTCTGTTTTATGGATTAATAATGATGTTAAATGGCAATAGAGGGGGTAACCAAGGGATAAGGGGGAGGAATTTGGACAATTAGACTTTTTGGTTTCCCTACTCATTAAAAAAATGCTGAAATTAAAATATAAAGTTAAATATTTAATTTGAGATTTTTTTCATAATATGATAAATATTTCATTTTAATGTTTAATTTCATTGCTTGCCCAAATTATCACTACACCTAATTTGATGGACCTTTTCATTCATGGTCTGATTGGTTGGTCACGTCAATAAGCCGTACGACCGTGCGAGAGAGACATGCACGATACAAAACACACATACGCTAATAATATGCGCGGAAAATAAAATACATACACATGCGCAAAGAGGTACACAAGTAAAAATGCGGGAAATAATAATAAAATAAAGATGCGACTCAGGTTGCATCCAAATATCACCTGTCATAGTACTCAACTAAAACAGTCAATAATAGGGGTGCAACTCGGATCGATTCGGTTCGGTTCCACCCAAAACCAAGAACCGACCCATATAGCTTCGGTTCCAAAGTTTTGGAGCCAGAGCCGACCTGTGGTTCTAAATTATGGAACCGGATCCGAACCGTTTGGTTCGGGTCGGTTCCGGTTCGGTTCTCGGTTCTATACTCATTGTTTTAATTATTGCAATCCTGTCTAATTCTTACTTCATTCCAAAAAAAATACTATTAATACTAATAATATCAAAGCATTATTTAATACTAAGTACTAACATAGTAACATTAATATTGTTAATACAATGAGGCCAAATTTGCACTGAGATTAAAAGTCAAAGCATCCAAAAATACACAATAAGAGGGAGTAAACCATGTTGGCAAGGGACTAAACCACATAGTATTTCTTCACTAATATATATTTCGTGTATCTAATCAGAGGGACTAAACCATATTGCCATGTGCTTCCGGCAAAAACAACAATAATAAAAACCTGAGCAAAGAGTTTATGTGAAACTTCACCAGAGACGATAACAAAGATCTACTTCATGCCACTTCAATTTTGTATTCTTCTCACACAGATTTTGATATTCAAAATTAAATCACATAAAAACAGCCAGCAGATATAACAAGAACCTGCATATGTGAGACCTGAATATTGCACTTCATTCAACAATCTTTTTCATAAGCCTCTTGTTCGCTACAAATAACTGGAAAAAACAAAACAAAACAAAAAGTTAAGGCTAATTAAAAATATTTCTAACAAAAAATATATCGATAAATATTACAAGAAATTACCACTCTCAAGTTCTTCAATTTGATGCAAGTCCTCTTCAGTTTGCATTGGTAATGGACTTGCTCTCAACCAATCTTGAGTGCATACCAACCCCTCTACAATCTTTGGCGAAAGAGAACTACGAAATCGATCAAGAATACGCCCACCAGTACTGAATGCTGACTCAGATGCAACAGTAGATATCGGTATTGCCAGAATATCTCTAGCGAGCAAAGAAAGAATCTTATACTTGCTCGAGTTTACTTTCCACCAATTTAATATGTCAAACTGCTCAGAATGTTCATCCAAATCACATTCATCTTTCAAATATGGATGTGGGATGAAGTGGGGGGAACAAGAGAGAGAGAGAGAGAGAGAGAGAGAGAGAGAGAGAGAGAGAGAGAGAGAGAGAATGCGAGAGAGAGGGGAGAACTCCAGAAAACATCTGTGCAGTTTTCTGGACTATTACATGGAAGTGGAGAGTACCCTAAACTCCAAAAAAATCCAGAAAATGGGAGAAAGATCAGATGGTTGTGAAGGGGGAACTCACAGGTTTGATTCTTACCTCTCGGAGTCTCGCCGGCTGTCGGGGGAGGAGAGCTCAGAATCAGCGTCGCTGGGCGCTTGAAAGGTCAGAAATCTGGAGCTAGGGCTCGGCGCTCGAATCGTGGAGATTAGAGAAAGGAGATAATTTATTTTTTATCACCAACAGCAGCCAGCAGGAGCGGTCCACGGGTTTAGCAAGGAAAATTATAAATTTTTTTTATTACTTGTACGGGTCGGTTCTCAGGTACCCGACTGTAGGAACCGAGAACCATCCCGAACCGCCGGTTCTCTTATTTCTGGATCCGGACCCGAACCGATCAACACCGGAACCGACCCGAACCGACCAATTCAATTCGGTTCGGTTTTCGATTCTTCGGTTCCTTTTGCACAGGGCTAGTCAATAATAACATTTTTTTATGTTAATTTTTTCTTAAATAGAAACATGCTCCCTGGCCTTGAAAGATATAATATTTTTTCTCAAAGGAAGTGATCAATTATTTTATTTTATATTTTTGCAACTGGTTGCATTATTTTATCAAAGAATCTTTAAGATTCATTTTGTTGCTACATGTATGTGTACTATCATCCTTATATGTTATTAATTACTGAACTTTAAACTTAATATGCAACCAAAATAAGAAAAAAAGTTACATTTGTATTTACTTTACATCGTTTTTCTTAAATTTTATTTTTCTATTTTAACTCTTTACTGGAAGGGGAGCCTTGGCGCACCGGTTGAGGTGTTGTCGTGTAACATTAAGGTCACAGGTTCGAGTCCTGGAAGCAGCCTCTTGCAAAAATGCAGGGTAAGGTTTGCCTACATTTCACCCTTGTGGGGGACCCTTCCCCGGACCCTCGCTGCGCGGGGATGCTTTGTGCAGGGTCACCCTTTTTTTAAACTCTTTATTGAGCTATCCCTTCTCATGAGCAACATATGAAAATTTGGTTTATATTAGATACATCTGCTTCCATTCATGTTTTTGTTAACCATGGTTTGATTTAGGTTGGAGCAAAGGTTGTGTACTCCAAGTATGCTGGGACAGAATTGGAATTTAACGGATCTAACCATCTGCTGTTGAAGGAAGATGACATTCTGGGTATTCTTGATACTGACGATATCAGGGATCTCAAGCCGCTTAATGACCGCATTCTGATTAAGGTTAATGTCTTTTGTTGAACTCATTGCCAAACATTATTGTACTAACTCTATGACTATAAGAAATTCAATTCATTTTCATGATTATGTTTTATAAAATGGATGCCACAAAAATGAAAAGAAGAAATGATTGTATTAGAGAAACGACGAGAGTGATATCTACTAGGGTCCGTTCGGTTCAACTGAAATGGGAGTGGTTTTTGTTTTGGGGCTTTAATAAAACCAATATAGGTGTCCGGTTCAAGAGTTTTGGACCGATTTTGGTTTTCTTTGAAAACCCAGAGTTTTCTTAAATGCCTAACCCAAAAAACGTGTTTCGTTGTTTTTCTGGGGTTTTGGACGGCGCAAGCGAAGACGCAGCGGCCCCCTCCTTCCTCCCTCCCTGCCGATCTCTGCAGCCGGAGGTTTACTCGCCGCCGGTAAAAATTTCTGGCTTCCTCTTCCTCGCATCTCCACCTACGTTTTTACCTCGCATCTCCAGCTACGTTTTTACTCGCCGCCGGAGGTTTACTCGCTGCTTTTTTTTGTTTTTTTTTGGATGAGAGAACCCTAGCTACGTTTTTACTCGCCGCCGGAGGTTTACTCGCCGCCGAATCTTCATGTCTTCCGGCCCTTGAATTACACAGGGATCTCATGCCCTAGATTTACACAGTGCTTGATGATAACACCCTAACCCGAGTTCTGTTCTTAAGCATAAGCTTGCATGTTCAACGTTTTTGGATCTCATGTCATTTTCCATTTAAGCAGAACACCCCAGATTGAATGTCGATGTTCCTGATAATGGTTGTTGTTTCCTGCCATTAACACCCCAGCAAAACACCCCAGCCATTTACACAGTGCTTGAATGTCGATTTTCCTGAATAATAAATGCATTTGATTGGTTGTCCAGTCTTCATGTAATTCTTGCATATAATGTGAATGGTTGTAATCTTCATGTGAATGGTGCTATTATAGGCATATAATGTGAATGGTGCTATTATGTTTCTATTACATGATGTGAATGGTGCTATTATAGGCATATAATGTGAATGGTGCCATTTACACAGTGCTTGAATGTCGATTTTCCTGAATAATTCCTGCATTAATAATGTGAATTAGTAATTCCTGCATTAATATTATTGGCATATAATGTTGATTAGTAATTCCTGCATTAATACAGTTACCATATAATGTGAATGGTGGCATATAATGTGAATTAGTTGCTATTATGTTCATAAACTTCCTGTAAATTCATTCCTCATATTATGTTGATTAGTTGAATTCCATTTTGATAGGTTAGTGATGGATGTAGACCAGTTGATAGAAAAATTCAAGAGAGAATACATATTAAAAGCAGGGTATCTCACAATACTCGGTGCTGCTTATGTAACGTTAGAATATATTCCCTTGGAGCATTCTGTAGCGTTAGAACATTTTGATTTGCGTTGTTGTGTATTGGAACATTTTGTGTATCTATTATTTTGTGTTGTGTTTTTCTATAAAACACATTGTGTTATGTTGCTTTAAAAAAATGATATGCATGCATTTTTGTACTTCGAAACAAAATTTTAAATTTCCTGCAAAACCAAAACTAATTTCATTCTGCATCCGAACAGCAGAATTGCCAAATTCCAATTCCTGCAGCTCAAAACCTTCCTGCAACCAAACAACATAATTGGAATTCAGGCAAAACCAAAACCTGTTGGTTTTGGTTTTGACTGAATTTCAATTCTTCAAAACCAAAACCTGCGAACCGAACGGACCCTTAGAGATTAGATAATGGGAAATAAAGTTTATGTGATTTGGATAGGCCGAGAAGGTTTGAAAATGCAACAAATTAATCATGAGTAGTTAATAAAGGTTGATGTAGCTGATGTTTCACAGCTCATACAATATTAGAAGAATGAATTAAAAATATGAATTCATACAGCTGACCCTAGATAAATGGGATGATACTTGTAACAAATTGGAGTGTTCACGAACTAAATTGAATCAAATATCTCTTCAATTGAATCCAAATTTGTCATAGAAGACAGTGATTCAGATTCGGATTCGTTCGATTATTTGAATTCGGATTTGGATTGTCCTGAAATCATGGATTCAAATTCACCTCAAATGATGGACCAATAGACTTTGATCTGAAGGCCAGAATCATCTTTATATATAATATATATATTCCTTTGTGAACTATTCACGAATCTTGTCAATAGAGATAAATATTATTCCGAATCGGATTCAAATACCACTCAAATCCAAATTTAAATTCGAACCCGGATTCAAAATTGAAAAATATGAATCTTAATCGAATATTCACGAATCAATTCCTGAATTATTCACGAACTATTTGGTTTGCGAACAACCTAGTAATAAATATGATGAGAATTTCTGCTAGTGCATCCAAATACTATTAGGTGGTGGGTGATATTGAATTATATTGAAGCGATGATCTCAACTTGAAATCAAAGATTTTGATGTTGGGAGATGAAAGTGAAGGCAAGTCGTGCCAATATTTTGAAAAGTTGAAGGATTTCTTTACATAACTCTAATCATTATTATCATTTTAATAAAAAATAAGTACTGCATAATTACACATAAAATCCATGTTTTATTGAATGATTAAGGTTTTATCTATCTATTTGCGGTAAGTATGTTGGGTCCCTCTAGTGCATAAAATCAGTTTATCAAAGCTTTTTTTGACGGCAACAGAAGACCCAGTGGAATTATTCCAACTAGGATGCAATAGAAGAATATCAACACGCTGCAATATAAAATATTAAATTTGCGTTGGTATTCTCCTGCTGCAATTGACTCCGAGTATAAAAATTCAAGCATATTTGATATAATAGTAAAAAATGGACTTGTGACTTTAGTCTTTAGATATTGCAACCTTAGGATGACTAAGACAATATTTTCTCATGGGACGAAAGAGAGATCATGAAAAGAGGGAGCAAGAGGAGATGGTTTATAAATTCAGTTATCTATCTAAACCCTAAACTCATATTTATGTTGATTAGGGTTACAACAACAACACTCAAGCCTTTATCCCACCAATCCATAGTAGGGTCGGCTATATGGATCCTTTGTCTCCATTGGGGATCTTTAGTCATAATCTCACTAATGCCTAAGTACATTATTTCTTTCCTTATAGTTTCATTCCAAGCCCCCCCCCCCCCCCCCCCCCCCCCAGTTTAACATGCCTAGCTGCTAAACTCTCACAACGCCTAACAGGTGCCTCTAATGGTCTCCTTTGTATGTGTTCAGACCATCTTAATCAAGTTGCACACATCTTCTCGACAATTGGTACCACTCTCGTCTTATCCCTAATACATTCATTCCTAATTTTATCCGGTCTCATGTGTCCACACATCCACCTAAACATTCTCGTCTTCGCAACTCCCATTTTTTGCCCATGTACACAATTCACTGCCCAACACTCTGAACCGTAGAGCATTGCTAGTTTAATTGTTGATTAAGGTCATAAGAAAAAAATATATAAGATATAATTATATTAAATTCAAATTGTAATCTTTTAGATAGTTCCTAACAGTTCTATCATTAAAAATTATGCTAATCATAACTTGAACAAAATCAAAGTGAAATAAAATTCTAAATGTATTCACAGGTGGCTGAAGCAGAGGAGAAAACTGCGGGCGGCCTGCTGTTGACAGCCGCATCAAAAGAGAAGCCGTCAACCGCAACGGTGAGACTTTAAGTAAAATAAACCTTTTGTAAAGCTTTCCAGTTCTCCTTCGTTCCCGCTCATCTTTCTTTCACATAGTCTGCGCATCACATGTTTCTCTTTTACTTACTATATATAAAAAAATTCATTTATGTGAACATATTAAATTGAGTATTGTTGAGGCCATTGATAATGTCTGCAGGTTATAGCCGTTGGGCCAGGCTCTTTTGATGAGGAAGGCAAGAGAAAGCCATTGTCGATACACCCCGGCAGCACAGTTCTGTATTCGAAGTATGCGGGTAGCGAGTTTAAGAGCTCAGACGGCTCGGATTATTTTGTTTTGAGGGCGTCCGATGTAGTTGCCGTGCTCTCAGCATAGCAGCAATTTGTTGCTCTATAGCGTTGAAATCAGACTATGGCCGGGTATTTATTTATTGTCTAAGCTCTATAGTCAGAGTAATCTCATTTTGTATGACATTGATGGAGTTTCTGCTTCTCTAATATGCTTGAAGAATTAACAAAAAAATTCTGACTGCAGGCATATTCGTACTAGGGGCTTCATTAATAAAGAGTAATAAGGCAAGATACATAAATTAGTCCATGAACTTTAGCCTAAGTATGAAGTAAGTCCTTAATTTTTATTTTTTTTCATACTGGTACCAAAATTTTAGGCTAAGTTTGAGAGATGTCCTTGGACTATTTTTTGTTAAGTTTTTAATAGTTCAGTTGTGGTGCGGTTTTGTAGATTGCAAAACCGCACATTGTGCTGTGTGGTTCGATGTTTTCATACGAAAAATCAAAGAAATCGCACCACATCACAAATACATATGCTCATCTATTTTTCAAATTTTCTCTGTTTTAAGGACATTCGTCGTGGGGTTTCGGTTCACACGGGTTCAAACGGTCTATCGGTTTAGTCATTAGGTATTACTTATTATTTAATTAGTTGTCGGCAATTAGTTCATTAAATTGGGCTAATGACATTATATATTATTCGGCATATGTAAATCTGAATTGATTATTACTAAATAGTAGGTACACGACCTTTACATCTTTTAGCTCCAAACAACAATGTTACGGATCGCGCATTATGATTGTACCACGCGTTATTATTGCTTTTATTTAAGTGTCTAGTTGTCATCTTTATGTAGGGGGCCTCGAGCTCCGGGTCTACTATTAAGTGTCATCATTATCATTATGTGTTATTATATGTTGTAGCCTATATAAAGGCATTTGAAGTGTTGTATGAAGCAAGCAAGAAGAAATCTATTTTCCCATCCTTGAGTGTGAGGTCTTGGTAGCTCTCTCCTCCAACGAGCAAGCCCCGCTTAAGCAGCCGCGGTCATGGCTCCATAGTATCTCCGCCATCATTCTCTCCACTCCGGCCACCTCCGACGTAGGATCATAACAACTTGGTATCAGAGCTATCGGTCCTCTTCCGCAAACGCGCCTCGACGATTCAGCGTGCGTCTTCCTCAACCAGCCGTTCGCCAACATCCCCCCCATTGTTCGACCACAACAAACCGCCCCGTAGCCACGAGAGTTCTCAGCGTCCTCGCCTCTTCTTCATCGATTCCCCGCAGTCCCTGCTTCCTCCGCCGAAAACCAGCCATCCTCGTCCAGCAGAGGCCGCCCACTCCTCTGTCCAGATCGCCGTCCAGTCCAGCACAGCACAACACGCCCCTGCTCGCCGTCCAGTCGAGCTCCGTCTCTCCTCGAGCCCCGCACAGCACGCCCCGCAGCCACGAGAGTTCTCGACGTCCTCGCCTCTTCTTCATCGACTCCCCGCAGCCCCTGTATCCTCCGCCGAACACCAGCCATCATCGTCCAGCAGAGGCCGCACCTCCCCCGTCCAGATCGCGGCCAGCGTCGTCCAGTCCAGCACAGCACAGCACGCCCCTGCTCGTCATCCAGTCAAGCTCCGCCTCTCCTCGAGCCCAGCACAGCACGCCCCTGCTTTTTTTCAAGTCGCACGCGCCTCTGCTCTTATCGTGCCCTGCGAGTCAGCGCCCCGCCTCCTGCGAATTCCATCAGCCCGCCTGCTACTGCTAGCTTTTAATTTCACTTTTGTTTTACTCTCCGTGGACCCCACCATCACTCTCACCCACACTTGCCTTTTCCCATACTTTCACGCCAGCCAATTCCTCTCCATTATTATTATTATTATTATTATTCCTTCTCCTTTAAATACCCAAGCCACTTCATTGTTTACCTCTAGCCGCACACCCAAAGAGCCTATTTCAACTATTCAGCGGCGCATTATTTGGAAACATTGGGCGCCACCGCGGCGCCCGTGGCCGCTCCCAATCATCCGCTTCGGCGCAATCCGAACTCCCTGCCACCCGCTCCTCTTCTCGCTCCTCTCGCACGATGGGTGACTCGTCTGACCAACTAAGTCAGATTATGACCATGCTGCAGGCCGTCATGGCACAACAGGCCGCGCAAAATGCACTCACGGAACGCCAACAGGAGGCCATTACTACGCTCTCCAAGCGCCTTGATGATCTTGCTACCACTCCCGCACACGATCGTACAAGCAGCAGTCAGGCACCGCCACTTCTCCGCCAAGCCCCGCCACTGACCGCCCACGAGCCACCACTGTCGTTTCCTGCGCACCCAGTCGCTGCGATTGAACCACGCTACACCAGATTAGAATTTTCCACCTATGACCGGAAAAGTGATCCCTTGTGCTGGCTCACCAAATGTGAGCAATTCTTCGGCCACCAACAAACTCCGGCAGCAGACCGAATCCATCTAGCATCCTTCCATCTGCTCGACTCCGCTATTTTGTGGGCCTCTCGACTTCTCACCGATCGACCGAATCTGCTATGGGACGACATCAAAAGGCTATGCAACTTGCGTTTTGGACCTCCTATCCGGAGCAACCCCCTCGGAGAACTCACATCTCTACGACAAACAGAGTAGACGAGTACCTGGAACAATTTCAGCTTCTCTTGGCGCATGTTCCCCTTTCCCCGGATAGGCAAGTCAACATTTTCACCGCTGGACTTCGCGAGCGCTTGCGACTGGATGTCGAGTTTGAGACACCACCAGACTTAGTGACTGCTATGAGTTTGGCCCGGTTCTGCGATCGTCGCCTCCAGCTAACACAGCGGCCTACCCCCTGCCACCAACATCGTTCAACCAGGTTGTATCGAGGGTCCCCCAGCCCCTCCGGTCCGCCAATTATCTCGGGCAGAGATGCTGCAACGACGCGCCCAAGGATTATGTTTTAATTGCGACGAGCTCCGACGACGAGGGCATCGGATAAAGCTTGAGGACAAGCTCTTTTTGGAGGAAGGGTGAGATGTTACGGATCGCGTATTATGATTGTACCACGCGTTATTATTGCTTTTATTTAAGTGTCTAGTTGTCATCTTTATGTAGGGGGCCTCGAGCTCCGGGTCTACTATTAGGTGTCATCATTATCATTATGTCTTATTATATGTTGTAGCCTATATAAAGGCATTTGAAGTGTTGTATGAAGCAAGCAAGAAGAAATCTATTTTCCCATCCTTGAGTGTGAGGTCTTGGTAGCTCTCTCCTCCAACGAGCAAGCCCCGCTTAGGCAGCCGCGGTCATGGCTCCATAGTATCTCCGCCATCATTCTCTCCACTCCGGCCACCTCCGACGTAGGATCATAATAAACAACAACAACACTCAAGCATTTATCCCACTATAGTGGGGTCGGCTATATGGATCCTTTGTCGCCATTGTGCACTATCTTTAGTCATAATCTCACTAATGCTTAAGTACATCATGTCTTTCCTTATAGTCTCATTCCAAGTCTTTATTGGTCTACCCCTTCCCCGTTTAACATGCCTAGTGACTAAACTCTCACAACGCCCAACAGGTGCCTCTAATGGTCTCCTTCGTACGTGTCCAAACCATTTTAATCGAGCTTCTCCTATCTTCTCTTCAATTGGTGTCACTCCTGTCTTATCCCTGATACATTCATTCCTAATTTTATCCAGTCTCGTGTGTCCACACATCCACCTAAGCATTCTCATCTCCGCAACTCTCATTTTTTGCTCATGTACACAATTCATTGCCCAACACTAAGAACCATAGAGCATCGCTGGTCTAATTGCAGTATGGTAAAACTTGCCTTTAAGTTTTAATGGTATTTCGCGATCACATACGATCCCTGACACACCTCTCAACTTCAACCAACCTGCTTGGATTCTATGTATCGCATCTTTATCAACACCTCCATCTTTTTGAACTATCAATCCAAGATATGTAAAACACTCACTGCAGGAAATATCTTGATCACCCAACTTAATAACAAAGTCATCCGTCCTCCTTGTACTGCTAAATTTAAGCTTCATATACTCCATCTTTGCCATGCTCAACCTAAAACCTTTTTTTTCTGAAGTGTCTCGCCAAGATTTAAGTTTCGCTTTTCACCCTCGCGCGTCTTATCGACCAAAACGATATCATCCACAAACAATAAACACCAAGGTAATGTTTGTTGGATATGTCCGGTGAGCTCATCTAAGATAAAGGTAAAGTGATAAGGGCTTAAAGTTGAACCTTGATGTAAGCCAACAGTGATAGGGAATTTCTGTGTTAATCTTCCAGATGTCCTCACCCTCGTCACTGAATTTGTATACATATCTTTGATTAAGTCAATGCATGATGCATTTACACCTTTCTTTTCTAAGACTCTCCATAAGATCTCTCTTGGAACCCTATCATAAGTCTTCTCAAGATCGATAAACATCATATGCAAATCTTATTTTCTTTCTCGATTGGTGTCAATGAGTTTCCTCAAGAGATGTATAACTTTCATGGTCGACCGCCCTGGCATGAATCCAAATTGATTCTCCGAGATGCTAGTCTCCCGTCTTACTCTTATTTTTATTACACGTTCTCATAGTTTCATGGTATGACTCATTAATTTAATTCCTCTGTAATTAACACAATTTTGTATATCTCCTTTGTTCTTATACAAAGGTACTAAGATACTTTCTCTTCACTGGTCATGCATCCTCTTTGACTTCAGTATCTTATTGAAGAAGCATGTAAGTCACAAAATTCCTTCTTTCCCTAGATATTTTCATAATTCGATAGGTATATCATCTGACTCAACCGCCTTTCCATTTTTCATCTTCTTTAGAGCATCATTTATCTCTGATACTGGAATTTTACGATAAAACGTTATGTTCTTATACTCCTCTGATTTACTTAACTCTTTCCAATTTCAGTTCATTGTTTTTTGTTTTATTATAGAGTTAATAAAAGTATCTTTTTCATCACTCTTTAATAGCCACATCATCCGTCAAAACTATATCTGTTTCATCTTTTATGCATTTAACTTGGTTTAAATCTCTTGTCTTTCTCTCTCTAGTTCGAGCAATTTTACATATGTCACGCTCTCCATCTTTGGTATCTAGTCGCTTATAAAAAATTTCATAAGCTTAACTTCTTTTTTACTTACTGCATGTTTAGCTTCTTTTTTGGCGATTTTATACCTTGCCAAGTTTTCTTCATTCCTACAAGGGCAGGGTGTTTTATAACTGACCCTCTTTGCCCTCACTTTGTCTTGCACTTCCTCTTTTCACCACCAAGATTTTTTATTTGGGGGCGCACTACCTTTTGATTCTCTAAAAACATTGTTTTCACTTATACTTAAATGTGAAGACATAACTTCTCATGAGACACTAAGATCAACATAAAGGTCATCAACTAGTTTGCTCCAATGATTTCAAAAAAAATATCAGAGTGAAACAATATATACATGCATGTAATGTATACAAACTTAAACAACACCAATGCCAAACCATGTCGCACGGTTTCTGTTCGGTGCAGTTATGTTCAGTCTAAAGTTGACCCATGTTAATGCGGTTGAGGTTTGGGCCCAATAGCAGAATGGATCAGTCTGACGTCCCTCCACTTTTCGGGTTTGGTTCAATTGTGGTTTGCCCATTTGCAAATCGAAAAATCAGGAATGACTTGAGAAGAATTTAAAAGGATTTGCTACATTCAATTCGGTCCCCCCTCTGAAGCAGTCCTCTCGGTGCACTAACAACATTATGACAAACAGGTTCTGCGACCGCTTATCTAAAACAATTTCATGTTCTCGTAGCTCATGTTATGGGACTTAAGGAACATTTGCGACTCGACGTTGAGTTTGAAGATCCACGAGACTTGGCTACTGCGATATACTCTTGTGTTTGAGGTATGCCATCATTGTCTCAATATAAAGATAATTGTTTCCAATGTTTATGCACTAACTATATTGGACATGCTTTGTATTGAAAAATATATGGTGCTAACTCATGAGCACAAAGTAACTCAAGTATAGACGGCTTGTATAAAGACCATGTTCACCACTAACAAAACTTGACTAGAATAATTATCTTCTTATATTTTAATCAACTACATTACATGTAAAGCGACGCATCCAAGTATGTTGTAGATTTAACATTTGATCAAAAGCCTTCTAAATTGTAGCCGAATTTTCATCGGAGACTTGTAATAATTTTTTCAACTTGCTATGTCCGCCTTATACACGAATTGTCGCTGGGATGCCCAAATGTAAGTTATTATCAATCCATGCACATAAGAAAACTCCTTGAATGGTTTAATCCAAGTTGTACATATATATACGAGACAATGTCGGGATATGTCACATAATAATCACTCAAAATTGCATTGCACCTCATATTGAACTCATTTTCGGTTCTTGTATAACTAATCATTGCCAAACACCCCAAAAACAATTCATATTACTTCCATCTTTAGTTTTTTTTACAATTTCCTAATATATTTTTGTGCACTTGACATATATAACTTTATGACATACATCAATGTCAAATCCCTATCATTGACCGGTTCAATTCACGCGATCCCAATCAATTAATATTTTTCGTGACGAAAATCAAAAATCTATTTCAAATTGTCTACTTACATCCACCTTTACATTTGATTCACCATCCACAATGAAATGGGAAAAGATGCAAGTCAAAATAAATTCGAAACAGCAAGAACACCATTCATTTCAAAAGTAAAGTATTTCACCTATTAAATTCTTTAGGGTACCTTAGGGAGGATGAAATATGTATAGCAATCCCCAGATGCACCCCGGATTTCAACTTCCGATCCAAGACCTAGGCCGATTTTTGTTAAGGGGGAGACAAGAAAGAGGATACCGATTCTATGCTTTCTGGGTTTGGCACGAGGGGAGCGTCCGGCTAGGTGGAGTCATCCTGAGATGTGTCGTCGGGGGAGGGGGACGTCAGACATTGTCAGGCAAGGAGGAATCCGGCGAGGGAGGGGGTGTCAAGCAGAATCGGGTTGGGAGATAATCCGACGTGGGAGGGAATCATCGGGGAGTTTCTGACAAGGAGTGAATTCTGGCGAGGGAGGGGTGCATCAGACTACATCAGGCATGGAGCTAATCTGGCGAGGGAGGGGGCGCATGAAGTTTCTGGTAAGGAGTGAATCCGGCGAGGGAGGGGCGTCGGGCAGTGCCTGGCATGGAGTCCGGTAGAGGAGCGGTCGGGCAAGTGGGGTTGCTATGCGTGAGAATGATGGGGAGGTTTGCCTATATACAAAATTAGAGTTTTCAAATGGGGACCTAAGAAAAAGTTTTTCTTAGTTTGTTAAAAGTCAAACATGATTTGCTAGTAACAACACTTTTAAAACGGAAAGTTCAATTATTGCGTCTTGCAATCGAATGACAAGTGGAATACAAAATATCCTTTATATATCTACTAAAAGAATTTCCTTCTACTCAGAAAAATATTATCATAATACCCTTACCAAAAAAAATATTACGGGTGCGACCTCTTGGTACCGGTCGATGCAGGTGGCATTCTATAAAGATTCTGATCCTGAATCCAGCTTCACTAAAAATTAGAATACACAGCAGAAAAAAAAAACTAGAACTGTCAATTGCTAGCCTGACATTTTTCTAGTTGTCTCTCTCCTTCAGATCCTACCAATCTTGTATAACTTTCTATCACCTTTTACAAAGCGGCATTTTTACCGCGAAAGTTGCCTGCACTATGAAGCTTCCTGCACCTTAGCTGTAAAATCCAGGTATATATTAGCCATCTCCAGCCTCATTGTCAGGAAATTTCTTCTTCCTCTAGGCGATGGATTGCGAGCTGTGTTTTTGTATCAGTTTCATTTTTTATTTATTGGAGGAGACTAGAGAAATTTTATTTTGTTAATTGTTGTGTTTGTATGTATTTACTTTTAATACTTAACCCATGGTTGGTGCGCCTTTTGCTGGCCGGTATGGTGCGGACGGAGCCCCAGCAGTGGTTTCCCCAAACAGTAAAAGCCGGCGTTGCTGATCCGCGCAGAACTCCGACCGTCCGCTACTGGTGCACGCCACCCGGCCAAAGAGACCCTTAGCTTGGATTGAAGCAGAAGAATGCCGATGAACCTATGCTGGATTCAGTGATGCAATAACGATGTTTGTTTAAGTTTTTTTTTTTTGCTGTTTCATGAATTATTTAGGGAGTTGATATTAGCAGTCTGAAACTGGCTATTCCCAGTTTATCGCTATTCGTTGTCCATAATTTCTATTTGTAGTCCAAAATTATATTTGCACCCCACTCCCATCCCAAATAAGCGAAACACTTTAATAATTTATTAAGCAGTAGAAGCCTAGAGAAACATCTTAAAGACTCTTAAAATAATTTAAAAAGCTATCCGGAAAATAAGTTAAATAACATGCACAAGAGGAATCAACTCTAAAACAAGTTAAATGGCATGCAAACCTTTCTCTAAACAGGAAACTTGACTATTTTTTTGGGATTTTCGCTTGATAATTTCCTTCTTTTTTTAAGAAGGTGAATCTAAGAGGGGGAAAGACGACACGACCGATAGAACTACGGCTAGGGTTTAGGCAACGGGATGAGAGAGATGGAGAGGAGGTTATTCGATGGGGTGCAATTAGTGAGAATTGGACTGCGAATATGGTTAGGTTTTTTACAAATTTTTGGGGTGCGAATAGTGAGAATTGGATTGCTAATATCAACTCTCATTATTTATTTAGGAACATAGGTGATATTGTTCTGCTATATGAAACACAAACTTAGATAAATTCACTTGATCAAAACTACATTTTGTTTGCTTTCTACTGACTGATATTCTTGCCCTCATCTTTACTTGTAATTAATTAATTAGATTTTATTTTAAAATGAAGCTAATTTATGACTTATTATGAAACACATTTATTATCTTAGGTATTCCATATTTATTACTTAAATGATTTTTTAATTAAAAATTTTATTCCAACCTCCTTATAAAAAGGGTGCTGTTAAAGACACCATAATTTTGGCTAGTCACACCGCAATTTTTTCTAATTTAACTTCAAAATTACTCCCTCAAAAATACTAATGACACCGCATTAACTCGCACTGCACTAACTTGAAAACTGAGTTTATTGCGACGACCTCAGACCCGCAGAAGAAGGGGACTTATCATGTAGGCTTGAGGCCGGCAAGGATGTTGGCGAGAAACTCTGCAAGGATTTTGACTGAACATAATTCATGAAAGAATTGTGGTTCTCATTTTTCGAGTTGAGGATCTTGTTGGATCCAATTTTTTGAAATTTTGGAATATGGAGACCATGACGATCATGAAAGACTGGTAATGATTTTTTGTTTACAACAATTTGTTTTTATTTGCTGAAATTTATTATGTAGTTCTATGATTTTTTTTTTATTTATTGAAATTCAAGTTTTGGTGTCTTTAACACTACTGCATTGCAATTAACAATTTTAGGTGTCTTTAACGAAACATGAAAAGAATATGGTGTCTTTAACAAAGCGGTGCGATTAGTTAAAAGTGTGGTGTCTTTAACAATTCCCTAAAATAATTAGCTAACTTAGTATCTTTCTAAAATACTATATGTTAAGAAAAGTTTTTTTAAAATAATTATGAAAACAATTTATTAATTAATATAAAATAATTTCATGTTTGTATTCATAGTGGTGCAAGACGAGTTGAGCCGGCTCGAAAGCTCGATGAGCCAGTTCGAAAAATGCTCGACTCGAGCTCGAGTCTATGGAGCTCGATGAGCTCGATTTTGAGCCGAGCTCGAGATCACTTAATGTTGTTCATCATTTCACAAGTTTTTTATTTTTTGCATTTTTTTAAAAGATAATATAAAAATATAAAGAAATTAATGCTCATGAGCTAAAAGCTAGTGAGCAGCTCGAGCTCGAGTTCAATAACTAGGTCTTGAGCTCGAGCTCGTGCCCGACAAAATGAGCTCGTCGAGCTCAAGCTCGAAATGCTTAGCTTGAGCTCGAGCTTGAAAATTTTGCCAGGCTCGACTCGAGCCCTACTCATTTGCATTCCTAGTTTGTAATATTAAAAAAATATATTCACCAAGTTTTTTCTAGGACATTAGATGTATTTGGGCCCTAAATATGTCTACTTTCTCCAAATCAAGGCCGGAAAGCACTCTATGTAGATGCATGATGAAAATAAATAGTGATGTTATAAGCAATTGTAAAATGGCTATTCGCACCTCAAAACCTCATCCTCTAAAATCTACATTATAATATCGGTCCAAAAATTAGTATGGGACACGTGGCTCTCAATCATTTTCATTCTTCTAGCGGTAAGTGGGGAAAATTTTTTTGGTACACAGTGTATCGGTCTCCAATGCCCAAATAAATAGGTTTTAACAGCTGGGCCCCACATCCAATTTCTCCCCAAAATTCAACTTTTCCCTCTTCTCCTCCCCGTCGCTCAAAATGAACTCAACTCCGCAGCTTTCCTCTAGGGTTTCAGCACGACGCCGGCAACTGGAGCTTTTCTCATCTCGCGTTTCAGCACGCCACCGACTCCACGCTCACATTTACATTTCCGGCATTGCGCGGGTTTGCTTCCCCCCCCCCCCCCCCCCCCCCCCCCCCAACTGCTCGTCAAGCCTCTCGGAGATTTCTGGATCCTCCGGATTAATCCGTCTTCAGCCCCCTCCACTACTCCAGGTTGCCATTTCTTGGTTCGAGCGACTGTGCCTTGTCTAATATAAAACTTCTAGGGTTTCAGCTCCACCATTGTCCTCCTGTCTTTAACTCCCGAAATACTCTGCAGGTGTTTGCCTCAGTTGTGAGAAGATCTGAACATAATGCAGCAGGCATATGAGAAACCAGTCGTAGATAATTTTGGCAACGTGAGTCCTAAATCTTTCTCATGTTTTGAGTTTGAGGCCCTACTGTCATTTTAGAACTGGAATTGTTTATTTTACAACTGGAATTTTTAATTTTACAACTGGAATTGTTTATTTTACAACTTGAATTATTCAATTTACAACTGGAATTTTTCTAATGACAGAAAGGAACAATGACATTCCCGATTGTTCAGAGTGAGGAGGAAGCATATGCTATGTACTGTGACTATGCTCATAAAACTGGATTTAGTGTGCGGAAGCAAAATGTTGTTTATTGGACACACAAGACAATTATTAAGGGCCGAGGGTTTAGTTGCGCCAAAGCTGGTGTAAAGCGTTCAAAATCGGCGCTTGACGAACAAAAAAATACCGTAAATTGGATACTCACACAAATTGTTTGGCCTGCATATACTTTAATGCCGACATAGAAGGAAAGAATTGGGAGGTTACGAAGTTCGTCGAGGAACATAATCACCCACTCGCGTCAGAAAATGACAAACATCTTTTGAGGTCTCATCGTAGTATATCTAATGTGCAAGCTAGCCTTCTAAAGAATATGACAGATGTGGGTATAAGAACAACCGATGCATACAATGTGCTTGCAGATGAGGTGGGCGGTGTTGAAAATGTGGGGTTTTGTAAGAGTGATGCTTATAATTTTGTACAACGCGAAAGAAGAGCGCTAATAGATAGTGGGGATGCCATCAGCTTGTCCAAAATATTGCAGGAACGTCAATCTGAAGACAATATGTTCTCTTTTGATATCCAAACTGATGAGATGAATAGATTGATTAGTATTTTTTGGATTGACGGACAGAGCAAAATTGATTATGATTGTTTCGGCGACGTTATCGTGTTCGATACAACATATCGATTAAACAAATACAATTTGGCATGTGCACCCTTTATTGCTGTTAACCATCATTGGCAGAATATTTTTGTAGGCGGAGCTTTCATAGCAACGGAGACCATTGAATCTTTCTGCTGGGTGTTCGAGACCTTTTTGAGGTTTGTTGGTGGAAAACAACTCACCATCATATTTACAGATCCAGATCAAGCAATGGCCATTGCCATTGAGAGAACTTTTCCCGATAGTCGGCATCGATTGTGTCAATGGCACATCTCAAAGAAAGCTCCGTCAAAGGTACCTACTTTCAATAATGATAAAGGTATTCGATCTCTTTTCTACTATTGCATGAGTAATGTGATTCTGAGATTGAATTTGAGAGGTGTTGGAGTGATATGATAATAAGAGGAAATTTGGACGATAGTAGATGGTTGCGAGACTTATATAAGGTTAGAATGAAGTGGTCGACCGCTTTCAATAAAACAAGTTTAGATCTTGGCATTCTATCCACGCAAAGAAGTGAATCGACTAATAATGTTTTGCATGGTTGTTCTAAAGCAACAAGCTCACTTGTTGAATGTTTTCTTGGGTTGGATAAGTTGACGTCGACTTTGCGTCGATCCGAACATGATGAAGATTTTCGGTATAAACATGGTAGCATAACTCTAAAATTTCATATTTGCCCACAACTCAAACAAATTTCAAAAATGTACACTCGAAAGAGTTTTTCAAAATTTGAGCAAGCATATTCAGAAGGTGTTATTGGTATATGTATTGTAGAGGAATCATGAGTAAGTGATAATCACATTTTGTATGCTACCCAACATTCCGACGGATCCGAGGGTGCTAAACAATGGTTCGTAACAATTGATTCGACCAACTACGATGCTGATTGTTCGTGCAGAGGTTTTCAAACTAAGGGAATACTATGCAAACACATATTAAGGGTGTATAATCATAAAAATATTAGGGAAATTCCTGCTAAATACATACTGAGTAGATTCACTCTAAAGGCCAAGAAGGGTATATATCTTTTAAAAAAGGCAAGTTTGAATGACTTTGATTCCAATGTAGTCTTTAGAAATCATATGATGCGTCTTACCTATGACCTCACCCGCCGAGTAGATGATTGCAATATTGCCAAAGAGTATGTACTAAGTGCCATGAATGAAATTGTTAAGAAGTCAGATGACATGGTATATGAAGATGAGAAGATGAAAAAAGGTATAATTGATGAAACTAACAAGGGTGTGGTTCGGGATCCACCGGCAATGTGACGTAGGGGGCTATCGAACAACCGACCTAAGAGTCATTGGGAGAAACCAATGAGGAGGAAAGGTAAAATTATTATGATTTTCTTTGAATTATATGATTTGTTTGTCTTATTATTTATTAATTCTCTTATGACAGAGGCAATTCAAAGGGAAAAGCTACTTTCGTGGAAAACGTCAAGACATAATCCAAAGAGTACAACTTTGTAGACAATATATCACTTGGGTGTTTTGCAGCTCCTGTTGAAGCGACTCCATCATGCCCGGACTTAAACGATGAAGTTACTGCAGATCATGATATCGGTTTTCATTTTTCTGCAATTCCGGATGTATTTAAACGTTAACGAGAATTAATGAGAATTGTTATCAATCAATGATGAGTATTAAATACAACAGTTGTCTTAGGCTTGAAGTTTTTCATTGTCTTTTTCGTGGAAGTGCAGAATTTGTACAAGATCAGCAAGCTAAGTTGAGTCTAACTGGAATTCAAAAAGTTAACATATTATTGAAATTGAGTTGTCCAGAAGAAAATTATGCATGATTACTGAAAAGTTAACATACTACTGAAAATTTAACATATTATAACTGAAACTGAGTTGTCAAACATATTACAACTAACATATTACACCTCCAAGGAAGCAGATATTAAACATTGTCCAGAAGAAAAATTCATTAAATTTAAACCAGGTCCTGAAGCATTGAGGAGTGAAATGTTTTGAAGAATGAAACAACAATTTCAGCTCTAAACTTCAGCATGTCCTTAGGCCAGGTCGTGTGCCGACTCCAGTCAACCTCTCCCCTCAACAAGCTGGCCTCCGTATATTTCATCACAAAAATGCCGCAATCATTTCCGCCGACCTGAGCGGGAAGACCTTCAATTATGTGTAGTGGCCAATCATTTATGTACAATGGAAGCACCTCACATCTATCCTCTTGAAGATATCGTATCTGCACACAAATATGCATGATTAACCAAATGATGACAATCCTTTTTTTGAAAATAACAGCAATTCAAGTACAAGAACAAGAAATAATCAAGATGTAAGCATGTTATTTCCAAGTGCTGAAGCAGGACACAATGACTGGAAACATGACACGACAGTGAATGTAATGCACATGCTCCCGGACAGAAGATCTATGCGTGGGATTCGGCAGTGAATCATAAAAGTCCCAGTGCCTGCCTTTCAAGTTTCCCACCAGCAGGACCCAATGACTGGAAAGATGACACGGCATTAGGATAACCTCGGCAGCTCCAAAAGACTGGGGGGTAATGTGCTCAACCAGCCTGCGGCTTGGCTTGCCAGATCTTTTAAAGTACTATACAACAACAGAAAGAAGATTATCAAATCAGTAAATTTTAATGAAAGCTACAGAAAATAAGATGATATTATCATTACCCCATGATTGGAAGAAACAAACAAGAAATTAATCATGTTATTTCCATCCTTCTCTTTGCGACTATTTAAATCATAAGCGTAGGCATCTAGATGTGAGCTACACACCCACCCAACTCCTAGGATATCGATAATACTGGCTTTAGAAATAAAAATGTTGTCTTTCTCGATCACAATCACGTTCCTGCATAAAAGAAATATATATATATAAACTCTACAAAATAAACTAAAAAAAATCAATTGACATACTGATCAGTGTATTGGCTCAACACGAAGTCAATAATATCACTATCTTGGGCCTTTACCACTTGACGCTTTTTCCCTTTGTCAGAACCATGTATATGTGGAACTATGGCTTTCTTCTCATCATCCTCCTTCTCCTTCTTCTCCTCGCCCGCTGTTCCTTCAGGTGGACTAGGTCGATGGTCAACTAAGAGGGCTGCCAGAGCATCAAACTTTTCTTGAATAAATGTTTTGAGCTGGGCAACCCCCTTCAGGTGCACTAGGTCTACATAGGCTTTAATTCTTTCCTCCATTTTCTGCTCCTTCCTCTCCTTCCCTTCCCTCTTCAACCCCCTCCTCTCCTTCTCCTCCCTCTTCTCCTTCTCCCCCCTTTTCTCCATCTTCTCCTTCTCCTCCCTTTTCTCCATCTTCTCCTTCTTCACCTTCATCTTCTCCTTCTTCACCTTCTCCTCCTTCAGCCTCTTCCCCACCACTTTGTCATCTTTCTCCCTCTTCTCGTTCTTCACCTTCCTCTTCTCATCCTCATCCTCAAAGTCTGAGGAATCAACCTCTTCTTCTGCGCCGAGCAAATCTTGCTCCTCAACAGATATGTAAACAAACGATCTCCGAACCTGCTTGCAAACAAGTACCTCATGTTATAGGTTTATGGATTGATTAATTCAACAAATAATGTTGTAAAACTTACAGCATTGGGTTTTGAAAGCTTCACTTTCATTTTTGAACATTGGGTTGCGCTGATGGTGAGGTTGGAGGACCATCGGTTCAATCGGGGAGTGGCCATTTCGGCGGCTGCCATGGCAATAGAGGTATGTTCAAAAAACCATACCTACAATATGATAAGAGATAGATATAAGCAATTAATAAAGTGACAATGTATTTGACGAATAGAACGTGCTCTTTCTTACCACTAGTACGATGGAACATCCCTCAAGGTAGCCTAGATTTGTCCCCTCCTCATCCTGGCTCATAGGAGCAAAATGAGAGTGCAGGAAATTATGTATGGCCTTCGGCCAGTTCACATCTCCAAATTCCTCCAACCCTTGGAAGTCCACAAGGCATGTTGGCACTTTCAGTCCTTTGAGGGGGAAGAATAGAACTGCTAAGACGTATTTAATTAGAGAATTTATTCTCCTTAGTTCTAAGGTTGGTGAGCTCTCCTCAACAGTGAGGTCAGCTAGCTCCTGCACCAAATCCTTATGCTTGAAGTTAGATAGAGGAGTCCTCTCAAAATGAAATTCTCTTCCCCGGTTCGAAAGGCCCAAAATGCAAGCAACTTGGTTGACGGTTAATTTAACATAGAAATTACCCAAGAGGAAACCATTCCTCTTGGGAGAGTAGGACCTAAGGATATAATATAAAAGCGGAATATTTTGTGGAATAGTGGGCATGGTGAACAAATTTAGAATCTGAATCTCACGAAGAGCCTCTTTGGAGTCGTCGGTGAGAACATCAAGTAGAGGTTTAGCATTCTCTTTGAAATATTTTAATGCGCATCTGCTATATAAATAACTAGAACCAGGCATCTGCAATCATGAATGAAAAGTCATGGAAATTCAAACTGGAATTCAATGAATTCTAACTGTAATTCACTATATTACAACTGGAAAACTGTATCTTACAACTAGATTCAGCAGCTAAAATATGCCCAGATAACTGGATTCATTCAGCAGCTAAAATATGCCCAGATAACTGGATTCATTCAGCAGCTAAAATATGCCCAGATAAACTATGCATACAAAAACTATAGACAAAAAAATTCATACAACAACTATACAGCCAAGATTCACCAGCTAACTAGATTCAGCAATATTGCATCTCTTTGTAGAGAAAATTCTACAACTGGACATATTGATGCTAACTGGAACACTATAAATTACAACTGGAATTCAAACATTATAACTGGAATTTAGAGAAATTACAACTGGAAAACTGTATCTTACAACTGGAATGGTGGAGCAGATTATACCTTCAGAGATTAGGTGTTGCCGGAAAAACTGGAGCTTCTTGAGTGCCCGAAGCGTTTCCACTTCGTTTAGACAATGTTTACACAATGTTGCCGGAAAAACTGGAGCTTCTTTAGACAATGTTGGAGAAGCAAACCCTATTAAGGGTGGAAATGTAAGGGCCACTTCGTTTTCACTTCGTTTCCCAATCAAGTAGGAACCCTAATAATGGCGCTCCACGTATGGCAACCTCCAAGCGATCTGGTAGGAGGTCGGAAAAGTTCCCGGCGGCGTGCAGAAACCCTAGAGCAGCGAGCGGGTTGAGTTCGGAAGAGGAAAGCGCGAAGGAAATTTTGTTGTCGGGAACACGGGACTGAAGGTGGGTCCCAGCAAATGAAAGGTATTTATTTAGGCACGGGAGAACGATACACTCCGTATACCAAAAAATTCCGCGTGGTAAAGTGCGATTATCCAATGGTTGAGTGATGGCAAAGGCCGAGCGATCGCACGAGCGTAAAGCGACTGCTTGATCGCGCTCGTACGATCGGGCTTTCGCCATCCACGGCGGAGCCATTGGGACATGTAGCTTGAAAGGTACGGCACGCCGGTTCTTACCTTCCGCCCGGCGACGCTGACATGCTTACCATCACTGAGATGCTACGGCAACCCGATTCACCAACTTCCGCCCATGAGAAGAAGAAGAAGAAGAAGAAGAAGAAGAAGAAGAGAACCATTTTCTTAATGCATCCTTCGAAGGTAATTCATCGCTTTATTCAGATTCCTTCTCCCCTCAGCTTCTGTTCAGCTTTCCGCTTTTTCAAGGTTTTTTTTCTTTCAAATTACAGATTAAAGATGGATTCGCATAAGCCAAAGTTCCTTCATAAATGTTCAAATGTTAGCTGTTCTTGTTATTATCTCCTTGTTTCCCTATTTTAGCGTTCTTCAGTTTTTTTCCATCTGTTTCCCTATCCACCGATTTTTTGTAGATTTGTGCGACATTAACTGTTTTGCTCATTTCTCAATGCTCTTGTTTTGGTTGGAGCTGTGGGTTGAAATATTTTCAATTTGCTCGAAGGGTGTTCGGATGGAATCAGGATCCTCTCTATTTCAAGTGAAATGGATCCATTTCACGGTCTAGATCTATTTATGGCTGATCCAACGGGTTCACTAATCCATCCTATTTTATTTATTTTTTAATCAAAAAATTCTTTACCATTAGATCAAGTGAGAATGCATCCAGATCATGAAATGGACCTCCATCTGGGTCCCAAATGGAGAGGGTCCCGGTCCGTTCGGTTGACCTTCTTAGGGTCCCTTTGGCGCGGTGTTTTTGTTCTAGTGAGTTCGAACAAAAACACCAGCATCATAGAATATATGTTTGGCATGACAATGGTTATAACCGCAACCAATTAGTTTTGAACATAAAAGTGATGAAATTTCTTAGGCGGGGTTGGGCTTTCACAAATGATGGTTCATAACTAACGTGTTCACGAACGCCACCACCGTGCCAAACGGTCCCTTAATATCCCCTACACAAACTTATCAGGGCACATCGTATGTATGAATCTGTTAATTCAAACTGGAGGTACTTCTATTAAGATACTCATCTTACTGGATAATAGTTCTAAATAGGAAGTGGAATAAGGATTTGTTTCCTAATATATAGTTGGTGTGCTTTCTTTATTTTGTCCAAGTTGGTTTGCTCTCTTTAATTTTCCAAGTTTGCTAGAGTATAGAGTAATCTTAGAGGGCTGTGGTACTTGAGAGATTAGTTCGATCTCTTGGCGTAGTTAGAGCTCTGTCCCATATTCTCGGAGGCAGAGCTGACTGCTGACTTGCTGTGACCCTGGGGATAAATTCCTCGTCAACCAAATTGGCGACGAATATTACTTCAGGCAATGGATCATTCCGCAGTCCCCGAGTAGGACATTTACAACTTACTTTATTACTAGTCATCCCATGCTTTAAAAACTCTTACAGCTAATTTACTATTTTGTAGCCTTATTTATTAAATGCAAAATATATATTGTCACCTACATTCCTTCTTTATGTAACCTTAATTCTCATGCTGAACATCTGCATGTGGAGATAGCCTTAATTTGAAGCGAATCATGTATATTCTTGTATTTTTGACTGTCTAATTCCTCTGTTTCTTCTGCTAGATTATCAATCACATTATGTTAGCAATTAAAGAAACTCTTTTAAAAATGTTTTTTGATTTCATGTTAGGCATATTGGAATCCATAGTCATAGTGCACAGTTGTCGATCCATTTCCCCTTAAATGTTGAAAAATTCTAAATTACCTTTTCTATACTTGACTTCTTATATAGAAAATAAAGTCCTAACCCATAATGTATGCTTTAAAGTATGGTAGCTTTTAGTTTATATCATGTACCCCTTTAATTTGGTTTTGTTCAATTCTTGCATTTCAGTGAATTACAGTCCAAAATGAGCTCAATACATTGTATTTTTACTTTGACATTCAGTGAGGAAATCAATCTAACTTCCTCCCCTTTTACTTCTCTTTGCGAGTAGAGGGCGAGGGAAACGAAGGAGAATGGCTTCTTTGATGCCAGGAGTACTGCTCAAACTTCTCAAGTATATGGATTCTGATTTGAAGGTATGTGGAGAGCATAGGTCAATTCTGTTGCAGATCATTAGCATTGTTCCGGCCATCACTGGCTCAGAGTTATGGCCCGACCGTGGCTTCTTCATCAAGGTTTCAGATTCTTCGCATTCCACATATGTCTCTCTATCCAAGGACGACAACGAGCTTATCCTTACTAATAAATTGCGACTCGGGCAATTCGTTTATGTCGACAAAGTCGAGTCTGGAACACCGGTTCCTGTTCTTGTTGGACTTAGGCCATTGCCGGGGAGGAATCCATGTATAGGGAATCCCAAGGATCTGATGCAAATGATGGTGTCTTCTGATGTTTCGGAGAAAGTCATATCATCTCAAATGGATGTGAAGAACGACGTGTCTTGTGAGAGAAAAGAGGAAGGCCGGAGACAGAGAGTGGTTATTAAGGAGGAGAAATCAGTGGTAGCTTCAAGGTACCTGCAAGGTGTTTTGGGATTCAGTGGAAAGTGTGGTCATTCTTTAGGTGGGAAAGTAAATGGAAATGAGAGTACTAGTGAGAAACCAAAGAAGGATGGTTCCTTCAAAGGGAAATTGGAACCCAAGCGCCAGGTAAGGAGTGCATGATTAAGTATTTCTGTACTGCTTACTTTGCAATTTTTTTAAGTAGTTCTTCTTAAAGGAGGTCAAATTCAGTTACTGGGATAAATACACTTAGAAATGCAGCAAATGTCAGAATCTTTTGAACTGCTAAAGCTACTTTTTATGATTTATATTATTGATATTAATGAAGGAGAAAACATTATATATGTAATAACTAAGAACGTGTATAATATGAATGAGAAAGGTTGAGAATTGATGTGATTGAAAACCAATCGTAGAACGTGTATAATATTTCTAGTTCTAGGGCATTTCCATAAAGTGGCATACGTCACATTCCCGACGGGAAAAGGTTGCGAGTTCAGGATCTTTTCAAAATATAATTGCCGAAAAAGCAGGTAAATTTTTTCTTTCGTGATAATATAAATACTAGAGCATAGACACTAAAATAGTACTTCTTAAACACATGAACACTATTTCTTAAACTTGGTTCTTCTAATGAACCCTAGATTTAAGTGTTCTACTTTGAGTTAATGTAGTTTAGGGTTCTAACTATAGCACATACTCCATATTGAATCACATGTAGATTCAAACCCCACATAGTTCTATATGTATTTGCATGTTGCTTAATAGAGATTACATCAAAAAGAAGGCTACTCTTTGTAAATATTATATCATTTTTGTTCAAACACTGTGTTAGAAGAAAGCAAACGTTCCTTGTTTCTATAACTGTTGGCAGCAAGGTTGAAAAGAGCCATGGATCCAATTTTCTGAGCCCGATCATCTCTTCATCAATTGCTGATTTAAAAAAAACTGAAAATTGTTTGTTATGGGCATAGGCTAGGCACCCTATATGACTTTATGTGTTATTTTATTAATGTCAGGTCACGTCATTACATGTCTTTTATTAATTATCCTTCATTAAATGTTGTTGGTTGTTAAGAGTAGGTCATTAAGAGTCTTGTCTTGTAAAGCCTATTTAAAAGCGTATGATGTTGGAATGAAAGGTATGCATGAATTAGAGTCTCTCCTTTTTCCCCTTGTAAAGAGATTGTGGTAGGTCTCTATCTCCGAGTACATCCCGCTTAGGCAGCCGCGATTCCGGCTCCGTAGTATCCTCGCATCTCCATCGTCATCCTCGCATTCAGCCACCTCTCCGGTGACGCAGTATATGCTTCAATCGATTTAAGAATATAATATAGACATTATAAAATAAAATAGTGGGCAATATGCTTAAAAGTTGTATGTCGATATATCGAAAAAAAATCTGACATATTGACCTATATTTTACAAAAGAACATAATCTGTTTTTTTAGAAAAAATATTGTTTCGCCCTAAAAAATGACATGTCTGCAAACATTTTGGACATATGTCGACATGTCGGAGGATATTTAAAACAACGATGTACACATGTGTGTGTGTGCGCGCGTGTGTTGTTGGAGCCGAGAACTCAGGCTCCTAAAGTTTGGACTAGAGTATGGACGAAATTTATTAACCTGTTAAAAAAACAACCACAGGCACAGAGCAAACAAGTATGTTTATTTTGTTTAGTGTTGGTTCTCTTTAACTGGCTCCTTTTGGGGAATGTCGTGTGTACAACCCGTATTCGGCGAGTAGACCGACCTGTGCTCGGCGAGTAGACCAACAACATTCGGCGAGTAGACCAACAACATTCGGCGAGTAGACCCAATGGCGGTCTTATTCGCCCAGGGTAGGGCGAAGCGAGTATGCCCCCTCCCCGCCATAGCTCTTATCGACGCCATAGCTCTTATCGATGCTAATAACCCGTCCCGACGACAAAGTTCCTTCTCACTCCGGGCGAGGCGAGTTGATCTGGCCCCAGACGAGCTCGCTTCAAGAGAGCTCGCCCCCGACGAGTAGGACTCAGACCTAGTCGCCCCAGTCGCACTCGCCCAAGGAGGGAGCGAGGCGAGTTCGGGTCGACCCGACTCCTCAGTCCTCCCTCACTATCCACAGACCAGCAGGGGATGCGATTAGTATTTACGAAAAAGCGCAAGGAGCTGTTCGCAGACCATTTTGGTATGCATATAGTAATTTGGTTAAGGCGGAGGAAGCTACCCGCAAGCCTTTTGGACTATTTTGCCCTCAGAAGAATTTGCCTATAAATAGGACTCATTATGTCTCAGATCAGCACGGATCCCCCCCCCCCCCCCCCACACACACACACACTTTCTTCCCTGCATCCTTGTGCTACCTGAGACAGGCTCAGTCTTTGGTTTTTTGGAGGGGAAATCAAGTAGGATTTCCGGGTTAGTGACGGGACCTCCTCGCTGCAGCCAGTGGGTCCATTCTTAAGCAACTACCTACCACTCGGTGAGGGTCAGTTCTCAGCTCAAAATACTTACATCTGACGAAGAGAGAAGTAACTCAAGCCACTCCCCAAGTCTCGAACATAATTGGACCGGTATCCGAGTTCCAACACCGTGGCTTCTTCTTTTCATTTATAATCAAACGGACAAATAAAGGTCGTGTAGTTTAATTAACTGTAATTAGAACCATCCAAATTCTCAAGTGGCAACCAGCATTTCGTAGGAAAATTTGTAGTTCACGTATTACTTCCTATTCTTGAATTATATTGATTTTTGTTTTGCTCCATTTGAGGAGATATGAAATCTGAGGGTTGCCTAAAGGTTCCCGACCCTCTGGATAAAAGTCTTAAGTTTTACTGCTTCACTAAAATTTATTCTAAAACTATTGCCATGACGTAGAACTCTTACAATTAATCAGATGATTGTGTTGGTATGAGCTACAGGGGCTATTTGATTCAATGTTACCTAGATGCCATTGTATTATTGCTATTAAGATGCTAATGCATCTGATAATTTTTTGCGTTCTGTTTAACATGATTGTACTTAAAGATGTCAGTATCGTTGGAAACCAAATGGGACCGAACACTTTTTTGTTTTGTTGTTTCTAATAAGTATTATTGTAATGTAATTATTTATAAGATGCTGCAACATTTAATCATTGATTCTTTGAACATGTAAATGTTGCCCAACTAGGAGTCTAGGGCATATTTGTTCTTTGAAAATGTGTTTTGAAGATAATCAAACAACTGTCATCTTTAAGGCTCCATTTGGAACGGTGGTGGCGGTCACGAACGCGGTGGTTATGAACCGTCGTCCATGAACGCCCGACCTAATCTAAGGAACTTCATCCACTTTTATGCCCAAAACTAGTTTTCTTTTTTGATGACGGTCATGACCGTTGTCATGCCAAACATACATTCTATGACGGTGGAGTTTTTGTCCAAACAACCCCGTTACCGGCTATGAAGCATCCACCAGTATTATAAAGCTTCTTGAAACTCTTTGAACTATCAGAAAAGAGTTTGCTACATTGTTGGATGGACTTGTTTACACTTCTAATTTTCTGGCTTCTCAAAAGAAAAGAAGAGAATTTTTTTGTTAGAGGTAATATGGGGATCACCCATAAAATCCCTGTCTTCTAACATAACTATTGAACCTTACAATTTATGTAACCTATCCGAAAGAATTACAAGAGGTGTATGATTTGCTTGTACCTGAATGCTGTGAATGATAATGCTTGGTGCTAGAATTGCAGGTACATCCTGCTAGCTCCTCCAGCAAGGAGGAGGCGAAAGGAAATCAGAAAGTTTCAGGAATACATATGAAGGAAGCGCCTCCATCTGTGAAGAACTTGTCCCCCAAAACCGCTCTTCCTGTAAAGAAGTTATTTTGTTCCAACTCCCAGCCTTCTTCAAGAGGCAGTATTAAGAGACGGGTTGTTGATCCAAGCCCTTTTGATTCTCTTCCAGACAACCTCATCAAACCTGCAAAGGTATTCATTCTCCATTCTTTCTGATCTTTCTAAATAAATTGTTATTTTTTTTAGTATGCTTTTGGATGGCTTTCCATAATTGTGTTCAAGGTCTTTGGTTAATGCATGTGAGAAAAAAAAAACTTATTTTCTATTATTTTTCCTTAATATATCGTTCAAAAAGTTGCATGAATGCATGAGCCAGTGGAAAAGCATAAGCATTGGTGCAGCAAATTCATCTTTTTTACCTTTTATAGCCACCAAGCAAAAAATCAATGTAATTTCCTTAGGGTTGATTTGCCTCCGCGGAGCAAATCCACGCGGAGACCACCAGGAGCGTGGAAGCCTCGGCGCAACCGATTACTGCGGAAATCCAGTGGCGCGCAGATCCACGCGGCACGGCGGCGGCCCCGCCAAATAGGCAGTGGTCCCTACCTCACAGGTCCGCGCACCCAAACACGCCCTTAGTTTTGTAGGAGCATTAGATTTGTATCAAAAATAAATACTTCTCTTTCTCTAGGCACGTAGACCTCATTTAAGGTCTGTTTGGGTGAGTGGTTACGATTAGAGATAAAATAGTGTTCTTGAATGGAGTTACTTCCCCCCGGTTGGAATCAGGTATAAAACAATATTTCGGGGGATCGATTGTTCCAAATGGAGGTTATTCAAACGGGCAAAAAATAGCGTTTGCGTTCTTTCTAAAACTCAACAGAGCCTTAATATCTGTGAAGCTCTTGACAAATCACAACGGTGGTTGCCTTCGAAAACAACAGTACATTGGATGTGATGGAACTTTCCGTTGGAAAGAGACATGTTAGGTGCAAATGAGTTTGACACAAATGTGACAAATCACAGCGGAGATTACTATATATATATAGAGAGAGAGACCTTTTGATGGGGGTCGGGCAATGGCAGTACCTAGGTCGCGACCCGCGCAAATTCACTATTCAAATGGAAAATAAATATTTGATTTGGTTTGTTCCACAACTTCACAGGGAATGATAAGAAGAAGAAATCTGGCTTTTCTGGTAGCGGCGGATGCTCAAAACGAAGCAGCTGCAGCTTCTGCTCTTATTAAGGGTCTCAGGTGAGTATATTTCCCCCAAATTCTATAGTATTACTATTACCTTCCTAATTACTAAATCAAATGAGCTCATGAGTTCATTTACTTTCTTTTTAATTAAAAGAACTTCAATTACGGGCGCTCTGGCTTAGTAGAAATGAAAAGGATACATGATAAATGGGGATGTAGATTAGAAAATAAGGCGATCAAAATGAAGAATTGTCTCTAAAATATTATGTTATATGAATGTAAGTGTTGGATAGTAAAAAAGTTTGTTAAAATGTAAGTTGATAATAACTAAAATGTTAATAAGATGATGTGTGGCAACATTATTAGAATAGATAGATTAAGAAATAATTATATTAGATATACATTCGAGCTCCGGAAGCAGCCTCTTGCAAAAATGCAGGGCAAGGTTTGTGATTTCACCCTTGTGGTGGGACCCTTCCCCGGATCCTCGCAGCGCGGGGATGCTTTGTGCACCGGGCTGCCCTATACATTTGAAGATATTAATCAAAGATATGATGATGTCATGCACACAACAAGGAAGTGCAATAGCGCATAATCTTCGAGTACATGTTCGATGTCAAAAGTGTTCAGCAATTGTCGTGTATGGAGCACCTCCGGCCACCACATGGTTTCCTTCCTTTCAAAAGTATTTTTTATATATCTTTTACTATAAATAAGTAGTTTGGAGTGGTAAAAAAAATCTTAGCCATTCAAAATGAGACAAGCTTTTGATCTCATCCTTACAATGGAGAGAGAGAAAGAAAGAGACAAGAGAGAGAGAGAGGAGAGAGGGAAAGGGAATCTTTATAGCCCTCCTATACTTACATGAGAGAGGGATATGAATAGAGATAGGGAGAGAGAGGTAGAGATTGATTTTTCAGGTAAAATGATTTTTTTTTTACAAAATAAAAATAGGAATATTGATTCATATTTTTTTACGATCATTTAATGTACTCATATGTACATGTTTTGAATAAAAGTTAGTGCTCATATGCGGGCGCAGTCCGCTCATATGAGGGTGTAGCCCGCTCGAATGCGGGCGAAGCCCGCTAAGAGTCAGCGCCCATGACAAATATCGCCGCCCACGCCGTTGCTGCCCACGCCGTTGCACTCACATAGGGTCGGAGGCCCGTGCCGTTTCACTCGCGCGCGCGCGCGCGCGCGTGTGTGTATACGAGTGACAGTGCACGGGGGACCCCCGTTCCCCACGCGACAGTACCCTACCCGCCCCAGTTTTCAACGTGCGACAGTAATATAGTGTCATGAAAAATTGTTTTGATGTTGAGGGTAAAATAAGGGGGGGGGGGAGACATTGGACAGGGCATCAACTTTTTATACGTGGGATACCGAGCCCGGGTCTTTTTTTGCACATATCCCTATATAGGATCATGGTGCTTGAATTGTTAATTGAATATGGAGAGAAAATAGACATAGACATTATGATAGAGTGTGACCTAACTTATGTTGCACCTGGTTCAATAAGGGTAAGAGAGGAACCTCAAATGTTACTCTAGGAGAGGACTTCCCTTTAATATAGGCTCCGTTTGGCACGGCGGTGACAGCCATGAACATGGTGGTTATGAACCGTCGTTCGTGAACACCTGACCTCACATAAGGAACTTCATCCACTTTTATGTTCAAAACTAGTTTTATTTTCTTGGTGGTGGTCGTAACCGTTGTAATGCCAAATATACATTCTATGAAGGTGGAGTTTTTGTCCAAACTCACCGGAGCAAAAACACCGCGCCAAACGGAGCCATATGTGCCATCCAAAATTGTTTTTTTGTTGTTGTGGGGGTAAAATAAGGTGGGGTACATTGAACATCTTCTGTGGGTATTATTATCTTGGCATATTATGCATGGGATGATATTATTGCTCCTTCTAGTTGATTTATATAGCATGTATAAAACATAAATATTTTAGTCTTAAGTGATATTAAAACTCTAGTTTATTTTATGGCCATTATTGTGATCTAATTAACTTTGTTTGAAGTAAAGAAAAAAAAATGATCTAAATAACTTCCATAGACATTATAGATTATGTCATCGTGATAATTTCTCTTCCATTTTCCAGCATATTTTCCAATCTTCGAAGGTCTGCTGCCGATGAGAAGCAGCAGCATATTTCTCTTATTAACAAATTCTTCGCATTAGAGCAGCTGCTTAATACCCCAACTACCAAATCTGCTCTTCCTCCCCCAGCCGTGTCGAACGAGAAGACTTCACCACCTGAAACATCCAACACACTAACTGCTTCCAAGCTCACCGAAGAACCCCGCGAAAACGAAAGGCTGGAGTGGTCGGGAATTGATGGCTCCAAGGAGATCCAGAATTTGAAGGACATTCTTCTGAAAGAGTCAAGGTCGTGGTTTCTTACCTTCTTGGAACTCGCTCTCGATAGCGGTTTCGATTCAGACTCCTGTCAGAAGAAAAGTGCAAAGGATCGAGCTGGGCTGATCGCCAAGAAATCGGCGGAGAAGATTGCAGAAACTCTGTCGCAGCTGAAGCGAGCGGATGGCTGGCTGGATCGGATACTGCGCGAGGATGGAATTGAAGAGGATGAAATGGCGCCGACGATCGGTCGGTTGAAGCGAAAGGTGTATTCTCGCTTGCTTGGCGAAGTAGAGATGGCTGCTTCTGTGCTCGAGAGCCGGAGTGAGTTCTAGTTGAGGGTTTCCTCTCTTTTTTTTCACTTAGGATCAACCTTTGGACATGTATATTTTCATGCTGTATAATGTAAATACTATGTAAACACCCCGATTATTGTGGAAAGAAATATTATTTGGTTTTAGAGTTCATCTTTTTTGGATCCAACATTTCAGTACTATTTTGTTACGCCCCCACTACGTTTTACGGGGCGTCATTACGTACGGAGGAGCAAAGGCGCGCTAAACAACGGGGCTGAACCTTCCGGTTCAGCCCCCACGCAGTGAACCGGCCGGCCGAGGGCTGAACCAGGTGGGTTCAGCCCTCCTTGGAGGGGCCGGCCGGCCCCCTCCTTGCCCGGGTATTTATATACCCGGGCAGCCCCCCTTTTGGGGTTATGCAAGAGTAATTCCTGGTTAGTTCTTCTCCCTCTTCCAACCCTAACCCTAATCTTCCCTCTCTTTCTCTAGATCTTCTTCTCTCTTAGTCTCTCTAGTAGTCTTGCCCTAACAATTGGTATCAAAGCCGTTCTTTCTCTCGGACATGGTGACCACTCGCATTCAAGAAGAGTCCTCACGGATCGAAGCCCTAGAGGAGAACATGGTTGGCCTCACCGACTCTATGGCGGCCATGGAAGGACGGATCGACGCTCGTATGGAGGAGTTTAAGGCCTTGTTGAAAGGGAATGCCACAACAAGCGAAGACTCGGCCGGATCGGGGGCCGACGTGGCCGCTGCGG